>JAKEEE010000032.1:1317801-2635602 GCA_021498325.1 Bactrocera minax
ACGCACTATCATGAACTCTTATAGCCATTTATATGTTGCATACTGCACGGCGCCCGTAAGCCACAAATTCATACGTAAAGCATGCTTGAGGCTACGCTGAGCGGTCGTTGTAACCTGAACAGATGCCAAAGTCAGTTGCACACATGCGTATACATATAGGTGTGTTTCAATTGTAGCAGCGTTTCAGGCGCGCGGTTCTGTGAGTCACAAGTTTGGCCAGCATTTTGAAGTATTTTTCTTTTCTTCTCACAAAAGTTTGCCAGTGAAACAGTAGACATTTAGATAGAGTGATTTCGGAGCAACTGGGGGCATGTAAGTTTTGCAATGCCACAAGAAAAACTTGAATTGTAGACTGGAATGGCAGAAATGGGCGAACTGGCTGAAGTTCAGGAATTTGCTACAAAGGGTTGGTGGTTTATGCACAGACTAAAAGAGAAAATGAAGCTTGCTGCAGCAGAGGTGGCTTCTTTGCAAAAGAGACATTGTATTTTTTATTCCAAGAAATGCACTTTAAATCTCGAGCTCCCAAGCTGCTTATGGAGTTTCTTCAGTAAAACTTAAAGCTTAAAGCTTACGATCAGTCTGACTGTTCCTACGCAAAGCTTTCCTTTTTCGCCTTCTTCGAAGTCTCAATTCGGTTCCGCAAAAGCTCTAACTCAGTAGCTCAGAATAACGCAAACTCCTCAGAGCACAAGGGGTCATGGATTCATCTTTTGGATCTCGTAGCGATTTGCAAAAACTCGAAGGTTTGTTCTGTGTGTTCTTTGTTTGTCTATAGGTTACCAACAAATGTTAACCACCGAACCAAGAACCATTGTTTGTGAAGGCTCCCTAGGCAAAAACGTCTGAAGCCGTAGTCCGTTTTATAATTAAAGGAATATGAGCTTAGAGAACCAAAGCTAAATTTGAAGAAGGTGCGAAATTAAGCAAAACCTCAGACAGAGAACCCGGTATATAGAAAAAAAAAGAATATGAAGTAGATGACCAAAAATATAGAAGCATCAACACTAAGCGGTATATTAGTTACCTTGAATGCAATAAATTTATGCCAATAAACGTTGTATAGTATCGCTCAAGTCTCATTGAAATCCATGTAAATTATTTTTAGTATATTGCTCTCCACTCCAACCTTCTAAGAATTATTTTCTCTCCCTCTGGTGTGTGACTGAGCTATGCCAGCTCTTTGCCTGCATTTTTCTCTCTCTCTCGCTCTCTCTCAGGAGGGTGGATGGCTTCGCTTTAATTGGCTCGCTGCTCAAACGGTCGTCGTTGTCGGTGTTGGCTTCTGTCTATGAGACACTTAGTAAACTTAATTAATTTTTACACTTAATTGAATTGTGATGCTCCATTAACAAGCGAGCATTTCATGCACTTGAAAAGGCCTTGAATAAAATTGTGCTAAATAAAGGCAAGGAATGTAATATTTTGTGTTTGTGTATGTATGTCGGGAATATCTGCATGCCATTGTTGCCTGTCATCGGCGCACAAGTACAGTTATAAGTATATAATATTTGTCCATTTATAATGATAATTTGCCTGGCTCTTAATTGCAATTGCTTTCCGCTCTCCTCAAAGCAGCTGCAGCGCATTTCGTTTAATCTTCTCGGCCCTCTCTTCCAACCTCTCATAACAGTTGTCTCCTCTTCTTCATTGACTTGTGCACTTTATTACTCCAGTTTACTGCTATTTTGCCTGCATGCTCTCGGCTGAATTGTGAACTCCACTTATGCGGTGGCAGCACTTTGCATATCCCCAGGCTGCAGTGTCCTTGTGTGTAAATAGAGCGAGAAAATTCAATTAACTCGTCCAAATTGCTCACTTGTTAAAAGCACAAAACTTGCTGGATATTTGTAAACAAAAACATTTGTTGTCGAAATGAAGTTTGGACATTTTTTATTGTTAGATGGATTTTGCACTTTTTCTTTGCAAATAATTGATTTAAGGTAGCTGGATGGCAGCTTTAGTGGACGGGATCAAGCCACAGCGTCATGGTTAAAGTAAGATTATTTTGAAGAAGCATTTTCTCGTAAATGTTGAGCGTCTTTTTTGTCTTTAATTTCAGCAGCATTGTTTTTCCCCAGTTAAAAAATTTATAATCAATTGTTGTCGCTCTCACATAAAAATTAAATTTCAATAAAATGTATGGCAACAATTATTTTAAATTATTAATTAAACAGTGTAAACAAAATACATATTTAAAATATTTTTTTTTAAATAAAAGCGATTTGTCAATATAACTAATAAATTCAATTAATAAAATAAACAAAAAAAATATTTAAGAAAGTAAATAAATTTTCCTTTTTAATTTTTTTAAAAGTTTAATTTTTGTAAACTTAGAATTTTCATATGTGAAAGGTTTGTTTTTTATTTTATTCTGCACACTTAACTTATTTAAAATCACTTTGTGTTTTCGGTCAAATTTAATTTGTTCACAGTTTGCTATCAATTAAACCGAGTTCTATAAATATTTTTTAATTACTTTCATTATTTATTAATATTTTATTTATTCGCACAATGGTAATTAGCCGCTAAAAAGCCGCTATTAAAAAGCACTCAAAGTACTGAATTATTGAAGTTTCATATTTATTTTGTGGTCAGTTGCAGCTAACCACTTGTATTTATACAAATAAACAACAAAAACAAAAGTTTAAATTAATTTTATGCGCAATCAAACACTGCATAATTGTGAGAAATGCAGAAAAATTAAGTTGTGTGTGAATAATACAGTTAATTTTAAGTAAAAATAAAAATAAAAGAGTCATCGTATACTATTTGTTTTTAATAAAAAAATTTTTTAACCACAAAATTAGTTTCATTTTCGCATCGACTAAGCGAATCGCTGACTATCTATCTTGCACACACACATAAGCACCTTTATATGTCAGTGAATGAAGTTGTGGAAAACCAACAAAATTATTAAATTCATAAATTTTAATATTTTTTCTTGCTGACATTTGCAAAATTCGCACAAATCGCTGCCAAATTATGCGTCAATTTTATAATAAATTAAATTTATTTGACGTTAAATGATGCTCTGTTGCTTTTGTTGCACTTGTTATTTGTTTAGAGACATCACTCGTCCATTGTAATTTGTAATTTGTTGTTGTAATTTCAAAATTTAATATTATTCGGCTGCTAAATGAATTAGTCTAACGGTGTATTTTGTGTGTTTGTGGCTTTGAGGCTAAACGCAAACTTAATTGAATTGCAAACATTTTGCAGTGAGTTATGTTGAAAAATATTGTTAAATAAGCAAATAGTTAAAATATATACAATATTTAATTTCATTTGTTTATGAAAACTGCCGTGTGAAAAATAGAAGTAAATAGTGGTTGAAGCCAAAAATTTCTAGTATAAAAAATATAAATACAAAAAATATAAATATAAAATATGTATATATATATATATATAATATATATAGTAGTATATATCGTATATATATATAGTATATATACTAAATATACATAAAATAAATTCAAAAATAATAAGTCTGCAAAAATGTTTCTTTTTTTTACAGTTACAAAAAACATTAAGTCAAATATTTGCATATAAAAAGCATAAAATTCAAGGTGCCTCTCTCTTCAAACTCATATTTAACACTCATACGCCCTCACGAAATAGCTTCTTAAAGGCAAATCTTCGTATTATTCCCTCTTCTTAACCGCATCATCATAACTCACTCTGACTCTGACTCTGACTGTTAGTCGGCCTCCTCTCCACATCCTGTACTTCCTAATCCCAATGCCTTTGTAACGCATTAAAATGTCCAATTAAAATGAAGCCCATCCCGTTCTTATGTTATTGCCTTCAAATTAAGCCTCGCTATTACTTTAAATTGGCTTCTAAGTAATCGGCACATCCCTGCTGTGCACCACCCCACAAAGGCCCATGCCAAGGCGTATTAGGTTGCTTTCAGCGCGCTGCCAAGCAATCATCATCAAGGCTACGTCCCCCAACCAGCCTCCTTGTTGGCATATCTCGGCGTGGACTACTCAATTTTGGCAATTCGCATTCGTAAATCAAACGAATTTACAACAAATTAGTATTTTCAGTTGTCATGCGGCTTGTGGCGCTCTTCGCCTACTCTCCTCCCAGCACTCGCTAGTACAATCGCCTTTATCATTATTGCCATTGTCTGCTCTTCTGCTTCGTTTATCCTCCCATTTTGCTGTTCGTGTCATTTATTTGTGGATTTTCTTCGCCGTTTGGTAGTTTGGCTTCGGCAATTTCTTGTTTGTTGACCTTCAATTTTGTGTCGATTTCTTTAAATTAACTCGGCGTGCTTGTGCGCTTGCAGACACTGCTTAAATTGCTTTTCACAGTTGCGAACAGAAATTCCATTCCATTCCATTCTTCCCTGTTGTTTATAGGCAGTTACTATATCTTTTATACAAAGCGCTCTTCTCAGCCCTAATTACGGCGCTATTCTGTGATTGTGGTTTGTGTCTTTGCTAACCTCAGTCTCATTCCTCCCATTAGCTGTGTCCGAAATATTATATCTATTTCATCTCCATTTCCTCTCCATTTGCTCTTTTAGCTGAATGCCTTTATAATGCTCAGAATTTTTGGATCGGTGCGAGGGAGAAACTGGAAGACTGATGAAAGAATTAACAGTGAATATTTTTTTCAAATATTCAGTGAAACGAAGTCAGTTCGAAGGCGATTAGATCAGTAGATTTAGCTTTGAATAGAAGTACCATGGGAAAGGATCGTCCTAAAGACAGATCCCATGATATGCCTTCAAGTTTTTACTCCTATGCTGTGCGTTGGCGACTTTGCAATAATTTCTATTGAACTTACTCCTCCTAGACAGATATTCCTTAACTTGGGTGAATATCAATAGGTTTAGGCCTGAGAAAAATTACGATGAGACTGACACATCGTGCTCTTCTGGAGCTCTGTGGGTGATTTGATCTCAAATTTTCATGTACTAAGTTTGGATGGCTATGTAAAAATATACCAACTCTAATTAAGACATACTACTGCAGTCTTCTAAGGTCTCGGAACTCTATAAGCTTCCTCCGATTGCAACCAGCCTAACAGTAAAGCACTACGTCCTTAATTGGAACCTCATAACTTCAGTGAAATCGATGTGTTCACTGACCAGTCGACAGCTGACTCGATTCGTTTAATCTATTAAAAATTCAAATGTGCACCAATTATGCTTGTCGCACATTCCTTTTTACATTAAAACAAAGTGTTGTTTCCTTTCTGCTTGTTTTTGTATTAACTGCAAATTGGTATTCAGGAAATTGAGCATTTAATGAAATTACTTTGCAAGCATAAAACAAAACTTCTACACGCTCAGTCCACATGAAAATGGGAAAATGGCGAAATGGCGAAATGGCAGTATTAGTAGATGGATGAGATGAGCTGCAATAAACTGAGCTACATATACATGTATACATAAGCCATGGACATCAATCCCCATAAAAGCAACCGTTGGGGCACGACGGGGAGCCTGGGTGGTCCAAGACGACCAGATTGCTCTGTTGTGAGTACTTTCTGATGTGAGTAAAATAAATTTATGCACTGTGTTTCTCCCTATGGCTCTGACTGTTTTTGGTTTTATTTCGTTCGCTGTTAATTGGGCTTTTCAATTCTCCACCTATCAACGAAATTTAGTTAGTCGTTTCTGCATTCAACTTATTTCCGTCTGAATCAATTAATTATTGGTGCTAATAGTAAAAGTCATTGCCGTTAAATGCGAAGCTATAAAAATGTTGTAGATATCGTTTTTCTTGGCAGCTCGCCTGCCTCGCCTCAAATAAGTAATTGCATAAATCGACAAATCTCCAAATCTACAACTAACCAAATCTGCGTCGCTTGCATCCCTCTAGCCGTAATATGAACCCTGCTATTCAGTTTATAGTTCATTCAATTTCTGTAGCATAATTCTTCCCACTCCATATCAATTTGCATTTACCTTTGGTGGCTTTTTCTGTGCTCCGAACTCGCACTTGGAACCACTGTGCTCCTCACGGCTCGTCCGAGCTCTGCTTTGCTGAGCTCAAATTCATTGGAATTAGTCAATAAAGCAATTAAACGAGAGGCACGTACTGCTCGAAAGGATGTCGCATGATTGCTTACCTCTGCCACATTCATATTTGTACATACGGATACCGGCGTATCTCCATATCCCTACATGTTTGCTCCAAACTCTGCCACACACACGGCTACGTGCCAGGATCTCAACGAGAATATCTCACATGTGAAATACCAGTTTCACAGCAACTTCATTGGCAAATGTAACGCTTCGGCGCCCAGGTAAACATGTCGTCTAGTTTGTTATGTGTGTTTGTTCGGCCCGACCAGGTGAGCTTGCGAAAGTAGTACCAAAGAAACCTGTGTGTGTGTGGGGTTTGGCATTTGTGTATATGTTTATTTATTTGCACAGCACTACAGATATGGCAAGTTTCAATTACGAAAAAATCAGTGAAGACAAAAAACAAGGTGGGAACAATATGCGAGAAGGAATTCAAGTGGACGAATTTGCGGGAGAAGATATTTTTAGCCGCACTATGAGGACTCAATAGCGAACAGCTTGTTGTAGCAGCGGGGGACGGAGTAACGACAACGGGGCGCTATTGATTGTATTGGTGTGGCAAATAAGGACAAAGGGTCAGTCACATTTCAGGTATGGACTCCGAGAAAGATATTTATTGAGCAAACGAGCAAGGAATGATAGAACGATGTATATGTGGTCATATACGGGTTGATTCTTACACTTAGGTGCCAGAAAATAGTAGGAATTTAAAAGTATAGCAATACTAAGTGTGCTTAAAGTAGGAGCTGATATGCTGGACGCCACAAAGTGTTCTCTATTTACATCTTTAATGCCTGCGGTAGACCTCAAAACCTAATTTTTCCATCTCTGGAAACAAAGTCATACTTAAGCTCGAGTTCGGAACTACAAAATCTTCTTAGCCTCTGTATTAGAAAATTGCTAAGGCAATTTAGTAATGAGGACCTTGATATCCGAATTTGGAGACAGGAAAATATTCCAAGCGTGTGCCATATCTGGAGATTTGTCGGCGAATTGCCTTTCCGAAATCGGCTTTCTTCTGGCCTCTCTTTTTCACATTCACTCTCTTTCACCCTCTCAGAATATGCCAAAAATGAGTTCAAAATATCAACACCTTTTGAAAAGGTATTAGTTTTGCAATGGTATAACCAAACCTCGGTACAATGGGGGCAAGTCTTATGAAACTCAACTATGAGCGAGATATTCTACATTTAAGAGCAAGCCTAATTTACTATTTTGATGTAGGTTTAGTATCAAGGCTGATAGAAGAACATCGACAATCGGATAAAAAGAGGCCAAATGATCTAAAAATAGTTGACCAAAGTGAGCTGCCGTCTGCAACGCCCCTCAGCCACCCATTTAGTCAGCGATGAGAGTTTCAATCCGCTACGTGGTTGCCGCTGTTTGCCGATTCATGCTAAATTTGTAGACGTGGAATTGAAGATTGGAAGGCAAGTAGCAAAGCATCACGTGGGGAATGGGTAGGAGGAGTAAGGGTCTGGGGTGGCGCGCATATATATTGCAAGAGTGCGAAATTGTATTTATGACATTCAAATTGAGTTAGTAAAAGTGAGCAACGTGACAGACTGGCGATTGGGATGAGCCGCAGCTATCAAGCCGATGGAGAGGAACTAAACCGCGCGACTAAAAAGCAACAGGAATTGGAAGTACATGCAGCGCAACATATAAAAAGCAGCTTAAGTGAGATGAGGGAATACAAATCTGTGACAGGCTGCAATTGGAGGAGTTAGAGTGGATCAAGGCATGTAGAAAAAAACGAAGACAAAAGAGCGGCGTGAGTTAAGAACGTGAGTTAGTCACTGAACGCTGTTTTAGATTTGCTGCAAATGCATAAGTGTGTGTGTGTGTGTGTGTGGAAGTTTCCGTTGCACGAACGACGAATGTGTTTCAACATTTTGTTAAACAAATGCTGCGGATTTGTTTGTCATATCTTGAGCTGCCGCGGCTGGCGCAACAACAACACAAAACAGTAACAACTACAACAAAAAAAGCAGAAGCTACGTGACAGCTGCGAATATTGCCAGAAGCAACATTAGACAAAAAATTCCAAAAAATGCGTGTTGTTGTAGTTGTTGTTTGTATTTATTTGCAATACTTACATTATACAAGCGAAAAAATCGAGCTAAGCTTTCATAGACACTACGAAGCGTTGCTACATTTACACTCTCTCCTGGCTTTGTGGGTCTTTTTGGAGTTCCTTGTGACTGTGGTTGTTGTTTTTATTGTACTTTCCTTCTGCCGTGCTGATATCATCATTTGCATTTCTTCCGAAAACAAGATCAAAAGCGATTTTCGCCTCAACGAAAACTGCGTTGTCTTCCCACTCCTCTCTCCTTCCATTTTTCTTCTGCTGCTTTTCATCCTTTTTTCGTCACATCTCCCATTTGTTGTCTCTGTAGTTGCTCAGTGTTTCTTTTTTGCTTTGTGATATGCTAATCGCCCGGAAGTGATTGCATTTTGCATCATTTCGCCTTTGTATTCCATCATCTGAAGTCCAAGTAATGGAGTGTGGTGAAGGTGTGCGATGAGGGTGCCGAACTTTGAAGGTTACCTCACATTTAAGTAGATGTTACTCATCTGAAAGCATGCTCATTTACACACAAAATACAATCTCTTTGTATTCTGTAAGTATCTGGTATCCTAATTTTAAATTTATTAAAAAAATTTACGGACGAAATCGACGAACCAGAGTTGTCGTCATATACATACGTAATTCCGGGAAGGCATCGGAATTTTTCATTCATATTTTCAGTTTTGGTCGCCTGGACACATTTTCAGAACCTGATGTGTTTGTCTTGAGTGTGTAAGTCTTGAGAGCGACACAGGAACTACAACAGTAATTCTCAAGTGCTGCTTATTCCTTTAGCTGGTTCTGATTGGATTAGGATTTGGAGGTTAGGTTAGGGTCTACTAAAATTCATATGATTTCTGTGTGGAGCTGTTGCTTTTAGTTTCATTTTTCTACTATGCGTGCGTGTATTTTTGTTCTGACCAAAAATATGAAGCAGATTCACGTTACTCGGCTTGACACTCCTTTGCGTGCGTCCATCATTCGAAAGAGTCAATACTTCACATCTGCAATTTCGCTGGTTGACAGCAAACAGTCGAGCAGCGGAAACACTTGAAGGCAAACTCTTCGTGTATTTCTTTGATTTTTCAACCGCTTCGCTCAGTTGCTGGTTTACCAGCCGCTTCTTCTCGTACGCTTCGCTTTTTGCAACACTTCGCCGGGCAACCCACGCAATGCAATGTTTACTTCTTTAATTAAAATGGGAGCGTGTTGCATGCATCGTCGATTAAAATTGCTGGCATACGGGCGCAACAAATAAACCGTTATTCTTTCAGCACTACAGTGGCGAAGGATGAGAAGAGTGAAATGGAAAATAAACAAGATAAATAAAATATAAAAAGGCGTGTGCGTAAATAAAATAAATTAAAGCGAAGTGTGCTGAGCAAACGTGAACAAGAAATTGCGGAGGGAAAATGCAAATGAATAAACACGCAAACGAACAAATAATCGTGTACTAATTAAACTGGTGTTGGCATACCTTGAGAGAAAAAGATTTTTGAAAATTTTACACTTTCATCAAGAAAGTTATTTTCAAAGCAAAGGTTGCTTTCATCTAGGCGAGAAATTTAAAAAGAATAAAAGACCGAATGTGAACAAAAATCGAGTCAAAATAGTAAAAGAATATGTTTGGTAAATATTACGAGAAGCAATTTGAAGCAATTTAGTGTAAACCGTGTATTTCGGAATTGAAAGAACTTGAATATGCTTTGCGTATATGCACCTTAAAACTTGTTTCTATATAGTAGAACATTACTTTTAGTATGTTTGATATTGTTAGACTGCCCCGAATTTTCGGGATTCAAAAATCATAAGATCGGGATCCCGAAAAATAAATTTCTTTTAAAGCACTATACCTTCCCTGGTATTAATTTTGTTGAAAGACGGAAGCTTCGTGTTGGCAAAACAGTGTTCCAAATAAATATATTTTTATAATGTTCTTATTTTAGTGTACTTCTAGGCGCATTTTCCTTGAAAATGCGAAAATGCAAAACCTTGGAATTCGATGATTAATTTTTGCATTGGCAGGCGAGTATATATTTGCGAATGAGAAATAATATTTAGAAGTAGATATATGCAAGCATACTAGGTGTGCATAAGTGAATTCAAGCAGATTAAAAATTCAAACAATTGATTTGAAAAGACTTTCTTTTCTGCGCGGCACTGAATATTTCGTCTTTCGCAAAGTTATACACGCGCGTTTGCATAAGTACTTGTGTATTAATGTGTACAATAGCAATGCGTACAAGTATTTGTGACAAGGTATGTGCACTCAGTATGATTAAGTCAGCTCAACAGCTTTTAGAAAACATACTGTAGCAGAAATTCAAGCTCAAATACACAGTGAAAAATGCTAGTGTATACTTAAGCTTTTGTGTACGCGTACATACAATCATACACATCACTACACATACACCCTTGCACACACTGCCAAAATGTCCTTCGACATACTTTCGAAATCATTGCACTTGCATGCTTTTAGGCGCCTGCTGCCACATACGCGCACGAGTGAGTGTGCGCGTGTGTGTGTGTGCATCTGTACACACTCAGTAGACACATTAATTTCTCCTCACGATTTTTCGCAATTCATTGCATTCGGGGCGTGTACGCAGCCAAGCATCGAGTGTTTTATTTGTCTACAGTGTTTTTCATTATTTGCTGGAATCGAGAATGAAAGCTGAAGAAAAAGGCTGAAAAGCAATGAAAAATGCTCGGAAGCCGAGTTGAGTTGCTTAATATGGCAGCAAGACAAATGAGTGTAGGCTCTTAGAAAATTCATATGCACACACTAATACAATTCAGTGGACACATATACATACAAACACGTGTATATTAAGCTCATATACATATTTTCTTCAAGTTGCATTTGTGTACATTTACTTCTTATACGTCTTATTGTTGCTTGCTTCTTATATGACTTATTGTTATCGTATTATAGCTGCCTGCGAATTAATCAACTTGCAAGGCATTCAGCGCATTCACCGGCCTTCAGAAAGCAATCTAGTTAGTCGCCAGCTCGTCAACATCTTACAATTTACTTGATAAAGTGTTATTATCATTATTCTAGACTTTGAAATTAAAATATTTATTTTGACATGCATTTTGATTGCTGATACAGCTTAAAAGCTTCCCTAATGCCTTTTGAAACATAATTTTAGGCGTCTTTAATACTCAGCGTATCCCTTGAACGCTGTGTTGGTATTTTGTATCCAAATAAACTAATTTTAGCATATTTTTATATGCATTTTCGCCACTCTGCTTTGGCCACGCCATAGTTGCCGAGCATATTTTTAGGCGCGCTGGTTTACCGAAGCTTCTATACAATAACTTGTAATTGCTTCCAAAACAGTTTTCAATAAATATGCCCCACCAACTATAATTTGACAATCTTAGGTGCATATTTTCAGGCGCATAAATGAACTTGTTTACTAAGTTAATTTTCAATGATACTTGATTTACTGAAATACATGCAGTCGTTAGTCTTGAGTTCATAAAACTTATACTCTTCACATTTAATATCTTTTTGGCAATCTTCACTATTGCTATACTCCATTATATGCATACTTTTTGGCACGTAGTTGTAATGACTTCCGGTGAGGTTATTTACTCAAGTGACTAAGTTAGCAAAACATCAAAAGCCATAAATTAAAGTGTCATGTCATTTGGTATTGGTCACAAAGTATACCAGCTACATATAATCACAATCTGATCTCATTATTTCGAGTGTAAAATTTTAATAAGCACTTTGTAGTATAAGTGCTGTCAGGGATAATCTTGGAATATAAATATTTTGTGTATATTTTCTGCTTGCACTGCAAATTCCTTACAATGCTTTACTATACTTTACTACTGTTCAAAAAAGAAACTGAGAAATTGCCTACTTTTAGGCATTTTATATACAAATTGATAGCTTGGGTTGGAATGACAGCATGAAGTGGATAAGTGGACAATAACGTGGTTTATAGCCCATTCTCCACATGCCAGAACATAAATTCTGTCATTTACTAGCACAAATTAAGCTTTTAGGCGCAGTGCATAAAGCATAAAAGCCAACTCTCAATACATCATTTCAAGCAGTCTTTGATGCCCTGGAACTACGTGTTACCCTCTGTTTGTGAGTTTGGTGTGAATAACTGGCGGTATAGTCATTGTAAATGAGGCGTTGCTGGGAAATGCTTAGCTGTTTGGCCCCTAAAACGCTGCAAAAGCCTTGTACAGTTGTGCACATTCATCTTTTGCGCACGATTTGTCAAGAAATATATACAATTTTTCTGCTTCATGATTTTGTAATTTTCTCCTAAAATATATACAATCGATAGGTTTGCAAAGTGAAGTGCCTAAATTTGTGCTATAAATAAATATATTAAATGACGTCATTACTTTGGCTCTCATATCTACTTGCCTAATATATCAACTATGCCCGGCCGTTTCATAATCAACTCCCAGTTGAACTCTCAGTTTTTCTGAGATTTCTCAGAAGTTGAAACAACGCGGGCTCGCTGGAAGGTATAAGCAATCGTGCGAGTGGTTTCATTAAATATGAACCTTAATTATGGCAACTTTACATTGGAATTGTGAACCGCCTCATTGTTGACTTCCGTATGCCCTCCCTTGCTTGTGCCCAATAGGCCAGGGCTGCCGAAGCTGTTAACTTGGAAACGACAACTGCGCGCAAAAGCCTGGGCAAATTACTGTAATTTCGTTAAGTAATAGCAGCACGGCGTAATTAATGCTAGTAAAGCATACTTTGCGGCACTTTGAGCGCCATCGAATAGATATCTCGCAGCTTGTGCTGGAGGAGCCTCGGTGTTACACTTATTAGTTATGCGCTTACAAGAGAGGTGTTGATTGTGTTTGCATTCCTGCGCAAAAGTTTTCTTAATGATACGCTGCTCATTATTAATATCAATATCTCCGTTATAATTGTATACATACTTCCTGGCTGTCGCTTGATGTGCTCTTAATGGGAAATTAATACTGAAGGAGCTTTTAAATGGTGCTTGCCCATTAAAAAAGACGTGATAATGATAATTTGTATGGAAAATACTGTTTAAAAATATATATGCATACTTTTTGAGTTTCATGAGAATGAAATCATTCCATAAATTGCTGCTCAATTAACTGAAAACTTTTCGCTACAGAAATATTAAATAAATAAAAAAGTATGTAAGAAATATAAAGCTACTTGACTCTTCCCAAATACTTATATTTTTTATATATATTTTTAATTTTTCTGTATAAGTACTGGTTTTATGCTATTTTCCCAAAAAATAAAAGTACTGAAGTGTAAAAAATCAAGCGCGGGAGTTGCTAAGGTCTTAAAAAAAATTAATAAAATAATGTAATATTTCTAAAATATTACGCCAAAATCATTGGTTGGAAATACTTTTAGTAGCATGTCATTAGGCGCTGACATTTTGGCATACCTCGGTTTTTCAAGAAATTATGAAGAACTTGAATTAAACATTTAAGTAGGATCCTTGCAAAATTTCATAGTTCAATTGGGCAATTATAGCGCTTGTCTTGCTGTAAAAA
Organism: Bactrocera minax; assembly: GCA_021498325.1. Lineage (NCBI taxonomy): Eukaryota > Metazoa > Arthropoda > Insecta > Diptera > Tephritidae > Bactrocera > Bactrocera minax. Next base: position 1,331,451 of record JAKEEE010000032.1, read on the forward strand.
ACGCCTGTGCATACTTCTAGGCGAACAAACACTTTTTTAAATTTACTTCATTAATTCGTTCTTGTAGCCTAGTTGGCTTGTTTATGTTTCATTTCCCCGCGTGCTCCTTACTGTTACTCAAGTAAAATGTCCTGACCAATTTGTCTTACACATTTCTGCCTCCTGAGCAACAATTCTGTCTCGTTTAGTCTTCCTTACTTTGAAAGGCATTGACTCGGGTGATTCTTAAGGACGACGGTTTGTCTTCTCTTCAGCAGTTGTGCATTTTTCCTGGTAGTTAAGGGACTTAGAGTTGACTTAGAGGCTAAACCACAAAATTTGTTTGTTTATAAAATTTTCGATAAGTTTTGGGCCGGAAACCACATCAACTTCTCCAGAGCCTCTTTCGGTGGTAAAGAAAATGGGAAATCAAGTAGTCTGGGGCGATATATATATATGGCAAGTTCTCCATCTTCAAGTATGGTCATCCATATCTGATCATAAGCTGGATTGAAAAGGACTTTTGGTGAGCTCATCCACGTAAATAGCATCTATCCTCTATATCACTCTCCCCTCTCTCGCTTACTCACCCCAAAAAAAGCAATTATCAGCTTAACCGAATTACTTCAACTATTTTAATATTTCCCTCTGATTTATTTGGCACATTAAATTGACCATATGATTAGGCGAGGCTGCTGCCAAAACGAGCGTACCCCTATCAGCTAGCCAACTGTCAGCAACCCGAAAAGGCTCATTTTAAAATGCGCATTCAGCAGCTGACAAGGATAATGGTTGCCGCCCTCGACGCCCTCACCGAGAAGAAAGCCACTTAAAAATGGCTAAAGTAGCAAAACGCTTGCGCTACCCGAAAAGCTAGGAGCAGCAGGAAAGTAGCGCGGGGGGCAGAGCGACGTGGAATTCCAAATGAAATATTAATAATATAATAGACAAAATGTGAAGGCTATACAACAACAACAACAACAACTAGCAAAAGAAATAACTACAAACTGCATGAATCAAATTAAAACGAAAATAGGGCATACAACAAATATATAGAGGTATATAGTATATATGCGTATGCTGCAAATATTTTGCACGCACAGCATTATGTGCATTTACATAAGTAAGTACATATGTACATACTTAGACAAATATGGCATTATGTGCTTATAGGAAATTTAAATCTCTTTTTTGTTTTGCATTCCTTGAGCTCCGTTATTTACATTCTTCAGCTTATAACTAGATATGTACATATATACAAATATGTATATATATACACATACATACATATACATCGTATGCCATTCCGGCATTTGTTGCCATTTTTGGCTTGTCATTCCTTGTCTCTCCATTCACCACTATAAGCACCACTATAACCCCTCTCAGCCAAACAGCTGGTAGCAAAAGCTTTGCATGCATAACTGCATGAAGTACTATATATGTGTAAATGCGTATATGTGTGTATGTGCGTGTTTAGAATGGCATATAATCATAGCTGCAAATTTACTTAGCCAAACAACAATAAGTAATAGTATTACAACAACAAAGCATAACATCTAATACCAGTCAGCATAACAATAATGCGGTTAAAGTGCCACTTTGTTTCACACACAACACATACACACATGCAAAAGCGCTGAAAAGCCAGCCCTGCATAAGTGAATTGTGCCACCCGGGCGTATGAGCAACCTCACTCCTTCTTACATTTTCTCTTTTTCGCTGAAATATGCATAGCCAACCACAATGAAATGCCTCTCGCTTGGCAGCGTCGTTATGGGGGCATACACACATACATGCACACGCGCACAAACGTGCATTGACATATCTGGCTGCTGCTGCTGCTGCTGCTGCTGCTGCTGTCGCACCATCGCTATTTGGCCGTCTTCAGACGACACCACTCCCTTTTAGCGCGTATCAGCGCATTATCCAGCTGCTTTTTGTTGTTTTTGGCGCTCCGACTGGACTAAGACTCAGGCTGAGTCATCGGTTTCTGCTGCAAACACACTCATAGATAATAATAATAATAGTAGTAATGGTAATGATGTGAATGCAGTGCAAAAACTAGCTGCATACACACTCAAATTAAAGTGGTGGAATACAGGGTGCTTCAAAATTAGAAAATAATATGAAAATGTTAAAATTGCTCGGTGCTTTCCAGTGTGAATTATAAAAAAGTCTTTTAGATGGATATATTATAACCATTTCATTTCATTAGATATAATGAAACGTAACCCACTGAAATATTTTTATACAAAGGTTTCTGTAAAAATTTTAATCTACATGGTATTGTACTGTAGTTAGCATTTTGAAGTATTAAAAAAATTAATTCCGCAAATAAGCTTACTAGCAACACACTTTAAATTGCATGACTTCTTCTACTTGTCTGCCTTATTTTTTACTCACACATCCTGTATGCTTACACTTATATACTTATACTTACACCAGGTATAGTTAGTCTATCGTTGCTTTCCTATGTAAAGGAAAATATATTTGCTTAGAATGCGCATCCATTGTGACACTCAGCAACTTGCATACAACCTACGGCACTTCAACACTATTACGCCCCTTCACTCTATTCACCTCTTCGTTCTTCCACATCCATGGAACGTTCGTTCCTTGTGCACTTTGCACGCACAACTATTTGCTCGCCTCACTTGACTTGTATATCGTTTTTTTTTGTCATTGTCTCATTCTGCATACTCTTTTTTATGGGACATACTACAATAAAAACAACACATTACTCTTTTATAAGAGGCTACAGACTTGATAGTTAAAAGAGTGACTTCAATTCGAATGGCGACCGAATGCTCAATTTCAAAATGTTGTTGAAATAAATAATAAAAAAAGACAATTGATTAATAGTTTTAAAATGAAATTAAGTGTGAAATAAACAAGTGAAGCCCCCAAAGCCTCAAAGCCCTCACAAAATAATATAATTAAAAGGCATAGCTTGGGGCGAAATCCTAGAATAAAATAATTTTTTGTAAATTGAATTTGTATTTAAATCTATAACGGCATATATCTGTGTTTCTTAAATTATGTGAAGCATACTTTCAGGCTGTTAGACGCTGTTTACTGTACCAGTTATGGAGGAAATAATAGTTTATCGCACTAACCTTATGAAAAAAGAGTAGCAAATAATTTATAGTAATGAAACACTTTCTCTCAGTTTATATATTGTTATACGTTATATAACTCATTGACATGGCATACCTTTAGGATTGTAGACAATTTGTATTTGACGTAATTAAATTCTTTGAGAATATTTCTATAATGAAAATCGCAGTGATTAAGCTTTTTCCGATTATTTGACCCCGACCTTTTGTGAGAGCGATTTTAGTTTCAGAATCCTACAGTCGAAATGATCTGCATTCGTTTGTATTATGGTTGCCAGAAATTTCCTTATCTTCTTAAAGGCTTTATAATACATTTCGAAGATGCCCCGAACGCCTTTAAGTCAGCAAGGAATGCTCTACTTGTTAGGGAACAATATATAGATTAAGAAATAAAAATATTGAAAAATATACAAATTATATACTAAATTAATTAGGGATCAGGGACAAATAGAGCAGCACCCGAAGATAACCTATGTTCGAACGGAAAAAACAAAAAGCGTGTGGAAAATATTTAATCGAAGTAATGTTTGCCTTGCATGGCAAGCGAGCATAAAAGTGCATTTAAAAAAATTTATAAAATGGAGCCAGCACATAAGAAAGCACCGAAAGAGGTTAACAAATAGCAAAAGGAAACAAAATGAGGAAAAAGGAGCATTTTTAAGTGGGTGAAAAGAGGACAAACAAGCAGCAGGAAGGCAAGTAGGTGACTGCAATTCCAGTGGAGTCGGAGTAAGGGAACAGTTATAGATGAGTAAGAAGGCAGCAGTGTTGGGAAAAAGAAGACTGAAGCAGCACTAGAGGGTGCTTACTTGGAATTCTACTTATTTGCTCCACATAATGCGGGGATATTTGTTTTGCCTTTACATTTTTATTATTTAGCTCAGCATATAGATATTTGTGTGTGTGTGTATGCGTGAGTTTCTCCCACTTAAATGGCGAAGTGTAAAAAAATGGAGGAAAGCGGGAAATTGAGGTTGAACACGACTAACTAGAACTATTGCATACTCCACTCCACATATGCTTTAACCTCCTAGTGCGCACCGCCACTTTCGTTCGAGCGCTCTACTATATACCGTTACTAAAATGTTGTAGTTTAAAGTTTCACTGTGAAACTGTAAGCAAATATATTTTAGTGCTGTGTGTGTTGACGTCCAGCATGCTATTACTCATTTGCTCTACTTTATTTTTTATGCCTTCAAATAAAATGGCATTCGCTTCAAATGAGAAAGTTAAATATGTTTAAAGTGAAACAGCAGAAGTCCCAGGAAGAAAGACACACAAATAAGTGCTGGTGAGGTAAGCAGTTGGCCTCGAGCAACCGCACTCTTCTCTGCAGTTGACTTTTGAATTCTAAAATGTATCTCTCTCTCTCTCTCTCCCCCCATTTATGTCCCTTAGTGAGTTGTAATTTAGTTACTATGATTTACAATGTACATATATATCTGAGCGTTGCGGTCACACATTTTCTGTGATATTTCGACTCTATCGCTCTTTCTTTCGACTAAGCTAGTTGGCTATCCAAATAACAAAATGAATGAAAATAAAGCCAAACGTCAGAAGAGTGTAATTAAATTTATTGAAGCATACTTTTAAGCGCCACGTAACGAATATGCTTAAATTCATTTAAAATGAACTTTATTATGCTAATTATTTCAAATTAGAAAACAGAATTAATTATTACTTCAATATAATAACTAATTACTGAGCGGGGTAAAACTATTTATTTTGAATGTTGAAAAAAGAAAGATAATAAAACAATTACTAAACTGAAGGCATATTACTTTTTACGGTTAAGTTATTAGCTTATTCAACATTGCCAGCTTATTTTTCTTAAAAAATTGCATTTTTACTACACGGATTTGCAAGAATTTTACGTTAAATTCCATTCAGCTCTTTGGCGCTGACATTCAGCTGCTTTTTCTCACATACAGCCAATCATTCATCATATTCAATGGTTTTTTGTACTTTCTTTTTATTTTATTTAGTTAAGATTACGTCTTTCATTAATCTGTCGTATTTAATGGTATAAAAAATTATGTAAAAAATATCCAGTTTTCCTCCGTCATGCTAGGCAAATTCAATCCCATTCAGTTCTTCAGCATTCCAATTCAGCTTCCAGCTATCATATTTAGCTACATTCAGGCACATTTAGCCACCCAGTTATGGTATGTGTCTTCGCTTTGTTGCAGCCATTTTCAGCCATTCTCAGGGCGGCGACAATGCATAGTTCATTCCACTTTGCTTACTTAAACATTGCATACTTACAGGCACTCACTCACTTATCTATGCACTCGCCGTGCCACAGTCACTCAAATTGTAGTAATAATACTCATAATAATAGTGTTTGTACAAGTTTAATAACAGAGAATAATCGAGTAGACAGACGGAGACTGCATGTGAATGCCATTGCTTGACGGTTGTTGCTGTAATTACAGTTGTTGTGCGCAGCACACCATAATAACAAAAGTGCACATTTTACTGCATTGCCTTGGCGGTTGTTTTTGCAGTTGTTGTTGCAGTTGTTGTTTACTCAACTGCTGTTAACCAACGCAGCGCCAGTAAAGCAATAAAAATTGAATGTGGCAGCTGGTAAATGGCAAATGGTGACCGAATCGTCGTCATCGTAATCGTCAGCGTCAGCGTCAGCGTCAACGGATTTGGCACAGCAGATGGTAATGCGGCGCTGTTGAGGAGCGTTGCGAAGAGAGAACTCAATAAATATGCAACTTATGTGGTTGTGCATGTGTGTTAGTGTGGTCCAAGCGCCAATATGGGTGAAGGGTTAGGGGATGCAGTTTTTCGGAACAAAATAAAAAGGAAATAATGTTGGAAAACTGAAAAATAGTAATAGAAAAACGTTTAAAAAATTTCAAAATTATAAATTACACATAAAATATTTTTTTTCTTTATAAGGGAATAGCAAAAAGTGTGTAGGTTTGTGTATGTGTGCGTGAAATTGTATGGTTGCAACTGTACTCCTAGGGTTTTACTGCAATTCCCTGCATTCCATCACTGATAGCCAATCCAAATTTTCACATACACACACATATATACATGAGTGTGCTTGTGTGCGTGCCGTTATTTGCTTTAAATGTGCGCTCGTTTGCTGCTGGCAAATAATTGTTGTTGCCTCATTTTATTTTTCGCATTTTAGTTGCAGTCGCAATTGGTGTCGCCATCGTTATTGCAATTTGTCTGCGCCACGGCAACATTGTCAGCTGCTGCCTCGCTTGGTCAGCCACTTATGGTGCTTGTGTACTCGCATTTCTCTGCTTTTGCTGTCTCCTTGTGTTCGACACATTTTCGGTATTTATTTTTTAAGTGCCAGCTGTCAATAAAGCAAATTTCATGCAACTACAAATGTATGTGTGTATGTGTGAGCCTCGTCAATATCTTTTGTATTGAACGTGTAACATCTGCTGACAGCCAGGATTGAGTTGATTGAGTTCATATTGAAATTTACAGTACATTTCTATGTACAGTACAAATGCACTTAAAGCTTTCTTCGTTAGTTACTATACTTTTGTATTAGGAACTTTCATTCAGGATCCACCTCTCTTTGGCGTCTACTATAATGGCCAGCTATAATTCTTAACTCCTCTCTCTATATCTTTGCCGATATTCTATACTCTATCTTGAACGAAGGCTGTTCGGAAATGTAGAGCTCTCTCCATATGTGAAATTCCGTCGAGCTCTCTCAGTTCAATTTAAAATTTTTCTCTATATCCCTCTTTTTCATTCTCTTTCTTTCTTTCTTTCTTTCTTTCTTTTCGCAGAGTTTTTCTCTTTTTATTTTTCTTACTCTCTCTCTCAGTCTCTCAGTCTCTCAATCTCTCTTCCTTTTCCAAAAGCTTAGTGCAAGAGATCCCTCACCGCATTCCTATCTATTTTCCGACTTTTTATCTCTTTCATCGTCTCTCCGACTTATAATTTTACTTATGTTCTCTTTTAATGGGTGTCCTTTTCGTGAATCCAATTTGTGTTTCTTACTTTCCACGATTATATGATAAATCATTATCCCCTAGACTACTGTAAATCCCATTGGTGCAGTATAAAAAAGGAATAAGTACGATCATGCCACTTGAAATGCGAAAGAATATTGGAGTATCTCTCGGTCCGACCGGCCGCACTTCGCACTTAAATTCCCCCCGTACACCGCCACACATTGCCGCCCTCGGTGAGCACACATTGTGTGTATCATTTTACACACTCATTCTGTTTGCTCATCTGTTTACTTGCTGCTGCGGCAGCTGCCTCTTGAACTATTTGTCGCCGATGTCATTTTAATTTACTCGCATTTAACGTTCAATAACATCTCTGTTTGCTATTAAACGGAAGTTGCATAAGTGTGTGCGCGTATGTGTGTGTTGTTGGTGCAGCCATTTGCTTGCACAAGCAGTCGCTGAACTCAAATACTTTAATAACTGTGTACTTTGTTGACTGACATCAATTTTTTGAGGATATTGAAACGGGATATTGACTCTTGGCAGTTAAAAAGAGCTAAAAAGTGTATGCGCCTGAAAGTATGCAATGACTGACAAAGCAAATAGTGAGCTGAAAAGTGTGTAACGCATAAACGCGTCGCTGTAAAAATTTGCTTCCAGCTTTTCGCAATTTATGCTGTTGCAATTTAAAGTTCCTTGCATGCATTTAGGCGCACTTAACTTGAAAAACACTTAGTCATTGTGTCTCGTACGTCATTACCTTAATTTACGTCGCTAAATGCAAGTAAGAGAGTTCTCGCCATATTTTTTGTTTAACTAAAAGACCTTTCAAAGATTAGCTGTAGACTGCCGCATACACTTAGGCACTTAAGCTCTAAACAACGCTTTGTTGTTATTCTTGCCTAAGTTCATTTGAAACTAATAAGGCTGACTTGTTTCGCTTTCGCCTTGTCACTGCGAATTTACCTGTTGCGTGGAATTATCTCTCCTCGCCTCCGCTCTCGTTGATGTTTTAAACAAATTAAATTTCATTTGAGCGTGATGTGATTAAACTTTCACACGACTTCACTGCACTTTTTTGTCTTTGCCCATTCGTCACTTTTCCGCGGCACTCCTTGTTCTCCTTCAGTGGGCTCACAAACAAGTTTTGTGCTACTTTTTCATTTGAGAAGTTTGCCATGCTGCAACTTAGTGCAATGAAATTGTTGCCTACATTTTGGCGTGGAGTAAATTACATTTAATGAAATCCGTAATTCGTCTTGCGGGCCGGACCGCCCGCACAAGCAACTAATTTGTGCTGATTTACAAGAAAATTTAATGCCTCAACGGCAGACTGGCGTAGGCATGGTCGGTGAGCGAGAGAGGCGTCAGGTGACTAGGCTGTGTTCAATTAGGTGTTGCCGAGAAAGCGACAGCCCTATTTCCAGCTAAGCGCACTGGTCTCTTTACTTTTCCCATCAGCGTTAATGCGCTTGAAGAAAAGTGCTCACGGTGCCTGAAACTTTGCTGCCGTGCAACTATGAAACTTGCAATGCTTCTTCTTCTTCTTCACTTGGTTACTGTAATTTACAACTTTTCCCCGGCACTCGAAATATTTATTGCGAGCGGCAGTGTATATCAGCATCAAACTTTTACCCATTTTCTGCTGGAGTTTTGAGAAACTAAAAAGTTTCCTTACGAATATACACATCTTAATTCGAGGCTTACGGCAAGAGGCATACTTTTAGGAGTGAAGGTGTGCATTTTTAAGGTATTCAATTGTGAACGCATTTGTGGTAGCAAATAGCATGTAGAAGAGCATGCCTGGCAGCCAAAAGAAAGCGGGAAGTGGCGGTGGGAAGGCAGTAGTAATGTCAGCACCAGCAGCAATAGTGGTGTAGCATAGCGTTAGGCTGCTACACGCTAGATGAATGTAAATTAGTAATTAAATTTATTTGACTGTCACAAGACTGCCATCAACACATCAGTCTCTCAGTCAGCCTGACACTGACATACTGAAAAGGAAAAACAACTGCGGTGCGGCAATTGGCGCCTGTTTGTAGGCAAGCAGTTATAGAAATCTTTTCCATGGGAGAAAAACTTTCAGCGAAACTATTTTGAGACATATTCAAGCGCAAATATAAAAATATATAGCTGGCAGTGAAGAAAAGAGAGAGTGGGAGCTTGGGTTTAGCAGCAAATAATAGCAATTACCAATTTTGGCATAGTTTTGGAAGTTTATCAACAAAGCTGACAGAATAGGTAATGCAGGCAGAAGAGGCATTTTATTTACATAAATTCTACAAAATTACATGCTTTCGCAAGTCCTCGAAATTAAATGAGTATTACATGCTTTCAAGCGAAATCAAAACAGATAAATTTTTTAACAAACCCCCCCTAAATTTTGCATAATTATAACAACCACTGTACTCAGCTTGGTGCTGCCATAAATTTCCTATATTTTTGCAATCCCCACCTCTGGGACTACGATGGATTTTCGTAACCTTTTCATCACCCCTCTATCTTTGTTACATTACGCCACCCATTTAAAACTTCAAATTTAGTTTCATTTTCGTTGTTATCAGTTTATTCAAACAAATATTGCATACCTTGAGGGGTTTTACAATTACCCACCCTCCCCCCCTTCCACACAAATACTTTTCCATTTGGCGTAATTCATATTTATATTCCTTTGTTGGCGCTCATACTTCACGTTTTGCCACTGATTGCAACTTCCAGAGAATTGCGGAAGAAATAAATGGAAAAAGTATGTATATTGAAATTTATGAAAGTTTGAAAAATAAATTTGTGAAAAGCTTAACACAAAGCTGAGCGTTTGCAGTACACCTTCCCTCCTCTAAAGGGGCAGAGCAAATTGCACAATAAGTCAAGATCGCGCCAAAAATGTCAATAAGTTCAATGAATGGCGCGAACAATGGGAACGCATTTTGCATGTGTGTGTGTATGTGTGAGTGTGTGTGACAATAAATCGGTTGACTATACATGCCATTGTGTTAGCATGAATACTTACCTGCATACCGATATTTCAAAGTGAACTTAATAGCACTGAAATCTAAAGTGACGAGTGTTGAACGGCGAGTAGCATACATTTCGGAGCAGGGGGGGAAGCGCTGATTTCAATAGAAAGATATAAACTTCGATGGATTATTGAGTGAGGAACGCAAAAGTGTTTTGAGGTGATTGGACCGCTGTGCCGTGCACTTGTGCCGCCTCGGGGAGCGGGAAATGAGAGTGTCAGTGAGGAAAATGGAGGGAGGAATGAAGAGTGGATGTGTTGTGGAAAATATAATAGAGTGGCGTGCAGAAAGTAGGCTTTAAAAATGTATATGTGAATTAAGGGATTTACATATGAATTTAAAGAGAAGAGAATGATTGATTTTGAAAGTAAATACTAAACTGTTACGTTTAAACCAAAATGTCTAAGAGGTAGTGAGTTCCAATAATTAAAAGGAGAGAGGAGAGCAAACGTTTAGATTTTTACGCTTTAAATTTTCTGAATTTTTAATATTTTCTCTTGATTTTGATAATGATATTTTTCTGTCTTTCGATTTTCTTATAAATAATAAAAAAGATTTTTCAAGAAATCAAAAAATTTTCAAACCGTTTCTGGTTATCAGAGATAGTTAATTATATAATAGCATAGGAAATTTTTGTTCTTAATTTCACTTCAAATAATGTGTGCCTTTTAGTAGCATGAATATGTTTCTTTCTGTTTTTTAATATAAATAAAAATAAAAAGTTATATTACCAAAAATTTTAAAACATTTTCCTTTTTTAAACAACTAAATATTCCACTTTTCCAAATATCTCTAACACTCAACAAGACTCAAATTGGGTAATCGTAATTTGAAAATTTTAATTGAAACTGAAATTTTACCAAATTTTTAACACACTCACTATAAAATTTTGTCCACAAAAGGTATAAATATAAATTTTCACGCAAATAAATAATTTCGAAAAATTTTGTGTTGTAATTTTTTTGTTCGAAATACTTGACGCATTTTTTGCCGATTTGCGGCAAAAAGTTAGTTCATTTTTCATGCGCCGCAGGCTTGTGGCAAATAGACGCCGCCAAAAACAAAGCACGCAAAATACCAAACAACAACAAAAAAACTAAACTCGGTGGTAAAACTATGCATTACTAACATTTTCGTGTTGGACAACTGACGCGCTGGTGCAAAAATACAAATACACACGAACATACACACACACACACATGTGCATAGAGGAAAATTTGTGAACATGGGTGAAGGCAGAATTTGATAAATTTTTTATGCAACGAGAGCAGCAGTTTGCTGGAAGTTTTATCTGTTTTTCTTTTTCTGTTGTGGCTGAAAAGTGTGGCAACGCCATGCATGTTAATGTGTCTGTGTCTGTGTTTGTGTATCTAGTATTTGTGATGCGACAGCTGGAGCTGCATTAAAAATATTAAAGCAAAAAACAGATAATCAGCCATTCCGCGCCCATCCGCCCCCCACCCTCCCCTTATGCAACATTCATCGCCGCAGCTTCATTTCAGCCAAATTGCCTGTTTTTCTCGTGGCAAATAAAGCCAGTAGTAGAGCCTGGGTGAGTGGCGGACAGCGTCATTGTGCTGTGCAATTGATTGCTGCCTGGTGCTGTTGTTGTTGCCGCGCAACCGCTATAATCCCCACTCACGCCTGGCAAGATTGCAGCGCTGCCACACCGCTCCACGCCACCATCTCATTTCATACACCTCGTGGCTGCGGTTTTCATTGCTAAAATTTGCTAAAATTTGCTGTGTTTGTTCATTAGTTTCTTCTTGTTGCATATATATATATATATATATATTTTTTTTGGTTTTCACTTTCCTTTTCGCCACCAGCATCATTATGCCGCATATGCTTGTGACAGTCGCTGCGTGTTGCGTGAATTGCGGTCGCGAATGAACTAAATTTCGCCGCAGCTGCGCAACTAACTGCGTTCGCAGCTGTTGTGGACAACAACGATAACAACAACAACAACAACAAACGCGCAACCAAATAAATATATTCATCAAATGCAAACTTCTCCATTGGTGGTCACCCTCCATAAACTGCATGCCGTGCAGCCGTTATTTCGACAACACGAATATAGAAAAAATTTGCCTAAAACTAGGCCACACCACAAAGCAACAACAACAATAACAGTGGTAGCCGTGTATGTAATCGCTTTGTATGAGTGCTGCCGTTGTGGCAGGTGTGCTCGCCATTGCGTATACGCAACGTTCAACCAAGGGAACCCGCCCGACTTTGTTGTTGTTGTTTTCGCTGTTTTTACTGTTTTTCTAAAGTCTTATGTTTTGTGCTCATCGCATCTTTCTTCTTTGTTCTCGCGGCTAATAACGGTTTTATAATTCTTCAATTTCTAGAAGGGTACGCAACTATTTTTCTTTTAAATTGCATATTGAGTTGTACTCGGTCTCAAGTTAGAGAAAAATTTTGTGCTCAATCAAAGGCTCACTCCAAAACTTGCTCTCTCTCACTCTCTACCCCAGTATCTCTTCAGTATCCACAGTATTAAATAGGCTTGGAATTTCCATATCAGTCTCATTCCCAGCTTGTGCCCTTGTCTAAGGTCAACATATCGATAGCAATTTGAATCAGTCTCTGTTTTACTTCTCTCGTAAACTCAGTTCCTTAATTGTGGCCGTTGTCCATTTCGAGATTAGCTTCAGTATAGTCTAGTTTAGGGCATAATATTGGTCTTTGTCACATTTCAGTTACAAAATCGCGGTCCAAACTAAAAATCTGACTCTGAATATCTTTCTCACCCTTAACTCTAAATTTGGTATCTAGTTCAATTTATATTTTCAGTTCAGTTTAATTGTAAACTGTCTTTGCTTCAATCTTGTACTCGGCATTAATCTGGATACAAAATCAAGGCTCAGAATTGTTCTCAGTTCTGTTCCGTTCTTGGTTACAGTCCCTCTATAGGCCACTATCTACTTTTCAGTGCCTCAATTTTAGTCGAACTCTCAGCCGGAGTCTACTTTGCTAACGATTTTATTCGGATCTCAGTCTGACTTCAGTATCAGTCCCCAGTGAAGCCTACGGTCTCGTACATTATCTGTAGCTTTTCTGAGGCTCTTCTCATGTTTACTATTTTGTACTGAATAAATCTCGTATTTCACAGAATACCCTTATTTCTCTCCTCTGTTTTCATGCAATACGCCTAACCTCACTTACTAGTTTTGTCCGAAAATCCTTTTTCTAAAAAACATTTTTTTATAAGGTTACCTCGGTGTATTACCTTCGGGCACATAGCCTAAGCGTCATAAAAAATCATATATTTCTATTTATTTATACAATCACAACAAACAAATACAAATAATATTTATTTATAAACATTTAACACACATACGAACGCAGGTATCAATGCAGCGCAACAATTCCTTCCATGGTCCAATGAGCTTCACCGCTTCCGCTTTTATTCATAAATATTTTTATGCTAAATGCACTTCCTTCCCCGTCGCCTTCCACTCAACCTTTTTACGCTTATTTGCGCAGTTTGCTTGCTCATTCGTGCAGAGTAAATTATGACGACGCACACACACACACACACACATGCACACATGCACACACATATGCATAAACACCTCTAATGGGTAGGCAATGGTGTACGTATGCATGCATGAAACGGTTAATAAATCACGTATTTGCTTGCCGCATGTGGGGTTAAGCAGCAGAACGAGGGTAGAAATAATGGCAAAATAATATGAAATTATGGGAGAAAAAGTGACGTGATGCAGGAAAAATTAAATACAGGAGATCGCAAAAAAGTTATTAAAAAATTTTCATAAATTACAAAAATAAAAATAAATGATAAATGATAAATGAAAGCATAATGACAAATAACTTGAAAAACGCTCCATATAAAAAGCATTTATCAAAGCAACAGTCGCACGCACGCAAAAAGAAACCGCAGGAGCTCATTTAATGCTTGTAAAAGTTGCATGTTTCTGAGCGAAAGAAGAGTGGAGATCATCAAAAAAAGTTTGAAATGTAACAGCTAAGTAAGTAGAAAGCAGTGCCAGCAACAACAGCCGCAACTACACAACCGCCGCTAGTCAACAACAGACACACGCACGCGCCTCCTGTCGCTACCTTTGGGCTTTTCCGCATCAGCAGCACCGCGTTCTCTTGCTTTCTTGCGGCCGTGGCTTATTTTCATTACAAATTATTATGTTACGCACACATATACATTTAAATGTTGTGTGATAGTACGCACGCACAGCTAACGGCTCCTGCGCCGCTACCGAGGAGCTGCCTTGTGCCACCTGCTGCGGCAGTCAGGCAAAAACGCTGTGATAGCAACTTGTTGTGCGGGCCTGGAAGCAGCATTATTCCGAGAAGAAATCCCCGAGGAGTCATACAAAGTGAAGCATGTAAATAAGTTGTGAAAAATGTGCACTAGTATAGACTTCTACAAGATGGCCTTGATTGCAAAAACAAAACTTTCCTCTTTTCCTTGAATGCTGTTCCTTAAATTTCATTAAATAAATAGTTATAAGTATTTGATAAGTTTCCTGGTCAAAATCCGGGTCGAAGTTTCGATCTGAGCTATAGTTACCACCGCAGACCAAATTTTACTCTAAGTCCCTTAGCCTTTGTCACGGACTGTGCCGCAGCTCGAATTTTAGGATTAGTTGCGTTACTTAAGTTCAGTTTCACTTTCAATCTAAGCTTATTTTAAGTGCTACGTTAAGCAAAGGTCCCAGTTCCCATTACAGTAACAGTTACAATTCCAGCGTGGACCCCATCTGGCTCATCTTTGGCAGCTACAGTCTCACTGATGGCTTGTGACTAGCCTTAGTGTCAAGATTACTTGTAATCTAAGCTTCGCCTTCTTCCCTACTTCCCTAATAGTATCAGTCCAAGTCACGCTTGAATCCTCAGTCTTAGTGTGAGCCTTAGCGTCCGCCGCAAGTCGGAACTTCACATTTAAATGCCGCTTTACTTTCTGTTCTGGTCTCTGCTTTAGTCTCAGTCATCGCGTTACCACCTTCATTTCAATTCTTATCTCGGCCCTGTTTAAACTTAAGTGGCAGACACAGTCTCGGAGGCAAACTTGGCTTCAATTATGTTTCCTTTTCACAGTACTGATTTCAACTTTTATCTCTGTCTTACAGAAAATCCCAATAACAGTTTCGAATTTGGTTTCAGTCTCAAACTTGGTCCCAAATTCAGGCTAAACATTAATCACAATTGCTATTTCAATATTAATTTCAGTATCGAAATTACACTGCGGATCTTTGGTTACTTCAGTCTCAGTTGAGGTCTGAGTCCTTATTCCAGTGGCAGATACAAACTCGATTTCCTGGTCTTCTTAGGCTCCATTTCAGTCTCGTATCTAGCTTCCCTTCACTTATGCCTTTATTCCAGTGTTCCTCGCAATGCGGGAGCTATATCGAAGCTAGTTCCCCTTTCTGCTTCCATCAGAAAAGTAGACGGCTTTGGCGTCTACCTTTCAACTTTGTCTTTACCAGAAAAAAAGGTAACTATCACAGTGTTTCATAGACCGACGTACATATCTGATACACTTCAGCTGTCTCGTAAAGTACGGCTAAGCTGCTATCAACGGTGTGAATCTCGCGCAATTTCTTGTGCCCTTTGACCCTTCGCTGGTTTGGTCCTTCTCATGCAAGGCTCCGATTTCCGTTTTCAATTCTATTGCGCTCACTTTCACTTTGCTGCTGGCCAATGCGACTTTTGGCACTAAGTCGTCCACTCCTTCGCACTTGCACAGCCAATAACCTTCCACCCGCTCGCTTTGTGACCACTTTTTCCTTCGAAACTCCGTCGTGTATTCGACCGTCCACTTAATTCTTGTATCAGCCGTCATACTTTTAGTTTTCGGCTTTATCACTTCGGTTACTTTGTTAGTTGTTGTGTTTTCTTGTTGTTATTCTGTATTTGTTGATTGCCGCCTGCCATGTTGTTGCTGTTGTTTGAGTGCGGCAAAGTTGCTGTTATGCTCAACACTTTTTCACGGATTTGTACGAATTTTTTTCGACGCTCTTTGTTGTTTATTGTTTGTTTTTCTGTTTTTGTTTTTGTTTTTTCTTGTTCAATTTCTAGTTTATATTATTTAATTCGTTATTCGTTATTCTATGTTTGTTGTTTTTGCTGTTTGCCGCTTAAAGTTTCAAGGTTTGACGCCGCTGAACAATGGCACTCTCCCACTAGCTTTTCAGCATCTTCTTTGTTGAATTGGAATTGGAAAAGTGCGCGGACAGACAAAAGTGGATTTGTGCATGAAGAGAGCTAATGCTTTCGCGCCCACATAGAACAAGGAACACAGAACTCGGCGAAATCCACTTGAGTGGCTTGACAAAGACGCTTAGAAATGCTTAAGCGATAAGCCGTGGCAGAGAAGGAGAGCAATCACGAAATTAGGCCAAGTGAATAACAAGCAGTCTACTATAGAGAAAACTTCCGTGCATTTAAGAGAGAAATTTAGTAGAGAAATACGTAAACTATACCAGCAGTTTATTTGGAAACATACCATGGACCATACCACTCCCTCAAAGTACTTTATATTATATATTATATATATAAATAGGCTCCACAAGTTGTTATTGGACTGCGTCCTCCTTCCGTAGTCCGTGTAGTAACGTTGTACCTTCTAAATTATTCCAATGAATCCACCGAAAGGTCCTCAAATATTATTATTTCATTCCGTTGTACTATAGAGCTTTGGAATTCTCAACCAATTTATTGTATCATTTATAAACCTTTGATGCTGAAGAGCCAGTGCTCTGAGTTTAGCCGAATCTTTATTGTAGTATCATAGCAAATAGGACAAGTCTGCGCTGTGTAACCACTAAGAGTCCTGATCTACTTTAATTAGAATGTATTATGTTGCATCTTTCCTACTTTGAATGAATATCCAAACCGAAAACGAAATACTGACAGAAGTATATCCTAGCTATCTCACCAATGAAAACATTTCGTTCTGAGAAATTTTCGGGTGGAATTTTCCCATTCTCTTCACAGTAATTTTTATTGTTTGCGACATAATGCGGCTCCTTGCCACTTTTCCAACACTCTATCCCCACTCGTTTTGGGAAAAAGTTTCATTTTTTCGTCATTTTTTTATGCCAAAATAGTGTTAAACTAATTGAGAGCAAACTGAAAAGCGAATTACCACGCTCAATGTCACTGATTATTTGACTTATTGGTGTTGTTGCACGCGCCTGTGGCCAAATTCGTTTAGCGGTAGCAAAATAAATGAGAAAAAAATAGTAAAAAAGAATAGTGAGGATTTTCTCATATTCTCGCTGCTGCATTTAACCGCAATAGTGTAATTGTGACAACAACAAACAACGCGCTTAAACAGCTGAAAACTAGAAAACAAAACAAACAATAATAAGTGTGCACACAATAAGGATAATGAGGGTGCTGCGTGGACCCAGCGGCAGAGCTTCGCGCGTCGAGAGTGGCGCCCAAATAGGACGAATGAGTGGGTGCCTATTGTTGGGCGTGAGAGAAACAGAAACCCTCCTCGCCGCAAGCCACTCGGCATAAATGAGCGTAAACAGTGACAAAATATTAATCTGCTTAGAAGTGGAAAAAAATAGTAATAACAACAAAAACAATAGCGCAACAATTTGTCCCAATGTGAAGCAAAGGAATGGTGTTGCTAAAACAGAAGAGCGGGGTGGGCGCTATTTTAGCAACAAAAAACCAAAAGACCATGTGCGAGTCTTTGATTTGCTCCAAAAATTCGTTTTGCGTTTCAAGACCCAGCTGCTGGGATCTCTCTTCAACTCTCAAAAAAACAGAGCCTAATGAAATAACATACGTTCTACTTCTGAGAAATAGCTTTCGGGATTTCTGAGTCATTAAGTCCATTCGTATTTCTAATAAGTCATCCATTCCATATTTAATTTTGCCGAAACAGAATTGCAAAGCAATTTTTCTTTGTTTTATTGTTATATTTTAAACTTTTGTTCGCTTCTTTTTGTCTTCCGTACTATTTTTATGCACTCTAAGCTTTTTTGCGTTTTTTCATCCCACTCATATACTCATCTGTGTGTATGCGTGCATAAGGGTGTGTGTATGAGCTTATTTCAGGCTTAGCATGCTGAATGGCGGTACAATGGCAACGCATGAAATTTGTTGTAAACAACAATTTCTTCATGAGTAAAAACTGTTACAAGGCCACAAACATCCGCAGCGAAATAACAACAACAACAACAACAGAAAAAATAACAAAACAAAAATAAAAACTCATCGAAACAATGAACAATAAACAAAATAGTAGAGCTATTCGTTTTTGGAAAACATATGCTCGAAATGCAACAAAAAAAAGTGTTTAAAACACACACACACTCACGCACACTTGCACGCACACATACACGCACGTGCACACAATAAACGCATTGCTTCTTTGTTTATTTGCATTTGTGATTAATAGAAATGCACATAGCATTAGCATTGCGTATGACAATGCGACCAAATTAACAAAGCGAATGGACACGCCACTACGAGCATAATGGATGACAATAACAACAACAACAGCAACAACAACAAAATGAAAACAATTAAGCCTAGGATAATGCATTATAGGACTGAAGTGGAACTAATGTGTGGAGACCAAAGCTGTTGCATGCAAATTTGAAATGCAGGAAGGAAAACGGGCAAAATGCAGAAATTAGAAAGATTTTTCTAGGAGTGGGCACAAACCGATTAACTATTTTAGAGTGGGGTAAAGGAAAGGCTGAGAATGAACGATGAGAATGGACTGAAAACTACAGTTATAAGATTAGCTGATATACAGACACATTTTAGAACAAAAAAAGGTTGGACCAGAATTACAAGAACCACCTGAGGACTAAAGTTCGGAGCATACTAAAGTTAGTGAGTTTCTTTGCTGCAAACGAAAGTTTCTACTTAAAAAAAAACCGTTTCTCAAAAGGGTCATATACAAAGGATTGCCTACAATCACATCGATCTTTCAAAATCGTTGCTGAAAAGTTGAGAGATGAGATTATAACTTTCAAATGGAGAAAGCTGTATACATTTTGTATCACAAGCAATACAAAACATATTACAAAGCAGACTGAAACGATCTCAAAAAAGTCTGAACCGATTAGAAAATGCTGATGGAGAAGAAATTCTGGAGGCATGTCCACTTTGTGACGATTCGGTGTAGAAATTCCACGCTTTGAGGGACGGCTTGATAAAAATTTCCTAACCTTTACGGAGGACTCCCAACTGAGGGCCGTAAAGTCCCAAGTCATTGACTAAAATCTGTTCTTAGAGCTTAGAATCAGTGGAATTGTCGATCTGTGAAACTTAGTAAGCACTGTTTTCTCTCAATTCAAATTTGGTCTTCATTGCTTCTTCTTCCCCTTCATTGCTTAATTGCCTAACAGTTTGTTATTCTGTAATTTTTCTTTTAATTTTATTTTTTTTTGTTTTTTTTGTTTTTTTTTTGATTTTTGTTTTTGCCTACAATTAAACGGTCATCAATCACACGCTCGGTGCCTGAGACCGTGGGTATGTATGTGTGAGTGTGTGCTCATATGTACACAACGACGCTTGCCGAAGTGCTTACAAGCATTAAACAAGCAAATTGCAAGCGTAAAAATAAGCAACAACAACAAAGTGCACTGATGACTGTCGAAGCGCACAATTGTTTGGCAACATTGTTTTTCCAACGCTTTAGCGTGTTTGCATTTACCTTTTTGGGGTTCACTGGTTCGGCAATTTTTATTCGATTACGCGTTTGTTCATGAATATTTCACATATTTTGCTAATTTGGATTAAGTGCGTGCGTCTCAACCAAAGTGGAAAAAATGTTGGTGCTGAACTGTAAGAAAATTTCAAAATTGCATATAACATTTTGTTCTTTCAAAAAAATTTCTCATTTCTACCAAAAAATTTATTATTTTTCTCATTTCAACTTCTCGTAAAAAATTCAAATTTAAAATTCTATAATAAGAAAAAAATTGGCTTATAAAATTGAAACCAGCCGACTCACAACTCACTCAACCAGCCACGGTAATATTTTCAAAGTGAAGTGAGCGCTAAGTAGGCTGAGCTGGCAAATGGCCCCTGCTGGTCATCTGAAATTAGGTTATCACGTTTCGAAATTGGCTTTTCTTCTTATTAAAGTGAGCATTAAAAATTTGCTTCGGCTGTTAAAGTGTGCGACAAATATGCGGCGACACGGCACCTCACGCGCGCGCCGGTCAGCGGACAACCGGGCGTATGAACCGGGCGCGGGGATGAACCACAAAATGGCGGCGAAAGCAAAAACATGGCAATAAACGCACCTCGGACTGAAAATAATTTAAGTTAAAAGCAAAAAAATTTGCTCAACTAATTTCTTCTGGCATCGGTTTTGTGTGGGTAGAGTGGAGAAATCGAGCTTATCAAAGTGAAAATTATAAAAGCTACAAAAATACTTTAAAAAATTAAATGGGTTTAAAACGAAATTTTTACTTTATTTCTAAATTCCTTCGTAATTTGAAAACGGTCTTTGACATTTTTATACACCAAAAAACTTTTTTTACTTACTAAACATTTATTTCGATTTGCCTTGTAATTTCAGGCCGCCTCACCGCGTTGGGAGCCACAAATCGCGGTTCTCTGCGAAGCTGGCCAAGTTTTCCAACCGCAATACCTCTCCGAAGAGGGGCGCTGGGTAACGGATTTGAATAAGAAAACATCGGGCGCCACATGCTTGCGAGACAAAATGGATCTACTGGACTACTGCAAAAAGGTGAGTGAGGAAACTCGAAAAAATGCGAAAAAATCCAAAAAAAAACATTTAAATTTAATGAAAACAAACCAAAAAATTGTGTGATTAAACCTAACCTTAAATATTACACATCATGCAATTCTGAAGCGCTAGAAACCACACATAAACACAGTGCGCTTCGAAAAGGTGTGCAAAGTGGGTCAACTGTCAAAAGGATGTAGAGAAAAATGTATTAAAATTACTTCTGGTATATATTGCTAATACTCCTTCCTAAATGCCTTACGAATATGTGTATGGCAGCATACATACATAACATTTGCATTTTTATTGCTGTGCAAATCCTTGCTAATACCCATCCTTAAGCCACTTATCGATTGCCAGGCGAAACCCTGGCCAAAAAACTAATTTCATTCTACACTTGGGCATTTGACTATTTGGCTGCGCTATTGCTTAGCTAGAGATTTTGAAAAATTACCGTAAAGAGCTAGAGCATCCACACGCACACATCCTGCCGCACACTTAGTGATAGTTGAGTGAAAAAATTGCTAAAATCACTTCAAGGGTTCACATGTTGGCAAACACAGTTTGGCGCTGGTGCACTTTGCCAGCAGTTTTCGCTTCTGCTTTGGTTATTTTTCGACAGGAGAAGTGGGTATCACTAAATGTTGTGAGTAGAATCGCAAAATGCGGTAAAATAGATAAGGTGATTATTTTAAGACTTTTTCCATACATTCATTAACAAAATTCGAACTATTTTCGAAGTTCGCAATTTACTTTATTTCAAAGTTCGAAAGTTTCGAAAAATAATGCCCCTACTGTTGGAAAATAAATTTTCGAAGTTATCTTCGAATTTTTCGAAAAATCACACTCTTGCTGGTTCGAAAATAAAAAATATTTCGACAAAAAATTTCGAAAAATGGTACTGCTTCCAAAAATTCCTGATCCAAATTAACTTGGAAGTATTAAATGCCTTGCAAAATTAATATGTAATAGTATTTTTGAATTGAATATTTAGCATTTGATATTTCAAACATCTGAGTAAGCAAAAACCTCAAAATGAACTACTGCTTTTTGCTATTAAATTTTGTATGATCTCACTTATTGTGTTCATCTAACCTAATTTGTAACTAGTACTTAAGTCACTAGTTTAAAACTACTTAAATTCTGTGTTATTTAGTTTTTTGGTCAAATATAAAATTGCCTCCACCCTCTTCCCTCAGCAGGACTCAAAATTAATGGCTGTAATATAATAAACACACATTTTTAGGTGTGTCAGTAGTAGGGGGGGGGCGGTTTCAGAGGCGTGTCTTAGATTTGGCTGATTGCAGCATTTCCTAGCGCTACACACCCTTCACTTGCATATGAATAGACGTGTGTGTATGCACGTATAATATATGCGCTTCGGGCGTGTTGGCCATATTATTAAGCATTTGTGGACGCATGGAGCGTTACAAAGCTTCAAAGCTGAACTATAACTTATTATTGTTGTTTCTTTTTTATTCATTTTTTCGACAAATAAAAATGTTTTTGCGCTTTGTTCGCAATCACGGCAGTTTTTATAAACTCCTTTTTACTCTTCGCTTCAAGTACGAGTTTTTTTTGTTATACAGCGCTCCCATGGCACTAATGGTCACACTTGGCACTCGCATCCTTCACTTGTCTCAATTTTAACTACATTTTTCAGGCGCTGCAGTCAGCGTAAAATCCTTTTTTATTCCCGCTATCCATCGCATTCGCTTTGCATCCCATTCCACAGCTCTTCCTATGTTCTCTCGTTTCATTTATATTCTTCTGCTCATACAAATTCACTTCTTCTCACTTGGACAACTGGTTGCCGATTTGTCTGTGCGCTGACCCACCATGGTGTATGCGTGACTTTTCGCTGCAATTTAATTTATTGCATAAAATCAACGAAAAATTGCAGTTGTCTGCGAGCATTTCGTTCTTTTTTATTTTTTTTCCATACATTCAGTGTTGCATTTGGTTAATATGTACACGGATTACGCTGAATTGGCGTGGAGTATTAAAAATACTGAAAATTTAATCAGCAGAATGTTTGGCAATAAGCTGAGCGCGAGTGGTGCTCCGAAACCATTTGCATCATTTATGAAAAATGCCTCTTGAGATATTCACAAATTAAAGCGAAAATCAGAGGATATTCGATCCTGTCAGCTGAGTGTCGTCCGTTGGGTGACACGTTTTTCAAATTAATATGGTTTACTCCTGCGACTCGGAGGCCATGGTTTCTTTCTCTATATACCTTTAGTAAAAGATATCTACCCAATTCGCATCAGAAAACTCCACCTTAGGTCTTACCACCACACTCCGCCTTCTGTTCCCTAGATGAGCATACGAAGGACAAAGCAAATAGCTGTCAATTAATGCATATTTTTAATAAATTTGTTTCATCAAGACTTTTCATCAAGCCCACTTTTAATTCTTTACTCCCAGCTTTACACTTTAGACGTCCCTATCGCTAAACTAATTCCCTGTTTTCCACGCCATATACCGAACTTTGCAGGTATCTTTAATTACTCAACTCTGAAAGTCTTATTTTGCATGTGGCCAACAGAAAAGTGGCTTGCTTCCCCGAGGACTCACTCAGTTCCACACTACTGTCTGGCACTTATCTTTACTTACCGCGCAGTTCACCGTTACTTCACAGCGTTCATTTTCTTTTCACACAATCCCTACCGCTACTTCTTAACGAATTCTCGGAATGCCACTTGCCTTCAACTGCAAACAACTCATCCACCTCCAATTGTTCCTTTGCGCTTCACTCGGACCCACTTACTTGCTCCTCTTTCATCCCCGCTCGCGCTCTCTCTGTGCTGTCTACGATTATTCTTCGCATAATTGCCCAACTCTTCATGCATTTACCTGTCAGCCAGTTTTATTGCCTGTCAGCCTTCATTGCTGGCACTGTTTCTAACCGCGAAGTTCGCGCGCGACAATTAAAAAAATACAAAAATTTGCTTTCACAGTATACAATGCGCAATAGCACAGTGCAGACGAAATTGCCCCACTTGCTACCCAGGTAGGCTTTTGAGGCCTCATCAGCGAAGACAATGCGCAAACTCATTTGATGCGCCTCATTACGCCGGCAAACGCTCGGCGGTGGAGGGTGCTGCAAGTGAAGCGCACAAAACTATAATCGCACACACAAGCGCATACATTTTGTGGCCTTCTGTTGCTGCATGACAGCGTTGGCTCGCTTCTGCGTTGTCTCATATTTTGCATAAATTTAATTAAGCGGCAATGTTGCTCATACGCCTCGTTGCACCGTGTAATTTCGTCTTTCATGCGCTGGAATGCGGATGGACCGGCATGTGTGTGCATGTGCTAGTGGTGCAACACTGCTGCAGCAGAATCAGTTTCCACTTCCATATATAAACAACAACACATTGCTTGTGTATTGACATTGACTATAAATAAGCCATCTTCTTTACGCTGATCCTTTGTGGCCGGTCTCATTGCGTCGTAGGCACGTGTGTCACTTTTTAATCAAAATTAACTTATTATATAATTGCAATGCGAAATATCTTATAAACAAAGGCAATATGCGCACGTTCGAGCTACTGCTTGGGCTTAAACAAATTATCATGTTGCGACTTGCCGGTTCAGAGGCTGTTTACACTCATCGGCCACTTCAAAAAAAAAAAAGATAAAAGGTGATAAAAAGGTCCAGCCTTATTAGGCGGCAATCATAAGGTACACAAATTAGTCGCCTCAGGTCCACAATGATCTTTATCTACCATGGTTCTTTCAATATTAACCTCGTATCTGCTATGCACTTGTTATTGAGTCTTCACTTGCTATCTTCTCTTCTGAAAAAACTAGAACTCAAAGCTGTGACTATCCTTTGAAAGATATCAGCTGTTTTGGTACTAAAAGTTTATCTAAAAAATTCGAAAACTGCTACGGAATGATGATTCGCTTCCACCCTTGCCTTTCGACTGATTGCCCACAGGAGACAAGCCTCCTCCCATTGCATAAACACTGGGTCTTCCTTAAAGAGCTGACACAGTTGCGGGTTTCATTCATTTCGTAATGTATTTTCATACCTTTCCCAATACCTCGGACTTCAAGTTAGAATTTAGAACAGTTATTTGAGTGTAAATCGCCACCGCCTCCTCCCCAAGCTATGTACCAACTTCTTTGTTGTTGATAATAAATATGATTTGTTTATTTCTAAATCTAAGCGAAAAATACAAAATAAACACATAAATCAAAACAAAAATATTTACGAACTAAGATTATACAAATAGTTTCTATACAACTAACCAACACAAATAGACAACACAAATAAACCATAAGCCTTATCAGCGCTAACAACCTCCAACGTTCAGCCTAAACATCAACTCATGACTTATCGCTTGCATGCGCTCAGAGCGCCATTACGTCTCACGCTCTCACGCCCAACAACTTGCCCTACGTTCTTGCTCCGCCACGCCCTCTCCCTCGCTCTCGCTCTCGCACGTTCGCCGTTGCTCTCCACTCAGCGCTTCAGCTTGTTCTGGTGATCGCTGCCGAAGGCATCGCGCTCAATGTAGTACGGCGAGCCGTCGGGCTTCTTACACTTGTAGCGCAGCTTGCAGCACTCCGGGAACGGTTTGTCCATGTGTATGCGTTCGCCGTTGTTGCAGTTCTCGATGCGTAACCTGCCGCAACTGCAACGAATCCAATGAAATGGGAAATGAAAATTAGATTAATGGATGGGCTGCTTTATTGCTGAGCTAAGTATGTTAGCGCAAAAATATTTACTTATACATATGTATGTGTATGCATGTATGTATATATTTATATAAGCGCAAATGTGCGGCAAAGTATAATTGAAAGTTAGTGGAAAAAGTGCAGTAAATAATCGAGTTGCCTGTCGCCTGTTTATTTAATTGACTCAATTAATTAATTTCATTAGTGATAAGTGCACTTTTCCATCACATTTTCAACTACATACTATATCCATATATACATACCTATATACCTATATACCTACGTATATAGTGTTTATTAACGCCTGTATATAAAGAGGTAGGTTTGCTAAGAAAACAAATTTAAATTTCGCTTTGAAATATTCGAGAATTTTCTGGAAATTACAAATTTATTAAAAAACTCCTTGGCAAGGGTAAATTCAAAGCCCACTGCTTGTTACATGGAGCGTGTGACCAAAGCATACGACTGACTAATTGACGACATAAAGTATTCATTAAAAGAATTTTTTAAAAGGAATTCAAAAAATAAATATTGTTCGGAAAATTACATTTCGAAATAATTTATTGCAACAAATTCAAACAGGTTTGGAAATTTTTTTGAATCAAAATTAATTAAAAAATACTTTTTTTTTACCTTCAAAATAGTCTTTTACGATTTTCGCAATAATATCTTGGGAAATGAAGAATTTTATTGAAAATTACTTTCGATAAGACAAATCGTTCATTATTAAAAGAAGTTGAAATTAAAAGTGAAATATTATTTAGTTAAGTAAAAAGGTCCGCAAATAATTTTACTCTCATATTTTAGATTTTTCCAACGCATTCACTTATTAAAAATATTTTCCATTGCTAAATAATATGTTTTTAAAAAAATAATAATAATTTTCACCAAAAATTATTTTTCACCATAATAATAAATATCAAATTTTGCCAATTAAATGTGATTTTATTTTTTTTTATAAATTTTTAAATTTTTTCATCTATCTTATAAGTCGTTTAAAATCGGTATTTTTTAACTTTTATAATTATTTATTTCATTTTAATTTTTTTTTTGGAGACTGCCCTTAAAATAAATATTGTTTTAGTGCGCACTTAATTATAAGAAATATTTAAAATTTCCTCATCAAACGAATGTGCTTACCCCTCAATGAATATTGAACCGTCCTTATTGCAAGTGAGGCGCTGGCACGGCGCAATACCCAGATTCACGCCAAGCTTCAGCTCGTCGCCGCGATAAATACATTTGCCCGGGTTATCTGCCAAAGAAGGGTTGAGCAATGAGAAAACTTTTGCGAAAAAATTATATATTCCTAGAGTAAACACGAACACTTCACATAACACTTAGTTTTTCTAACACTATTTTTGATTTCTTTTCAATTTCTTTACAAATAAATATTATTTAAAAATTTTTTTTAACTTTGTTTTCGCTCCTTGAACTTCCACTTTTGTAATATTTATTTTCCACACACC
Organism: Bactrocera minax; assembly: GCA_021498325.1. Classification (NCBI taxonomy): domain Eukaryota; kingdom Metazoa; phylum Arthropoda; class Insecta; order Diptera; family Tephritidae; genus Bactrocera; species Bactrocera minax. The sequence goes on from JAKEEE010000032.1 coordinate 1,358,385, forward strand.
TGGATCGGGCGGTATTAGTCCCGAGTATGCCTCAGTGGTGCTGCTATGCAAAAGCAACAACACCAAGGTGACGGTAAAAAGCAAGAAACTTTGAAAAAACGCGCTTTGCCGTGAACAAAACATGTTGGATCTTAATTGAGAACTGAGCTGAGCCAACAAGCGCTGACGTGCCTCAAGCCATGCTTGAAGCGTTTAAAATTGAAACGACTGAGAAAAGGGCGCTCAGCTGGCGTTTAAATCGTCGCTTATCTGGAGCAGTTCGAGCTTTGCAAGGCAGCATGATTTCTGTTCTAGAACGCCGTGTGCGCTCCAGCTCTCTTTTATTCTCTCTCTCCCCCACACTCTATCGTTGGTCAGCTTATCATTTTTCAATTCTTTTCTGCAGCTTACGTGCTGAACTTGCACTTATTGTTGTTGTGGAATAATTTTACATACAATTTTTTTTATGTTTTCATATTTCTTATAATAAAATTGCTTTATTTTTATTTTTATTTATATATTTTTCCATTTTCCTCTATACATTTTTACTCAGTTCCATTTTTCATTTTTCATCCCGGTTCATTCTGTTGTCTTGCTGATTTGCATTTATATTGATTTGCATGTTTTTTTATTTTTCCTTTTCTACCTCACAATCGTAACGCTCAAACTCACGCGGGTGAGTATTATGACTCGCCAGGGGTCAGAGGTTATCGTGCCGTTTCGTTTGGCAACGCCATATCATTTCTACATATTTGAAATTTGAGTTTCACTGCTGTTACATACATCTATTTGTATATTGCGTATTTATTTTTGAATTCTTCTAGAAGTATTTGCAATAAATTCTTGTGTTTATTGCTCTATTTCACTCTTTCATTTTCGGTAATGTATTGATTCTCTGCTCTTAAGCGCACTCTCATACAAATGGTATGTATATATGTACAGCTGTATTGTACAAATGTATTGTAAATGAATATTTCCTATTTGACTGCAATAATATTTATGTAACAATTTATTCAATTTCATTTTATTTTCTTTTTGCTGCTCTTGGTTGATCCGCTGTTGGTTCCGCTGGCCTCGCCGCATATTGACCATTTTCTATGAATGAAAATTCATTGTTCACATGAGAGCGTGATCTAAATATATTTATGCTCATATATACAAACATATTTACGCACTATTGTCCATTCGCATTCTCGCCGAAGTGCGACATACTCACTATTAATTTCGCTGGACTGCCGGCTGCCTTCACTTTTAACCTTTGCTTTCGCAACAATAACAAGAAATCATTGGAAGTTTGTAATAAACAATTAAGATAAAAATAAAAAGAATTTGATTTGTTGAGGTGTTAACGTGAGTTTCGAATATTCATGAACTACACTGAAGTTCGAAAATGAGGATGCAAGGCTTTTGCTCTATATTAGCATTGGACGCAAGCTTAAGTCGGTTTTACTGAAATTTGAAAGGCTTACTTTGAAGCTGTTCAAGATTAAGTTTTATGTGATCTCGATTACTTTCTGGCATTATACCTATTACTGGTACCTGCTGTACTTCAAAAAATCTTGATTCTCAATGCAAAATCTTCGTAATTACTCAGTGTGGCCCTAACTCAATTCTAGTGATTTTGACATAGGTGGTAGTTACAAAGCAAATAATCTACTTTAGAACGGACATAGGTGGGGTTAACTAGGATGCAAAAAAACTATCTTCTCCACTGCACAGACTTTTAAATATCGAACAAATATCCATGATTGGGACCGTCCGTAGACAACACGAAAATAGCAAGCTCGTCTTGAAACGACTCGGTTAATGAGCAAATTGAGAAGCCTTTTTTGGTATGGTTAGAATAACTTTTCCTTCTGTCCCGGTTTAGAATAGGGAACAATTGGCTAGTTTCGTTAAACCTAAACCATATTCGACCGTACACAACAAGTCTGCTTCGGAACTAATCCGTTATTAAACGACTATGACCTGAAAGGATGGTCGAAGAGCAATGCCATTTACCCATTGCCGGTAGGGATTCAGATTCACGATCCGCTTAACTCACTCTTCTACAGTGGATTCAGGAATTGAGGAAGTTTAAAGCGAACGTTTTGAAAAATTTGCAAAATTTCAACAGAAACTTGTTTCGAAATCGGTTTTATCACAATATTTATTCCCCTCTTTAACAAAATTACTTTATACGCAATTCCAAGCATTCCATACTCACAGTCCGCGACCTCTCGCAAGCTCTTTTATGAGCACACAATCGATTCATCGCTGGTGCCAGTCTCTCGCAGTGTCGCAATAAATCAAAATTTATATTTCCGAGATTATTTTTATACGCCATTCAATTATCGTTGAATCGTTCCATATTTGCTTTGCCAAACACACTCACGCACACCTACATACTCTAAGTTTGGATTGAAGAAGCATCGAAGAAGCGTGTGTGTGTCAGTATATATGCCGAGTACTTTGTTTGTGAGCAAATTCTATGAGCTGTGAGTCGCAATTGTGCTAAATTTATGCCCAGCAGGTCGACAATTAATAACAACAAATATATATTTATATATATATATAGCCATACATTGAATGAACATGAAAAATACTGAATTTGCTGTGGAAATACAAACTTATTTCTGGGAATTCTCTGATTGAAATTTAAGAACTATTATTCATAGCTTAGACAGTTGATGGTGTCAGCAATATTTCGAAAGCATTGTTTGGTCTGTATCTCGAATAGAAGAAAGATGGGTGTGTGTGTGCAGACCCAATTAAAAAGGAGGGGTTACGTGTACGAAGAGAGAGACCGGAAGACTACCGAAACCAGGACAACTAAGTGGAGCTATTTGCATTAAGAATGCCAAAGAGGATCTGATTTATGACACACAGGACAGATTAGAATCTAACGAACACTTCAGCACAACCTTCAACGCCGGTTTATCCTTCTGTCCCACCCGACTTTAGGAGGTCATAAATCTTGTATATAAACATATTAATATCAAATGCGTTATAATGATCCTAATATATGGCGCCGAGTTTTGAACAATCACAATATCCTAAGAGGCGGGTCTTGGGGGATTCGAGAGGCAGGCTCTGTTAGACATTTGTGGCTGTGAGCATACTCTTTGATAACTAAACCTAAGTTGTGTCTTTCAAAAGGGTCTGAATGACCCAACCCAAAAGGTTTCCTTGGCGATGTATGCTGGTATTGATAGAAGAGCGCTGAGATAACCGGTTCTTGGAAATATTGAATGGAGTTAAATCTACTTCTGAAAGTCACGGCTTTTGACCTAACACACTAGGCTTATAAGTAGTCTCTTCCTTTGTCATTTGTTCGTCATGGGTTCGTACAGAACTACTTTTATATGCTGGCCTACCAAAGCCACCAGTCGGTCGAGCGTCGACAGAAATGCGTTAAACAGAAATCTGTTAAGAGCCAAATTTCCTTGTGCTATATTTTCGAAATCTAAATCTCTTGACATCCTTCATGGTTCATGTTTCAATGTTTTCTTAAAAAAAAAACATACATACATCCATTGCACAGTTTTGAGCTGGAAATATTTTGAATTTTCCTACAATTCAATGCTGGTAGGTTTTTATGGTTCCATAGCTTAACTAAAACTAAAATTGAAACATGCAAAAAAGAAAATAACATTACTTCAAAAATTATTCATGCAAAATTTTTATTTGAACGCAAATATTTTTGTGAAAAATATCAGAAAGGAAATTCTTGTGAGCAAAAGTAAACAAAAACTATAAAGGAGTTCAATGTCAGTGCACTTGGTGGACTTGCACTTGAACAAGTGTGTTTGCTTAGAGAAGTTCATGAGTGGCTACACACACACTCACACACATTTGCATATATAGGCATACATGTAAGCATGTGGCACTTCGGCAAGAGCAGTACCAGTGTGTTTGTACGCACGCTTGCCCCTTTGCGTGAGAATATAAGTGGCTGCTGGCCGCCAGCAAGCAAAACAATTCAAAGAAAATACAACTAGTAGTTATTTAATGCTGAAGGTGCCTGCCATCACGAGGGAAATGGCAACCCTGCATGGGAATCCATCAAATAGTGATGCTAATAGACGGAAGGATTCGTTCGCGTGTAACTTACTATAGCATTATATAAATAAGTATTTTTCTTTTAAGAACCATTGCTTAAACCTCCAAGTTCACAAATTTCTGAATTGAAAAGGCGTCGCATAAAATTCCCTCTATTTTAAGGTAACTTATTGGAACTTCGAAAGCGTTCGATTAAGTGAATAATACTCACGAACTATTTAAGAAGGAAAGACAACACATTACTTTACTTAGTCGCAGCAAAGCGTTGGGTACCAAATCGTCGAGTAAGTCGTAGGTAAAATCGTAGGTAAAATCATCGAACTTTGAGTGAATCAGATTTACAGCGGGGCTCCTTTGGATCCGACGAAGGCACTCTCGCAATATTTTACCCAACTACGACAAATCCTGGCTACAGTCGTTTGCATCGTTATCTTCTACAGTAAACACTGCTTCTGGCACTGAGTTCCGATACGAAGTCACTGACTGTGTTCATTTTCGTGCTGACTTTGTTCTCCTTAGACTCAGTATCACAAATATTTTTGTTGTTCTGAAGTTCATCCTTTTATCTTGGTGTATAGTTTTCAAGATTTCATCACTGATTTCCACTCCTTATGCCGTACAGGAATCTGAGTAGACGCCACACAACCGCCTGTTCGCTACTATAACACGTTTGCGACTAGTTCTGCACTAGTTTCTTATTTCTAATTAGGCTCATTTTTGTGGTCTTTTGATAGGTTATGTGTATAAATGCGTCTGCCGTACACCATTTTATGGCTGCGGTCACCAAATATATTATGCTGTGGATTTATTTTTAATGCGCCCACACAGAAAACATTTCAGCGACACAAAAGGGAAGAAATAACAATGAAATATTTGTGCTCAACTAAACATGTTTAGTAGAAAGGAAGAATTATAAAAATTATATAAATATGTTATTTACTCTCTTAAATACAGCTTTGTGAGTATTTGCCACTATAAGTAGCCGCGTGTGCCTGTGTGTGTGTGTGTGTGTGTGTGTGTGCGTGCCGCGTTTCAATGTCAAGCGCTGTGACGGTGGCGCAGGACGTGCTCAAGTATTTTGCAGCGATTTCGTCGCATTTGTTTTGCACAAGTTCATATTTCGCTTTGTCTGCTTTATTTATTTATTTTCCAGTTCCATTTGTATTTGTTATAATTTTAGTTTGTTGTTTTATTTCATTTAAAATTTTTCTTTTCTTTTTGCTTTTTTCTTGTGAATATTTCGCAAATGTCGCATAGACCTTCGCAGCGCAATGCGGCGCAGGAAACATTGAAATATTGCAATATTGAAAGACGCACGACGAAAATATTGAAAGCAAGAAATTTGTCAAAAACAAATCGGAAAAAAAAAAAACCAAAAAAAATAGAGAGAGAAATGAGGATGTGCGGCAGTGGCTGCTGCCAGGAAGGATGTGGTAAAGGACATGAGCAATAATGTCAGGAAGTCATTGGTAAGTGAGGATGTGCGTGAAGCGTAAAATATTCGCATTGACGGCAGAGCAATAGGCAAGGAATATGGGGGACATTTCCTTTAGAGAAGAGAGCGAAAATGGCGGTACTTTTGAGAGCAAAGTCAAAAGAGTCAGATAACTCCATTTGTTTAAGGCTCCTTTTCAAATTCCTATTCAAATATCAAGTGCAAATAGAGGTGTCAGACAAAATGTTTTAGCATAAGCCAAGCATTAAAGGGACTTCTGATAAACTACGGCTGTTGTTCTTCATCCTGGGGAAAATTAGTGAGCATGGGGCATCATCATATCCTAACTACACCGCTAACTAAGAGATATAGCAAGATATGATCTCCCGGGCAGCTTTTCCATGCTCATCTAAAGCTATCTGCTGCTAAGTTGTCGGTTACGTTTACTAGCATTATTACCCACAACTCGACTGCCATCTCATTAGATCCATACATAATTTTCCGACTGGTAGTAGCATATACATTGGACTTGCGGCTTTGATACCCCACAATTCGTGATGAAGCTTTGATACTGGTGACCGCGGTAGAGCGATGGTAACCACTTTCTTTTGATCATAGTTCAAAGATATGGATATGGAAGTTACTAGGTGTCATACAAACGACGTCAAAATTGACAGTCTTCCTGAGCGTTTGTGAACTGAGGGTATGGTTTCCTTTTGCAGAGGAGACTTAAGGTTACAATTAAAAGCATATGACTTAATTCCGTTATGGACTTTGGTAGAGACTTGAAACACGCTCAAGAAATTTCTGAACAGATCAGACCTTAAACGTTTTGAAAGAGAGAGAGAGAGAGAGTCCTTCAATCATTCAGTGAGTTCATTTCAAAGGACCGCTGCTTTGCATCGAAGACTAAACCTATTCTTGCCCTTTTTATAGAATTAGCCACATTTATCATAAATTATAGATGAGTTGAAGAACGATCCGGATTTATGCACTGCTGCCAGTTCACACCTTTGACCTTTCTTAAAAACATCAATACCGCAATTGACAGAAAGTCACAGCCCACATAACCTATTAGATTGAATACCCGCTTGGACTTGAAGCAAGTTGAGAAATATTTATACAATAACAAAATCTAAAAAGGAATTTGAATTAACCTTTTCTCAAGAATGAGTGAAATGTCTTCAGTTCAACAGAAATTTAATCGATTTTTTCAACATCATCAAATGAAAAAGTTTTATTTCTTTCACCTCCAAATCAAAGGGACCTTAGCTTGAAATTTTTACCTCGTTCTCTACCCCAACTAGTCCTTACCGAATTAACTACAGCAAACGAAAACAAAAACAAGTACAACAAACAGAAAACCCGTTGGATAATGATGTTGCCCTATGGCGACCCATAGACTTGAGCGCAAACGAATGAATTCATAGGTTGCAACAAATGCACACGGACATACTCACGTGACATGTGTGTTTTTGTTGCAAGGTTTTTTATTATATACGTATAGGTATATATATATATCTTTTGATCTTCTTGGCCTGTGTCACCGGATATGTCATCAAAGCGCTCCATACAAGCGTAATGATGTCTTGCATTTGCTGCATGACTCGCAAAACCTCGAGGCAGACGCGCACACACACACACACACACGCACGCACGCAGTCATACATGCATAGATGTACCCATGGGGGTGCTGTCGCAATGACGAGCTGGCTTTTGAAATGTCAGTTTTTTGCATTATTTCCTTCGGTCACACACACACACACACACACACACACATACACATGCTCAGGCGTTTATGCAAATGATGGCTGACTAACAAGCCTTCATTTTCTAGTCATGACACCCCTAAGGAAGAATCCACAAGCTGGCAAGCTTTTCTGGCATTAAAAAGTCATTTCCCACCATTAGTCAGCCACAAAAAGCCTACAATTCGATAGAAAGCTGCTTTAAGCCATATATTTTCTGCTAAACTACATATCATTGATGTGTCTCATGGTCTACTTTTTAGACTTTAAGCGAAAAAGGGTGTAATTTACTGACAAGTTTCATTTAAAGGGCTGCTAGAAAATGGAAATTTGTAGAAAAAATTTTCGAAAATTGAAAGTTTTGAATTTGGTACAAATAGGAAAATGCTTAGAAAATTATCTTCAGCCCATTTCAATACCCTTTTTTAAGAGAAAGCGCCGTTTTAAGCATAATTTCTTTAAATACCGGCGATTTGGGACACCTTTTTAATTTTCTAAATTTTTGGGTAATTATTGAGTAGTAGTATCATGGCCTATGCTCTTTTTTCATAGATTTTTTCTGCGACCAATAGTTTAGAAGTTTTTAGCATTTTTCTATTCTGCGGCTGCTGCTGCCTGGTAGGTATGCGGCTGGTCAACTGGTAGAAATTTGAGATTTTGGTGCATACGCCAAGGGGCTGGAACAACGGAAGTGGAAAATTAATTAGGGCGGATGTTGTTACTGCCTTGGAACCGGAAATAATTTCACTAGGGGTTCACTAGTCATGCCGGAAACTACAATGCGAAAACGGAAATTGAATCCATGACAGGAAATTGGTTTTTCATAAAACCTTACCAGGTCTTCTACACGGTTCTTATGTATAAAGTTTCCATTGTAATATATGTAAGCTATGGGACATGCGTAGAATAAACTCTTTCCGGTTCTTGGAACAATTTCCGGTTCACTGTTGTAGTTTCCGGGTTACCTTATAAAACCGGAAGTATATAACTTTCATTCTCATTTCCGGTGTTCAACCTGTACTAAAATCCGGCCCCATATTTTCACGGATACGCAATTACTTCCGTTGTTACATTTTTGCCACCTTGCACATTCTAAATACGCACCATGCATGTTTTAATGTATCCCGCCTGCAGCTGCAGAAAAAGTTGCATTAACTTTAGTACCAAAATCCCAGATTTCTATCAGGTGGCCAGGAGCAAGCCACAAGATGCCGACGAATAACAAAAAAAGGCTCATAACTTCTAAACTGTTGGCCATAGAAAAAATCTAAAAATGTGCAAATCTAAAGAATCGTATGGGCCATAATACCATCTAAGAAATTATTAATTTGGAATTACTCAAAAATGTAGAAAATTAAAAATGTATTCCAAATCGATAGATTTTAAGGAAATTATAGGAAAAATGCATAATTTTTCTTAAATCAGTTTCAAGAAATGGTGTTGATACTACTCTGGCCAATGAAGCTTCGATTCAGTGCCTAAATTTTTCAATAAAACAACTTTTTTAATACGATTTTCCTGTTTATTATTTATGTGTTTTATATGAATATTCTTACATGCTATATATATTTGATTATTATTTGAGATTTATTGTAGGCTTTTCCAAGTTTCATCTTTGTTTTTTCCATTTCATTATTTCATATTAAAATTTTACTATTTCCACTTCCACTCTATCTTTTCTGAGTTTGAAAATAGTAAATTTTTCATTGGTTCGAATGGGGTTTTTATAGAAAATAGGTGTAATTCTTTTCCAATTTTCCTTCAATTGCCGGCGTGCGATAGTAAACTCTACATTGTTGAATACTGAGTGTTTTTGGAAACATATTGTTCAATAATGTATGTCAATTCTTCTGCTAATTACTTCCTTTTTCATACTTGATTTGGAATTTGGTCAAATGGCGTCTGTAAAAAAGTTAAGTGAAGCTACATGAATAAATATCTGCAGAGATAATTGAGTCGCCACTCCCGTTGAGATAAACAATACATTTGTTTTGACCAGCAAACAGACAAGCACACACACACAGCCACTTTGTACCGAACTGTCGTCGAAGGCGCGTGGTGACCCAAATTTGGCGTCACCTGCAAAGAAGCAACAAGAAATATCAAATTCCGCCAAAGCGAGCTAGAGTGTAACCCCGAAAGCGCAATAAACAGTTGAACGAAAATAGCTGAGACATCTAAGCTGAGGAAGTCGCTTTCTTGGCTACAACATACAAATTCCGGTGCGCCGAAATAGGTGCCGTAAAACGGCCAACAAACCCCAACAAGCCGAACGAGGGCCTCGCATGTCATTTATTTACTCATTTCAATTTACAGCACTACAACAACATACACATACATAACTGTATACCTGCTCTACTTTTCTAGAGCTCCATTTTAGGTGAAGAAGCGAATTTCTAATCGATTTTGTGAACGCTGAAGGAATAAATAGGTGAGTCCAAAAGGGGCCAGTGACTTTCTGCAAAGAAAAGGCGAGCAAAAGTATATTTAAAACAAAAATGAAAGATTAAATAAATATTCGACAATATTCAACAGTTCACCAACGTCAAAGACAAACGGCACTCCCACCTCGCCCCAGCTGGATGCGCACCTTTTTCCTTTTAAGGTCAAACTGCAGATACTCTTTCCCTTGTTGTTGCTGCTGTTGTTGTTGGCAATTCAATTTAGTTTTCCCGACGAAAATCCACATCGTCCTTACGTCCTTCAGTCACATGGCCACACAGCCAGCCTCGCCCTCGTATGCTTGTGTGTGTGTGTGAAGGCTGCTGCGGCGCATAAGTGTGTGCGTCTAAGCGAATTCTACCAAAAAACAAAAGATAAATAACTAATTCATTTAAAACACAAAAATCGCTTAACAATTTAATAACCAGCCGAAAATTATTGAAAATTTTATAACTGTTCTCAGTGCTGAATGAGTGGCAACGCTAGCAGCCATCACTGCATGCACAGAAGACAAACACACATGTATAGTACATAAGCGCATAAATGGTATAGCAAATGCTTGCAAACTCCTCTGCATGTTCTAGGTGTCCGCTCGGTAGGCTTGCCAAGGTTCGCAAAAAGTTTTCTTTTCTTTGTTGTTTTTTATAAAAACTTTCCATTGTCCGAGGAACGCGCAATTGTTAACGTGCTTGCTTTGAAAAGAAAATTTATTTTATTAAAAAACATATAATACGCAGTGTTGCCAAACGTTCAGAAAATATTTTTTAGCTTTTCAGCAATAAAACTTTTACATAATCAGAAATTAACCAACATTTCCATTTGCACTACAATGCGACAATAGTGAATGCGAATGCCGTAGGGTTGCCAATTGTAAAATTTTTATAAAAATTCTTTTTTAATTTAAAGCTGTTTGTGAGGCGAATATAAGCATAAGAACTATAGGATTGCTAGGATGTAGTTCAATTGATATTTTTTGCCATAAGTACATTAGAGTTGCCAGCTTGAAAAGTATATTTTCTTTCTTTCGCACTTCTCGTTCCATTTATCGAAAATTTAATATCTCTCATACCAAAAAAATAGAATATGTATGAAAGGAAAGTGTTAAATATATATTATCAAACCATTGTGGCAACCCTGCTGCTCTCCAAACAACTGTTGCTATTATTTTTCCCCATAGTAGGTGCATGCCGACTGCCCTCACTGCCATTTGCATGCTTGCACAGAGTAATTTCCTTTGACATTTCGCTCTCATTACAACACACAAATACATACGCACATACACGCGCGCAAACATGCAAATACATTATTTAAGCGAAAAAACAATATTGTAATGAAAATGTAATAATAATTGGAAGGCCAACAACAAAATTGAATGCAACAACTTCGCAAGTGAAATACAAAATGCATTTCCTGCGCTTAACTGCACAAACACATACGCATGCGTGCGGGCGTGTGTGTGTGCGCAGTGAAATTGTAAAGCAATAAATGTAATTTGTATTGAGTAAAAAAAGCGGAAGATAAAGAATTTAATTGAAAACAGTTGAAACACAGTTGTATACGCGCGCTCGCGTGCGTGTGTGTGTGTATGTATTCACCAGCCGTGTTGTGGAGGAAAGTGAGGTTATGAGAAGCTGCGAGCATATGTGGCAATTAAAATTACGCCAACTAATAATGAATATTTCTTTAAGCGCAGAAATAATGATATGAAAAATGTAAGATTAATATGCAACAGTAATTAATGCGCTGAAAAGTATACAACCCTCTTTGATACACACCACATACTGCCACATATTTTATAAATTCATTTCATTTCGTAAGGAAAAATTATGTTTTCTGAGTAAAAACGCGTTACTCCAGCTGTGGAACTGTAGCCTGGTCCCAATTTTAGTTCTATGCTGGTGAAAAGCCTTGATTTTGTCGATATTTACCTTGAAAGGCCGCGCTGAGTTCGCTTCTTTTTTTTTTTAAATTTACTAAAAATTCGAAATTTACGAAAATTAAGTTTTTGTTGCCGGGCTTATTGCTCATGCCTTTCTACAAAAGTTTATCGTTTGAAAGATTTCTTGCGTTCGTGTTTTTGCTGTTTGTCGCAGATTTTAGCCGTCTCTTAGAACTCTGCCTGTCACTCAAGCCGATGTCGCAATTTTCAACAAGCAAATGTAGTCTACACTCAGGCGCATACAACGAAATACTTTGAAAAGAAACGATTTTGCTGACAATAGACTTTCGATGGCTGTCAAAATCGGTTGTATATCGATTATTGTTCACAACACTAAAATCTATTGCGCTTTTCTTTTTATTTATTATTTCTGGGTGATTGTAAATATATAAATATTATACCCTCATGCATTCTTTATGCAGGCATCATCGACACTCCTTTCATTGATTAGATTATCGCTTTCGCACTATTTTTATATGCAAGTAGTCATTATATTTCACGCAAAATTTCAACGCTTCAGCTAAAATAAATAGTAAAACGCCATATTTTATATAAGAAAAAAAGCATTTTTTAAGCCTTTTGACTTTATACTCGCAGCCATCACTTGATTTTCGTTAATTTGCTATGCACACTTTTACGATTTTGTTCTGATTTTTTACATCCTCACAATATTTGAACACAATCGAACTGCGCTCTTTTTATAGTTTTTTATTATCTAGTCAGTTGTTGCTGCCGACGTTCATTCTTTTTCTCACTTCTGCGTCAATATCACATAAATATTTCAGTTTAAACGAAAAAAGTCACACGTCAACAGCTGTCAACTGCATTAATGGAAAATTCACAATGCTAGATATCGTGTTTGTGCGCCTAAAAGTATGTCAGCGAGATTTTTTTTTGCATTTTTGCTGCACTTTGTCGAATTCTTAGTTTATTTTTCGTGTTTTCTTTTTTTTTTTTGTTTTGAAGAAAACTCAACCACACTGTCATGTCTATAGATTTCAATAATTCCGCGCATAAATTTTATGATTTGTGATTTACATTCATTTACATGGTTATAGTGTTGCATAATTTATTTATGGATTTATTGCCTATTTTTGCTTTATTTGTCTCTATATTTATTTCATTCATTTATTTATGAATTTCCGTTGACGCTTCTTCTTCAATTCCCAAAGTCAATATTAGCATATTTTTACTACAAATATTTCGTTTTAATATTTATTGATTTTTATTATTATTTAATTTTAATTTATTATGTATTTATTTGTTTTTGTTTAACGTTCGATTTTTTATTCTTCCTTGTTTTTTCAGTTCCGCCCCTCCGCACTTCAGCTACATATTTAATTGCCTTATAATACCCCGCTAGATGTCGCTGCGGCTGACAGCAACTATGCCAGCTAGCAACAACAGAGAATGAGTGAAAAAGTCTGTTGGCCCAGCTGCGTGGTCGCATTGGGACCCAGCCCCGTGCGCTGGATAGCATTGACTCCGCAGTGCCCTCGACGGGAGTTGAATTGTCGCGCCGCGGCTGCTGTTGATAGGCAATTGATTGCCGCGACGCACATGCAAATTCGATGCAAAAGCATTGATTTGCACAGCATGCATATACATACACACATACATACATACATACATACGGATATATGTATTATATGTTTATAGCAATTTGTTGTTGTTGCGCACTCAATGATTGTCTGTTTTCAAGTGTTTTTCATTGAAATTGATTTTTATGGTGTTCTCATTTTTCAATTTTTTGTTTTGAATTTTTGCACACACTTCAATTTCGATTTGCCAACCCCCACAGCCCCACCGACCACTGTCACTTACGTTGACAATACTTTATGTTGTTGGGGGAAAACATAACAATTAACCCTCTTGGTAATGCAAAAGTAATAAAATATTTAATTCACTAACAGAAAAAACGGCATATTTAACGGTACATATTTGTTTTTAATTGAAAAATTAATTGTTTACTTTACTTGCGCTAATTTTTTTTGCCGGAAAATCGCTGGAAAAGAATAGCAATCGCGTAATAGCTCAACGGAAATCAATTACTTATTGATTATTCGAGTTAAAAGTAAATAAAAGAAAACATTACAACAGAAAAGAAGCAAAAAGTAAAAAAGAAAATTGTAGATAAAACAGAAAATTTCAATTCTAAATAAAAACAACAGTAAAAGAGATCGTAGCACTCATTGTGTATTAATTAGAGTGGGGTTTGCTCAATCACTGCAAAATTTCACGCAATATTTGTAATTTACTTACAAAAACAAGGCATGCGTCAGACCTGAGATTTCCACCACATACTACAACATTTGCGGCCGAAATAAAAAAAATTGTAGCATACCTTTGTGCTGAGCGAGAAATTAATTTGTGCTCAAGGAGTATGTAAATTTCTTTTACTCAGAAACAAGACAAAGACTTCTCTAGATGAAAGTAGGCTGAGATATATAATTTACAAGAACTACGTGCTCTCAAGTGTATTATTTCACTCAATCAGCATATGGGTCCCTTTAGAAAGACTCAACTGACTTATAAAATAAACTGTTTCTACAGTTGTTGCTTTAACGCAGGTTTAATGTGGTCACACATTTAAGGTTCGAGCGAGAGTTTTCACAAATTTAAACAATGGTGGCTACTTCAAAAATGCATCTGTGGCACTGTGTCAACTTTGACTCTTACTATGATAATTTTCTGGCCCCTATTACACGATAAAACAATAATAGCATTAAAAATAAAATTTATATAGAGTGTTTTCCATGCAAAATTTATAGTTCAAATATACTTTCGGACACCATATGTCTACCATTTTCTTCAAGTTTATAGGGTTCTTTCAGGTTTAGGGTTATTTGGTCGTAATATATGAAGTTACTGGAACTATGCTGAAGTCGTTCGTGTGTTAAAAGTTTGAAATTTACTCAGACCTAATAAATTTCTGCCAATTTCTTCCTCAAAAATCGTTTAACGGATTAATCGATCTTCAAGGACTTTAATTATTATCTAGGGATATCAAGCAAACCCTAGAGACTCGACGTCGGCCAATAATTTTTATGTTTCTAAGGCAAAATGTGGTGAGTAGGCTTTAAAGGCACAATATCACTTAAATATTCAGAGCCACAGAATTATACGGCTGTGCAAATAAGGAGGGGGATTCAAAAGGGCTATGAACAGTGCCCGAAAAGAAGGCAACGGCGAGAGAAGCAACGGAAGTTAATGAGGCAGCGAAGGCAAGTAGATGGGCCAGAACTAAATAAAAACTGAATGGAACAGTTGGCGCGTTTGCAAAGGAGGCAGGGCCTCCAATGAATGCTGGCACATGGATTATATGGAAAGAAAAATGCAAAAGCGGTCAGATGATGGCGACGAACAAGGGAAATAAGTTATTAAGGAGCCAGTCAATTAGGAAATAAAGAGCTTAGGGTAGGGAGGGGGAACAAAGCACTGCTTGGCGCAAAGACCACATAGCCCATCCACATGCATGTACGGCAGGATTGACCAAATGAAGAAATAAGCGAAGTGGTAAAAAAGAGGAGATAAGAGATAAACGGTACACGATAACAGCAGCGCCGGAATAATCAAGTGGAAGAGCAAAATAAGCAGAGCAATAGATTAAACAGCCACAACGGAGGTGCGGTATGCATGTATGCGGTGTCTGTTTGTGTAACGGGACATGACAGAATTTGCACGATTGGGGTACAAGCTTTGCATGCTTAGCCAGCTTTTAGGCGCATACCCACAGTAAGAAAAACTAAAGCAACGCCATATTTGCAAAACTTATTCAGCTTTTTCAGGCACATTGGCAATTTTTTCTGTACTCCGCCTGTCATTTCGTCGTAGCATTCCATTCGCTTCTTGTTTGGATTTTGACTGTACTTAGCACATGCCAGCCGTTGAACCAACATCCACCGGCAGCTTCGCTAGCGAAGATACTAGCTGTGCTTGCGCTTAGTCTCGGTTTTTCTAAATTTCGTAGCATGCTTTAAGGCGCGCGACTCTAAGTAGCGTAGCGGCAGTGGCAGCGGCGGCGCTTAGTGAATTCACTGAATTCGGCATCATTTAATTACGCCACATGACGACCCACACGAAATTGACAGGGGGCAGCAGTTGGCGCATAAATTATGCAGGCTTTTCGTGTTCTGGTTTTTTGCTATTTTGCGGTGAACAAATGAGCATAATAAGGGAAAAGGCGTGCGGCATTTAAGCATTCGGCCAATGAAAGTTCGCCTTGAAGAGTGAAAGCTGTGCACGTGCGGCAGTGGCGGAGGTGGAGAAAGCTCAATGAAAGTGGCTTCAAGAAATAAATTTATGAAAAAGGAAACATGGGAATTTTATTTTTGAACATTAAAAAAATTGCGGAAAACATCCTCAAGCCTCAGTAACAATTAAGCTAAATTAGTTAATTTTTGAAATAGTTTAAAAATTAGAAAACGAATTAATGTAATTACAGCTTTTGGAAAAGGCTTTCTTCAAAACAAAAAAGGAGGAAGAAGCAAAATAAAATATGGAAACTATGAAGATATGGGATTTTTTATTAAAAAAAATATAAGAAACAATTAAAAATAAATAAAAAAAATAAATAATTAAAAAATAAAAAAATTAAAGAAAAATTATTTTCTAAATTTTTCAGGTTGAATTTTTTGTTATTTCTTTTTTGTGCCAATCCCCTAACCTCAAACAAAGTATAAACGAAACTTTCTAATTAAACATTTATATAATAAAAATTAGTTAACTTTGAGGCTAATTACAACGCCTTGTCAAAAACTTCATCTGTCATCCGCGCGATTTTTGTCGCTTTCACCAAACAAAGCAAAAAATTATATTCAAAATTTTATTATGGACCACAACGCAATACAACTCTGCGATTGAGCCAAACTGTTGCATTGTATTATGCTTGTGCTTAGCCTTCTTCCACAAGACCGCATTTCGATTTTTTATTGCCAATTATTCTTCAACATTTTGCAACAATAACAACAACTTTTACTGCGCCTTAAATTCTATAAGGTTTTCCAACAATTTCTCATAAACTTTTTGTGGCTAATTTCAAAAGCACGCATACATACATAAGCTCCTAGCTTGCGATTTTCTGCCTCACTGAGCTGCTCAACACACACACACACACACACACACGCTAACTACGCACTTATGTATATTTGTATGTGTGTATGCGTCAATTTTGTTGAGACCGCCGCCACTCCTCTCACTTTCCCCGCGCACAATTGTGTTTGTGCGGCCGCCCCACTGGCTGGCTGCCTGCTTGCTTGTTCGCCTGCCCGACGACCCAAATGTGCCCTGATGCAGCAGAATACATTTGTACCGCAACAGCGACCACAGTTCGACACACACGCACACACACCGCTTCTTCTTCTCATCTGACTCATCTGACAGCAGTTTTGTTCTTCCACCGCTGCACTTTTTTCCAGCTCAGCTCTGCAACTCAGCTACTTATTAGTGATTTATACACGATTTTTTTGTGTTCCAGTCTCCGTGGTAGCATGTTTGGCTAATGAGCGTATTGCACCTGTCCAGAGCCATTCAAATCGCACGCACACACGCATACACACACACGCACACATACACACACACACACGTGTTAAATATAGTTCGAGTGGCGCATTCACACGCAGCCCACTTGGAATGCCACTCAACCAGCACCTTTCCGCAGCACTTTTCACTGACCCGCTGCTGGCCTGCTCGTTTGCTCTCTGCGTGTCGGTGTGTCGGTGTGTGGGTGTATGCAAATTGTTTTTGCGTATTGCGTACATTTTTGTTGCTTTTGTAAAAGTCTTGTCAACAATGTGTCCTCGCTCGCTGGTGGCGGGCGTGAATTCATTCCACCAACTGGCTCACCGCGCACACTTACACGAGCACGCATATCCACACATCCACACATGCATGGAAATTCCAATATCCTTGCGTATTTAGGACATAAGTGTGTGTGTGTGTGTGTGTGTGTGTGTGTGTGGGTGTATTGCTTTGATGTGCGCCCATACTTTATTTTCAATAAATGCATGTCACATGCAGCAAGCGTGTAAGCACATATACACACATACTGAGTAAACATATAAACACATATATACATACATACACAAATATACTAGCATGTTGCCCATTCGATGACTGAATCCTGCCGTTGTCATTTCATTTTTATTTCGCTTTTTCGTTATTGTTTTTATAACTCATCTTCATACACATACATGCGCACACATGAGCACACACATATGAATGAATGAATGTGTGCGCTGCTGATGACACAAAGTGGTTAAATGCGAAATAGTTCAAGTGGATTTACCTTGTAAGCACGCATGAGTAGACAACAACTGCAAACGTACACAAACAAACACACCCACACCAACAATGTTGAACAAAACACCACACCCACACCCATGCGCATGTATATAAGCATGATAAACAAGCAAGCAGCCACCTACCTTTTGGTCAAATGAATGTTATTGGAAAAATTGTCGAGCGCCGTGCCAGCTGAGGATGAGAAGAGCACGAATTGAAGGTCTTCAACGAACCCACACACACACACATATATATATAAAGCAACATACTTAAATGTAAGCAAACGATTAAAGGTGTATAAATATTAAAATAACACAAATTAATGAATTTCCTATATAAATTTTAAAGCGAACCAAAGTGAAACTCTGCTGCTATGTATGTATATAAATATGTATTTCTTTAGATTTAATTTCAATCATTATGTGAGAAATCTACAGAAATCAAAAATTTTGAACAAGTTGAACAAGTGTTGAGACTTCCAAGATTTAACGCGAAAGAAAGACAAAAGATACTGAATTATTACGAAACTGAACTGAATGAATTACACATTCTCAAGACAATATCCATCCAACTGAAGTAGATTTTTCTAGCACAAAACACTTTTCAAAAAACTCCCACCAGAAAAACTACCAAATTCTACTTTTTTCCGCTATTTGCGCACACATTTTGAATATAACATTCTACAGCAGCTACAGAAATATGAAAACAGTTGTACTTTTAATTTCATGACTACTGTTTTTGTAAATGTTTTAATTTTTGAAAATTTACCATTATAAGTTTGAAATTCAAACTTGATACAGTTCAAAGTTTTCATTATTGCGCAATTTTACCTCTCTAAACTAATATTTCACGAATAAAGCGCACATTTATTGCATAAATCAAAAATGATAGCATACCCACAGGCGCATCAGACATATTAACGAGCTTCTCTGCGCTATTTCCAAGAATAGTGCATAAAAAAGCGCAAAACTGATAGCTACGAGCTAAAAATTTTTAAAAATAAACATTTCACAATTTTCACTAAGCAATAAATTTTTAAACTATAGTTGATTTGAAAGATCAGAGACAAATTTAAATGATTTCCTTTTATGCAATCATATTGTCTACACAAAACTATCACCCAAATGCATATATACATATGTAAATATATACGTACGTAACTCCACATACATCCGCCTGGTTATACACGGCAATTATGTATGCAGCCTTCAATCTGTTTAGTGGCCACCATCAGCTATCATTGAGCAACCACAAACGAAGCCATTAATTGTGCGGCATTTGCTCGACGCTACGGCTGAGTCATGGTCGCTGATGCATTTTCCATAGGCCGCATGCAACTGATGAGCTACGCATCCTTGGCATGAAAACCGCAAAATGTTGGCTTTGGCTCGGTTGGTCGTTGGGCGCAGCGCATGGCGATTCGGAAGTATTCTCTATTAGCGTGGAAGATTAAGTGCGATGAGCTATGAAGATGGGGTTAAAGCGGTTTGTGGAGGAAGGAAATTCTATAGAATTTATGGTGGTGTCTCTATGGGTGGTGCTGTGAAGGGAGCTGTTTCTAAATCCATCAATAGAAATGGGAGTAATTTGATATGAATGATATGGAAGAACTTAGGTTGGAAAGAGAGGCATTGGAAAAAGAACACGCAAACCTGAAAATCAACCAAAATTTATTCAAAATTATAAGTAAAATATGTAAAACTTTCGAAAAGAAGCTACAATAATTATGTTGTAAGCCGCAATAACATATTCAGCCGCAATTTGTAGCATACTTTTACGCTGCAACTCTCGGTAGAATAATGGTGCATATTTAAAATATTCTCTCCGACACTAAATGATATTGAAAGGGGGAAAATCTGCAACCGTAGTTTCAAATATTGCACAGCTTAGCCATAAATTGCCATTTAAGCACGTTTCCATTGTTTTTATTGCAAAAACACTAACGATAATATTGCAACGCGACAAATATGGCAAACGAGCTTTATTGATTTATTGCTGTCGCATTATAACAGTGTCAGGAATGTGTATGCATAGCTAGGGATATGTATGTATTTAGCGCATTTTTATGGAAACCTCTAACATTTTCTGTGGTTCTACATGGCGTATAAGCGACATCAGCAGGATAAATACCTATTCGGGCTAAAATATTTACAAATAGAGCCAAAATATGGGCATCTAGTGAATTCGCTTCAAATTTTTGCAAATACCGAAATTTCGAGGTTTTACAGCTATGAACATTCGGGATTCAGGCTTCGAATATATTAAGAACATAAATAACAATGGTTTGATCCCGATATATTTACAAAAATTTCAGTATACTGAAGCAACGCATTAATCATTGCGCTTTCGGGGTTTACGCAATTTTTTCTCAACATCCGCTATTTGTATTATTTTAATAAAAATAATAAATCTAACAACAATAAAATTTTTTTTAATTACGGAATCCCGAATTCAAAATTAATGGTCCCGAAATCCCGATATGCACAAATTGCGTATTGAAAAATATGGAAAAGTGCTCCTGTTCACTTGACTGTTTGTGCATTTATGCATAGTATAGGGCACGTAAGCATCAAATATATAGTATATGTATGTATGTATGTGGTAAAAGTACGTACGCATTCGCTAATACATGCGCAACAACATCTATGTATGCATGTACTAGGTAATATCACAGTCACATGAGACAAGAGTATTTTCCTAATAAATTTCAACAACTGCAGCAATGCCAATGCAATTTGAAGCGCACAGTTCATGTGGTTGGCTATGTGTGTGTGCGCGTGCGTAAGTGTGTGAATTTGTATCAAATTTATTATATATGCGTGGGAGAATATGTGCATTGCGCTCTTTGTGTGTTATTCTGCAAATTCAGATGACAAAATTAATTTTATTGTTTGTCATGCGAGACACTGAGCTACACATACACACTCGCACATACACACACACACAAGCACATTTCAAGAGTCGATATAATTCGCAACAGTTGCCGCACAGGTGTGGTTATCATCTATAAATATGAGCATAGGCCTGCATTAGTTACGTGTGTGTGTGTGTGTGTGTGTGTGTGCGAGAGTGTATGCTCTATCGTAGTGCTGTCGTTTGTCATGCACCAGCTGCTGCAGTGCCTGGTGAAATATACGCCTCGCCACTCACAGCTTGCCACCCACTGTCCACATATATTGCCTAGTTTTAGGCGTTACATTGCATGTGCTGTGATTTATATACGTGCGAGTAATTGGAATCGCAGCTAACGGGCTCAATAGCTGCCACACGCACGCGCACACCTGCCACCTGCCGCCTGCCAACAGCTTTCTCAGCTTACGCCAGCAACAACAATCACTCAAAATCACTTTAAAGTGTTGGCAGGCGGACGCTAGATTCATTCGTCCAACCATCCCATGCGTCGGTCCGTCCGTCCGCCCGTCCTTCCGTTTGTGCGACTACCTTGACATGCTCGTACGTGAGTGGCTGTCATCGTTATTGTCAATGCGTGCGGCAAGGCGGCGAGTTAAGGTGGACGAAATTGATTTTGTAATCGAAGTGACTGCGTGCTTGATATATGTACAGACACACGCACGCACACACACACGCGCACACACACGCTTTCATTCAGTAAGATGCTTGTAGGAGGGACGAAGCGACAGCAACTGCTATCTCTGCTCGTTATTTGTGCATGCAGCACGCTTATAGCCAACAGCAATCACACATACAAGCGTCAGCTTTACGGCCAATATCATTACATTTCAATGGACCGTGTTTTATTGGTTGTTGTCGTTTGTAGTTGCCAGCGTTGTGTTGTTTTAATTAATGTGGTTGTTGCTATTGTTGTTATTGTGGTTCGAGTACACCTTGCAGTACATCGACAACGTGTCAAGGTTGTACATGTCCCGCACGCACACATACGCAGCAAAGCTGCATTTCGCCCCAAAATTGCAAATCACCGCTCCAACATTTTATCACTTACACACACACACACACCTACACACACATTGCATATATTTGCATTTACGCTATGCTGAAAAGCTCTGCATCTACCCTTCGAGCTACTTAACCCAACTGACAGTCGCTTTTTGCATTTACTGCATTTTCGCAATTAAATTTCCTTTCGTATTTAGCTCATCAGCACTCATGGGTCTTATCATCATCGATAAGGGTTTCACTGCCACTCTCCATGAAGTCCAAGTGAATCCATTCGAAGTTATCCTAATGGCTAATTAAATTTCTTGCTTCTGTGTTGTTGTATTGTGGGCAAAATTAACTGGCTACCGCAAAATATCCATTAACAACAACAACAATGTATTGCAATATAGAAAAGCGAATTAAATGACGTCATGTGTGACTGTCAGCAGTAACATAAGTCGTGTGAAGTTTCTGAGAGCGTAGCTCGGCGCTGAAGATTACCAAACCAGAGATTCAACCTTATACTGGCTGCGTCTTGAGGACTTCCCTTCTATTTTGGGGTTTTCAAGCTTACGATATTCATTACCAACCCATAACTCATAGACTGACGTTAACTCTCTCAAGTTTATTAAGCGGAAAAAGCAGCCCCGCGAAGTCAAAACGCTTCAAACAACTGTTGGTGGCTCAACTGGCTCTAAATTGGAACTATTAAGACAATGATTTTACTCGAGAAAGAATTAGAGGGTACACATAACCTTAGAGCGGGTGATAGTAGTTTCACTAGCCACTCTCTCTCAACCCACAAATGTGGTGTCAGAAGATGAGAACGCTCAAAACAGGCGAAGGAGTGAAAAAATTGTATACAAAGAAGGAGTTCATTCGAAAATTACATAATCCTTCAGGAAAAAAGCTCACCAAATTGTCAGCATAAATGAATCACCCCCCATTGTGTGACGTTTTGCTAATCAAGCATTGATTGAAGCTATAGAAAATAGAATAAAGCATGCATTTACCACAGCGCCATCTGCTGCTAAACTTCGCTTTTTTTGTTTTTCTTATCTAAGCTTTTTGAAAATATCACTAAAAGAATGATCTATATCAACTTTCATTCAATCAATCTTTCTTTCATCACTACAAAATCAGGATTCTATTGAGCGTTAATATTCCCGCAGAGAATAGTATACACCCTTATATATCTTAATCAACCCCCCCAACATAATTAAAAATATTTTTCACTCACCCTCTAATCGTTTTCTTACAGGCTTATCCGAATCGTGACATCACTAATATTGTTGAATCCTCGCATTATCAGAAAATTGGTGGCTGGTGTCGTCAAGGCGCTTTGAATTCGGCAAAATGCAAAGGGGCACATCGCTGGATCAAACCATTCCGTTGCTTGGGTGAGTAGAATATGAGAAAAGGAAAGAAAATGATATGTAAAATATATAAAACATCGGAAAATGGTAGTGCCAGTATAAACTAGATAAGATAAATTATATACCACATTCAGGAATATGCTATAAAGCAAAAAAACTAGAATATGAAATATGGAATTGATTATAAATAACGAAAATGAAAAGAAATGAAATAAGACATTTCATTCATTCGATAAATGCAGCACATCTATAAATTTGAGGATATGAAACACAAAACATAGAATATTTGATAAAAAATATAAAACATAGAATATAGAACATAGACTAGAATATACATCTATATAGAACTTTGAATATCGAATACAGGAAAATGTAGAAACAAGAATACCGATTATTAAATATATAATATGAAGTCAATAATTAATATGACCGTGAATTATAAACTTTAGCAGAAAATTTGTATGAGACATAAATATTATAACATAACATAGAATCACATAGAAATATAATGAAATACTGAGAGTACAAAGAACTTAGACTATGGCTTGGATAATGAAAAAAAACAAATCGTAGTACAGAGATTAAAACACAACATAGAAAATAAAATGTAGAAACAGAGCATTCCAATTTTCATAACAGATCTTCTAGAATATCGAAAGCAGGCTATTTTACCAGCAAAAAAGTAATTACAAACAGTACAGAACAAACGATAAAAACATAGAAAAACATAGAATTAAGAATTCATTCTGTAATTAGTAGAGTATTTTTTTCTATATTATTTTATCCAACTAACTAATTTCTTTCGCCCTCTCCTGTCTCTCTCTCTCTCTGTCTCTCTTCTCTCTCTCGCTTTCTCTCTCCCTCTATTTTTATCGTTTTCAACTTCCCTGACACTATCGCTGTTTTTTTATTCTCTATTTTGATACCGTGCACCACCACATTTCTTCTTACTACATTATGCGCTTGCTTTCAGAAGGACCATTCCAATCGGATGCCCTACTCGTTCCCGAAGGTTGCCTCTTCGATCACATCCACAACGCCTCACGTTGCTGGCCATTCGTTAGATGGAATCAAACTGGCGCCGCCGCTTGTCAGGAGCGTGGCATGCAAATGCGCAGCTTTGCCATGCTGCTGCCTTGTGGTATTTCATTGTTTTCGGGCGTTGAATTCGTTTGCTGTCCGAAACATTTCAAAAGTGAGTATTCAAAGTCGTAAACAGTATTCTAGGTAATTGCGGACGAAAGTGTGGGGGATGGTGTTGAAATTCAAATATAAGCGAGTGGGAGCGTACTTGTGCGGCTGAATGTCTGGGTGTAAATTGGTGCTGGTGGCACTAATATCACAGCGATACTTTCGCATATGAAGCAAGACATTTGTACATACAAGTATATGTACAGTTACAGCGTATATAGGTCGCCATTAAAGTGACTAGTGCATAGATAAATAGTAAAGAGTAAACAAAAACAACGAAAACAACGAAAATCAATCAACGCAATAATGTTAGAGCGTTAGCGAAAAAACCCTACTACAACAACAAGCGTAAAACAACAACCACATACTTTGCGATGCTGCTTTGTAGCAGAATTTGTGGCAAAAAACCGATAGTTTGCTTGTTGCAAGCATTTCATTTTAGTTCGCAAATTTGTCGAAATGAATTTTCAGCGCTGCTTGACTGCCGCATGGTTGCCACATGTTCCAATCACCAATCGATATGTACACTTGCAAGAAGTATGCGCTGCAGCATAATTGAATTTTAATGGCAATCGTCGCCACCTGCCGCGCCGAGCATTGCCACATACACTGATAACATCTGTGCTAAATGCAACGCTGTGCTCTCAGTTATTTTGATTAACTTCTTTGTTTTGTCTTTTTGTTTTATTGACGCTTACGGTACTCAATAGGTTTTATCGCTCAAATTTTCAAAATTAATTTTTTTTGTTTTATGTATACTTTTTGCAATATTTACACTTATTTTGTTTTTGTTATCGATTAGTAACAGTTATATTTTTATCATTATTATTAAACTTAACTAACTCTTATCAAATTTCGTTAGTAGTTGTAGTAGTTTTTATCAATTTTAATAAGATTTCTGTTAAATTTTGTATTTTGTTGCTTTCATCTGTTATTTATTTGCCATTTTTTCACCACCCCTGAGTTTCGAAACTTTCTCTGTACTCCCAAGAATACCGTTAACTATGATTCTCAGTTTTTATTTCACCAAAAAGTTCTTAAAACAGTGTTGCCACATTTCTTACGGTTATCAGCAATTAATTCCTCTTTCTTCTTGAAAAGACTCCCAGTTATGCTACGATTTCAGATCACTATTCACCGACACTCTTTCATTTTTGCTTTTCAAAGCTAAGGAAAATGCAAACTTTCCAAACTTAGTTAACCTCGAGTCTCAACTCTGCCCCCAAATGCAAGGTGAGATAACAAATTTGATGGCACACACAACTAATTTACCTCTATATATAACCTAAATTTTCACTTGGTTTTCGAGGGTCCACACTTTCCTTTCGCAGTTTACCACCTTCGCTCCACACCACACTCTTCGTGGTTGAATCTTCAAGCGTTCATATTTTACTAACACAACTTTTCTCTTTCCATCTCCGACGCCTACGCACCAGCCGATGAGATTCGCGTGAAGAAGACCGACCTACCCGTTATCGCCCCAGCTGAGATTACCAACAGCAATGTGGATGTGACTAACGATGATGACAATGACTCTAACTACTCAAAGGATGTTGGCGCCGATGATGATCTCGACGACGATGATGACCTGATGGGCGATGATGAAGAGGACGAAATGGTCGCCGATGAGGCAGCTGCTGGTGAGGCGAATAGCTCCAATGTTGATGATTTGAATGGCGAATATGATTCCGGTGAGGACTTGGACAACTACGAGGAGGATGGTGGCGGTGCAGCTGAAGAGCAGTCGGACAGTTGGGATTTGCAGAATGGTAGCTCAAGCGGCGCGAAACCAGCGGCGGTGAAGTCCATCGTTGATGAGGCGGGTGGTGCAAAGGGCAAATTGGGTGTTGAGTCGGTGGATAAGGGCGCAGCTGGCATGATGGCTGATGCGCCAGCCGCATCCGTAGCACAACAACTGCAGCAGCAACAGCAACAATTCCCCACAGTGCCATCCACTAGCCAACCCACCGTCGATCCATACTTCACCCACTTCGATCCGCACTACGAGCATCAGAGCTACAAAGTAAGTCAAAAAGTAAGTGTACTCCATTCAATGTGCATTTTATCAACACAAAACCGAACATATTCTAAAACAAGGAAGCCCAACAGCGCCTCGAGGAATCGCATCGCGAGAAGGTCACACGTGTCATGAAGGACTGGTCCGATTTGGAAGAGAAGTACCAGGATATGCGCATGGCCGATCCCAAGCAAGCACAGACATTCAAGCAACGTATGACAGCACGCTTCCAGGTGAGTGGGAATGCTCTAAACTGGTATTCATTTATGCAATATACATGTGTGTGGGGGTGTATGCATGGAAGAACACACCATCTATTTAGATCTATATGTAGCTGTAGTGGGCACATGGCATGTCAAAGTACTCGCACTCTTTCTCTTCCCGCACTTTTCTTTAAAAGCTCATTCTTTTTTGTTTTGTTTTTTGGTAATGTAATGCATGACACATGGCAGTCACCCGCTTAGTGAGAGCATCTCAGACTTTAGTTATGAACGAAAACGAAAAGCTCGCTTTGAAGCTTTTTCAAAATTCTTTTAGAAACCATTTTGCAAAATAGTTTTTAGAAAGCTTTTTATATATTTGGAAAGCTTTTCCTAACTTTATTTCATTTAAAAAAAACGCGGAAATTGAAAGCTCTTCTCGAACTAGAAGCTTTCTGTAGCTTTCTAGCACTTTAAGTTTTCACATTTCAAGTTTGAAACACTCTCATTGACCGCGCCTCATTTCTCATCATTCGTTGTCTGCATTTTTGTTTTCAATAAATTAAATTTTGTTTAATTTTTTCATTCGTTTATATTAGTTTTTGCATCAACTCATTCTTAATTAATTTTCGCACATTCTACACTTAAGTTTGCTTAATTATTATAAGCCAAATGGGAGCGAAAGAGACATCAGATTGCAAGCTTTTGTAGCAGTCATTAATATATAAAACAAAAGATACAAAATTTTCTACCCTCAAAAAAAAAAGTTTTGCTTATTTCCCCTTAAATGTAGCCTGGCTTGAGTTATTAAACTAATTAGCTGAGCATGATTTAGATATTTAAACTCAAAGGACTGTAGTTGGGAATGCCCTAAGCAGGGTTAAAAGCTGAGTAAACAGAAGGGTGATTTAAGATTTCATGATGAGCTTTTAGTAGAAGCTTACTAGACACGTGGAAGCTCACTGAATAAAAGCAACGTATTGAAATAATTTGATAATGTTAAAACATATTGAAAATTTAAGCTCTTTGTTAATACTTTTATACCACATTTTTACGAAATCATTTATGATGGCATTCAACTTATGGCAGATATAGTAACTCTTCATTTTCTATTTCGGAGCTCTGACTTTTGACCGAAAATTTACAAACAAAATAAACACTTAAAAAGCCGATACAATAAAGCTCTTTTCGAAAGTAGAAACTAACAAATTGCGCTGGAGCACTCGGTCGTTTGCATAAACTTTCAGAAAAAGCTTAACATTTATACGAAAGCTCAAAATAAATTTTCCATAAGTGTTTAAAATATTTATAATTAGTGATGTAAAAAGGCTATCTCACTTTTCGTGTGTACTCCCGAAAATCACTCCACAATAACGACTTCAGAGACCTGAGCTCGGGAAAGTTGTGTTTTTGATAATTAAAATGGACAAGCTCCTTTGACATATGAAAGATACCAATGTATTATACCCAATATATAACATAATCAAAGTAACGGGGTGTACTTTTGAATTTCACACTATCCTTGTAGAACTGCGGGAGCCGAATACACTGCTATTAGAATTGTTTTCTACGTCCCTTTGCCATCACTCACTTCAGAAGCTTGAGAATTAACGTAGTACCAAGTTTACGTAGCGTATTCATTCATCAGAACTCACTGCGCCATCACCACCACCGTAAAATCATCACTAACATTTTCCCTTTTTTGTTTTGGTTTAACTCAAGAACTCAAAACTTTCCCCACCACCGCAAAATTCGAAAATCAACCAATCAATCCCTACAACAAAATTGCAATTCGTTCATTCTTCTCTCTGATTGATTCTTTCTCTCTTGATGTGCTATACGTCTTTATATGGGAATGTAATTTTAGACTTCTGTTCAGGCACTCGAGGAGGAAGGCAACGCCGAGAAGCATCAGTTGGCTGCCATGCATCAGCAACGCGTACTGGCCCACATCAATCAGCGCAAACGTGAAGCGATGACCTGCTACACTCAAGCGCTCACCGAACAGCCACCAAATGTGAGTTATCCACCAACACGCGGCTGACCCGAAAGCCCATAGTGGAATCACACAATTTTGAACAGCTAACACTTTCTGCCTTCTTCACACTCCCCTTTTATTTGTAGGCACACCACGTCGAGAAGTGTTTGCAGAAGCTCTTGCGCGCCTTGCACAAGGATCGTGCTCATGCCTTGGCCCACTATCGCCATCTCTTGAACTCCGGCGGTCCAGGTGGTTTGGAAGCTGCCGCCTCGGAACGGCCACGCACTTTGGAGCGTCTCATCGATATCGATCGCGCCGTCAACCAATCCATGACCATGTTGAAACGTTACCCCGAATTGTCTGCTAAGATTTCCCAATTGATGAACGACTACATTTTGGCGCTGCGCAGCAAGGACGACATACCCGGCTCATCATTGGGCATGAGCGAAGAAGAAGAGGCCGCCATTTTGGACAAATACCGTGTTGAGATCGAGCGTAAGGTAGCGGAGAAGGAACGTCTACGTTTGGCCGAGAAGCAGCGTAAGGAGCAGCGCGCCGCTGAACGAGAGAAATTGCGTGAAGAAAAGTTGCGCATGGAAGCCAAGAAGGTTGACGAGCTGCTGAAGTCACAAGCCGAGCAGGATGGCGGCGCCAGTGGTGCTGGCTCCACTATTTCAGGTTCCTCGTCCGCTGTAGCACAAGGTGACTCAAAGATGAGCAGCAAAGAAATGGGACAACTTGTAGATCCCACTAAATTGGCGCAAAGTGAGAAGGACAGCACTGGTGGTGAGGAGTACGCTGATGTCACTGTCACGTAAGTACCATGCATATCAAGACACTAGTTCACGACCGAAAGTGTTCTCCATTTCCACATCCACTTGCAGCACCAAAACCCAAACCGTCCTGCCCACAGTCGATGATGATGCCGTACAGCGCGCCGTAGAGGATGTAGCCGCCGCTGTCGCTCACCAAGAGGCTGAGCCACAGGTGCAACACTTTATGTCGCACGATTTGGGTCATCGCGAATCGGTAAAGTGTCTTTTGTTATACTATATATATAAGTGTAATTAGTCTTCATAAGAAATACTTGCAGAGCTTCTCGCTGCGGCGCGAATTCGCACACACGCACGCGAACAAGGAGGGACGCAATGTCTATCTGACTTTGTCCTTCGCCGGCATTGCATTGCTAGCGGCCATTTTTGTTGGTGTCGCAGTGGCCAAGTGGAGAACATCTCGCTCACCACATGCGCAGGGCTTCATTGAAGTTGATCAGGTGAGTTATGCTAAGCCCAAATCTGTAGAATTCAGCAGATTTTTCAATGAACATTTATGACTTCCAATTATGGTTCGCCTTTGTTTCGAAGCGTTCCGACCGAATTTAAGACCCCTCCAATCATAAGCACCTATACTATAGTGTCAATTGTATATGAATAAAAATTTTTAGCAATAACTTAAGAAATTGAAATTGAAAAAAGCAGCAACTTTCACTTAGCGAAAGCTTTGGTAAAGCTATGAGAAAGCTTTCATAATTAAAACGGTTTTTTCAATATTATCATTTACTCACTCTCTTTCCCATTTCTAGAACGCCACCACACACCATCCCGTTGTACCGGAGGAAAAAATCGTGGCGAACATGCAAATCAATGGTTACGAGAATCCAACATACAAATATTTCGAGGTGAAGGAGTAAAAGAAGCAAAACAAAAACATACCAACTTAATAAAAAAATAATAAACTTGCAAATATTGTAAACGCACTCAACAACTCAGTAAACCCACTAAAGGAAGAGTAAACCCCGCCCCCTAACCCTAAAAAACAAAATAAAAGTAAATAAATTCCCACTATAAAAAGCCTGCTTTATCATCATTACCAACTTATACATACGACTAATAATAATACAACAAATAAGTCATATTAAAACAAAAAACAACAACCACAAAACCGTGAATTATACAAAAAAAAAAA
Source organism: Bactrocera minax (assembly GCA_021498325.1). Taxonomy (NCBI): domain Eukaryota; kingdom Metazoa; phylum Arthropoda; class Insecta; order Diptera; family Tephritidae; genus Bactrocera; species Bactrocera minax. The sequence continues at coordinate 1,388,878 of JAKEEE010000032.1, forward strand.
CAAAAACCTATTTTCCAAACCAAACGAAAATTAACGTAAAAAATCATAAAAATAGTTTTAAGAAAATAAAATTAAAACAAAACGGAGCGCAGTTCCAACATTTCATACATACGTACATATGTATGTAGAAAGAGTAGAGAATGAGAGTGAAAGCGCAACAAAGATGTAAGAAATATTAACTGTAATAAATGCAAATAGTAAAAGCCAACAAATAGAATTTGCAGAAACAAAGCGAACAAGTAAAGGCGAAACATACGAAGCAGAAGTAAAACTCAAAGCGCAAAGAAATGAGATGAACTCTTGAAATGTGAAGAGAAAATAAAATAGACAAAACAGAGATTTTGAAAATAAAAAAGAGCTCAAAAACAATGATTTCAGCTCGATAATTGTACTCAAACTCACAAACCCTTTACAAACGCATACAATAATTTCCATACACTCACCATTCACTCACAAACTTTACCAAAAGTATGCCAACACACTCACTCAAAATCCACAACTCAATCAATGGGGGTAATAACTCAAAATAATTCACCATTCTTTCATACTCTACATTTCAAAAACAAAAGTATGTTGTTCTCGTTTAGAAAGTATTAATTAAAAACCAAAAAAATTATGTGTAACAATAAAGAGAAACAAAAACGTAAAGTAAAATGTATTAAAATTTAAGTAAATAAAAGGTCAAGAAGAAAAAAGCAAATTAATTTTAAGCAAAAAGTGGAATTCGAAATTTTGCAAATGAAGATGTGAGCAAACTTTATTTATCATAAACAAAAAACATTTGTCGCGCAATGGAAAGTTTAAAATAACAGTAAAATGTAAAAGATTGACAGTGAGTATGCTTTTCTGTACTCAAAAGTGTGTGAAAATCTCCAAAGAGATGAGCTTAAAGCTTTCAAGTGGATGGGAGGTATGAACGGGAGTAAGAGAGATAGTTGTATACAAAGCATAGAGAGAGGGAGGGAGAGAGGGTAAAGAGAGAAAAATTAAGGGGCCATGGTGATCGGTACTATTAAGAGAGATAGTTGTATACAATGCAGAGAGAGAGGGAGAGAAAAAGCCAAAACATGCCATAACAGATGAACTAATTAAAAGAAATGTACAAAAACTACTGAATAAGAGGCGAGAACTGAGAGTTTATAAAAAAGTAAAAGAGTCAAACTAAGACAGATAACAACAAAGATCTCAAAACTGGGCTTAAAGACAATAAGAGCTATTGCAGGTAAAGAATTAGAGAAAAATCTAAAAATTCTACTGTAAAGGAAACGATTTCTAAAAGATGAAAGACGGCTTGTATAAACCGCAAACAACTTCAAGTGTGCTATAATGAACAATATGCCAACATACATAGCCACATAGAAAGCTTTCCGAGCTTTTTTGAAATCCGTGAGAAATTTTTAAGCAAAGAGGTATTAGGAACTTGATAATCAACTAATAATATATCAAGTTTGGAAAAAGAAATTTCAATAAACATGAAAGCTCACCAATTAAATGCTAAAAAGCTAATATAATAACAACACAACGAGCTTCGGAAAGCACAAAATCACGCATGAATGCTCACTACAATCATAAGCTTACATTAGGAATGATGGTTAAAGCGCTTTAAGCTTTTAACAGATAGCAAAAAAGCTTCTCTCTCATGTCTTATTAATGGATATTTTCACACACACGGAAAACACGCGGAAAAAGAAACTTTACGATAATGAATAAAATTAATAAATTAAAGTAAGTGCATTTTTTTTCTGAAAGTGAAAAAGACATTTTAAAAAGCTCACCACACCTATAAATACATATATAAAAAACAACTTTCACTCATTCTACTTCTAACAAATAAATACAACAAAAATAACAATCGCCTGCTTTTCATTAATCCCTTAAAACGCTGTAAGAATGAATATGATTAAACAAGTGTTTAGCATTAGCTGGTTAAGAATTCTCTATATATCTATATATGCAAATATATGTATATATATGTATATATAAATGGAACGCAAAAGCTGAAGGTAAAGAAATGAAGCACATAAAACATGAGTACATATGTATACATACATAACTATATAAAACGCCTGCTGCTATTCTTATACTCAACACATAGAAATACATAGAATAGATGAATAAATTACACAAGCATACAAACACACAAGCTTGTTAAGTGAGAGCATTTTGTGTTAACTTAAAACAGTTTTCAAATGTAAGTGAGCAAATTAGTGGTAAAATGGAGTCGACAATTACTTAAAAAGAGCCTTCAGTGCTCGCTCACAAGAAATGAGACATGAAAATGTAGAAGAACAGAGCGAGCTTTCGATTTTGTATAAATTAATTTAATTTAAGCTGCAAGAGTAGAAGTTTTCTAAGCTTTGAATGAAGTTTTAATTACGAAATCTCAAGATTTCATTATAGTTAGTGAAAGAATTACTCAAAATATTCTACAAGAACGGGATTTTCTAAAAGCTTAATATGCTAATATTTCCGTGAAAGCCCGAAAGGTTATTAGTAAAGAGCTTTTGTATCGCAGTTCCTCAAACTTTTCACTGTAAAACTCAAAACCATTTTAGCTTCTTTCATAAAGAGAGATTTCATATCGCGTAAAAGCTCTAGGTGAACAAAACTCTGTTAATAGCTCCACCCACTGATAAGCTTGAATGGCGTCTGTTAGAGGTAGCACAGCGCATACAAAACTACTTATCATACGCTGCTTACAATTTCTAGCTGATTACAATGGTCACACCCACTCAAGCTGTCTACAAATCAGCGTTTATTGTGATAAGGAAACTCAGAAGAAACGCTGCAACTTGAGAAAACAAGAGACATTCATTTCCTCTTTGCAAAAAACACATTCATATCAATTTTAATATTTCTATTATATTGTTAAATAATAGTTTTTAGCATTTAGTATATTTAATTTAGTATATTAATTATATAATTTAATGACTTTAACTTGAGAAAGACAGTTTTGAAGATTTGTGCAAATTTAATCAGACGCAAAATCAACACTTGAAACTAAGGAAGCGAATAAGTAAGTGAGATAAAAGAATAGTTGTAATAAAAAAGAAATAAAAAATTGTTTAATTAAGTGTTTCAGTTTGACTTTGATACATTTACATATGTTCACATATATAAGCTTGAAGTCTATATGCTTGTTTACAGATATGTTAACTGTTTACTTATTACTTAATTGATGGAAAGCGTTTTTGCGTTGTATTTTATAGATAATTTAATGTTTAATGATGAAATTGATTAGATTTCCAAAAATAAGGTCCAAATATTCTACATAAAACGGTTGAGAATTGTAATCGTTGAAAAACATAACTGTTTATGAAGCTGCTTTAGCCACAGCTCCTTACCAGTTCACCATCTCTCCCTCTCGCTCTGAGTTTAGCAGTTCATGAGCACTTGTTGATCACTCTGTTGCCTCTCTGGATTTCCGTGCTCTATAACAGCTTTAGCCTACTGCATTGCCCCTCAACCGCTTTATGATATTCTCAAAAAACAAAAATACTCCACTAACAAGCAGCCAACAACTCTCACACAAATAAACAGTACACAAAATAGCGAACGACAACAACTCTACAACAAATACCCTATGAATATAAATATTGCTAAAGAATTATTTATAAAGAAAACAAAACTAGAACTGCGAAACAACTACAAATTCTTAACAAACGCGTATATTAAATGCAACTCTAAGCGATTAAGTGAAGAAATGCTAAGCAAACCAAAAACCTAGTCAAAGCTTAAATATTTTTATGTTCATTTATTATATAGCAAACCAAAACACATACATGCATACAAACATATATATATTTAAAATATATAGTATACAACAACATAAATATAAATAAAAAACACAAAAATAAATCAATAATAATAACAACAACAACCGCAACAATTGATATTTACACTGACAATTAGCGAAGAGAAAAAAGCGTAGAAATAAATTTAAAAAATTTATAAAGCAAAATAAAAATGCCTACAAACAGCTGATGAAATGAAGAAATTGTAAGCAAAAACCCCGTCCTGCGTGAATTAAACATAAAAAAAAATAAAAATATAATATATAATATATAAAATACATACACTTAAAAAATGCAAATTAAATATAAAAAATATTAAAGCAAATAAAAGAGAAAGACACAAATCAAACAAATACAAAAAAAAAAAAAGAAAAATAATATATCAACAAGTAATTTAAACTAAAAAAAATTAAGTTGCAAAAACCACAGAGTGTAAGATGTATTTAAAAATCTAAAAAAAAAACACAAAATAAATAAATAAGTATAAGCTCGTAACTGTTTATCGACGTCGCTATCCCTACCCCCTAAAAACAACCACATTTTATTTATAATACATGCTTAAAATTCAAAAATATATATTATTTGAAAATAAAAAAAGTTTTTGCAAAAAATATTAATATATATTTATTAAAAGTTTTCACACATTACTCATTTTCGTCTTTTTCGTTGGATGCGCATCAGAAAATACATACTGCAAACAAATACATTTATTAAATACTTAATTATATTATATATTATTGCATAAAAAGTCAACAACAACAAGAAATTATATATATAAATTAAATTTAAAAGTAAAAATAAAATAAAAAATATTATATATATACATATATATGTGAATGTACTCAATGACAATTGTAATTGCAACAATAATTGTACGCTAATATATTATATTTAAAGAAACAACAACCACATGAACAGTAACACTACAAAACTCGAGTCCACAACCAACAATAGCTAATGAATACCCAGCAGCCGAGCGGTAAGAGAAACCAAAACTACAGGAACAAAACAGGAAACGCCACAAAAACATTTAATTTTCAAAAAGTTTGCAATATTTTTTGCCAAAAAGTAGCGAAAACCCATATATGCCGACACATGCAACGTTGCAACAACAACAACAAGCAACTAAAGGTGACACAAGTGTCCATAGATATTCTTATATAGAAAAGTCGATAAAACTTGCAACTACACTGCAAAAGTATTCGCTTTTCTTTGAAAAAGTCCATATTTTTGAAAATTTCTATCAAAAGCAAGCCGAAAACCACTTCCACCACACCACCACACTCCTGCTTGAAACTAAGTCAAGCAATCGACACAATTGCCCACTGTACTCTCGCATGTACTTGCATGTAGTATTTGTGTTTGTAATGCAGCAAGTAATTGTAATTGTAAAATGTTTCAACGCAAAATGCAAAGATCTACGCCCAACGAGCGTACATGTAATTTAAAAGTAAATGAATGAGATTATGTAACAACCATAAGTTGATGTTTCGAGCTAAAATAGAAACAAAGCAACAGAAACTGGAAATGTCGCGCGTACACTTAAAGAAATTAGCAAAAAAAAAACTGGATTATTAAGTATTTAAAAGCAAAACAAAAGTCTTTAAGTGGTAATAACTGTAAGTGGAAAAAATGTATGAAAATATGGTAATTTAAATTCAGTGTAAACAGTAATATTAGAAAAAAAATAGTAAAACAACAACAAAATGAACACGTAAACACCCAAACACACACACAATCACATATATGTATACACACAGTGTAAAGCAAAGGGCGCACCGTGGTGCCGCAGCGGACAGAAAACAACAAAAAGCAAAAGCAACAAAAAAAACAACAAAAACAACAAAACAAAAACAAAGTAACATACAACAATTTTTCTTTCGAATTTTTTGTGTTCTTTTTTCGAAATATTTTGCATAAATAATAAAATAAAAAACAAAAAACAAACGGAGAATTGTTTTCATTTGTTAAAGCTATTTTTTAAGGTGAGTGTACAAACGATCGGCTATTAAAAATCTTAAACACAGTTATATATCCGACCGGATACGAATGCTTCAAAGAAGATATGCTTAGATTATAGGAAAGTTCTAAAGCTGTTAAAAGTTTTATACACAAGTCGAAACTGGAAGCTTTAGTTTTGTGAAAGCTCCATAAAAAAGTTTGCGATATTCTTGTACGAAAATGATGATTTCAGTACTGAAGCTCATAAAATTCGATAGCTTCAACAAAAATTGCTGAACATTTTATTCTTTGAAAGCCTTAGAAAGCTTTTGCCTCGGAGGTTGAAAATCGGTCATTGTCAGTGAAAACTTGTTAGAACAACTTTGTAAACGCTGCCCGAGGGAAATACGTATGAAACCTTCCAAATTTCCAAAAAAAAAGAGAAGTTTTCTATAATAGCATACTCTGTGAGCTTTGTAACAAGCCTTTACAGTAACCAGAAAACCTTAACGAAAGAGTTTTTGCAAGGAGTGCTCTGAAACAATAAAAACTTTACTCTCCAAGCCTTAGATGTCACGATCTTGTGACACAAAAGGCTTCCATCTAATGAAAACCAGTAGAACAAAGTAATATTCGGAGGATATTTGGGTGTAAAGCTCTGCTTAACGATTTTCTACATTTTAAAAGTAACACGTGAAAGCCCTGAGAATTTTTTTAATTCACCTGCAATTATAACAGATTGTGCAAATCATTTAAAATTTCAATGTGAATATCAATTTATAATTTATACACACGAAAATAATTGCCTATCATTTTCTTTAGATTTCTGAAATCGATGAAAGCTCACGTCATAACACTTACCTAAGCGGTAATCTAATAGTAAAAATCCTCTCTTACTTAAGTGCATTATTGTTTAGCTTAAAAGTGGTTTACTATACCGCAAATCGCCCTACTTAAGTTCCCAAAGGAGACTAACCACTTAATATAATCAAAATACTCCATAAATCAAAATCCATAGAAAATCAACATGTAACGGTTATCGTGCGCATTACGGAGAATTCCAATTGAGTTTTGAAACCATGCGAGAAAACAAACGCACTTCAACAGCAACTCGAACAACGAGTGGCCAACACATGTAGAACGACATAGATTTTGATATACGATCGACTTGGAACGTGAGTAAACAATCAGAAGATCGAATGTGTGAAGTAAATGAAGTTATGTTATATATTGTGTTAACAGCGCTCAGCGAAAGAGCAGGCAGAGAGGAGTTCTAAGTGTTGCTAAGTGGGAAACGAAGCATGAAAGCGGCGGTGGTATATGATATTTACATATTAATTAAACATATGATAAATTAAAATGATATCGCAAACAATGTGGGTTTTTTTAAATAAAAGAAGAATTTAATAAGAAACTAATAGAATTAGTTTTCTTTTTAATATTAATGTAATACCATTTACTTTGCATCGGTATTTTTATACTTAGAATTTCTATCGCAGCAAAAGCTTTTACCAATCGCCGACTTTCAAACAATGTATGTCGGTATATTAGTGTTCACAGTCCCCTAATAATAGTAAAATAATACCAAATATATTTGAAAAAAGGCCGCGCGCAAAAAAAAACGAGACAAAAGTGTAGATAATGACGGAGAATGGCAAAATGCACTTGACTTAGCAAACAAAATTGCATGATTTTCCATTACGTGTCAGCGCATTTTTATCTTTTTGCTGGCAATACAGTGGTAGATATGGACAAGTACAGTGAGGCTATTCATGATAGTTGATAGAACACCACACAAATAAGATTACAATATTTCCAGAGCTATATAAGGTTGAGGAGCTACTACCGAAGTGTGAAAGAGCTTTGTCGAGTTACAGACAAAATCAATTGCGAATTCCAAACAATAGATTAAAGTCTTCAGTATTGACTAAAAGCTTTTAGGCAACGTCATTTTAATCCTCTGAGAGCCACTGTTAACCCCTCGCAGTTGTTTAAAACTTCACTCCCTCAACATCATATTTGCGTAGTTTCTTGAATCGCCCCAACTGCAGCTGACTGCCATCGTCTTTATCTCTGTGGAAGTCGCATAATTGTAATCACTTTACATGCCAACAAGCTTTGACACAAATCTAATAACTGACATAACGAGACACATTTCTTCCGTGAAATAACTGCAAAATATTGCGTGCGGGGCTTCAGTAGTTGTAGTTTGTAGAATTCTTCGATTCGTCTTCCTCGAGTTTGCCGTTTCTGAAGTGGCCACTTGAGTGCCGATTTATGTGATGTTATGTGATTTTGGCACTACACTTAAGGCCTTTCGACGAAGCGACGACATAATCTAACATGTAATTATTTTTAATGTTTACTATTTTATGCTGAGATTTAATGATTAGAAGTGAAGAATTTATGAACTGCGAATATTTGCACAAAAGTATTAATTATTTGCAATCAAAATGGAAATATCACATTGAAGGAAAATACATTTGCATAGAAAATGTTTCAAAAATTGGGCTCCGGTTAGTTTCAGGCAATTGCTGAGGAGAAAACTTTCTATAACTCAGAAAACGGTCAAAACGGACTGAAAACGGACTGAAAACCCTGCTAAAGTTGTCAAAGTCTTCCATTAGCAGCTTTCTCAGTCCATTCCTTGTCCATTTCCATAGCTCCTCATAGCCTCGCCTACAGATTGAGAACTTCAGGATCTATCTGTTGGAATTAAAGTAACAAGCCTGCCAAAAGAACATGCTTCTTCGTTGTAAGAGAGAACACTTTACCTGACTATGTCTTTTAGATATGCTAAACGGCTATGGTGCAGTTAGAAGTGAGGTTAGCCAAAAATTCACTTCCTTAATCCACCGGTACTTTGCGGTCTTTGCTCACTGGCGGCCGTTTGTCTACACCTTAAACTCAATATTAACAACAACAACTTCATCAACGCAGAACACAAAGTTCACGTGGTCGAAGTAATGATCGGTATATGGGAAGGCAATCAATCAAATCGTAAAAATGCATAAAAATATTATTAAAATATTTATGCTCCAAAAAGCCCCAAAAGCCAACAAATAAAACTGAGTGTGCCTTGGAGGATCATCCGGGTGAATACAGTTAAAAGCCAAAGCAAAATATTTAAATCCAACAACAACAATGTATGGTAATAACAGTTGCTGACGAAAGTAAATAGTGCGCGATAAGTCGCGGAAGCACTGTGGTGAAGAGCGCGGAAGACGCAAACGAGTAAAGACGGTGGCCAAAAACCAGTAGTCAAAACAAGCATTTATTTCTATCAAATGCTGAAAATACAGGGTAATATGATCTTATCATGCGGCCGAGTGCAGTTGATCAGCAAATAAAAGCAACAATAAAAGCAATATATAATATGAGTGACGTTGGTGGGGCAGCGGCCGGCGGCATCGAATTTTGGGTGCAGTCAATTGGGGGTTGCTCAAAAGTCATCAAAGGTTAGATAGTCACTCGCACACTCACACACATTCAGGCACGCCGCTATTTGACTTGGCAGCTTGAGCAAATACAAATTATAAAAATAAATGACAAATATAAATATAAAAATAAATAGTAAATAATAAATCGAAAAAACGAAAAAACGAAATCAACAGCGAAAAAAAAAATTTGACGAAATCTGATAAACCCCACACCGGTGATGGCAACGTCTGCGGCAACGTCATAATATTCAATAATCATTGTATTCCTATGTATATTCAGTCGTTCGTCACTCGTACGTTCGTCATTTGATCAGATGCCAAGCAGCGAGTTCTGGTCAAGTGATAAGCGCAGTCTTCGTTTATTGTTCTCCAGCTTATCATACGCAAATTGACAGCGTTCATGTTCGCTCGTGAACGCACACAACAACGAGCGGTAGAATGCGGTTGAAGGGCCAACAGGAACCGCTAAAGTGAAAAGATCAAAAAGTGAACTAAGCAAAGCTTTGGAGTTATTCGTGGGATGACCTATGGTGAACTGGTATCGGATCGGTATCGGATCGGATATATTTTATTCTAAGACAGATATAACGAACTTCTCTTCTACTCTTCTATATGATAGACACTTTTCTGAGATATCGAGTTAATGAAAATATTACCTTTGAATAAAAAATGTGTGTGGTGAATGGGAAAGTTAAGCTGGAGTTGTTAGGTTTAGAAATTAAATTATTCTCATAGCACTGAGGTACTTACTTAGAGAATGTTGTACGCTACAACAACCGCGTCAATAAAAGAGAGCTTTACAGTAGAGAATCTTAATACGTTTTACGAAGCTGGCATGGAAGAGTATAAATCCCTCCTACTATGTGAGAGGCATGTGAGAAAGAAGGTTCAAAGACTATAAAGAACCTCCTCAGCGCCTGTAACCTCAAATAAGGTATACAAAGGGGCTACCAACTTGCCAACAGGGAAACAACAAACTCCCCAACACACACGCAATTTCGTATTCGTTTACCGAACATGTTGATAACGCGTAACAATGCTTTTGTTGTTGCATTTTGCATGACTCCATTATTGTTATTGTAGCTTTGAATCACTATCAGTTGCACAAATCAAATATTGATAACTACACATCGCCACCAAAAAGGCAACCAACTACATACCTATAACTGGGTAATGGTAAATGTAAACAAGACGCCCGGGCTCGACTACCGAGACCACCACCAAGGCAAATAGCACAGCAGAACAACACAAAACTGCAGAGGAAACATCAACAACGATGGTAGCGAGATACCGAGTTACTGGTTGTAGGTGAAATCGTCAAAGGTGACAGATAGACGACCGCGATTTAATGCTGATCGGGCCGTTTGTGGGGAAGGAGGGCGGTAGGCAGTATACGGTGTGCGCACGCTTATCAGCACTACGTATCGGTGAGATATGGGCGCATACAAGCAAGCCAGCTGGAGCTCATGGACGGACGTAAGCATATAGCAATCGGGTACTAATCAACTGGGCACTATTTGGCACTCGGGTAGGTATTTGTTTATAGGTTAATTGGTATACGAGTGTGTTTGCATGTATATATGTGCGGCTTGCACCGTTTATGGCACTACATTCATCGTTTAATACCCATTTTGACTGGTATCGCCGATTGTGGGGGCTTTCGAGTAGTGAAAAATCGTTGCGCCACCACTTCAACCGCGACCACAAACGCTAAAACAAGCACCACGGGCAGTCAGAAGAGATCAGCAAGGTTCTATGTCAACAAAAAAACAAAATACGAGATCGAAGTTCAGAAATCGCGAAGCTCGTGTGCAATTGGCGCGGGTGTCGAGTGTTGAAAAATTCTGCTTACCGAGTCTAATTTTTGTTTGAAAGAGAAATTTATATAAAACGGAAACTTTTATTAATAAATATTAATTAAAAATTAAAAAGTGGAAGTACAGGAAAAATTAAGTAGAAAGTGAAATATTAATAAAGCATTAAAAGTAACAATAAAGCCAAGAAAAAATCAGAATTTTAGCAAAACAAAATTCAGAAATATTATACTAAAAAATTAAATATATAGATACCTTTTACTTAACAGTAAACTAATTAATAAATTTAGAAAAAAAAAAAATATTATAAAAAACAATAAAATCAAAAAATTAACTTTCAGAAATTAAAAAAACAGTAAAATATTTAAAATTCACTCTTAAAATAAGTTTAAAAATATAAATATCACTTATAAATTAAAAAATAAATAAATTATAAAATTTAAAAAATTCAAATAATTCAAATAAAAAAAAATTTATAATTTAAAAATTTCTGAAATCTTATAAATTAAAAATTAAAAAACAATTAAAGGTTTCATTTGCTTACGCCAGCTCGTTCGCCTACATGCCCAAAGTTTATACGTGCTTTCATTTCTGAAAATTTATGACCGACAAATCTTTATTATATGCCTTAAAAATTTTAGCAAAGCAGTGGAACAGGAATAAATAGAGTAAAACTTGACAAGAGTTGTTTATACGGTAGCCAATACGGACTATCAGCGACACATAAAAACCGAAGAGAAGAGAAATAAATTTCATGATACAACTAGTCCGAGCTACATAAGCGCTGTACCCATTTACAATTCAAGTATAAAGTCTTTCCGAAAAACGACTGTAAATTAAATAAAAAATAACATGTACAAATAAAAAGTTATTTAAAATATCATGTAAATTAAATTAAAAGGAGAAAACAATAAAATAAAATTTAAATTAATATATTTTGGAATCGAGTTGCCGACGGCGATTACAAAGCAAAATAATAAATAATTGCTTAAAATATCGTTAGTGTATAATATATACTCACCAATATATATATGTAATATAATACCTAACGGTTAACAGAATAATCACACCGGTGCTTATGTGTCATCCTCATTAATTGTTAATTGGACAATTAAAAAGTGATCGTCTTCAAACGCTTGAACGCCTCCACAATACAGACCGTCCGTTGTAGCCGTCTGTCAAATTGGTATTATAAATCGATTGATAGAAGTCGCCACATATACAATATTTTTTCAGAGTGTTTGTGCCTGTCTGTGCCTTGATATTGATAAACTGTTTTTTCTCTACATATAATTAATTATAAAAATAAATAAAAAAAAAATTTTTAAATGTTTGAAAATGTTGAAGAACTAACGCCAGTTTGTATCTCTATAGAACTTGAAGGTTACTAAACGCGATTTTGTAGCATTAACGCTTGAACTGATGCACTCTTTCTCAGTCTCGGTTTCATCAGCACCGTTCTCAATCTTTTAAACCTCTTCTTAAAGATAGCAGGTTAGAAAAATATGCATATTGAATAATGGGAGCTCTTGAATATAGCAGATCTCTATCACAAACTTTCGTCGCGGGTTTTCTGGTAACTCTTCTATAAAAAGTGTAAAGTATTATAGCTATATTACCAAATTTGGGGGAATAGGTTTCAAAACTTAGCCAGAAAGAACCTTAAATCGTATATAGGGTAGGCGAGACCTGTTTTAGCGTCATAAACAAAAGCTGGACTAACGCTGATTTTGTAAACTGAGGAAAGGCCTGGATTCTATAATTTTAGAAGTTGTGACTGACATTAGGGTCTTTAAAAAAAAAATCTTTATCAGCTTTTCCCGTTAGATTAGGTTTTGGGGCTGATTTATAGCCGATATATAAGTTATCCACATATGGACTGTAGTCGGTTTTTCCTTTGTGATACCAAAAAATTCTTAGCGACCATGTATCACAAATCTTGATATAACGACGTGAAGATGATTCATCTGGCTATCATAAAACTGCTTAGGCTTTTCGGGTTACATGTGCATATATGCCTTGAGAACCTCTTTTTCACTATCCAAAGTCCCCGAAACATAAGTAATATCCCCTAAACTGATTCTCGAACTCCAATATATACTCCTATAGGACAAAAAGAGCAAACGAAATGCTTCTTCAATACTTCCAATGTAGGTCAGGTAGGAGAGGAATGGCAACGCCGTCGGTTAGGCTACGCCAGCAAATAGTTATGAGTATCAAGGTACAGCACAGATTGAACATGCAAAACACATGTGGAATGCAAAAAAAAATTTTATTTAAATTAACATATACATATATCCTATATATTGTGAATTTTTTTTAAGTATATTAAAACCAAATTTTTGAATATAAACATTAAGTGAAGTGAAAATAGAGAAAAAGTTAAAAAATTCATTATAAATTTACGCCTTATATGAAAACCGAAAGAAGTGGCTTCTGCCTTGTAAGTAACCTACCGTATTCACCATCGACCCAAAGCGTGTTCACAAGTGCAAACAAAAACAAATTCAAAAAAACAAAATCAGAAAGCAATAAAATTTCTTTTGCATATTTCTCGTCAAAATGGCCAACTACAATTCAAATTGTGGCTATTACGACGACTACATCGGCTATTACACCAACACAAATGTGTATCAACAGGATTATTGCATGCAACCGGAATATGAATATAATAAACATGAATATGAGTGAGTATTTACACCGAACTATATACATCTGACACAAAGTCAAACACAAATGCATACAAGTATCATGTCACCTAGGTCTGCTTTTCGAGAAATTTTCATTAAGTAAGGCATTACAAACAATCCTTGGCCCTTTAACGTTATGTAGACCAACGAAAATTTTCGAAAAAGTTAACATGTTTAGGAATTTTTTTTTACATATTTGTTATGTGAAATGGAAATATAAGCTTTTATAATACAAAAAAAAAAAATATTTAAAACGGTTCGAAAAAGTTTCGAATATAAAAAAACATTAAAAATGCGTATAATAAATTGCTGTATATAGTTTTTAAACCCCTAAGAAGATAATAATAGAATAGAACTGCAAAAATCTATGAATAGAAGGCAAAGAGGAATAATTCGGTAAATTTTTAACATAACTCGGGGCGAGTGCCATAACTAGTTGTTATCCTTAGAACGATTAGTCAGAGCCTCAGCGCGCCAAGTTAAAAAGGACCTTATACAATATATGGACCGTAAATTGAACATCGTGAGCTAGTTTTGAAGAATATATAATACTAGTCAAACTAGCAGTGACTGCAGTCTTGTTTTGATTGGAAAGTATATTCTCAAGCGTAAGTAGCACCCATTCCTATGGCAATCGGGTCTACATTACCAGAACGAGTCGTTTTTTAACCGGCCAATTACTGCAAGCAAAATCTCTTTCTGCCGCTGCAATAGCAATAACAACCACAGGTGCTAATCCAGAGTGCAGACGGCAAAGAGCTCGCTTAAGTTTGGACTGCATATTTGGGCTGAAACCAACGGAGAAAGCAGAGAGGGTTATTAATTCGAATTTCTTTTGAATTAACAAGCTCACATAAATAGCTCTTCACCTCCAGCCAATCATTCTACGCGAGCGCCTTGCATTTACATTGTTATTTTCCCATAATAAATAATAATAAAGCGACAATGATGACACTTGAAAAGTGTAGCGAACAAATAAATTCAAGAAAAATGGTAAAAAATTTAGTGGAAATAAATAAAAATGACAAAAAAACAGACATATTAAATGTCATAATGTCAAAGAAATGAAATAAAGTCAGCGCAGGTGTAAGCCGCGACCCGCTGGTCTCATCAAGTAGACTCAAAGGATACACATATCATACGCACACACACACACACACACACACACACACACTCAAAAAACATATTAGCTTGCATTTGTTGCTTGTTGTGACAGTGAAGTGCAACAATAACAACAATAACATTAAAGGCATAAAAAGAAAGCATGCAGTTGAAAGTTAACGGGAAAGCTTCAACTCTTGACATATGAAAATATCAATTTAATTGTTGAGAAGGCGAAAAGAAAAACAATAAAGTGAGCAAGTAGAGAGCTAAATGACAGCCACGTCATGTTACGAAGCGGAAGAAAGCGCGAATCTGCCGAGACCAAGAAAAAAAAAAACGGTAAGCAACTGGCATTTAAATGACTAAACGTGTGTGTGAGTGTATGTTTGCCAGTTTATTTGCCGCCCCCTAGATTTAGTTAGAGGCTGGTATGGAGAAAGTTGTGACCCCTTTTGGATTGACAGGCGTGCAGTTTATGACAATTTTTTCACGATTTCCGACTGCTCGCTGCTGTTTGCCAACTTTTTCCGCTTTTAATGCAGTCAAAACATGCAATACTCTCGCTAAAACAATAACAACAACAACATGTATGTTTGCAATATGCCCATATAATAACAGTATTACCAAAAATAGTAAAAACAAATTCAGGCTAAAACATTTGTGAAAATTCCCAGGATTAATAAACTTGCGCCTGCGACATGGCGATGATAGTGCGAGGGCGAGGGCAAGCAGCCCACTCGAGTGCGTTCAACTGCCGAAAAAGTTGGAAGTTAATGAAAAGAGTTTATAAAACAAAAATCGGCAAAAATGAAATAAATCCATAAATGGCGCACAAAGTGGTGCTTCATTTCCAAATAAACAGAGTTTATAGTGGGCCCCTTCCCTTCAAAATTCACTATAAATGTGAACTTTTTTCAAATACGAGGCCAATTCGATAAGTCTGGCATTCTACGAATTAACATTACAATATAGCGCCAGTTAATAAGTAGATGCCAGTGCTGCCACCACGCAAATATTGATGATAATATTGATCTACGCCACCCACTGCCCATCAATGGCTTCCAGACATCATTCAGACATCTTTCAATATGATATTTAAGCCAAGTTTACCGATCTCGAACCTCGTATCAACTATAAGGTATATCTTCAAGCCAATACAAGGACCACATATACCAATCCAAGACTCAGTTTGACTTCTAGCAATAAGCAAAAGTATTCACTAAGGCATAACCCGGCTAGCGGAGAGCGAAAGAAATATCCTGAAAGTTTTCAAATGGGGTCCACATCAGAAATCGTTCAATTAAATTGGAATGAGCGGAGATCGGACTATGACCGGACGATCATAGAACTAGCGCAAGAAACCAAAGGTCAAGAAATAGTCTGAACAGTGGATCCGTTTGAATAAACGTGATCTAAACAAGGCCAATATGGATTGGTCCACAGACGAGTTCAAGGTAAAATTATATTCCTTATTCATAGGTGATGCAGACATCTAAGTGACTTCAGCCCAATCCATATTAGCGAGAGTAAAGAAGCCAAGTCCTCTTCTATTTCCAATTTCCTACACACACGAGGCTTACTCTACGATTTATACCAACTAATGGGTCCGTTTGGAAAACCTAACCTAGATTAAGTCCGCCGTGATTATTTATTGCTTCTAAGTGATTTGAGTCATAGAAAGAGATCTTACAGAAGAAAAATACTCATTTTAAAGATACCTAATGCTTATATATAGAGACTTATTGAAGAACAAAATTGTCTTTTTATTCAAAAATCCACTGAATTATCAAACTAACATCGCAAAAATGTGTCTGCATTAGTAGTTGTGTAAATTTTCATCGACTTTTTTCGGCAATAAAATTATTTTTTCGAACTTCAGATTTCATTGCGCTAAGTCACAAATAACAAAGTGTCACCGAGTCACGGCATTCAGATTCGGTATGCGGGGTTTGTTCTAACTTTCGAAAATTTACTTGCCAGCAAAGTACACATATAATAAGAAAGTAGCAATAAATAAGAACTAAATCGAACAAGAAGTTTTTTTGCCTCTCCAAAACTTAATTGGGCACACTTCGGCGACAAGTGCGAGCAAAAACATTGAATTGGCGGCGAAAAATGCCAATTGACATGGCATTTTAGGTAATGGAAACAAAAAAATCACTCCCAAAGAGCCAATAAACTGCATGGCGACACGATTTTAATCGATAATGATTTTTAGTTGTAACCCATACAGGGAACTTTTCAGAAAACTGTAAACAACAAAAAATCCTTCCCGGAAGAAACAACCGAAAGAACAAACTGTCCAAATCGACCATGGATACATAAAGATGTCTTCGTGTTAGGGGCATTTAGCATAGATATTTTAAAATAAATAGATTGCAAAATCCAACCTCGGTCGATTCAAATCACCGCACCACCAGTTACTAGACAGATAAAAGTTTGCAAAAACGACATCTGAGACTCAGCGTTATTCCATACAATTTCTCATCTTCGCTTGCATGCGAAGTTTTTGGAAGCATGTCTAATCTGTTCCGCTATTATTACAAATCACAACATTTGACCAATACTTCTGTGCTTAGCTAATCCGTAGACTGGTCGTCACTGAAACTGAAGATCTTTTGCGAAAAAATTTAGTTAGCAACTTAGTTTCCAATTCGAATGGACGTCGATAATGTTCACATATATATTCGTTGAGAGACTTTTCTCTGCCGACTATGAGAAGCAAAGCTGCATGAGAAACGTTTCTGCTCCTATCTACTCTGTCTACTGACAACTTAAATCGTAAAAATCAAGCCAGATTAATTGTTTTCACGATATGTACGATATGTAAATATAAATAAATTCTAATTACCTGAAAACAAAAAACCAACAAAATCAAGTTTTCGCTCGTGAATTAGAGACATTGAAAAATTAACTCAAATTATTCATATGCTAAATCCTTAAAAAGGAAACTGCCGAATAAGACAGTCTTGGACGTAGCAAATTAAGACGGATTTAAATACTTCAACTTGATGAGTGTGGAGAATTTTAAATGCTGTTGAAGAGGAATTAGTCAGAAGTCAGGGAGGGAGACTGAATTAAGCCAACAAAACTAACCCAGAGGATAGGCGCGAGACGGAAAGACGGCTTAGGAAACTTGTGCGGAACGGAAAAAGTCTTAAGTCAACCCTCGTGTGTCGTCGTCCGTTGTCGGCCAAACAACTTTGTCTATTTATTCAATAAAAACGCAATAAATAAGCATCAGCGGTAGGCGAGCAGGAAATGATTCGGTTGGAAAAGAGTTGCGCTGTGGGGAAACAAGAAGGAGAAGGAGAAGGAATCGAAAATGTCATCGACAACAAATGAGTTAAATGATTTCCGCGTGATTTTATTTCTTCTCTCAACCGGATGCGAATTTTGTACTCACATACACACACACACACACACACATCAAATATACTCGTTTCAATCTGACAAACTGTCTCGAAGCAGGAAAATCTTGTGAACAGTAACATGCAGAGTATTTGTTGTCGTATAATAAGATGCAATTGTTGTTGTAAAGTAATAAAAAATTTAAAACAGGAAGTTGTTGTTGAGCTGCAACAAATCGGCATTGACAAATACTAGTGATTACCATTACGAGAGGATTGAGAAGATATCCGTATATGTGTATACATTTATGTAATCGACATCATTTTAAGCCTCACTGCGGATGGATGTAAGAGTGTATCGAAGGTGAATGTGACGAACAAGCTTACAACTATCGAAGTTTCGAAAAGTAAATCAGAAGACAGGAATCAGGGGAAGTATTGCGTAGAAACGTCTGGAACTCTGTCTATTTGAGATTTTTTTTATCCTAGATCGGTAAGATCAGCCTGCAAACACTGAGAGGTTCAGAATCTTAATACTTAGTACTTGCAAGAAGAGCGGCTAAAGCGATTTGCTTTCAAACCCTGAATCTGTTCAAGTCAAATTACTAAAGATGTCGAATGGATTTTAGCGGACAACACGAAGGTGTAAGAGAAAGATTGTTAGGTCATTGTTGACTGACTACAGAGCCAAGCATGATGAGATCTACCGTTAGCAGGCCTTTCACATGGCTCTTGAATTGGTTTACTGCCAGAGAAAGAACATGACTACCCAGTATTGACTAACAGAAAGCTAAGCAAACTAAAGAGATGTGCGACCGGTTTTACGAAATGAAAGCAAAAACGGAAATGAAAGTGAATTCGCATATAAGGCGATAAGATCTTAAGTTGATCATTATAGATGATGGGTTCTGTTTAGTTCGTGAAGGACTTTCAGAACTTATTACGGCGCTAAAAGCTTTCCAAAGATATATTCCGATATCGGTAGATGCCAAACAGCGAGTTAACATCATTGATCGGAAGAAAGTTTCATTTTTTTAATAAGCTGACGTCGAAATTTTTATTTCCACTAGAACTTGAGCTTGAAGCTCCATAAGCGACATACTTGGACTACAAGCAGCGCTTCCAACTTCTTCAAAAATTGCTTTCAGCACCAATTCTACATAATTTTTTAAAGAATTTTTTACATTTTAAACAACTTTAATTCGTCTCGGTTTCAATCCTAGCCGTAGCAGCCTTCCAAATAGCCGTGATCGCTAATGGATGGTTCAATCGAGCTCAGTTTCATAAAAGTATGAACTGGTTTCGTAAATCCCATCGAAAGATATGTAGTTAAATAAAAGTATTTAGCCAACAATGGTGTTTCAGCTGCATCCTCCGCGTCTTCTTTTTAAGAACCCTTATCCACACAAGTGCATTCCAAGAATTCTTCGCTCTAAAAAATGCGCGCGGAACGGCAAAAATGTGACAAGCTTGTCAAAAATTAATTAAAACCCACAAAAACATGCAGTAATCAATGGCATTTATGCAACAATAAGTGCGAAAGATAAACATAAATAAGTTAAGAATACAAAGGATTTGCATGGGGTCTTAAAAATTGCTTGTAAGCAGCGTCTTTAGTAAGATGCGCCATTGTGGGTGAGAAGAGAGAACTATTCAAACTGCTGTAAAAACAATTTATGCGTCAAATCAATTGAATATCCTTGCCGAATTCGCCAATAGAAACACACAGACACACACGCGCGTAAACAAAAAAAAAATCCTCGCTTGGCAAACTGAAACAGCAAATCAATCAATTATTTTGTGGGCTAAGACCGATTTAACGTAATGAAATTGCATTTAAGAAGTTGCCGAAGACGCATGCGCAGCGCGTAGACAAGAACTTAGGCAGGCGAGCACAGAGTTTTGCGACATGTTTCGTAATCCAATGTTACAGCATTGATGTGAAAAAGGATCAGTCGGCAAAAATGTAGCGCTAAGAACCGAACAGTGGTGCGGTTGTGATCCACATATGCTTATGAACTCTCTAAGTGTGTGTGTATGTGTGCGCATGCATATGTAACTGGATGTGTAAATATTTCTCGGCATTACTTCCACTTTGTCACCTTCGCATTGAAAATGTGGCATCAATCAGCAGTGATCCGCACGGCCTTTGCCTTTGCCACACATACACACAGTCCAACAGACAGCCTGTCACACGCATATTGCCGTCTCTATACAAAAGAGTCAGTGCGTCGGCAATACATTTACAATGTGCAATTTTGCGATTTGTCGTTCTTGTAGTTATTTATATAGCTAATTGTATATATGTACATATGCCTTGGGCCAAACATATGTTAGAGCTCGCGATTGGGTTTTTACGCATTGCTGTAGCACATGTCCAATCGCTTGGAAATTCTAGTTCCGCCTTAGCCTTTGTGAACGCGGTCGGTGCAAATAGCCACAATTACACACACACACACACACGCACCCCCATACACTCATGCACTGTGAGATTCTTGTTATTTGGAAGTGTTATTCCATGTTATTGTTAAAACTATAATTTTTTGTTATTGCTGTTTATATTGCTTTTGTTAAATAGTGTCGTTCATGTTGTTGTTATATACAACAGATTGTTGCATGGATATGCGGATAAACGGTGCCTCATATCGTCGGGCAATTGTAATTGGGTTTGTGCGCCTAATCGTCACATCTACCTTTGGCTAAGCTTGGCTAATACTGTTTTCTCTGGCAGAGATCGGCAGCCAGCCAGCCAAGCATGCATTTAGCAGTAGTGTTTAGCTATTTTTGTTGGAAAACGCAACGTAAGCATACATGTACACATACATATCCATATGTTTAACAGTGTTAATATGCTACGGGCAGAAAATTTCGATTTTCCACAAATTAAAAAAAATATTTTAAGAGTAAACAAACAATAATTTGAAATTTAGAGCAAAGAAAATATTTATCTTTTGAAATAATAATAAATTTAAAAAGACATTTTAGAACAAAAAATTTTCGAGAGCTAATACCAAGAAATTTTAATTTTCGATAAATTTATTTAGTTAAAAAATAAGCAACGAATTCTATTTTAATTGAATATATTAATATTTATTTTTAATATTTTCTATAAAATGTATGAACAAAGAAAAATATATTTCAAAACAAAAAAATTTTTAATTTTTTATCTTAAAATTTATTTCAATTAATGTAGTTAGAAACTAAATTTTTTTCTGAAATATCTTTGAAGTTATAACTAAAAAAAGTTTATTTTAAAATATTAAGTTTCCAGTGAATATATTAAAGTATACTTTCAGGCATCTCAGTGTCTTAAATGACCACAGGTTTAACAAATTTGGGAGTAAACCAATGAAATGTTCACAGCAAGTAGCTAAATGCATAAACAATAAGAGAGCATGGATATTTATGAAGTAATAATTGGCAAAAAAAGGAAAAATTTCAAATAACTGTATACGAAGACAGCTTTGATGCGCAAAATCCATATAAATTCAAGATCTTACAGGAAAAATTTTAGAACCAATATGCTATAACCTATAGGGAATAAAAATAGAAAAATGGAAAGAATCAGCACATTCGGTATTTTTTTGGGATTTTAAAAAAAAAAATTTTCACGACTTCTTTTATAAAAATTTTCCTGTTTTCATAAAATTTGCTTTTTCAAAAACTATACTTCCACCAAACACGAAACACACTTCCCTGCATACACTTTCTTCGACAACTTCCGCATGCTGAGCTCGACACACCCGATTCACTTCAGTTAAGGATACCCGAGAGTCCGTTGATTAATGAATATCGAGTACCGTGTCCAACAACTTCAATTTATTGTCCTCGAAATTGTTAATTGTGTGCAAAAACAACACAAAAGACAGGAACTAAAATTTCATTCATAAAAATCTGTTTGACGCAAACACCTTGCCACTGCCTCAGGCTTTTAAATATTTATATGTATGCACATTTATTGGCTCACAGTCAGTGATTTGGAATAAATTCTCGCATATGACGAACGGTGCAAAGAATGCTTTAGCCAAACAATAAAGAGTCATTGGGAACCTGCTGTGCCTTTGAATTCGCAGCATATTCGATATTCGCTGGACCCCTATCGTTAAATGGCTGTGTGTGTCTTCTAGGTGCTAAAGGTGAGCAAACATACAGCAACAAACAAACAGATGTAAATATGTTTATATGCATAGTCAAGACATTATTCAGGCGTTATTTGGGCAGTAGATACATACATAACTAGCGCATGCATAGATTTAAGTACAGAAGCATACACACACGCACAGCCACACACAAATACTCATAAATACCAATCTTCATATGCCTCGTATTTATTTGATTTCATTCGTGGGTGATTTTGTTATTTCTTCTGTAATTTGCTAATTGTTGTTGTTGTTTTAACAATTTTTTTCAATCTTTTGGTGTTATTTTCCTTTTATATATTGTAATATCATTCCATTTGCACTACTTTTGACACATTAAAGTGCCGCTCGTCATCGTATGCGCGTGTTGCCATACAAATAATTCCCCCCTCCCGCACCGGCAGGCCAGATCCATCACTCGAGGTTCACCCTCCCTCGCCATTTTCCATGCGTGTGTTTATTTGCTTTTGAAATTTGGATTTGAGCTCTTTTGTTTGCAACAAATTGCATTTTTCATTGCTTATTGTTTGCTGTTTTGTTGCTGTTATTTTGGAGTATTTATTTATTTTTGAAAACTAAATGGATTTGCTCTAATTGAATTTATTGTATGCCAACTGCGAATGTTTGTGTTTGTAGGAATTTGAGACTGGTTTAAACCATCTTTAAGTGGCCTAGTTTCATAAAAAATATTGTTTGTTGTTGTTGTTCACAATATTTTTCGAAAGCAGTATTTCTGAGTGATAAATCCTACAAAAATCAGCAAAAAATCCATTGCGGTCTTGATAAATTAGAGACAATAAGCCAACTTAAGAACGTCTTGATTCAATAGTATTCAAACTGTCCACTACTCTCCTGTTTTTAATCACGAAAAGCAACAAAACAAAGCATCGGAGACATTCGATATTCAGTGTATTGGTTATGAAACCCCTTCGTAGAACATTGCGATTTTTAACCTCGCTTGAATCCACACTATTTCGACCATATTTTGACAGCTAAATAAAGCCATCTCACGATTCTGCTTCGGTGTAAAAAGTGCAGAGTTTGGGAGAATATCTAGCTCTCTTGATTTAGTGCAAAGCACTTCGAGTGTCACACGAGTCCATTTATCAGCAGTGGAAGTTCGATTTAGTTCGCTTTAAAATATCAACTAAATTAAAATTACAAACTTACTTATTAAAGCGTAAAATGCTTAAATGTATATACAAAACTGCTAGCTCATACGCAGTACTTAGCACTGCCTAGGGGATTTGAACTACGAACGAATCTTAATGGGCAACTAATGAAAATTCTGCCTCTGTAGTACGCTTTTTTATTGTATTATGATGATGTTATGAAAATAAAGTTATGAGAGTAATATATATGTATGTATTATGTATAATGAATTTTTGAAATTTTAAAATTTTTGAAGTTACGTTAGATTTTTTTCAATATCTTAATGAGTTTCTGTGCAAATATACAATGTATGGTGGACTAAGTACTGGATTTTTCTAAAACATAATTTTTTATGACCTAGAATTATTAGTCAATAAAATACTTCCATTAGAAATATTGACTATTTATTAGTCAATAAAAGGCTTACTTTACTACATAGTACTACTATGTATTACTACTATTAGCTCTGACTCTGAAAAGTGTATGAGCAAATATGAGTTGGTTGGTTGGAGCAAAATTGAAATTACTATGTTTTATTTCTGTGTTTATTTTAAAAATAAAATTTAATAATAAAATAATTATAAAATGTTTTTATTCTGTAAGTTATTACTATACACTTTATTTCCTCCTTTAACCCGAACCCACAACAGCAACTACTCGAGTTAGATAAGGCTTATGTGGCTTTTTCCGCCATTAACTTGTTTTTTTTACATATAAAGGACATTTAGGTTAGGAACTAAGACCGTTTTCAAAACAAGCCAATCAAATCTATGCGCTTTTTTCATTATTTCCTTAACTGTTTTTCAGAGCTATTTTTAGAATTTTTGCTGATTTTTGAACTCTTTAATCTATTTATATTTGGTTTGAGTTTTTTATGGAAATAATTTTAATTTTTTAATTTTTTGTAATTTCAAATTTATCCATACGCCAATCTCAACGATCCATTAGCCCCTTATAATTAATATACCCTAACCGGAAACATGAAAGAGGCTACATGGGACGCGACAAAAGCCTACATAAGTTTACAAATCACAGACAAAAGGTTAATAGAGTAGGTATGTGATGAATGGATCGAAGTCATGCGAGAAATTTTGTTTGCAAAGAAGAAATTGTATAGTTAAACATGAAAGTTGGCTTGTATATCAAATTCAAGAAGGATTTGTGAAGAATTCCAATTGCGTTTGTATGCACAGCTGGCCCTTACTAATATGCAATTTATTGTCCTTGCGCAAATACAGATGGTCATCTGCAGCAGGACACGGTAGCCACTGATTTTTGGCTAGTGTCCAAAGAAAAAAAAAAAACGAAAAGCAATCGAGTATAGGAAGTGATATGTGCATAAATATGTTTGCATCTGCTTCTGCAAGACGCTCTTAACGCCTTGAAGGCTGTGTTGTAAAAATGTTGTAATTCAACTGAGAAGTCAATGGTCGCCTGGTTTTGTTGCTAGCATTTGTGTTGCAATTTTCTACATTTTTCTTTAATTTATTTTTTTTATTTCGATTTTTTTTCATTAATCACCATTAATTATATTGGCCGCAAGAAATGTGTGACAAAATTGCAACAAACACACACCTTCACACCTATATAACGCAGCCTCACTAGAAACTCATTCTTCTCAACTTCCCTTCTTTTTCTTTTTCGTGTTTTTTCTGTTAATTTTTTTTTTTCAATTTTTTTCCAATACAAATTCAATGAGATGCTTGAGAAAAACATGGCAGTACCTTCATTCTTTCATATTTACAAACGCACAATTTTTATTGGCATTGTTGTTGTTGCTACTCGTACTTCCTCAATAGCATCGTACTCAATGAGCAGGGAAAAGTAGTACAGAACCATTGCCCCGAAGCCGGAAAGAGAAATTAAAATGGATGACAAATAGCCGTGTTGCAGAGACAACAAAATCTGAAAAGCACATAAACGCACGTACGTATGCATGTGTATGTGTCATTCAATTGCATTTGAAAAGGTGTAAATCTGCGGCTGCCATAAAGACACGCAGATGCTGGCTGGAGTGCGCTCGCACATACCCATGCACACACACATGCACAGCCATATCAATTTATATAGAATTAGATGCGTCGATATAGGCGTACACCTACGGCGCGATTCAATGGCAGCCAAGGGCAGCATCTGCCGCTACTTCAGCACTCTTTCACTTTTTTGCTGTTGTTCCTTCTGCTGCGCGCGCAGCACATCTCAGCGCCTCTCGGCGCCCCTCACGTGCCCTCACCCCATCGCTTCACACTTGGTTTGTTGCGTTTTTTGTTTTTGCACGTTTCACTAATTTGTTGTAGCGATTTTTTACGCTTTTCCGCCTTTTTCGGTTTTATTAGTGCTTGTCAAGGCTTACACACACACATACACACACACACACACATGTATGCGTATGTACAAAGAGTTATTCTTTCCCAATAACATTTATCTAAATAGTCATGGTAATATTTACGCTAATTGGGGTTGTTGCTTCGCTCGTTATTTAATTCAACTCACCCCTCTCCTGCCCATCCCCTCCTCTGTGCTCCTCTCCTTTCTTGCTTCCATTTCCGTTAATGGCATGTTTATTTTTGTTATCATAAGCTAATTTTTTCCCTTTCGACTTTTATGTTTTTGAAAAGTCCTCTGCCTAAATAGTTTCTGAATTGCTTTGTTTCGCAAACAGCTCGGCTACGGCTTCGGCTCCGGGCAAGGACTCCGTAAGCAGACGCACTACCGGCAATGAAACATCAGTGTCTAAAGTTGATGACTCTTGTTGGGATTGTTTGCCTAAACTCATGTTTTGTAGCATCTGCTTTTCGATATTGCACTTCAGGGAGAGTGAGCTTAGCGGGTTTAGGGCGGGGTATAGAGTGCATAGTTGTAACTGTAGTTGCTTTACTGTTAAAAAGCAACCTTTCAACGTGGTAAAAAGTGGTGAAAAGCATCAATCTTCATTCCATAACTTCGTGGAACCGCAAATTGAGGTGGTAACGCAATCTACTACGGCACAAACTCCTATTTTGTCCAGCCTTCTAATAAGAGAACCATTTTCTTACAAAATCGTTGACTGGTGACGAAGGTGTAGACAATAGGATACCAGACCTCCGAGATAGTTCTTACGGAGTTAGTTCAGCCGGCTTCAAAGGATTAAAGGGGTTATAGTGTGCTACAAAAATATAGATCTGCAATAGACCTAAGGAATGCCATGTTGTACTCAGAACAACCTCAGCGGTGGTTTACCTTAAACCAAGCTATAGCTTGGTTAGAGGGAGCCGTGTAGAGAACATAAATTCGCTATCCCACTGTCTCTATTCCTTTCACGGACTTCATTCCCATTTCTCATCTTACATATAATTAATTCTGTACCGTGTTTGCATGTGTACTCATGTTATGTTAAATCTATGTTATTTTCTCTAACGTAGCGAATCTTTTGGATATTGTTTTTGCAATCTCCCAACTGTATATCCTAGATATATGAAGTTTCGACGGGAACGGGACCTGTAAAAATCTGGTCCTGTAGGAAAATCAGCTAAAGATATGGTAGGCTTGGACGTCTCCAGCTATCAAAAAATTAAGCTACAGGACTCAAAGTCGTCTTAAAAAGTCGTACTCTTCGTTGGAATTAACAGAGCCTTCTGACCACTAAGTCCGGAAGAAAAATTAGCTTTCCTTACATCCACCATTTACTTTACACTTCAATATTAATCGAACTCGTCCTTTGGCCTCGGAAAACTTAAAGACACGTGCTAATAGCGAAAGCGATAACCCTTCTGAAGCACGCTCGTCGCTAGTGTTGCCAACTAATCCTAAAAGAGATTCATTACTCTCTTGAGGTATTTATTTTATAGCTTTCAGATTTCTCTTGACACCGACAGTGCTTTAAAGCGTGAGCCTTAATACCACTCTACCCAGCTCTCAGAATTTTAGTAGTATTGAACCGGTAAAGTGACTTTATGTAGCTTCGAGAAAGCTTTGAAAAAATTGAGGTTAGGCTAGATATCAAACTTGCTGAAATGGGCTCACAAAAAAAGTCCAATATAAAAATTGCGGAGATTCGCAACGAAAACTGGCACCAAGTGCAGTAAACTCCAAAGGAAAAGACTTTCTAAAACTTTTCTCGAATTTCCCAAACTTCAGCGGCATAAACTTTAGTGAAATTTTAGCACTTAGTGCAGGTATGTACATATGTAGCTATTGGCTTTTTCCGTAACGCAAGAGCGTAATAGCCTGTAAAAGATCTGTATATATGCAACTTCTTGTATTTTAATACACGGATGAATATAAAGACTAATGAAAGTGTCTACATGACTAGGCGAAATGCATAATAAACAGTAGATACTAATGACTTTGATAAATGGCCGCCAAGCATGCATACACTCAACACATGAGTGACGCCACTCCAGGCGCCCCCAAATAGCAAGGACATGCACAGATGCAAACGCATGAGTAAAAATATATAAGAGCGTGTTTGTGTATTGCGGCCATAAGTGAGCAGATATAGTATATGTACTAAGTGCTACTCGGCGCATCAATTTAAGTGAGTATATACTTCGCCACGAGCCCCGTTCTAAGTGGAGCATGCCACACCTATGTCCTGTCGAGTGCCGAGCAGGAGTTACACATATGAAGAATGGGCGCATACAAATATTTGTAGTGCAGGTGTGGTAGGAGAACGTTGCCCGAACAGCTCGAGGAAGTCGAATAACGTTAAAAATCGAATTTTTTTTACGAAAACAAGTTATATATTGATAATGTTTATGTGCTTGCTTTGAACAATATTTACCAAGCACTGGAAATATACACTTGTTAACGGCGCTTGACGAAAAAATCAACGCATAGTCAAGCAAGCTCGGCAAAAAATGTTTCCTGCGCACTCCTCACAACACCATTAACGCTAACAAGCGACTTGAAAACAAAAGAGAAACTACTATTAAGCGTACAAGCATGAAGTGGAACGAGTGGAAAGCCACGAAAGAAGGCGTGCACAATTGTTTAACAAGCATATTTTTCAAAAGGACAGCTGGCACATCCTTGCGCCACCAAATCTACTCATCTCGCTCTTTCGCTCTCTTTCAGAGTCGCCATTATCAGCTGCCTAGCCCTTGTGGCACTTGAACGACTCAACAAGTAACTCGGTAATTCTCCTCGCTAAAGCGATGGAACGGTGCGAGAAAATTTCCCAACTCCCGCTAAGGCTATGCGTAAGTGCGGCGGCAAAAAAGAGAGGCACGAATAAACAACTATACGGTCAATGGTGTTGCCTATTCGCTCGCTCGCACACTTGCTCGTAGGTAAAGGGCACTCGCAACTAGAAAGCAAAAACAAGGCCATGCTGCATTTTGATTGGCTGCTTGAGCGGAGAGCGTGGCGCTAACGTTGCACACGCTTACCTATCATGCTTTCTAAGCAGCGATATGCGCCCAACAACAATGATTCGGTTCTGTTTAATAATGTAGCAAAGTTCTGGTTAGGAGGTGTAACGTTTGAATTTGTTGTTGGTGTTATTGTTATACAAACAGATTTATTATCGTTTTTGTTGCACTGAGTTTGGAATTTTTTCGAATTGGCTCTTGCTGTTCACACACTCCAGCAAGTACTAAGCACATTTCATTATTATTATTGCTGTTGTTGTTGTTTTTGTTGCTATTGTTAGCCATCTTTGTTCAAAAACAATATTTTCAGCTTTGCTTGCGCGTCCCATATCCATATGAACAGTGTTGGTATGTGCGTAAGGCATGCTTTTAGGGGCTGTCTGGCGTAATGTAATCCTTGTTGAATGTTTAGTGTCCGTCATTTGAGAACTTTATTAGATTTTTTTGGTTTCACATCCTTTTTCCCACCCATACGAGTATGTACCTTAGAGTGGCCTCTTAAATCGCAAGTAGTGTGTATCGCATACATAAATAGGATTCAATAAATTTACGTTCATTATGAGCGCGCTAAGGCTCCTCCGAAACCCTCTCATAGCTAATTTATTTACTTTTAAAGAGAAAGTTCCAATATTTGAAATTTGCGAAAAATGTGTGGAACGAGTTGCTTGAGTTTAGATAAGTTATTTAACTCTATGACGAATATTTACCACTTAGCATAGAGAGGTCCTATTTAGCTCTCCAAAACGGAGATGTCTGATATCGGTACACTCCGAGAATCCTTTGAAATGTTCACACAAAATTTCGGCCTACGAAGCCGAAACAGAACCGAATTTATATCCGACCATCAAATTGTCTTAGCAGCATTACCTAAATAGTTGCATCGTTCAACAACAACAACTGTCCACCCTTCCAAGTGCTTTGCCACGTCCGTAGTTTGAAATTTTTTAGAAGGAATACCAGTCTCTGGAGCAATATAAAAAGAAGTATAAATATAGACTAAATGAAAGCTAAAAAGAAAACTGGGTCTGATTTTGGGAAGTCATTTCACAGCCGCCATCGATTACTTCGAAATAAGATCCCCATGAATGGCATCAAAAGTCAAACCACAGATGGAAGATAAAGCTACATCAAACCTCTAACAAAGTGCGCAAAATTTATGGCTGGGAAGCACCATTTGACAGAAACTAAACTCTAAGTAATGAATCTGCTAACAACTGTATGAATTTGAACCAATTAATTTGTGGTATTGAGGAACACAATTCTGGCAATTCGTCTACATTGGAAAGACTAAGAGTTTCAGAATAAGCCAGTTTACACCACCGCTGTTTCCTATTAAAAAATCTACATTGGGATGATTCAAAGAGAGTTCCGATTATTTTTTCAAGCGACCTAGGGTAAAAATTCATTCAAATCTAATCATGGGGACCTTATGATGATTGTGAACGAGACAGTATATCTAATCAGCATGACTTATAGTCAGCATGATTACCCAGACCTAACCAATAAAAAGTTGCTTACAAATTTCTTTCGCTATGTAAAATACATTACGAATGGACCAAGGAGATAAATATGCCACTACTCGGGTGCTAGAAAGCTGGAAATTCCAACTATACACATTATATTATCGCAGAATGAGTCCATATTCCGACAATTGGTCATATGCAACTCTTAGTTCAGCTTAAACTGAAAGCAAGAAGTTCTAGGTGCTCAGGTTCTGGTCTGTCACCTGTCGCATGTGGAAGCGGTAGGGAAGAACTTTGCACAAGACGCAAAATAGGGAATTAATAGAACTACAATGCCAGTCGTTCATTAACCCAAGTCATTTATAAAGGCCGCTAAGGCAAGCAACGCATACAGAGCAGGCTCACAACATAACGCGTGCCTAAAAAGTGTTGTGAAAAAATAATTAAAGTCAAAGTAGAGCCAACTAAGCCTACAAAGAAGGAAGTAATATCTTCATTGAGCTTATAAGATAGTTAGGCACACTCCCCAAAGCTTGGACTAAAAGAAAAATAAGCAATAAGAACAGATGTAATAAGATTAGTTACAACTAGTGTTGTTGTAGTGGCAGCTAATAGAGTAGTATTACGTAAAAACTGATGACAATGCGGCTATTGGCTTTTACAAAAACCCAAACACATAACACACTCAGGCAGATGAGAATGATGATGAAAATGGAAATGTTGACGATGCAATATCAGAGCGGAAGTAGAAGCACATAAGCGCTTAGCAGCGACGGAAAAGCAAAGCATAACCTTATGTTACGAGAAGATTACAAGAACAACAAAAAAAATCTCATTGCATCAACTAAGTACATTACGTAAAGCTTGAAACCCATCGGTTTGCTGCTGCTGCGTGCTGCGGACGCTTAAATTCCATAGAGCATCAGCCAGAATTTATGGCACCATGCTAAAATGGCCGCTGCTTGTGGGTCTCCAGCAGCACATCATTGAAATTTCACTCACCAACACTCACAGCAGTTTCCGAATCATGAGCGCCCTCCTTCTTCGCTCCAATGCTCGCCCGCTAATCCCGCTCCAGTGCAGGCGATTCAAGGAATGGAGCTCCACAAACCGCACTCAGCGTTTCAGTCGTACAGCTTCTTGTTGCTGCTTGATTGGCTGGCCGTTTCAACCGTCCTCTGCCTGCCCTACTGCATAAACGCGTTGGAAGCTGGGTATCTAAAACGCAATATGTACGCAACAACAAAAACAATCACCACAAACAACAACAAAAGTCGTAAGTAGCACACAGTAGTGCCCTACTTAGCACCACAGACAATGGTGGAACTCGAAGTTCCAACTCAACACTCAAGTACCCTCTCGGCTATCTAAGCCGGTTCGTATAAAACTCACAACGAGTCGTGGTCACGAAGCCAACGACACCATATTAGCCATCGCAGTCGCACGCACATCTAGCCTCTCGAGCATAAGGATAATTCACTCATCACAATACACACACATACACAAACGGCCGAGGCAGTCAAAGCAGACAACGAGTCGACTGGGCCGAGCCTGCGAGTGCTGCTTCGGTGGTGGTTGCTGGTTGCTTTTCCACTCCACTCCACTCCACTCGACTCGACTCGACTCGACTCGATAACCGCTCCACCGCTCTCGACTGAAGTATGCGTGCTTGTGTTGTAGTGTTTGTTGTTTTTGTACGCGCAGGACATGAGAAGCCACTTAGTAAAATCGATCGAAAAAGGAAACAATTCATTTGAATGACTTTGTTGTTGCGCCGATGCAGTGAATGAAGTTGCACAAATGCTTGCCTGTTGGTCTGTCTGTCTGCATACGTATTTACTGCTTGATGGCTGGTGGTCTCCGTAAGACTCTCCACATGTGTTTGTGTGTGTATGTAGTGGTGGTTGTTGATGGCTTTTATTTGTTTGTTTGGATGTGCAATACATTGACTGCATTGCCGTTGGTTGGCCTGGGCTGCCGGGCCTAACTGCCTGAACTGGGCTGATGCGTTGGTTGGTCGACTGGCTGGCTGGCTGGTTGTAGCTTCTTGGCATACACGGCGACTCGTTAGTTGTTGATGACACTTCAGTTTGAAAAGTATACGCGGTCTCAATTTGAGCAGCCGAATTCGAATAGTACTCAAACTCAAGAGCCTGGCTATTATCAGCTAGTACGCCCACTAGAAGCACGTAATGTGAACGCGTGAACGAAATCAGGGTTCGAAAAACACAAAAATTTAACGTTGCGGAAAGCTCAGAAAAACGAAAAACCAAGTGAAGTTAAGTGAAGCCTTTAAAAATTATGTCAAGAACCAATAAAAAGTACGAGTTTTACGTGTGAAGCATGGCCAATTGACCATCTTTGCCTCAAGTGCTCATTAAAACAGTGATCAGCAAAACAAAGAGAAGTTAATTACACACGAACCACTAGACCGTCTTGACTAATTAAGGGAAGTATTGCCCAAAAGTGTACCTACAGTCCACTTTTTCTCTATAAAGATTACTTTCCTGCCTCAGGCGCGCACCGCCAACATAGTCAAAGTGGCTGAGAAACGCAAACGCTCGCCGTCTCCGGGACGGCTACCGCGATCACCACAGCACCGACGTAAATCGTTTGAGTCGCTTTCCTCTAGCGCCGCCACACCACCACCCTCGCCTATCAAGCCTCGCAATAATTTTCCCTCAGCACGACGCGCCTCTAGAACACCCACGCCGCCCGAATTACCGCCCAATTCGCGCACCTCCACACCGTCACGCGCACCATCGCCTACAGTGTCAGCGACCACAACAAAGAAGCAAATCGATTCACCCATACGTGCAGTGCCTGTGTATGGTTCAGCGACAGTTACGCCCACTTCGATCGCGGATCATTTACGTTTGCCCACAAACGCTGCAGCGGCGGCCGCTTTCAGTTCCTTTCCTTCGTTGCACAACATGAGCAGCTTAATGGTACCATCCGCGGCTGCTGCTGCCGCGGCGGCGGCTCCTTTCCTGCCTTGGTCACCGATACTGCTGCCACCGTGGGGACATCCACTCCTGCCTGCTTTCTATCCGGCGGCTTTGCGTACTGCGTTACCGGGGTAAGCATATAGAAAGTGAATTTATGAAGTGAAATGGGATCGTGAAGTACAAAGATCGACCAAGACTTTACGGGTTTCTGTGAAAGTATTTCTGTACTTAAGAATTTGTGTGATCTTCGTACAAAATTAGAAAAGAATCTCCTGTAAAGTTTTCTCAGATTATAATGTAAAAGTTAAATTCATTGTGCCTCACAAGTTTTTGGCATTATATCATGAGAACATATCTGCAAAACATGTGCTTTTGCCACAAGAAATATTCAGTGATCTCTACAGTTTAAATGTCAGCAGAAGAAATTACATCCCTTCTAACTGCAGAAACAATCTAATCAATTAGTGTAGCCAAATTTGGCCTAAACAACGGCACAAGTGGAAATTTATGTTCGTTTCCTTTTGCCAACACATTCTCTTGTTAAAGAACCAAATATTTTTCTTTCAAAGTCAATGACTTTCAATTATCCACACACTTGTCTATCCATGCACACGCTCTGTCGCTCTATGGATCGACCTTTCAAAGTGTTCTTAATAAAAGAAGCTATTAAAAAAAACGGAAATAAACACAATGGTACTCAAAAACACGTGATTCTTTTGATTTTGCCACAAGTGTTTCAATTCGATATTCGCTACCTGTGCGAGTGTGAAGAAATAGGAATTTTGTAACAATGGAATATGTGGAATGGAATGGCAAGACCATTAAGCCAATTTGACAAAACAATCTTTGTTTTTGTACACTCAAAAGAACATTTCCGGTTCAACTATGTGACGTGTTCAACAAATATTTCCATTATTTTTTTTTCTGCTTCTTTAAGTTCCGACACGACACGTAAAGATCATATTCTGTATTCTGTTCTGTAGAACATATAGAAACGAGAAACGAGAAACTGTACCACTGGAGCTACATAAACTCTTCACAGCAAGAAGGTTGGACGTCTTTTTGTGTTCGAGAAAATTCGCTTTTCGGTAAATCTTCCACAACAAAGCAAAACAGTTTGAGCCCAAAATATTTGATGGTTTGAGCTAAGTTAGAATAGGCGAGTTTCCCCGGCGAAGAACTCATCCCAAAAGAGCATGAGGCCGAAAGAGACACCTCAGTGTCATTCCGATCTATTCCAACACCTAATAATACGTCACTCACATGAGGAACATCCACAAAAATCTGAAGGCTTAAAGATTTAAGTCCGTCCTGCTTTGAATGCACATTTTTTTTTGCGTACTATTTCTTCCGACTTCTTTAAGTTTAGTGCAACAAGCGATCTCCCAAGTAAATCCCTTCCGCTGATAAATTAACTTTGATTTAAGCTAGCAAATCGTCGGATTATTCGCAGCACCATCACCACGCTGACGCACACATGTTTGAGCTCAGCCAGGCTTACAGTGCAGGTTTGCGTCTTATCCACCAACTTGCCAATCAGTGTTTGCAACATTTGTCGGACTACCTCGGTTAAGTCAGCTTACATTTAGCAAACGCATTCAAATAAATATTACTTTTCTTAATACCAACAACAATTAACAATCAAATCTGATTAGTAGGGGAACTCGTTTAGTGCATATCTCCTGCAGACTGCATGAGTTTACCTGTGCGAGCGCAGTCTTCCACCTTTTCACATGATACCTCGGCCATTCTTCTTCCGCATTATTTCGGACGCACAAGACGTTGTAAATGCGAAACATATGTGACTTCCTGCACTTGCGAACGAACCAACAAACACACACAATAGTGACTATAAACACATTGCGTTCCAATCTATGGTTTTTCCAGATTAGAGTTTCCCAAACCAACAGCACAGTGCCGACGTCACAGATCACGAGTGAGTTCGTGCATATTATGACGTATGGCGGTGAAACGGCACTGAGTGTATATGTCCGTCTGTTCGACCATTCGTCCGCCTGTCCGCCTGTCTGTCTGTCGATCAGTTCGTTCATCTACTCGCTCCGTCCTTTTCGCAGGTGTTGCCGCTGCAGAATTCGGACGTCGTTACCAACGACTGACTGCACTACTGTAAAGGTCATCTTGTTAGCGTTCCACATGTTCGCCTATATGTCTGGAGAATCCCGCCCTGCCAGACAGTCTGCCGCCAGCGCACTTGCCCCATTGTCTACCTGTACTGGCAGCAAACGTGCGCAGTACGTCCGTCCGTTCGTTTCGTAGAAGCACAGCCGGTTTGGGCATGTGCGCTGTCCACTTGCCTTATCGCTACGAAGTTCCTTGAGCTCATATGTGTCTGTTGCATGTTATATGTGTATTGTATTTCTCGTCTTCTTTGTTTGTTTGCATTTTTATTTTATTTGTGCGCTCACGCGCCCGTTTACTACTCAACTTTTGGTCACACATGTGTCTCATATTTGACCAGGAATTCTCCGACACCGCTTGAAATGTGGGAATTCCACTCATGCCATACCGGCAAGTAACCTTTACAGCGAAACCTGTGCTGAGCCGCAAGTGCATTTGAGGCTTAAAGATCCTTTCTTACTCATTCCGCTGAAGTTGCAGACACTTAAGTATTTTCCTTCGATGGGAGTGATCGCTGGTGGATTTCATTTGTTTTTGTTGTTTGTGTTTAATAGTACAATAGCGTTATAAAATTTTTTATTAGTCATCTAAACAATATTACTCACCTCCTCTCTGAGTAAACACGTGCATCTCGCGACTACTCGTTGGTATTTCCCGCTTCTGTGCGCGGCAGTGCCTTTTGGGAAATACGTGATTGAAGTACGATTTTAAAACTGTCCTTAAAGCGCAGCTAAGGTAACAAGTAGGTGCAATTTGAGCACAGCATTCCAAACGACTCTTTTGGCTACAAACTATTCGAGAAAGGTCTATTGTGCGGTTAGCACAATCTGTGCATACAAAGCAGGTCCTGCAATACACTTCATAGCGGTACACTGCCTCGAAACTAAAACCACGTTTCTCCTTGGAGTTAGACAGTTGGTAATATACCGTTGAAGCACAATAATCAGAATAATATGAAAGGACGTGAGATAATAATAAAAACATAAGTTGTTTAGAGTGGTTTCTTTCGTACTAGTCTCGGGCCAGTTGTCCTTTTATTTTTTTTTTTTTTATTTTTTTTTGCATGAAACCTTATAAAATTGTGAAATAAAATAAATTTGAATGAACTGCTCACTGACATATATTAGTATAGTAGAGATACTAAATTTGCGACTACCTAATCTCGGTCTCCAATTCTTCACATACATTCAACACTTCTCACATTCATATAAAAACCACATTATCAAATACTTTTTCTAGCATGCTAACTTTTTCATCACTTTCTACTCCCCAATAGTCTCTTCGACGCGAAGGTACCGCCCTCGCAACGCTCCTCCGGCTTTCACATTTCGGACATACTCAATTTGGACGGTAGCGAGCTGAAGAATGGCGTCGTGCCACCTCATGCCACTGCTGGTGGCCCTCACAGCCAAACGGATATTAGTCAACACTCGGAGCAGCAGCAGCAGCATCATCATTCTAGCCACCTACCCCATCACCTTCCTCAGCATCATAACAACAATAACACTAGCTTACACAACAACAATAACAATAATAATAGCAATGGTGATGCACATAGCACACACTTAACACCACCGGCACCAGTTTTAAGCGGCACCGGTTCCAGCAATACCTTAACGGTACCCACCGATGATCAGACATCACATCATTCCGCCGGCACCACACCAACACCAGTAGCTGGTGGCAGTGTCGTCAATGGCACCGATGCAAACGGACAGCCAGTCGTAGCACATCACCAAAACCCCGCGGCCGTGGCCGCGAATGCTGCCTCAGCACAAGCCACCGCCCACCTGATAGCTAGTCACCACAATGCCGTGGCCGCGGCAGCTGCAGCCGCTGCTGGACAATATTTGCCAAAGAACTTCGCCAGTTTTAGTGATGAACTGTCCTCGTATCATCAGATGACGCACACGGTGTTGGCGCATCCGGCGCGTAGTGCGTGGATTAAGGAAAATGATCTTTATGGTGAGTAGATGAATCCACTTTATTTCTTTTGATTAGTGGTTGATTTGAAGAGATTTTACAGGGGAGCTCTAATTTGGTTAGCTATTGCTTTTGTCTTCATTTGTAATAGCAATCTTAGTTGAGATAGCTAGTGCGAGATCTCCAGCCGCTTAGAAATTGGATCCAAACCCCATCAATATCCAAAAACTTCCAAAATATTCGACAAATTTTCAAAATTTACTCTTACTTATTCAATCTAAACCTTACTTATTCAATCGAATCTTTTAGTCTTCTTCCGCTTCACTTGAAGAAACTACTGTCCCCTTATAGAAGATATCTAAAGAGCTTTTGGAACTTATGCAAACTCTTACGAAAAGCTGAGTTTTTTTGCAGTTAATCTTTAAAAAGCCCTGAGAACTTTTCATTGAGCTTTATGGTTGATTCTGAACATTTGATAGATCGACATTTTAGAGCTCAAACTTCAAAAAGCTCGAGGAACTTAAGTAAGCCAAGAAATTTAGTGAATTTATTTGTTCTAAAACGTCTCTAACTTTAATTAATAAACTTCGAAACCATACCCCGGCTCATATTAAAATCAACAAATTAAGCTTATTTAGGACTAATAAATCCCCATTACCTAGGCAACGTAACCTCACTTTTCTAATCACTTAATAAGTACAAAACAGCGATCGGGGAAGGGGTGAAAATAATGAAAACATTATAGTACAGCTGCTGGAGTTCTCAAAGCGGAGGTGCAGTTCGTGTTTAGGTCAATATAACGGTAGTGCGTGACAATTTAACGAAAGTACAAATTAAAACGGACTCTGGTGGAAAATCGAAGCCTCGAGAGCCGAGCATTTAAACAAATATGCCTAATCCTGATGTGTAAAGTAGCGAAAGCGCCATGAGAGGGCAACAAAAACAACAACGAGTGAGCCAAACAAAAGTGATTAGACAAATTTTAAATGTAATTTCGAAAATATTGTACGAATATACTCAGTAAGGAAAAAAGCCAAAACAAAAACAACAAATAGAAAAAATAAAACGGGGCAGATGCCACCAAAACCACGACGCAGAGTTCGAGGGTTCGTCAGCTAGCATAATTTGCGGTAAACGTGGTTGCCACATATTCCGACTCCATATATGTGTGTGTGCCCGGGGGTGTGTTGGTGAGCGGTGATGTTGAACATCTGCCTCTTGTCTTGTTAAGATTGCAATATACTCGTATCGATATTGTGTTAAATAAGAATAACTTTTTAACTTACAATTAATGACAAGCACAAACCTACCTAACCTAACAAACACAACAAACACAACATCAACAATACTTAACCCATAAACTGTGTGCAGAATTGCACTGAGGAAGTAGAAGCCGGGAAGAGTCACAGACGCTAGCTAATATGACTAATTGTATTTGATGGCTGACTTGTTGTTGTTGTTGTTGTTGTTTGGTTTATATGACACTCTCCGGTGGTAGTGGTGTTGATGGTGGTGGCTGTGTGTTTTGCGCTGAGCAAACACAAAGGTTAACATGGAAAATTTGTCGACAATTTTACGGCTACACATTGTTGTATTCATACCTTTGGTGTGGCGGGTACACCCCCCTTTCACACCGCGATAAAGGTTCTACATGCGTTTGAATTGCTTTGAAAGTGAAATTAATGTGTAATTTCGATAGGAAAAATCATACGAGGATACCTATGTAGTTACACACCCATTGAGGTTAGAGCGAGAGGGAGCTGGTCTTTAATGCGCTAGATTCTTCGAAATTCGAAACTTTGAGTTAACAAAATACGTATATCGTGACCATGAGAGCTACCGTTGAAATCAGTAGCGAACTCTTGAAGAAATTTTAATGGTTGTGGATTTGATTGAAAGAACTTCAATCAGGGAGCTGAACTGAGATAGCTCTCTAGCTCGCCTTCGCCTTTACCGGCTCTCCGTTAAAAAATAAAATAACTCTATTTTAGTCTAAAGTACTGAAAACATCAAAATTTCCGAATGAAAGGATTTATCTCGAGCCAGTCTCTTGAAAAGTTTGCAATTCACTCCGCAATTAATGGAGTGTTAAGGTTAGTTTGCTTATGAATTGGCTCTTCCAAGTTCAGGAAGTCTGATGCCTTATAAATCGAATTCCACTTGGACCTTCGCAGCGCCATCGCGCAGGAACTGGAGCTCATTGTATTTGAAATATATTAATACCCAGTCTTCCATTAGTATTTGCACTGTCTTTTTACATTTGTCCAGCTTGCTGTTCATAAGCTAATAACATCAATTAAATGCCCGAACCTCCTGTAGTTTTCACAATCCCATCAATCTTATTATTTCAATGAAATACATACGCACTCACTTCTGAGCTCTACCTGAGTCAGCTCACGCATTCGCCCTTTGCGCCCTTTACGCATTCATTCATTCATAATTTTTCGCAGCGTCCCAAGGCATTTACAAAAAAACTCATAACAGGTATCAACTACAGCGTAACTGAACAAACCACATACACATACTCGATACAAGCGCGCTCTCTCTCTCTCACACTCATCACTCATGCGTCTCTTTATCGCTCCTCAGCCTACAGCTAGGTGATTTCCTCAATGGTAGCCGCGATTTTACATTCTGTTATTTGCCGTTTTCAATAGCTCAGCGAGTGGCCTCACAAACTCCCCTAAGCGGTTGCTTCAGAACGCGTTGACTCTACTTCCTCTCTAAGCGAGCAGCTCGCTCATCCACTTCCTACTTCCAGCGCTTCTTCCAATTGTCAGTTATCTTTCCAACAACCTTCTCATTGCATTGTTGTTGCATTCCTCATGTCTCGGTGATATGCCCTCGTACACATTTGAAATGGCCGCCGGTTGTAGTGATTTTCTGACAGTGATTTTGTACGGCAACACCCCCCGTGATGAATTGCATTTGAGCTGCTCCCCCAGGAGACTTGCTTCAAATTGGTGAATTGGTGTATAAAAGGTAAATACTATTAACCGTCGCTTGTCCGCTCTTTGTGCGACTTCAATTGGGCTTTGTATGAAAAGTGAAAACCTCAAATGAAGGTGTGATCTAATCCATGTGCCATCCTTCCGGTTTCCCTCTGCCCGCATTGTTATATCATTGCGTCATTGTCTCGCATTTCGCTCTCGCAGGCATTGTGAGCACTGAGGCAGCGAGATCGGCGAACAAATAGATAGTCAATTTTTGTTGTACGGAAATTTATATCCGCCCAAATGACGAATATTGACGAGCATCACTGTTTGTTTGCCCTCTCATTGTTCCTTGTTTAGAGGCTAATAAATTAAGGTATTTTGTAGTGTTGCCGCCCAGAATATGAGCCAGAGATGTGGCTTATGAGGAATGAGGGACTTATATTGCAATATGAAAACAATGACAAAAGGA
This sequence comes from Bactrocera minax, assembly GCA_021498325.1. Classification (NCBI taxonomy): domain Eukaryota; kingdom Metazoa; phylum Arthropoda; class Insecta; order Diptera; family Tephritidae; genus Bactrocera; species Bactrocera minax. The sequence continues at coordinate 1,429,531 of JAKEEE010000032.1, forward strand.
AGCTTGCAATTGAACGGAAGGAAAGACAAATTGGATTTTTAATGGTTTATGGGGATTAGAGAGCCGGGAAAAAGAAAAGATTTTGAGAACGCTTCGAATCAATAAAATATCAGAAAGAAATAAGGGTAAGGAAGATAGGCGACTGTAAAATCGCTTTTGAGGAACTGTAACGGGCTGGACTGAACAATCCGAACAGACCTGTCTGGAAAAGATTTGGATAATAAGACTGTTCTAAATCGTACGAACCAGCAACCAACAACTGTGCTTCAAAACTCTGAAACTTCATTTTATGCATACTCAAAGCTCCTCAAACTTCTCACTAATTTTTCAACAACTAATCATAAGCTCTCTTCTCAATTCTCTCCACAGGCATGCAACAGCCTGCCAGTCCTGACAGCACCTCACCACACACCTCGGAAGTCTCCTACACCTACATTGGCTCCAATTGTCAAACCTCGCCAGCGCTCTCTGGTGATTACAAAACCTACAGTCGTTCTGTCGAAAGTGATGCGCTCTCCGTCGGCGATGCAAATTCGTTGCACATGCAAACACATCTCGGCTCCGCGACACACCAACAGCTGCATGCGCATCATCAACAGCTCAACAAAAGTATGCCAGGTAATAGTGGTGGTGGTGGCGCAGGCGCGGACAATACTAGCGCCGGTGGCTCCTCCTCCAACCCTCACGACGACAGCCTCATTGAGGATGGCATAGAAGAGGATATTATGGATGATGAAAATGACGAAGAGAACGGCGGTAATGGCTCAGCCAACGGCGCCGACGGTATGCCGAATAAGAAACGCAAAAGGCGCGTCCTCTTTACTAAAGCACAGACCTATGAATTGGAACGACGCTTCCGTCAACAGCGTTACCTATCAGCGCCGGAGCGCGAACACCTCGCCAGCTTGATACGTCTAACGCCGACTCAAGTCAAAATTTGGTTCCAAAATCACCGCTACAAGACGAAACGCGCCCAAAATGAGAAAGGCGTCTATGAGCATCACCCCGCCATGCACCCGCATCATGCGGCCGCGCTGCCCTCACCGCGCCGCGTAGCCGTACCGGTTTTGGTGCGAAATGGCAAACCATGCTTGGCCGATGGTACAAAACTGCCGCAAGATTGCATGACACAGCAAATGCAAAATGCGGCGGCAGCGCATAACTTGGTGTTACATGCAAATGGTGCCGCGGCGTATCAACATGCGGCTGCAGTGGCAGCAGCAGGTCTACATGCTGCGCATGCGCACTCGCATCAGCGACCGTGGTGGCCCTAATATTGTTGAGATCTAGTGGATCGGATGTGGCGACGTGGAACTGGTGCTAGTGCAGTGTGAAAATGACAACAATAAAAGCAGCAATAATAAAAGCACTTTGGGTGATAATTTTGTGAAAGCTTCAACGAAAGTAGGCTTGAGTATATGAAGACCTTAACAATCTAGAATGTGTGAAAGCTCAAAAAAGAACACTTCAATTTATGAAGGTTTCATCTTTTGAAAGCTCAAATTGATGAAAGATTCCTGCTACGAAAGCTCACACGTAGAGTACAATTGGCTGGAAAATATTTTTTTGAGACAGCAGTTGATATTTTAAAGGCGCTACTCTAATATTGGACAATAATTTCAAAAGGCCAGAGGAGTAAACAAAACCACAAAACACACAAAAATTGCAGTATCGTATTGGGGTGCTTCTGTGGTGCAATAAAATTAGTAGAAAATTTAAATTTCAGAAAAAATGTGAAGAAAATGAAAAGCGCCATTTCGGAAAAGTGTAAATAAATTTAAAAAATTGTAAATATCAATAAAAATGTTTTCATATTAAAAATTTATTGTAAATAACTTTATTTGAATGATGTTATATAAATTCATTAAGTTTTTATAAAAGCTTTTCAGACTAGCCACAAATTTTCCGAATTTACGCTCTTTTAAAATCTATCCGTGTTCAAATTCACATTTTTGAAGGAACTTTACGCAAAAACCAAACATGCAAACTATGAAATATATTTTAAGTTAAAAGTATAAAATAAACGTACTTTAAAATGAGCATATATAAAACTAAGTTAAACCTTACATAAAAATAAATAATAATTAACGAAAGGTTAAATAGAAAATGTATGAAATCACAAAATATTGGAATTAATAGTTAACAAAGTTCAATACTTTTGCTAACTTTTAAAGTTCTGTATAAATCGCGTGTAAAATATTTGGTAAGTTATAAAAATAGTCGAAAAAAATTTGCTAATTTAAAATTTTTGAAAAATTTATTTTCTAAAAAATGTAGGCTACTTTCAATAGCATATTTAGTTTTCTAGATGTTACTTAATGAAAAACAAAAAATACACTCACTCCTATTATTATAGTAAATATATAAATAAATAGAGTATGTTTGTGTAAAAATGTAAATTTTAATGTTAGCAAATTTAAAGCAAAATAAAATTAAAAACAATAAAAATATCAATATTGGTATATTATATGAAAATATTGTAGTTTTTTGAATAAAAATATTCGAACAAGTTATGAAATTGCAGCAAATCCAAAACCGCCTAGCAACAAATACTTTTTCTAAATAAAACAACAAACCGACTTGCCTTACCAACCTCCGCCCACACACCATCTCCCCCACCCACATCTATTTCGCCAAGATTCTACGATCTCTTCTATTAGGTTGTCCCTAGCTTGCGTCATGACTTTTAACGCCACAAATTAATTTTTCGTACCCGTATCTTATCTTCACGCAATCTTCTGACTATATTGACTGTCAAATTTCATCAGTATTCGAACCCTAATCTTAACTCATGCTCCTACAAGCCCTATCGATCTAACGGCAACCGTTTCTTACCATATTCACGGCATGTATTGTATTTCAGCTAATTATGGAAAAGAAACAGCACCAATAAGTGGATATCTGAGAATAACATCTATATTTATACAAAAATTTGTAATCTTTCTGAGTTTAACAGAAAAACAGTTAAGAAAACAGTACATATTGTTAGAAATACCAACTTTTTGGAGTTAACTTCTTTTTTTACTATTGGATCTTGCAAATTGAAGAATGGAGAATGAAGAATAATGAAAGCGCATAAAATATACTAACTCACCCACAACGTTTGATCCACCTGGTGGACGCACTCTTCCAGCGACTGAGCGTCAAAGTCATTTTCATGCATAGCTGGGTAGCGAAAAATCGGCATTTTTGCAATTTTCCGATTTTCGCGATTTTTTCCATATTGCCGCGCTCCTGGTCATCGTAACCAGGCGACCGATGGCTATAATGGAAGGGGACGGATGCGCGCATATAAATAAGAAGGTTTCATGCACCTGGTGCATCAGATGCATCTTCCAGCTTCTCCAAAAGGGTGACGTGTACACCATTCAAAGTGTTTTTTAGCTTACTGCCACTCCCCTGGCCATTGTAGGCGGCCAGTTTTTGGTGATAATGAAAGCCCATAAAACGTACTAACTCATCCGCAGCGTTTGACCCACCTGGTGGACGCAGTCATCCAGCTAGAGAGCGTCAAAGTGTGAAAAACGGTTGAAAATTACTCAAAATACACCATGGTGCACGCTAGTGGATTGCCACGCTCCTGGTGAACCTATATGTGTGATTGTTGCTGATAACGGTAGTGCATGAAACCTACTAGGTGTTCCCAAGCGTTTCATCCACCTAGCTGACGCACCCCGTTAGCTGGGTAGCGAAAAAGCCGATTTTTGCCAAAACCCAATTTTCGCGGTTTTTTGACGATTCCCGCTCTCCCAGTCATAATAGGCGGGAAAACGATGGCAACAATGTTAGTAGACTTGTGCGCGCACAATATATAAGAAGGCTCCATCCACTTAGTACGCATAGTGCGTCTGGCAGTTGAACCGAAAGGTTGTCGTGTGCACCATTCAAAGCCTTTTGAAGCTTATTGCCACGCCCCCCGCCATCCCGGGCGGGTGATTCTTCGTGATAATGAAAGCGCATAAAATATACTAACTCACCCACAAGGTCTGATCCACCTGGTGGACGCACTCTTCCAGCGACAGAGCGTCAAAGTCATTTTCATGCATAGCTGGGTAGCGAAAAAACGGCATTTTTGCAATTTTCCGATTTTCGCGGTTTTTTCCATATTGCCGCACTCCTGGTCATCGTATCCAGGCGACCGATGGCTATAATGGAAGGGGACGGATGCTCGCATATAAATAAGAAGGTTTCATGCACCTGGTGCATCAGATGCATCTTCCAGCTTCTCCAAAAGGGTGACGTGTACACCATTCAAAGTGTTTTTTAGCTTACTGCCACTCCCCTGGCCATTGTAGGCGGCCAGTTTTTGGTGATAATGAAAGCCCATAAAACGTACTAACTCATCCGCAGCGTTTGACCCACCTGGTGGACGCAGTCATCCAGCTAGAGAGCGTCAAAGTGTGAAAAACGGTTGAAAATTACTCAAAATACACCATGGTGCACGCTAGTGGATTGCCACGCTCCTGGTGAACCTATATGTGTGATTGTTGCTGATAACGGTAGTGCATGAAACCTACTAGGTGTTCCCAAGCGTTTCATCCACCTAGCTGACGCACCCCGTTAGCTGGGTAGCGAAAAAAGCCGATTTTTGCCAAAACCCAATTTTCGCGGTTTTTTGACGATTCCCGCTCTCCCAGTCATAATAGGCGGGAAAACGATGGCAACAATGTTAGTAGACTTGTGCGCGCACAATATATAAGAAGGCTCCATCCACTTAGTACGCATAGTGCGTCTGGCAGTTGAACCGAAAGGTTGTCGTGTGCACCATTCGAAGCCTTTTGAAGCTTATTGTTACGCCCCCCGCCATCCCGGGAGGGTGATTTTTCGTCACAATGAAAACGCATATAATATACTAACTCACCCACAACGTTTGATCCACCTGGTGGACGCACTCTTCCAGCGACTGAGCGTCAAAGTCATTTTCATGCATAGCTGGGTAGCGAAAAAATGGCATTTTTGCAATTTTCCGATTTTCGCGATTTTTTCCATATTGCCGCGCTCCTGGTCATTGTATCCAGGCGACCGATGGCTATAATGGAAGGGGACGGATGCTCGCATATAAATAAGAAGGTTTCATGCACCTGGTGCATCAGATGCATCTTCCAGCTGCTCCAAAAGGGTGACGTGTACACCATTTAAAGTGTTTTTTAGCTTACTGCCACTCCCCTGGCCATTGTAGGCGGCTAGTTTTTGGTGATAATGAAAGCCCATAAAACGTACTAACTCATCCGCAGCGTTTGACCCACCTGGTGGACGCAGTCATCCAGCTAGAGAGCGTCAAAGTGTGAAAAACGGTTGAAAATTACTCAAAATACACCATGGTGCACGCTAGTGGATTGCCACGCTCCTGGTGAACCTATATGTGTGATTGTTGCTGATAACGGTAGTGCATGAAACCTACTAGGTGTTCCCAAGCGTTTCATCCACCTAGCTGACGCACCCCGTTAGCTGGGTAGCGAAAAAAGCCGATTTTTGCCAAAACCCAATTTTCGCGGTTTTTTGACGATTCCCGCTCTCCCAGTCATAATAGGCGGGAAAACGATGGCAACAATGTTAGTAGACTTGTGCGCGCACAATATATAAGAAGGCTCCATCCACTTAGTACGCATAGTGCGTCTGGCAGTTGAACCGAAAGGTTGTCGTGTGCACCATTCAAAGCCTTTTGAAGCTTATTGCCACGCCTCCCGCCATACCGGGCGGGTGATTCTTCGTGATAATGAAAGCGCATAAAATATACTAACTCACCCACAACGTTTGATCCACCTGGTGGACGCACTCTTCCAGCGACAGAGCGTCAAAGTCATTTTCATGCATAGCTGGGTAGCGAAAAAACGGCATTTTTGCAATTTTCCGATTTTCGCGATTTTTTCCATATTGCCGCGCTCCTGGTCATCGTATCCAGGCGACCGATGGCTATAATGGAAGGGGACGGATGCTCGCATATAAATAAGAAGGTTTCATGCACCTGGTGCATCAGATGCATCTTCCAGCTTCTCCAAAAGGGTGACGTGTACACCATTCAAAGTTTTTTTTAGCTTACTGCCACTCCCCTGGCCATTGTAGGCGGCCAGTTTATGGCGATAATGAAAGCCCATAAAACGTACTAACTCATCCGCAGCGTTTGACCCACCTGGTGGACGCAGTCATCCAGCTAGAGAGCGTCAAAGTGTGAAAAACGGTTGAAAATTACTCAAAATACACCATGGTGCACGCTAGTGGATTGCCACGCTCCTGGTGAACCTATATGTGTGATTGTTGCTGATAACGGTAGTGCATGAAACCTACTAGGTGTTTCCAAGCGTTTCATCCACCTAGCTGACGCACCCCGTTAGCTGGGTAGCGAAAAAGCCGATTTTTGCCAAAACCCAATTTTCGCGGTTTTTTGACGATTCCCGCTCTCCCAGTCATAATAGGCAGGAAAACGATGGCAACAATGTTAGTAGACTTGTGCGCGCACAATATATAAGAAGGCTCCATCCACTTAGTACGCATAGTGCGTCTGGCAGTTGAACCGAAAGGTTGTTGTGTGCACCATTCAAAGCCTTTTGAAGCTTATTGCCACGCCTCCCGCCATCCCGGGCGGGTGATTCTTCGTGATAATGAAAGCGCATAAAATATACTAACTCACCCACAACGTCTGATCCACCTGGTGGACGCACTCTTCCAGCGACAGAGCGTCAAAGTCATTTTCATGCATAGCTGGGTAGCGAAAAAACGGCATTTTTGCAATATTCCGATTTTCGCGGTTTTTTCCATATTGCCGCACTCCTGGTCATCGTATCCAGGCGACCGATGGCTATAATGGAAGGGGACGGATGCTCGCATATAAATAAGAAGGTTTCATGCACCTGGTGCATCAGATGCATCTTCCAGCTTCTCCAAAAGGGTGACGTGTACACCATTTAAAGTTTTTTTTAGCTTACTGCCACTCCCCTGGCCATTGTAGGCGGCCAGTTTATGGTGATAATGAAAGCCCATAAAACGTACTAACTCATCCGCAGCGTTTGACCCACCTGGTGGGCGCAGTCATCCAGCTAGAGAGTGTCAAAGTGTGAAAAACGGTTGAAAATTACTCAAAATACACCATGGTGCACGCTAGTGGATTGCCACGCTCCTGGTGAACCTATATATGTGATTGTTGCTGATAACGGTAGTGCATGAAACCTACTAGGTGTTTCCAAGCGTTTCATCCACCTAGCTGACGCACCCCGTTAGCTGGGTAGCGAAAAAGCGGATTTTTTCCAAAACCCAATTTTCGCGGTTTTTTGACGATTCCCGCTCTCCCAGTCATAATAGGCGGGAAAACGATGGCAACAATGTTAGTAGACTTGTGCGCGCACAATATATAAGAAGGCTCCATCCACTTAGTACGCATAGTGCGTCTGGCAGTTGAACCGAAAGGTTGTCGTGTGCACCATTCAAAGCCTTTTGAAGCTTATTGCCACGCCTCCCGCCATCCCGGGCGGGTGATTCTTCGTGATAATGAAAGCGCATAAAATATACTAACTCACCCACAACGTCTGATCCACCTGGTGGACGCACTCTTCCAGCGACAGAGCGTCAAAGTCATTTTCATGCATAGCTGGGTAGCGAAAAAACGGCATTTTTGCAATTTTCCGATTTCGCGGTTTTTTCCATATTGCCGCGCTCCTGGTCATCGTAACCAGGCGACCGATGGCTATGATGGAAGGGGACGGATGCGCGCATACAAATAAGAAGGTTTCATGCACCTGGTGCATCAGATGCATCTTCCAGCTTCTCCAAAAGGGTGACGTGTACACCATTCAAAGTGTTTTTTAGCTTACTGCCACTCCCCTGGCCATTGTAGGCGGCCAGTTTTTGGTGATAATGAAAGCCCATAAAACGTACTAACTCATCCGCAGCGTTTGACCCACCTGGTGGACGCAGTCATCCAGCTAGAGAGCGTCAAAGTGTGAAAAACGGTTGAAAATTACTCAAAATACACCATGGTGCACGCTAGTGGATTGCCACGCTCCTGGTGAACCTATATGTGTGATTGTTGCTGATAACGGTAGTGCATGAAACCTACTAGGTGTTTCCAAGCGTTTCATCCACCTAGCTGACGCACCCCGTTAGCTGGGTAGCGAAAAAGCCGATTTTTGCCAAAACCCAATTTTCGCGGTTTTTTGACGATTCCCGCTCTCCCAGTCATAATAGGCGGGAAAACGATGGCAACAATGTTAGTAGACTTGTGCGCGCACAATATATAAGAAGGCTCCATCCACTTAGTACGCATAGTGCGTCTGGCAGTTGAACCGAAAGGTTGTCGTGTGCACCATTCAAAGCCTTTTGAAGCTTATTGCCACGCCCCCCGCCATCCCGGGCGGGTGATTTTTCGTGATAATGAAAGCGCATAAAATATACTAACTCACCCACAACGTCTGATCCACCTGGTGGACGCACTCTTCCAGCGACAGAGCGTCAAAGTCATTTTCATGCATAGCTGGGTAGCGAAAAAACGGCATTTTTGCAATTTTCCAATTTTCGCGGTTTTTTCCATATTGCCGCGCTCCTGGTCATCGTAACCAGGCGACCGATGGCTATGATGGAAGGGGACGGATGTGCGCATACAAATAAGAAGGTTTCATGCACCTGGTGCATCAGATGCATCTTCCAGCTTCTCCAAAAGGGTGACGTGTACACCATTCAAAGTGTTTTTTAGCTTACTGCCACTCCCCTGGCCATTGTAGGCGGCCAGTTTTTGGTGATAATGAAAGCCCAAAGAACAAAGTGCAAGACCATTTTTATTTCACTTTTCTTACGCTTGGTAGCACAGATGGCCGCAAAAACAAGCTTTCGAACCCATATTTTGAGTGTCTACGGGCACTTTCTAGCGGCAAAGTATGTCATTTATAGCAGAGTTCTGAAGAAAGTTTTCGTCATACCTGTAAACGTAACATGAAGCGCATGTCAAAAGCCGAAAGCAGAGGTGCCGACTTAATTCCATAGGTTAAGATGAAAATATAGAAAAAGAATGTTACCAAGCAAAGATCATATCGAGAAGTTAAAGAATGCCAGACCGTAGAAAAAGTAAAACACGCTCAAAACGGATGTGGAGGATCAAGTAGACTTTGTGGTACGCGTCAATACACGATCGATTCAAGAGTGTCATGTCAGAGTAAGAGATGCATATGGTTCACATGCACGAATAATTCTGACTTTGTCCATTAAGCAAAGGAGCACAAATGAACGTACTTCGAAGTGCATAAATTTGGGACCATCTCAGTTTGAAATATCCCTATCAAAACGTGTGCTAATTCAAATATGGATTCACAATATGAAGGGGCGAGCTTATCCAGAGCTAAGTGTAAAAGTAGCTACCGAAAAGTAATGGTTTCCAGAGATAAGTTGTTGTCAAGGCGAACTTTGAACAGACGAGATAGAAAGAAAACTCCTTTGTGCACACAAAACTCGGATTTATCGAATCCTAATGGAAGGTAATTTAATCTGACCTCACTAATTGTGGCACTACAAAGTAAAGCCAGTTTACAATATCAACTCTTTTGGCCATTTTCGGAAATTCTTTGAAGGAAATTTTAGCAAGCTCACTGCATGTGCGGCCGTCGGCTAATCTAAATTGCCGAATAAATTGCTAATTGAGAATTGGCATTATGCCTCAATCGACGACGTCGAGCCACTCGAACTCCAAGCTGTTGTATACATCGTGTCGACCAGTCGAAGAACCAGTACTTCAAAAAGACAATGTTCCGTATCAAAATAAAAAACACTTCTCCGTATAGCTCTCGAGTGTGTCATAAAACAAACAAGTGTTCAACTAATAAACGACAAATTAAATTATACCTCATCATCATTGGCGCTGGCAAAAGCAACGTGATGAAACAGGGCCCGGGCTCTGCGTCATCCCAGTTGCAAGTCATTTTCAGAGGCGTCATCAATACACTGCTTTGTCCGTACAATCGCACGGACAAATACAGCAAGTGCCATAAAAACTGCAACAACTGTAAATATATGAATTGTACAAAAAAAACCCAACAACAACAACAGCGCCCGTAATATGTGGTCGAACACTTGTGGCAGGTGTAAAGGGGTTTTGTATTGGTTCTGGAACCACTTCGAGCACTTGAAATTCTCAAGAAGCCGAAAGAAAAACTTCAAGCAAACGATCGACACAACAACACAGCAGCTGTGGAGTGGGACGAGTGGCGGTAAGGGAGCTAGTGTGTGATAGGAACCAGCCCATGTCGCTCGGCTGTGGGAGCTGCTATAAAATTCCATAATAGTGGTAGATGGTAATGGTAGATGGGAGCTATGCAGCGGTCGCGTTTACAAGCGTTCATTGAAGTGTCGTTTAGGCATGTATAATGGTGATTTTATTACCATTTTTCTAGCTTCACACACTCACATACACAAATGCACTGACCCAACTGGCGTGCTACTACACAGGCACATATTTATGTCTTATTTTATACTGATTTAATATTATACATATTTATGTATGTATGTGTGTATATGTTAGTTAAAGCGAGTAGGCGGTACAGTAACTTATGCGCTCAGCCGGTTGGTCACGCCGATTTTGGTTAATCAAACCAAAAGACAACTTTTGGACAAGCTATAGCGACAAGTGCGCGTTCAGTCGCAGAGAATACGGCAAATAGGAGCAGAAAATTGAAGGGGAAGAAGAGATGAGTAAGTAACAAGGTAAAAAGGTCCACCAGAAGGACGCAAACCACTAAATTGTTTATGCGATAGATAACATATTGACTCAAAAACATTATATAAAGTGGCCAGTATAACTAAAGATGGAAAGAGGGTGGAAAAGTGGGGGGGAAGTGCCGAACCGATTTTATCTATTATTACCAGACCGTATATAACAGCTGTCAGGTAAAGACGCCCACTAAATTTCATTGGGATTTGAAGTATAGGTTGATCGATATTTTCGTTATGAAATCAACCGGAGGCGTTGAGATCCCCATATTCCAAAAATGGGGCTAGAAAAGGTATGAACTGATGTCCATAATTTGTTGGAAGAGAAATGCCACATGCAAGATGCACCACTTGTGATCGGTTTTGTTCCGATATCTTAATTAATACTTATCTGTTATATAGTTGAGCTTGTTTGTTCTCCGATTTCGCTAATTCTCAAACTGCATCATAAGGATGATATTAGCTGCCTCAACAAATTTTTGCCACGCTATAAGAGCTTTGTCGATATATGAGGATCTTTTGACCCACACTTAAGGGCTCTTGGCATCACAAAGGACATGTGTTCCTACCCGTTCAAGTTACATTCTTCCAGAGCCTTGTAGCTAGGATCAGCCTCCTTCGAGTTTCATTTAGATATCTCATTTCGTCCTCAATTTATCAAATTTAATAAAACAATTCCAGCGAGTTTTAAATCGCGCCGCATAACAACAGTACAGAGCGTTTAAACATCGTCATCGCCATAGTCGAACGCATTCGTCAACTATTTAATTAATCAAAGTTAGTTAGTTGATGCGCAAAAGCAAAAAATACTAATATTTATCAAGACGAAACTGAAATAAATATTTGCATTTGTATGCAGGTATTTTTCTTGAGGCGAGCACAATGATTTAATAATTTTTCTAACTTCTTTCCATACCTATTTCTTATTGATGTTGTTGTTATTAAACGCAAACTCTCCTGTACACAAACTCAGTGCTCTATAGTTTTAAAATAAAAAGATCTCTATTAAATGTTCGTCTTTTTTTTTGTTGTGTAATACTTGTTGTTTTTGCCCTGTCAAACTTTGCTATCGATTGTCCGTCCAGCAGAAATTGTTATATTGTCGGTGAGTGAATCGTAGCACTGAAGTTGGACGTTATCTCGCTTTCGTCGCAGTCGTCGTCGTTGTGATTTAATAAACGATAAACGATAAGGATATAGTAGTATGTCGTATTTATGTTGCTGATTTGCTGTTTATTTACACTCGTTTTTATTTTATCAACAATTATTTAGTGACAATTTACTTTATTTAATCACAAATAAAGTGAAATGTGGTGTGTTTCTTCATTGAATATTGATTCTCGATTTTATTTTTGGAGTTGTTTCACTTTTTTTAACATCTTCATGCTATGTAAGTGGGTTATGAGTACGAGGTTAATGCTAAAGTACCATCCATTATCGCATTACTGTGCTTTTCGCTATTGGTTTAGTAATTGTCAAAGCATTGATATGAACGAAAAAAAGGAACAGAAATGCAACACCGTTAAGGATAAAATTAATTTCGAACTCTTACTGCTAATATACGAGCACAAAAAATCATCGGTTTGGTGCTAAATCTCAGATCTTTCATCTATTTTAACTCTATTGTTAAGTTGTTCACAGCACTTGTTCCCAAACTAGATGAAGTGCCGACTCTACAGAGAACTCAAACTCAAAGTATGGTCCACATATGTAGGGCATCAGGACATCTGTTAGTCTTCATAGAGATTCAATGAAGCTGACGATATTGAAGAAAGACTTTGTTTGGTATTCGCTTTCTCAAGACCAACCACTTCAGAACCATCCTGCCTAAAAGCTCCACTAATTACGCGGATCTTGTTAACTTTAATGGACCTCTTGATGCTCTGGCTGAAACACAGTCTTTTGCTCAGCAATCTCATGGTTAGACGCGCACTCATCAGACGAGCTGTCTTTAAGTCGGCTATAAATACAGGCCCGTCCCGTTTAAGCAAACTTTTCTCTTCCTTTACGTCTTATCGAAATGGAGTTTTAAGCAATCGAACAAAAAGTTGTGGAATAAGTGCAACAACCGCTTGGCATTCATCGATTCAAAAGTTCTATTAAACGTTGCGGAAGTACGATTTTCGATTATTATCAACGGTGAAATCAGAAATTGGGCATTAATGTGACAGCATCTCCAAAACCAACTTTCCTTCGCGAACTACATCTAGCGCCTTATGAAAAGCAGAACGGTGTGAAGGCCGACAGCTCTCAGACGTTCTTCTTATTAAAACTCGACAGATTTCCTAGATACTGAACATAACTTGAAGTTACCTAAATCTGGTCTCAGGCTTTTTAAAGATAGTTGTTGGTTTAAGACACTAAAGAGGAGAGGATTGGAAGAACAGTGCTCTAATTTTCAGAAAGCCTTTGCAAATTTGTGAAAAGCAGAGTTAAACTTGATTTTTGAAGCTTGGGCCATAACCTCATGAAAACTTCATACCTGTAATGGATACCTGCCTTTCGTGAGAAAGAATAACAAACAAACTATGAATAAAGGAACAAACCTTTCGAAAACGAGCCGAAGCTACGAGTTTGTGTTAAAAACTACAACGCTTACGAGCTTTAAAGCTCCCAGCACACTGAAGTTAGAGTAAAAACTAAACTCCGCGGAGCAGTATGAGACCTGAGATATGCACGATGAAGTAATGCGTTGGCTACCGAGGAAGCTTACTTCCAAAATATTTAAAAAAGATAAATGAAAATACAAAATACATATTTTCTTCGCTATGCGAACATGTATGTAAGCGCTTATGCGTAATCCCGTTGGGGTAAATATACACCAGAGCCAATATTACACACAAAATAAGTAAACACAAAACAAAATATTTAATGAAAGCAAGATCAAAAGAATGAATGCCAGAGACCACTTGAGAGCGCGTTAAAGCGGAATCCATACTAAAAAATCGTGAAATCGAAAAATCGAAAAATCAGTGATATCAAACAAAAGTATTTATGTTAAGGATGAACTGGAACGCAACGCAACAAGATAAGGCAGTGGAACATATTTAAACATGAAAAGCATAAGGCAAAAAGCCTACACGCATCCACATACATATTATTGGGTATAAAAAATTCAATGAAATTATAGGCAAATAAATTGATAAAATATAAAGTGTAATGCAGACAGAAGGGCTGATAAAAAGCATATATATTTATATATTACATGCGCACATACACATGCATGAGTGCACATGCACAGAAAGAGTTGTTGATAAAATATTGGAAAACAAATTAATCAAACTGCTGATCATATCAAGCAAACACAAACACACGCACACATAAGCATATCGATTTAAAGCTCATTGATAAGACGATTGTAGGGCAACTTTAATTGCGTTCTTGGATTTGACAACCACGCACATACACACGCACATATATAAAGTGCTTTCATACACATACGCTTGGCTACTGCACTAAGGTGTCTGTATGTATGTATGAATGCATGAATTTGCCTTGTTCGCTTACTCAATCAGCCACTCACTCGCTCCCTCTGTGCCATTCACTGACTTAATTATGTAAATATATTCTTATGGATGTATCTTTGTATGTATGTATGTACAGAAAATCACTTACTTACCATGGTTATTTCATTATTTAAATAGTTAAGTCTCTTTTAAATGCCAGTTGACATTTTATTGCCCATACTCGATCCATTTTGCATTGTGCGGCGGTTTATGTGTCTGCCTCGCTGTGTGTATGTATGCTGGAGTGGCACTGGGGACAGGAAGTCTGCTGAGGCCAAATGTGCTGAACGGCAATTTCATTGAAAAGTTGAAAACACTTTTGGATTTTGAGAAATGATTTGCTGAAATTAGTAAAAAAAATATAAAGTTATTAGAAAAATTATTAAAATAATGAATTCAAATATATATTTTTTTTAATTGCAATTTCTTGGATCATAACAAGTTATTTAAAAAGAAATTACAAAGTAAAAAAATTAATGAATTTCATTCTAAATTCAAAAAACATAATTAATGGCTATTAATTAATTTTTATTTTTATTTTAATTTTATTTTAATTTTATTTTAATTTTATTTTAATAAATTTAATAATAAAATATAAATAATTTTAATTTTAATAAATTAATTTAAATTAATAATTAATGCAATGTTTATTAGCGATATTTTAATTAGCAATTAACTAATAATTAATTAATTAATTTTAATAGGTTAATTTTATTTAATCTTAATTATTTAACATAATTTTAATAGTAATTAATTATTAGTTATTATTAATTCTTAATTTAATTTCTCAGTTTAATCTTAATTGTTTTTAATTATATTTAGTTAATTAATAATTAATTAATATAATTAATTAATATAATTAATAAATGATTAATTGACAATTGTATAATTAATAATAATATTATAATAATATAATTAATAATTTATTTAAAAAATTAAATGCTAATTAAAATTAATTTATATTAATTTATTAAAATTAATTAACTAATTATTAGTTAATTGCTAATAAAAACATCGCAGCCTTTTTCTAAACTTATTTATCTATTAATATATTGAATTGCTGAATTTTTTATTCTTAATTTATTTTTAATTTTTGTTAATTATAGTTAACTAGAATCATTACAATCTTAATATTTGTAATCATATATAGAAATATAACCTCAATATCCTTTTTAGATGAAAAAACAAATTTTTTTATTGGCAGAAAATATTTGTATTTCTGATGCCGCTAAAATTTAAATTACAACCAAATATTGGTTATAATTATTATAAAAAAAATTTGTTAGGGCATGCAACATGTTGCATGTGCCCATATGCATGTTGCAACTCATCATTATCATCAGTTTAACCACCAAACAATAAGAACTGCAACAACAACACCAGCGCAGTGCAGTTCATAGACCGAAACAGTTGACGCGGGCAGATTACATGAACGGAAATTTGGAAATTCAATTTTAAAAGCAGCTGCCACGTGTCCGCTCTACGCCACCTCCAACTCAGCAACAAAGCTAAATTGTTGTTTTTATAGCACTTAATAATAATACTGCGCATCAGAATATTCAACTTCTGCATAACGCTTGTTGTTGTTGTTGTTAATGTTAATGTTTTGATGTTGTCACCACCAGCGCGCCCACGCGTTGGCAGCGAAAAGGCAAAAGGTGCATACACGAAGGCGTGTGAGTACACTCATTAACGCTACAGTTTCGTCCGTGCGCGCAGCGACCGGAACTTACGCGGCCTAAAAGGACTCACCCTCACTTCGGTTGCCACGCGCGCCAACAACAACACGCATTTTTCATAAAAATATGTAAGCAAGTAGCGTTGTTGTTGTGCAAACCGCTGAAATTGAGCAATAAATATCGAAGCGCGAATTAACGCCGCGCGGCATCCGCACGGCCGCAGCGGAAGTGCTCAAGCGCTCCCACCACACCACCAGCGGCACGATCAACCTGAAAAGGTGGCTGAAAGGGCGTGTGATTGACTTAATTGACTATGAAAATGAGAAATTTCCGAAATGAAATCAAATTGAGCAATCGGCCGTCGGCAAAAACACCGCTATGCCGCAGCTGGCGCGGCGATTAGTGACTGCGCGTAGCGGAAAACCGAGCGCGCGCTCGGGCGCTCTGCCGACAATATGTGGAATATGTAAAACATTTTAAAGCCCATGAAAGCCACTACATACTGATTGAGAGTGTTGGTGGTTATTGCGAAGAGACCACCCCACAACCGGTGCGTTCATTTAGAAGACAGGCGTCCTCAGTGAGCTAATCGCCAGTGGTTTAATGCGATTTTTAACGGCAGCGCTTTGCCGTTCGTCCGCCAGTCGCCCCACTTTTCTGCAATTTACTAGCCAGCTAATTACATTGTTTTAACAATCGTAGGCTTGTAATGTAATTGAGGTTGGTTTTGGTTCTTTGCTTTGTGGCCTCATTTCGAAATCACCGCTAACGTGTGGACGCGTGTGAATTTGTACATTAAATAGATACATTTTACTGCGGGAGAGCACAACTAATTAGTTGAGATTTTAATGACTTCACAGCTAATAGACCGACAGGGGTTTCTGACGATTGAAAAAATCAACAGTGGGGAGAGAGGGAAGACCTACTCAATATATTATTGGAAAATACAGGAAATGAGATCCGAAGACGAAAGACGAAAGATGCCGTAGAAGAACTATGGGTAAGCTGGACATTCCTCGAAAGATATGTGTGCAGAAATCTAACAATTCGACTACTAATAACGGTTAAAATTCAATCCGTATGAACGCCGTGGGATTACGGTAAATTACCGAACTTAAAAATAGACTGCTTGGCTAATTGCTGTTCAAAAAAGGAGCTCTTATTCAAAAGGTTAAACAACTGGGGGCCAAGTTTGCCTGATAAAAGGTACGCGATAAATAATACTGCTTCTTTTAGGTAGATAAAATCGGTTGAAGAGCTCTGAAAAGAAGTGCTATACTTAAGTATATCTACTAATTAGTAATTATGCATATAGTAGAATTGCCACTAGTATACTAGTACAATTTGAGTATTTAACGGGTTTGGACTCAAGCTAATGGTACTGCAGATAAATCTGCTGACACTGGTGCTTAGCGGAAGGCCTCAACTAATAATCAATTTATGAAATCACCAATATTTTAAGCCATGTGCAAGACTGAAACTAGACAGTACTCAAAAATTAGAAAGCCAATGCGGTGAAGCTTCTCCACCTTTCAAAACCTCCAGATCTCGAAACTGTAGTGTCAGGGAAAATGGCATAATTTCTATGGTATTTTCTCTTGGCTGCTGGCAGTACTCAAATTATGGTTAGTTAATTTAATTAACTTATCAAACATGATTACTCAATCGACAGAATTAATTACGAAGCTCTTTAATAGACGCTCTAACCTCTCTTAATTTATACATATTTCCACGGAGTGTACACTCACCAGCAACAAATAACGCCCACACCATTGAACAGCATAATGAATATTCTTTAGGCAGTTCACTAACTCATCGTTAGACTACAGCTTGACCACATAAATTACAAGTCCATAAGCGCATAAATCACTTGCGCACGAGCTGAACCAATTTTTTGCAGGGATCGTATTTATGTATTTGTAAGGATGTGCCGACAACTTCTAATTGAATTGATTGACAATATTTTATGTTTTTTTTTTTATTTCATGGAAGCAAAGAACTTTTTATACCCAGAACAAGTGTATTTCGCAACTTTTTGTAAGTGTTTTTTTGCAATGTGTTTTTTTTTGCAGCTCTCCACCCGCTGCTTTTGTACGCTCGCTTGACGCGGACGGAGGGTGAGTGTTTAATGATCGAATTTGTTTAGATTAGTACTAATAGTCTGAAAGACGCCCCCTGGCTGTGCGTGATTTTTTGTGAAATCGTTAGAATCGCAAGCAAGCAAGCAAGGGAGCAGCCGCACACACAATTCACAAGTGAATGAATGACACATATGTTTGCGAGCACTTGAAAGCATAGAAAACGGCAGGATATGTAATAAAAAATTGTTTGGGCGGAAAAACAAGCTGGAGTAAGGAGCGCGCGCGCGATACCAACACAACGATAGCAGTTACCAACACCGAAAACAGAAAGCAACACCGATGGGCAACTTCGAAAGTCCGTAGACAAATAAATACGCAAATATGTGTGCGAATTTTGTTGCAAAGTGCGTACAAAGTAGAAGCGCAGTTATCGCACAATCATAGAAGATTTGTAAGCGAAGAAGCGAAGCATATGGAAAATAGTTTGTTGTGGCATTGAGAGGGTAATTTCACCATGGCACAGCAAGAGGCGATGTTGTGCAGACGTTATTGCAAAAGTTTACGAAACACTACACCCCTACGAACAAGTTTAGTCCACTGCATTCCAATGTATTGCTTACACTTAAGCTAATGAAATCGTCTGTTAAATGAATTGTGAAAGCCATAGACGACATGCCAAAAGGATAACAACCCGAAAAAATTAAGCAATTGACTTGGCAATATTTGCACAATGCGACTGAGGCGGAAGTGCGCAATTTTGTGTTTCGAAATTTAAATTTAAAAAATACATTTGACTTGTGGTTTGGTTTGTAAAACAGTTCCCTTTTGGTTGCGTGTTGCCGCTGACGTTTGTGGCCGATTTTTTTGCAATTTTAAATTAAAACACTCATGATTTAAAGCTTCGATATGAGTGTGAGGGACATAGTTATACATGAGTAGTTATACATTTATACATTTATACATAGTAAGAGGCGTGTCAATGCCACTCAAGTGTTTATGTATGCCGACGACTATTTAAAAGAAAACATTTTAAAGCACATCAATCGACAGCTGTTATACTTTTCGCGCTCTAGAGCAAAGTCGTTAGCCTTTTAATGGCTTTACTTGGCATACCTTGCACTTGTATGTTTGTTTGTGTAGACGTCGTGTTTGCTGATTCACTGATTTATGTCGAACGGAAGAGTAGCAGAAACTTGCGTAATTTAAAATAAAGAGTAGTGTGGTAAATTATATCCAGCATTTTTTTCTTTCCATTTCTTTTATTTTAAGTTTTTTTCGGCGTTCGTACTGCAAAGAAAAATGATTTATTAAAAAATAGTTAAAGAGCGAGACCCCAAGCGAATTATTGCCATTGTCTCGCTAACAAGCTCATGTTGTCGGCACTTTTTCCTCATGTTCTTCACTACACAAGCGATTATTATTAGCGAAAACTTCAGTTTGCATTAAAGCAAAATCATTTCTATTTGCCGGCGAATTACAGTATTTTCCAGAATATTTCAAGAATAAAATATTTTTAAACCCTTTCTGTCTTCGGTTGTTAAAGTAGTTTGCGCCCCACTCTTACACTTTGTATCCTAAAACATAAAAACATTATACAACATAAAATATGCCGTATGCAAATATTTACCTTCTTCATCCAACCGATTCGCACAACATTTCAACCAATTTTCTACTTGAATATAACTTCTAGCCGCTGTTTCAGCCTCAATTGTTTTTCGGCACACTTCCGGAACTTAATGGTCTGAATCCTTTGACTTTCCGGTGCATTCCACTCTCAATTTTGTTGTTATACAGCGACTCACATTCACTGCCACACTGTAAGGGAATGTACATTTTCGGCATTTAAGTGACCCGTCATAATTCTTTTATTCCATTATTCTTTAATTTTTTTGCATACGCTGGAAAATTCCCAACAACAATGGCTAGTCTTGCGTTTTTGGCTTTATTCACGTTATTTGTAATTGCTTTTGGACCGCTAATAAATTATCAGTTATTTAATTTTGACATTCTACATACTTTTCGGCTTGGCGACTAAATCATTCTGCTTGGGCTCACTTGGCTGTAAGTTATAAAAGTTCGTGGCCGGAAATATACTGTGTGGACTGACTGATTTTGAGAGGCTAACTGATTTGTAACAGCTTTAGTGTATTTTCACTTTTCTCAACTTTTTAGCTTAGTTTACGAATCTTCTTAGAGTACATATATTTCATCTAACCAGATCCCTAAGTACTAGAAAGGTTTCGGATATCTTTGGTAATGTTTCTCAAGTCTGCCCTCACTCATTTTCTCAGGAATAAAATAAGTTCGGCTTATAACCGTTCGCAACTGCATTCGAGATGGCGATCATATCACCAAAGATGTTCAATCGCCATACCTGCACTGAAACTCAAAACCAATAAGAGTTCCTCAAGACTGCATGGGATGTTATACCGGCAGTTACGTTTTAAGTTCCCCTATTTTCTTTCAAGATTCGGCGTAACCATGAGAGCATTTCACAAATTATTTATTTATTGACTTGTCTAATAGCCAAAATAACAATTAACGTCGAATGACAGCCGCATAGCGGAAGTCCTTAAATTGCCGTCGAAAAAGGCATTACGCAACGAATGAAGGGTTGCACACGTGTGTGGAGTGGAAGGATTGGGGTTGACCAAATAATCAACAAAACACCTACAACAAACGACTCACACACGAAATAAGGACACCAAAGGTAGCAGTCGTCAGTGAAATATGAGACAATATGCAGTCATGATAATTTGTTACGAGCGTCTATTATTATTTGTTTGATTTCTGTTGGTTATGTTTGTATGTCGCGATATTATTTCTAGGACACGCTTGTGAGGGCGTTGTTTTGAGTTGTTTGCTTCTTTTATTTTGCTTGTTGAGTTCACCGATTGATTTGCTCTGCACCCTTTCATGTGGAGTTCTCCTTGCATAAAAATGTTGTAGGTGCGAGGCAATTGTGCGACACGTGCGCTGACTTTCACCTTTCGGCTTTCGGCAAGAGCTCAGCTAACAAATGCGGCGCTACAAATGGTGTCACTTTGCAGCCAAAAAAAAAGTTATGTAAATGCATATTTTTCTATTAGTGGCTTCCTCCATTCGATATTTTGACATTTTCGGGTTCAACGCCTCTGAACCTAAGTGTC
Organism: Bactrocera minax; assembly: GCA_021498325.1. Lineage (NCBI taxonomy): Eukaryota > Metazoa > Arthropoda > Insecta > Diptera > Tephritidae > Bactrocera > Bactrocera minax. Next base: position 1,450,632 of record JAKEEE010000032.1, read on the forward strand.
TCAATTAGCATATCGCAAGCGTGGGAAGTGCGCCTTCACTATCACTGCTTTTATACTACCTTATTACCCTTGCTGCATTATTGCGCTTTGTTCAACCACAAAATTAGTCAGCGAGGTCATGTGAAAGTGCAAAATTTGATTTTGATTTGTTTAATGGTTTCAGCGCACAACAGCCCTTTATTTGGATTTTTATATCATATTACATTTACACTTTGATTTCGTTTATTGTTATGATATGCAAATCATGCGACACAATATTTAAATTGATGTTTTAATGTACTCATATGCATATCCAGCTCAATATGACTGTGCGGCATGTGCAAAACACGCGATGATTCCATTAAAGTCAACTGAACAGCACTTACTGCCTGTCACCTTTTTCCTTTCTAAAATAGGTTGTGGGAATTTTTTCCAGTGCGCCATAGTAAAGCTGGGAAATTTTTTGCATGATGATGGATATGAAACACATTCTGTATGAGAATGCATCGTCTGACATTTCAGAACGATTTATACTGCTAATCCGAAGTTCAAGCTATACTCTAGGCCTGTATGAAGGACTGAGAGGTTTGAAAATATATTAGCTTTATAAGGTTTTTTTCTTCTTAATTCTTTCATTCCGCAACTGTAGTTTTTATAAAATCTTTTATAACAGCAACTTTTGAAAAATGGAAGAAAATTTAAAATACATAGTTGCTTTACTTTACTGGCAGCAATAGCGGCATTTGCTCAGTTTCCATTCCATTCGATCTCCTTTTTAATACACACTCATTTTATGTCATTTCCTCTCTTCAGTACATCCACTTCTATAAACATATCGCGCCTTTTGATTTAAAAAGTCAATCGTTGACCAGATTTTTTCCTTCAGACATTTCTTTCATTCGCATTTCACTCGCTGTCATGCTGCTATGTTTATTGGTTGATTCACTGCTGTACGGCTTTAGTGGTAATGCAGTCATTGTACCACTTATTGGATAGGAAATTACGTACATTTTTATTATTTTATTATTGACAACAAATCGTCTTTATCGCCACTGACCTTTTTTCCTCACGCAGCATCGCAAACCTTTTTGAGGGCACATTATATGTGTATATTTGTGCTCCGAAAACGGAAACAGCGTTGACCGGATGACTTGACTGGACGTATGCCAGTCAATGCTAGTTTAAGTTAGTAAATTTTTTTCTAGTTTCACATTCTTCTTTTGTATGCGCGGATTATGTTTTGTATTGCTGACATGCAGAGGAAGTGATTCGCTAGTGATTTCGGCAGCTTACATATTTCCGTACGCCCGTATGTTTATGGAGCATTCGCGCTAAGATTCAATCATTGTTGCATGCCGCTTTTTCTTATTTCATTTCCTACTACACTGAATTGGTTGGTGCTCAGTGATATAACAGCAACTTGAACTCTTTGTTGGCCGGAAATATTACGTATTTTGGCAATCGAGTGTATTTGCTCGCATTCGAAAAGTTTATTTAAAGACTATTATTATTTGCTATGGGGAGTGCCTTTTCATGTGTTGTCCAAGTCTCCCGCTACGTCGGAGAACTCCATATTTTAAAGCAGTTATGATTTTTCTAACCGGAGTTCGAGTTACTACCTTCTGAGCGCCTTTAATTAACGCTAGAGTTTATTTTTGACAACATTTCGCACTTTGAACACCATCATTTATATTTTTTTTATATTTGTTCCACTTCGAGTATAAAGGCAACTATAGTCTGTATAAAGTTCTATGTATCACAGCTTTGATTTAATATTGAATGGCATTTTCTCAGCACTTTGCATACGCACTACTAGAAATCCATTAGTCAGGAAGTCATTTCTCAAGAATTATCGCCGACCACACCATCGTCGCTTCGCAGGATAAGAGGTGACCATGCAAACTGCCTTCTCATTGCGGTCAGCTAAAGTTCACTTAGGGAAATCTCAATTTCTGCTGACACATGCCCACACACTTAACCAAAATTGACCAGCGTATGTTCAAAGCATTTGATATAGATATAAATCATAAAAATGTCAAGATTTCATTTACTTAGTAATGAAGTGCAAAATCCAGTGCAGAAAATGCTAACTTATACCATTATTCTTAAGAAGATAGTTTCACATACTCCCGCCAATACGCTAACCCACTCATCGCGGCCTACTCCATGCATTGATTTCTACTCCGTTCCGATATTGCTCAACCATAAAAACATTTATCTATAGTTTCCACTTAAATGCACAAAGCGTAAAGGACGAACACGCGTGTTAAACAAAAGTGCCACAAGCATTTGGCCACTTGCTAAGGCCACTTTGCTAAGCAAACCGATATTTATTTATATAAGAAAAGGTAGAATTTTCCCAAAAAGCATATGCATCGCAGGCGGCATCACCAGCAACATGAAAAAAAAGACATACATTCGTAAAGCTGGTCAAATTCGCACAACCAACGCGCCACAACTTTACATCGTCCCGCATGCATCGACCCAGCACCACTCCCACCTTGCACACCATTCATAAATGCGCGCATAAATCATAAACAAATAATAAGCTACGCCACTCGGTCTTTGGTTATGCCGGCGGGTGAATGGTGATGCTTGAATGCTTGCTGAATGGGGTGTGCGACGCGCTCATAACGGGATTAGCATCATCGCTTCGATGGCTGTTTATTTATTAAATGCATATTTAGGTATAAGTATCAAATTGTTATCAGAACATTGAGATTTGGGTCATTTGTGGCTTGAATTTGTATGTAAAGCACGGACACGGGTGCAGACGCACGCGGCAGCCACGATAAGCTGACGATAAGCTGGCGATTATGTACAGATTTTGTGGTTTGCTTATGCCCACACTTTCATAATATTCATAAAAAATTTCATATATATTATATATGTATGCAAGTAGGTTTGTGAGTACTTACATTGGATTTCGAGAATTGTGCACTGGCATCAATGAATTTTTAAAATTACGTTTCAATTCTTCACTTAACGGCATTCAACAGTTCCACTTTTATTTAGCCCGCGTTCATACACGAAGATTTTTGTTGCCCAGAATCCTAGTTTGTTGGCGAGGGGGCGACGAGGAAGGACAAAGTGATTCGAGTTGCTCGTGCTCAGACAACATGCCTTGTGCTCTCGTTAGTAAAAGTTCGTTGCTATGCAGCTCAGCATTTTGTAATTCTTTTCGTGCGTTCAATTGCGTTCGGTTTCAAATGTTCGGAAATTTGAATTTTGTCAGCTATTTCCATATATTCGGAGAATGTGGTATGAAAGGTAGTGTAGAAAATTGCCCAGTAAATCGAATGCAATGGACAACACCAAAAGAGAATTTTCCGATAAACCCGAGCAATCGAAGTCTTCGTGTATGAACACGGTCTTACTTGTCAAAGTGCAGTACTGTCAAGTGGGGGCACCGTTAAATTACTTTCATTTTTTAATTATTTGGATATGTGGTAATCCAAATTGCATTGAAGAAATCTAAGAGGACTGCAATCTTTGAGAGCTTCGTTTAAACAAGTAAACAATTCAACTGAAACGGTGAAAATTAAATATAAAAGTCATAAACTAATGTTATATTGAGATTAAAATAAAAAATCAAATATATGGAAATATAAATGTAACAGAGAAATGTAGAAATGCAGAGAAACACTAGTTGAGGAGGACACAACCCAAATGAATATCAGGTAGAAATTCGACTCCGACCAATTACGAAGACCCGATCAACTTCCCATCCCACCGCAGCCTTACCTACGTGTCCGGAATGAACCCGGATTTGCATCCAGCCAAAGACTAACTACTCGGAAAAAATCTCCAAATTTACTTAAGAATGTTTAAGTCGCTACAGCAACAACTCCAGTCTGATGGGTTCGGAATTAAATACCACCAAAGTTATACAATGGATAATTCATTTCAAAGAAGCCGTGTACTTGAAGAGTACCTCAAGTCGTTACTACAATCGATGTCTTCCACCCATCATAGTTCACAAAACGGTTCTTTATCGAGTCCAGTTTATATTTCCAAGTACAAAAACGTCTTCATGTATTTGTGTGGTAATGAGTCTTATATAAATGTCATAGTGTTGACAGCCATCGGACGTGCGGCATACGCTTATGATTGCTTAAATAAGTTTGCGCCAGCAGAGAAGTGGTTGAGGGGTCACGGCACAGCACCCTCGCAAAAGATACACGTGTCTACAGCATCAAAATGCTTGTAAGTCAATTCTTGTGTCTGACTTTTCGACTTTTCGACTTTTCAGCTGGCAGTTCGTGCGCTCGTCCATCCGTACGGCCACCCACTTGCGCTGCATGAGTTTTCACATCAAAAAAACAGAACATAAATACCAGATTTCAATTTGTGCACCAAAAGTGTTCATGAGGTTTTCACTCAAACAACAACAAAAACAACAACAACAGCTGCAACAACCACAAGAACAATGGTTGTTTGGAGAAAGGAAAGATTGGCTTTTTAACTGTTATAGTGTCAACAGCCAAGAACAAACATACAACCACCAACAACACCCACCACCACATCAGCGCCGTCCAGTCGCATTCGTCGCGCCTCGACGGGTGTAAAGTTCATCATTTAAGGCGTTAAATAGCAGAATACAAAGCGGCGACTTGTTTGCAGCGCTAAGTATGCCTCAGTGTTTGACTCCCCCCCTGGGAAATTTTACTGCTTTATTTGTTGTTTGCACTACACTGCCGCCCGTTACTGTAGTTCTTGTTGTTTTGTAAACTTTGTTGACTTTTGCGCTGTAAATACGAGGCATTTAATTTCTTGTTTATTCAATGGCTGTTGTTTTTGTTGCTATTGTTTGTTGCTGCTGTCGTTGTTGTATGTATTGGTGTAATTTTCGCCTGTAATATGACATGATGGAATCATCAAAATCGCATTTAACGCGGCGTGTAAATTATACGCTTTATTAAATGTGGCGACAACAACACTAGCAAAAGCAAAGCGTAAAGGCATCATAAAGGATTTGAGCGCCCTTTACAGAGGCCTTAAAATTTAATCGATAAATGTTTAAAGAAAACTGTAAAGTGAGATCAGCATCAGATTTGGTTCAGTACAGTAAACGCCCATTACATGTGCCGCCTTCAATCAAGAACTAATTAAGGCTTGTACCTTCTAATTAGAGCTTTGTATGTTCTTTAGAATACTAACTGCCGGCAGAGATAATTTCTTTAATTTTTTAAGCTTTCTTTGAATAGGTAGTCCTCTGCTCCTTCTTTGAGACTGCATATAACCCAAATAGTGCTTGATCTAAAACTCTAAGGATGCTTACACTAACCAATTCTCTCAGAGTGTTTTTAATTCGCCATCCTATTCAAAGACGAGTACGAGGGATTAGCAAAGTCAAAAGTCACTTTGGCTTCGTTAAAAGAGTTAAAGTAGTGTCAACTCCTAGCCATAAGGGGACATTTAAGGAAGAAATCGACCGGTTCAGCTTCATATTTCTATCAACAGAGGTCTTCGTTCTTATTAAAGATGAGAAGAGATTTGCATCTGCTTCCCCAAAAACTCGCTTCCCACCCCAACTCAGACGACATAATGTCATTAAGACACCTTACTCAGCCCGAAAAATAAAATACCGCGGTGCGAATAAGAGGGTCGAATTTCTTTCCCACAATTACCTGGTTTTACTATCGGCATAGGAACAAAGTTTTTGCTGCACCTGAACTAAATAATTTTTAGTATTAATAACCTACGGCGTAAAATCTAAGAAGCTTTGTCTTTTGTTCTTCCTAAAGAGCTTCTACTATCCCCTTTTTAAAAACCGGAAGTTCAATTCCGCCAATAAACGCAATGAAGGTAACTCCAATTTATACCTCATAAAAATTTGTTCGCCGTCCTGCTGTCCACACTCGACTATTTGTCGAGTTCGGTCACAGTTCATCGGGCACTTAAAGCTATACCTTACAACTATCAGGTATAAATAATTTTGGAAGAGCGTTTCCCAAAATCTATGAATGTACCGACGCCCCTTCAAAATAATGATTCTTATATACTGAGACGGACGCTCTTTTACAGAACACGAAGAATCCCTTAACCGTTTTGACTGACTAATAGGAATTCCCCAGGCAGTGGATCTACGTAACCAAAATGGACTCGGATTTTTATCCGACCAAAGACTGTGGACTAGGCAGCACTCCTAAATAAATCAAATGCAAAAAAATATCAAAGAAATATATTTAAAAGGGAAGATGTAAAAAGAATGTAGACATAAAATAAAAGCGAAGCGATCTGCCACGTGATAATAATTTGTATTCATTAAAACTGCTAGACGCCGCCACGGGCCGCAGACATCTTACTGAGAGAAGAAAGTGGGAGGTTGCTAGCAAATGCGTTTAATTCGCTGACTACAAGTTAATAACAATAAAAAAGACACCTGCTGAGGCGCAGCTCATACCGGCTATAAGGCAATTTATGATTTTTAATAATAAAAAGTGCGAAGAAGTTACAGCACAATGGTGCTAAAGAAGAGGCTGGCTGGCTGGTTACCTTCGGACTGAAATAATGGAAATTAAAAATCTATTTAAAACAGACGAGCGCAGTTTCATTAAGAACGTTACTACAAAAGCAACCTAATCCTTTTCCCCTCTGCGGCTTTACATATTTGATACAATTTCTTAATCCTGCTTTCGTCAACTCATCATCGTCCATCACCGAAGCGCGTCCATCCATCACCAGCTGTCAACGCAGCCACTTTTATTGGACAAAATTTTACAGAAACAAACCACGGCTGTCTCAATACGGTGCAGGTGTAACGGTAAAAAGCGCCTAAAATGCCACTAAGCCTTTAATGAGATGTGCAGTAGAGCACTGCTCGACAGCAGGAGGTAAGCAATCAAAGCACCCTTTTAGCAGCGTAACCACAAAAATTAAAACAAAATAACAACGAAACAAGGCGACAGCTTAATTAGCTGCGAGCAGCAACAAAATGACGAACAAGCGCGGAAAAAAGGATGAGCGGGCAGACTAACGCCTGCGTAAAGGGTGACAGAGCACGAGTGTGGGAGAAGTTCGCAGAGCGGTTCGGCAAAATGGCGTATTTCATGTGATAAATTAAATACATTCGTGAGAGGCGCTCCATTCTACGCTTCATAACTTATTTTGCGGTTTAAACAGCAACCCCAAGTGTGTTTGGCCAAGCAGGTGGCAGATGCCGAACGTTAGCTCACTACTTCCCAACGCATCAATTTCTACTGAGAGCAGTGTTTACTCAACCCAACCGCCGTTACACCGTTTATCTCTTTCACACTCACACTTATATTCGGTCGAAGCGCGCAAGGGACATTTTTCATGCCTCTTAAAGGTAAATTTCCCCTGTGTTTTTGCGGCGCCTGGAGCGTGCCGAGTTTGTGGTGATTTTTCTTAAATCTAATGAAGTGATTGATTGATGATTTCGTTTGGTTTCGGTGGAATAAACTTACAATAAAATCGAACAAAATAAAGTAACAACTATTGCTTCGAAGACTTGAAATACGCTCTCGACGAAAGCGATTCCTATAGAGACAGTTTACCTTTTATAAGTGGGTGCAGGGGCTTAATCATTTCAAATATCATTCAATGGCGAATTCTCCATGAGGGCGGAAAAAACGGCGTCTTCATAGCTTTTATAAATCAGCTTCTTCGCATGGGAGTTCAACTCACTCTCTAGAGCTAGAACCACTGAGGTTGGAGCCGAGTTCTTGAAAGTTAACTAGTGTCCGGCAAGCTTTAACTTTTAAAGATATTTTTATTTCCAGCATGATTTCATTTATGTAGACCCGGACTGATTCACTGTACCAAATTTTAGCATTTAGTGTTCATTCATCTCCTAGAGTTTCTACGCTATCATAATATTGATCCTTCGACTTGAGGATCTGGACCATTCCCAACACCCACCCCACCTTTTTACCTTTCTACCCGATGTGTTTTGCATATTCAGGCATATTTTTTAATTTAAAGAATGTGATTGTAGTGATGTAAATCCTTTGAGGTTTCCATTGTACAAACTAACATGTAGTCAGAGTTTTCGTGAATTTTCATCGAAATAACGGTATTAATATGATTCACAAATTACACCATCACCACAAAGTTTGTGGTGTATCTTGAAAATCGCTAAATAAAATTATGCACATACTTAATTATTTATTTTAAATTTTAAAAACACTTATTTCACATGGGTTTATAATCCATACAAACTGGTATTTGTGATTTTTTTGTTTAAATTTTTATTAATTTCTTCTTATTAATTGTATAGTTAATTATACTATTGCTATTTGAGTTTATATTTATCGAATTTATTATATGTAACGGTATTTTGTTTTAGTAGTTTTACACTATTTCTTTTCGTTTTGTATTTGTAGAATTCGCATAGTCCGGTTAGCGCCTTAAGACTACTGATTACAAAACTAATTTAAAATTGTTCCTTTTTTTTAATTACTAAAAATTTTTAACTACAAACTAATGTGTATAAAAAACTCAAATATTGCCGCAGAACAGGTGATAAATAGAAATTTCGCTGTTCGGTTTTTGATAATTTAAAAAATTAAATTTTGTATATTTATATATATTAGAGGATGGCTCGAAAAACAAGCCATTGAAGAGAGGGCAAAATTGTGAATTTCACAAAATTAAGGTGTAAAGGTTTATTGTTAATAAATAAACAATTTCGACCAAAAAAATTAGTCGGAAAAATATTTGAAAAAGGTAAATATTTGTAAAAAAATGTAAAATAAGAAAGCAAACTTGGGAAGACTGCAGATGATAATTCATGCACTGTGTGCAATTATTACTTTTTAGTTTGAATCAACTGTTTTTTTAAATATGTAAAAAAATTTCAAATTGTATTGTATTAAGAAAAGAAAGAAGGAAAGAATAAATAAAAATAAGAAGCATAAAGAATTATAGATGAAAAAATTAGATAATGTAAAAAAATAAGAGATTTTATTTGAAATTTGATTGAGAATAAGAGTTGAAAACCAGATAATATATATAAAAATCAAAAATTAATTTTGAAATTAATACAAAACATTTTATATAAGTTTCAGAAACTTAAAAACATGAAACAGTTAAAAAAAACATAACAGGTTAATTAAAAAAGCAAAACTTTTGAATAAAAAATATTTAAAGCAATATAAAAATGTTTAATTTATATTAAAAATAAAAATTAAAAATAAAATAAAAATAAAAATGAAATGTAAAAATGAATGAAGACACATCTTTACATAAGAGAAGTGTGTAGCAAAAATTATTTAAAAATTTTCCTTCCCTTCAAAATATACATATCTAAATATGTATGCACACATGTTTGTATGTATTTATGCCTACATATAATACTTTTTTGCTTTTTTTTATTAAACTTAAAATGTTTGGAAGTGAATTTCTGAAGCGCTTAATAAATACGCTTTAAGTAGAGAAATTTTTCAAAAATGGTAAGTGATATTTTTTGTTACTTTTTTATTTCACTTGAGCATAACCTATTATTCGTTATTTTTCGCTTACATTGCTAGTGTAATGCATTTCACAGTGAATTGCTAACTTTCTTTTTCAGTTTTTTTTAATTTCTTACTTCTTTTGACATTCACTAATATTTTTTTTCTTTTATTTATAAAACCAATTGCATTTGCATTTTGCCACTGAGCGACGATTGTAAGTAGAATTGCTCCGCTTTCAACATAAATTTTTAAATTCTTTTAATATTATTTATTTACAATATTCGCAGGCGCGCTTTGAGTGGTGGGAGATTTTGGCAAATGCAGCTGAAAAGAAACAGTATTCAAAATAACAAAATATTTAAAAACTAAAAACTAATAATTATTAAAGCCAATAAATTAGTATAAAAAATAATAACAAAAAAATTATAATGATTTTAAAATATATTTTTAATGAAGAACTTGAAAAAATTCAAAAGAACTATGTATAGTAAAAAATTAAGTTTGGGAAATTTTTATCAAAATAGAAAATTTCAATTTTTACAAATTATTTAATCTATTTTCCATTTTTACATTGTTCTATTTTCCTTAAAAAATTTACAAATAAAAGAAATATAAAAAAAAATTATATTAAAAAAAAGTAATAAATAAAAATTATATAAATGAAAAAATACTATTTAATAATCTAAAAAAATAATAATATTAATTAAAATACATTCAACTACTAAACCAAGTATAGTAATTAATTAAGTTATTAATTAATAAAAGTATATTTTAATATAATATATATCATTTTTTTTTTTTCTAAAATTACTTTCTCATATTCTTTTAATTTCCGCTTCCATGCCGCATTTATCAAAGCTTTTACCACCACCAAACGCGTCACATATTTTTATGTAATATACTTTTTTAAACTTAATGATATTATACATATATATTTGTGTATGTTAATTTCTTATACGCTTAACGTGCATAGTTCAATTTATAATCTTTGTTCTTTTCCTTCTTACATTTTCATGCGACATTTAGCATCACGTCACTGCACACATTGAATAACAAAATAAATGAAACGTAATTACAATTAATTAATTAAAAATTAAGTTAAAGCCTTAAATATTACACATGCATGCAGCAATAATTGCTGAGAAGAGAATATTCATTTCCACACTAAATTGAATTTATAATCTAAAATAAAAAAAGTTGTTGTAAAGCGATTCAGTTGATATCCTTACGCCGCCGCTTTCGTCTCTATTTGGTCGGTATGAAACGCGCCTTCACTTGATTGGCCAGCAAATGGTGTTGCTGCTGTTGTTGGTGTAATTGCTGTTGCTGTTGTTGTTGCTGCTGCTGTTGCATATGTTGGCTTAGTTGTTGTTGTATAGATAAGCCGCTAGCATTGCTGATGACGTGCTGATTGTGCAGCGGCTCGTTAATCTCAACTTTGATGGGAGGATTTAGCGGTTCTTTGTTCTTGCGCGGCCGGCCACCTGGAAATACAAGAGAAATAATGCAAGCTACCTTAATTTTTGGCAAATAAAATAAATGTTGCAAAGGACAGTTAGCGTTACAGTTTTGGGGGTTTGAGGAGGAGGGAAAAATAAGTGAAAGCATTAAGAATACTGAAAAATATTAAAAAAAAAAATTAAAATTTTTTTACAAAATTAATGAACACTAAGAATTTCCGGAAAATACATCTTTAGTTGACGTTGCAAGGTAGAAGTTGTTGAGAAATTATAAATCACTAAGCACGTGCAAATTTGAAGTGTTAGAGCAGGTGCGGCGTATATCATTTCCCGAGCATAAACTAAAAGGTTTCGACACTAAAGAAGCAAATTAAATAGGAAACGGAAATGAAGCTGGTGTCATAGCAGCGGCAAAACATTTAAGTAAACAGTGCTCCAAACGCAATAAACGTAAAGTGAATGTGGTTAGGTTGAAAAAAGTTAATTTAAGGTGCCATATTAAACAAAAAGTCAAGCAAATCAAGGCAATTTTATCGCAACCACAGGCAAACGACCCAACAGCTTAAATTAATGCACATGCCTGCTTGTCGCATTGCTTTGAAAGTTTGCGCAAATCCGCTTACAAGCAGACACTTAACACTAAAGCTAATAATATATAAATAAACTGTTTTTGTTTACGCTTTCTTCCTGTATTCGAACACATACGTTGGCCGACTGTGTGTTGTATGGAGAGCGGCTGTCCGATCATTGCCAACGGCTGTTGCGGCGACTGCAGTGTTATCGATTTCTTCGAACGCTTCGGCGGCGGCAGCTCGTTGTGTGCGTGATTGGTTAGCAAATGTTTGGATAAATGCTGACGCACTGCGAAAGCTTCATTGCAATTGGCCACCGGACAGGTGAGATACCTAAGCGAAATTCGAAAATAACAATTAATATGCTGGATTAATTCAATATGCACAAGGAGCGTTGCACACCTGCCCTCCAAATGTCGCTGCACATGCTTCTTTAGCAACGTCTCCTGGTTGAATGAACTCGGACAGGTGTCACATTTGTATTTGAATTCGTCGTGCATTTTTAGGTGCTGATCGAGATGCGCCTGCTGCAGGAATTTCTCATCGCATTTGGTGCACTCGTACGGGAAGGCCATGCCGTGCGACTTCATGTGTGTGTGCAGCTGTGATTGCTGCTTAAAGGTCTTGTCCGGACAGCGTGGACAGTAGTAGCCGGTGATGCCAGCGTGCGCCTGCAGATGCTGATTGAGCGAGGTGACTTGTGTGAACTTCTTCGGACATTGATTGCAACAATATTGCTGTACTTTGTGGTGCGTCTTCATGTGATTGTTCAGATTGGTTACCTGCCAGTGCGATGAAAAAGACAGTTTGTACACACTATATGGAATGCAGCAGTGCAGTGCATAGTTACCTGCGCAAACGAACGTCCACACTCGGGTTCGATGCAGACGAAGGGACGTTCACCAGTGTGCAAACGCCGATGATTATTCAAGTTTGTGATCTGTGAAGCAGAAATTTTATATTCCAAATTTACATTGAATTGTTTGATCTAAACTTTTCTTAATTTTTTTTATTTAAACTTCATATTCTTAAGCGATCAAATGATGTATAAATATAATTTAAATTTATTACTCATTTTAGATGATTATTTTATTTATATTATACTATATTATAACATTTAAATATATTATCTTATTAGTTGATTTTATTTTTATTTTTATTTTTACACAGAGTTTCTATTTACTGTTTAATTTAATAATTTTTTTATACAATTTTTAATGTTAATGTTAATGTTCTTTTTTAATATTATTGCTACTTTTATTAGTCCTGAATTTTTAATTCGATTTTGATTTTTATTTTAAATATTTTTCATAATATTGCTTAAACTTTAGCACGTTTTATTCAGAATTATTATTATCATTATCATTATTTTTTGGTTATTATTATTATTTTGGAAATTATTTTATTAATATTTTTTATTCGAAATTATGTTTCCCATTACACATTCTTATATTCAAAAGCTTTCTAACCTGTGTAAACTGCTTGCCACAATCCACACACACATACGGACGATCGTTTGTGTGTATGCGTTCGTGATTGCGCAAATTGGCCGCCTGTGTAAATCCTGTAAATATCAACATTTTCAATTTCCAAACCTTTTAAAAAACATATGTATGCCAGCTTACCTTTATTGCAAAAATTGCAAACGAACTTCCGCTCCGCCGCATGATTGCGTATGTGTGTGAGTAGCGAAGATTTGCGCGAGAAGGTCTTGTTGCAGAGCGGGCAAGAGCCCTCCTCGTTGAAAATCGAGTCCACCTATTTTAGCGTAGAGAAACGATAGTCAATAAAAAAAAAAGATTTGAAAAAATAAACTAGACTACAATTTTTACGAACTAGATGCAAAGCGAAGTAATTTTGATTATATACATATATTTTTTTTTTAAAGATTCAGCAAATTAAAGATCAAAAATATAAAGTTTTCTAACAAAATTAATTAATTTAATTTTGCAACTTTTACAATTTGAAATAAGAATTCAACTCTTTACAAATATATACTAAAATTTGTACGAATATATACATCTAACTGCTGAATGGTCTTCTCCAACTCAAATGCGGACATTGTGACCATTTTTAATTTCGCGCGATTCTGCAAATTAACCTGGCGACGATTTTGCCGGTTTTGCTGCGAATGAAAGTGGAATAAAGAAAGAGAAGATTTGAGGTGTATATTCATATTTAAATAATGCATATAATATGTATTTATTTTAAATTCATATACATATTTGAAATAAAATAATAAGTAAGTGACTGAGACAAGTTAATGAAAATTAGTCGAATACACATGAAAATCTCTTACTAGCGCCTTAAAGTATGCTTATATATCCTATGTAAACAGTAGGAAGCCTAAAAACTTAATATTCGAAAATAACAGGAAATTTTTAAATTGATAAAATCCTAAAAACAAAAAAAAAATCAAAATCATGCCTAAAATGCTTGTAAAATTTGCCTAAAAGTATGCTTCGAGATTTGCAAGTTGAAATTTTTGATGTTAAAAAGTTATATATATATACTTTTTTTTATTTGCGTTCGCTACTACTTTTTACGTTTAATTATTCAAAATCATCTACTTCTACGGATCTCAGTGACGACCTTTGACCTGGTTTCGAAGCAAATTTGCATCCCCGTTATTAAAGACACCGAATTTGGCACACGCAAAATTTGACAAACAAAACGCAAACAACTACAAACTACTTACACAAATATACACATATACACAATCTAGATGCTAAATTCCAACTACAACGCAAAAGCTTCTATCCAAAAAAAATGTAAAACTTCTGTCCTCTCTCACCTTCTCTGTAATCTCAGATGATGAATGTAGACTTTCGGAAGAACTTGTTGATTGTAGTTGATGTTGTTGCTGTTGCTGTTGTTGCTGCTGCTGCTGTTGTTGCTGTTGCTGCTGTTGTTGATGTTGCTGTTGCAATTGTTGTGCTAAAGCGTTGACAGCAGCAACATTATTATTGCCAGCAGCAGCGGCCACGTTATTACTTAGTTGTGCTGCGACAGCGGCGACATTTGCCAAATTCTGCGTATCCACAGCACTGGAGCCACCAGCACCAGAGCCACCGCCACGTACTGATGGATAGAAACCGTTAGCAGTTAGATGTTCGGAGCACTTAACACAGGTGGGTATATTATAGCCGGGCACTTGGAACAACTGCAGATACAGAAATATATAAACTAAAATTAAAGTAATTGAAACTAGTATAAATGCAGAATTAGTCTAAAAGGTATAAATAGGTACATAACTGCATAGGTGAGCCGTTAATATTATAAATGTTGTATGTAAATGTACGTTTTGCTTAACAAAATTGGTATAACATTTAACCCCATTTTCGAATTCAAACTGGTATTAAATGTCTTTAAACTTGAAGCTTTACAACTGGTATAAATATATGAAGCAACGCTGGAAAGAAGTTTCTTCCAACCGCGCTGACAAATTCAAGAGGCGCTCTTTGAAGTAACTGATATCAAAATGTCAGTTTTAATTCTTTAATTTTTTTTTAGAATTTGACCTTTTTGGTAAAAATTTTTATTAATTATTACTATTTTCTTTTGAAGTTCTTCAGCAGCATTCACAAAAGTGTTTGTGAAATATTTTCTAACGCTACAAAAAATAACAATAGGAGAAAACTATCTTCGACAAATTTAGTGAACAAGTACACAGGCCTTGGTACATATGGTTCCATTTCATTTGTTATTTATTTTACATCCGTTCTATACTTGGCAACTCTGCTACAATCCTGCTTTTCACACCCACACACAATGTTTTGCGTGCCAACACTGCTGCCCCTCCAAACACGCTGTACAAGCATTTTTAATTAAAAGAAAACAAAATTCATTGCAGTAAACTGGTTGAGCGCAGAGGGCAAATGGAAAAAAAATTCAAAAGAAAAAAAATTAGAAAGAAACAGCACAATGAAACAATGAACAACACAATAAAATAAAATTAGTTTTGCTTTGGGCGACGCTGGCTATTTCTACTGACCGTACCGTACGTTGGAATGCATGGATACTATCATTGTTTTTGTTGTTGCTGCGCAGTCGAGTGAACCAACAGACAGACTAAAATTCGATTCGACGGTCAGTCAGTAAGTCAGTCAGTCAGTCAGTCAGTCAGTCAGCTGAAACGTACGCAGCGGCAAAGCATTGCACTCCCTCATATCCACATGTATTTGCTTTTCTCCCCTCTTCACACTCTTCTACTACACACACATATGTATCTATCAGAGACTGTGTGCATGCCAATGTGTGCGACGCGTTTGTTTTTTGCGTGCTGCGTTCTCAAAAGTAATAAGTCAAGCAGAGCGTTGCCGACTGCTTACAGCTTGTTGAGCTCTTTGTTATTATGTTGTTGTCGTTCCGCTTGTACAGTGTACTACAAACCGCGCTGCTGACTGCGCTGCCGCCGACGACTGCATCAACTTTAAAGGCTGGCTGACTTCGCATGGATTACTTGACTTGTTCACATTGTTGTTGTCCGATTTTCATTTATAGATTTTGTTATTGCTGATTGTGTATATTTTTTTCAACATTGTTTTAATACATTTTCTTCAATTTTATTACTTTACTATTTAATTTACTTATCGGAGTGTTGCTATTTCTTTTGCTAAAATCGCTGTGTGTGAGCATTGCCGCCGCGTTGTTGTTGCGTTTGCCGTCGTCACTTGCTCTTTGGCGCAATTTAGCGATTTCTTTTTATTATTAAAATTTTCTTTACATTTTTTGTGCGATTTTTAGTTTTAATTTTTTTCTTCTTCATATATTTATACATTAATTCGCCTATGTGTGCCTATTTTTCGATATTCCTTTTTTTTCGTTTCCGCCATAATGTAATGTTGAAGTTATTTTCGTTATTTTTTGCTTTCTTTCTTTCTTTTATTTACCTTCTGCAATTCAACCATTGTTGAAAGTTGGGGGGGAATTGTGGTAGAATAACAAAAGAAGCGAAAGAAAAATAAACGCACAAAAAAACACAACGCAAAAAAATTAATGAAAATAAAATATATAAATGGGCTGGCTCTGCTCGTCGTTGAGTGTGCGGAGGAAGACGTTGTGCGCGGTGCAGCGCTGCGGTGCGGCCGCACAACAGACAAAGCGTACATTGTGCTGAAAAAGTAATAAATGCTGGGAATCGTGAAGAAGCAGAAATATAAGAAAATTTCGTATTTTAGACGCCATTTTAGTGGCGTTCAAGCCGGTCAAGTGGTTATTAAAGAGCCGAACGTAGAATGAGTGAGTGGCTGGAACCGTGCTAATAATATGTTTTATTTTTTTCTTTTGCTAAAGTAAGCTCCAATAAATCTGACTATACGAAATCAAAAAGCATACATAAGTAATTGTGCTGACCCTAACACAATGCATTCCCGCTAACCCTTTTACCCATTAAATACACTGCCTGCATTTCATATTCCGCTTTTACCGCCCTTTTTATACAACCCACCTACTTATGCATCCTACTTATCCCTTGCTTCCCCCAACATCTCATACATCCTTCTTCTCATTTTCCAATTTCCATTTTACAATTTATACCGTTTTAGAAAGGTGGAACAAAACAAAATACCACCACCCAAACTTCTAAGCTGGCGCTTAAATCGCCACTCCCACCAATGCTGTGCGCACTGTCCATATCCCTGTCCACTACTCCGCACGGCCTCCCGCCCACCCTAATGACTGAAAAATCAATAAAAATAACAAAATACACATTTTTTCCAACAATTGAAAAGCAACTCCTCCCACCCGAAAAAATTGCAATGGCGCATTGTGCAAATTCGACGAGAGTGACGAGAAAATATGCGAAATTTTTATGAAGTTTTATGCATCTTATGCGAAATTTCTAAAAATAAAAAACCGCGCTTTTCCACTTACCGCTGCTGGTTGAAAGCATAATCTACAGATGCTTTCCATGTCGTTTGCTCTGTATGATAGCCTGCGTAGCGATTCCAGCGGCAGCAGCGTTGGTGTTGACTAAGATAGATCCAAAGGAATCCAACATCGAGGGGGTCTCGCGCGCGCTATCACCTTTTCGCTGTTCTTTTGCCGTACACTGGCGGTACTTATGTTTATCGAATTGTTTCACAAAGTTTAATATTTTCAAAACCACAAAAATACACACGCTTCGCTATACGTTTCAACTGATTTGTAAAAAGAATTTTGCTTGTATTTTAAATTCTAGCCAACGGAGCACCAGGGTTTGTATTCTTTCGTTTTTTACGACTTATTTTGCTTCTCGCTTCACTTGCGCCTTCGCTACTACCTACTACTTGGCTTTGTAAATGGTTTTGCCGTTTTTGAATCGCTCATTTCACAGCTATACAACGCACAGCTTTTTGTTCAATTAATATTCTTATTCACAATTCACAAATTGGCGGCACAGTTACTTTTTTTCCCCTATTTAAAAATTATTGCAATGTTTATGTTTTGAAATTTGTGTTTTTCACTTTGTGTTTGCTTTCACCTCTTTCTTTCAACTACTTGCTGTCTTTTCCTTGACTTTGAGTAATCAAAATAATAAAACTTTTTTATTGCAACCGAATTTGAAGCATTCTCGGCGCTCGTTTGGAAATGAAAAAATTTTTATACTCGCCACAATGGACCCCCTACTCGTCAGCGCAATTGTTGCTGCCAACGCAAGTGATATGCTTGCATCACGCTCACGTAAATGTATTCAGAAACGATACCGGTAGTAAGGATATCCGATTGGAATGTGTGAAAGCGGATAGGCATGATGATTGTAGGGGCAAATTGGACGGCTAGTAGCGAATAGAAAAAAACGCAGGGTTGCTTTGACAAGCAGTTGTATCCAATTAAAATTATCATTGATTTAGTTTGACGATTATTAATTTTTTAAACAAAACGTGCTTTAACGTGTTTTAACGTGCAAATAGTAAAACATATTAAAAAAAAACAAATAGCTCGAGAATAAGTTTAAATGAAATTTATAAATTTTATTAAATTTTGTTATTATTCGCAGCGTTGCCAACTACCTAATGCTACTGTCAATTTGGGAAATTTTTAAGAGCAGCTCTCTCTATCTTTTGAATTGGTTTCCGCTCGGTTATTGCTGGTTTTTGCTTGGTTATTGCCATTTACTCTATGTTGTTGTCTTCCATTCGTTGCAGAAGAAACATTAGAATTTCTCGTTTGTGCGTTTGCGGTTGTCAGTTGCCGATAAATTGTCGTCAGCGTACATAAATTCAATCGAAAATATGTTACAAACTTGAAAAAAATATTTTTTTATTTTTCAAAAGAAAAATGTTTAAAGTGGTCTAACTATCGTTTATAAATAAAAGAAAAATCAAATTTCGTGTAGTGCCAATTTGCCGCAAGGGTTGCTTGGCTACGCAGCGCAAGGATAACAAGTAACGAAAGCATGTGAAAAAGGTGTGCAGTAGCTGCGGAAAATAGCCGCACTGCAGGCTAAATATATTTTAGAGCTGTTTTTATGTGTTCCACTGACTGCAACGAAATAACTATGAAAGACACTTAGCCAAAAAAGTACTGCAGTGAAAAGAAAACTCGTGAAAACGCATATGAACTAGCAGCTTTTCCACACATCTGGTCAGGCGCTGCAGTTACGCGGCGACATCCTGCAAGCAGCTGTCGTGTCAGTCGCTGTCTACAAATAGGTGAAGAAGGTGCCCGATTGTACGAGTGTGTGTGTTTGTGTCTGTGTTCATTTGCCACCCGATTTGTACTGTTTTCCTATTTGTTGTTGTGCTAATGCAATTATTACTAGCCGCTGCCATTAGAAAGCGTTTGAGACACCTTTGTTGAAAGCAAAAAGTTAAAGAGAATCGCATTTCAGCTGCAAGATATAGCGCAGCAAGTGTAACAAAATGGAAAGCTAGACGAAAATCGTTAATATGATTTGTGTAAAATAAACAAAAGAAAACAAGTGAAAATGGAAGAAAGCTAATTTGTAGAACTAGCTGCAAGTGGCATTTATAAGCCGCAGCTACCGCATTCAACGTCGTGAGCAAGTGCCGCTGCGTGCGTCGTAGACAGAAATTGTTAACAGAAAGCATAGAAGAAATTCAAAAAAAAAAAAAACCAAAATGCCGTTAGCTACAGCTGCTAGTTATGGTCAACCAATGGCACGAAAATATCGGTTAATTTTTTTATTTTTTAGCTGCATTATTATTTAGTAATCTGTTATGTATTTAAAAAATTTAACCGCATTTTTGCACAACACACAGGCCTGCTGGCTTATTAATAAATTAAGCGCACAAGTTGCAATTAAACGCGATGGCGCGACCAACAAAAAACCCATAAGAATAACGAATAATAGTTTATCCAATGCCCCAAAAGTGAGTATAAATTTTAGAGGGGCTTGGAAAGCGGTTAGACATTTTTATATTATAATTTGATATAATTTTATAAAAAATGTTATAAATTTTTTCTGTGGTCGAGGTTAAAAAAATATTTGTCTTATTTGAAGGTATATATTTGAAATAATTTGTATCGGCAATTCATTTTCTTTAAAATTTGTTAATTAAGTCATAGATAACCAAAAGATAAACAGCAAAAATAAAAGTATTTGTACAATTCTTACAACAGCTGTGAGGATAACATTTCATAACTACATACAACTAAAAAATAAAGAAACGTTTCTTATACAGCCTTATACAGAACTCACCTTTTTCAGCTGTCTAATTGACAACAATTTCAAGAAGAGCTAAAATCTAAAATTAAATGTTAAATGTTCACAACTAAAAAGTAAATGCTAAAAATAAAAATAATACAATTTTGTTATTTACTAAACCGTCGACTATCACTTCACTAAAGAGGCAACAGCTAACCAATCCGTCCACAGTTGTTAATCGTTTCGAATTTACAACTTCCAGGTAAGCTTTCTACTTTGTCAAATTCTCTAAATAATCACCCAACCCAATACCAAACATACGACATTACTAATTTTGGAACTGTATATGTATAAACGAAAAAGACGGGCGTAGAGGTGTAGGAGAGGTAAGCATTTAAAAATAAAAATAAAAAATAAAAAAATTTGTTAAGTGTGGAAAATTTGTCATACATAAGGAATAAAATTGTGTTAAAACCCCTCAACACTCCAACTACGCCTCTTTCTTTCAATTTAACATTCTCCTCATTCCCAATTGTCGCAAGCATTAACACCATGTTTCCCCTCCCAGCTGTCATGTCAACCACACCATATACACTTTCTACACATCCATGATCCCTTTGTTAGCATACAGCACATTGCTTTGCAATTCGCTTACCCCATCACATTAATGTATCCAATTTAAAATGCATTAATTATATAATTTGGCATTCAAACGCCGTCCTATTCAAATACTAAACTCACACGTGTACGCTTGTGTACATACATCTCTGCATGTGTGTGTGTGTGTGTTTGTTTGCTTATGCTCGCCGTTTTTTTTATAGAAATTTTCTAATTTACAACGCATCGTCTTCGCCGTTATTGCCTTCGCTAGCGCCAATGTATTAGTTATCATCAACTCAGCATCGCGAAATAAATTATCTTCAATTGTAGCGCAGAGAAACCGTCGTTCGCGATCCCGCCGTTACGTTGCGGCAGGGTTGGAGGAGGTGCGTTAATGCGTATGTACATATGGATGCCAGTTTCTTTAGATTATGACAGTTCAGTTGAGTGGGGTAACACCATAGATACTCTGCGCGTTGCACTATACAATCTCCCCACAAAATGCTCCAAATGGCACAACAATAAATAGCAACAGCTGCGCAGCGCTTTTTGATTGTTATTGTTGCTTTGTTGTTTTTGTGTCTACGCCTGCTTTAGCATATGCCAAGCACTAGCGCGACTGTTCACTTTCACAGTTACATGCCGCTCGCTGCATAGAGAGAGTGGGGGCAGCGCTATTGCTTGGCGTAAACGCTGAAGGCGACAGCAATTGGCTTAACTGCCTGGAAATTGCATTGAAATCATTTGTTTTCTTTTACTAAATTCCCTTTCCTTTCGATTTCAGCCTTTGTTACTAAAGCTTTTGTTTTTTCTATATTTTTATTTCTTATTTTGCCGTTCCGTCAGCACTGTTGTTGTTATTTTTATTTTTTCTACACTTCTTTGGAATTTAGATTTGAATTGCTAAACATGAACAGTCGCAAGAAAAAATCCATAAAACCGTAACAATCGAATGTTAACATTTAACTTTTACACACATGCGCGCAAAGGTAAACAATAACAATACAGAACAAAGGTTGCATGAGTTTCCTATCCAACAAAATGCCGTAAGCCAATTAAATGAACCTTCAAAATAGTGGAACGAAGCTCTTTGAAGTAAATTTAGAACTAAAAACTTATTTGTTATTATGCAAGAATATAAGGAATCGTTCGAATTATGCAAAATTACATTTTTAACGAATGCGTGCGAGTATTGCCGAAGCACATGTACACACCATGGTTGGTTAGAGTCTGCCAATCAAAGCTAAGTGGTTAACGAAAGGTCAGCGCCGCTTCTGCGATCGATAGAGCTTGGCACACTTCGTTCTAAATGCACTTCACTGCATAGAATTCTTCAGCTTTGCCCTCGACCTGCATTTGACCAGTGCGCCCAGTGCGCCCAGTGTGCCCAGTGCAGCTGAGTTGAGTGTAGCTTTCAAAGCTTAAGGTTGGTCCGCAGGTGCTGCGGACTGAGTTAAATGGCGTTCGCCAAAATTGTTTGAGCGAAAAGCAGGAAAATAGAAATTTGAACTATAGACTAACAAAAAATTTCAAACCAACAAAGTCATGCATTTTAGTATAATTATTTTTTTGTGTGTTTTTTTAAAATAAAAATTGAAATAAGAAGTAATCATTAACCCATAACAACTAACCATATGCGGCATGACACAACTTATGGCATGAATTCCACCACCGAACACCAGCCACACAACGCGTTTGTCCAGTTTAGTCAGTTACAAACGAAGCGTAAAAGAAATGGCAATTTCATGTGGAAAACAAACGAAAATAATAATAAAAAGAATTCTTTGTCGTAAAAAACGCAAAAGTCGAGAAACCAAAGCGTAAAAACAAATGGAAAAATTGAAATTATTTGCGCCTCAGTGACTTCACTAGCATATGGCGGGGCGGCGGCGGGCGCGTTCTTCTAACGGCAAATGCCAACGGAACATGCTACACATGACCGCAGCAAAGTGGTTAGTGGAAGCAGCCAAAACAGTTTTGTTGCGGCTTATACGCGCAATCGGCGCGTCCGCCACGGCCTCCTTCCACCGGCGAAGCGGGGCTTAATGCCGCCATGCTCGTTTGTGCACCGCTAATACGGTTGGGTGCTTTGGGTGGCTGAGCTTGTGCGCATGCGCGACGCCACAAGCACGGAAAACAAGGAAAACGTCATTTTTTCAGCATTCAACCGCCAAGTAAGCACACACACATATGCAGCAAAGAAAAAGCTGTTGATGACGAAAAAGAAGAAGAGCTAGCAGTGCTGTCATCAAATATTTTTCAAATTAAAATTTTGCTTCATTAGGTTTTTTTTTTGTTATTTTTTATATTCTTCTTTTAAACTAAATTCCCGTTTGCTGATAGCATATAACGAAATTTCAACGCTTCATCGCGCGGCCGGTTGTTGTGAGGTTTCACCTTGCGACGCAGTCCAAAACCGCAAAGCGAAAAATTTCTGAAATAAATTCAACAAATATATTCATAACAAAATTTGATATGCTACAAACATATAAATATATATATTTTTGCACTGACATATGAAAGTAGCCGGCCGGCGTGCCGAGCAATGTGTCTTACGTGTAATGTGTTTACAATAATACAACAATAAGGTCAGTATAGGTAAAGAATCCATAAAATGGGAATACTTTGCAGGAAATGTGCAAAAATGTGTTAGTCGCTGATGGTCTGGCATTTCAATTGTCAAAAATGAATGTCAAAAAAAGTACTGTTAATAGAGCTAAAGCAATAGAGATAGTATAGCTGACAATGACAAAGTCGCGTTGAAGACACTCCAAAAACATTAAAACACCAAAGCAGCAAGACCAAAACAACAACAACAACATCAACAACAACAATGGTAATGAAAATGTTTATGCAGCAATCAACGATAATGACAGCTTAAAACGACATAATTACCCAAAGTTACGGTTAAGAATTTGATGACTGTGCAGTAGAGACGAATAAAAAAGAAATTTAAAGAAAATTAAGAATTCAAAGGGTGTCGAATTTCCGACGAATTATGTCTTATTAAATTTATTGGATACTGCACAAAGATATATGACATGTACATACATATAAATATATATATATATGTATGTATAAATGTTGCCGCCATCGTTTGCCATAACCTCACTAGAGCTTCTACTCCTTTTGTATTGTTTGTCTTGAGATTATTCGACAAATGGTGGAACCTATAAATTTTAGGCGACGCCGAAAGACTAATGGATTCTATGAGAAACTTTCTCATGGCAGAAATACGCTCGGCGCTTGGTTATCGTCTGCCGCGTACTTAAAAAGGAATATCAAAGTTTGACCAGGACGCGCCAAATTAACTAAAAAAGAATTTAGGCAATAAAAAAATATACACACTTTGCAAAAAGAAGTATTTATCAAGCATTAAGCTTTGCATATGTATACATACATAAATATATATACATATTGTATGTCTACGTAGTATGTATAAATGTGCGTAAGTATGTCTTTTGCTCCCGTTTATCTAGCTGGTGCATGTTTTGTGTTTTTTTTTTCTGTTTGCTTGCAATTGCTGCACATTTTTCTATGCGCTGCTTCGACAGAAAAGTGGACAATTTACTGTGATTGTTGTTGTAACTTGTAAAACTAGTCGACATGTTGGTGCGTCAATAGCAAAAACGGCAACAATAAGCAAAAAAGTATAAAAAAACAACAACAACAAGTATGAATTATTCGCCTAACCACGAACTTATACATACATACATACATAGATACCTGTAAGCACTACTTGTTGTTGTAGTATCACTTTACAAAAGCTAACAATGCTGCTGCACAAGCAACAACAACAACAACAATAATAATAATAATAAGCACATGCGTTTGTACAACTTGAAAAGAGCAACTGCAACAAACTAAGCTGCAGAACAGCGTACGACGCGACTACTACGACAAAAACTACGACAATTGCAACATTGCAACAACAGAGTCAACGCTTGTATTCATAACAAGTTCATCCAATGGACTACACCATTTGCCAGTTAGTTGCATCTGCTGCTGTTTTTGTTGTTATCGTTATAAATATGCTGGCTTCATATTTATTTTTTCTCCAAATTGTAATTCAATAAAATGTGCAGTAAAATATTTTTGTTGTTGTTGTTGTTGTTTTTGTTACGATTATCCAGACCCTGTTTGGGGCCATCTAGTTGCAGTCAGATCTAGATCTAGTCTTCGTCATCTAGTTCACTTAACGGCAGGTCCAGGAACGATTTCGACGGGGTTGGACCAAAGGGGAAGGGATGTTAAGTGAGTTGGTTTCAGGGGGCATTCAAAGAGGGGTTTAGAGTTCGGCGGGGACTCGCTGCATGCAGGACATAGGTTAGCTATGTCGGGGTCAGTTCTAGACACAAGATGGCTACTGTATCCAGAACGAAGTTGCGCAAGGGTCACTCTAGTTTCGCGTGGCAACACGAGCTCTTGTTCTGCAATGGGTGGGGGTTGGACTCCGAACAGTAAAATATTCCCAACAATTTTCACAACAGCCGGTTCTACGGTAGCGGAATTGACCCGGATTTTCACATCCAGCCAATGGCTGTTATTTCGAGTGTCCGTCCAACCCTGTTTGGATCGGCAAGTAGAAACTTAATTTGTCAGTAAAACATTCTCGATGTGAGATTATTATCATTCGGTTATTAAACACCAAAATTTCTTTGAAAGCCTTCACATTTCCGCCCGCTTTAACTATTCATGGGCCACGCGGCCACTTTAGGGTTAATCACATTATTGCTTCTTGCCCATTGCTACACCACTCATTTAGCCCGCCATTGGCAAAACGCGCATGGCTTCTCCAGTTAACTATTCTTCTCACGCTATCGGCCAACTGATTGCAATCGATCTGCTGCGTCGCCAGAGATTTGTAATAAAGATCTGCAGACTAGTTTCCAAACTACTGGCAACAACTACACACACACGTGCGCACATATACATGTGTACTATGCGTTTCGCCCATTTTGCCTTGCCTTAGGTTTTCCATTCGTTGCTTGTCTGCATTTTTTTTTACATGCGTTTGGGACTCTGTGTGGTTCCACATGCTTGAGTTTATTCGGCTTTTCTTTTTCTACATACATATGCACACATATTCATACATACAATATGCGTCGATTGCGACTCCTGCGCCATTCCTTTCGCTTAAAGTGGTAGATCCATGGCAGACTCGCTCTGCTGACTTGGAATTCTTCTGTAATTTCAGTATGCAGAGAGCTCAGTTACTCTTCCAAATGCATGCAGTCGCATTCGTACATATTTGATTTCTTATTTTCAATTGTTACCGCACATACATATTACGTATATATATTTACATATGTATGTGCATATTATTGCGCAATGTTCGCCCGGCTTGTACGGCGTTGTGCTAGTGCAGTCAATTGTCAAACATAATCGTTATTGTACATATAAACAAACATCCTTCCTTACATTTGCATCTGCTGTCTGTTGTCTGTTGTCTGTTGTCTATTGTTATTATTGTTGTTGGTAGTGCTCCTACCCATTGCCTGTGGTGATTGCTTTGTTTTATATGTTGACAGTTTGGCTTGCATATCGCAGAGTATGTGTATTTGTTGTTTGTAATTGTTGTTGATTGCTTTGAATTCAGCGTCGTGTAGTTCGTTGGAGGTGTGAGTGCCGAAGTACTCGTAGAAAATAATAGCACATAATAATGACACATTTCGAGCTGATTTAGTGAATAAATCGGCTTTTATTCCGAATTATTTGTCGTTGTTGTATTGATGAACCTGGGTTGATTAAACCTTTACTATTGAACAAACAAGTTAATTTATTTTATAAACAGAAATGTTTACGCAAGAGAATTTAATCAACGAATTGCGGACAATCTAGCTAACGGTACAGCAGTCGGAAAAGCCATTTCGCAAGCGCACTTCAAGGGCATGAAAATAGTTGGAAATATTAACACACAAAACCAAAAGAAACAAAGTCTGCGGAATACAAAGGATCAAATTTCGAGAACCGCTTGAATAAGTTGTGGTACTCCTAAACCGTTTTGTTGTTGTGTGCCGTGCACCTTCAGACACCCAGCTCATACAAACAAAAAGCGCCAATCAACACGCAATCGCCAGCAAATGAGAAAGCAATAATGCTGTTCCAGCAAAAAAAAAAAACCAAAAACAAACAAAAACGAGCAGTGCAAGAACTCTAACAACTAACAACAACAACAATGGAAAACACCATTTACTTGGGAGATACAGCTATTTAATAATACCCACCATACCACTAATAACAGTACAAAATAGTAGCAACAACCTTTGCGCTGAAGATGGCTGGCAATAAAAACCAAACAGCAATCAAACGAAACAAACAGCAATGCAAGAACAAAAACAACAACGCGCGGAAAATTGCAACGAAGCGCAACGGCAAGAGCATGAGCACCAAAAAAGTGCAGAAAGAAATACAATTGCTGAGAACTTGAACGAATGCCGTTGGAAGAGTTGGCAATTGAAGATTGAGCGCGCGTTCTCTGTCATATTTTTAATTGCACTTGCGAAAAGCTAGAGAACTTTCATTGGGAAAAGGTGCGCTGAATCTTCTTGTATTAGCCTAACAAATCAGTGGATCTGGAAAACGTAACATAGAATGTTTGTATGTATGTAAATGATGTGTGTCTATCTATGAAATCTATCCTAGTTACACGGATGTAAACAAGTGACTATGATGAAGAAGGGAAGCGGAAATATATGGATTCGGTGTAGGATTATTACAGTCAGATTTACTATATAGATATTATAGTCAGACTTTTCACTTGCTACCTTATTTTTTCGCATACTCTATCATTTTCTCTTTACCCTACCATTATCAGCAATGTTCTGTCATATGTGTTATACGTTTTACGTTCGCTCCGATCGCGTTGCAATTGCACTTTCTATTTTTATGATCAACTATCAGCTTTTCTTTTCATAGTTCAACCATAAATGGAAAACGATCATTGCCCTTCGCTAGCACGACCGCTTGATTGTCACACATGCTCTTTTATAAATACGCGCCCGCCCGTCTAGAGCCCTCGCCATTCACCATTCGCCATTCGCCCGGCATATTTCCTTGTAGGCGTTCTCTGCACAAACAGCTGTCAGCATTGAAGCCGCACAAGCGCAACGATCTAGCTGCACGGCCGACAAGAACAACGCCAACAACAACAATGGCAGCGACAAGCATGCAATTCAAGCAGCCAGTCAATGATCTGTTTGGTGTGGTCGCAATTTGCCGCCTCGTGTGCGCTCTTACGTCTCCTCTTCCTTGCAGCGCGCACAATTTGTTTATGTCGCACCATATTGTTGTCGTTGCTGCTGCTGTTGTTGGTATTGCGGCTGCAACATTTTGCAACGCTGCCATTTAATTTGTGTAATTAATATGCGCAGATCATCGTTGGCGCGAGCAAATGCTCAATCGGCGATATTGCTGGCAATGTTGTTGTTGTTGTGTTAGCTATTATTGTTATTGCTGGCGGCGACGCGACTTCAATTGAAACTTGTTTCGCGGTTGCACCATTTGAGCAACTTATTGACGCGTTAGAATTGTTGTTGCTGGCGGCGGTAGTAGCAGCTGCAGTAACAACAATAAACTGGCGGGAAAAATAGCGCAGATCCCTGCGAGGAACGCTGAAACATGCGCCGAAATTGGTTGGAAAGTAGAAAACAAGACTCTTTGAGGTGGTCGTGCAAAACTGCGAAAGTTAATCGAACGTGGTGATCTATTGGGCCTCTGGACTTCGAAGGAAGGAAGGTAAATTTCGTAATTCTTTTGGGTGAGGTTAAAAATTGAAACTAGTCGAACTCTCAGAGTCCACTCGATATCGTCGTGGCTCGAAGTACTTTCTATATACATTTAGCCAAATTTCGGTACATTATACCTTCGGCTTGAGGAGGACGCTTATAAAAAACAAAAATATTCTCCATTGCAAGCAGATTTTAAATGTCAAAATGAGAATTTGTAAAATAGAACAATTCATTTTTAATAGCTTTGTGGGTCTAAATGTGACTCTGACATAAAGTTGGCGCTGGTTTAACACCAGTATTTCCCTTCCCTAATAATTTTTTGTATTTTTTAGTTTTTTCTCGTCCATAAATTTTCCAAATTGCCATTCTCTCCTATCAGGTAATAAATAGATTAATAAACAAGCTCATCTGTCATGGTTTTACCGTAAAAAGAAGGCGCTCGTATTAAACGGGAGCGCGACATTCAAGTTGTCACATAAATTACGAATTCAGAATTAAAAATGGAATACAACTATTTTACTTGTACAATTATGTAAATCTTAAAATAAAAATAAAATATATATGTAGACATAAATAGATATAAAGTATATAAAAATATAGGAAATATGCAAAAAAATAAAACGTTAAACTTAAAAAATAAACAACCGAAATAGAAAATATGAACAATTGTAAACCAATTAAACAACAAATAATACACAAACCATTAGGGAAACAAAACTAATTGTTTGTCGTAAAATACGCTTTATATCTCATGTATCTTTACATAGTTACATTTAAGCAAGCATTTCGACGCCCCTTACTTGTGTAGCACACGCAATTGTCTGTATGGGCATATGTAAGTGTATATGTAGATAATGCAAAGTAGTAATTAAAATGCAAAACGTGTTCCATAACTTTTTCCCTACTTGAATTGATTTGGATTTATTGCTTTTCTGCTAGTCTTGTTTACAAACACACACGTACGCTTGCATACACACATGCATACAAAAAAAAAATGCACATGCGGCTAGGTTCTTATGGCACGACACTCTTTCGAGGCATAACTGCCAACAACAACACCGCTAGAATATAGCAATGTTGGCCGACGCAATAAAAATAATTACAAAAACATTTTCTAAACATTTCTCAAAGACATTTTTGTTGTTGTTTTATGCTATTATTGCTGCTTTAAATCAACGCATTAATATTTCTAATAAATAATTAAACGATTTGTTTTGTTTACCTATGTATGTATTGTATTTGATATGTTAATTAAAATTTAATTATACGCCTTCGAGCGATTACTTTTAATTCGAGGCTATTATTGGGGAATGCTTGTGAATTAGAATGTACTCAACAATGCTAAGAATAATTGGCAGCGATTCGTGTGTGAGTTTTTTAATTTTTGTCGAGAAAAATAAAACACAATAATTTGCAGCAAATGCCTTGAAAAATTGCTAGCATGAGAACAGCTGATTACTAATTTGGGATGAATACACCCTTAGATAAGCTTATACCCGTGACATAGCCCAATATCAACATTTCCCAAAGCTTAACAATATTTTGAAGAGATCTAAGCGATAACTCCTAAGAACACCTTTTGATTCTTAAATCTGGAGTGTTTCCTAAGCAAACTAGTCAAAATGGAGCCTGTAGAACGTTAAAATATAGCATTTTCATTTTTCAAATATTGTTGAAAAACAGTCGAAGTCGAATACTGTTATCGAATGGCCACAACCCTAATCCATTTGGTTTTGTTATCGAGACAATTTGTATTCTCTTGCCATCCTCTCTCTACGCATTCATATAATTTCATAATATATAATATGTAATATACACTTGAATTTTTTTCGCGTCCACCACTGTAGAATATGCGTAACGGAGCATCAACAGCAACGTAACGGAGCATTAACATTTCCCATCATTACGTTATGTTATTAACATTACAGCGTCGATCAACAGCTATGGCAGTTAATGTTAATGTAACCAGAGCAAAGAAAGCCATTAGAGTGCCCGTCTCCAGTCTCGACTTTTGTACTTAGTTTCCCGGTAAGGTGGTGAAATGTTATCTTCTGTCAGCTGGTTGTTGGTGAAAAGGCAAATAGAACATTGCTCATCTCATTCGTTTAACATTCTTTCTGTTAATACTCGTTTTAGTTTCTTCAGATAATTGTGCGCTGTAAAGTGACCTTTGTTGGCACCTACAAGCGAACACATAGTGCATGTCTTCACACAATTGCATTACATACGCCCACTTATATTTATGCATACATGTATTGGTGTAGTTTTATCAACATTCCAATTGCCAGTTTCTTTTGAGCGCTCTTACACGACTCTTTATTCGATTCTCTTGCAATTAACACTGTACTTGAAGATGCCAGATTATAATATAAAAGAATACAGCACAGTACAAAAAATCAGCTCATCTCCTCCCTGTGGCATTGAAACAAATAGAAGAACATTCCTAGCCCTTTTGTCCGATCGGCAACCGCTTCAATTGTCTTAACTTTAGGAGCAAAAGAGACTTAAAGCCCAACTCACGCTCATTCATCGAGTGTTAACCATATCCCCAAGCAAACTTTGCATTGTGGTGAACGCCGTCCTGCTGGAACCACATTTCGTCCATGTCATATCGTTAAATTCTGCTCAAAAGTTGACGGTAATGATCTCATCAACGCTATACCGTAAATTAACGGCTGACACCACGAATGTCAATTTTAAAACCATCTTAGCTTAAAGGAGAGACTAGGCGTTCAACAACAATGAAGAAGAAATTCAGCGCTTTTCCTTCTTAAAAATTCCAATCTGGCAACACTACTATTGCCGGTTCGCTCAGTAACACCAACACAAATGCGCGCACATGTAGTCGTTGTTGGGCAGTAGAGTGGCAAAGAGCACGCCTAGCGACTGCTAACATCCATAACCGCCGCTTGCACCGGATATCGTTTTGTAGACGCCATGTAGTTGTTGGATAAACGAGTGGTCGAATGGTTGTGTGAGCGAACGAACGGTCGGTGGGTCGGTCGACTAGTTGATTGTGTTGTTTGTTGTGTTTTGATCTTGACGGTCGCGCATTGCGCTATAAAATCTCCTATATGCATACATATATGTATATATCTGTTTTGTATTTAATTTGTTGTACAATTACTGTCGCGCTATTTGTGATTGCTGGTGCTGTTCCTGGCTCATGTCCCAACATACATATGTGTACTTGTTGTTTGTGCGCTTTTGATTTTGTATACCGGTTTATTTTGCTGGCTCTGGCGGCTATGGCGCAGCCCGAGCGTCGCGTCGTTGGCCGAGCGTCTCAAGTAGCCAAGCAAGCAGCAGCAATAGCAATTCGTTTGCGTTTACCCATATTTACTTACTGATTTTCAGTGTTTTTCTTACTTGTTTGCTTTGTTTTGACTTAGCCTGCTTTTTTCTCAACTGCTTTTCGACGATCGTGTAGTAATAAACGACGAAATGTGAAGACAACTGACAGTGCAACGCCATTTGGTTTCGTGTGCGCGTGTTTTCCACTTGTTTTTATTTTTCTCCATTTTTCGGGCGTTGTTGCTTACTATTCATTAATGCGTGTGAAATGCTAAAACCTTCTGACTGTCTGTTGAGAGTACCAGAATAAACCGCAGCGAAAAAAATATAGTCATAAATGAAATTAATTTAAACGACAGGCATCGGTAAATGCCAAACGTAGAGTGTGCGTGTGACAGCTGTGTGCCAACAGCCAACAGCCAACAAAATACGAAAAAACGAGTGAAAATATTGCGAAAATTACTCTACCAGCAATTAAATTGTGAAATTTCGTATGCGTGACATGATTGATCCACGAAGCACTGGAATTAACGAAACCTAGTCATGCAATGAAACCGCTACGAAACATGAGAAAACATTAAGAGCCGTGTTTGTAGACTACTCTTTACATTACGACAGCGAAAGAATCATGCATCAGCTGCTAAAATTAATTTCAAATGAAAATAATACACAACTTTGCATTCATTCATGCGCTCTCAATGTCGTATACCAAACAACCGACAGCCCGGCCACCCCACTGATCGAAACAGCGCAGGCAAAACCCTCCCTATGAGCAATATAACAGTATTCACTATTCTATTCTATTCTATTCAAGGGCGACAGCCCTTGAGTCATCTCTCAGCACTAGTTATTGTCGTTATTTTGCTTTTTATTCGAGTTGACTTCTTAATTACGAAACGTCAGGGCCATTTGATCACTGAATCAGTCTTTGAATATTCATAAAAATACATAGAACCGTCACAAGGTGCAACTGAAACCAGTCGAAGCTCACAATTTTTTATTTACAACTTTTGTATTAGTGTATTAGCTCAAAAAGCTATTGAAAATTAAGAACTCTGCCGTCATAATGCTCCAATTGACGAACTAATCCTTCCCATATTTTCATCAAAAATTGTGTCATTTCGATTGTTTGCTTCCGAAGAGGAGCTGAGGTTTGGTATGCGAACCTAGGTTCCTCGAGTGCAACGCTGTTAATACGACCTGCCGTTGTCCAACTGAACTTACATCTTTGTTTGAGTAATTCAAAAGAAAGTAATTCAAAATTCAAAAGAAAATTTTAAAAACAGCACCTTCTCACATTACTCCGCGTATATATATGATATACACAAAGCTCTTTAGATAAGCATTACCAGCCAATCATATGTATATCGCAAATTCTTTTAAGATGCAATATAACCGAAAACCTCCATAGAAATTATTTAGTACAATAGATGCTGAAGTTATACACAAGTCACCAAACTTTTATTTCAATTAGAGCTGTAACCTTCTAAGTAATTTCAATTGAAAGAATGCGCGCTAGTTCCAAACATCGAGCATTCCATTCTTACCCGAGGGAACTTCCCGTTTATGTTATCGCAAACCTCAAATAACCCTAAAGTTTATAAGGACCTTACGAACTAGGATCTAAGTTTCGAAATCTTTTGAGATAGTCAAATTTAAATGACAAGTGGCTGTAACAAAGCTTACAAAGAAATATGGAGCAAGTAATTATTCGATTATTGCTTCGCTTCATGTTATTAGTTTAGGATATCTCAGGTTCGGTGATCTAAGCGACGCTGCGAAAATATTTTCTTTCTTTCCACATTTGTTTAACAAATCGAGTGAAAACGGCACCAGATTTTTTGAAGATTCGAATAAATAACACATTTATGTACAACAGCTGTCAAACAACAGCTGTCACTTCTCTCGCACTACGTTGCGCACACGCATTCCACTGCCTTGTCTATTCGCTTCGCCCTTTTTCCAACGCTGATTCATTAGCGTTAATCTTCGCCACCTTATGAATTGTGGCTTTTCATATTGTTGCTGGTTGCCTTATGTTTATATGAGTATATATATGATCTATAGGCATGGAAGCTATAAAGCAACACTACAAATGTATGTATGTATGCATGTATCAGAAAGAGGAAACCCAGTCTATGTAGATAGATGATATGATGTGTAAATAAAATCAAATTTGAAAGCATTTAATATTCTTAAACAGCGAAATATTACTGCGCCCTGCTCCACCTGAGCGCGCAACTCGCTTGTACATATTGTTATTTTCTTAGGGGGACTTTTTGCTTAACTTATTTACTTTATTGTCACTTGCTTGCGAAGTTTCAGTCGAAATCGAAAAATAATTTATGCAACGAAAAGGCATTACAAAATGCAATAAAGAAATCAACAACGAAAATATGAGCTAAATAAGAGTCAAAGCTGCGCAAGCTTTTATCTGTTATCTTGTTGTTTCTTATATAAAAAAATATACGCAGTTTAGTTTATTGGTACAACAACAAATTCAAGTTTTGAACTTTTGTGCATGCAAATGAGTTTGTTTTCATTTACAAAGTCCATAAATGGCATACGTTGGCTTTTGGACTTACAAAGCACCCAAGGTCATGTGATGCATTGTTGGGAATAAGTTTGTGCTGCTTAAAAAACGATAAACTAACAGCGTCCTTGTCGTTTTATGCTGTCATTTAACTTTATTCTTTTTCGTTTAATTTTATTACGCCCTTAGTAATCAGTCCATTTTCTGTTAATTCCTTGTGACTCAACGCTTTCATTCTTTGTTTTGAATTCTTAGCAATTTGCCATTTACATTTGTAATTCGAGTTCAACACAAGACACAGTTATGCATGCATGTATATATGTGCTTACTACTTTTATTACAAGCCAATTGAAAGGTTTTATCGCAACGTATTTTTTCTACTTGCTTATCGATTCGCTTGTCTCCATTTCAACGGTATCTCCGCCTACTTAAGCCTATACTCGTATAAATGTGCACAAGATAAACTTGCATGCTTATATGTATTGCCTATGCGCAATAAACCGCTTAAACCAAATTTGGTGTCATAACATTTTCAAGTAATCAACTCAAGCATCCATTCAATCAATAAATTATATGTTTCACCGACTACCCGACTACCGGACTACCCGACTAATCCACAACAGGGGAATTACCCAGAGCAAGTGGATATGTATATATTTTATTTGTGGGAAAGTTTTGAAGCTTTCAATCACGCTGTTCAAGCATAGGCCACTTTACTTTCAATTCAAAACCGTTAGACAAGAAACACAACATAAGCATTACAAAACAAAGAGCAATCAAAAAGCGAGGAAATATGAATGGATCTTGCAAAATGCGCGGTAACCTCAAAGTTCATTCAGCTCATTCGAGTTTAAAATGCACTATTTCTCTGATTTTATGGTCGGATGGAATTTAAAACATGTTCTACAGTTATTTCCACACTCGACTAACCTGGCAAGCTTGCTTTTCACACACTTGGCTGGATCTAACTATGACCTTATGTAATACCCAATGAAACAAAAAGCCTCGTAAAGTTGTACTAGACAATATGGACTGGACGTTTTATTCGTGCGACTTCGAGGAAGAAGCCTTCTCACGTCAATATGTCAGTCGGAAGTAATATGTAAATCTTCCCACACGTTTGTATAGCTCTTTACATGGTACATTTTTACCGATGTGATTTTATGGGATGTCTTGTCGAAGACTTTTTCCGCTGAAGTTCGGAATAGAGAAGTTCTTTGCATTGGCTCAGGTATTGTAAATGCCGCTCCACTCAACATAGTACGTGTGTATAAGTATAAGTTCCCCATTCTTCTGCCAACATTTCATTCGCTTAGCCTGAAGATTTCCCCAAATGCAATCGTTTATTCAAATAACAGCTAGGTCAAGAGTAGTTACCAGCTGCCATACATATGTGAGTCAGATGCGAATCATATTAAAAAGCAGAAGGCAGAAAGAAAACGAGCAGTGACGAAGGAAAAGTCAGTATCTCATAGGAAAGTACTCGTATTTACTACATACAAGCGCTGCAAACAGCCATTATTGCTGCATAAATCATGCGAGGGTAGCATACAAAGTAGTAGCAGTAGCAATAACAACAACAACAACAACAACAATTGCATAGACATGTCCGTCAGCACTGTGTTGAAGTGAAAATGTTAATGCGCAGCTATAATAAAGAAAAGAGCACCGAGCATTAACAATGGAGCCACAGTCGGAGTCGCTTGGAGCCTGTACTGTGCCATAACTCGAACTGTGAGGAGACTGTGAGCTAACAGCGTGGCAAGTGACGGCTGCAGCACAACGGCAACAAGTACATTGCGTGCGAGGCGGCACGAAGCAGCAATTTAATCGACGAAACGGGACGAAAAACGATACTGCAATTGTGGAGCTTGTTTATTTGGCTGCCGCTGCACTTATCGCTCTCGTTGCAACGTCAGAGTCAACAAAAGCTATGCTTTATTTTTCAACGCTATGTCTTCAAAGCAGGGATAGGCACATTATAAGAATAAGCATAAAAACGAGAGAAAAGAAAACACGAAATACGAAGAGTGTGGAATATAAAAAGTCGCAAGGGGAAAAGCTGAATTGAAATCTTACACACATGCATACATACATACACATGTGGATTTTTGATGTTCTCTGTATGTGCTTGTAAACCATGAAGCCACTTTGAAGCATAATGCGAAGGAAGTATGTAGAAAATCTTGAAATAGTGATTTACTTGCTACTAAAGTGCGTTCCTAAGTCAACATGCCCTGCTTATCAAAGTATTATTTCTGCGCTTGAAAGAGAAACTTTTTATTCTTTTATTCTTTTCTGTCAACTTTGCAAAGCACACAAATTCTTTAGGCCGTCTCATTTAATGGGTTAGTAGTAAGCTATCGCACATACACACAAAAATATATGGGTGCATTTGTATGACTAACAGCTTTACCGGCGCACACCGTGGTTCTCAAACAACACGTCAATTGAATTTTCTATACCGAAGTATCATCTGCGTGACGAGCACCTTGGCAGGCAACATAACGCGCACCTGCAATTGTATTTCTGACTGAAGGAATCTTTTTATAAAAATCCATGAGTTGTTCGGAGGCAGCTTACAACTGTTAATATACTCCATTTTATGACAAAAGTCAAAGTTTGAGTTGTTTGAAATGGCCGGGTTTTCTTGCTTGCTCTTCAGCAATTTGCCTTTTTAGCAGTAACTTTATTCTGCTATAAGCCGAGAAGCAATTAAAAGCCATATAAAGGCCAATCTACATAGATCTCTTAATTATTACTACAGATATTATCAAAAATTGTGCCAATCAAACGTAACTGCTTAGAGTATTATGATGTGATAGTGATCGCACTCT
Organism: Bactrocera minax; assembly: GCA_021498325.1. Lineage (NCBI taxonomy): Eukaryota > Metazoa > Arthropoda > Insecta > Diptera > Tephritidae > Bactrocera > Bactrocera minax. The sequence continues at coordinate 1,487,646 of JAKEEE010000032.1, forward strand.
ATATAGAGAATCAAAGCGTGTGCCTTCTTGTGGTACTTCCTTAGTACTTCGCTCGTCGCATTCCGCTGCGTAAGCAAAAAGTTTGGGAACCACTGCTTTAGTTCATTACCGATTACAGCAAGACATGTCTATGACTAATGGCACACAAAATAGCTATTGTGTCTGCTATTTGACTCGTTAAAAGAAAAGCAAATACTCATATTAATGATTAAAAGAAAATAAGCGAGAAAAATGAATACAAATAAATTACTTAGAAGACGAAATATCGAGGAAAGTCAGAAAAATTGGCGTAAATGAGTACAACGCTTCACCTGAGTAATTTCAACGCTTATGTACATATGTATGCATGTAGGTATGGGATGCATGTGCGCTTTAGCCATTCAAAGAATATACAAACAAAAAGCAATAATGACAGCAAAAGCGAAAATTATTAAACGAAATGCATGCGTACGTATGTATGTGTGCCTTAGCAAGTCTGTGTATTTGTAAGTTTGCCCATTTATTAATGTATTGCTAATTGCAATTGAACTACCAAAACGTATAATCATTATGCGCAGGTGGTAATCAAATAAATATACATGTGTATATGCGAAAGCGCAAAAATCACATGTTTTTACATTATTTATTGGCGAGTCGGCTTGAAAATGAATTGAAGAAGTCACGAGCAACACCAGATACGGCCAACAAGTAATTAAGTACGAAAAAACAACAGTGACATTGAATTGACGAAATTATGTGGTTGCCGGCGAAAATCGCGGGTTTTGCGTCAATTCAAAGCGCGTGAAAAAGTTGTGGTTAAAAATATTTTAACTCAAAAGTAAAAAATTCCAAATAAAATATGAATGAATCAATTGAAAAAATATGAACAATAATCTCCTCGTTTTTTTTTATTTTTATCTACATTGCAGTTATATTTTATTTTTAGCAGCCGCTGTTATCTCCCACAAGTCGCTTTAAGCGCTTTTTTTTATCTCTATTTTATCTATTCTATCTGACAATTTTATCATTTTTTTTTTTTGTTTGCCACACCATACATTTTTTATTGAACAATAAGGCAGCGCAGTTTAAGGAGGTCTTACGTATTGTCCCCATACATACTCATAAATGCGCGCTGACGCGGTCGCATAAGTGCTCTTCCGCCAATTTTCGAACGTCAGCGGCTTCTTATTAATTATTCTCAACGCAACGACATTTCGATTTCAGCTTGTGCATTTGTATTTGCCTTCCTGTTGACATTACGCTCATACATGCATATACATATATACATACAATGGGATTACAATTTGTTCTGGTATCTGCAATAGTTTTCAAATATTTTTGAAAAGTTTTGAAAAATATATTTTCTCTATTATTGTCTCTGCACTCAAGAAATGTAGGTCTTTGAGGTAGGGTCGTGAAATATCAAGGAATTCTCGCTTAAGGATTCTTCAAGGTGTACCTTATATATCACATTTCACTTGGTGCTGATGTCAGCCTAAGTATGGTCGTTCAAAATGTGCAATATAAATGAATAAATATATGTAGTTACTTTCACAATTTCCCCCAGTCACAGTTACACAGTTGCGCTGTGTCAAGATGTGAAAATAGAACAGACACAATGCTCCTTATTGTTACATGCATGCTGCATGTTGCATGGCTATTTGCTCGAATACAATTAAATTATTGTATTGTGCTTTGATTAAACCATTGAGGGCAGACAAAACGTTTGGCATTATGAAAACTGGTTCACAAAACCATTAATCCTTCGAACGTATAGGGTGTTGCGGTAGCGATCGCAAAACATTGTTTTGAAAGCTTTCTTAAGGGTTTAGATCGATCTTTAACTGTTTGTAGAGAACTAAAAGCAGTTGGAAATTGGGCGCAAGATCCGTCAAATCTTCAGTATGAGGTCCGAAGTTATAAAGCGTGTTGAGCGAGCAGAGCATCGCTGGTTTTTTATTTCATAAAGATAAGAATATTGAGACGACGCCTCACTTTTGCACTAAAAATGAGAAATATTTTCGTCTGCTTCGCAAATCAACTATTGATGTCGATTTAAGAATTATCGATTTATCCATGTGCCAGTTGTTTCAGTAAATAATTTCATACAGAAATTTACTTTTTTTTTTTTTAATTTAGACAAAAGCGACAATGAACGAATGCAAAATTCCTAAAGCATAGATTCGCCAAATAATTTTATTACAGTAAAAAAAAAATGAAAATGAAAGTGCTAAAAGACACGAAAGAAGTACTTAAGAAAAGACATTAAACTTTTGAAGAGTAAAGCGTTGCATAAAACTAAAATAAAAGCGAGTTACGCACTGAAAAAGACGCACTAGCCAAACTAGCAAAAAAAAAACAAAAAACGCACAATTTTACATCAGAAACCCACGCACCTCTTCCTTCGTCCACAAGTTCCTACTCCCAAAATTGCATTTAATACACACGTAACTATTTATAAAACACAATGATCAAATTGAAATCGTTGTTCCGCAGAGGGCAAGGACCCTCGGGCTCCTCCAAGCATTCCTCCTCCAACAGTCGTCACAAATCGCAGTCCACCACATCGCTGAATACGGTCGGCAGCAGCAGTCAGGAGCCAGCTGTACCAACGACCACCGCAGCCGCCAACACAGCCACATTTTATCCGCCCGTCGATCCGGTCAAAGAGCGTGGTGTCGACGTAGGCGACGGTGATTTGAATATCGTTGCACCGCTAGCAGCGCGTACGCGCAGTCGCACACCGGAAGCGTTGCGCAACGCCCACAACAATAGCAACGCGGCACAACTCAGCGGCGCCAACAGCGCCAATACTTTGCCGCACAAGAAGCCAAAGGTCGCCAGCACCGGCAAGAAGGGTCAGAAGCAGCCAAAGCAATTGCCAATAACAGGGACAGGGACAGCGCAGCCACAACCGCCGCCAGCACGTGCTGAAGTCGTCGTTGCGGCCGCCCCAGTTGGCAATGTAATGACGACAATAGCCGCCGCGCCGGGAAGTCACAATTCCGCGGTTAATACAGCAGCAGCAGCTGCAGCCGCCGCCGCCGCGGCAGCAACCAATAATAATTACACCGGTGGCGAATTGATTAACCCGTCCATTGGGCAAGTGGCGCTGCCGACGCCAGCCGAAGCGGGCATTGATTTATACAAATTGAATGCGGCCAATTATCAGCAATTCATTAACAACGAGCAACTATTGCAACAGCAACTACAACAACAGCAACAATTGTTAGAGGTACGTCAGGCAGCATTGCCACAAAACAACTTGCTTAAAATGACTTGTTTAAAATTCTAATAATTCTCACGATGCTCACTACAGGCTAACAACAAAATGCAGGATCTGCAATCGCAGCTGGAGCGTCTGGATCACGAAAAATCATTACTGGAAGCGCGCATTGTCGAGTTGCTGCCGTATCAGGGTGAAGTGGGTAAATTGAAGGCGGAGCTGCTCAAGATGCAGGTGGGAGACCGGGTATTTGTACATAAAAATTTCTCCATTAAATAACTGTAAATCACTAATAAAACATATAACAGCAACAACTACAAAGCTGTACGTACTGTTGTGTGCAGTGCTGGTGATTTACAGTTATTTAATTGTCAACTGCAATTAGTGTGATTTAATTAATGCCGACACTTTGAATGGCATGCCACAACGTAGTATTTTCATGGTAATTTATTTTTCTTCCTCTTACCCATAGACCCAGCACGAGAAAAGTCAATTGGAGGTGACAAATCTCAAGTACGAGAATGAATCGTTGCGCAATCGTTTGCGTGATGTTGTCAACTCGCCATTATCTGACGCGGAGAAACACCAAATCATACAAGACTCACAGCGTTTGCATAGTTCGGCGCCGGCCTCGATTGCTCTGCCAAGTGTAAGTTGACAAATAGGCAGAGGTCTATGGATTTGTAGCGTAAAATGTGCGCAGAAAATCCCAGCAACTGCTGTTGCCGAATGACTCGGGTCAACCGGGAACTCGTTCTCGTTTCTCGGACGTTATTTTCTTAAGAACAAAAATATTTTGACATTTTCGATGTATGAAGAATTTCAACCACTTTTTTTTCACGACTTGCAGACTACCGACAACGATGTGGGCACACCCTGTCTCACACCAGATTGGGACAAGCACTCCTCATCAAGCGAAATCTCCGTTGCCTGCCTGCAAGACAAGATCATACAAATGGAGGAGACGCATTATTCGACCAATGAAGAACTACAGGCCACACTTCAAGAGTTAGCCGATTTGCAGGCCCAGCTGAGTGACGCGCAGGCGGAGAACGAACGTCTAGCCGAGGAGAAGGATGTACTCTTCCAGACACTGTGCCGCCAAACTGAGAAACTGAATGATTCACGCACGCAAATCAACACGCTGCGCACCGAAATCAGCTCCTCTGAACGCGAACGTAAGCTGCTCGATCTAATTAAGACATCACAGGAGGAACGCGAAGCGATACTCGTCAAGCAGGAGGAGCTCAATGCTGAATTGCAAGAGTTGCGGCAACAGCTGGAGGCCGCCTTAGCGGATAGCATACGTACGCGTGAACGCAATGCGCTGCTGGACTCCGCCGTCGATGCGGCAAATGCCGAACGCAAGCAAATGGAAGCCCAGCTGACACAGGCCAAAGAGGAGATCTCACAGCGCAGCATCGAGATAAATCGCCTGAGCACGCTGCTGGAGAATGCACGCTCCAAAATCGAAGAGTTGGAGCAGGATTTGGCGCGTGGTGAAAAAACCGATCTTACCGATTTGTTGGACGCGGCACGCAAAGAGAAGGATACGCTGGAGGAGCGCGTGGCCGAGTTGCAAGATCAATATTCACGCAGTCAGGCGGAAATTCGACGACTCAAGGAGCAGCTATCCGGCGTGACCGAGGAGTGCAAGGTCGCAAAGAATAATGCCAAGTGCGCCGTCTCACATCTGGAATATCGGCTGGAGCAATTGCAGCAGGAGAAGGACAAGTTGAGCGGCGAACATCAGCAGCTAGTCGATAGCACCAACGAACTGCAGGTAAGTGTAGTGTTGACGATGAATTTCCAATTCACCATATGTGTCTTTTAATTTGACAGGTGCAATGTAAATGTCACTTGGAGGACAAACAGCAGTTGCAAAACTTACTCAGCGAGACGCAGAAGCATTTGGGCGATGTGGAGACCAAACTGAATGCGACCGAAAAACAGCTCGAGGAGGAAGTGAAGCTGCGCAAACAGGAGGTAACCACACTGCCAAGTAAATGTAACGCATTTCCACTGAGCAGCAACTTCTTTTTAGGCAGAGGAATGGCAACAGTTCCAGTCGGACTTGTTAATGACTGTGCGGGTGGCCAATGATTTTAAGACTGAAGCGTTGAGTGCGCGCGAACAGCTGGTGCTCGATAACAAAACACAAAAGGAGAAGATACGACTGTTGGAGCAGCAAATCGAGAAGCTGACAAAACAACGTAAGCGCCAAGCGTTTATACGAAAAACCTTTCCGAAACAATTCGTCTAACGGATTTCACTTTTAAATATCCATTGTAGAAATGCAACAGAATGAAACACAGCAATCGGTGCTGACTACTGTCCAACAGGAAATGGCTTCGCGGCGCAGTAAAATCGGCAGCAGTCTGAATCGGCAGGACTCGCGTCTGTCGGTGAAGACGCTCATCGAGAGTATTGAAAACAATAAGGTGAGTAAGTAGTATGCACACTAGTAGTACAGAACTAGTATAATATTCGACAAAAAAGAAAGCTTCAGGTTAATCGGGTACATGCTAGTGATTTCAGGGTGGAAGCTCTGTATTAAGCAAGTGTCTACAAGAATGAACAACATCGAATGCCAATACTGCTTACAGAGCACCAGCGATTTTGTAACTAGGACAATATAAACCACGTTTTGAAGTTCCCAAGACCGGCCTACGGAACAAGAGCCGATCGATATCCGGTCAGGTTTGTCGAAACAACTAGTCTGTAACTTCTTCATTTACACCCTACTGATTCGCAATGACTGATCGGTCAGTTTATGGTCGTTTACTTTGTCAAGACTGTCTCTGCCAACTAGCAATCGAACCGAATACAAAACCCGAACAGTGCAGATTACGCATCCGCGACTTTAGGAAGGATTAAAAAGACAACACCGATTTCGAAAGCTCTCTACAAGGTGACTACGCTTTAGATAGTTCTATTACAGGCTACAGGCTGAGTTTTGATTAAAGATTATTTGCCTTCACTTCTTCACTTCTATGATTAACGGAAGTAAAAAGGCCTACCGGAAAATAGAATTAAGGGTCTCCTTTGGTTGGCAGTTTTCACATTTTTCAGTTTTTTTTTAGCTATGATGCACCAAGTTGAGAAATAAAGCACCACAGCTTTTTTTGTATTTTTATATACTTATTAAAATTGTTCCCATCATTCCTGCCTTTTGCCATTTAGCCCAAAGTTGAGGAAACTGAGTCACATTACAGTTCCACATCTAGCTTAAATAGCGCTACACCGGAGATAACAAGCAATCTACTGCCACCGGTCATTGCCAATAATGCAACGAATAACGAATTAAGTTATGAGAATGTAAGTAGCAATAGTCACTTTGTTGTTGTTACTGTTTTAATTTTCAGAGTTTTTCTCTCTTTCTGTTTAGGTGCGTCTACAGACCACAACAACGACTAACAGCAGTAGCATTAACAGCATTACAAACAGTAATACCGTCAGTAATATAACTGCCAAAGGACCGCTGCGCGAACAACAACAGCAACAACAAACGCCGGCAGCAACAACACAAACTGGCTTAGTCTCGAATCTGCATCACTTTGGTGGACTAAACAATGTATCGAGCAAGTCGCTTCTAAGTGGTAAGTAAATCACACACACATACACGTGCAACGGCACAATTTTTGATTTATGTCAATATGATGATGATATGATGATATGATGATATTTACGATCGCTTTTTTGCAGGCGAACGCAAGGACCCGTTGAATATGCTGGCGAAAAACGGCGGCTCAAAACGCAATGCGCTGCTGAAATGGTGTCAAAACAAAACAGTCGGCTATCGCAATATTGACATAACGAATTTCAGTTCGTCCTGGAATGACGGTTTAGCGCTTTGTGCAATACTACATTCCTATCTGCCGGATCGTATACCCTACGATACGCTGAATCCGACAAATAAGCGACGCAACTTCTCGCTGGCGTTTGCGGCGGCCGAATCTGTAGGCATACAAACGACCTTGGTAAGACGTTTGTACACATACACACATACAAATGCACATTTTAATCGTCCGATTTATCCGATTCACAGAACATCAATGACATGTGTCAGCTCGAGAGGCCCGACTGGACGCAGGTGATGTCCTACGTAACGGCAATTTACAAACATTTCGAAACGTAGACGCGAGCGCAATGACACAAACACACGCACGCGCACGCGCATGCGCATTTGCATTTGCATTTTCACAATGTTGTGAGCTAAGTTGGACAGCAACGCAACGCTTCTATTTGTACTTTCGTCGTGCATGTTGATGGGCGGCGTGCGCGTGTGGCAATTTAGTAAGCTTAAATGAAAATGGGAAAAACTAAGACTTATTCGCAGTATGCTCTAGACTTGATAAACACATTATTTAGTGGCAATGGCGTAATACATACACACTTTATTATCACACTCTTGTTCCATAGTGTTTTTTTCGCATTATTATTATTATTATTATTGTAATTTACACATATTTAATTTATTGAATAAAAGAAAAATTCTTGGTAAAAAGCGCACAATGTGTCATTTAAAATTTGAAAAATACATACATAACGGCATTTGTGACAAATACTACCGCTACTGCTCTTAAAGCGAATCTATTCTCTGTGAAACTGATTCGTAGCATACAATTAGGCGCAAATGATTCGTAGACAAATAATTGTGAATCCAACTTGTGTAAGAAGTACATGAATTGTGTAAAAAAACATTGAAAATTAAGTAGGCGTAGCAAAGGACCGAACTGAAGGTAAAAGCAACTATTTGGTATATGAAGGGAGGAGGGGAAGATGTGGACCGATTTCGATCATTTTGGAGAAATTTTATCACCTGCTTTTTAAATCATTCTCAAGGCTCACGTTATCAAGCAAGTCAAAGGTAGACTAGGGCAGGTGTTGTTGTTGTAGCGGTTATCTAAAGCTTTTTTTCTTTGGAGGAGATTGGCAATATTTTTGAACTATTTATGAGGGCATCCTAATACCATACTAAATATGGCCGACATTGATTGCGCCACTTTCCGAAAATTTATTTTTTGATTTTTTTATCAAAAAATAATTTTTACGTATACAAATATATATTTGTGCGCATGAAAACAAACATAAATATATGTACGTATTTAATTAATTTAAATTACGAAAGTATTTCAATTAAGATTTTAGTATTAGTTATATGAATATAAAATAAATTTAACTAAAATTTTCTTAGTTAAAATTTCTTTTTTACAATGCAAAAAATTTTAAAAACTAAGTAAAACTTTTTTGTAATATAATTAAATACATTTATTACAATTAAATACACATTTTATTAATAACAAATAACAAAAGTAAAATAGATGCAATAAATTGTTTTATTTCAGTTTTTGATTAAAGAAAAGTATCTGTAAATTTTGCAAAATTTTAATGCAATTAATTAAAAAAAATACTAATTAAATTTAATTATTTTCAATTTAATTTTAGATTAATGACAATCAAGTAAACTTAAAAAATAAAAAAATGCAAATAAAAGTGTATTACTTTTTTGTATACCGGGTTAAATTAAAAAAATTTAAAAATATTTATTTATTATTTTACTTACTTGTTTGACTTTTTGCCGCTGTTTGAAATAAAGTAAGTTCGCACATATGAATTTAGAGAGTGTAGAACAATTTATTTATTATTTATTATTTTTAATATCTTAAGCGATAATAAATACTTTTAATTAACAGTTAGATATTTAACACTATGGACTTATGGACTTTTTGTCCTAAACAAACTTATTTAAAGAAATTCTCAAAGCATTCAATTTACTCATATATCCTTTTTAAATTAATTAATGAAATATGTAATTGGATATTCCACTTCATAAAGCGTATATAATAAAAAGTAAAATAATAATTATCATGCAAAACACTAGTTTTAAACATAAAAAAAGTTATTTTGCAATCATAAGCTTATGAAAATATATTTCATTATATTTACGTTGGTACATTTTTTTTCTATTTAATAAACAACGTTGTCTAGTAGGTACCGTGGCTTAAAAGTATTTTTTTGAAACAATTCAAGTATTTAAAACAAAAATGTAATATAAAAAATAAGTAAATAATTAATTATAAATATATTATATGCTAAATATATGTGCATACATATCGTATTTTTTCATTTCCACAATTCTACACCAAATATACATGAATTAAGTGTTCAGTGCAAAGTTTTCAACGTATTTGTAGTTCACATACATTAATTAATTAAATGCAATACCGTTAGTAAGACCTGTATCAAAAGTCAACTTTTGCACAATTTTTAGTTTCAATGAAATATGCTCTTGGTAATTCCAGCTCCACTTTCAAAGACATACTTGCGATAATAATATTCATAAGTGCAACATAAATTTCAATTTATTATTTGTTTTACATGTTTGAAATGAATTAGCATGTCATGAGATATTATAAGGCGAACTATTGCAATTGTCAAACATATACTGGACTTATCGCTCGAACCCTGTTAAGAGCCCGGCGAATCATGAATCATTTTCAGTTAATTGTAACGGTTAATTTAGGGAAATTCTCTGGCAACGGATTACTTAGGTTTAGTTGAAACTTTCTCGGTTTAGTGCAAGAAAGAACTAGTCTGACAAACTAGATATTTTTGTTGGATGGTAACTTGGTGATCAGCTGCTTGAAGTTGTTTTTATTTTCAAGCTACTTGCTCGTGGCGTGGTATTACAGCTTTCGGGTACTCAGAAAAGTCTCTGCTTAGTTTCATAACCACGCACTTCAAATTTTCATGAGTATTCGAAAATGTTAGGCTTTAGCCTAAACACCAGTACTCATTAGAGAATTGTGATATACCATCCAAAAAAGTATTGTTCCTAAATGTTAAATGTTTACATTTTATTGCGTTCCAAGAAAATTACTGTATTACATAAACTGTATAAATATTATAATACAGTTTACTGAGTTAAAATAACTTTTTCGAAGCGTTTTCAAAAGTCTCAAGATCTAACCAACCGATTTACTAGATTTTTGGCAAAATTTTTGTTCAGTTTCTAAGCTTCCCGCAATAATAACATTTGTATTGATTGAGAATCTACCTTTTTTGTGTTTTCAGAAAACCAGAAGAGTGGAAAGCGTGACAAGATGGACTTGATGTTGTTTGGCCCTCTACTTCAACAAAGTTTACCTTTACCCTTTACCTTTTTAACCCCCTTAAGTTTTTGTCATTTTATGATTTTATGGCATACCACTTTTTAAGATGCAGTCATCAATTAAAACTTAAACTCCGATCATATACGCAAAGCCTTTTATGGGTTAAGTTCACTTACCTTCAGTGGGCAAACACACATTATACAGAAAGCGGAAGCAGCGATACGAACTTACAATCAATTATAATTTTACTCTTTTTCAAGGATTTTTAAGTTATATTTTACAGTCACCAAAGCCCAGGATGGCAGTTGGAGAAGGTCCGCTTCCGACGCCCGTGAAAGGGATGGTCAATTCGTACGACAGCCGGTTCTATGTTACCGGAATTCGGATTTTATCCGGCCAAGGGCTATCCTTTCGACGACATAACTCTGAGTGGGTTCCGACTAAGATTATCATAAAAGGAATGATAAAGTAATACCAAAAGTAGCTGTTTTCAAGGAAGCGACAGTAAAGGAAGAGACTGCAGACCAACACGGTAGGGAAAGCTTTCGCTACGTTACCCCTGCGAGCACTAGTAAGCACTGTAAGCCGAAGACAGTGTGACAACACACAACACAAACACAATGCAATTTTATTTTTGAATTTATAAGAAAAAGGAGAGTATTTCTGTACCATTTATAAAATCAATTGCAACTCAATTGTCGTTGTTTTATTTCATAGCCTCGTCGCCTATACCGTCATTGGTTATGCCGCCCCTCTTTTAAACCGAAAATTTTTGGTCCTTCGAGATGCGGAAACACATTATCAATTATATGTTAAACGTTTAAAATTATACATAAAGGATAATAGATAATAAGATTCGAAGAACCTATTACATTTCACCAAAGTCCAATATATATTTATTAGGACTCAGCTTTCTTCACGAAAGAAATGCTTAACATCAAATGGAAAATAAATTTGAAAAGGCACTGCAAGTACTAGCTCCATTTGCGAGGAGTAGAACGACGTTGACCTGGCCAAAGAGGACACAGGATCTGAACTTACTTGCAAGCGCCCAAACTTTATTGCCAAATACGACAACTTTCCAGAATTGCCACATATGCAATTACACCAATCATGCATGGTTACGTGAGCGAGCTATTTTAGCTACAAAAAATGTATATGTTGACGCAATCAATTTCAAAATACAACAATCATTGCCTAGTAATGAAATTATATTCAAATCGATTAACATTTTTGCTGATCCTAATAAAGTTGTCAACTATCTTGTAGCTTTTAAATGCACCACATTTCCCTGCAATTTAAGATTGGTTCACCTATAATTTTGCTTCGAAATTTTAATGCCTCGAAATTGTGTAATGGCACGAGACTGGTTATCAAAAAAAAAAAAAATCATGGGTAACATTCATGAAGCCACTATTTTGAGTGAAAAATCCAAGGCGAAGTTGAACTTCTACCACGGGTCCCAATGTTTACTTCATATTTACCCCATTTCCAATCCGCGACCTAATACGCGATAGATTTGGAGTTGGCAAATTAAATTAATTTTTTTAATCACTGAATTTTTAATTAAAAACTTATATTTTATCAAAAAACGAGTGCAAGAATATCTACTTAAAATAAATTGCAGACTCCAGCAAGGGTAATTTTTGGTAATGATCTTCGGTACCCGATTGATTTGAAGTTTGGAATTAACCCCAATGGGGGAAGGAATGCTAAGGAATCCAACAGTATCCTAAAAGACGAGAAGGGAGAAATACATGCTATGACGCGAGACAGCGCACCCAAATTATGAGTGATAAAATGAAGCGAAATACGACAAGGTAATGAACTCTGAGGGATTTGTTGAAGGAGATTGGGTGTTGTTATATAACCAACAACGGGAGAAAAAATTTTGTCTAAATTACAGTGTAGTTGGGAAGGACCTAACCAAGTTATTAAACGACTCAACGATGTAGTATATCGCATACAGACTACCTAGGAATACTAGAAGACCTAGGAATGAAATGAAAGTAGTTCATTTAAAACGGCTTGAAGCATTTGGTACTGCAAAGATATACATCTAATCAGGACCATCAGACTCAGGTGAAGGGCAGTGTAGCGGACATGAATCCGAGAATCAGCCAGCCAAATTTGTAGTTGCCAGAATGTTCGAGTGGCGATGTGTTGGTAACGATCCACTGCATTAGGGCTGCCGGAGTAGCAACAGGGACGATTTGAAGTAGTGTTGCCGAAAAAAGTGTAAGTTATAAGTAAGAAGTTGCAAATTCGAATAATGAGTAATAAAGTGTTAAGTTATTTAATTTAAGTTATTTAAGTTTATTAGTAATTAAGACAAGGGTATAACCATTAAATTGTGACTTTTATTACTAATCCAGCGAACTCAGAGTATAGTTTCAAAGTAGACGATTAATATACTTTGTTCAGATTTCTGAACAGTTCTTAAAGGCTGCAATTGTACATAAGACATTTTTGGAAACTACACGTTTCCATAAACAGATATCATATTACGAATATTTATATGCATTATCGTCAACATATACGAATGTACTCTTAAGCACAGATATGTATTTATCAATTCATATCATTCATATCCATTTCTATCAAAACTTGATATTAGTGTTCATTTCGGATATATTGAATAAAGATAAATAGCACTGGCTATGGTAAAGGATCACAAATGATACTAAAGTAAAAGCGATGTTTTGGACCTTCCGATATACATCGATCTATATATCGATTTATTTTTTTCTATGCATCGACTTGTGACTATAATGGGGCATCTCGACAGGCAATTTAATTGAGATCGCTAAAAATCTGTATTGCTAGCAATATTGCAAATGGAGACTCCACATTACTAATGTTTAGCAATTGATGTCTAAATATGTTTCATGCCATCCATTGCTAGCAATGAACTGTCATTTTGGAGGTTTGACAGATCTGTTTTCTTACATAATTTACATTCATAATTTTTTGTGGCGTAAACGGCAATTTAGCAAAGTAATGTTGAAAATATAAATTTTAACAAAACATGGAAAATAGTAATTATATACATACATATGTATGTACGTATACGTCATTCGATTGCTAGCTGTCGAAGTGAACAGACGTGTTTTGCGCTTAAACAAGGAAAAATATTTTGTGTTCTCAGTATCTGTGTGCGCTGTGTTGTTGTATTCAACACAGCTGTGAAAAATCATATAATCTGGTGATTATTTGTGTGTTTGTTCACTGTGCATATACTGTGCACATACTGTGTATATACGGTGCATACACCGTGTGCGCTGTGTTGTTGTTTTTCAACACAGCTGTGAAATATATGCAAGCAACTGCTGCATATATACTATTATATATACTTGTGTGTTTAGTTTGTGTGTCTGGCCCCATATTGTCTGGCGCCTGTGTTTTTATGAAAACATCTGTGGCACACGTTTAAACAAATTTGTGTGACATTTTAAAGTGTGTCCTTTTAATACAGTACAGGACACGTACAGACAAAAAGACAATATTAAGTGTGTAAATAAGCAGACGGGACTACTGTTAAGGTAAGTCCGTTTTTACATATCGATAAATCTTTTGTTTTTCTCAAAGGGATTTCTGATCAGAATAGTTCAAAAGGCACTGCGTCTTTTTTCTCTATTGGAGAGGCGATTCTGCTTAGACCACGGTCATAGCAGTGATATTTTCAAACTCACAGTGAGACTGGTTCAACGCTACATCGGCTGATTCGCGATCATTACGGAGATATTAATCTCCGGCGATCATTGAATAGCCTCTACTCAGACCTTTGGCTGGGGTTGTGGGTTGTACCACCGCGATATCGCTTTAGTCTACCTCTTGGGTCATTGCTGCTAGTGAGCGGGCCTACTCTGAGTTGCCCACTTCAGATACGTTTTTTGACACACGTGCTTGGCGATTATTCGTCAGGGTCCTTGCGTGAAAGGCAAAGATTTAAATAAGAAAGAGGAGAGGAAGGAAATGCCTCCTCCATCGAAGAAGAAGGGTAGGACCCTAGTAGAGGGGGAGAAATCCGCCCCTTCTACCGTTATCGTTAGGAATTTGTCCGGAGAAGACGAGGCCTCGCCACCACGGAGGAAGGCGAGGACTGAGTCGCCACCAAAAAATAAGCTGCAAGATAGCAGCAGCGACATCAGCAGCAATACTGACAGCAGTGTCAGTGGTTTCTCCACTGCCAGGAAAGCCGTTGAATACATCAAAAAGAGCACTAGCCGAAAATTGAGCATCGACAAAGGCGCTAAAAAAGGGGATGCTGAGAAGCCCCCTCTTAGTAAGCAAAAGGAGGAAATTGGAGTAAATTTCTGGAGCTGCGAACAGGGTAAATGTTGGCTGCGGCGCGACAGGCTACATTGAAGCAGTAAAGGGTATCACATCTGAGCTTAACTCGACGCTGTTGGAACCCGGTAATTTTAAGCTGGAGCCTGTGAAGAATCTGCTGGAGACTGCCTCTAAATATGAGGCACTCGTCATGAGGCTAATTGCCGAAAACGTAAATCTGCGTGGGCAGATCGGCGTTTTGGAAAGGAGTGGTGGGGGATCCTTCCCCCCATTGAGCAGGCCGATGCTGGCTCCATCGGCGTCGCCGTCTGCCCCCCCTGCGCCCGTGCTGGAGGCAATAACGCCGGTGTCGCGGAAGCCAGTTGAGACCTGGTCGGTGGTGGTAAGGAGTAAAGCTCCTACTACTTCGTCCAAGGAAGTAGTAAAGAAGGTAATGAAGGAAGTGGGACCGTCACTGGGTGTGAGGGTCCATGAAGTCAAGCCCATTAAGGGTGGTGGGGCGATTATCCGCACTCCCTCGGTTGCAGAGAGGGAGAAAATTGCGGGTAACGCAAAGTTTGATGAGGTAGGATTAAATGTCGCCGTTAACAGGAGGCTTGGCCCCAGAGTTGTAGTCCAAGGGGTCCACACCGAGATCTCCCATGAGGAATTCATGGAGGAGCTATATCGGTCCAACCTTCGGGACTCCTGCCCTGAGTCCAAGAAAACTGAGGTTAGGATGATCAGTCGTCCGTGGAAGGTGGCCCCTGATGGGAGCACCAATGTTGTCCTTGAGGGTACGGACAAGTTAATATCCACCCTCTTGGAAGCAGGGCGGTGCTACGTCAAGTGGTTCTCCTTCCGTGTACGACCGGATGCCCCCATCGCTGGATGTTTCCGGTGTATGGGCTTTGACCATAGAGTAGCTGAGTGTAGGGCAAAGTCCGATGTCTGCAGAAGGTGTGGCCAAGAGGGCTGCAAGGCGGCCAACTGCAACAATGCCCCTCATTGTCGCAACTGTGCCTTCAAGGGCAAGCCATCAGGGCACTTAATGATGTCCGCTGTCTGTCCGATATACTGTGGCATGGTTGAGCGTGCCCTCGCCAGACATTGATGGGGGGGATTTTCCAGTTAAACTGCCAGCGATCATATGCCGTAATGTCCGAGTTGGGGGGTTGTATAGTTGAGGGTGGGTGTGGCATTGCCATGCTCCAGGAGCCTTACGCAACTGGAGGGGTGGTTCGGGGTCTTCCGGGGGGATTTAGGGTTTTTACAGACCTTTTGGCAAATGCTGCAATTTTAGTGAGTGAACCCAGCTACGATTGCGTAGTGGTGGATTCCTCACAGTTTGGTGTCTGTGTTGCTGCCGAGGGAAACTTTGGTAGACTACTCGTCGCCAGTGTTTACTGTAAATTCAGTGAGCCCCTAGATCCTTATCTAGGCTACTTGGATAGGCTACTGCTACTAGCGAGTGGTAGCCCTATTATCATGGGGTTGGATGCGAATGCCTCATCCTCGATGTGGTTTAGTAAGGTATCCCGGCATTCGCCCGGATATCAGAGCCACAGTCGAGGTGAAGCATTAAGCGAATGGGTGGTGGCTAACTACCTCCACATTCTAAATGAGGCTAGCGAATGGTACACATTCGAAGGGCCCAAGGGTATGAGTGATATCGACGTGACCCTCATAAATGAGACAGCGTGTAGAGTTTTTAGTTTTGAGTGGGAGATTAGGGGGGGGTGGGGACTTAGTGATCATAATTTGATTCAAATTGTGGTTACTCCTCCATCTCCTCCCTCAGCGTATGTGAGTCCATTGCGGCGATGGCGTACCTCTGGTATCGACTGGAGCCAATATGGACTGAGTATTAGAGAAGCGGTAGATGATATATCGCTTACAACGTTTGAAGAGTGGGGGGTGGGCGAGCAAATAGCTCGTTTGTATGAGTTAGTTTGGGGGGTGAACGATAGGGTATTCAGGAAAAGTGAATGCCATAGGACTAGAAAAATGAGGTGGTGGACGCGAGAGCTGACCATTAAGAGGAGAACCGTCCGGCGATTGAGACGCAAGTTTCAACGCGCTCGACGGTCCAATTCTAATGGGTTGTCCCAGCTTAGGTATGAATATAGATGTGAGGTTAGGGAATATAAACAAATGATTATAGGAACTAAAGAGGATGAATGGAGAGAATTTGTTCGTGAGAATAGGGACGACCCCTGGGGACAGGTCTACAAAATATGTTCGGGTCGCAAGAGGGAGGACATCATATCTCTTCGCGTTGGTGACACTCTGTTATCATCGTGGAGAGAATGTGCGGGGGTTCTGTTAGGAGCGTTCTTTCCCAGGTCCGAGGCTCAGGTACCTCAAGCACTAGAGGTATCTGTTCCTCCCTTAGATGATGGGGAATTGGGGTACGCCTTTGGCCTGGTCAGGTGTAAACGGTCCCCAGGTTTTGATAGTTTGAACGGAGAGATGTGCAAAAGCTTGTAGAAGTTCATTCCGGAATACTTGGAGGTCATTTATAAGAAGTGCGTTCAGGAGGGATATCTTCTACGTGAATGGAAAAGTGCTAGGGTTGTTCCTCTCCTGAAGTCCCCCGATAAGATCAGGAGTGATCCTCGTTATTATCGCGGCATCAGTCTCCTTCCAGTGCTTAGAAAAGTACTGGAGAGAGTTATGCAGGAACGACTTCAGGAGCTAACGCGGGGTATGTGTTCGAATAGGCAGTATGATTTCAGGAAAGGACGCAGTATAGAGGATGTGTGGATTTATGTTCAGAATGCAGTTAGGGAAAATGTCAACAAATATGTCCTTGGCATATCCTTATATATAACTTTATAACTATATAACTTATGTGTGTAAGTATTTAAATAGTTTCATTGGGATTTATGGAATATGGACGAAGATTGGTAAGTTTTACACAAAATTTCAAAATGAACTATATTTGATAATAATGATTTCAACTAATTGTAGGATGAACTTAATGATTACTTTGAATTGAGGTGCCATGACGGCTGCCAAGGAGATAGATACTGAAATCAACAATTGTTTCTTGAAGGAAAGTGACACTGGCGCGTCGTGCGAGTATCGTGAAATTGTGAAATTTATAAGTTATCTAAATAAAATAATATTAATATTTGAAAATTTTTAAAATGGAAGACAAGATTTGTTCATCAAAACGCAAAATTGGTATGTTCAATTTAACAACGTTGGAGAAGCGCCAACTTTCGAATTGCGTGAAGGAGTGGCCCAGGAT
The DNA here is from genome assembly GCA_021498325.1 of Bactrocera minax. Taxonomy (NCBI): domain Eukaryota; kingdom Metazoa; phylum Arthropoda; class Insecta; order Diptera; family Tephritidae; genus Bactrocera; species Bactrocera minax. The sequence goes on from JAKEEE010000032.1 coordinate 1,505,494, forward strand.
CTGGGGTATAAGTAACTCGATGCATTGCAATAAAAATGCTGTGGATCAAACTGGCTACATATAAGCAATGTTCTTGAAAAAAGTGGTGAGTTAATTTATGTTTTATATTCTGTGTTTTATTGTTTCCAATAAAATGTATGTTCTAATCGAGTGCAAATCAGCGTGGACTAGTATATAGTACTATTATATAGTACATATTAAGATTTATTTTTATTTTTAAAATGTTTAACGATTATAATTGTGTTGTTTTATATTTCTGAATTCAAAACCCACGAAACGAGGACGGCAATCTACCTCACCCCATAGAAATCAAGAAACATTCACAATCATTCACAATTCATTTCACAATTAAATTCCTTATTTCTTGAGCTAGTCAAGTGGTTTTGACAGCTGGTTACGCATTGTGAATGATCCACTTAAGAGCCGTATGCAGACCTTTAAATAAAATACGAATACCCAGGTAAATTTTGTGCAAAGAACCGGTAAATAATGTGTTACACGGACTTTGTGATGCTTCAATGAACGTATATGGGGCAGTAGTTTATGCAAACTTCGAAAACGAAAAAGATTCCACAACAGTATTGAATTGGTTACAGATCGATCCTGGACGTGTGCAGATATTTGTATCAAATAGGGTTAGTTTCATACAAACCAAAACCAACATAAAGAATTGGAGGCATATCTACTCAAAGGACAATCCGATGGACATAATTTCTAGAGAAGTGTCACCAAGTGAACTCATCAATAACAAATTGTGGTTTAGAGGACCGGAAATTCTGAATACAAATAACTATAAAATCCAACAAAAGGTAAACATTGATAAGTTAGTTATTCCGGAGATTAAGAAATCCAAGATAGTCATGGTCTTAGCCGAAAAACAAACAATTCTAGTGAATACAAACCATAAAAATAGTTTTGAATCTCTACAAAAAGTTATGGCGAACATATTCAAATTTAGAGATTTTATTATCAGGAAAAAGCCATTAATGAATAAAATTTTCTTTAAGCGACAAGCATTAAATTACATAGTTCGTCAGATACCAAAAAAATATTTTGACTTGGAACTAAAACTAATTATTTCTAATAAAATTCCAAACTAGAAACTTTAGCTCCAATTATAGACAATAATAAGATTATAAGGGTAGGAGGTAGAATTCAAAGTAGTAAGCTTTCAGAGGATGCTAACCATCCTATACTTTTCCCTTATGAGGATGAAATCGTTCGATTATCAATGAATCATATACACCTTAAGCATCTACACAGTGGACCACAGGGGCTAGTAGCAATAACTAGACAAAAGTTTTGGATTTTATGAGGTAGACAATTAGCAAGCCAGAATGTTACAGATGTTTTAAAGCAAACCCTCCCCCCCTACACCATTTAAAGAGAAATTTCAATGATGCAGAATTATCAGAAAATTGCAATCAAAGGGTAATAGAGAGAGTAATGTCTTATACACATACATAAAAATTACATAAAAATGCATTTAGTTTGTTACTTATCCACTTACTTTTATACTCGATCTTTAGGTATATAATTTACGAATAGTTTCACATTATTTGAATTTTATCGAACCGATTACTTTTTTTATCGATTATTTTTTCCACAAAATGTTATTGGCAACCCAGAAAGTCTGCTTACAAGCAAAGAAATGGGAATTCCCCGAACTTCATTTCGATTTTGCTTATTTTCAATATTACAGTTTGGTGATTTATAGCAAGGAAAATTAAATCCAGTTCAAGTTTAAACATTTAGCGACGTTTAGAATTGAAAAAAAAACAATGACGCCAAAAAGGAAAAAAAGGAAAGAAATCAGTGCTAGAGAAAGAGAAATTATCGTTAAACTGTGGAAAAAACACAAAACATATCGCGAAATCGGTAAAACTGTCCGGCGAACACATTCTTCAATTAAGAAAGTAGTACAAAATTTTAAATTGACGAAGGGATTTGTGTCACAGCCTCGTTCCGGTCGCCCTTGGATTTTGACAAATAGGGAATTGCAAAGTGTTGCGTTCTCTACACAAAAATCCTAGGCTGACTGCATCCAAAATTGCTCTAGATATTAGGGAAAAGCACAAAAAGTCTATTTGTGATGATATCGTGCGGAAATTTTTCAAAAAGGCTGGTTATCATGGTCGTGTTGCACGTAGAAAACCTTTCATTTCGTTGGTAAATAGACAAAAGCTACTTGCTTTCGCCAGGGAACATTTGAATAAGCCAGCAGATTTTTGGAATAAAGTTATTTTCTCAGACGAAGGCAAGTTTTGTATATTTGACATCAAAGGGTGTAAGTTGGTGTGGCGGAAACCTTGCACAGAGCTTAATTAATGCTTAAAGAAACTTGATAGCAACGGTGAAACACGTAGGAGGCGGTGTAATGGTTTGGGGGTGTATTGCGAACAGCGGAGTGGGTCGAATGGAATTTATTGAACCAAATATGGATACGACAATGTATCTAAACATTTTAAAAACCAATTTGAAGCAAAGTGCTGAGGAATTGCCAACGATTACTTCTTCTAGCAGGACAATGACCCTAAGCACACTGCTGAAATTGTAAGGCTTTGGTTGCTATACAATGTGCCCAAGCAGTTCCGAACGCCACCCCAATCACCAGTTCTAAACCCTATTGAGGATCTGTGGGATTTTTTAGAACGTAAAATCCGAAAAGATTGTATAAGTTCTAAATTAATGCTCAAAGAAGTAATGCGGGAGGAATGGCGTAAAATCTCCAGTGCGGAAACTTCAAAACACATCGAATCAATACCAAGGCGTTTAGCAGAAGTCATTAAACGCAAAGGAGTTATTAAATTAAAAAAATAATGATTTGCAATAATTAAAAGTTTAATATTACCTTTTGTACGTAGACTTTTTCTGATGAACTTTCTTACATTTTTTTTTCCTTTAGTTTTGTAAGTTATAGTTTTCTCAAATGTTAATGAAAATGTTTAAAGGATTACTGCCATTTAATAAAGTTATTTTGAGCTGATGTAACCGGATTTCAGACAAAATTTTATTGATATTGCTTCATTCGATTTTTGTACGCAGACTTTTTCTGGCAAGTGTACATGAATTAGGATAAGGAAATTCTATAAATAAACGAGCTCTGGGCAACCAGAGCTGGGTACTATTTGAACCGCGAAACTCAATGTGCCTTATTTAACACTGAAGTATGCATGGTCTTTCGAGAATTGTGATCACCATTGAGATATATGCTAAATGTTTAAATTTGTGAGCAAATAAATAACAATATTTGTTTACAGTTTTCGATAATCAAAAGAAGTCTTCAGAAATATTTGTATACATGGATGTGACCGAGTTGCTTCGCCTCTTCGAAACATTTATATATGTAAGTATTTAGGTACATTTAGGTACCTAAATACAGGTAGTATTAGTACAATCCTAATATACAAGGTTAAAAATAAAAAATTACTTATTTGTTGTAGCGAGTTAACACTTTAATGTTAATAGGAGGAGGTGAGTATATCGAAATTGGAGATCCTAATAAAAAAATTTGTTTCTAGAACGAAACTGAACCACGGTTGTAATGCTTAGTTAAGATAGGTAGATAGGAGGAAAGGATCAAAACCACGATACTTGAGCAAAACGTTTCGAAAATTTTATTATTTCTAAAGAGGAAAACATGTTAGGTACATTAATTGATCGATTCGATTTATTTATCGATTCATCGAGTGCATTCTTAAATACATTTCTCAGATAATGAACGAAGAAATAAGAATTTTGACAAAAAGAAACTTCAATTTTTCAAACCACTCTTAAGTAAGAATTTTATCAAAAATCAAAATTTTTAATATTTCTCCATTCATTACCTTTGTTTACCTATCCTGAAAATAAATCCTGCATTTTGTTTGATTTCAGATAATTTGAACCAGAGATATCTTGCTCATCGCAAAACACATTTTTGCGGAGGACCTACAGGATATCGTTTATATGAGCTAGGGAACTCAAAATAAAAAAAAATCAAATAAATCTTCACAAGAAATTCCGAAAAACATCAAATTGTTTTAGGATTCAACCATGCATAATCGCTTAATAACAAAAATTTATATTTTTTTTTCTTTGATCAGTTCGCTATTTAATTATTTTAAAAGTTAAAAGAAAAAATTCGCTTTAAACATAATTAGCGTATATGTAGTTCGTTTCAATTTCATTATCGCGAATTACCAAGAGATATCCTTCTCAAATAAGTGCTATCCCTATTTCCTGTGTTTACAACAATATTAATTTTTTTCTTTTTTTGTTGAGCGTAAACAAAAACTTTGTTTAAGACTGTAAATTACATTATAAATCGAATAGATATATTCCTTGCACTGCAATTAGTTTCTATTAAATGTTTAACAAGTGTCTATTAAAGTTTTCTGAACTAAGTACCTTCATTTAACAATATTAATATTATTACTCATTGAACGTACTTACAAAATTAAAAGTTTCCACCTTCCATTAAATTTTTAAGCCTTTTGCTCCGCATGATGATGTTTTAAGGCATCTAATTCGCTTTGAATACACTCAAACTGATTAAACAATTGCAGCAACTCTTCATGGTTCATCTCTAAATTGATGTCTTCGCCGGTACCAGTTTTTAACTGCAACATTGCTAAGGCATTTTTCTCACGTTGCTCACAATGCGACGAGATTTCCACATTTAATTTCCATGCAACATCTTGTATCTCATTCGACTCATAACGCTCACATGCCAAACTATTCATAATAGGAGTCGTTTGATGCACCCATAACCTTACAATCGCATCGATTTTCGCATCATCTTGAAGCTGCAGCTTTTCTCGTAATTCAGCATGCAATCGAGTTGGTTTGATGACAAATGTTGAAGTGCGTCGTAAAATGTAGGAAAAAGTTTTAATCATTAGAAGAAACTCGGCACGTGGTGCACCAACTAAACGTTCCAATTCCTCCAATGCATTTTCTGGCTCTATAACATCTTCTGTTGTCGCCGGTATCATTTGTCGATGGACAAAACTTAGCACGGTTGTAAAAGTATCATAAGGTAAAGCATTTATAATTTTTATACCCTCTCGTGCTCTACAAAGTAAACAAGATTGTAAAATTAGAAATTTAAAAACCAAAATTTTTGATAGTCACCTATCAGTAATTTTTATCCAATTGGCAGCCATTAATATGTATTAAACGTTAATTAATTGTGTGCACTTCTCTTAATATGTTATAATAGAATGACTATACTCATCAACATTCCAAGTGCAAATTATGTAAAATGATGACCTTTTGTATATCAAAATGGTGTCCAACCGTGCTACACAGCAGTGTTACCACTCTAGAAAATATTTAATTACCGAAATGCCTTCCAAATCTGTTCAACCATCATCAAAACTACCACATTTTTTTATCATCAAAACATGCCGTTTTATTTCACTTCACATTTTGAAATGTGTGGGCATGTAAAGAAACCTTAAAGGTCAATTAAATTTAGCTACATTTAGGCACATTGTACATATGTTTCAAATATTTTATGTTTAAAAATAACAAATAATACATAACACTGAGATGTATATATATCATATCATATACAACTGTGGTGGTACTGAAAATAGAGGAAAATTTTACCACAAAATATGTTAATTATTTAAATAATTTATTATTCCTTTCAAAATAAAAGTTATTGATAACCAAATGTCTTATTTATGTTAATTGTTTTTCAAAGTGGTTACAAATTCAAAGAGTTTGAATTTATTGGTAGCACTCTGAAAGTAGCGTTACCAACCATTGATTGTTTTCATATTACAGTTGTTTGGAAGCTTGTATGGACACATCGTCTTTATGCTCTTAAAATTATTTTAATATTACTTAATATTTAGTTAAGTGGTGATCGGATATGACAGCAACGTTGCGTTATCGTGGTGATAAAAACAATATTATTGAGTTGGCAAAAAATTTGGATGCCTTCAAGAAAGTGCCGGAAAAATATACAGAAACAACAGAAATAGGTGGTACATGTAAGTTGATTGCAAAGATATATGCACAAAAATAAGTGATACGCTAAAATATTTTATCTTATCCTATCCTCAGTATCGTTATTAAGTCGTTTGCTCATTATTTACCTCATATACAAGGAGGTATACTATTACAAAGAAGCTGATCTCATTTATGAATTTGAACCTGATATCGACATGGATGATAAAGTACAAATGCATGTTGATATTACCGTGGCCATGCCGTGCTCCTGTAAGTAAATATGACAATGCAACCTAGATAGATCGATCAGTAATGCAAATTTAATGTATAGCTCTTTCTGGGGTTGATCTAATGGATGAGACACAACAGGATGTATTCGCATATGGCACGTTGCAAAGAGAAGGTACATGGTGGGCTTTGCCTGAAAAGGAGCGTCTGCAATTCGAACGCATGCAGCATATGAATACGTTTTTGCGAGAAGAATATCACTCCGTTGCGGATATTCTTTTTAAAGATATTATTAAAAATAATGAAATGAATATCAAACCAACATGGGACGTGAAAAATTATCCGGAGGAACTATATGATTCATGCCGTTTACATGGTACATTGGGTATTAATAAGGTAATTGGAATAAGGAATACGTTGTATAGAACATGCATAGAACATGTTTAATGCATGTACCTACACGTGTGAAAGTATTTTAATCATAATATAGTGAACAAAATGCATAAGTTCAGTTGGTGTTATTGAAGATAATTAAAAAATTAATATTTATTTATATATTACCATATAAAATATTCAATTTGCAAATTACTTTGTTTTCTGTTCATTCACGTAAAATTTAATATGGCAACTCAGTTCAGAAGTGCCATAATTGGCAATTCGAAATTGTGCCTATAAACGTGGAGATGGCATTGAAATATTAGTAGCTTATTAAACTTTTAAAGAAATTCACTGAGAGATCAACGTGAAATAATAGTATGTAGAATAGTGTATAAAAGAGATAACAAAACAAAAAAAAATTTCTAAATTGTATATTTTTGCCAGCTCAATAATTGAGTGGCAACAACGTATACACATCAAAATAAAATAGAAAAAAGTTTAATAGGGTGGCAACACTTCGAATCCAATCTAAAAAGAAAGCTGTAAAGAAATGTTTGGTTAATTGTGGCGTAGCTAATATAAATTTATAAAAAAATATGTTTTATGCACATTTAATTTTGGCCAAAAAAGGCCCATTGGCTCGGGTATGGTTGGCTGCTCACTGGGATAAGAAAATAACGAAGGCGCATGTATTCGAAACCAATATCGAGAAGTCCGTGGAAGGCATAATGCAACCAAAAGTAAAATTGGCGCTTCGAACTTCGGGGCATTTATTGTTGGGCGTCGTTAGGATTTATTCGAGGAAAGCGAAGTATTTACTGGCGGATTGCAATGAAGCATTTGTTAAGATCAAAATGGCATTTAGACCTGGCATGGTTGATCTTCCTGAAGGACACAGGGAAGCAAATGTAAATGCAATCACTCTGCCAGAAGTATTTCATGATTTCGATACAGCCATGCCCGAATTGAACGATATTGACATTGAAGCACAATTTGCAATAAACCAATCTAGAGCAGATGAGATCACTATGCGGGAGGATTATGGTGGTAGCTTGTCGCTTTCTATTCATGATGATGGTTTTGGTGATATGGGATTTGAAGGCGACACTCCTGATTTGATACGTGGTCCAATAGATGCCAATATAGATGATCAATTATTTGGTGATGGTGGCATGGCTGATGTAACACTGGTAGATGAACCAAAAATAACATTAAATGATACAGATTTGGCAAATTCACGATTAGATGGAGATGGTTTTGGTGATGAATTTGGACAGCCAGAACTTTTTGAAGACGATCTTTTTGCTGAACCACCATTAGATACCAGCGACAATAATTTAAAAGCTGCTATTGGAGCGGCACAAGAATCTGATGACGACGGCATGGATCATATGGATATTAGACCACCATCTGTAGCATCCAGTTGTGAGCACGCATCAGAGGCAAATGAAATAGAAAAAGAAGCTCATAAAGATGAGGGTAATGAAGCTTTAGGCAATTCAAAGGAGGATGAAAATCCTTTGGACCAGTCAACATTGTTGCAAAATGAAGATGAAAGCTTTGCATTAGCTCCTATAGATGCCTCGGCATACAAAGGTGTCACGAAAGCTAAACGCAAACGTAAGCTAATAGTTGATGAAGTCAAAAATATATCTGGCGAGGAAATGAAGGCCCAATTGGCAAATACAACGGACATTGTAACTACATTAGATTTGGCACCACCTACAAAACGATTAACTTATTGGAAGGAAACTGGTGGTGTTGAAAAATTATTTTCGCTTCCTTCTAGAACTATACCGGCAAGAACATTGTTTTTAAATTACCAAAGACATTTAATGTCCCGTGGTACAGCACTCGAAGACTTTTCTATACTTGGTCCATCTGATTTATTGGCTATAGAGCATATACAGAATGAAAATGATGTAAATGTAATAAATAAGCGTGGCCGTAAACGAAAGCATGACTTCCAACCAGTACAGCAAAATGCGGTGGATGTGACATCACAAAGTCTGGCGGCACCAGAACCTGTGCGTGAACTCGAACAAAGTGTTGGTCAAGCACAATATTCGTTGGCCGACAATTTAATACCACCTGCGGAGAACTCGTTATTTGATAACATGCGCAGCCCCAGCCGTATGCTCAGCATGAATGAAATCAATGCTATTGAAAATTTAACATCACTCAATGATTTACCTCTGACGCCGAGTAACATGCATCATGGCATCGACGCCTCCGATGATTTCAATCACGGCGACGCGACGCCCGCAGGTCTACACCACGGAGACCAGACTCCGCATCATTCCAGTATTGATCATATCGATAATTTACCCAATCTACCAGCCGATCAAGTGTCATCTGTACTGCAAGAAGCTGAGAATCTACCAAATATCCAATCAGATGTACAAGCAAGCAAGGCGCAACGCACCAGCGATATATCCACAGATTGGAATGATTACGACTTACCACCACCACCGCCAAATCCTGCTGAAGAGCAATTGGAAAACGAAACAGATGAACAATTTGAGGAACGCGTACTCAATAAACGAGCAGCGCAGTTATTCTACACCGTTAAATCTCGTTTAATAAAACAGGATTGCCTAATATTATCTGCATTAACAATGAATAACACCAGGAAGCAGGCAGCACAAAAGTTTTACTCGCTATTGGTGCTGAAAAAGTTCCGTGCACTCAACATTGAACAGATCCAGCCATATGCGGACATAGAAATATCAAGGGGGCCGCTATTTGAAAATCCGAAATTATAAAGCATGATAAATTTTATTATATTTTCTTTTATATTATTATTATAATAATTATATTTTATATAACGAATGCAATTTCGCTTTTAAATCGTAATTTTCTGTATGTAAATAATAAATTATTTTTATATATAAATAAATATTATTGTACAAAACTGATTTGAATTGAATGTTTAGTTTTAAAGGACGACCAGGTATTATTTTTACGAGATAAAAATGTGACAATTTGACAGTGGAAATCCGTAGATATGTAAGTACTAACAAAACTGCAGTGTAGAAGTAGAAATGTGTTCCAACAGAAGTTAACCATCTTTATTAACAGAAATTTTACACATACACATGTATATATACCCTTGGTTTGATGCTCCTAAAACAGTTTGTAATAAAATAAAGTAGTTCTATTATAAAAGAGTGTAATTGTTTTATGATATTAGTTTAAACTAACTACATGCAACAATTTCAAGGTCGCTGGAGTTCTGCACTTGGTTGGTGGCGCGCAACCATTCGTTGGTCTCTTTGGCGATCGCTGGACAATCGATTTTAAACGTAGGCCAAGTAATTTCACGCATCGCATCAATCGCTTAAGTTTCGGTCAATATTCGCGGCGCATCGTACAACCACTCGAAGGCGACGAGACGTTGATAGCCGACGAAGAAACAACAGTACAATACTTTTTGAAAATCGTACCCACTGAAATACACAACACTTTCACAACGATCAATACGTATCAATATTCAGTGACCGAGAATGTCCGTCAATTGGGTGTGTATAATTGTATGTAAATATGTATATATTTTCAATAACTATTATTTTTATCTAGATCCAAAAAAAAACTCGTATGGGTCCTCTGGCATCTACATCAAATACGACTGGTCGGCATTAAAGATCATTGTGCGCACCGATCGCGATAATCTCGTACAGTTCATAATACGACTATGTTCCATCATAGCTGGCATCATCGTTATCTCAGGCAAATACCCATATTCTTAAACTTATTTTAAGACAATTAATAAAAATATTATGAGTTTCATTGCAGGCATTTTAAATGTCATATTGGTGTCTATGCAGCGCCTTACCATCAACATATTTGCGCCTCAAATCTTACAACAAACACTAAATCAACGAAGCATACGCCCATCCTTCGATCATGTTAGCCGAGAAGTTGGCGCTCATGTCGCTGGTGGAACCGATGCTGTGAGCGTGAATCTCCTCGACGCCAACCCATCGGCGCCCACAACTAAAATACTGTCGAACAATCTCATTAATACGGCGAATAGCATGACTGACAGTATAAGCTTATTGAATGCTACAACTACAACAGCCAGCATTCCAATGATTGTGCCAATAGCCGTTGATGAGGAGACACAAACCAAGTAGCTGATTTTCATTCGTTCATCGAAAAGGAGTTTTTACACTGCGTTCGTAGTGTTCAAGGTCAATTTTTTTTAAACAAAGATTTTATATGATTTGTAGTTGTGTACATACGTATATGTGTACATGCATACATATATTTGTATGTTTAATTAAAAGATCTTTCATAGGTTCTCTGTAAGAAACAGCTACTATTTTTATTTAGCATTCCAATGTGGCTCAGCTAATAAATATCAAATTTTAAACAAACACATACACACTTATATATGTATATGTATGTCATGAGACAGTTGAATTTCATCCTATTGCCCTAAGTATAAATCGTATGAATGTGCACGTATTTAGTAAAAAATCAGTTAAAATATACTCGTAAATATGTGAGTATATTAATTCTTCACCGTCTCGAATAGATCCATTTTTATATTGGCGAAATTACCGCTGCGCTTGTAACCGCATATGCTTTTCAATATTTCCAAACTCGATGCAATCGTAGTGTTCACATCTTGTTCATTGCCTAAGCTTGGATTCAGTTCCACCAAATCAATGCCTTGCACACGATTCGTGTCACGCAATGCCTCTACAACCGAGATACCCTCTCGTAATGTTAGGCCGGCACAAACAGCCGTACCAGTGCTGGGCGCTACGGATTTGTCCAAAGCGTCTATATCGAAACTGACATGTATCTTATTTTGCGGCTTTAGTGAGTCCAGTGTACGCTCGATGATTTTAGAGATGCCGTACTTGTCCACAGACTGAAAAAATGAAAGCACACAAATGAGTGCATGAGTTCTTGAGTAGAGGTTTTCAGTTAGGAAATATAAAACAATTTACTTAACGGTAGTAATTGGTTATTTGCCTATATATAAACTCCCTTTGAACTGTAAAAGATTCTACGTGTCGCTATGAAAAAACTTGTTAAAATCACAGTCTTGATTTAACGGTCCTAAGTTGAACAAGCTAATTTGTAAAAGCTAGCGTACGTTTTAATTACCCTTAATATGAGCTGTTGAAGCAAAAAAACGTTTGTATCTTAAACTCTCCCACCTCTTCAGATTTGATTCCAACAAACCCAAAGTATAGCGCGTATACTAACAGTATCCCCATGACATTAACAACATATTTACTCTGAAACCTACTCATCATCTCCCATTTGTTTTTGGTTGCACCTAGTTGTGGTTTTTGTTGTTGTTGTAACGGCAAAAAACATCCAACAAATAATTTGAGTTCGCAACGGCCTGCTTGTTAGACCTGCTTTCAGATGACTCCGATAATAACAGTGAAAACATAGACAGTTAATTTAAAAAGCTTCCTTCAACAAATGTTTCATCCCTTTTTAAGCGTCTGAGAAAGAACAAACCCCTCGATTTTTAGGATAAAATCCAGGCACGCAAAGCAAGCACTATAGACAAACATCTTGCCAAAGAACTAATCACATATTGTGCTGAATGTGGGTATTAAGAAGATTAACCTTGAATTCACCATTGAATAGCTTAGATAATACTGCTAAGGAGTGGTCAGTTAACAACATCTGAATCCTCGATCAACATTTCGATGACTCGATTTCTGTGAAAAAATGGCCGATCAGCTAGTTGGTCATAGGTTCTAATCTTCGTCTTTCTGCTTGGAACTGAGCTCAATAAATGAAACACGAGGCCACTATCAAGCTGGTCGAGCTGTTGTAAACCACCTCTCTCTCGACTCGTTCGCTCCTATTTTACTTACACATTTGCAATTGCTTTTTTTTCCCATCCCACATTTGGCGCCACTGCTTTTTGCAGTTTATGCAAAACATACGCATTTTCCATTGTGCGAAAGGTGTCCTTGGTGCATCGTGCGAACAATGCAAGCATTTTCCCACAAGAAAAGTCATTGACATTTTTCAACGCACCGATTTTCACGTACCATAAATAAAATGCTAAATTTGGTTGGTAGGTTTGGGAAGTGCAAGGCTTGATTAACGCCGCATCACCCCACTAACACACGGCGTATGCGGATTATACGTGCGACAGGCGGAAATCGCCTGCACTGAATTGCAACCATATATACAGACATATGAACATAAACAACAACAAATTTATTTATTTATTATTATTATTTTTCTTTTTAATTTGCCGTCATGCACCGCGCCGCCGATACGGTTCATTCCCCTTTTGACGCGTTGTTGTAAAAATTAATGTCCCTGCATGTGACGGCGAATCCTGCGCACCCTTTTTATGCATTTAGCACCCTATACTCTGCGCGCATTACAACCACCACCGCCATCTTGCGCTTCTGCCACGCCACAGTCGAGGTGTAGACAAAATGCAGTCGCCGCAACGAACTCCGCGAGGGTTATTCACCGCAGCTCGTTCACGGACTGTGTCTAAGTGTGTGTATGTATGTATATGCAAGAATATCAATGATCGCTACAGTGTATGCAGTGGGTTAGGAGTAAAATGATCTTGCTCCTGCTGTTGTTAGCGCCGCCGCGCCGCCGCGCCAACGTTCCAACGGCAGTGAAAGTAACAACGTTTTCAAACAAGTTTTGTAACAACATAAATAAAACTTGCCAACACACACATACATATGTACATACAGCTACGGAAGCAAGCCGAAGGGCTCAGTTCTTTGCGCAGACTGACAATGTAGAGAATGCACCCCCTCGTTAAAAGACAATAACCCATCGCCTGTGCGAACCCACAGTGGTTCGAAAGAGCTGTTTTTTCGCTAAAACATCAACGACGCGATGTCTCGGTTTTTTTTATACTCGCTAGCAATCACCCTCAATGCATTTTTGAATGAATGTTTGAGGTGGATCTTCTGACAGGCAGGCACTTTCCCGGCTTTGGAGGACACGACGTCAAGACTTATCACCCCATACATGTTGTTGCATCTGCCTCTCAGCTTTGATTCCTACATCCGAAGATTGCAATTTTTTTAAAATAAAATTTCAAAACTCCGGGCAACTGACTGTTCATCCACATTTATATCGTTACTTGACTAAGCCCTTCTCCCATTGAGAATTAGCTTTGGTGTTATCCGACCAATTGAGGGTTTTGCTGCTTTTAAGCCGACTTAGAGCGGCTGCCTATATTTTTTTTTTATAAAGTTTTTCACGTCAGTAATACATTCGGAGGTTTGACCTAGGCTGTCGAAGGACTGTTGCTTTCAGAAATATTATCGGCCCGGACTAGAGTCCATGTCCTATTTTATTGCGCTATAAGCGCGCCATTTGCAGTATTTTTGTATATGTGGGTGTTTAAGCAACAGTCCCTTACCTCCCAAGTCCAAATTCTCCCCATTATTTTTTTATGAAATCTCAAAATTCACCACTGTGCTAATTTAGTTGCGCTCATATTCTCATGCAAGTATGTAGTCTGAGTATGCACGTGTAATGTATACTTACATCCATTGCGAACGCTCGTATGCCCAATTTATTCAGGATATACGCTTCGTACGGGTCAATGTCCCTCAAGCCAATATAAACAAGCTGATCAGCGGCCAAACTGTCAATGAAATGATAAGTAATAAATACAAATGAAAATAAGTCAATCATATATATATATATAGGATATCAAATATATACACAGGATACACTAATAAAGTACATATTAAAATATATGTGGACACAGACACAGCCACAGACACTTAAAAATCTCATGCTCCACCTTTTCTTTATCTCAGAACAACTTAAGTTTTTCTAATATGTAAGCTTTTTCTGGCAGATCTGTCAAATTTAAGGTTTTACCGAGGTCGTGGATTTTCGGCGGTTATCATATTTTAGTGGTTAGAGATGCTCATGGCCACTATACGAGTTCTGTGTTCGATCCCAATTCTGAGTAACATTAAAATCGATGCATGCTGATTTCTGCAATGAAAAAGTCTCTTAATAAATTTGTTATCCGTTGGGCGACGTCTTAAACTTGTAGGTTCATTCATGTGTTTAATAACATTAAAGCACGTACTACCTACGTGCCACGTACGTACCTACGACGTACCTTAGGACTTCATTAAGCACTCGACGAAGGCTTACAATCTGTATGGTCGAGGAAAAGGTTTCGGTGATATATTATATTATTATTAATTGAAATACTTTGGTGTTCGCTGTGAACGCTTACAACTGACAGACCATGTAGCACGTACGAAATATGGTATGTGTTGTAAACTTTCAAAACACATACCGCGATCACCACGCGATCGGCTTGGCAACGCCCAAGGGGCGAAAACTAATCATTTGCATCAGCTCAGCAAGCTGAAAACACCCCACAGCGAATATTTTAGATATTATATATATATATCATTTGTATTTCAGACGGAAAATGCGAAATTAAAAAATAACAAGAAAAACGGCTGGCAGCGTTGTAAAAGGATATACAAACATATTTAAATGCAAGCTCGCAAGGCGAGCAACGCTTCGAGGGTCCTTAATTTTCCAGCACAGCGCACCGCGCACCGCGACAAACTAGCTGCTTGGCTAGCAGTTGACTGCTGCTTCTGTGACACGTGATTAGTGCAGTATTTGCAACCGCACTGGCCGGCTACGCGGCCCAGTTTCGTCCACCCTGCAAGTTGTCGCCTGCCTTAGGGCCGCTCATTTACGCGTGTGATGTTGTAAGTGCATTTTTCATTATCCTTCAGCACCATTATTCGGATACGAAGTGTGTAAACAGCCAAAGGGGTTGCTTTTACATGCTTTCCTACGCATATGTATGATGTGTGTATGTATTTGGTTTCTAAGGAGCGTCCTACTTATACAAGCCTTACACAATCGGTTGACTTTTCAGGTTTCGTCGATTTGCTTTACATATTTTGCTGCTTACATATGTGTGTAAGTAATCATAGAAGTATGAATTGCTTTTTTAGGTTTTTTTTTTTTGTTTTGTTTTCACCATATTTGCATAAGTTAAGGGTGGATTAGAAGTGACTGCGTTTGGCCATTTGGGTTTCTTTAGATCATAAGTTTTCCATTAGCGGTTGTTTTTTGAAAATTCGGTTCCAGCTGTTTGGCTTTTAAATCCTTTGTTATGTTCCTAATAATTCTATACTACTGTGACGAAACCCTTTTGTCTTTTTAATGTTTCTAAAAACTAAATAACCCAACTTTCTAGTGTTCAAATCACTTCAAAGAATTTAAGCTGCAAGAGTGCAACTCCATACGAGGCCTGCGACTGCGCTTTGTCTTTCAGTGCTTTATTCAGCTATACTTTTTTAAGCAGAATGAACACTGAAAACTTCTAAGTTCTGAAAGACTGGTATGTAGTTTTACGAGACATTTGAATTATAAATACACTTCCCAACTACCGTTCATAAGTGGAAAACTAACAGCAGAAGGTGGCGCCAGCTAAACTGTTTTGCATTGGCGCTTATCGACATATTGGTGGTCCTAAAAGAGACTTTTGTTTCATGTCGGTTAAATCCCCACTATCCAGCGAGTTATAGTTACGGACAACGCGATGGGCTGCGATCGTCTAAGCAGCTTCTCTTCAATTCAAATAACTGTACTGGAGCAGGCATCAAAAAAGCGCAAACTATTGAATTTGGCTGCACATGGCTTGTAATTTCTTTTCGAATTTATTGGAAATGTTTTATATTAGAATATATCAGAAACATTCTTTGGAAAACATGCGAAAGGTGGCTTCATACAAATAATACAAAGTATTGCTGAATTTCAAGGCGATTTTGATAACAAATATCCTATCAACTAACCGGACGCAGTAATAACAGTTGCTCATATGTACATTACTTTCATAAGCATATTGGATCGTAGCCTCGCATCCGGTATAGTTTACTGCCAATGTGCAAGTCTCACACACTTGCTCGATTTTTTCTTGACCTACACCACAGCCACTCAAGTTTCTGTTTTACCGTCTTTTGTTGTGTTCCCCTCAGTAAAAATGTAAGCGATAGTACGAAGTTCGAAGGAAGCCGATGAGCAGCAAAATTTTGCTTTACTTGCTACATTTGCCTCGTCACAGAGTTTCAAGTATGCATTCAACGCGATGAATGTGGGAAACACTTCAAGGTATTACAAACTCGTTAATTATACAAACATGTGCAAGTGAAAGAAAGTGCATACTTAGCCAGCTTTTAATACCTTGGAAGTTGCAAATATTCTCAGGTTAGCGTTTTTTCCCGGCACACTACTTCGGTTGCCAGAGATTGTGACGTTGCTAGATATAACGCCAAAATATATATCTTACATAGTTAGCTAGCTAGCCAAGCTAAGCCAAGTTTAGCTGATCCATCTAAAGCGCGAACGGAAACTTCGATCGACAGTTCGCTTATATTAAGCTCGTAACTAGTTAGCGGTCGCACGAACCCTTGGGGTGATCTGCAATACGCCCTAGTTCATTGCACCCTGTTCGTTTCTAGTGAAGCAATATACAAATTTGCTGAGCACTTGTTTTACCAACAACATCGTCTGAATTGGATTGTTGTTGTAGGTGCGAGACGTCGCCTTTCTGTCTACAGAAATCCTTAAACTCAGCGTAATATGAGCATAAACATATGTATATATGTATGTAAGCTTGTACGCGCATAAATATATATCTTGCCAAGCAGCTGCATAAGTGCGGAAGCGGATGCGTTGAGTATGCCATTTTGTGTTTGCTTGCGAAATTGGCGCATGGTGGTTGATACTTTGATTCTCTTCGTATGCGTTTTGATATGTGTACATAAATGATGCCCGTAAATCGATTTGAAGCGAATCAATTGAACTGATCACAGTTCGGCGCCTCGAATGGCAAGTTGTTTCCCTGTTCGCTACTATTATCGTTATCGGCGTTGCCATTCGCTTTTGATCGTGTTAATTGCATTGCATTAATTGCACAATGTATTGCCTTTGTGTACCTATGTGCGCCTGTGCGTTCATGTAGTTCAGGTCCTTTGTCACTTTGCACATAATTTCCTTCTCTAATGCAAAATGTAACAATTTTTTCTGATTCCTGTAGTTTTCACCATTTAGCTTGCTATTCCGCGTACCAATCGCAGAATATTTTTGTGCACTAACTTTATATGTACGTATGTATGCTTATTGCCCAACCACCCTCCTATTTTGAGCGACGTGATTGCGTTGCGTAAAAGCGAATTGCACACGTATACACTAGTATATACACGTAAACGTATATACACTCACCCGATGGTAAGAAAAGGATTTGCTGACATTGTGCCACCGCCGCCGCCTCCGACACATGCGCCGGATGTAAGCCAAACGAATACAATAAAAAGGGCTTTTCAACCCTTAAGGGGGTGGTCTACTCACTAGTTTCAATTATGCATTGATATGGTAATGCAAATATATACATACATGCAAATGTGTGCCATTACTTCACGTATCTACTCCGCTTCTACTTCCGCTAGCTATGCAAGCATGCGACCACCGATATTCCGTCCTGTGTGCGGGCAAAAGTTATATTCCGTTGTAAACGTGTTGTAATACTGAAAGAGTACGCCAGGTAACGGCAGCAGCACGAAGTATCTGTTTGTGCTCACTATAAAGCGGTTGACGACCTCTCTTTCGTCCATTCTTTCGTTTTTCTTTATCGTGCGTGAAGTAGGGCGGAAGCTTTTGCGCCGCTTGAAACTCCCTTTTCTTATTGTAAGTGTACTGCACATTGCCATATACATAAAAATATGCATGTTCATATATATCTGGGTATATGAATACCTGCCGCAACGATGGATATCTCTTTTAACGCTGACGCGCACGTCGACGTGATTGCCGCAGTAGCGTCCACAGCAAGCCAGTAATCTGGTGGTGCTTCTCTCATAAATAGACAACACTAACAGCAAAAACAATGTCCAAGCAAGAACAATTTGACAAAAAATGTAAGGTGGGGCAATATTTATAAATTGTTTCATTAATAGTGGATTATTTGAGGCTTTGGCTGCCCTTTTGGATATTTCTATAGGTACATATATTTGTACATACACACATGCAAGCGTATGTATGGAGGTATATATTTATTTGGTTGAGTCTAACTTCGAGTAAAACGGAAGTCGAAAGCTCCAACAGAAAGCAGCAGCACTATCAAAAATACATACATACATGCATACATTAGTGCATGTCGATAGCGTTCAATGCATATACAACAACTATAAGTCTAGCGGCCTCATTCTGTAGTGTACGGAATATTTCCGCAAACATCACAGTTCTATTCATTTTGGAAAATATTTATAATTTTAAGTGTTAATTTGTTTAAAAGTGAAAACTCATGAATATTTGAGTAACAGGAGTTACTGTTTCCAAGTTGTGTTGGATATAGCTGTATGTTTGTATGTACGCCATTAAATATATACATACGTATGTACTATTTTAAATATACATAGCTGGCCGCAAGCAGCCCGTATTTATAGTCACTGCACAACTACCGGCGTGAACTATTTCCAGACACGGTAGCTACGCATCACAGCGTCCGCCATTTTAAACTCGGTAAAGGCAAAACACCAGCAGCATTAAGATCAGCGAGTATAATCAGAGAGCGTTGAATAGACAATGTTTGCAGAGTTTAACTCACACAACACCACGTAACAGGAAAAAGTGTAGTTTTCTCTATGGAGAATACTAAACCAAGTCATAGAAAAATCCGGCAACTCACAAAAGCACAAAGCAGCATTATTGGCGTCGCTGTCGACTCCTCAGCGTGGCGCTCTCTTTGGCTTACGCTGCGCTGCCGACGGCAGACAGCTTAGCGTTCGTTTGTGAATTTGTAGCTTCGATTCTCACATCTATGAGATTCGTTTTTCACTTGAATTCGTGCGCTCGCCGTAAACACAGCTATTCTCGGGTGAGATTCTCGTTTTTATTGTGCAAACAGAATTAAAGAAAAAAAATCCCAAAGCATTAACATAGTATACATAAAAGGTAGAGAACGAAGAAAAAATATTTTAATAGTCATAAAGCAAATTATAACGTTTAGTGAGTGCAGTATCATATTAATAAAAAGTTAAAAATATGTAAGAACTGCTAAAAGTATTCCTTAGTTATACGACACGACTACGAATTAATTACGCCAGAATTCGCATATATGTATATACATATATTTTTTTTTTTGTTGGGTAGAGAAAATTTTTTGGAAAAGCAATAAAGGGGACAAAGTGAAAATTCGATAATTTAAGGAATTTGTGTTTGTGTATGGTGTAATATCGATACAAAAATGCTCATAGAGATTTATGTGTTGAATTGCAAAGAAATTCTCTATATTTATTAATGGTTGCAATTAATTGAACGCGTGTGAGCAAAGTTCATTAAACTCCATTGTTGCGTCGTCAAATTGGAAAAGTTGAAGGAAAACCAAGATCGTAGCATGCAAAGGAAAAGGGTGCAGCAATAACAGCAACACAAATCAACCGGACAATAGACGGGTGACACGAATATACGAACAAGCAAAGCTGGCATCTGGTGAATATATTGATTTTTCAAGTTGGAAGCTACAATTGCGCAGGGCAGAGGCGAAGAAATTTTTGTGTTCAGGTTGTGAAAAGAAAAAATGAAAAGAGGAACGCGGTCGTCCCACGGATATGGGCCTCTGTAATTTAAAATTGTGTAGCAGCGCAACGGACGTAATAGTGAATTGATGGTGAATGATTAATGATGGTCGACAGATTAAACATTTTTAGTGCTAACATATTTGATTTAATTAATACGAGTTTACAAAAAGACAAACATGAAAAGTAAATTGTATTTTCATACATGTTCATATTTATAAATTTGCATTGCAATGTTGAACTACAAAAAGAAAAGTATCTCACAGAAACAGAAAAGTGACGGCAATAGCGACATGAAATCTCATACATATTTGTGTGTGTGCGTATAAGTGGTTATTTTATATTCATGTCAAAATAACTGGAAAGGCGACATGATACAATTTGTCAAAATGCATGCAAAATTATTTAGTTATTTTCTGATATCAATTTCGGGTAACATGTAGTTTTAATATAAGTTTTAAGTGATTTTACGTACAACTTTTTAGACGAAACTTATCTAATTTACAGAAGCAACAAAAACGAGCAGAATTCTGAAGCACCGTGCAAATTCAAACGAAAAATACACCCAGGAAAAGTGTATCTATCGAGCAAATAGCAATAGCGGGAAATTTATATAAAAAAGTACATAAAATTTAGGGGCAAGCAAAAACCAACACATTCATATAAAGAAAATCGATAAATCGATTGACTTAGCAGCTCTCTCCCGAATTTCACAAACGTTTTAACTAAAACGCCATTTTCAGCGTTGCCAACTATTTCTTAACAGCCAACGTTGACATAAGAGACGCAGACGTTACCGTCGGGACAGCGCAGCATTAAAGTGAAAGAACAAATTTACGCAAGAGCGAAGTTGTAGTGAAAAAGCATCAAAATTATTGCCGCAACGAGAAAAGCACACGCCAACGCAAGTGAGTATTCAAGCAAAAAAGTAAAGCGCATGACTATATAATTGTAAGCACGTTTGTAAGTTTGTGCATACAATGAAATCGCCGAGGTATAGTGGAGCGCCACTACGAACACCATCGTTTCCGCATAAACATACATATGTACATATCATATATTGTCTTTTCTCTTTTTGTATGTAGTTTTATTTCGTTCTTTCATGCGTCGGCGCATCAATGCAAAATAAAATTAAAATAGGATTGTTGTATATACATTTACGCGTATGTTTTGTTCTAACATTATCGAGTGTGGTTGTGTTAACTGTGGTGGTGGTGGCGGTGGCAACGTCCCCACCCAGTGTAGTGAAAACAATATAACTGATTTCTGATTATCGTTAGTGATTTGAATGCATTTTTGTTGTAACTAAAACTAGCCGGTATGCCTTTAAAATATATGTATGCATGCATGAAATGTACTATATATGTATGTGTGCATGTCGTATAGGCGCGGCTGTATCTTCAACAAATGTTTAGCGTTTACTCAATGCCATTTTATAGAATTTTTTTTTTCATTTGGAATAATTGATAAATGAGCAGAATGAGTGTCAAAAAGTATTTAAAACTTATATTTAGTAACATTTTAGTTACAATTTAAATTTTTGATCACAATTCATATATGCTATTCACATTTTAACTCTTTAAGTATTCGCCTTAATGTTTTTTTTTTATTTTTTTTTTTTTATAAAAATCAAATGACAAAAATAAACATTCACATATTCTTAAATATATGGAAAGTTTTAATGTTATGTATATGCAACAATGGATATTGAGTGTATATAACGTTTGGTTTTATTGTTTTCCATTGTTATAATTATACACATTCATATTTGTAATTAAGCCAATTTCCATACATAGTATATACAATTAACTAATTTACAATTTCCTCAGGCAAACGTAGATATTTAATAAAATTAACCCATTAGGAACAGATATATAAAAATTCAGTTTCTTGAAGGGCATATTTTAAATGATTAATTGGAACCGAAACAAATTGGATATACTAACATAGGACATTCATTGAATTACAGAAATATATGGCAATGAGTTTGAATGCATATCCTAAATAAAAAATGACAAGTTCTCTGTGATTAAGTTTCGAGATCGTACTTGGATCATCGTTCAATTTGTTACAACTACTAATACATATATACATTCATAAATTTATGTGCCAAAAATTCTTATTTATAGTATCCATATAAAGTGTTATTTCTTACTCTAAATTTGTATTCTTTATTTATTTTTTCTCAAATATGTCTCAACAACAATCATTTGCTATATCCACGTCCGCTCTAACCGCTTCACTCATCCCTCTGCGCCTTCGCCTGTTACTTAGTGGACTTTATGATGGCGAATGCCGGTGCTGCAGGCACAGTAGACGCTCAGGCCCAGCTAATGGCTCAAACCGCCGCCAATCCGGCCGCTGCCGCAGCCGCCCTAGCAGCTTCGAATGCATCGCCTGCGCAGACTGCTGCCGCTGCTGCAGCCGCACAACTGCAACAGCAGCAGCAGGTGCAGCAGGCTATTTTACAGGTGCAACAACAGCAAACACAACAAGCCGTCGCCGCCGCCGCTGCAGCCGTCACCCAACAATTGCAACAGCAAAGTACCAACGGCGGCAATACCAATACCCAACAGAATGGCAGTAATGGCACAACCGAGACACGTACTAATCTCATAGTAAACTATTTGCCGCAAACAATGACCGAAGATGAGATACGTTCACTATTCTCCAGTGTGGGCGAAATTGAGTCTGTAAAATTGATACGCGATAAATCGCAAGCGTTTATGGATCCACTGAATCCGCAAGGACCAAATAAGGGTCAAAGTTTGGGGTATGGTTTTGTCAACTATGTACGTGCTCAAGATGCCGAACAGGCCGTTAACGTATTGAATGGGCTGCGTTTACAGAATAAAACCATCAAGGTGTCATTCGCACGACCATCTTCGGACGCCATTAAGGGTGCGAATTTATATGTGTCGGGACTGCCGAAGAATATGACACAGCAAGAGTTGGAGGCCATTTTTGCACCATTTGGAGCTATAATCACATCACGAATACTACAGAATGCCGGCAACGATTCACAGACCAAAGGTGTCGGTTTCATACGTTTTGATAAACGTGAGGAGGCAACACGCGCAATTATTGCACTGAACGGCACCACGCCGCCGGATTGTACCGATCCGATTGTGGTGAAATTCTCAAATACACCGGGTAGCACTAGCAAGATAATGCAACCACAATTGCCAGCATTCCTCAATCCACAGTTGGTGAGGCGCATCGGCGGCGCTATGCATACGCCGGTCAACAAGGGCTTGGCACGTTTCTCCCCTATGGCCGGCGATATGCTCGATGTTATGCTGCCGAATGGTTTGGGTGCGACAGCGGCCGCTGCTAGTGCGTTAGCTAGTGGTCCGGGCGGTGCTTATCCCATTTTCATTTACAATTTGGCACCCGAAACTGAGGAGGCATCACTGTGGCAGCTTTTCGGCCCATTCGGCGCAGTGCAATCGGTTAAAATTGTTAAGGATCAAACCACAAATCAATGCAAAGGCTACGGCTTCGTGTCGATGACCAATTATGATGAAGCGGCAATGGCAATTCGTGCACTAAACGGTTATACACTGGGCAATCGGGTGCTGCAAGTTAGCTTCAAAACCAACAAATCAAAGTAAAGTATCTTTCCAGTGAAAACTCTACAGTAGTAACAGCTAACTGCAACCATAGTAGTAGTAGTAGTAAGCAACGACAACTGTAACATAATACACGCATACACAATGAAAACAACAATAGCAGCAATGTTAAGAAAGTAGCGGATATACAGTAGTAACTGCAGCAGCATAATGCGGACGGATGAAAAATATAAATCAGTGACTGCGGAGCCTAGCTGTAACCCGACCGCAGGCAAGTTGGTGGAAATGCGTGGGTTGGCTTTATTTAATATTAGTAAAAGTGTGTGATGTGAATGGCGTGTTGTGGGGAGGGTGAGGTTGCTCTTCCTCCCCCCACCATACGCAGCGCACGCCAACCTCGTATTTTCCATTTTTTTCAATTATATTTTACATTCTAAGCATTTTCGTAAAGTAAACGCTAAAGAAATTCCAACTTGAAGCAATATAAAGCTGAAAATTAAATTAATTAATGAACATTTCAAAGTGAGGTTGATTAATCTAATTTGTTACACTGTAAATTCTAAAACAAAATCACAAGCGCAGAGTAGTAGATATGTAGGTGCAGGAAAATGTTGACAACAAGAAATTTGTGCTGTAGCAAAATGTTGCGATTAACAAAGCGCTTATAAGAGAGATGAAACGATTCAGTATATCTGTAGCGTAGTGAAAATATGAAAACAAAAAAGGAATGAAAATCATTTGAATACATTTTTCCTTATCAACATCCACCTACAGTGGCTTTGAGAAAAAGCAAATGGACGCACACAAATGCGTAAAATGGCGCATCAAATGCCGCTAGCAACCACTCGTTGTGCGCGCAAGCAGGCGGTACTTCCCACACGTCTCAAACAATTGGGGGTGGTTACGCAGGCACTCCAAATCAGTTATAGTGAAACGCCTAACATCGCAGTGCATGTGCGTTTGTTTGTTAATCACCTGAATTTCACAATACCAACTTTTGAAATTTCGGCAAATTTCAGCAATTTCAATCACTGTTCTGTGGATGTTGACTTAATTTAGAGAAATTCTCGGCATGCGTAGAAAATTGGCAAGCAAAATAAGAAAATTATTACTCGAAAATTTCTGCTATTTTTATATTAGCCAACAGCTGCAACTCTTGTCTATATACTTGCATGTGTGTGTGGAGCAAGAGTACACATTTGCTGGCGCATAAAAGTAAATATATTTATTGAATCTCAGCAAAAAATATAAATAAATTGTTCAGTTGCGCCACACATTCGCAAATGAAAAGACATCAAAAAATTATTTCCTATTTTCACTACTCTAGTCTGATATAAATTAGAAAAATGCAAAGAAAAATAATGAAAACGAAAGCTTTACAAAATTAAGGCTCAAAATATATTTCTGCATCCGCTAGAATTTCTTAACACTAACTAATCTCTGTTAATACCTCTACGAACAACAAAAGCCAAATTGTATGTGTAAAAAATTTTTTGAATGAGTACCGATTACAAATTGAAATCGAACAAAGAGATCAACACATGATTTTCCAGGTTAAAAACCGTTTCGAAAACTATTGTTGCATGAAAACTACTACTGAATAAGTATTTCACAAAATCGTATAGCTCAATGAGCGCCAATTAGGCAGTAACCAAAAGGAATTAGTGAACAGTTCTTTTAAAAATATAATAATAATAATTAAGAAATAAAGACAAACAAGAATCTTCCAAAACAAACTTGGCCTGCCGGCAGCAATAAAAGTATTTTAAATTTCATTTGCAATTTTAAAAGTTGACAATTTTTGTACGTTTTCTAACTTAAAATATGCGTTAAAATCAAACGGTAAATCTAAATGCAATAAAATTTGTAGCAAGCTCTAAAAAGAAAGGTTTGAATGTAGGCGAGTAAATGCGTGCGCAGGCTTTAAAGTAAAACAGGACTACAATAATAAAAAAAATTTTTAAATTTTAAAAACAACTCTATTTGCTATAAAAGCGCATAGTAATAATAAATTTCAAATATAAGGCTTAGCAAAAAAAAAAAATTCTTAAAACAATTGATAAAGTTAATGTTTGGTTTTAGTGACATTTAAGAGTGAAAATCCAGACAAGCAGAGGCGAAGGGGAAACTTACCAATTTTTAATTGTTAAATGAACTAACAAAACAAAACAAAAAATAGTAAATAAAATATTATATGAGTAATAATCTCAGAGATTATAGTAAAAGCAACGTCAAGGAGGCTGCTACAGTATTAAATAGCAAAAGTTTAAATTTAAATAATTTAAAAAATATAACTAAGAAAATAACCTAAAATTTGGTGTAAGTTTATAAAAATATATCTAGAAAATAAAATGGCAAAGCCTGCGTGCGCAAATGCAGATTTATAGTAAAACTAGATCTTTTGAATTTTAAATGAGTTAAGCAACCATAACTAGACAGTATCGAATGAGCAACAATAATTATTAAATATAACAAATAACAATAATTATTAAACATTGCGCCTCCAGAGTGATGCAATATAAATTTTAAACTAATATAAAAACATGCATGACATTAACCATAAAAAGATAATTTAAATTTAATTAAACATAAATTTATTGAAAAGATGCTGTACAGATCCTTTTTGCATATTGTCAGGAAAAACGCACAGCTTGGTGTGTATTTTGGTGGCGAAAAGAACACAGTGTTGCTGTATTTAAAACACTATTTCTGATTCGTTTCGGGCTTCATTAACTGTAATGGTGCGCTGAATTAGTAATCAACTTAAAATAGTAGTAAAAAAATCCGCACAGCATAATTTTGCCTACTTCAAAAAAGCGCTGAATATTTTAAACTTCTAAAAAATTTGCTTAAAACGAGCTCAAAGTTTGAAAATGTAAAAAAAGGATTTTTTTATGTGCTGAATACTAGCAAATGCGCGCTGAATTAGCAATATAAGAAGCAACGAATTGAACTTCGTAAGCTTGTTAGTACTGCACATTCTAGTGCGCTGAATACCGTTTATAGCGAGGAGTATTCGAAAAATTGTATGTTTAACCCAAATTGTTATTTTTAATAATGGCGCTTAATAAGCGCTGACTATATATTACGGTTAGCTGAATTGTTACAAAGCTATATAAATTCATTAAAGATATAAAATCGTTATGCATAAATGGATGCAACACAACTTTTTCGCCACCACTATGCACAAAGCGCATTACATAAATGTTCAATAATTTGTTCCAGACAAAATTATAATGTGAAGCACAAAACACCCGAAATACAAATAACTATACATAATTTAGTGTGAAGTGTTTTAAGCTTTAGCCTGGCGTACATATACACATACATACGTTTTTTGACACACACACACACACACATGCATGAACATTCTTATAATGTTCTAACAAAATCAATTTGTTTATATTCAAACATAGTTTGGTTTATTTACAATTAATGGTACCAGATATTAATTTGTGGAGCAATTTTGAATTGTTAAAATGGAGTTAATAGAAATTGGTTATAGTTACAATTTTGTGTTGTTTGTGCTTCCATGAATACCCCTTTGATTTCGTTCGTTTGTAGTGCAATATATTGGCATCTTGTGTTGATTTCTTTGTTTCAATTTAGTTTAATTTGAGTTTTGCGGAAATGCGCTTTAATTGCTACTTACTACAACCCACATGAGTTCGAAATTTCGAAAATAATATTTTCGAATAATAATTTAATTACTTTTAGAGCGATGAACCAACATATTTGAAATTATTTAAAGTTATTTATTAATATAATTTTTTCGATAAGTTAAATTTCTCACCACGGCTACTACTCTTATGTTTGTTGTTTTTTTTTTCATATACCGTCTCGTAAATTATAATTTTCTCTAAGAAAATTGTGTGTTCATATAAAATTGACACGCGTGTTCTCCCAGCTATTTTGTACACATAATATACACACACGCCTACAAACATACATATATATATATATATATGTATATATAATATATATATATATTTATAAATAGTGAACGTACGTAAGTAATTAAGCAAAATATATTTATATACATATTTATTGCATATTTACACAACTAATATTAATTTATATCTACAAACATATATATACATATGGATATTTATTTGATTTTAAAACGCTGTCCAACAATTTTGCTTTCAAATTCAAATCAGACCAAAATAAGTACCATTTCGCAATAATGTTGAAAATAGTGATTATACAGCTTATATACATGTGTATACAATATAATTTATTTTCGCATTAACTTTTTATTACACAAACACATTAACTACACAAATTTAAGTTTACACTCATATATGTACGTGTATGTCTACATATATATATTTATATGACTATATTTTTGTAGCTGTTAAGTGGTTTTAGTTTTAAAGTTCTAAATTTTTAACTTTCAATTTAGCAAATTAGCTAAAAATTAACTTGATGTGAGCATTCACAGTGTCTGTGTTTGCTCGACATCATTTTGCTTGCGGTAAAACGCGCACGGTGAATGCGCTCATTGAATTTTCTCTTATTTTTTCAAATTGTAACTTTGAGGACAGATACGCATGCGCAAATGCAGGCAGTAGCAAATGAAGTTACAAAACAAAAAGAAACCCAGAAAAAAAGTAATCAATATTTATTAAATACTTACATTAGTACATTTTTTGATGCTAAACAACTTGAGCGGCTGTAGCCTCACAGTTTGTTATATATATTATAAATATATATATTAATTTTTTTCGTAAGAGTAAACGTGTACATTGAACAAAGAAAAGAAGAACAAGCAGATGTATGAGAAAAAGCAAACGCTAAGCGAAAAACGCATAAGAACAAATAATTTAATTAAGTTAAAATTAAAAATTTAAAAAATTACACTTAAGCATATGCATAGTAGTAGTCGACGCGAAACAGGTGGTAAAAAGAAAAATAACACAAACAAAAAAAAAATGCAAGTATACACAAAATGCATGAAACAAACAAGAATTCTAGTCAAAAATGCAAAACAAAAATGCGAAACGAAATAAAAGGAGAAATGTGTTGAAGGAAAAACTAAAGAACTTACTAAAGCAATTAGACAGAAGTTATTGATGAGTAAGTCTAAATTGCAAACATTATAATAACTAAAAATGTTTCAATGTTGCATAGAAATTATGCATGAAAAGTTAAAAAAAAAAACAACAGTAGTATGCAGCTATAGTAACTAACACACATACACATAAACACACATCTTTCAAAACTACAAAATGCGCTACAGCGGCGATACAATGATACAATGCTGTAATACAGTCAGCACTGAGCCTTCGCTCAACATGCGTTCAATGCAATTTAATTCAATTTAAGCAAAGCAGTGTGGCAACCCAATCAGCGACTGCTAAAAGTCGATTTACAAAGAATTTTTCAAATTATAGTATATTTTCCAAATATGCGCTGAGGTTGCAAAAATTATGTTCTGCTGTCGCCTACATAAATTTCTATAACCTATTCGCTTTTCGGTGGACTCTGTTAATGATTTGAAACATTCATTGCCAGATAGTTAATAAAATTATTTATAAAAAATCAAAGGTCCATTAAAATTTTTTTTTAAATGGAACTTAAAAGCTCGCCATTTTTCATGTTCAAAAACCTTTCTAAGTTAAGGCACTGCCTACACAGCACTTTGCTTTTTAATGCAATTGTAACGGCCGGGTTAGAAAATACTGCTTTAAATAAAAAAATTGAATTGAATTTTGAATAAAAAAATGCTTTGAGCGCATATTATATATGGAAATGTTGTAGCGATTTTTGTAGACATTTTTTTTTATAATTCTTTATAAATAGTACGTGCTAAATAAAGTTTAGTTCAAATTGCACACACCAACACCGCCATAATATTTCGATAAAAGCAAATGCGGTCTGTAAAAAGCGATTACAAATACATAATTTTGTTTTGCTAACGAGCGAGAGTATATTCTGTGCAATAGTGTCTACGCGAAAAAGTGTATCTCAGAAGAAAGTATAAATTTTTTGCATATATTTTATTACAATTTACTTTTTAATATAGTAACTATTTTAAGCATAATAATTTTTATTAAACATTAGAAAAAAGAAAACTTAACAACAGCAACAACAACAACACGTATGTATGTAGTTGCAAAAGTAGGCGACAAATTGCACAAAAGTGCAATAAGCGCTAATTTATCGATGATGATGAAAACTTATGCTTTCTATTTTCTTGACACACGAAAAAAAAAACGCAAATTTCCAATAGAGAAATGCAGCATCTGCAATGATACGCAAGCAAATATAGGCAAGTAGAGTTAAGAGCGCGTGCGCGCATGCAAAAGCAAATGAGAGAAAAGCGTTATACAAGCACATATTGCCAAGAAATTCGTAATTTAATAGAAGTCAAGCAAAAATAAGAGAAACGAGTAAAATAAAAGGTGCATACTTGTGTTGCAGCGTTGCATTACATCAAGTAAATAGTAAAAATGCATAAATATATGAGAGAGCACAGTACAAGTAGTGAGAGTAGAAGGGAGTCAGCAAGCAAGCGGCACAAAATATGTACAAAATGCGAAAAAAAATCGAGGAGCTTTACAATAAACACAGACAACACCACAAAGCAGAAAGGTAAAGAAAAACGACAGCAGCTAAGCGAAATAGATCGGCAGTGAAGAGATTCGCGCATTCAATAACCAACCAACTCAATTTGACGTACAAAAAAGCAACTGATAAACTTATAAATACCGGAACTTGAAAGATGCAAGAATTTAGTGTTTTCTGTTTTTTTTTTATTATTATTATAATTTTTTATTTGATTTGATTTGATTTGGTTAAAAATTGCATTTTTGAAATGTGTGTGCGTTTCATGGCATATTAATTATTTTAATTTTCTTTTAAGTAATTATTAGTTTTTAATTTTAATTTTCTCATTATAACACAATTTATATGAATGTTTTATGTTTCGTAGTAATTACTATAAATTATATGCGTACCTTAACTAAATGAAGAAAAGATAAACAAAAGAAGAAACCAACACAAGTATGGGACAGAGAAATAATAATAACAATTACTATTTTCATGGGTTTTCAGTTTGTTTTGTATGATTTCTAATATTATTATTATTATTTTTTTAACTTAACAAAAAGAAAAAAAAAACAAATAGTAGTAACTAGCAGTTTGTAAACCATAGTTTTAATTGACTTATTTTTTTGTAATATTTTACATATATTTATCTTGTTTTGAGCCCGTTTCATCGCATTCCTTGCGTTAAGTTTGTAATTGATTTGCGTTCATATTTTTAATTTCAATTCAATATTACTTTATTAACCTTTATAATTTTAAATAATAATTTTTTGGTTGACGTCTATGTTTTACAACAATTATTTGTACACAGAAAAATAAAATAAAATTGTCTAGCGACAAAATCTCTGAAAAATTTGCAAAAGCGCTAGTATTTTATTGAAAACAAGACAAAAAAAATTGCAATTTACGAAGCAAAAGTTTAATAACGCTGACTGCGCAACTTTTGTAAAAAAAAAAAAATATTAACTAGCACATACGAAGAAGAAAAAAAAATATAAGCGCTGACAGATTTTGCCGCCTTGCAGCTGCAGGCTTTTTGCTTTAGAGCATATTAAAGTTACACTTACGCAGTCAGCGCGTGCGGACAGCACTTTTTGTTACCAATTATTATTATTATAATATTAAACATTTTCAGCGTGTACTTTTTATTATATTTTATATTTCAATTTATATTGTAATTATTCTTACTATTATTATTTGATTTAATTGTATTACACCCCGAACCCATACCAATATTGACATTTTAATTTCTTCTTGTTTATGTAACTAAACACTCAAGTCGAGGCAAACACACAGACAAAAATATATGAAACGTTGGTTGACATTTCGAAAATTGCTAATTCGTGCGTTCGTGACCGGTACTATAGCATGGCAAGAAAATTATTAATTTTTTAATAGCCTTCAGCGCTTCACTTCAATAAGTAACAACACAACATATTTTTATGGTGTAAACAAAAGTTGTTCTTTTGTTTCTCGGTAAGACGGCATATACACGAAAACTTGTTGCGGATTATGGGGAAATTTTTTTTTAACTATTGCCCCATTGCATTCACACGGGCTATTGTTGAGTAACCGGACAATTTTCTACATTCCCTTTCATATCATATTCTCAAATTCTTGTACTTTTCATTTAAGCGGCACACAAAAATGCTTTTCATTAGTTAATTTTTATCCTTATTCACCATTTTCTAAAATAGTACGCATATTTATATATATATATACACGCGTGTTAGATACAAAAAAAGGTGATAGAATTCAAATTTTAAAAAAATTCAAATTTTTTAAAATTAAAAAAAAATTTTTTGTAAATATTCATTTGAAACCGAAAGCAATTGCACCCATGAAAACGATTCCAAAATGCCAAGGAATGCCAAATTAAGTAACAGCGAACAATTACAAACAAGAGAAACATAGCGTATTGCCCGAGCACGAGCAACTCGGAACAATTCGTCTTTTCTCGTCCTTCCCTCGCCATCAAAGTAGGAGTTTGGGCAACAAAAGTCTTGGTGCATGAACGCGGTCTAACCGAGGAGGCTTAGCATCCTCGCGAGAAGAGCGCATGGCATGCATAGAGCAAAACTATGCATTTTTCCATTAAGAACAAGAAATTGTCACCTCGAATTTACAATGTCCTCCTACAACTACATTGTGTGTTTTACACGTCTAGTTTTTATGACACACAGCACAGCAATAAATCGACACACGCTCTCTTTGTCCCACCCAGTGCCCGCCTGAGTTCGACGCGAACTTCATTTTTACCCACAAATTTCAAATAAGAGTTTGTGTCCCAATTTGAAAACGTTTAGACCAAAAGTTATAACGAAAAATATGAGCAAAAAAATTTAAGCAGATTTCCCCAAATACAATTTTTAACACAGCAGTTATTGCTAAATAGAAATTTTAACTTTACCATTACTTTTAATTTTAATTATAAGTTTGTGTTTTTATTTTAATTAAATTAAATTTAAAGTTTAATTCAATTTGTATTTTCCACACAAAACATCAAAATTGTATTGAAACAAATTAAATGCGCTAATACTTATGATTGAAGCGCGTATATTTGAAACGATAAAAACTTTGACAGCAACAAACTGTGTTTTTAACCTTAAATAAAATATCAATTTTGTTTTTTGAATTTAATTTGTTTTTATTTTATTATTATCATTATTATCATTAGTTTGTGTCCATGATCTCATGATTTCCACTTCGTTTCTTTTATGATTTATATTCTCCATTAACTTTATTTGCGTTGCACACACACTAACGCGCGAGTGCGTTTGTAAGATTTGTATAGAAATTTTTTTTATTAGAAAAACAATAAAAAAAAAATTAATAGGAAATTTTAGTATCAAAAGGTTTTTTTTTTAGTGATTTTTTTAATAAAACTTTATTTTAAAACTATCGTTTAAGAATTTCAATAAATTCTTTTCAAAACATTTTTTTAAGTGAAATTTTATTGAAATAAAATATTAAGAAATTATTAAATTTATTAAAAAAATAATTTTATAATATATCTACTCGCGTTATATGTGCCACGTTTTCTCATGTTGCGATATTATTAGCCTCTCATCACTTTATCACCCCCTACAGCAAGAAAACAAAAATATATATATCCCGCTTTCTTTACTTCTACCAATTAGTAAATTCTCTTTCTTTTTCTCTTTGTTTTTCGTTGGTTGTTAAGCAATATTTCGTTGGTTGGTTAATTTTTGTTGTATCTACTATTTTGGTTTTCGTTTGTCATAAATGTTTCATTTCATTTGGTTTGATTTTCCGTTTTTTCCATTTCGTTGCCATTTCGTTTCGTTCGTTTGTTTTTCCATTTTATTCTGCATTGTCGAACACATTGTTTAATCTGTGTTAATTTGTGGCGGAGCTTTTTCAACATATTAAGTTGATATAAACTCTCTGGCTCCCTTCTACTCTCTCGCCTCTCAACCTGCTGAGAGCTAGGAGGATATGC
This sequence comes from Bactrocera minax, assembly GCA_021498325.1. Classification (NCBI taxonomy): domain Eukaryota; kingdom Metazoa; phylum Arthropoda; class Insecta; order Diptera; family Tephritidae; genus Bactrocera; species Bactrocera minax. The sequence continues at coordinate 1,539,225 of JAKEEE010000032.1, forward strand.
AATATATTTCTTCTAAGTGCGCGTGGTCTTCTTCAAATTGCTTGTTCACCTTTTGTTTTTGTAGTGCATCTATACATAAATACATACATACAGACACAGGTATTTGGAAAACTGTTTTTGTAAATTTTAATTATTTTTTTAAGATTCTGTGAATTTTCTTTCTAGTCAAACAGCTGTAAAGGCTAAATGATCTCGCAAATCGAATTCGTTCATGAATTCAAACAAATTTTTTTGTGTAGAATTTACAAAATAAATTATATTTAATATATATACCTAATATTAAAAGAAAAAAATCATTCCAATGCTAGTCAAAATGCAAAAACAAAGTCTGGAAACATTTAAATCCTTAAGAAATATGTAAGTCAAAAGGTTAATAAATAGCAAAATAACGAAAATTTCCTTAAACAAAAAGCAGGAACGAATTTTACAAGTTTCTTTTGTTTTCAAGCATTCCAAAGCAAATGTTTAGTACTAAATAATGGTTGATATTATGGCAGAAGAAATACTTGCAATATTTGTAGTAAGAATTCTGCTTTTATTTACAAAATACTCAACAAAAATGTTTTACCATTGTTTTACATTTTAAATATTTTTTTCCAATAAATTTTGTGTTGTTTGAACGTGTTGATAACACACCCTTAGTCCTACATTATGTATTTGAAGGTAAAATATGACTTTTTAATAAAATATGAAAAGTAAAAAAATATCAACAAGCTAAATAAACTTGACAAAACTTAATTTAAACAAAATATTGATATTAAACAAAGACATTATATAAGTTTGTAAAGTTTAATTTATTCATTTCTATATACACTTTTAACCGAAATGATATTTAATGCAATTTATTATTACATATACTAAAGAAATATTATGATTACATTTATGATAATAATAATTATTATTATTCTAGCGTTTAAATTATAAGCAAAACCAAAAAAGAATTAACCAAAAACCCAAAAAGAAAGTAATATTACATATAAATGTGTTTCAAAATACGATTATGAGTTTTTCTTCATTTATTTTAACAACAAATATTACAAGTGATATTTCCAATGTATTTTCACTCCGGTATTAGTTTCGATGTAGCTCCGTTTTCAATGTTTGTTACTTTCATTCTCTTCCATTTATTTTATTTTATTAATATATTATTTTTTTTAAACTTTTTTATTTTTTTTTTTCAAAAACTACATAGTTATGGTTGTATTAGTTTCGATTTAGCTCCGTTTTATTTTATTTTATTTTTTTTCATTTCATTTATTGTAATTTTTTTTATTGCTTTTTATTTTTTCAACAATTTTACATTTCTGGTTGCAATGATTTCGATTTGTGCGCATTTTTTCATTAAATTGGGTTTTGTATAACATTTATTTTTGTTTATGTGTTGTTCTCTTCTAAGTTTGTATTAAGTCGTTGTGTTGTTGATAGGATTCCTGCACTTTCGTTTTGTTAGACTGCGATTTTTTGAAATCGTGTTTGGTTTTGGTTAATTTCACTTTCTTATTTTATGCTGTTTGTTTGTATCTATGGTTGACTTCACAACTATTCCTGAACGATTTATATTTCCATTGTTATTTTTTCATCTCGTAAAATTCTTATATTAATTATAAATTCCGCAACGTTGCTGTCTTGTTTATTTCAAATTCTAATTTTTTTAACTTCATTTCAAGTACGTTTTCTTAAACTAAACAATTTTTTTTACATATGTAAATCACTTTTCTTGACTTCAGTTGATTTCTGTATGAATTTGGATTTTAGTTTCCTCCAAATTTTCCTTTGATAGCATTGTTAAACTTGTCAGCAGCGTACAAAAAAATGAATTCGCTAGTGATTTTTTACTTTTAGGTTGCTTGGCTTTGTGGTTTTCAGCTCATTGGTTCGAATTTTCTTTTTTAAGTAATACCATTTGTGCGTCTGTGCAAAAAACAGTCGGTATTTTGTTTTTAAATCAAACTCCTCGGCAGCAATTTATTTCGGATTTACTTTTAAGATCGTGTATTAAAATAATTTCTAAGCAGCATTTTACTTGAATTTGTCTTTTCAAACTAAATTTACCATAGTGATATAGAACAATATTTTATTTTACTAAAAATTGGCATAATAACCCATTACTGACTTTTTAAATAAATTGAAACTTGAGACCCCGGTAGAGAAAGCTTATTTTTTAGACAATTTATATTTTACTCGTAAATAACATCAGAAGATAATTTAATATTATTTTTTTTTTAAATAAGTTTTCAATAGAATACATATAATATAATATAATACAGATCAACAATTTGTTTAAAGGCTGTTTTAAAAACAGCGTATTTCTCAATGAGATATAAATATAAATTTTTCAAAATCCATTTTGGAACTCAAAAATAACAATTTCCAATATACACATAGACAATTTAGAAAGAAAAAACATAACAAAACCAAGTGGTTACAAAAACCATAGGTCTGCAGAGGACAGTAATGCGTTTAAACTTTATATTTTCTAAACTTGTTAATGGCGCTTTAAAACCATATTGTATAATTTCAGGTACTGAAATGTCCACAAGTCACTAATGGGTTAACAAATTTTGTAAAATTGATTTTTAAATTTTAGCCTAAAATTTATTTCCTCTAAAATATAATACCTTGTCTAATGGGATATTTTCATTATTCAAACATGATTTCTGTATATAAAATGCTACCAAAAAGTTGTGCATACATTTCTGAGAATTTCCATCGCTAAAAGTTTTTTCCAGTTATTTGTTCTTGTACTTTTTTGTGTCGTCTAATTGTCGGCACAGCAAGTTCTTGTATCTTTGTTTGTATATTGTAAATTTTAAGCCAAACATTTTTCAGTTTTTGCAGCTGTTACTTCTTCGCTAAATTCACAAAGAGAACCCGCAGCGGTATTTCCCTACGTTTTCACGCATTTGTTGAGTCTAGTTTTGTAAAATGTAACCGTATATTGTATAACTGTATTGTGTATATTTTTCGGTAAGTAAACTTTATAAGTTATTATAATTTTTCATATTTTGAAAAATTAGTATATCACATTTCTTTAATTGGCTTATGACTTGTATAATTCATTCAGCTCTTTATTTATAGTTTAATTTTCTCTATGAATTTCCGTTGCGTATATCTTACAACAACAACACCCATTATTGGTTAATTTTTGGATGTGCGCCGTACCAAATAGTATCCCAAAAGCAAAAAACAAAAAAAAAAATCGATATCAACACTGTTTTGTTTACCGATTGCCAAATTACCAAACTTTTTCGTTTTTCTCAAAATCAGTCAGCCGTTAAATGAGTCAAAAATAAACGCTCGGTTTGTATTTACCTTCTTCTATTCAACGGATTTATTACTTAGCAGTACATTATGCGAAACATTGTATTGTAATATTTTTAATTTAATTCTGATTTGTTTATTTACAGGTGTTTGTGTGCTAATTTTCACAGTAAAAAAGAACAAAAAAATGTATCCCAGATTATTTGAACTTCTTGAACGCCAACCGCTCACGTACAAAGTATTTAATTATTATTATTAATTATCATTGTATTATTATACTTTAGTAAACACATTTTTTATTTAAAAATTTAGTGTATAATTTTTGGAAGCGATTGTAAGACTTGGTTATAATTTTTTTTTCTGTCAATGAAGGTATGAAAACGTTACAAAGCATAAGACAATATCAAAAATAAGACAAGCATAACCATTCATCTATCACTTATCGCCAACCTAACCATAGAGTCGTTACGTTTAATGTAGAGCTGATATTAGCAAAAACAGAAAAAAATTACGTGATAAAAAGAATACAATCAAATACAAATATATATTGCCTAATAATGGGATATATTAAAATTTAAATAATTTATAAATATTTAAGATATAGCCACATAATCTTTCTTCATTGTTTTTACAATATATTTCGTCTTCCAAATTAGAACGTAATTTTATAAAATTGTTGCTGAAAATTTTGTTTAAAGTTTAGTAAAAATATATAAAATGAGTATGAGTACTTCATTGGGTATAAAGTTTTGTGCCATTATTACTAGAAATAATAATAATTTAACAAATATATAACGTATATATATATAAGTACGCGTATATCGGCTCTGCATAAAAGTAACAAATTTGAATTAATTTTGTATATGCATATATTTTGTTTCTAGATACACAAGTAACCATTGTAACCATTTCTTCTCTTTGTAAATTTTATCTAACTTCTTGTAATTTTAAGTTGAATATGCTACATCTTTATACTTATTATTGTAATTAATGACTTAAAAGCTTAGACGGCAGGCTAATTAAAGAGAAAATGCGCGATTAAAGAGAGCGAATATTCGACCAAAACTAAATAACACTAAAAATTAAAATTAACACAAAAATTTTATTACACAAAAACCTAAAACAAGAAAAAAATACTTGAAGATTTTCGAAACTACTCTAACGCATACGCTACAATTTCAAAAAGGAATGATTCGATTGAATTTTTTATATTTTTTTTAATTTTACTGCACCGACAACAGCATTGTCCCGAGATCGTCGCATTTTTTCGTCTTTACAAAAAAATTTATATTTTTTTGTTATTAGTTCTAGAAAACGAATTTTGTTTATTTGAAAGCACCCGAGTGAGACATAAACTATTCTTTTCGCAAACAGTTTAAAGCTTTTAAGTTATGCTCTTAGCTAACTATGTATCTTTAAGCACAAGATAATTGTATTATTTCTATTAGTTAGACTTGTTTAATTAATATGTACTAAATAATTATTGTATTTATAGTGTTACTAAAACAAGTAACACGGCGTGAAGTGTACTTGATTTTTAGGAGAAAATAATTATTTCGTTATTTTTTGTGAGCATCCGTCTCAGAACTGTTAGGCTACGATGTTTTTGTTTTGAATATTTTTTAAGTTATGTCCTTTTTTCATATAATTTTCCGCAGAAATTACGAAAAATCTTATTTTTTTTATTTATTCTTATTGGGACCTTTTAGTTAAATTTTTTTTGTTGAGTTTTAAAAAGTTCAAAAAATATTTGTTAGGCTTAAAGTATATTGTTTGTGTGGTCTAAAACTAAGCCAGCTTAAGAAAAACAAATTCTAATTTATTTATGAAATGAATATATTTAAATTAAAGAATCTTATATATATATAGATTTCGTTATTAATTTTTTATGTTTGAATGCCCTTTTATTAGTGAGAATCTTATTATTTATTCATGCGTGAACTATATATAGTTTTATATGCCAAAAAATTTCTTTTGAAAATACAGTTTTAACTTGATTATTATTATTTTTTATTTTTTATTTATTTTTATTTTTATTTTTATTTTTTTGTTTCTTTCAATTGTTAAAATTATTTTTGATATTTGTTTGGTCTTTTGTATTTTAGCAATCTTGAATTTAGAAAACTTAATTTTTATTTCAAGCAAATGAAAAATGAAATATTTTTTCTAATATTACTTAATTTCGAAATTTTTTTCATCATTGCAGTGTAGTGCTTTATAAAATATTAAATTTTATTTTATTTGAAAAATTGCATATAACTTATTTTTTTTAACATACAATCACATTTTACTTTATGTGACTTAAAATTATTTTATTTTATAATATATAAACTTTTATTTTAATAAATAATTTAAAATTTTTAATTTCATTTTATTATTTATTTTTATATACATATCTATATTGTTGAAATAAAATTTATTATTATTTTATTTTGTTTTATTTACTTCCAATCAGTATATTTTACTTTTCAATGTCTACCAAGTATTCTTGATAGTAGTAACTTTTACATAGAAAAAGCATTGAAAATGAAATCAAATAGCTTCCAATTAAACATATATGTATATCTAAACAAATACAAATAGCTTTAAGTGTTAATATATATGTATTTATATACATTTTTGATAAGACTGCGAATGTAACGTGCGACGTACAAAATATGAAATTTAAAAAATTTGTGATATATTTATAGTAAATGTTTTTATAAAATACTAGATATGTAGTAAAAACGCTCAAAAACTACTAATAAATTGAAAACGTCACTTAAATCTCTTTCTGTAATTTGTAAGCTAAATATAAAAAACCGAACTCAATATTGCAATATTATAAGAAATATTACCGGAGAGACGAGCAGCTCCTCTTGATAGCCGCGCTTATGTAATGAAAAAGAGCAACCTATAATTGATCGATTTGAGACTTATTAGCTCCTTTATTCTACAAAATTGTTCAAAGATAACATCTCCTACAACAACAACTTGGATATATAAACGACCAAAAGTTACATACCAGCTGTAACTTTTGTGAAGAGAGTCGCTTAGAAGGATTTTTTTTTAGTATAAAAGCACAACATTCTTACGATTTCGTTCCCCGTTTCAGCATACATTCATATCATATTTTTGATTTTAATAATTTGATTTTCAGAAAAGAAAGCCCAAGCAAATAAACAGAATGAAATAAAAAAAATATAGTTTTCTTCATTTTGCTTGCATTTCAACTTTTTTCAAACAGCTCTTATCGCAACAGCTGATAAAGCATTGTTGCCTAATAAATTGTGCGCATAATAAACAAATGCGACTTAATATGGCTATACCAAGTAAGTATTATTAGTTGAGCACAATTTAAGTTTATTTCGACTTACCAAACCGGTGCCGTTTGTTCGAGCTTCGCATGCTGCCAGAAGACGCGTAATTCCTTGAGTAGAAAGGAGACTGGCATGCCGTGTATATTACCAGACTCCGAGGTATTATGCAGGTTGATATCAGCGTGGGCGTCCACCCAAACGAGCGAGAGATTGGGCGTGTGTTGCAAATGCCCGGCAACGGAGCCTAAATAATATTTATAGTGAGATGAAATTTATTACATAAAAAATAAAAAAAATAAATACGCGACGAAAAACATAGGAAAAGTATTTTTAAGCGATTAAATTGCAAACGAATTTCTTAATAAATTAGCAAGTGTTGATATAGTCATATAGGTCACCTAGTCTGAATTGCAGAGTATGCGCCTGAAAGTATGCGATACTTTTCACGCATATATGAGTGCAGCTGCCTGCTGTGTTTTCTGGGTGCCAGGTAGAATGCGGCATGTCATAGTATGTTAGTTTGTCTCATGCGACCTGAGAAAATCGCATGCGATTATTACGAAATTTTTGCAGGTGTTGCTGGGAATTTCGGGCGCCTGGTAAAATGAACATGCAGTGTTTTAGTCACAAACTTTATTGTCGTTTGGGACAAAAAAAACCTCTTTAAACAACAATAAACCTTTAAGCAATTTGGCGTTTGATGTATGAAAAATTAATTATTTTCATTAAAATGAGGATGAATTGAAAATATTTGAGAAATATTGCAATAATGGAGCAACTAATTTTTAGTTATTACCGATGCTATTTGATTTAATTTTATTCTCAGAAGTAATTATTTAAAAAAATACTGTAATAGTAAATATATTTATATATAAAATTTTTAATTGAATTTTTTTTTGAATAAAAATTTCAGTTAACCATTAATTGATTTCTATTATTTTTATATATTAGGATTTTGCATTAAAAAAAAACTGAAACCTAAAAACTGGGACTCTTAAGTTTATAATTCTTTTTTTGCAGTTTAGTTTGCTTACCGAAACCAATTGCATGATCGCCGCCGATCGTTAGGAACTGATCGTTCTCGTGCAACAGCTGCTGCACTTTGCGGATCAGCGCCTTGTTGCAGCCCATAAATTCGCCATAATTTTTAATTTTACTATATTCCGGCGCTTCCGTTGGTATGGGATCCACTTCGAATTGCAGATCGCCATAGTCGTGCACCTCTAGTTGGCCTGTCATAATGGATCAAATTGAAATTAGTTACACTTGGCCACAAATGCACTAATGTTGGTAGATGACTGCTTACCGTAGGACACCTGTTCGAGCAGCGGCACTAGCCCATGCTCCCGAAGCAATGATGGCGCTTTCTCTACACCGCCCTTACCCTGACCCTTCGAGAAGGGCACACCAATAAAACCCAAACGCGCTTTCGCATCGCCCACGGTGTTGTTGGCGCCGCTGCTGTATCGACAGCGTGAGTGCTTCAATTGGCACACGACGCGTGTGGCACAACGCTTCAACATGACGCTGGCGTGGATTCAATTACAAAATTTAGTTCTAATACCAAAAAGACGCTCGAAAAAGAGGGCGTACGACGCGGAACACGTTTCACTTTCTTTTTTGCTCGACACAAACTGTTTGCAAAAGTCTGCACGCACTCGAAAACAAGTCGCGAAGAAAAATCGCGATAATCTTTTATTTTCTTGTTTATGCTGCTTGTATCTTCTTACAAAAGGAACTATACCACTGATAACAAGCCAAACGCATGAATTTTGTTTACTAGGATCAGATTAGAGACACTTGGAGTCAAGAACTTAAGCTACAGCGCGTATTTTTAGCTATTTAAATTGTTCTGCGGCTAATTATTTTAGGTTTCTTTGTTTCTAGTTTTCTTTTCTTTTATTTTTTTTTTTTGTACACAAACAATATTTTTTACGATAGTGAGCAAAATGGCAAGGCAACAAAATTGAGTGTTGCTAGCTTCTAAAATCTCGAAACTGCCGATTAGTGTGACAAACAGTACGCGAATGGCGAGAATAGGATGCACCGCGTGTCGTAGAATCTGCTAAAGCGAAGATGCTACTTGAAAGACAGTTATCTATCGCAAGTGAAGCGAAGAAAAAACGTTCGAGCACGAGAGCGCTGATAACCTTTGCTCGCAAATCTAATGCCCATCGAATGAAACATCTAAGATGCTGGTGTGCTAGTAAGTATATGTATAAACAAGTTTATATAAGTTTTCGTGTGTGTTTTGTACAAGGAAGTGCATGGTTAAAAAATATGTACTGAATATAAGTATACAAAAAGTACATTTTCCAAATTATTATGACCACAAAGGGCAGTGTTTCAAGAGTTTACCTGACTTTGTAGTACTTTATTCAGCAGGAAGAAATATAAAGTTGAACTGAAACACATGTTTTTAAGCAAATATTATAATTATGTTTTTTTGAAAGAATTTTTGTTCTACAAATATAATTTTGTAGTGTAGTTTCCCAATTATTTCCGATTTTCTTAATCTTTTTTAATTAACATTTGTTTTACATAAAAAGTGTTTTATTTAAAAAGTGAATGCAGTTCTAATTATTATTAATCTTCAAATTCTTTTCATAAATTTTTGCTTTAATAAAAAAATGTTTTTTTAGAAAGTGGATTTTATTGTAATTATTTTTAATTTTTTCACGTTTCAACAACTTTCACACTCCGTATGAGGGTTAAAATCGCCTATTTATTATTTTGTAACTTTTGTATACACTTTCTAAGAATGACATTTCAACAATTTTAGTTTTTCTCTTTCAATTATATGCTTACTCTTCATTATTTGTCTTATTGTGTTTTCGCTAATGTAATATTTGCTCGCTTATCTCACAAATCACACTTTTATAACACACATATACGTAAACAACATACATGCACATGCGCAAATCGTCCTCGGTAATTCAAGAAATAGATTTGACGCCACTACCTGGACTAACAGTTCATCAGTCCATCAGTTCATCAGTTCTATCTGCTTCTCTGTCTCTGTCATCGGCGCCACTATTGTTATCTGTGTTCATGGTACTCATCAGCGAATATAATGAAATTAAGTGCACACACTGACACACAAAAGACTAAACTTCATAAAAATGTCGAAAACTTCCAGCTTTGTGAACGCAGATTTTCCTTTGACTTATTGGTAAATGAGTAAACTAGACACGAAGCGTTAAGAATGTGCTATTCTTTTTTGTTAATAGTCTCTCTAACAATTTTTTATTATTAAAAAATATATAAATAAAAATAAATGCTTGCTTGCATGTTGTGAAATATTTAAAGTACAATTTTAACGATTTTTTTTAGAAAGAAAAATGCATTAAATGTAAAACTTTGTTTTAAAAAATATTTTTTGAACTACTTACTTTCAGTTGTTTAAAATATTGCATAATTCATAGCAGTTATATTTTTCATTTATAAATACATATGCGTAAATTTTATTAAAATATGTTAAATAATTAAATTATAAATTGCAGAATATGGAGGTGGATAAAATGTTTCTTGTGTACTCATTGTTGTGAACACACATACAAATTTTTTTAAATTATAAAGAACAGGTGCGCTTCTTTTAAAACATATAAAAGTTTCTTAATAGCCTGCTCAATGTAAATATGTATATATGTGTGAGCATGATTACAAATGTATGTATATTATTTATATTTATTTTTACTTTTATATTACTGTAATAAATGTATTTTCTAAATTTATTGCACAGTTTTGGTATTCAACACGCTCTGTGTAACTATTACTAAATATTTTTAAGACTGTAAAAAATATTTTGAATATATGTATATATATATTTTTTTCTCATGAGGAGCATAAAATAGCTACAAACTACTAAAATATTTTTTTATAATTATATACAACCTCTTAAAAAATGTATGCCTGGTAACAGAAAATTTCATGACAAATATACAACTTTTGTGGAATGTTTGCTTCACTGGAAATATGATTAGAGTGATTATCAAAGAAATTGCACCATATGTGCAAATGGAAATTAAATTTATTCTTTAATGAATTTTCTATGATTAAGAAATATAAATTTCAAAAATTTTCTAATTAAAATTTTTTCGATAAATTTTTTTCATGCTGTGAAAATAATACAAAACATGCAAACATATAGTAAAAATTAAATCAATTGCCATTTTTTGTAGCAAAAAACTTATCAAATCGAAATTATTATTTTTTGAATGTTTTATGTATGCATTTAAACTTTTTTAGATTTTAACTGTCAAACAAAATTTAAAACATCTTTTAAACTTCAAAGAAACAAAAAATTTATTAAAACTGGGATTCCAAATGTGTTATTATTTTCTCGTTTATTTCATTATTTATAATAAAACTTTTGTGCGAGTAATCTCAGCATTCACAGTATATTAGATTTTAAATTCATCTAAATTTATTTTAAGGACTTCTAAGCAACTTTAGCAAATGAGTAACTAAATTTTGATAAAACCTTAGCGAGTAGGCAAAAAATATTATGCGCATGGCGTTAATTAATTTATTTGTTTATAAGTATTATTTGATTTTCCAATTTACCGTCAGTCTTTTTTTGGTAAATGTGTTTTTAATGTATTAACGCAGCTGTAATTTTACGAAATAGGAAAGCACTAGGAGGTTTAGATTTTTTTGCAACACCTGAATTAAGTGTACATTGACAATAAAGCTGATTTTTTTAAATCAAAATTTCAATGTTAACTTTTAGTTGAGATTCGGTTGCAGAGGTTGGCAGTTATAATTATGAACATTTAAGTATATTTTTTTTGCATATGTGTTTGTTGCATTTTACACAATTTTACATACTAGATATAAAAATTAGAATATTTCAAATATTAGAATTTAAAAATAAATAAATTATAAAATTTTAGAAATGTATTTAAATTAATTTTTTTTTAATATTCACTGTATTAATGTTTTTAATAAAATTATTATTTTTCAAATATTTTCATTTTAGAATTTTTTACGCAAAAATATTTCATATTTCGAAAAAAACTAAAATTGATGTTATAATTTAGCATGTAAATCAGAGTTAGTTACGTACTTTATCTTAAGCTATGCTGCCACTGTTGTTTGTTGTCTTTTCGCCTTTAATTAATTAATATCAGCATGTTGTGTATTTGTTATTTCTTTTATTAATCACAGTTTATTTTCGTTTATCCAACATGACAACCTCTTCACCACTGTCCTCATTGAAATCATTTCGGAAATCGCCGTCATCGTCATCGCTGTGCTCCATTTCGAGTCCTTCGACGTCATAGTAAGGTTTTATGGGCATACTCTCTGTGAAACCGAAAGAAAGAAAAATATTTTAGTAAAGATATACTTTTTTGAGTAAGTAGATCTAATAGGTATGGACGCCTTTAATTTAGAAGCTTCACTAGAGGATATTTTTTTGTGAGAAACTTACTTTTGATGGGTGAGCGGAACAGCTCTGTTTCGCCATCGTCTCCGTCATCCTCGAACAGTTCTTTCCCCTTCTGCGGCAGTAGCGAGAAACTATAGTAGCGTTTGTCAGCCCGATGACGACGAGCCAACAAGAACTGCACGCACAAGAAGCAGAGAATCATGGCGACAATAATGATAATGCTGGCGAACAAGATGAACAACCAACGTGGCATTCCCCACACATGTTCGTCGACATTCAGGCGGAAAATGACACCGCGCACTGCGCCGCCTTCCACATGCACCGCACGCTCAGTGCTAACATGACGCGGCGCCTCCACTTTCAGCGTAATCCCGCCCAGCGGTACACCGCTTATGCTATATGTTCCCATACTATCGGTGAAATTGCGCAGGTAGTTGCGTGTATGTGGCGCCACGACCGAAACCTTTGCATGCTTTACCGGATGATTGGAGGTGTCTAGAACGAAACCGGAGATGGTCGCTGTACGTGCGGTTAGTGGGGTTGCACTACCCACATTGTCGCCGCCCAAGCGATGCACCTCGCTCACGCCAGTGAGTAGCGTGAAGGCATTCAATTTCACCACGCCCACATTGTTGACCTGCTGCGGTGTGATCAGCACACGTTTCACCTCAGACTCATAATGTGGCGCACTAATTTCTAAAGCGTATTCGCCAGGCGGCAAAATTATTTGGAAACGTGCTGCATTGCGTGTGACATTATAAACGTGCTGATGATCGATGAGACGCAAAAAAGCGTTGCGTAAGGGCTCGCCCTTGTCATTGTGCACCAGACCTTCGACGCCGGTTTCGATGAGGCGCAGAAAGTTCTTAATTTTATCGATATTTGTACGCCAAATGCCGGCGATCTCCGATTGGACGGGCATACGACAGCAGGAGAGCCCCAAACTAAAGAGAGGTATGTTGTACATTTTGTAGAGCAGATTTGTAAGTCGGTCAGTTGTGGATTGATGCAGGGAACGTGTGCTGGTCAACGGGCATTGATGTGGCGATGTGCTGAACTCGCTGTTTTTAATAGAATGTGCCAGCTTCTCAATGATTGGTTCGCCTTTGGTGTAACTGTTGTTGGGAGAAAGAGGGAGTCATCATTTTGAATGTACCTTGTTTATTTTGAAGAGGCTTACGTTAAATCTGAACCGCCAGCAGTAAAGGTTAACACCAGATCGAAGCGTTCGGTATCCAAAAACTGTAAAAGCAAATCGCGTTTCTTCTCGGTTTCAGGACTGAGCAAACGATCGGCTAGCTCATTACCTAATTCGGGATCACATAGGGAATTACTGTAAAGAGAGAGGCAGAGAGAGAATTAGATAGAATGTGTTTGTCAAATTTATGTCACTTGTCATACTCACTTTCTGTTGTACATATTGAAGATTACATCGAAGTTATCGGTTAGCGGTAACAAGTATAGTACGCTCTTTTGGAGCAAGTTCAAGGTGCTGGTGTCGCGTATTTTGTAACCCTCACGTATGTGTCGCGCTATATTCATAGTGATTTCACGACCCAGCGGCGAGGTGGTATCGAAGAAGGAACTCAGAATCAGAATTTTGTATTTGGTCTCCTCAGGCTCACCGATCTGAAAGCGTTATTGCAAAATGAAGTATACCGAAAACCGATAACCGATAACAATCAATACTTACATCTGCTGTCAGTTTAATAGAGTTATAGTAAATACCGAATTCGCTCTCCGCATAGCCAAAGGTCGCAATCTGACCACTGCGCGTTTCGAGCTCAGCTAGACGTTGTCGAATCTCTGGATTGCTGTGATAGCGCGTCTTCACCACATTCTCAATTACACGGAAATCATTTGCCGAAGACCAATGCTGTGGATCGTCGCGCATCAAGATTACATCCAGCCGCATTTCACGTGTATCTTCCGGTATTTCGATCTCCTCGCGGTACGGCGCAAAACTGTCCGACAAAGAAAAATGCAATTCATTACATTTGCTCATTATTTCTCTGCTCTCCTATTCTCACACTCTTCTACTCACCCATCACCCAGTATTGTAATGTTGTGTCTGCCTGGTAAGGCCAGCTTCCAGTAATCACCACCGACACTACTGAAACTGGCATGTTTGGCCCCATCCAATCTGACTGCGGCACCCGCTATAGCCGAGCCAATGGAACTGCGCACCGTGCCATGCACAGCGTAGTGCACTTGCTCGATAAATTTCAGTAGTGGATCGCGGTTGTCGTGCCAATATTTTTCCAACTCATCGGCTATTGGAAACTTGTCGCAGCCCAACTCGAGTGTCAGTTCCAAGACTCCGGCGCGTATATAATTCCAATCCTGCATGCCGCCCGTCACGCTATACCACTGAGCGCCATTCACTACGCCATTAGGAAAGTGTTCGTGTTTGAAGAGGGGACACGGGTTGCCGAGATGCATTGTGGGATGAGCCTAGAAAGCAATAAAGAATATAAGTGTTCCACAAGGATGAGTGTTCGAAAGCTTGAAAGCTCGAAAAAGGGTTAGCTTTTAAGTTGTAAGATTAAGCTTTAAACCTCGCCTGCTTACACTTACCTCCGAGTACACTAAAGCCAAATGTTTAAATAACTCGTTATCCTCCGTCGGATTAAGCTTACGTCCCATTGTCGTTGCCATCCGTAGACGGGCAATTGGATCGTTGAAATCATTTTCATTGTCATCGAACGGATAATTGGCCACCAATGAGCCGCCATGTAGATTCGCCGACAACACGAACGGTAGCGAAAGCGTCCAACTCATGACTGCAGCCACCTCGGGTTCGGTCACCGCATTATACTTGTCTGTGCCGTATTGATCGGGGAAGTTACGGTTCAAATCGATATTATTCGCATTACTACGGCCGTTGGCGCTGGATTTATCACCCTCGTGTGATATTTCATAGCCATCGGGATTCATGCTGTAGAGGAAATGCATACGTGTAGTATTTACCAACTTCGAGATGCGCCCGTCGACTCCATAGCGTTCGCACATGTACTTTGTGAGCAGTAATAACAACTCTTTGCCGACCACCTCGTTGCCATGCATGTTGGCGACATATTTAAATTCCGGTACTCCGGCTATATGTTGACCCGGTGAGACGAATATCTCCATTACCCAGAGATGGCGTTGCTGTACACTCTTACCGATCGAATAAAGACGGGTTATGCTGGGATATGACTCGGCAATGTTGCGTAAGAATCTAGAGGGCGTGATAAAATTGGCAAACTTGTTTATAGGAAGCTCTTGGAGAACTCAAGCAGTTGCTCTATGAGTAAAAGTGAAATTGCTTTACTTCGAGATTTGTAAAAAAGAGAAAGTAAGCTTTCATAATCGTCTGCAACGCCACATTGAGAGCTTCTGTGGACAGTTAACTGTCGTGCACAAATTTTTAATTCACTCAAATTTATCGGATTTGGTAAAAAGCTCACGCATATGTGTGATATTCGTTGAACTTGTGTTGCCACTTATGTTTTCATGCACGAAAGCTTGTAAAACAAAAGCTTTAAGATTCATAAAACTTCGATACACTTTTTACATAAATATAAGATATTTAAATAGATAAATATAATATGATCTTTTCTGATTTTTAGGCCAAAGCTCTAAAGGACTAGTATACGCATGCACCATAAGGATCTGTAGTTACAGTAATCCTTAAGCATTGATTGCAACTTTCATGATGCGTAAATACTTGCCGTAATGTCAAAGCTTTTAAAAGCTTACGTATAAATGTTTCTTAAATTGAAACAAAATAATTTTAAAGCTCTGTTAGCATTATATGATGCCGTGAATCACTTTCACTCAATCGTGAGTTCGATTTCAAATGACTTTGACTAAAAGCTTTTTCAAAACGTGAATTCTGCTTTGTTAATTAGTAGCACTATACTAAACTTTTTCACAATTTCATTTCGAATTGTTTCGCTTGGCAGATTTTTGTGCCCTTTCAACCTTTGTTTGGGTTCAAAAGCTTAAAAATAAATAATTTTTAATACAAACTTTTCCATTTCCGTATAGTTGTGATGCTCGAATTTGGTTGGCGTCAGGAAATCGTCGTCATTCGTCGGTGCTTTGGACCGTTCCACTTTCACTTTGCGGAAATCACCTAAAAGAGATTAGTAGAACATATGTAGATGATGAAGAAAGTATGATGAAGTAAATAAAACAAAAATAAAGTGAATAATTTTATGATGTTCGGTTTGCGAGTGTGTGTGAGAGATGTTGAAAAAATTAGTTAAAAATTGTGTTAATGTATGCAAAATTATGTCGATAAATTTTTCGAAGAAACGTAAACGACAAAAAATATTAGTAATAAAAATTGCAGTCACCAGGTGGAATACGGGGGAAAAAAAACGAAAAGGAGTTTGCAAAAAAGTGAAAACATGGAATTTACGTTGCTAAAGTGATGACGAAAATAGAAATACAATAAAAAAATTTAATTAAATGGAAATGAATAAATAAAACATTCATGATTTTGTTGCAGAATAATTTATTAATGTAATATATAATTTAATAAAAGTGCAATTGAGCACAACTAGGTAATAAATATAAATAAAACAAAGTTTCAGTACTGAAGAATAATTGAAAATTATTCCAATGGCATAGATTAAATTATTACACAATTTTAACTCGAAAAGACATTTAATATTTGGTTGGCAAATAAAAATTTTTGTAGATTATTAGCAAATTTCCTACTGTATCAGCCCAAATTGCAAGAAAACAGGGAAGACTATTACTACTAAGCAGTGGCTTTTGGTGGGTGTGATAGTGATGAAATAGTAAAAAGCGGATGAATTATGGAATACTTTTAAGTAAAATACCTTCAGGTCGTACTATATTCCTTTAAATAAAAGATATCGTCAAACTGGTTTGTCCAGTTGCCGTTAATTATATTTATTTTATGTTAAAACTTAAATCCGATTTTTTTGTGCATTATAGCAGAGTTGCTTTGCTTTTCTCTTATTTTCATAATATATATAACATAATATATGTGCGGTAGTAGTAACCCTTTAAGCCAAAAGCTTTGTTCGATAATACTTTAGTAATAAATAAATTAATAATTTATGCATAGTGACTTTGACTTTATAATATAACAAATATATTACTGCAAATTTAAAATTGTATCAATATTTTCACATTTTAGAATAGTTATTTATTTATTAAAAAATACCTGCTTGTAAAGAAAGATGAGATCTAAAATCATCTTAGAAAGCTAAATGAAAGCTCAAAAACTAAAACTTTCTTAAAAGCTCAAAACTCTGCAAGATCATATCCGCTCAACTGATGGCGTCTCAATGTTATATGGCAAAATATTGAGTGTTGTAACTCTATACACCTTGATCTACCAAGTACACGCACGAAATACCTCAGCTTCATGGACAATAATTTTTAATTAAATTAGTAACTTCAATATTCATCAATGGAATTATTAACGGTATACTACACTCTTTAATTTTATGTGTGAAATATTCACCTTTGAAGCAACCGATTCAGCGCATATTGGCATTATTAACACTGCAGTTATTGTATTGGCATTAATTTAATCTGATTTTCATTGACACTTTTTATTAAAAATTAACAAGTATAACAATAAATTGTTTATAGATTAAGTAAGATCAACTATCTTTAATTTTCACATTTAGAGTTTCCATTTTAAGATGAAAGCTTTTCTAAGCTTTAGAAAGCAGTGCGAAAGTTTATTCGTTTACTTACGTGAGTATAATTTGTTTAGGTCAAAAATTTTCTAAAAAGCTATAATTATTACAGATATAAATCTAAGTGAAAACACAGAAACTGTTGAATGTTAAAGCTTTAAAAAACTCTCTGTCATATGTGAAGATTTAAAAATCATAAAATTTCACAAAAACCTGTTTAAACTGATATAGTAAATAAAATGATAAATTGAAAGCTCTTCCCGACACGTGAAAGCTTAGAGTTTACATATGCTGTGGTAACAATTCAGAAGACAAAGTCTAACAAACAACATCTAAACATTTTCAACAACATCTGGCCACTTGAAAACTTATGAGTTCTATATTTTTAATGCGATTGCATATTTGTGCTTTTAAGCAAATTATCATGTGGATTTTGAATTTTTTTCTAACATGTACTTAATTAAATATAATACATATATATGCTTGTATATGAATTCTTAATAATGTATAAGCGATAATTAGTTATTAATAAAATATATTTTATGAAGTGCATAATAAATAATTGGACACGAAACAAGTTTTTATATTTTATTTATTCCTCACATACACATATTGATAATAACAATAACAGTGATTAAATATACATACATTTACTTTAAGTACGTGGGTTTATTTTTTTTTTTATTATTTTATTTATTTCGTTTTATTTTTATTATAGTAAGTGAACTTTCCTTTATCGTATGCCAATTGAATATACATAACGACATATATGAATATGTATATAATTTCATACTAGTATTTACTATTTGAATATATAATGTATATAGGGAGCTATGAATGCTGAATGTGTGATATTAGGTAATGAAAATTATAAAAGGACACTGTGCAATGAGTTTTGTTGATTGATGGTAATATGTGAAAATGAAAGCAAATGAAAGCACAGTAGCATGACACTATCACTATTTATAGCGTACAGTGCTTGTAAATGTGTGGATGTGCATGTGAATATGGTCATTGTGAAAGTTTGAATGAGTGCTGAAAGCTTCGGTGAAAGTTTGCAAAGAGCTTTTACATGCGTGAAAAAAATTTATATAAAATTCGAGTAGTTGCTAGCGCTAATAGAGAGCTTATAAGTAAGGAGTGTGAGTAAACAAAAGCTTGCGCAAAATCCATAAAAATTGTAAACTTAAACATTTTGTACTTTTCAGTTACATTGGCGAAAATTCTCCTGCTTCACAGGCATAGCCACTCCCGTTGCTATTTAAATAGTTATATATTGTTTTCCTGCAATTTACGCAAGCTTTTGCTTTACATTTTCCCTCTCACATTCGCTAATAAACCAAAGAACCAAAGCTTTGAAAAAATGTATGAAATGAGTGAAAAGAAACAAGAATAGTGTGAACCGAACAGTGGAAACTTGTGATAACCACAACTGAGCAATTGTAACGCAGCTGAGGGACACACGATTTAATGTCTAAAGAAATATTGGCCGTAAAAACCGCTTATACCATCGTAATTCGTCTCGAGCGGTGACAGCGTGAAGTCGAGGCGCTGTGCCTCGCTATTCTCGTTGGTCACGTGCACCTGTTTCGGCTCACTGGGCTGATAACTGCAGCAGCAAAAGTGGCGGGGCACAAAAAGCGTCGACAGAAGAAAGAAACAAACACAAAAAGTGAACATTAAAAGTTTGCATAAAGTTATCATATTTTCGCTGCATTTGCAAGCACACAGCAGCACAAAAAAGCTACGCTATTTTTCAAACATTCCAAACCTCATTCACCTACTTTCCCTTTGCGTCGTCCAACACTTACCCAAATGCCAACGCCTGCACATTGTATATGCCGGGTGTGAGCAGACGCCAGTATTCGCCGCGTTTCGTGGTGCGCATTGGCTTATCCTCCAGCCCGGAGACCACAATACTTGCATCATTGATTGGATAACCACTTGCGTCTGTAACCAGGCCTTTAACGCCGACATGGGCCAGTTTCAGTAGCTGCAGCAGACTGCGCTTGTTGCGCGCCCATTCGGCGGGCAGCGTGGCGGCAGTTGGAAATTTGCAACACGACAACTCAATGGTCAATTCGAAACAGTTGCTGAAGGCGTAATTGAAATCTTGCATGCCACCGTTCAACTCATACCAGTGGGCGCCATTTGTTATGCCATCGGTGAAGGTGTCATTGCAGCTGTGACCTTGTCGCATGATCGGATGATTGTTTGCATAGGTGTGAGCCATCAGCTTAAATACGCGATCATCTGGTGTGAGACTCTCTTCGCAGCATTCATGATGGGCGCTAGTGATACAAACACACATATAGTTTGACGATTGACGTTTTTAGAAAGAATTTCAGAGGAGATAAGCAATGATGTGGCTGTGAAACATTCTCATTAAACTCGAACCATTATTGAGAGTGATTAAGTAGCAAGCTTAATTGGAAAAGTTTTTGTGTGTCATAAATTAAAAAAGAAAAAAAACACTAAATGAAGGTCAAAAATTAATAAAAAAAAAAAAACAAATATATATTTTAAGACAAACAAAAAATTAAAAAAGCAAAAATAATCAGTTGAGGCAACCAAAAAAAAAAGTCACATAGGAAACATAAAACAATTATTTAATATATATATATTTATAAAAAAAGGTGCTTTAAATGAGTGATTTTGCAGAACAAATCTTTACGAAGTCAAGCGTTTTCGGCATCGACCACATTACCTGACATTTTATAAATCGACTAAAATTTGCCTGAGTGTTATATAGTTGCAAGTAATTACTATCTCGCGCGATACGTAATATATTTAAATATATGTAAACAAAAAACCTATCACCACAAGTGACATTTGAGTTAAAGAGAATGTCCCATTTTCGGTGTAGCTTAAGCTTGCGTCTGGACTCACAAGCGCGTTTGTGTGTTTATGCGCTCGAACACGTACACTTACATGCACACACTGCAGTTATTTCGAATTCTCAGTACGTTACGGCAATCCTTTCACTTTTCGTAATGTATCCTCAATCACACAATAACAATAAATGCATATGCTAAATACATATGTATTTGAGTAGATGTGTGTGTAGGCATTTAACTCTACTTTAGCGCATACGTAATACGTTTCGTTTGCACTGTTAACACATAAACCCGCTTGTGAACTCGTTTACAACCGCTTCTCGCTTCTCGCTTGCCTCTCTCACAGCCACACCATCCACCCACCTCTCCTCGCCCACGGGCACTTACATTGAATTATCATATGGATAACTAGCCACAATTGCGCCACCATGGAAATTTGCCGATAAGACAAACGGCTTGCTGAGCACCCAGTTAATGATGGCCGCCGTCTCCGGTTGACGTTGGTGCGAACGCAATTGGGTGACTTGTTGATTTTCCAGGCGATCGGGAAAGTCGCGATTCAAATCGATGCCGGCTGCGTTGGTGCGACCAACATAATTCGGAAGTGATTCACAATTACCTTCCTGGAAATACAAGTGGCGCAATAAGATATAAATAACATACGTTGTATATGCGCAACAACAACAAAATATATTGTATTTTTTTGTTTTTGTATGCAAAGTAATACACTTATCTGGCAATCTGCAATCGATAATAGCTGAAAAATAGAAATTGATATTGATATGGAAAAAGTGCGAAATTGATAAGGCCGAGAGAAAAGAAAAAAAGAACAAAAAACGCGCATTACGACGCGATAAACTGCGATACATGCTGTACAAGCACACACTTAAATACACACGAGTAAGTACCCTAAGCGGCTAAAGCCACGATGTGGGTGTCAATTACGACCAGTTACCGATGACAGCTGTTGCATTCTGTGTGTTGAGAGGGGATTTATATTTTATTTTTATTTATTTTACTATTTTTTGCCACATGGCAACTTTACTTAGCTACCGCACATGCACACATACAGACATATGATGTGTAATGGATTTGGATATTAAATACCGACCGACTTAAATGACAAATGCGCCAAAATGCAGCAAAAAATAAAAATAAAATAAAAATCGAAGCAAAAATAATAACAACATTTTTACATGTAATATGTATTTATAGGTACCGTAGATAAGTTTAACATCATGTACTGCGTTGCTAGCCATTGCAAGAAGCCCAATCGTGGAGTGTGCGGTGTACCGCTTGTACTTGACCTTTCCAAGTACATTTGTGCTTGTTATTCAAAGCAATTGGTCGCTTAGGGGTTTTCAGCATAAATTGGCATTCAATGTAGGAAACCGCGGAATGCGAGCGAACTAATGGCTTGGATAACATGAGCGCAATAAAATCAAATGTATACAAAATAATATAAAATAAACATATAATATAAATAAAACTATGAGAATACAAATAATTATTTAAATTGAACTGAACTTAACTAAAATTTTATTATTTTGCACAAATTATTAGAAAATAATGAAAAAAAAAATGAATGAATAAAATAATATTTTACAAAATTATTGGAAAATATGTGCATGATTTTATAAATAAAATTGAATGAAAATAAAATTAAAAATTTTTTCAATAAAATATCGCTAGACGGTGGTAATCATGAACATTGGCGATTTTTGAAGTCAATTGATATCAAATTTTTAAGTAAATTGTTGTTGCATAACTGATTTTTTTTTTTATTTACATTTTCTATGAGCAGAATTTCAAATCACCATCGCTTGCAAAATAAACCGCTATCTCTTAATCTATGGACTACATTTCCATGTGTATAGATATTAGTATGCACATATGTACATATGTACATATGTATGCATGTAAGTGGCAATTTAGAAAAATTTGAAATTGTTAAAAATCGCTCAACAAATATCGACACTTAATTGGCATTTAGTACACCAAACAGACTGTAAATATTTCAAAACTTTTAAACGCCACGCATGCGAAAAGACAGGCATTTGTAAAAAAAACAAAATAAACAAAAACAACAACAAAATAATAGCGCAAAAGTGCGTGCAATTGTGCCATAAAAAGGTAAAGACAAGCGGCTAACAGTAAGTAGAAATGGTAATAGTAAGTGCATGCACACGTTTTTACAACACAAACAAATAATATTTGTGCTTACAAGTATACAGCTGAATGGCGTCAACTGTTGTCAAAATGTGTGAATTAAATATGTATAAGTTGTGATTTTTAGCAATTATTTAATTTTTTTTTTTTTTTTAAGGCGTGCAGTTTGTATTGTGATTTGCTTTTCATTTATTTACTATTTACTATATTTTTATATTTCGGAATTTTATATGAATTAATTTTTTATGTTTTGCAGAATGGTACCTATTTTCGAATTATTACTAGTTCATTCAATTCATGAAAAATATATCAATTGAGAAAAGTACCAAATATATGTACGTATATTATGTATGTGAAATTAATTGAATTAATATTTCTCAATAATAATAAATAATTAAGCAAATGTGCGTAATTACACACTTTACAAACAAGCATTCATTGCAAAATGAACAATTGCGTCGTTATAAAGATGTGTGTGGTGGCCATTGTTGAAGGTGGCTGTGGCGTATGAGTAACCTTAAAATGTGCTAAAGCAATATGGCGATCTTGAGTGTATGTGTGTGTCAATGACATTTTTGAATACATTTCATTGATTTGTGGACACTACTCATAATACCGTCAAAATTTTTTTATCTTTTTAAATGTTTTGCAGATAACAACGAACTAACAGTATTTAAAATAAGCTATGTGTTTAAAAATAGGAAAGAATTAAATTAAATTGTATAGCGCACACAGCAGGGCGGAAATAAATATGCAGATGGAAGAACACCAAAATGCCAGTATGTACGCAAATGTAATTAGTAACTAAATGTGACTAAAAAAATTATATAAAACACCGACTTGATTTGGTATACTCATACAAGCATAAAATTTTCTGTGTACGAGTATTATTGCCAACGCTTCACTGTGCCCTATATAAACAGCGCTGCTGCGAATTGGTGCATTACGGACGCATAACTCTATTCATTTATGCATATTTATATACTATGAGAAAAGCTGTTGCATGGAATGCTGTCTTAACAACAACAATTACAACAAGAAGGAAAATATAAAAGAAACACTATCAACGAACGCTAAAACCCAAATATAAATTATAATGAGTACAACGCATTAAACAATGAAACAAGCAATATGTATGCAATAACAACAACAGTGAGAAAAGTGCACTGTCAGAGTTGCCTTTGAAGGCTAGTAGAAGAACGAAGGCGAATCGTTAAAACTTAATCGCTTTATATACACACGCACACACCTATATGCATTTATGCACATAACTCAAAGTACAAAAGTTGTCGTTGCAGTTGACGTCGTGTTATTGCAATATTGCAATTAGACGGCAGCGATGATAGAAAAATGCATCGACAGTTGCAGCAATAAAATGAAGCTGTTTATTATGCTCTTATTTCGCATGAATTTAGAGCAATAACATCAAAGAAAAAAACGATAGCAGCAGCTGCAGCTTTAACAACGGCATAATTGTTAGAAGCGAAAAAAGTATAAAAATTGTTGTTTTATACATAAATATATATGACAATCATCACGACTATTATATATGCAAAACGAAAAGAATATATATTAATAAAAACAAAAATAAATAAAGAAATAAAAAATAGGCCAGAGATAAAAAAATACACCAAAGATTATAAAAATTAAAGAATTAAAAAATAAAAATATAACAGAAGTGTAACGAATACTGAATTCGTGGAAAAAAGGCGCGCGCGCGAATTGCTTGTTCATGATATTTTTCAAATGTTGCAGTTTTTGACTTTGCTTAATTTTTGTAACGTGAGAACGCGGCTACAACGTGATGCACTGCGATAACGAAATTTAATACAAACTTGTAGTAAATAAAATGCATTTAATTACTTTAGCAAATTTTTGTTGCAGTAGAGCAGATAAATAGTTGAGCAAATGCATATAAAGTAAATGCAGGAACAAAATACCTAAAGTAAAGTTTAATATTTTCGCACTTATTTTAATATTAGAAGAATTTGTAAATTTTATGAGCTCGATTTTGTTATTATTACTTTGATTATTATTATTATTATTATTTTTTATAATTATTATTTTTTATAATCATTATTTTTGTTCAATTTTAATTTCTAATTTAATTAATTTTCAAAATATTCCGTTATATTTTTCATTATGACTATTTTATATTAGTAAATGAATATTTTTTCTATTTCCAGGAATAAGATATCTTGTGAATGACGAATCAAATGCTAAAAATCATAATCAGTGATAAAATGCATATATGACAATTATTGGAAAAATAAAGGGACTTTGAGCGCTTAGAGTAAAAAGCCGGCTGACAATATAAAAAAGTATACTTTAGAACACTGTAATCTACAATATAAATGCAAATGTGAAGAAATGCAAATATGAACAAATAAAATGCAAGAAAAAACCACAAACAACACTCGAACACTCTAACACCCTAGACACCCACGAGGTTGACAAATTATATACAGCAAAGAGGTGAAAACGTCGCATTGGGTGTACTAGTGCACACACAGAGACGAAAATCCGTACATGTACAAAATGAATAACCATTTGTTTGTATAATTATGCATGATTTTCATGTTTACATTTGGCAATACAAGCCTACACGCCTGTTGATAGAGCAACAACACAACAGTGGAATAATAATACGTTGAACCGCTGATGAGAAATATTATATAATTAACGTTGACAACAATAACTTCAATTTATATAAAAAACTGAAATAATAATAAAAAGACTGGGTGACAGAAGCGCCAGCGAGAATATGGATAAGCGACGGCAGCAGAAAAGTGAAATAAAGTTAATGGAAAATTTTTATGCACCCACACAGACACAATAAAGCTTTAGGTGCACACGTCAAAAAAGCGTGCATATGTACATACACACTACAAGGAAAAAATAATCAGCATCTATCTAACTAATAATGGCAAAGCCACGAAACTAATTTTTCCAATACGTTTCATTTGTTGATTTCTGTTGGTGTTGACATAAACAACGTTTTTCTGATTTAAAAAGTTAAATAAATATGTACGTATGTATGTATTTTCTATTTTCCTTTCAAATGGAAATATCAGCGCGTTCTCATTCGTCACACAACAGCGCCTATTTTGAATGGTAGTTGTTGTTAGTTTTGTTGTTGCAAACGTTGTACTTCATTATTTTTAGTATCTAACGTGCACAAGCTATTTTCAGTTGTAATAATTTCTCTGTCGTCTGTCGTCTGTCGATATATATATTATATGTATGTTTGCATGTAAGTATGTATGTACTAACGGCTAGACTCAGAACTCCACTGTTGGCCTATATCGATTTTCCCCAAAATGATTTGCCAACTGTATGTGTATTCCAACATAAAATATGTATTCGGTAAGCACAAGCTTGAAAAGTGTGTACGTTTGCACCGAGAGGGCTAAAAGTATGCAGCATGTATTAAAAACATGGCAGCTACTCGTTAATGTTCATACATACATACGCATACACTTCAGCCGAGTCGTTGGCAAACAGGTGTTGGAATGGCGTCAGGACGTCAAACCACCAATACATAAACATATTTGAACATAAGCACACGCACCATACATATAAATTTGTGTGTATATGATTGGAAAATGAGCTACCCTAAGGATTTTCGAGTTGTTTAGCAGAGCATACATACAAAAAATAAAGTCAATGGCGAATTGTTGGCATATTTTGTGCAAGATTTTTAAAGCCAAAGCCATTGCACTGACTAAAATCACTGACTATTGTTCGCGAAAGATGGTTGCCGCTTACGGATTGTCAAAGTATGACTCTTTTTTGGAAGTATGTTCTCAGTCATGGCCAATAGTGCCGCTAATGTGACGTCATACATTTTTTTCAATGTTCAATTCAGGCGTCAATGTATATTTTTAGGAATTTTCGGAACAATTTCGGGAGCTTCGAGCTTTGAGCTTTGCTTGCAGCTTTTGTATTATTATCTTTTATATAATTAATTTTCTTGTGTTCAGTTGCCACTTACTAACTTTAATGCGTATTATAGAAAGGAATTTTTTGTTTCGTCCATATTCAAAAAGTAAGCAAAATATTTTGATTTTAAAAATTCATCAATCGAATGGAAAATAAATTTGTTTACACAACCGTGCGAGTGCGTTTAGCTAATTCAGTTATCTGTATGAAGCAGACAATAAAGTGTTAATGAGTTACGAAAAGCATTCCACCATATTTCATTGACATTTTACCAAAACAACAACAGAAGCTCTAAAAAACGAATATCAATGTACTCGCCCCCATCGTATATCAACACGTATTCAAACAAAGTTGAGCTGCAGCACTTAGAGTGGAGCAATTAGTATGTTCCAGTCTTGAGTGTTAAATAGTAAAATAAATATATTTCGAAGTCATCACAACTTTAGAAATAACGATGGGTTTACTTTTTAACCAAAGAGAAATTTAGATTTCACAACTGCGTTTTATTTATAGTTGTAAAATGATGTTTAACGGTAAAAAAATAAATAAACATTTTTTCTGTTGTAAAGTTAGGGTATTAGCTATTTTTAGTTCAGGTCCCATTCGAAGAGTACAATTCTTAGAAAACATTCACATTTTGCAATCAAATTTAAGATATTCCTCATCGAAGAGCGATTTGTGATCTATTTTAAATATAATCAATATGTTTTAATATATTTATACTTATTAGTTTTTCATTCCTAATTTTATAAGTTTTTCCCAGTTATAGATTTTTTTAAATTATTATTATTAATTCATTATATATATAATCTTTTCTTTTTATAACTGTTATTATTTTGTATTATTTTTCCAATTTTTTTATGATTTCTTTATATTATTAATTACTTTACTTATTTTATTATTTTGGTTTCTTTATATTTATATTCTTTAAATTTTTTAATTTATTTCTCTTGCGACTTTAAAATACTTTATGACGACTTCGTTTACAGCAACGTTATTTTTTTTTTTTTATAATTGTCAACTGTCATTTTTGTAATCCACGATTTCGTTTAACAGTCTATTTTAAGGCACATTGTAAACAACTTCTGTTATCACAACAAAAAATATATTAAACTTGAGAGTTATGCAAGTGTCGTGTGCTTTGTGTGTTTGGAAATTAAATTAAAAAATTAAATAACTTGTCTTCGGTGCAGCGCTCAATATATATAAATATGTTTTCAATAAAAGAAGATATAAAACTAAACGTGATTATAAATAACACTTTATAGTCCATGCACAGCGGCACCATTGACAAAATAAATTAGCGGATAACGATTGCAAATGCAACGCGGCATTTTAAATATCACCTATGCACACACACATAGATATGTGTCGTTTTAAAGGCAATTTCAGCATTTTCGCACCTTTTTTTAGTTCAATACCCTATTTTTTGGTTTACACCTTTTCTTCTGTATACTTCACCACACTTCACTCGTTATTCACCTGCGATCGCTCATAGCCATCTGGATTCATTGTCGGCATCAGATATAAATCCGTGGTGTTGACCAGGTTCGCCACCTCCAAGTTAGTCTCATAGTTGTACAGCAGATATTGTGCCAAATAGATGAGCAGCTGGCGACCAATTGTCTCATCTCCATGCATATTGCCAATATACTTGACCATGGGCGTGAGTGGTGTGCGTGGTTGCTGCACGTTCTTACCGATTTGCAAGACCACCAAATTGCGGCCCTCCAGCGAACTGCCGATGGTCTCGACACGCGCATTCTCCGGGAATGTCTTGGCGAACCGCGCAAACATGTCTTCGATTTCGCCCTGCGACTGATAGTAGGGCGACTGCAGGAAGGACTCATCATCCTTAATGACAAATGCCTGCGTTATGGCGGCGCACAGCAGCACACATAATGTGAGGGCGAGGAACAGTTGTGGCTGTGGCTGTGACTGGCACTGCTGCTGGCGACAGCGTGTTAACATCTTGACGTGAAATTGACAAGTGATGAGCGGTAGTCAAGCAGTTAGCAGTTAGCAGGTGGCAGCTAGTGGCGTCTGTGCAAATTTTTATTTCGCTTTTATACCAAATTCGTTCTTACTGCTACTGCGAGAGGCAGGAGGTTGCACTGCTAAGGCTTTTCGGGCACGATGTGCCTTTCAGCGATTCGCCGCTCTACGACGCAAACAGGAACGCGTGGGCGTCTAACGCCAAGCACTTGTAGGCGTCGTGTTGTATGAGGTGCAAACGGCTCTCCCTTAAATTAGAGGATATGTCTATTTTTAGTTGCTGCCAGCCAGCGCCTGTTGGTATGCGTATGAAATTCTGCGGTGTTTTGCAATACCTTGGCAGGATAATTTCTACGCTTCCGCACAACCTTTTACTGAAATTCGTTTTGTTCGTGAAAATTAAATAATATAATTTCCTAAAAGCTGTGCACTCCCTTTCTGATCCTCTTACCGTTGTAGCGTAACTCGCTCTAGAATCGCTTTGCACTAGTTTCCAACAAGCAGCAGTTGTTGTCACCAGTATAAAAAAAAATTTGCACTTTATTTTTTTGCGTCTTTTGACGTGAGAGCATTCGCTTAAGCTGTTGGCGTAGCACCGAAAGCTGAAAAATCTGCTGT
Organism: Bactrocera minax; assembly: GCA_021498325.1. Lineage (NCBI taxonomy): Eukaryota > Metazoa > Arthropoda > Insecta > Diptera > Tephritidae > Bactrocera > Bactrocera minax. Next base: position 1,568,407 of record JAKEEE010000032.1, read on the forward strand.
AGTGGAGTTTCTCAGCTTATAATACAGAGTTTTTCAACTGCAGCCTTTAACTTACAAGTATGTAATTTTCATTTGTCAATTGTGCGACCTTACAGAGCTTCCGTTTTTTAGCAGTTCTGCACGATTTCCTCTTGGTTTTATTACTATTACTGTCCTTTTCTTTGTTTATCAACCACCCTTCCAGCCGCTGTAGTCTTCGACGGGGAGAAGAGCCACAACTTTTTTAGCGTCAACAAGCGTTTATTTGTTATATCAGTGCATTGCTCGCCACTAGTTTTGCACAAACTGAATAAAAACCAATGACTCGCTGCTGATTTATGCCGTAAATTGTGTAAACTGCTTGTCGGCGTCGCCGACACGAAGCAACGGCGGCGGCGGCAAAAGTCAACATCACACAAATAGCGCTTCGTCAAATGACAGTGAGAGGGAGTCAGTGAGTGAGCGTGCGCTCTTGGTGTGAATTTTACCCAACCGGAGGTTTAAAAGCGGGTTTGCACACTCCTCTGATGCAGTCTGTCAAACGCCGCACAAAATAAATGTTCCGACGACAGTAAGGAAGAATAGTTGTGTTCGCTTGGCTACATTGCAGTTAGCTTTTCATCGGTCCAAGTCAGCTTTTAAACGTACCTGCGAAGGTAGCACATAATTATATATATTCTTGCCACTAATTGCTCAGCGTGTAACTCTCCAACTCTCCATGGACAAGAATTCTCATTATCTTCTACACCCTTAAATCAAAAACTCTCTGTTTACTTCGTTAACTCGTATAAACAAATATGTATACACAACTGTCATTATCGACGTTCCACCTTCTCTTGGGAAGTTTATTTTATATTTTTTAATTTATCTTATCAGATTACAACTTTTTCGATTAATATATAAACATATGTAGATTCTTTGTAGCGTATAATACAAGAAGCGTTATTATGTTGCTGATATAAGAAATTATAAAATATGAAATTTTAGTTTTTGTGTTCTGAAATCTGAAATCTACTTGTAACTGTTAACTTTTCAGTCCGTAAAAAAATTTATGGCTCTAATTCTCAGGCTTTTCGATTGGGTATGCGAAACTTTTTAAAGCGCTCAATTTAAAAAGTTACTGGGTTTACAGTTTACATGTGGTAAAGCTTTAGTTTCTGAAAGCTTCCTCTTATGAAACCTTTCAGTATATCAACGTTAGAGAAATTTATAATAAGCGTGGTAAATATTGATAAACTCTAAAATCATGGAAACGAAAGCACAGAAAACGAAAACAAGTTTTATATTAACGCAAATCAGCGTAATTGCCAAGATCTGGTCAAAGCTTTTAGAAATTGCAAAATGCTTAAAAAGGCATGTGAAAAAAAATACTCTTGAACGAAATATACAAAATTTAATAAACGTATAAAAAGGAACTTCAAAATTATACAAAACCACCAATTAATAAAAGCTTTCTAAGAGGAGCTTTCATAGAAAAAAAAACAGATTAAAAATTTTCATTTCATGAAGTAGAGATATTATAAATACTTCTCTATAAACAATGTTTAAAAGATTTAACCCTATTCCACGGTCCATAAACCCCACAATGTAATTATAAAGAGTATATTATTGTCCCATAAATCCCTAACTGACGCCAAAAACCATATTACTCTTACCGGCGCATATTGGCACGTATGCTTTTTACTTGGGCGTATCTTTACGATTTGCAATCATTTAACAAGTAAACTCGGTGATAATGAAGAGATACTGAAATTCATTTCTAAGGTCGCCTATAAATGAACACAACGAGATGTACATATGTAGGTATATATTCATATTTATTTTTTAATTAATTGAGTGGGGCGTAATCAAATAATTCAGCTTATAAAATAATATTTCACTAATTTTAAGTGTGCACTAAACTTATTGCAATACTTACGAGCTTATCAAACATCATTGAGCTCCATAATCTCAGGCTGATAAGGCCAATGAAGTTAAGCTTCAATTATGTGGTGAAATTGAGAAATCGAGAGCACACAAACTCTCGAAGGCTCACTCACTCAAAACGAGTACGTGCGGAGAGTAGAAGAGCATCTATGTTGGAAACTCACTCGAGAGCAAAGAGCACAAAATTGTCGGCGCACGCAACAATGACGTTGTTGTCGTTAAATTTGATAAAATATGAGAGGATTGAGAGTATTTATGTGTTTCGAGCTTTTAACGCTTTATAATACTCAAAACTTTAGTGCATGTTAAGCGCGTGTGTAAATAAACTATTAACGTATTTAAGGTTTAGCGAAGAAAGCCAAAGCTTTGCGGGCATGTAGAAATGTATACGGTTTATATACATATGTAAATGAATTGTGTATATTTGAGCGCCCCAAAAGCACTTAAGCTTGTGAAAGGATTAGCGGTTATGCTGATGGAATTAAGCTAAACATTAGCGATTTAACACTCGTATAGACATTCGATGTGCGATTTGCAATAAAATAGATTGTATGAAATCAGACACAAGCAGGTGTAGCAGCTGTGACTTTCAGAAATTACCTGTCAATCAAAGCCCGAACAGCTGATACGAGATTGCGCAGCGAATTGTGCTAGAAATTTGTTAAAGCTACATTTTTAGGTTGATAGAACATATTTAAACATATGGTGATATATGTATGCATGTATGTATGTATGTACACTTCCTATACGAATTAATTGAAAATTTACTAAATAAAATGAACTTTAGCTTTGATAAACTTACATACATAGAGATAGGGCATAGACTAACTAGTAAATGTAGAAAAATGAAAAACTGCACATTCGTATATATAGCTACTCGCTTCAATTAACCCAAAACCTTGTGATACGTTGAGAGAAAACAAAAATGCCAATCATTTCAAAAATAAACGTATGTAAAACGCAAGCGCGTTTCGCAAATTAGAGCTAGATTTCCCGTTTAGGCCAAATGACGTGGCTTCAAGTAGCAAATTAGACAGGCGGTCTACTAGTCTACCAGCCGGTGGTCACTCGGTCGCTTTGTTGCCCACAATTATGCTTTGCAGACGTGCTAGGCTATGCTGGGCTGGGCTTGTTTGGCTGTTGGCAGTCACATAAGCAAATTTGCATTCGTGAACGTGCCACACTTGCTGGCTCGTAATCGACATGTGACGTTGCATGATCTGTGTGTACGAGTATGAGTAAGCTTTGATCCAACTTAAGGCACCTTTGTGCAAGCGTTGAAACTCTGCTTAATTCAGTCATTGAAAGAAGAGTGTGCTGTAGACAAATAGACGATGTGGCGGAAATGAAATAATAAGCCCATTGTGCGGAAGAAAGGGTTTTGATATTGTAGAAGTTCGAAATTTTAATTTAAAATTTTCTCAAATATTTTTATTTTAAATTTATATCCAAAAAGTAAGAAACACAAACTTTCATTTCATGCAAAGTTACTCTATTTGTATGAGCAGCTAGCTGATAATGCTTATATTTCTCCTTAGACTATTTCTCTTTGTATGTTTATAAATGTTTAGTATTTTTATGACATTTTCTTTGATTGTGATGCCAGAGTTTAGAAATAGCATGAGGCTACTTGCACATATACACTTAGTTATATTCATATCCTTTCCACAAAAGTCTGCGACGTCAATCCGCCTGAATCCACTTTCAATGGTATGTGAATAAATTTATGAATGAGCCAGCAAATAGTAAATATCTCTATTTGAATAACTGCGCAAGGTCGTAGTAAATATGGGAGTGAAAGGACACAAGAATATGCGTATGAATGTTTCATTTACGTCAGCAAATTGTTATAGACACCCGCACATGAGATTTATTGTAGAGGAATTCGTGAAAGTGACTTTCGTTCTAAGCTACTACAATACATATACATATATACATATATACATATATGTACGTACATCTATCATAGTCATTTTTATATAAAAATTTCTCTTTGCGAACAATATTTAGAATAATTTATGACCAATTACAACTCATTTTTATACGAAGCTCATAAAAATATTGCTTTTCACCACTTACAAAAGTTAGTTATTCAAATATATGCAATGAATCACTTTTGAAGTCAATAAAATTATTCCCTAAAATTAATTTGTGTTTAATTGTGGAATTAGTCATAAAAGTGTGGATTTTAAACCGCAAACAAAGAAATAATTCGAAATGACTGATTTTACATTTTAAGCACATCTCCAACAAGTGTTGGTAGTTTTATTTTGATTTTTATACTTTCGCAACATGTTGCAAGAGAGTATACTAGTTAGTTGTTTGTAACACCTAAATCAAATCGGGATAGATATAGGGTTTTATACCGAAATGATCAGGTTGACGAGATGAGTTGAACTCCGGATGCCTGTCTGTCTGTTTGTCAGTCCATCCGTGCAAGGGATAACTTGAGCAAAGTTTTGGATACATTGATGAAACTTGAAACACGTGTATCTTAGAACAATTGTCACGCCTACAAAATCCCGTTATTCGAAAACATATCTGTCATCTGTGAATCATCTGGTAGAAAATGTTTAAAGAGTGGGTGTGGTCCCACCCTCCTAATAGGTTTAAAGTACATATCTCATAAACAACTAAAGTTATATAACCTAAACTTGCTGAGGACAAGTCCTTCTAGCATCTCCTCATGCTGTGTGAAAATGGATGAAATCAGATGATAACCACGTCCACTCCCTATATAACGGTCATGTTGAATTGTAAAAGTGCAATAACTCACTAAATAAATACGTCAGAAGCATTAAATTATACACCCCCGATATTACGAAATTTTTTAATATAAAGTTTTGTCAACATTTGAAAATATGCGCCTACTGTGATCTTTAAAAATTGTGAGAGTATACAATGTTCGGCTATACCGAACTTAGCCCTTCCTTACTTGTTAGCTATAATATCTTCATGACTAGTACATATTGCAAGACAGCTGCTTTTCTCGCTCATTTTATTATACGCAATAGAATACAAACACATCTATTAGTTGTACTGGAAAGAAAAGCGGAAAACCGGTTTAATGTAGCGAGTCTGGTGGGGCATAATACATACATAATACTGAGCGAGTAAGTGAGCGTTGGCGGAATATTTAAACGAGATGAAATTCGCAGAAGACAGAAAATAGTGTGAGAATGTAATTGACACTTTTACATTGTAACAGAGTGGGTTAGGAGTGTAATATCTAAGCCCATTAACGACTGAACGTCATCGTTAGCCAGATTTATCGATAACCGAATGGTGATTGCAGGCTCTGAAAGTCTCTAATCTCTCATATCATATTTACTTTAATTTCTCATCAAAACATTCTCTTTCACATTTGCATAATTTGACACATTTACAAGAGAAGTGATTGTATTGCAACAAATTTATAACAAAAAATATGGTTTAGCATGACTCAAATGCTATTCAGTAAAACACAATAGGGGGTTTTTATTAAAGAGAAGGTGAAAGGCAGCACAAATGAACAAAACAAAACAAAAAAAAAATACGAAAATATCACGCAAATAATTCGAGATATTAAAATGTTATGAAGAAAGTAAAAGATAAAAAATGCATTAAGAAATATGAAAAAAAAAAGAAAAGGAACGAAAATATTCAGACTTCAAAGTAGAAATAAGATATTTGTAAAAATATGCACATACAAAGTATATTAAAAAAAAACAGTTTTTTACGTTTTTTTTTATACAAGAATTTAAACAATTATGACAACAAAAGAATAACGCAAAATATTCATGTGAAAAATATTATTGAATAAGAAATATAGAAATGGTAAAATATTGATGTGGAAAGAATATCACAAGGAAACAAAGAAGTGTAAGAATCCACACAGCTAAGGCTGAAATTGCTTTCAAAGGGTGTTTGTAAGAATTGAAAAGCGTCAACGCGAAACCATAAAGGTTCGAATGAATCACGAGCAACACAAAGCATTTACAACTGCTATGAGATATCAAGAATAATAATAAATAAATATTAAAGAATATATACGAACATATGTATGTATCTGCCCAAACCGCTGTTTGCCGGCAACAATGAATGCCGTTTTCAAGCGTCCGGCCTCAATAAACACTTCGCTTAACTTGTTTTGCCGGTTATTATTGCATGAAGATGATTCAGAGAGATGATCAAGCAATAAAATCGTATGTATAGACATACTCATATACTTACGTAGTATATAAACAAATAAATATTCAACAAAAATACAACAGGAGCGAAATTGTCAAAAAGGAAATTGACAAAGATTCACTTCCTGCGCCCGAACTTGCTTGTCACCTATCATATTTCAATTGGCAAATAAGTGGAGTTTTTGTTATTTTTAACACAGTAATTTTACATAATTTTGTAAGCGGTGAAATGTATGAACACCCACTGGGGCGCACCCTCAGCTGATATTGGCATGTTTTTATGATGCAATTATCTACAGTTCATTCCACTATCGAGTGGTAGCGACACGTGACATCTTTCCACCAGTTACTGCAACAGAATTGATGTTTACGGGTGTTTGTCGACTGCCATGACAGTGGTTGTTGTCAGTCACTGTTTCTGAAGTTTTCGCTTTTGTCTCAATACTTTTATACATTGTTTACAGCTTTTGTTCTTTTTTCATTCACTGCAGGTATGTACATATATGTACCTATGTATGTATCGAAATACGCAGTCAATTTTGTTATCGTAACAACTTCCCTGTTCTTACACGGTAGTCATTAAAGATTGTTATTGAAAAAAGATAACACTTCACACCAGCGCTGAACTCTAATTCAGTGGAAATATTATATACATACATACGTACATATGCGCAAGATCACAAAAAAACTTAGGCGATAGTATGAATGCGGAAAATAATAAGCAAAAACCCCACGAACATCAATTCATTTAGACTCAGCTTAGCTTATCGCAAGAGCGTCTTTATATATTTCTATATCCATATGTATGTATATTCGTGTGTAAATAAGTATGTGTGATGGTCGCTAATATTGAGAATACGTTTTAAGATTGTTGACAACAGTATTTCACTTAGCTTAAAAGTGTCTTATTATTAAAATGTATGAATATGAATAGTAATGTAAAGTTAACTAAACTAAATCCAACTTTAGGAACAATGAACAGATTAAATAAAAAAAAAAAATTGTAAAAACTGAATCTCTTTCGTTTTGCTATGCTGTACTTCTAATGCTAATACATACTAGAAAGGGCACCTTAGCATATTTTTGCTTTAATTTTGCATTTCGAAATCTTTCGAAATTGTAAATTGTTTGAAGGCATTATATAACGTATTTGTTAAGAAAAAAGAATTTGATATATTGCCGGCAGCATGTTGTTAAGACGAAAATATTTAGGTTACATACAACACAACTGTCAATAGATTAAAGATGTTTTTAACCGAAATAATACTGAGAAGACATACGTCTTTATATTATTTTTTTTATAAAACATCTGTTGTTAATTTCTGTTTGTCAATTGGAGAACGCAAAATTTAAAAGTATTAAAATGTATTTTGAAATCAATAAAGTAATAACTGTTGTTTATAGAATTTTTCTCAGGTGAAAGTATAATTTCGTATAATTACAAAAATTTCACTTACCTTCGCTGCCGCAAAACCATCTGGATTACAGCTGGGTAATAGATGAATTTCTGTTGTATTTAAGAGTTGTTGCACCTCCGGCACATTTTCGTAATTCAATGTCAAATATTGTGCCAGAAACAATACCATTTGTCTGCCCAGTGCCTCATCGCCATGTAAATTTGCCGTAACCTTAATCAATGGACGTAGCAAATCACCATTTTTGTAATTTTCGCTGCGTGCAGTCAACGCAAGCGCATACATTTGACGTCCTTTCACCGTTTTGCCAATGGAATATTTCGTAGCCAGGTGTGGAAAGAGATCTTCGAGCTTTGCGAAAAGTGCGCTGATTTCACCGTTGTCTAGATAATGGGGCGGAGGATGCGTAATAAATGACTCGTCTTCAACAATTGCCACTGGTGATGCTGCAGAATTCGTCGTAGCAGCAGCGGCGTCGGTGACGGCAGCAGCAGTAGAGATGGCGTCTGCGCCAATGGCTGTTGGTATGCTGGTCAATATTACGATAAAACTAATAAAGCAGGCGCATATAGCCTGCGCAGGCGTAAGTGATATCACACGCATTGTTGTTAAACAACTCAATTTAAATTAATTTATTTAAATTTGCGACGACACCAGACAATTTCTCGCTGCACGTAACACACACGAACACAATTACACTATGAAAATTTTATACTGCGCTTCGTAACTACCGAAAGCACAAATTATGAGATTGACAATGTTTTCACAAAAATCACTATAAATTATTTCTTTTCGTAAAAAAAAACATTTAAGCACAGCGCAACTTGCGCACTTGTTGTGATCGCTAGCATCTATTTTGCTGACGTTGGATTATTTTGCTGCTGCTTCGTGTTTCTTTGTCTACGCTGCGCGCAAATGCAGATCCTTCAAGTTCTTTCCCACGCCTGTTTTCAAAAACACTTTTAATTCTAACACTGCACTGTAGCTATCTCACTTGATATATACTTTTGTGCACTTCATTTAACTTTCTGTTTCAATTATAAACATTTTATCAAATTTATAAATGAATAGCAAAAAAAATTTCTGAAGTTACACAGCAATCCGAATCGAACAACATGAACGACATCAAACGACACAAACGATACAAACGAGACAAACTGAACTACTCAACCGCAAATGACAGCAGCAGCAGTGGCAGATTAACACACACAATCAATTAAAGCTGGGAGAACAATTGTGCAAGATAATTTACTCTCATAACCGAATACATCTACCTATTAACGAATTTTGGAATTTTTAAATTTCTATTAATTTCGTTAAAATAAAAGCTTAAAATATAATAAGGTAGTAAAACTAAATTACATTATGCTCATAAATATATCTCAGAAAGTAACTATTTTCTAATTGGATATTTATCCAATAATTGCATCCGTTATAAACACATAATTGTCGTTGTTGAGATCGCGTTATTAACAAACACATTTCTTTTTTATTATTTTTTGTTTCTTTATGTTTAAATCATTAAATTATGTTTTCAAAACACATTTTCGCTAAATTAAAATATTTTCCAACATATTATTCACTTATTCTCTCGGAAATTTTTATATAAGACACCCTGTGCTCTAACAACCTTTGTTTTCACTCTGCCTTTCGTTCATTTGTCAAAAACAATCGGGGAAAATTTTCTGGTTTCCATTTGTCATTGCGAAAATTGTACCTACATGAGAAACATTCATAATTGCGTCAATTGCTCTTAAAATCAAATTATAGCCAAATATTTGTGGTCGAGCCTTTCGACAGCTTACGAGGTGCCAGTAAACGTATTTAAATGTTCGTTGAAGGCAATTTCTCTGTATTAGCAGTCGTCGCCCTAGCAGCGCATATTCGCAGCAGTGGCGGAGAAATATAAGTAGCAAAAGGCAAATAGTGCGATAAGGAAGTGGAAGTGGTGTTGAGAAGGCGTATATTATAAATTCTAAAGAAGCTAGAACTAGTGTGTTTGTTCGTTTGTATTCGTGACCTAAGCAGCAAAGCGAAAACCTAGAGCATAGTAGAAAAATACCATAATCTTCATTTACGAAAAAACTGTTTTAGTAGGCTTTACCCCCAAACCTAATTAAGTATCTTCGTTATGCCACAATCACGTGCCGCCGCGGCAGAAGCTGCGGCTACTGGTAGTGGCCCACAGCCACTCGTTAAAATTGGCCATTATCTGCTTGGCGCAACGCTCGGCACCGGCACTTTTGGTAAGGTGAAAATTGGCGAGCATCAGATGACGCACCATAAGGTAGCGGTCAAGATATTAAATCGACAGAAGATTAAAAGTCTCGACGTTGTCGGTAAAATTCGCAGAGAGATACAGAATTTGAAACTCTTCCGGCATCCTCACATCATTAAGCTTTATCAGGTATATATGTGCTTTAATGCTAATTTCATGTACTCTTAATTACACATTCACGAAGTTCAACAAGGGTGATTACTGTTTTCGATTTATTTACTTTTATTTTTTATTCGGCATCACTGATATATTTAAAAAGGCTTTATTTATTTGTCTTCCGTAGGTCATTTCCACGCCCACTGATATTTTTATGATTATGGAATACGTGAGCGGTGGTGAACTCTTCGATTACATTGTTAAACATGGCAAACTGCAGGAACATGAAGCACGTCGCTTTTTTCAGCAGATCATATCCGGTGTAGACTATTGTCATCGTCATATGGTTGTACATCGCGATTTGAAGCCAGAAAATTTGTTGCTCGATCACAATTTGCATGTGAAGATCGCAGATTTCGGTTTGTCTAATATGATGTTAGATGGCGAGTTTTTGCGTACTTCTTGCGGCTCACCCAACTATGCTGCACCTGAGGTAATATCTGGTAAACTTTATGCTGGTCCAGAAGTAGATATATGGTCATGCGGCGTCATTCTCTATGCACTGCTATGTGGCACACTGCCATTCGATGACGAACATGTTCCGACGCTCTTCCGAAAAATAAAATCTGGTATTTTCCCCATACCAGAGTACCTGAATAAACAGGTTGTCAATTTAGTGTGCCAGATGTTACAAGTAGATCCATTGAAACGCGCTACCATGGAGGAGATTAAGAAGCATGAATGGTTCCAAAAGGACCTACCATCGTATCTTTTCCCGTCCTCGATTGAGCAAGATTCGAATGTCATTGACACGATTGCAGTTGCCGAAGTTTGTGGGAAATTTGGTGTTAAAGAGGCGGAAGTGCATAATGCATTGCTCAGTGGCGATCCACATGATCAATTGGCTATTGCTTATCATTTAATTATCGATAATAAACGATTCGCTGACGAGGCAGCAAAGACGGAAATCAACAACTTTTTCGTAGCCGGTTCACCACCGCCCGCCGCCCACTCACCCAGTGAACGCGCTGAACCAATTGGACTAACTGCTGTAACCACTGCCGGCGGTTCCACCTCGGGTACGTCCACACCAGGCGGCACCAACAGCGTCATGCGCCCACATCCCGAACGTATTGCACCGATGCGCGAACGCCAATTGGCCATGTCGGTGCAGGCATCAGGCGGCGGTGCCTTCCCTGAAAAAGCAGCACGTGGCACACCCATCAAACGTGCTAAGTGGCATTTGGGTATTAGATCGCAAAGTAAACCTAACGATATCATGCAGGAAGTGTACCGCGCCATGAAAGCACTAGACTATGAGTGGAAGATTATCAATCCATATCACGTGCGTGTGCGTCGTCAAAACCTCAAGACAGGCAAATACTCAAAGATGTCTTTGCAACTATATCAAGTGGATTCCAAGAGTTACTTGCTGGATTTTAAGTCTTTAACAAACGAAGAAGTTGAGCAAGGCGATGATGTTATATTGGAGAGTTTGACACCACCGCCGTTGAGTGTACAGGGTGCGATGCCGCAGCAGCCAACAGGTCACCATACGATGGAATTTTTCGAGATGTGCGCCGCTTTAATTATACAATTAGCTCGTTAGATGATATAAACGGACGCCAACGAGCTTTGAGGACGATTTGCAAGGAAGAGAGTATTGTAGGAAGGTGAACACATTTTTTTTTTTGTTGAATAAATTCTACACAACTTTTATTTAGAGAATAATTTGGGCTCGCAGGATTTGTAGATGACCTATATATGGCTTATTTCTGTAGCTGTATACATCGTTTCATAATCAGCTATCAGGATTTTTGGGTAGTAAAAAAAAATTTCATATATTAATTGTTATAGTATCGCTAACGCTTTTATTAAAAATAAAACTATTGAATTGTTTCAAAAAAAGGCTTTTTATGTTGCAGACCCGAAAAACTAATGACTTATAGTCACAATTCCAGTTGTTATTCATTACAGTTGTAGTATACAAAGAGAAGTCTTTTAAATAAATTTAAGCGTTTTTCGAATTACACTATTGTTGTTGTACAACATCTGTATAAATTAAATAAAGAGCCAAAATATTTACAGGAAATATAAGGAATTCGTCCGCTCTTAGTCGGGTATAATATTGACACTTCTCATTTCATTATGTTTTATTTCTTAATATCGCACATTATGGCTTAAGTCGAATGTTAAAAAAATCGTATTACGTACTTTAAAGTTATAGAGAGAAGATGTAAACCTCACTGTAATGAGTGTAATATAAAATGTATACTAAATCTACCAGGAAAATACATTGTGTAAATAAAGACTTGCATACGAAATACACAATTATTTTATCATCTCTTGAAATATGTGAGAAAGTAACTCTTTGGGACTATGTGTGATTAGGTATCCTATTTGTCCTTCGCGCTCACGACATCCTCGTCGGTTTGTTTTTTCTTGCGTTTCAGCTTGTTGATTAGATTTTCTATACTATTTGCATCCACTAATCCAACGAACTTATCAACAATGACCCCATTACGAAACGCGAGTACGGCAGGCACGGCATTTACTTCGAAAGTTGCCACTAATTCCGAGTTTTTATCCACATCTATGGTAGCCAAATCGATTTCTTCAGAATTATCTAAGAGCTCGCTCATTTTCGGTGTAAGAAGTTTGCATGGATCACACCATTCTGCATGGAAGTTGACAACAACCGGATTGTCGCTGTTAATTATCTGTAAGAAAATATGTCGATTGCATAATGATCGAGATGTGTGCAGATTTAAACGTTTCACTAACCTTTTGATCGAATTCGTAGTGATTTGTGACAACCACTTTGCGGTTATAACAGTGCCCTTGCGATATGCATTTCTGCAGTGCCGCACCGACCCCGAGATTCACATGTTGGCAGCTACCTTGTGTGCTACCTGCCAAACCTGCAACTATACGCGGGGCAATGCCTTGTGCAGCAAATTTTAGCATGTTCAGCTTATTTTTAGTTTAACTGCAAGTAATCAAAAGAGAATTAATGTTTTGACGCCAAGTTATGATAAAGCGTACTATCACTGCCACTTCAACTAAATTCCAGTATTAGCAGAACGGTCGTTGACGCGCTTATCAAGGGTGAGAAAACAAATATGAGCAAACTACGTGCCTTCAGTTGAAATGACGCTTTGGCTTAGTGAGATAAGTTTTATTTGCATTTGTGTGTAGCGTAAAATATGTAAAAGTACTTGCTTACCTGTTGCTTATAAAAATACGCAAAGTGAGGTTCAGCTCTAAACAGAAAAAAGTTTTTATTGGTATTTCACTTCACATAAATTTTCGATCAGCTGTTAATTGACGTCAGCGAATGTTTCTTTTTTTGATATTTGCAAACGAAGTAAAATATAGTTTACATTCACACTTAAATATTTTTTACACGAATTTATGCAACTTTCTTTTTATGCACCCTTCGCAGTTATTTTTAGCATATTGTTGCAGAATATGCACAAAAATTAAGAGGACTGAAGATGTTGGAAGTAAAATTACTAAAATTACACCAAAAAATTTTATCAATTCTCAAATGTCAAAATGGAGGAATATAGAAAATCATAAAGCATATGTAGAGCATAGACCGTGTTCATACGCGAAGACCTCTGTTGCCCAGACACGTAGTTCGTCGGCGAGGTGGCGACGAGGAAAGACAAAGGACACCGAGTAGGTTTTAACAGAAATATTTTAAAAAATGGTGAATAAGAATAAAAATTAGCCAATGAAATATATGTTTGTTTACCGAGTAAATGAAACGGAAAGCGGCCAGTGTGAAAGCAATGGGCAACACCAAAAGAGAAGTTCTTGCCGATGAACAAAAAATGTTTTCACATTTGAACTCAGACATAGTGTTGCCGTATTTATTTGGCGAAAATTACTTCAAAAAGTTACTTTAGTGTTATTCAAACTGTTGATAGACAAAAGGCTGATGACTTTACAATTTCCGCTCGCGATAAACACTTATTTTGAAAAATTCGGCGGGTAAAATAAAATTAAATGACGAAAGCGTTTCAAAATCTTATACAACATGAACAAATTATTTTCTTTTAAATTTTTTATTGTAAAATATAAATGAACATGCATATATATTACGAAAAACGCGATTTGGTGCATTAAATATGTTTCAGATTTTCGGGGTGATGAATAACAAAATTTATGCGGTGAGGTGTACCCTTTGTGTTCATATTACATAAAACATGTAATGATTGAAAGAAATGTGCATTGCTTTAGCTAACCTCTCTTTCAATTGAGATTTATAGAGATAGTACTGCCTCTCCGACGCCGTTTAAGGCAGCGATTTCAACGTAAGCGCCGCTCACCATCGGCACATAGATAAGATTACACAGCCTTAAATGCGATTCACGCAATGAGTTTCCTGAGTTTCCAAAAACAGTAATTGGGTGCTCTTGGAATATCGATAGTCGTCAACGCGGCCGAGTCAATAGTTTTGGGAATCGCATACTTATTATTGTTCAAACCTATCAACAAACGCTTGCCTCTGACGTCGTTGGGAGGGATGGTGCAGAGAATTAGCCCCACCTACAACAGACATACGTGTATGTGTGTGCATGAGTAAGCTGAAAAAAATTGAGTACTTAATCCATAAAGAAATAAATACATATTTTTGCCGGCGAAATATTGCGAACGAAAGTATTAGGGTGTAGTGACTCGCAGTGAATTGAATTATAATTAGTTTGCTACTAATGAAAAATAATATACACATTGTTAAATATACAAATGCTTCATGTGAATGCATATTTACTTATTTAATGTTATCTAAATGCTTATACATAAGTACGCTCGCGTATGTGGTTAAACCGCCCAACGCCACATCTAAGTAATTTCTTTAAAAACTTGCAAAAATGCAAAGTGTGATTAACGATATCGGTTTTGAATTACGCGCCCGAGTCAGAAAAGTATATATCTAACATATATACTATATATACTATATAAAAATACAAACATACATATATGAGTACATATGCTTACATATTCGGCAGTGCAGTTTGCAAGCGAGTGTGACTTTTTAAACTCTTCCCCTCCTTCCTTGCCCGTTTCTATGCTGTATACTCTGTAATATGCAAACGAGTAGTAGCAGCAATATCAGTCACAGCTGCCATAGTCGCAATCGCCACAATGTAGCGCCGACAACACCAGTCACTCCGGCTACGCCCGATTCAGCGGGCATATTAATTGACGCTGCGGGTCAGGCTGTTTATGAGAAACGCAACAAAACGATTCTCCACTATTTTCGCGACCGTACACCGAGTCATACCCGCGCACAACAACCACACTGCTATCACCACAATCCAGAGCGACAAGTTGGATTTGGTCGCCAACGACAAGAAGCCGTCATTTATTTAAAGGAACCACGCTTTATTAACAAGCTGGCGTTACTAAAAAGTTCCAGCACACGCGATTTGTCGCGTTTGACGGTTGAGGAAAAACCAGCAGATATTATATCGCCGACAATAGTGCATTTTCATAACTCCACAAATAGTAGTAAGTCGTCAAGCGAATCGCCAGCGGCTCAGCGTAACCGACAGCGCAGCCTAGATAGCGTCTATTGTGAAGGGTATTGTGCGCGACGTATCACAGAATTGGAGCAACGCGTTACCCAATTGGAGCAACAAGTGCAAACTGAACGAACTGTTGCAAAGGATCTGTCCATGCGCATACAAGAACTCATACGTCGCGTAGAAGACTTGAGCCAGTTCAAGGCGTCCGATAAACGGAAACTTAGCAGTTTTCGTAAGAAAGGTTCGCAGGCAAATACAAATCCGCAAGCGTCTGTGCAGCCTTCAAAGTTAGTAACGTGGATGAATTTGTCGAATTGGTTTAAGCACCGTCCAAGTATCGCAACTTTAAAGGAACAAAATATCTACAACGGTGAGTGGAAGGAAATTTGTATTTTCAAAGTATTATAACGACATTGGAAGTAAAATGAAATAGAGAAATTAATATTTATGGTTCGAGAGATGAGATAGACTAGTTATACTCTCGCAACAGTTGCAACAGAGTCTATTAGTTTTGTTCACCTAACGGTTGCCCGTTCGTCCGTGCAAGCGATACCTTGAGTAAAAATTAAGATGTCTTAATGAAACTTGGTACACGTGTTCTCTTTCACCATGAGAAGCTTGGTAGTGCAGATGGGCGAAATCTGATATCTGCCACCCCTACAAAATGCCTTTAATTGAAAACCTATAAAGTGCTATAACTAAACAACAAAGTAAACATATAAATGTGTTATTTGGTGTGGAGGATCCCAGTTGGACGCGGCATCTGTGGGTACAAAATTTTGTAAAACTGGGCTTGGTAATCCCCCCCCCCAATAAGTTTAATGTACATATCTCACAAACCGTTAAAGCTGTCAAAAGTCAAGCATTCAAACTTCTTCAAAACTAGTTTTTCTAGAATATCCTCATATACTGGGAAATTAGTGAAATCGGATAATTACCACGCCCACCTCCCATACAAAGGTTATGTTGAAAACTACTAAAAGTGCGTTAACTTGCTAAAAAAACACGTCACAAACATTAAATTTTACGGCAAATAACGGAGGGCTGCATTGGACTCCGTGTAAAATTTAGACAATGGGTGTGTCACCACGTGCACGTGTACGGGTACGTGAACATGTAATAATGGATATTCCATAGTTTAATGCCGAAAATGTGTGAAATCGGTCAACGAATTATCCCAGCTCCCATATACTGCATACAACGGTTTTCGTTATTCTAGCAGAAATCAACCAAATTAACTCAAATGAGATATATGCTATATAGACTCAAACAAACTTTCTTAACTAAATATATTAAATATATGAAGGAAATGTCAACCAGAGAAATGGAAATCATTGTATTAAGAATACGGGGATTAGAGTACGGTCTATACCAATTTCATCCATATTTAGCGCACATTAACACATTAAGTTTAAGAAAACATATCCACTTAATTTCAATAAAATATCACATATATTGACCAAAATAAACTGTTTAAAGTCAGCTGGAAAGTCGAGAATCCAATTACATTGGGTATAATTGGGCTAGGGGAACATCTGGACTTATTGCATTAATTTTTGTCATCACTCAAGTAGACTAGAGAATATGCTTCTATACAATTTTATGAAGATAACTCACACACTGACCGACTTATTCGGCATAAAGATTGCTATAATAACGAAAATCGTGAATGTAGTATATGGGTGCTGTGGTAATTCGTTCACGGATTTCACGCATTTTGGTCATTAAACTATGATATATCCAATACTATACGTTCACTTAATTTTGCTAAGAAATCTAATATATTGATCGATATGTACGGTGTGGAGACAACCGGAAGTTGGAAATTGTTATATTGGGTAAATGGGGTTAGGGGTAAAATTTGACTCGATTTTATCCACTTTATGCATATGGAAACATTGTTATCAGAAAGAGATGCTCTGAATTTCACAGGCATAACTCATATATTGACCGAAATACATGGTATAAAATCTAACGGGAGGTTGAAGATCCTTATAACTAGGTATATGGGGGTATATGGGGGACACAAGGGAACATTATTATCATGAAAAGATAGAATTTCTTTAAGATATCTCGCAGATTGGCCGATAGTTTCAATACTAATAGAACAAAACTAATATACTCTGCTGCAACATGTTGCGAGAGTATAAAAAAAATTATACACATGAATACATGTATTTAGACAAATGCGTAGATACATATGAATGTGCGTATTAATAAAATATGCAAGTAAATACTAATTTACGAAAATATGCTTACTCAAGGAAGGTAAAGTTTTCGAACACATTCGTATGCATATGTTAAATACAGGGAAATAGCGATTGGTTAATAAATGTATGCCTTTATAAATAGGCTGTGCGGAGAAAGGTAGGCATTCCTTTTTGATAACGGACTCACCTTATTATGGTTAGCGATAACCAGCGGTGCAAACTTGAAAGCTGACCTTGTTCTACTTCTATTTGAATACACACGTATATTCATGCTTTCTACTTTTCTCTTTTTTCGTCATACTAGATGAACCTTGTTTCGACACGGAAATCGAAATGGTGTTGAAACATGAGATCCATAAAACCGTACCGAAAATCGTTGTGGACTGCTGCGATTTAATTGAGGAACGTTACCGCAAGGCTTCAGAACCCATCGAGGGTATATATCGACAGTGTGGGGATTATAATAAAATCCAAACATTGCGCTTTCGCATTGATGCAAATGATTATGAGTCATTACGTCAATCGAATATAGACATATATACATTAACTGGTGTGCTTAAATTATTTCTGCGTGAAATTAAAAGTCCTCTGGTGAGCGCGAATGAAGCGAAAACTTTTATTGGTAAACCAAATCAGTGGCGTAAGTGTTGGTTCTCTTATAAAATTATGATTAACTTTGAAACTATGTATATGTGTGTTCCACGTATGATTTAATTCTCTTACAGTACTGACCGATTTAACTACGAAAATCGAGATTTTGAAAAAACTGATTCGAACTTTGCCGGAAGTCAATCGTGATACAATGAATTATATATTCGAACATTTCAATAAGTAATTGCCAATTATTATTTCATATTTCTTTTATTTACAAAATAATTCTTAATTTAAGGCTGACGAAAGTGCCCTTACAACAAATCAGCGCCGATACGCTTGCCATATCTATAACACCAACTATTTTTCATCCTCTTCAGAAGGGCGCAAATACCCCAGACTTGCAGGAGATAATTAAGGAGGGCCAATTGCTAGCAGATTGTGTTAAAATAATGATCGAATATCATAGTCGTGTATTCGAGTAAGTTATGAATATTGATTTTATGTTTTCTATGTGTGTATTGTGTTGTTCTTGCTTTTTCTAATTTAATTCAAAACAAAGCAATGTTTGAATTTACGGCTTTCGCCTACTCATTCCATGATACAGATGCTCGGTCGAGCGACGGCACAAACGCATCAGTGTGCGGCGTCTGCGGAAAACCCTATCACAACCGGATTTGATTTTTCAAAATTTCTTTTAAGCAAATTTATGTCTATAATGTGTGTACGCTATTTCATACTGTATTAAAAAATTGTATTTTTAATAAAAATTTTTAGTTTATTTGTATAAAGAAATGTGTATTAACCTAAGATTCTTACCCACTTTTATATTTACTCTCATTCTTCCTGTAAACGTAAACGATGTTGCGTTAGAAACGCCACATCAAATATAGTCTCCTGCTGCAGCAATTCGTGCACTTCGTATTTCATAGACTCCTCATATGCGTATAGTATGCTCGTGTCATAAAGCATCATTTTACAATGCGCTAGAGCGAGAATGCAATTTCGAAGACGTGCAATTACTTCACGATCTGCCCGCGGCACTACTTCACTTAAATTCTGTGCATAACCACCGTCACCACCATCAACTTCATTATTCACAGTCGGCGATATCCAGATAAAACCATTGTTGCCGAGAATTATTGATGCACCACATGTCAAGTTATGAAAATGAGTCTTACGTCGCTTAACCAATGAAGGAAAAACTTTAACAAGCACTCCTTGTGATAATTTGCCATATTTTAAACTACGTGTGTAAAGCGATAATGTTCCTTCGTCAAAAATATTCTGCACCTCAGCCGATATAAGGTCGCCTTCTTGCAAATATTTGCGCATCATTTGTTCATCTTCCACACCTCTTCGGCGCAATTCGCCACCTGGTAAATTTACAGAAGACAGCAGTAATACGGAATCCAAACGTGAGTTCGTATTCACCTTCCAACGACGTTGTTGTACCTCAGTAATGCGCGCAACCACCACATCGCCAATTTCACCTACATAACGGCTCTTAAGTGGTTTTATAGAAATTAGTTTGTTCACCTGTTCCATCACTCCAGCTACCGATGCTTTAATATCTTCATCTTCAACATAAGTGCCATGACCCTTCATGAAACCAAACTGACCAGTCACCACTTCGCCGGGTGTATAAAGACGCGGTGCTGTTGTCTGGTTTTGTGCCAGTAAACCCATATTGACACGATCAATAGCAAGACGTATATTAACGTTTGTAGTCATTATTACAAATTTTATTAATAATTAAATTTTGTTAATAGATATTATTAAATTCTTATTGTTAAGTTATAAAAGTAAGCGATAAACAAAAGCAACACATGAAAATTGGTAGTTGCCAGATGCTTAAATATTTTTTGAATTCCCAACATTTCTTAAGAATGTGCAGGTATGTACATATAATATTTGTATATTATTATATATTATTATATTTAAAAGAAATAACTACTTGATGAGGATAATGAGGATAATATTAATGAGGAAAAATTAATTGTTTATGAAGCTACTAGATTCGATTGAGTTTTGTACTTTTTGCCAAGTATTTTATTTGTAAACTTACAGAAATAACAATTGCATATTCACTATTTGTGAGAAAATAAGTTCCCATTACACTTTGTGCCTATAACATACGCATTTCCTTTATCGGCCAAAGTCGGCAGACTACCCGGCTTTTCACAAGTCCTAATGGTATTGGACCATAGTAGCGTGAATCCGAACTGTTTTCACTGTTGTCACCTTCAATCCATATGTAACCACGCGGCACATATTCACCCTGAAATTCATTAATTTTTTGTTTTTTATTTGTTACTGTTGTTACTAAAGCATTGATATCGGTTTCTATTGGTGTTGTGTTGTTTTTTAAAACGATTCGATCTCCGGGTATACCCACAATGCGTTTGCAAATAAACTGCTTAGGATCGGTGGGAGACACCGCAATGATTATATCACCCCGTCGCGGATTGTGAAAACGCGTGGTTATGCGTTCTGTTAGCAGGATATTTTTCGAATGTAATGTAGGTTGCATTGATGGACCGTTGCACTGAAAATGTATTATTAGTTGAAATTGAGTTCGAATTTCTATTTCCACCTTACCACCACAAAATCACCGATGTATTCAAATGTACAGTGCGTTAGACAGGCATACATCGTGCTGTATTTTATTACGTCTTTTAGTCTTGAAAGTAAAGACACCATGTTGGCCGTATTTAAAAATAAATCAACATTTTCCTAACTGAAAAATTTATTTAAATGAAGAGAAGTTTTTTATTGCTCGTAGGATAGCAGCTGTGAGGAAAACAACGTTAAACAGCTGATTCGTTTGGGTATATTCAGTGAATATTGAGAAAAACTACCCAAGTTATTTGGGTTTAAAATATATTTGTTGTCGAAGGAAGAGTACCTTGATTTAAAGAGGAACCTTCCAACCTTCCTTGTTACGACGTACACCTTGTCAGGGATTGTCCAGTTGTTAGCATTCACCAAAAAGATATTCCCCAAGCTATGTCAGTAGATAAAAAAAAACAACATATGTCTACATATGTCATCTACCTCAATTGTATACCTACCCCGTTATTTTATTCTTCCAATACACTTTTATTTAAAACGAAATTTAAGACATTCACGTTTTGTTTATTATAGATTTCATTTTTGCGAATTAAAGAACTGTTTGTTTTTACAAATATATATGTGTGCATTAAGCATATAAAGTGGGTATTGTATTCAAGAATTCATATATTTTAGTCAGTATAATTTAATACTCAAATACCCTATATATAACTCTCAATTTTCAAATTTTCTTTAAGTTTAAATCTTTGCGAAACTTCGCCAAATGTCTTATTCCATATTACAATACATATCAAATTACATTCGGTTTGGCTGCTTGGAAGAAATTTATAAATTTTTTACAACATATATAATATTCAATTTTATTTTTCACACATCAAAAAATTACAATTATTTTTGAACAAAAATGTTTACAGGTAAAGATTAATTTTGTTCCATGCTGTTACTTTGTTAATATGAAATAAATATGTTTTTTATGTATATTCACTCAGTCACAACAAAAATACTACTACGTTTTTGTAGATGCTTCCATTAAATTTTGTTTAAAAAATTTCTTTCGACCCAAATAGGTCTCAATGCGATTTTATATATAAAGTTTAACAATTATGTAGGTACACTTTTAAGCCTTAGAATAAATAATGGAAATTAACTATTTAAAATTAAGGAAAAAATATTGCATTTTAAATACAAAATAAATTAAGTTAGTTACGACTAAACAACACTCATACCTTTAATAATAAATATTTTAGCGAAATGCGCAAATGATCGATATATATATTTGTATTAAATTATATACGCCACAAAATGATTTCGAAGACTCCAACTGGTAGAATTATTCTGCCTTTTTGGCCTCCTCCTTTTCACGTTTTGCCTCACGTTCACGCATATCCAAAGCGACCAAATCAATACTGGCTACATAAGCATGTAAGCAGGAGATGGAAGACTTTAGTAGAGCAAATGGCGCCACAACGTAAGCCAAAGCCTTAAACAAGGACATTCCAAAGACTGTGGGATTAAAATATATATTATTATTAAAATATATATTTGTTAAGTATTTAACAATTTGACTAACGGTAAGTTGTGAAAACTTACTTAATGGGCCATAAGTGAAGTGTAAAAGATACAGGCAAACGTAAAAGAGTTCATTTGCGCAGCACATAAATGTGAGTACATTTTTCTGATAATAAGTGCGCATTATTATATTTTCCTTGATATTGAACGATTTGTGTGATGTTTTTCCAACCATAACGCTCCTATGTAAATTTATAAATCGAAATATATATAACTTTATTCAACTTATTATTTCTTACGTTTGCATATAGAGCCAGTGACAGGCAATATCTATGGCGATTGAGACCTGGAACCAGAACATATATTTGGGATAAAAGTAGCTGAGCGTCACTAGAAGACCCATAGTACCACAACGATCGGTCAATTGATCCAACATGGCGCCAAAGCGTGTGCCTAAGAATATAAAAAAAAACGTAAGAAAATAAGTAAAAGCGTGTTTAATATGTTTATACTAAATATTATATATATAGATAATTGCTGACATGAAGCTGTGTCATTATTTAACATTTGCACTTGCCTTATGTACATATATATGCAATTTATATGTTTTATACACAATATGGCGTGTTTTCAATTATAAATTGCAATTGCATTGCAAAATGGTATAAAAAATAAATTTATACAGATAAGACAAATAACTTATGAATTTTATTATAAGTACATACAGAAACGTTTTTACCATGAAACTACCACATATTTCTTAAATTAAACTTCTAATCAGTAAATACATATCTATATGGATCAATTTTATTGTTTCGTTGACAAAGCTTACGATTTCTTTTCGGATTTAAAAATATGTATACATGCTTACACAAAAGGGAAACATTTTAATTTATGTCACTCACTTTGATTAAATGCACGTGCCGCATGTCCATCTACAGCATCTAGTAGAGCGCTAATGACGTAGCACCATCCTGCGGCCACATAATTGGTAGACATGAACCAGAAAGCTATCAACGCTAGTACAATGCGAGCATATCCTGAAAAGAGCAACAAATAAATTAGTTATTCCATATACATATACCATTGAAAAATCAATAACAAATAGAAAAAGTATGTAAAGTTAAAAATATTATCTGAGACAGGTTAATTGAATTAACGTGCTATTCTTCATTTATCATGACTACATTTATCATTATCTACGTAATGTTGCACTACAATTACGTGTATATTTTATTAGTACGTACCAATTAGATTTGGAACAAAAAAGAAGACATTATCGTGTTTTGTCAGCGCCATCGTATTACTTTCTTGTTTTTACTGCAGCTCTTGGTATAGCAATGTTAATGTATATAATTGACGGCTGTTTTGTACACTTATAGACAGATGAGATCCTTCCAAATCCACAATAGGTAATGATGACGACAGCAACCATACACACTTCAAAATTTGTAGATATGTTTAGGTGGATACTGTTTAAGTTTAAACAACTAAATATATGATATTATTTTTGTCTTGAACTTTTATCTTCTTGGAATGTAATTTTAAACTATTGGACGCATTTAACTGCCGTTTACTGGACTCTTTATTATACTAGAAATTTTCTTTCTGAAATTGTTTCTACAACAAATCGAGTGAGATCGTTCAGTTATGGAATAGCAAAATGGAAAATAATACTTTCAGGGTGGTGGCATTTTACAAAATTCGTACGAATTTTAGTAGAGGTACTTCGTTTATTACGTTTTAAATAACGAGAGGACAAATATTCCAATTCGTATAAATAAATTGAAATTTAACTAAAGTAATACAGTTTATGAGCCCATCATACGCCTTCTTAATAAATCTTTACCTCATAAATCCCAACCTCAGTATTTATCTTGGCTTTAAGTAAATCTAATAATATTAACTTTGAATTGCAACTCTGTAGGGAAATTTGCTCGTTCGTTGCGAAGTTGAAACGAAATGAAAAAACCCCGAATAGATTTTCTGATCACAGTCCTTGTGAATTTTGAGCAGACAAATTCGTGCATTAAAACCTTGTGAAAATTATCAAAAAATAACAAGCAATAATAATCTGACTTAAAAAAACTTGAAAAAATTGAAAGCAAGTTATGAAGGCAACGTGTTCGTGCAGAAAATGCGTTGAAAATTCAACTGACTAAGGCACAATGAAAAAAAAGTAGAAGAAGCATTGGAGGTAGTGTGTGTGCAAATGTACAAAGCAGAACAAAAAGTTGGAAATACGGCGTGAATGAAGAAACGTAAATGTAAGAAAAGGATTAAAGTGCGGGTAGAAAAGTAGTTAAAACGACGAAATAAGTGTATATAGGATTTTGTGCGTAACAGTTACCGATCGGTTGAAAGTAGTGCATTCAGCATTACGCACAATGTGATAGTTTCCGTTATTTTTATTGAAAGTAATTTGTGTAAAACGCTTTACTAGGATCATAAATATACTTGATGCGGAAGTTTGATATTTGTAAGGTGTTATCGACATAAGTGAACTCATGTCACTGACAGAAAATTGTGTAAATTAAGCGTTAAGGATGAGCTGTTTGGGTTTGAGAACTATATGCCGAGGTTCAAGTAATTGCATATGACGTGTTTTCAAACCCCTACATTGCGAAAGATGAGGCAATCTTGTTAAAGTCATGCGCGTATTGTACAAAAGTCCAACTTATTTCGGAAGTCATTCGACGGGGATATGAAAAATGATTTGTGAATCAAGACAAAAGTTGTTTGTTGTGAAGAGAACTAAAAAAAAACTTTACCTGCCCGTAAATTACCTCATTTTATAGGATTGCTTTTCGAAACGATTTTCGATTTGAGGTGTATTTGCGAAAATACGAAAAGAAAAAAAGAACAGGGTTGCAATATTGTTTGTCGTATGACAGATAGGAATAAGAATTTATTTATTAGAATTTTTACTCAATACAATTGCTAATACAAGTATTTGCTTTTGTTTGCAAATTTTGGCTTTGCAATTTTTGAAAAAATTCAAGTTTATTTCAAAAGACTTCTGAAAGTGTAACCTTAAAAGTAATCTTTGTTGCCATTTTAGATTTTTAACCATATTGTTGCTTCTCTTCGATTCACATATTAGGTTGTAGTGCTATCTCTTTCATTCAAGTGTGATTGTATTATGCGGCATGTCGGCTCAAGCGATCGAAATGGCGAAGTTTTTCTGTTTTTTTTTTTTTGACAATTTGCTGTTTTTTACGCTTTACCTTGTGTATGTTACGCAGCGAAAAATCGTGTAAAATGATATAAAAAGTTTTTACATTTACAAAGAAAGGAATAAGGAGCTTTTTTAAAATATATTAAAATAATTATTATGTATTATATTTATAATTATAGAAATATATAGTTCACTAGTCAAGCGCCGTATAGAAAATATTCTGATGTGCGTTATTTGATTTTCAGTGCCACCATTTGAAAGTAAAATGAGAAATTAAAAAAATAGTAAGTAAATTATTAAAAAGAATTACTTTGGCAGACAAAGCAATAAGAGAATCATCGATTGGTTATAAAGTGCTGGCACGGCAGTTGTTGTTACATACGCAAACGTCGCCATAGCCACGTACGTCCGTGGCGGATACACCGGCTTTGGACAACTATCTTACTACTCACGCTAGTGGAGCAGAAGAGAATTGAATAAAATTACACATAATATTTAACTACATTATTTAACGTTCATTTTTACAATTGTCGCAAAAATTCATATTAGGAATTTTGCATAATCTTCGATTTGAGGGCCATCAAGCACATACTAATTGGACCATTTTAATGGCATTGGTTTGCCCATCTCCCCCTCTGATGCGGAAAAATGAACAATGAAATCAGTGGTAAGACTCTTCTATCCGTCACCGCATCGATCGTCGCTACCATCATACCTGACACACCTATTGTGTCCATAGCCGGTGCCACTTTAAGTGAAATAACCACAACAACAACTTCAACGACAACAACACCGACACCCACACCAACACCAACATCTTTCATACCATCCAATAAAACCAACAAAGACCATAATAACGCCAAATTGCCAAACAATCCAATGTCTGATGCTGCTGTCGCCAAGTCAGCAGGAGGCAACGGTTCTGCCGCTGCAAATAATACCACATCTAATACACCAGCAGATACAGGTGGTATCACCGGCAAAATTTCTTCAATAGAACATACTACTATTCTGAATGTTGCCAATGTTGGAAAAACAGATGACGCTATTACAAATACATCAACTGATACAAAGGCAAGTTTAATGGTGTGATGTATATTTCATTAGTTGTAGTCCCGCAATTAACATAATTAAATCACTTACTTCGGCCTTTTATAAATGTGTAATTTAAGTTTGCGGTTCTTATACAAATGATGTCTAGTAAATATTTGAAGTGCATAAATATGTGTGGGGACGAAGGCCACTATCACACAGCAGCTTGTATGGAAAGACAACTGCTAATGAAGTTTTGTTTATCAATGTGACGATGAAATAATAAAAAACGTAGGAAATCAATAGTGTGGCCTTTAAAATGTTCACATTTCTCCTAGTATCAATATATATAGAAACCGTTGTTTGTGCAATTGGAATATTCTTTCTCAGCTATTTGACTATCTTTTTCATTTAACTGAACGTTCATAATTTTTTGACGCTAATTATTAATATCTTTCTAAATTCAGAGAACAAGTGATAGCGATGTATATATTTGTTCATACATATATATATATATATATATTTTTTACATACATACATATTTGTCGAAGATAAGACGATGTCATATGAAATGTATTATTGGACAAATAACTACATACACATATTAAAAATTTAGAGAAAAATAATTGACTCGCTTACTTTAATATATTTTTTAATATAGTTTTGCATTTTTTGTTTATCCAAATATAATTTTTTGTTGGTAATAATTACATAAAAAATGCATTGCAACTAGTAGACGCATATTATTTATTATCCATGGATGTAAATGTCATTTGTGTAACTAATGCATAATATGTAGCATAATTCGTCATGCAAATGCTTTACACAATACCATAAGTTCATCCAATAGATTCTATGGCGGAAATTAAATAAATTGTTTCTTGACCTTCACTTTTAGACCCACGTCGCACAACGTAGTGTTAGTTTAATAAAAATTCAACTTCTAGGTCTATTATTAGCTGTCTCCATTTCAACGTACATTTTCTGTTAAGTTGTTTAATGTTGTCGATGGATTCATGAAAATCTTTATAAAGGTTCATTCTTATAAATATTTATATTTTTGAATTATTTCACATAGATACATGCATACATATGAATCCACTCTTTTGCATGGTTATATGATATATTTAAACATTTACTCATATATTTTTTTGTTTTTCACCCTTTCCCCTCGTTCCTTTTTCATACGGATACGAGGTAAAGTTGTCAAAACAGAATAAAAGCTAACTTAAAACTGTTCAGTGATTACTTTTTTCCTATCAGCACCTGATAGAAAAAATTAAACATAGAAAACCGCAATGCTCCGTTAGCGGTGAGCGTTACGACAACTCCCAATTACTAAAAAGCAATAGCAACACAATTCGAACAAAGCGGCTTGGAATGCCTGATTCGGTGGAACACGCACTAGGTCGTTGTTATTTGTTGTATGTCCGTCCGGGAGCAAATAAAGTGGTAAAGTGTTTCGATTTAAAGGCAAACCCAAACCGCATTACTGCAAGGGCAGCGCAACGTCAAATAATTAATTTTTTATTATTTTCGTATTTGAAAAAATTATTATTGTGATCAACATTTATAGTGACATTATTATCAACACTTAAACGTGTAGGACGCAAAATCGGTAATGTGTTTTTCATATCGCGCACAAAAAACCATTACAAAACCAGTGTGCAAAGAAAATTATAAGATATACACTTTATTAAAGGATAATTTGCAGTTTAATTTTAAGTGTTTTTACTTCATTTATACAATTAACGGATTTCACTAAAATTAAGTACTAAATAACTACTACATATGCATATAATAAGGTTATGATACTGTTTTGCGTTCCGAGATCTCGAATTTAACTTAAAATTACAATAATAAACTAAAAAAAATTAGAGATGTAAATAGCATAGTGAAATAATTATTAAAATATTATAATATA
This sequence comes from Bactrocera minax, assembly GCA_021498325.1. Lineage (NCBI taxonomy): Eukaryota > Metazoa > Arthropoda > Insecta > Diptera > Tephritidae > Bactrocera > Bactrocera minax. The sequence continues at coordinate 1,596,825 of JAKEEE010000032.1, forward strand.
AATATTTATATATATTGTGTAATAGTGCGCTCTTTCGGCACGATGAAGAGAATTTTACAAATTTCTTTAAATTTTAAATATATTCCTTCTTCGATGTTACAGAAATCTGATGTCTCCGATTTAGAAGAACCTGAGTTAAAAAAGCTACTCGACGAGGCCTACAATTATAAGACACCCAAAGATAAGAAAGATAAAAGCGAAATATTCTTGGTTGGAAAACATTGAATTTACCGCTAAAAATGAAATTAAAACTAAAATTATATTATGTATATTGCAGGATTTGCTGCAGAAGGTGGAAAATGAAGATCTGGGCATAATATCAACACGTTCAGATAGTCATCGTCATCATCCGCATTCACAGAGTCGTCATCAGCAGAAACAGGGTGGCTCATTGCAAGATCTGTTACAGTTGCCATCCGATTATCGACGCCAAAATCATACATCACGCCACAAAAAGAACTCGTCCGTGTCTTCACGGCAACGTGAAGGCGGCAGCTTACCCAGCAACGTCAATGTTGCCAATTGCTTGCTAAGCAGCTTTGGTCAGCAATCGTCCGTATACACGGATAAACGTATGCGTCGCGGCATTTTGCCGGGCATGGAAAGTGCTACTGTTGCGTTAAATAGCAACAAGACATTGGTTGGCGTAGTCGGTCTGGCTGTTAGTGACCCAAACGCCAATTGTTTGCTAAGTAGCTTTGAACAGCAGACGGCTGTCTACACGGACAAACCTGTTCGTCGCATAATTGGTCTTGTTGGTGGTGATCCCAACGGAACTAGTGGCGGTACAGGCACCAGTGGCAGTGGCAACACGAATTCGGTGGGTGTATGCAGCAAGGATAGTGGCAACAGTGTTGGTGCTAGTGTGACAAGTGTCATTGGAGGCACCGAGAATATGGCGACTACAGCGAGTGGCCATAGTATTGGTGGAACGATGGCAACTGGCGCGGATATTGTTAATAACGCAGTAAAAACTGCCAATTCCATTAGTGGTAGTAGTGATTATATTATTAATATTGGCGATATGATCGATATTCAACAGCAACAGCAAATTTTACCATCGAAAGCACAAGACGGCGGCCAGGTAATGAATATTAAATTATTTCCATATTTCTTCTTATATATTAGTTTTTATATATAAGGGCTTGCCGTATTACGAACGTGTGGATATTGATATGCGCATACCGCGTCCAAATTTGCACCGTGGCGAGGGTGGCGACTTCGCTCCAGCACACTCCCATCATTATGTCGACGAAGTAATTCGTTTTCATCAAATCGATGGCGGAGATGGTAGATTGTGTGATAGTGGTGAAGTAGCCATTTCAGTTAATAATCTTGGCAACAAACTGAAGTCAGCGGCTGCGTCCTGTTCCCTCCCGATGCCGTTAGACGAGCGTTACCGGTCCATTAAATCGGTGATGGGTGAGAAAGGCGACAACGCCACCACCAACGCAAGCGCCAGTTTGAATGCAGCAGTTACAGCAAAGGCTTCCGGAACAATAACAGCAAACAGTGGTGGTTCCATTAGCAATTCAAATAACAATTCAGGGGGTGGTGTTGGCACCAACAGTATCGGTATAGGCAACTACACAAAATCACTACCATTATCGGTAAGTTAATACAATGCAAAAAAAATTGAGAACCCAAAAACGAATATGTGTTATTTCTACTTCGCCAGCGTCAAACAGACGAGAACGGCAACGACTGCGAACGTCAGCAGCACAATAGCAGCAGCAGCAGCAGCATTACTGTTAGCGCAGGTCAATCGCAGGCGAAGGCCAAAGCTAAGAAGAAGCCGCAAAAAGATAACACCATACCAGTCGATGTTGAGAATGAGGCTGGTTACCGTGGCAAGGATCCAGTCGAAGTATTGCTCAAGTTCATAGAGGAGGATAACAAACAGGGTGGTGGTGGCGGCAACAAATTCGCCGAAAATAATAAAAAGAAAGAACGCAAAAAAGAGAAAGTGAAACAGAGTAAAATGAAGAAAAGCAATTCGTTGGAGGAGTTGCGTAGTTGTGCCAAGATCGATGTTGGTGAGCTTAAACAATCAGCTGCCACTACTGAGAGCAACAATGTCACAATGCGCAGCAAAGGTAGTGGCGGCTGTAAGGGTGGTAAGAATAATTCTGCTTCTATAGCTGATATAAATAAAAACTTCGACGGTGGCAGCAAAGAAGGGGCAACCACATCTCCAACTAGCGGTGGCAAGCAGGCGACTGTAGTTGTTAACAATGCAAACACAACGGTGAACAATCGCAAAGGCGAACGACGTTCATGGGGCACTGAGGAGCTGCAATATTTGGGCACTGAAGGCGGTGTCGGTGGTGCTGGCAGTAACAGTGGCTCCGTTGCTATTGGCGGTGAGGATAAGGTGAAGGAAAAGAAAGATAAAAAGAGTAAGGAGAAGGATAAAGATAAAGATAAAGAACGTGATGTAGAAAAGGATAAAGGCAAGGATAAAGAGAAGGAGAAGGATAAAGACAGTGATAGGCATGATAAACTGACAAATAATAAGATTGACGGTAATACAAAAATGGAAAAACATGATAGAAATGATAAAGTTGAAAAGGCAGACAGACAGGAGAAAAATGAAAAGCCTGAACGAGCCGACAAGATGGAGAAACGCAAAAAATCCGAAAGTATTTTGCATACTCCGATTGCCAATACAGTGGAGCGCCAAGAGGCCGGTACCCCGATATTCTCGGCAATCGACTTATTATCTATGAATACGCTGATATCCGAGACGGCCGAATTTCATGTGGTTACCAAAAAGAAGAAGCCAAAAAAGCAGCGCGCTTCCATTGACGATACTCATTTTACCCAGAACTCGAATTATAACAATAGCAACAACAACAGTGGCCACAACAACTATAACAATAATAATTGCGGCACAACTTCGCGAGCGCACAATATGGTATTAAATGCTCAGAAAAATAATAACAACATCAACAACAACAATAACAATAATAATAATAATAATGTGTCACAACAGCAACAACAACAGCAGCAACAATCACGTTATAAATACCATAATAATAATACGCATGGATTTAACTCTTATGGCAACGGTGGTGGTAGTGGAAGTAACAACAATACCTTTGGCGAGGATGGACGCCTTGATTATCGCAATAATTATAATTCCAATTATAATAATAATAATAACTACAATAACAATCATTCACATCAGCAATATGGCTATCAACACCAGCAGCACCCAGGTCCCTACCATCACCATCAGCATCATCAGCAGCAGCAGCAGCAACAACAACAACAACAACAACAACAACAACAACAACAACAACAGCAGCAGCAGCAGCAGCAGCAGCAACAACAACAGCAACATCTGCAGCAGCAGCAGCAACAACAGCAACATCATAATCATGCTCACAATGTGAACAACGGCTCCACAGACAAATCGCGCCGTAAATCAACTTCTTCAGTGCCACCTTCGGAGAAATCCGATTCAAGTGATCTCGATTCGGTGCATTCCTTGCCCATAGAATCAACCACAGCTTCAGCTACCAAAAACAAACAGCGGCACAAGCAGAGCGACACATCGGCCACAACCACGCCAGAAACACCGAAGAGTACGGCGAGCAGTGGTTCACCAGGTGCGGCGCCGATTTCCTATGCACATATTGCCGCGGCAGCTGCTGCGGACCGTTGGCCCAGTCTGGACACGGCTAACAATAACAATGTAACGGCAAATGGCATTAATACCTCTTTTACCACTGCCAACAATACGGCCGAACAGTTACAGACACAAGTGGCCAACAATGCTGAAATTGCTACACCTGCCTCACTGTCGAATGCAAATAACAGCCCCCCCACGACAGCGGCTGTTGTTGCCGCAGCAATAAATTCTGCCATCAAACACAGCAAGAGCAAGAAGCTCATCATTAAACCGGATTTCCCTGAGCTGGGTTCCAGTAATGCCACAATTACGACAACGTCAGATAACGGCAAGCCAAACATAGCATCCACAGTCGTACCCGCAGTTGCCGCCGCAGCGAAAACTATATCATATTCGCAGAGTGTAGTTGCCGCACCCGCACAATTAATCACCCAGTCTAATATCGTAGGCACTGCAAACGGTGAAAAAGTGGCTGGCCCCACAGTCGAGGCAGTCATTGCGACTGCTGCTGCAGATAGCAATACTTTACCGGAAGTCAACAAGGTTGACAGCATCAGTGGCAGCTCAGCGCGCTTGCCACAACAGCAGCCAATGCAGCACCAACAGTCACAGCAGCAGGTGCAGACTCTACAAAAATCCAAGAGTGTCGAAAATGATAGTTATAGTTTCAACAGTAGTAACCTGGATCAGCAGTATCCGGCCTTAGAAAAGACAGTGAAGCGTCATAGCACCACTAACGTATCTATTTCACCGCCAACGGCTGCCGCCACACTTGTTAGCGGCGCAGTATGCACTAGTGGTATTCCAACACTGACTGCCAGTTCGGTGCCACCCACAAATGCTGCTAGTTCCACTAAATTCAATTTCGCCGCGGCTGCCAAACAACTCGTAGTCAAAAGCGTTTCTGTGTCACAATCGATATTAACGCAAGAACCTGCACTAGCAGGAGCAGCGACGCACCTACCAACAACTGCAGCAATAACTACCTCAGGCGCTCCAACTGCATACCCAGCTGTACCGGCCAATGCTGCTATTACTGGTGCAGCAATTGTTACGGTGGCGCCAGCAACAATGCCAATACGCAAGTCAAAGGAAAAGTCGCCAACAGCTGTATTCGCGCAGACGACAGCAATCAACACGCCTACATCCGCAACAGTAGTACCAATTGCGACTGCAAACTTAGTTGCCCAGACACCCGAGGTAGGTACTGCGCTCCTTACAACACGGAAAAACAAGAAAGAAAAGTCACAGTCAGTGTTGAGCACAGATCCGGCCATAGGTTTAACAACAACCGCTGAGCCGCATGCTCATGTCGCACAAAAGTCGAGTACAGCCACCCAGACGCAAGCGACGTCCATGGATATAGGTGCTAGTCATAAAACTTCGCGCTCACAATCAAGTTTCGATGCGGGCAGCGAAACGGTTGTGATACCACCCATTATGAGTAAACCGCAGAGGCAGCATGTAAGCAGCGCTACTAATATCAGCAAAAACCATATTGCACCAGCTGCCACAACGGCAACCAACAATGTTAATACCGGTGCCGTGGTGGGTACGCTAAGTTGCAGTGCGCCTAGCAACCGGCCGGCAGTTATTATTTTGAATGACGATCGCGCCGGCGATAGTAGCGCCGTTGGCATTGAATTTACATTTGGTGACTTCAACGAGGACGAACTGAAGTTTTTCGACGACAACATTGCTGAAGACGAGTGCTCGGATGAGTTGGCGGCCGATGAATCGGCAATACAGCATCAGATGCGACCGCTGCAACAAGCGACCGCCGCAACATTGAACACAATTGTTGCAAGTAGTGCGTATCCAAAAAATGCAGTAGTTCCTATAGAGTTGGCTAACGACAACATTGCTACGCCGTTCGTGGAGAACGTGGCACTCTATGCAGCCGTCAGATCTTCATCTCCACAGCCAACGTTTATCGGGCCGCCCTTAAGCAACGTGCGTGTTGTTAAAGATATTGGACATATTGTGAAAACGCCAGTAACTGCTGTCGGTAACGTTGTCAACAACACTGTTGATCAAGTAAATGCGAATGATAATACCAGCGTTGTAACTGTGGCTGGATCAGACACTGACTTACAGCTCCAGTTTCAGTTACAGCAGCAGCAGTTGCAGCGGCGAAATAGCGAAACGCAAAAATCGCAACAACTGGAGACTTGTAATGACATTGAGACCGCCATCATAGCTGCTGCGCGCGCAGCCGCTGAACAACAACACCAACAGACACCAATGCAGCCACCACCGTTGCAACAACAACGTTCATACCGGCACAAGCACCAGCAACAATATAGAAGTACTTCCTATGGCAATGCTTACGAGCCGCCGCAACAACGCGAGCAACGCTCACAGTCCGCATACACGCGTGATATACCGAATAACTACCAACATCAACACCACTATCATAGTCAATACCATCAGCAGCAGCAGCACTATCACTACCACCAAAGCAGCAGTAGCAATAGTGCTTCGCGCAGTCGCAGCAGTAGCAGCAACAACAATGCTAATTCATATGATGTTCCGGGCAGCACGCCGCCGCCACAATCACCAAATCCCACAGCATCCGTTGTTGTGAATATTCAACGCAAAGAATTCGACATACATTTCATACCACCAACAGTGTCGAACGCATACAACGCGTTACAACACAATGAGATTATTGTGGATTTCATTGGCTCCGGTAAGTGTCAGAAACCGGTATTAGTATTTGAGTGGGTTCCGTTGCTTATTTGCAAAAAGTGTGGGCATATAGCGATGCTACATAACAAGAATTTAAGCTTTCTAAGCTCGCTCTTTACATTGGATATTTAAAAAATTTAATGCACAAATTGTTTTTTTCACAGCTTGGGAGGAAGTGGCTAAAGTGACGAAATTCTACGAAGGACAATAAAACGCCGCCACAACAGTAGCAGCAACTACATAAGCACCACAATCGCACCAATACAACACAAACAAACTAAGAACAAAAACAAAAACGTCAAACACGCCCAATACTCGAAACACCCACAGCCGCAGCGTCTGGAACAATTTGGCAGCTACAGCATGCCTACACGTGCGTGGAGTAGGATTGACTGTCAGCTTTACCAACAGAGATAATGAATAGTAACCGGGTTGTGGCAATTCCTGTTATTTTGGCTGGGCGCTACAATACGTGAGTGCTTGTAGTACTGTTATATGGTTAAATTAAAGCGTTACGTCGAACTTAGTACCGTGGATTCGTGTTGCATTGTCAAATAAACGATCTTGTACGTATAGTTGCTTATTTAAAGTATGTAATTATAAGTGTTTAATTATATTATTAAAAAAGCTGCAAAAACGTAAGCACGAAAAAGCAAAAAAATATAATAATTATAATAAAATCCAAATACCGAATGGGGAGAACCGCACGTTTGAATGGAAGCACACTTGTTATATACAAGGATATATATGTATATATGAAAAGGATAAACACAACTGCACATAAATATATGTATGGCCTACTAACTAACTAAAAATATATATATATATATATGTGTGTATATTGCTTTTTGTCTGTACATGGCTGCTTGTATGCTTTTATCGTCTTCTAATCCACAATTACGCTGAAACTCTAACAACTAATATAAATACTATTTTTTCAAATTACTTAGCAGTGAATCAGTGAGAACGTTAGTTTATATAACGAATACGAATTCGAATTCGAAATCCATAGAGAGAGAGGGACAATGAGAACACGAGCGTAAAACATGAAATAAAATAAATAAGAAAAATTATAATTATGAACTATGAATAGAACTAAAAGAAAACAAACGTGTATGTATGTATAAAAAAGTATAGAGAGTGCGCACAGCTTAAAGGCTTGAGAAAGAATTGAGAAAAACATTGTAAAATTGAACTGTATGAAGCCTCACATATGTACTTGCTTATATATATATGTTTATTAAAATGGAAACGCTACTTTCAAATACACATTTAAATAATTTTATATGCTAATTTAATGAATTTTTATAAATAATCGAAACACCAATTACATTGAAGGAATAAAGTACTGGTGTTTATATAATGCAACAGATGTATGGCAAACGGAAACGTGACTGAAATTGAAAGTTGGCGAACCCTGGCGCTCTGGTCGTGCTCTCTCTAATAGTTCGCAAGCAAAAGAAACTGTACAACACATAGTAGATTTATACATGCGTACATATACACATACACACAAATATATATATATATATTTATATATATATCGTATATTTAAATATATAATTAGATACTATAAATGTACTTTATTATTATATATTTAAATTTATGTGCATTATGTGCTACCGTCTCGAACGTCGACTGCACTCAGTGAGTGTGAGAGTGTAGCATGGAGAGAGTCGTGTTTGAAAATACCAAATGGCGAATGGCAAAATAAATAAAATATCAAATCATAAAAAGTTGGGCTGTTAAAAGCATAAAAGCTAAATAAAACTAATATATTCCTAATTGTAATTGATTCAGCACCGTCTCAAATGCGGCATTCCAGTGACTGTTCTACTTGTTGACAAATGAAGCGGTAGCGCAGACAAAAATACGAAAAAAGCAAAACACACAACATAAATAAGCCAATAAGTAGAATAGCGATAAAGCAAATCAACTGAACTGTTTAAATAAATTACATTACGCATAAATTACAAAAATAAAATAAATAATGCTAAACCCACACACGTACACAACTTATATGGAGGAAAACATTTACATACATGCACAGCCACACACACATATAGACATGCCGCTCGCATTAATAATAATAATAAAAGCTATACTTGTATAATAATGGTAATGAAATCACGATATATTAAAATTTATTTAATAACACTAACTTAATACTAAAAACAACAACAAAATTTGCAAAAAAGAAAATAAATAATAAATACAATAACAAGTAATGAACTAAATACCCTTCTATGTATATACTAGTGAGTATTATAAGGTTATTTATAATTGAAAAAAAAAAAAAAAATGAAATAACGGTTAGCAATAGCTTTACTAAAAGCACACTAATGCATGAAGTCTAAGATTAGTTAAAATTGAAAGAATACAAATTAAGAGCGTTAATAATTGAAATGAACTACTTTATAACGCATAAAATTGTGTATTAATAAAAATTACTAATAATGGCAAAAAGTAAAATATGTTACGTTTCTTTTTTTTTTTTTGATTTTATTAATACCATTGATTTTTCAATTCATTTTGTGTGTATGCTAATATGACTTATTGAATTTGTTCTTACTTAAATTAAAAATATCAACTTAAGTAGTGTATTATGTAAAAACGGTGATTGTGTGTAATGTACGACTAAAAAAAATTAAATACATGCATATATTTATATGTGTGTGTAAGTTCAACAATTTCAGAATTTCAGAAAAAATATAACAATTTGGTAATCTGCTATTAAAGAGAAATCATGAAAGAATGGCAAAAAATTAAATATAATGTTGTGTTGTTCAATTCAACAAAAAATAATCATATTGTGCCCACCTGAATTAGTTGTGCATAAAACAATCACTGCTTGGATTCATATTTACAAATTACAAGCCAAGAGTGTAATTTTATATCTCTACTCTATGTTATAATTTGCTGATCACTGCACAGTTGAAGTGACACGTTTTAATTGCTGTAGATATAGTTTCGATCAAATATCATAATATAAATATTTTTACAAATTTCACATATTTTCACAAAAGCTTCATTTGTTTTTATTTTCTTATATAAATTTGAATTTTCTCACAATTTTCTGTTAATTTTCTGATTCCTATATATTTTATTTGAATATAATCTTTTTTTCATTTAATTTTGTAATTTTTTTTTTTAATTTAAAGCATTAATAAAAAATGCATTTGATAGTTACTGAAATATCGAGCATTAACTATATTTTAAATTTATACGCTAAAAAGATTTCTTCCAACTTGTACATACCGACATTTAATATTTAAAATCTGTATATTTATGAGTTGATGTACACATACATATGAGACTTACAAAAAACTTGGCTACGGCAACTGTTGCATTGCGAGAAAAAAAAATATAATAATGTAGCAACTAAGGTAGCAATCGTTAGATAGCATTTCAAAAGTTTCGCATAAGACAACTGTAATTAATTCAATCATTGTGTGTACGTTTATGTACGTGTATGTTTCAAGTTTTACAAACGAAATTTCCAAATTAAACTAATTTAAATACTTAAAATTGGCGACCTATGTAAGTACGTTGTAATATATATAAAAAGTAAAGGCTATATGAAAAATTAATGAAGCATACAAATAAAGAGAATTTACTGCAAAATATATATGATAATTACTGAAACAGGATAATAAATATATAAAAGTTTATTGGGAAATTGAAAAAAAAAAAATTATTTATTAAAATTTTTCTACCATGTATTTTTAGCTAAACGTGAAAAAAATGTGAGGGAAAAAATAATGAATTTTCGGTAGAATTTTTGAATTCGAAATTAATCAATTTCTGCAGTCTAAATAAATGAACACATTAAGATATTTTTTGTGTTTAAGTTGAAAAATTGGAAATAGAAAATATTTGCTAGTGAACAAATATATTGAAGTTGATGATTTATAAACTATTAATATAAAAAATTATAAACAAATATTTACATGTACTATTTATGTGTATAACAAATTTTCTTCTAATCAAAAATATGCTAACTGCTTAAAATATTATTGTGTATATTTGTATTATGTAAAAAATAATCAAACTTAAACATCAACTTTAATTAATTTTCCGTTAAATTTTAAATTTTGAATTTACAAAACAGCGCAAAAACGCATACATATACATAAATAGAATAACACATTTCTATATAAAAACATAACAAAAGAGTACTAGATGAGTTCATTAAACTGAAAAAAGAATGTATAGGTAAATATGACTCTGTGAAAATATATATAAGAAACAAAAAAATTCAAAATTCTTACAATAATGCATAAAGAATGTACGGGCTAGTTTTTTTTTTCAATGCGAGCTAAAACATTTTCGCGAACGTTCAAGGTCGTCGGCCGATTCTAGCGTATCCTTGCACATATTAAAAAAAAATTTTTTTTAGTTTAATGCGCATAATCGAAGAATCGTTTGCAATAAATATTACTCATCACCAAAAAAAAAAGTATATATATCAGTGTGTATATTGTGGCCTTCAGGTACTTTAGTAATTATTTGCCCATTAGCTGCGCGCAATATTTGCTCTATATTTACAAACACGGATTGCATATCATTTAATGCTCGGGGCTTTTCAAATGAGCACATACATACCCACAGGTGCGCTTGTAGTCAAATGCAAAATATGGAAAAAAAGAATTTTTATTAAGAAGGAAGTAGCGAAAATGTTGCTCAGGGTAATTACATAGATAAAACAGAAAATTATAATTTTTAATTTAATTGTTGTCAATAGGAATTTTCGTGGAAAACTACACAAGCATGTGTCACTCTTTTTGGAAAATATTTAATTTCCAAGAGTATATTTCTGCATTTAATTATTAGCGCATATTAATACATAATATTTTTAAATTTAACACATATTCTAAAAAATAATTTACAATAAATAAATAAATTAGGGTTGGTAGAATTTTTAGAGCGTTCGGTTAAGTTGCGCCTAGTCTCATTAATATATTTACACTCTTATGATAACATATTTTGCCATTATTGTGTATGTGGTTCCTTGCAAAAAAAGCAAATAATAATAACGAAATAAAATACACATATAATATATAAACAAAGAAAAAAAAATAGAAATAATGCGGTTTGTGATTTAGCAGAAAGAAAAATTGTAAACTTGTTTGAGCTTTCTCTCTTAGCTTAGAGAGAGAAACATAAAATAGACACACAAACACACACACTCCATCCATTAAACACGCCTCAGTCTGAGTGTACTTGAGTTGTATAGGAAATAAAATGAAAATAAATATAATATTTTAGCCTTAATGTTAAAAATAGAAAGAGAAATATTTAAAACAAAATTATCTTTTGTTGTAAGCGAGATGTATTATAATTATGTATGCATGTTAAAAATGAGTTTGGAAAAAGTAATGCTAGTTCTCTTATATTATTATTATTATTATTTTATGCGGGTATTCTGTTTCTAAAGGCTCCAGAAACGATTACACTACGTTAACGTTACTAAAACAAAGTGTATACTTTATTAGGTAACACATTTGCTCACTTAAAAAAATGTATTATAATAAAAAAAATTACATATTGCAGAGCAAAAAAAAACCTTTATATAAGCTAACAGTATGTGTTAACGCCAAAAATTTCTTGGTTCGAAATTAGCAAAGCATAGTTTTTTTTAAGTTAATATTTGTTTTTCTTATTTCAGCATTTTTCTCTTCGGAGGTCGAAATTCACTAAAAAAAACTCCAATATGATTATGTTCGAAATTTCCAAAGTGTAGTAGTTAATCAAAATTATAATTTAGTTTATTTCCTAAAAATTATATTGGGTAATTACTATTATATGCTTCAATTAAACCACTGTAATATAAAATTAAATTTTTAATTTTTTTTTTTTTCTAAATTTGAGTTCAAAATGCCCATTTATGCAATCCTATCTCAATGACTTATGGTTTTTCTTTTAGTTGTAGCACGAAATTGCAACTCGACTTAGCTGTCATAGTGCACTTTTAGGCGCAATCAATAACAGTGCATTCGCTTAAACAACAAAAATTATTTGTACATACACAATCCTCATAAACAAACGGCGTGTAGAGCGAAGTGAAGCTCAAGAATTTGGCGCTTAAAAACATTGAAACTAAGCGATAAATAATAAATACATACATATAAATGTAGTTAAGCAAGTAAATAATATAGATATATGTCATATTGATAAGCTAAGTGTATGCAAGTTTATTAATAATTAATTATTAAAACTTTAATTACAGACATATATATTTACATATACATATATACAATCTTTGCACTCACTTACAAATCTAATATAAATATATATTTGTATATGTAATTTAATTGCATTGTATAATATACAAAAAGCGTAGCTATGTGTGCGGAGTTATGTAATTTTCAGTAGATTTTTCAACTTTCTTGCATTCGCTCAAAATAGTGAAATAGGAAATTTATGATTCTGAAAGATTTTGCGATGCAAAAATGTGGCAAAACTTTTGAAGCTGAATTTGCGAATTCTCATAAAACTAAGTTCCAACAAACAGCAGTGCCTTTGTGCCCAAGCTGCTTCCACTACACCTTTGTTTAAGCCCAAACATAATATAAAAATTGTAAAATATAAAAATTAAAAAAAAAAGAACACTTGAAACTATTTATTTATAAATTAAAAATATTTAAAGCAAAACTTAATTTATATTTTTAAAATAGTATCAAAAAGTAAAGTGTTAAAATTTTCACTGCTAAATATAAAAATGAGCACATACATATATTTGCATATATGTACATATATTCAAGCGATGTGCATGAACTTGTAAGCCCAGACAGAGAGTCCAGAATATGAAAGCAATTGTAAAATAGATTGAAACATTAACTATAACTGTAAAGTTTGAGAAGGAAAACTACAAAAAAAAAAAAACTAGGGAAATATTGTACCACAAAATAATGCAGAAAACACACACACTCACATATACACATATAAATGCATATACAATATTTATACATAAAAAACGTTACACCCATAATACACGCTTTATTTATATATACAAAATGTATATGTATATATAAAATATTTAATACAGATATAAGACAAAATAAGCTGCGTTTCGAGCATGTAAAATTTTTTGTAATTTAACATTTCAAACTATGAACAACAAATGTGTGACAACTATAGCATTAGATATACAGCTTGCAGCAAATTTAAAAATTTGAGAAAGTAATTTCAATCAAAGGTTTGTAGATATATGACTTATGTTTCTATTTAACAGCAAATGCATAATGTACAATTAATTAATAAATTTAAAAAATTAAAAGAAAAACATATTAACAAAAATAAATATTAAAAGAAATAATATAAAACTAAAAAACTCAAAAAAATTACAAAACAATGCAAAATATACAAAAAATTAAAAAATGTAGAAAGCAAATAAAAAAAAAATTACATACAATATTGAAAAATTGTAACTGAACTGCAAAAACGAAAGCGAAAGCAAAAGCGAAAACAAAAAACGTGAATTGAAAACTAAAGCTAGGGTTTAATCCTTTATCGATGTGAATTTTTCTAAGTGCGAATGCCTATGTTAATATGTAAAAGTGTTTGCATGCATGGGGAATACTCTGCAATTTGTGCAAAAGTGTTATTTATGAATCTGAAAAAATATTCATGTGTGTGCGTGTGAGCGAGTTAGTCTTTTGGTATGAATGCAGTTAACAAAAGTCAAAAGCTAAGGTAAACAATAAATAATTATTGTATTTAATTAATTAATTAATAAATAAAAGAAAAACAAAAAAATATCTTTTTATTTCACACTCATTTTTGTTAAATAAATTTAAAAAAAAAAACGCCTTAAAGGTTTATAACAGCTCTTATACGCTTTCATGTGCTTAAAAGCATTTTTTTCGCATTTTTTCAATTCATTAAATTATGCACTTAAAATTTTAAAACATGTTCATAATTAAAAAAAAATTAAGGTATATTAAATTTGCATATATGTTTTCACATTCCATAAAAATTTTGTTTTCACTTTAATTTTAAAGTTCTTTGATTAATGCATTTCAAACAAAGTAAATTTCTTCACTTTCAATTATATAAAAAGTATGATTTATATTTTTATTTTAATGAAAAAAGTTCTTTACTTTTTGTGTTTTACACTGTTTTACAACTAAAAAATAATTTTTTGAAATAATTCCAAAAAAATCATTTACTCTCTAAATACAAATTTTTAATACCTAACACCTTTAACTTTTCCTATTTAAATATTTATTTTTATATATTTAAAAGCCGCTATTCGTAGAAATTAGAAAAAAGATATATTGAAATATAATTTCAAATATTGCAAAATTTTGGTTTATTTAATTATTAATTTCTGAATGGTGTTTGTTCATCGTTATGAGTAGTCATAATTTTGTGTAATTTAATATCATTAATAATCGTACTCACATAATTACGCTGTGATTACCAATTTTTTCATCTCAAAATTAACAAAAAAAAGATGTTTTTGACGCTTAATCACATCTAACAAGTACCACCTAGTCTCAATAAAACGTTCTGGTCACAGGTTAGAACAGCTAAGCTAGATTTGAAAACCATTGTAGGAATTTCTTTTACTCAAAAACAACTTGGAGTGCTTTTTTCTCCAAAAATTTATTATTTCAAATATCAAATTTTAAAGTGATGAAACTCACTTTTAGACAGCAGAATTACCAGTTAAAGCATTCTCTGCAGAATTACTCAAAATCGACTTAGGCTGTTTCTATGTCTTGCGGCCAGAATATCGATATTCGATTCTTTAAATTATTAATCTCACCATAAAAAATAATCAATTCATTATGTTCGTATGTATGTAGAATGATGTAAAATTAATGCATATGCACGCATGTTTAACCAATAAATTTTCCACAAATAACTATTTAGCTAAATATATATAAATGAAATTGGCGTTTAGAATGCGCTGCGAGTCAAATAGTGGATGCATTGAGTGATATTATTAAATATATACGTACATATATGCATACATATTTAAAAATGATAAAAGTAAAGCACGAGATATAAAATAGCTAAACAAAAATAATTAATGATCTATAAATTAGGTAAAATATGCTGAGAATTATATAAGTATATAAATACGATAAGTATAGTGCTATATAAGTGTACCACTAAAGTGTAAAGTTATAAAATATTGTTACTTAATGGATTTATGAATTTCGAGGAAAACAAAAACAATGCATTTTTTTACAACTCTACAAACGATTCAACTTACACTTACGACCGTGCTACAGCTCTTGATGATACATTTTGATGATAAATTTCCTTTAACCTTTTATTTCATTTATTTTGCTGTTTTTGACCATTTCTCGCTCCAATTAATTTTCACTCAATTAAAAAGCGTTAACTTTAAATTATAAATGTACAATATAGTTAAATAGCTCTTAGGCATACTGAAATCAAAATTGCTGGCAAATATGATGCGACACGACCATCCAGTCGAATGTCCATGCTAGTTTACTATAACAAGGAAATATGTATTTGCGCTGTTGTGTATTTTAGCATTTAATTGCTAGTAAATAAAAATAATTTAAGTAATACAAATAACAATTAAGAGTTTAATAGTTTTATTAACTAATTACAAATGCCTTCAAACAAAGTCAAGCGAAAGCGATTGGATTTCGTACTAGTAGCCTATAAATAAGTATACATATTCTAAACCTAAATAAAACAACTGGCTCTTCCACCCACTATATGATCTGTGCACGCAACGCCACTCTGCTGGGTATTTCGATATTATTGACACGTAGCAATTGCACTAGATTGCGCAGAAAATCTTGCGATATCTTCAATTCGTCGTCCGCTTCGAGGCGCTCGTACAAATCTAAAGCTGCTTGATAATTATTCGCCTTGGCGAAGTGTGTCAGCAGCATATTGTAGATACTTTGTTCGTCAATAACGCGTCCGAAGCCGCGTGCGCCACGCGCCAGACGGACTAGTGTGGTCACAGCGCCCTCCTCGCCCAAATACTCGCAGTTCTTCAACAATAAACCCTCATTGATGCGGAACTCTGGATTGATGAGCAGTCGCCGCAACTGATTATCCGTACCGGATTCGGCAAAGGCCAGTAGTAGGCCACTATTCATGTTCAAGGTACCATGTATTTTGGAGATGGCGCTGGTCACTTCGCTCAACATCTGTTGTGCCGCTTCGACGGAAACGTCGCCAAACTGTGCCACCTCTGTTTCGTGGCCATTGCTCAGCCGCACCAGCAGCGAAAGTAATTCGAACTGCAGCGGCGTGTGTTTGTAGAGCTCGGCGAGTTTTTTGAAATCGGCAACGGCGCTCTTAATGTCACCGCGCAGCAAACGCTCGCGTACAATCGGGCCCAAAACCGCGTTGTGCGCATTGCAATATCTCAATTTCTGCAAAAAGTGGAAGTGTTCACGTGTCAAGTTGCGCTCCGGTTCTAACGCGGGCATTTGTGCCGCAAACTGCGCAACGTTTGTGAGAAAATTCCAAACATTTTTAATGACATAGTCGCCGCCATGGACGCGTTGTGTGGTTGCGCGCGCTTCTAGCAATTGCTTCGCCGTTTCCAGCTGATTGTGATGCACCAGCAGTGCTGCATAGTCGATGAACTTGTGTTCGTCCAACGAAAAGCCTGCGGGGTGGTAAGATTTAAAAATTAAAAGTAGAACGAAAAATGTGCGGCTTATCACTTACTTGGAAAATCTTGCTGTAGTCGTTTTAAACACGTTTCGGCATTGGGCAGATCATTGATTTTGATGTACAGTTCCAGTGTACTAGCCAGCATACCAGCACTGACCTGCACCTGCAGTTGATCACACTTGGCTTTAATCTCTAGTGCGCGCTCCAAACGTCCATCGCGCACGTACAATTGCAAAAGTCGGCGAAGCAACCCACGTGTATTCATGCCTTTCCCTTCTAATTCAATTAGATGGCATTCCAACTCCTCGAGCGTCATGTCACGTGGATGCTTTATAAAGGTGGAGCCAGCATTGCTGCCAACAGTGCTTTGCAGCAACACCACATTGTGATCGATAATTTTACGCAACGCTTCTTTCAGCTTAGGCAGATTCTGATCCTTATTCATTTGCTCCTCGAGCGATGTTATTATTGTGTTAGCGGCTGCGGGAGATATTGCCAGCCCGAATTTGGCGATTTCATCAACGAAGCGCTGTAGCGCTCTGAGATCGCTCCGCAGACGCAACTGTCCTTGTACCATGCTCAACAGCAACTGCCCGATCCAGTCACTTTTGCAGTTTTCGTTCTTTTTTGCCAAGGCTGCCAGCAGTTTAGCGAATTGCTGGTAGCGCTTCGTAGCGCGCACATTGACAGTTGCATTGACTAGCGTTGGTAGCAATTGATCAACTCTCACTTTGGTTGGGTACAACTCAAGCAAATCATGCGCCGCCTCAAATCGCTGTCGCATTGTTAGATACATGACTATTTCAATTAATACCAAGGACGGTTTGGCACCCACTTCATCGAGCGCTTTTATTGCCTTTTCGGGTTGCTGTAGTGTTATTGGTAAATTGGGCAATACATAGAGAGCGATGGTCTCACCATCGCAGGCCACATTTAGGGAATTCATTTGCTTCAGGACGCTTAGCAGACCAGCTTCGCCAAATTGTTCATGGTTTTGCAATAGTAGTGGCCAAAAATAGTGTGGACGCAGTGGTTCCTGTTGTGCCAGGGACTGCAAGAATGGTATTGCCAATTCGGCGTTGCGCCGCAGAGCCATTTCAGTGGCAATGTGCAGTGCGCGTGTATTCATGTTGCTATCCTGGAGCATTTTCGCTACCCCTATAACCTCTGTGGCGCTGTGTTTAGTGCGGAATAGTTCTTGCAGTAGAAAGACGCCAAAGGTATCGATACTTTGGTTTTCGTTGAAGCACGGTGTAGGCAAATTGAAGATAATGGTTTGCACTGTCGCTAGATTACTTGAAAAATTGAATAAACATTATTTTCATATAATTAAATACTTCATAGTGAAATTACCCGTTATGTAGAAGTTCCACACATAAGTGACGAAGTGGCATTGGTACTTCCGTGCCTTCTGTGAAATCTTTAGGCAATTCACGTACCAGCTGTTTTATAAGTTCCTCACTTTGCGGCGGTTTGACATGTAGAAGACTGCTTAGCATACTAATTACTTGTGTCGCATTGAATTGTCCATGAAATTGATTCAACACTTCCGATGCTTTTGCCGTCGCGTCATTTTCCAAATATGCGCACACCATTAGGGACTGAGTTTTTTCGCTGGGCGTGATACCAGCAGCATTCATGTTATCGAGCACTGAGCGACAACCAGCCAGATCATGATTTCGCGAGTGCCCCAATAACAACAAATTAAAATGACGCTCAGTCAGCGGAAAGTCATAAGTGCGCATTTCCGTAAGCAACGCCGTTGCTTGTTGCATATCCCCAGCTCCACAAGCTGTACCCAATAGTTCTGCATAAATATCGGACAGCGCGTATTCATTACCTGTATTCAATTTGTTAAATTCATCGAGAAATTTTTTGAAATCAGTGCATGGTACACGATTATGCTGCAGCACATGTAGCCAAGTTATATAAAGGGATGTGTTTAACTGGCCATGTCGTGACAAATAGGACCACAGTCGCTGAAAAAGCTCCAAGCGCTCTGTGCTTGAACGAGCTGGCATTTGTGTGCCGGAAGCACGAAGCAGAAAATGTACCTGCTCGCTACCAAGTAGTTGATTGTAAACATTTGGGTTGTTTTCCAATTGCGTGATGATCTTGCCACATAACTCGAAGTTAAGTTGACCGGTGTTTTGGTGTATTGCCATTATCTTCTCCAATAACACTGTGACAATATGCGTCTTAAGCGCAGTTGTTGTGTTAGCTGCTGTAGCATAACCACTGTGAAATGGATTTTGCAGAATATTCCATTTATTCCACAGTACATTGCTGCTGCAAATAACTGATTGCTGCAACAATTTTTGCGTTGTTCCTGTTGCATAACCTATTTTGCTCAAAATTGGGTGATATCCGAAGCGCTTGCAGATGCAACTCAATCGCTGCAGCTTGGTGGTCACATTTAGCAGTTGTACACTCATTGTAATTAACGTTTAATGCAAATTGTGGAAAACTTATCCCACCAAATGAAAAACAGTCAATTCGTGAGCTGCAAGCACGCGTTCTGTTGTTGGTAACGAGCGGTTGTCAAAATCAGCTGATGAAATATTCCGATGAGAGAAGGTTTGTCATGTGTTCAGTGCTGTAGGTTAGAGATGAAATTCGAATTGAATTAAAAACTTGTGAATTGTGGTTTACACGAAAAAAAGGTAGGTTAAAGTTAAATGATTAAAAAATAATATGATAAATGTCAATAAAATTATTTGAGGGATATAAAATTAGTGATTTAAGAGCCCATATAACCAATGCTTATGCTACTTCTGTCCACTCTAATATTCGACCTTGCTATCAGCTGTTAATCAGGCTATGGAACGGTGTTTCCATTGTGGTAAGATATGCACTGATAAATAAACCAAATTAGTGATTTAATGAATAAGAGTCATATTTGGCCGCTCAAAATGTGGCGTTTTCTATTCGTATCCATCTGTGTGGTTTTGCTATCCTCGGCGGCGAGCAACGATATAGTAGACTACGTTCCCAATAGCTGCGATAAACTTCAACATATATTCCGCTTGGCTGACGGTCTATCCACCGCACAAACATGTCCAGAATCAATAGCTAAATTGCGAAACACCATTTATTTGCTTTATGACGTAAACCTGCCGGAAGGTTTTAATTTGCGACGCGATGTCTACATACGTTTAGCGGTATTCGTACGCCAGTTAGCAAGTCGCAAACCTTTCCAAAATTTGCGTTTAGTGCTGCCACCCTGGCGACGGCTGTATCACTGGAAAACTAGCCATCTGCAACAACATGGCCTACACTGGGAACATTTTTTTGATGTTGAAAGTATGCGACGCTATGCACCTGTGCTCGACTTTCCAGAATTTTTAACAGAGATCGCACAGTTCGGTTTGCAAGAACCACCTTACGTACAGGTACAACAAGTGTTCCAACTAATACACTTTGAAGACATGTTTGAACAGGGTGTTTTTCATGAGAAATTTCAATTGGAATGGGATTGCCACAAAGAACAGTACCTGCAAGGTTATCTGCTACAACAGCCTATGCTGCTGGACAATGATTTTGTCTGCGTGCGCTATCAAGGAAGCGTGAATTTACTCGAACGTATGCTGCGTCAACAAATGAAAAATAGGGCAGGAGAAATGGAGAACGATGTCAAAGTGTACGCCCTACTCAACGCTGAGATTGTACTGCACGATCAGTGGGGGGATAAAGAATTCTGGCGCGCACGCCGATCCATGCGCTTCGCAGAGCCACTACAAGAAATAGCCGAGAAGTATCGAGCGCGTGTACTAAATTCACATAAAGTCGAAGAGGGCGTGCAGAGACCGCCGATGTGGGAGTTAGAACGCGCATACCGTGGAGCAGTGGGCGGCGACTATTTGGCGGTACACTTTCGACGTGGTGACTTTGTGCATGGACGGCAAAAGACCACACCCACATTAAAGTCGGCAGCCACACAAATACGCGAACAACTGCAATTACTCAATCTTACCACTGTCTATATAGCCACCGACACCACCGCAATGGAGTTGACCAATTTGAAGGCGTACTTGCAGCGCGTACGCGTGCGTCGCTTTACACCAGAATCGTTGACACAAAAAGCGTTCATTAAGGATGGCGGTCAAGCAATAGTCGACCAAATAATATGTGCACACGCACGACACTTCATCGGGACATTTGAGAGCACATTCACCTATCGTATATATGAGGAACGTGAAATATTGGGATTTCCCCAACATACCACCTTTAACACGCTCTGCAAATATGCAACACTGGCGGATTGCGAAAAGAATTCGGTTTGGCCGATTGTCTACTAGCAAAATGCGTTGAAAGACGACTTTAACCAAACCGTTGCTCCTCATTTGAAGGCATTTAATTTCTAGATGAAAGCGAATTTTGTACTATGCTCGTTGGCAAGCATATTGACTCTAGCGGCTAACTGGCTATTAATTTAAGCATGCTAAAGTGGCATGTGAAATAGGTTTAAGTTCCCTAATGCGGTGGTTTTTTTATACTTTTTTTTATATTTTTCTTTATATTTTTATTTTTTTTATATTATTTTTATAACTTTACAATCGTTTCCTCGCGCTTTGATTGGGTTCGTCAGAAGTTTCATAATACTCGATAATTAATCAAATTACTTAATAACATACATATATACAATGTATATATACAAAGATGTAGCTGGTAGAAGAAGCTTCATTTGGATAGAGTTTCATTACAACAACCATAGCAAGCATTTTTATTTAACTTGTGCAAATAAGTAGAAATTTGTCCAAGGTACAGCTTTAAGTGAAGGCGCTACCCCCGAATATCATTAGATAATAATAAAAAGCGAAGTTTTCGAATCTCTATTTTTTCTGAGGTAAACTTTATTACTTATTATGTTGATTCAATCTCAAAATTTCAAAAATGTTTGTTAGCTGTAATTTGCTTATAACTATAATTATAGGAAGTGCTACTTATAAACATTTAATAATTTGAATAATTAAAAAGGTTTAATTTTCTCTGATCAATAACATTGGTATGTGGTATATTTATGGTTTACTCTTTTATAAACATTATTTAACTAACAGTTTAATATTTTCTTTGTTTTATTGATATTTAACTTGTATAATGTGCTAATAATTTTTATAAATGTTTATTTATTAAATGTAGTTGCCAACAAACTGCATCCTCATTGTATAACACTTGTGTAATTTCTTAAAAACTTTAACTTGTAAATAAAAACAAAAATTTTAGCTAGTAATAACTTCTAGTTGGTTTTTTTCACTAACACTTTCTCGTTCCTATTTGCTAATGTTAGTATGTACGTATGTGTATATTTTTATATGTAATTCTCAACGCTTTTATAAATGTTATATAAGGTAAAAGTTAAAAATTGCTTGCTTTACACTACAAACCCTTATAAAAACAACGATTTATGTTAAACATTTTATGTTAATACCGCTTACCAAAAATGAGTGTAACGTGTCACAGCAAATATTGCTTAATGTGAACATTATTACTATTATTATTTGTTTTAAGTTATCACTTTAAACATATTTAAATTTATAACAATTTATTTTAGTTATAAGAAATATATATATATATGTATACTAATACATATTTGACTTTGGCAGCCAGATAAAACTGGTTAGATTAATATTCATTGCTACATTTCAACAGTGTTGTTGATACATAACTGTATAACAATGTTTTGAAATCTACGTATCCTCCATTCGAGTTTTCATAAAGAAATATTTGCATCGTAATTTTTACGAAAATCACATATACATTTTATGGAGTCAATATTTTTTTATGGCTCTTAAGTTATATTTTGCATGATCTTCTCCTTTTTAACTGAATACATGTATTTATGTATGTGTAAAAAAAGTTGAGTACTAAGTATTTGTTGTAGAAAATATATTGAAATCTTAATAACTGTAAAAAATCAAAAATATGTAACCAAAGTATTTAGAAATTCGGAACGTATGTTTTTAAACAACGTTAAAAATTAAAAAAAAAAATCAATTATATAGCATTTCTTATGTAAATATTCAGGAAAATATGAAGACTGCATTTTTTAAAACAACAATAACAATTAATTGGTAGTTTGAAAAACGTTTTTTCTTCCAAATTTAAATTCTAACATTTAATAAATTCATCAATATTACGTAAATTATAAAAAACAAATTCTGTTTTGTGAACTTAAATATTAAAAACTTAAATAAAAAAAAAAAATTTAACTTAAATATTATCCCTGACAAATAGTTTTAATTTCATAAATTGCACATTAAACTTATATTAACAAAATTAAAGAACAAAAATATTTATGCTTTGCACATTTCATCACATACATTTATACATATTTATGTAAATTTTGCTTATAACAATTTTATTTTTTCTTAAATTTAAGCAACGAGTGATTTTAATATGCCTAGGTATGGCATGTATGTTTATATATGTAGATGTGTGAGAGTTATAGAGTTAGGTAAAAGTGAGCGTCATTCACGCAGATTTTTGCACTAATTAAAGGAAGCGCTTTTAATATATATTAGAGAAGCACATAGTAACTAGACTTTTAAATTTAATTACACATTTCAAGTTGATAGTTTTAGAGATTATAGTACATACTTATGTGATTTGTTGTTATAATTTTAGTTGTAGCATTACAAACAGTATATTTCGATAACAATAATAGTGAACTAGTAAATTCTTCGCACTCATACTAAGAAATATGTAGTGAGTGTCGTGTCAGTAAAGTAACTAATAAATATTTATATACAAATGTATATAAAAACTCGAGCAGCACTGCAAAGTTTCGCATTTCGATGCAGTCATTTAAGTAAAAGAAATAACAACTGACTAAAATTCTAATCGACATAATCTCGTATGATTAACTCGCGTTTCGTGAACGTATTCGTGTTGCTTGA
Organism: Bactrocera minax; assembly: GCA_021498325.1. Lineage (NCBI taxonomy): Eukaryota > Metazoa > Arthropoda > Insecta > Diptera > Tephritidae > Bactrocera > Bactrocera minax. The sequence continues at coordinate 1,620,672 of JAKEEE010000032.1, forward strand.
GTGTGGTGGAATATTTAGGGCGGCGAAAATGCTGTTTCCAATGCCACCAGGGCTACTACTGGCGCTGCCACCACCGCCACTACCATTGCTGTTATTGCTATTTAAACTGTTTAAGGTTATATTGAAATTGTTATTGAAATTGCGCGTGTGCAAATTAGCGCTTGCGGCCGTTGCACGGTCGCACTGCAATTTGGTTAATTCATTTTGTAAACGCTGATTACTCAAACGCAAGTTCTCATTTTCGCTAAGGCACTCACGCAGACTGTAAAAACAATTATGCAAATATTTAAAAGCAATTACTTTAATTATTTCCACAACTTGCCACCAAGAACTTTTTACCTCTTTATCTCGTCCTGCATGGTTTTGATATACTCGCAAGCTTTGATTAGTATTTGTGACTTGGAATCATTGGGCGGCGTTCGATTGCTGCTGTTGCTGTTGTTATTACTAGGATTACTGTTAGTATTCGTTTTTGTTGCCAACTGTTCTAATATGCCAATTTGTTGATTATTGTTATTGTTATTATTATTATTATTATTATTAATGCCTTCGGTCGGCAGCATTTCTTTTAGTTTAAAAATCCAATTGTTTATTTTATCGCGTCGCCGTCGTTCCACTTCATTATGAGTTGCGCGTCGCTTATCATCGCGCTATATTATTATTATGAGCGGGAAAGAAAATATGAGCTTTTAAAAAATAGAAAAATGTGCATATTTATATACGCCTACTTTTTTATACGCCTCTAATATGCAATTGCGCTTTGTGGTATTGCCCTGTGTGTCTGGAGCACTATTTTTGGCTGCCGCCGTACCATTTCCATTTGCATTTGTCCGCCCGTCGGCAGTGACATTGGCTGAATTATTAACGTTCATAGGGGGCAGCGGTGTATTACGCAGAATTTGCATGCCATTGATTGTGGTTGTGGAAGTAGCGGCACCAGCACATGCTGTAGACGTTACACAAGAGTCCGGCTCTAATTTAATTGATTCTATTGTCTCGGTCGCTGGAGGGCTAGTCGGTCCTTGCAATAATTCACTTTCATCTGTGAGAATAGTGGGCACATTGTCCACATATTCCTTGACTATATAAATTTCGCAACCGTTCGGTATATGCATTGGCAGCGCAGCATTAAAAGCCGCAGTTGCACCATTGCTGACGACACTATTATTGTTAATATTGTCGATATTGTGTGGCTGACGTTGTATTTGATTGACAAGGCGATATTGCAATGGCATGGTTTGTGTGGCCTGTGTGCTACTGCTGCATAAAGTTTCAGTATGTTCCTGTTTAATAGGTGTCAGAGTACTGCCAATGGCCAGATATTCCTGCGACTCGTCTGAGTTCTCATCACAGATTGTAAGAAATACATTTGTGGGTAACATACTAACCGAACCAGTACTATTGGCACTTGTATTCGAAGAATTTCCCAAAAAGATACTACAAGTAGGTGTGAAATGAATTACGTAAATTATGTCTAATGATACTCACTTTGGCGTGCCACCAATGCTGGACGTTATATCAGTTGTGTTGACGGAACAGCTATTATTGATGCCAGCATCAATATTTGACGGCGCCAAAGACAACTCCAGTCGTGCTCGCTTATTCCTGTTATTCATAGTGGTATTCACTTCATGCTACCTTTGGTACCGCTGTAGTAATATGGTTCCGTCTGACGTCCAAAATGACCATCAAAACAAAATTATCTTTCCGCTTTGTATTTACACTGTGGGAAAATGTTAAATGCACTGCATTACTTAATTTGTTTTTAATTATTGTTTACATATTGCTTTATTTACATAAAAAACCACAAAAATTACATACGTAAATAAACAACATTTTCCAATAACTTATCTTACGTTTTGGCTTCTTCGTTATTAAAACAATGGAGAAATGTCAAATAAAAATAACTCTAATTACAGATGCTGCCGGAAGTATGAAATTAGATTTACAATAAAAACACAAATTTGAATATTAAGTCGAATCAAATATTACGATCTGTAAGAATAATTGTAATAATGTGTAATAGTGTGTATAATAAATAATAATGTATAATAAAATATATATTAATTAAACGTCTTTTTATCAGATAATTGCTTGCATAACATAAGAATGGTTTAAGAGCCATTGAGGTTGGAAAACAATGTAGGTTTGAAAATCACTGAAGCATTTTCTTGTGACGTTTATTTATTTGTTTTTTCAAGGTCAATGAACAATATAACAAATGAAATAAATTGCCAAAATTAATTATTTTAGAAATGAAAGAACCAGGTAAAGACTTTACTCTTGCCCACAGGAATAGCTCAATTCCGACATTCATCGATGAGAGCCACTCTCGTTTAAAAGAAATTTTAAAACGTCTTGAATGGAATATTGAACCGGTGAGTTGGTACATGCATATATGCCGGGCGCTCAATATATTTACTTACATACATTTTATATTTTTCTTTAGGACATATCCACGGATACTGCTTTGAAGAATGAAAAACAAAATGACATGCAGCAGGTGATTGACTTCGAACCAGGCTTTCCTCCAAGCTGTGCTTGCCACAATTTCAATGTTACTGGTATATACATTTATTTATTGTCAAGATGGGTTTTGTTCATATATGTGTATTTACTTTCACATAGAAGTTGACGAGTTGCGAAAAGTTTTAGGGGTTCCAGATAAAGAAGTTCCTAAAAAATTTTCAGACTTGCAGTTGAATTTTTCACGGACCGAGAAACTATCTCTATACAAGCATGTTATAGCAAACACAAAGAAATATACGGAGCCGGAAATAACAGTGCAGTAAGTATAAGACAATTTTTAAAAAGTAAAGATACAACTTTATAAAAAGTAAATAATTATTTATAAGATCCTTAGGTGAGGGTTATTTGACATTTGCCGAAATTGTGGCGCAAAAGAAGCGAGAGACAAAAAAACGTCGTCGATATCGACGAAGTAAGCCAACACATATTGAAGAAGTTCGCGCCGTTGTAGATCTGCAAATGCAATCTTTACAGCAATATCTTAAAGAGAAAGAGTCACAGGAGCGGATGAATCAGCCAATTATAAATAAAAAATATAAGTCTAGCACTGATAAAGATGGTACATCCGTGCGAGGTATCAGTCATAGAATTCACACATCTGTAAAACTTCACAACAAATACAGAAGTAGAAGTAGGAGCAGAAGCTATGAGTGCAAAAGTCATGAGAATCGCAGACGTCGAAGCCGTAGTGCAAGTAAATGTCATAGGCATAAACAGCATGAAAAATATCCACGAGATCGTAGCAGTAGTAAAAACCGAAAATATTACAGTAGAAGCAGAAGCAAGAGTACAAGAAAAATACATAAACGGCGCAGTAGAAGTCACAGTCGCAATCACAGTAGCAGTAACAATAGTAATAATAATAGACTACATAATCGTCAAAGGGAAGAATATAGAAATTACAAGGTAAGATAAATGTACAGTGTTTATGTGTATATTAAAACTAAATTGAGTATTGAGTTAACGCATTTACTGTATTTATCATTATGTGCCTTAGTAATCCTTTAATATTTCAAAATTTCCAAGAATACGATTCGGCACTTATTCTTGATCAAGTGCTCATTTCGTCGATGTGCGAGTGCGCCTATTCCAGTGGAAGTTCAAGCCATAATTTTTAACACGTTCGACTTTTGGTTTTTCCTCAGCCCCAATAAACCAACGCCAACCATTGCGTTCGCAGTGTTCAATTGCTTCTTCCTTTGAACCAAACCTTACTTCTATATTTGATAGTGGGTCGCCACTATAAAAAATTTTTATATATGTATATATAATGCCTGTAAGTTAATTTTACGTACGTGGAAGTCCAACCCATTAATGGATTTTCCCATCGTTCACGGTTGTCGAAATCAATTACCCAATGGTCCAAATTATCAGTACCACTTTGCATAGCATGTTTGGGTGGCAGGTGTATACATACACGACGTGTTTTCACATGTTCCTCCGGTACTCCGTTGATAGGGCTTAGATCGACCTTTGTGGGCACTGTGATAGCTCCGCTAAGTTTCTGTTTCCTCTCCAATTCTTCAGGTTTTGCGATAATTTGAGACACATCGATTTGTGGAGCATCGCGTGACCCCACGGGCGACATACAGCGACTACTATTGCAGATTGTTTTTGCCCTGTAAGCGACACGAAAATTACACTGAATTATTACTTTTGAAATATTTACTTACCACTGAACTCTTTGGGAAGTTTTTGCGAAAATTTTACGCACAAACGACATATTTAAAGTGACAAATAAGATTTCTATTACATAAAATTTTCTTTGACTACAACGAAAATTTGACAACCGCTGAAGTTAACGTCAAATAAAATCTGTTGTTGTACTGAAATGACAATTAAGCACTAACTGTCAAAGTTAACAGTCAAACGCGCGTTGTTTGCCTAAGTCTCTACGTTTGTTAATTTTTCTATATATACATTTAGTTCCGTATGATACTCGTATTCCGATAGCGATATATATTTATTATATATTTAACCGATTTGCACATATAAAAATGGATGCCGTTGTGTTGGATAATGGTGCATACACTGCAAAAATAGGTCTATCAACGCAAGATGATCCGTCTGTTGTGCCCAACTGTATTATGAAGGCAAAAGCGGAACGAAGACGTGCATTTATTGGTAGTCAAATTGACGAATGCCGCGATGCTTCCGGACTTTTTTTTATACTGTGTTTTCAAAAAGGATACCTTCTAAATTGGGATATTCAGAAAACCGTTTGGGACCATATATTTAGCAACGAAGGGACCGGTATTTCCCTGGAAGATCGTCCTATAGTAATAACTGAACCGCAACTAAATTTCCCTAGTATACAAGAAGCTATGATGGAAATACTTTTCGAGGAATATCATTGCTCCGGGATACACAAGTGTACAACCGCTGAGTTGGCGGCATATAATTACGCCGCGGAAAGTGAAGAAAGCCCATTGCAGGCTCTTAATTGTGTTGTCATAGACGTTGGGTATAGTTTCACCCATGTGGTTCCTTTTGTGCGAGGACGGCGCATAGAACGTGGCATACGACGAGTCGAAGTTGGTGGCAAAGTGTTGACAAATCACTTAAAAGAACTTATTTCTTATCGACATTTAAATATGATGGACGAGTCTTATGTTGTTAATCAGATAAAAGAAGACGTTTGTTTTGTATCACAAGACTTTAAGGATGACATGCGTGTGCACACATCTGCCGAGAAGCGGGCAAAGGTAGTGGTAGAATATGTACTGCCTGATTTTACGACAGTTAAACGTGGCTTTATACGAAATAAGGGAAGAAAAGAAAAAGAGTGTGAAAAGGAGGAAAATGAAAAAAGCGATCAGCAGTCGCTACGACTTTGCAACGAACGTTTCACTGTGCCCGAATTGCTTTTTAACCCCAGTGATGTGGGAATACAACAAGTTGGTATTCCGGAAGCTGTAATCGACTGTCTCAAGGATTGTCCTGTCTATTCGCACAGTGAGTTACTACGAAATATACTCATAATCGGTGGAAGTTCACTTTTTCCGGGATTTATACCTCGTTTAAAAGCCGAAATTCGTTCACTGGCACCTGATGATTTGGAAGTTTCATTGATTTTTCCCGAAGACCCCATCTCTTATGGTTGGTATGGTGGTAAAGAATTGGCGGGTAGTGACGGATTTAAAGACATGTTGCTTACTAGAGACGAGTATGAAGAGAATGGCTATTCAGCTTGTAATGGGAAATAAATTAGTTAAGAAACCGTAAAAGCATTAATGTTTTCTTTTGTTTTGTTTAGATTACAACTTTGATTTTCTGCGTGAAGCTTTAAAACAGCTATTTATTTTCTATTATTTTTAGAACTAACATCTTTAAATATCTTCATTTTTTTAACCATTTGAAAACAAAATATAATCACAACTACTTAACCGAAATTTTTAAACTAATATAAAGCAGACTTATGCTTAAGAGCGTTTAGTAGAGCTGCGAACCTTTTGAGTTTATTATAATTTACGAGCTCCTTAATTATGAAATCTAAACTGCTCGCTTAAATTATTATAATGTCCATCAGTTTATTGCAATTAATTAGAAGCTAAATGATTCGCCACATCCACACGTACCTTTTATGTTGGGATTGTTAAAAACGAACTCGCTGGATAGTTTGGACTCGACAAAATCCATTTCGGTGCCTGAAATGAAAGTTTGTGTAACTAACCCAAATAGTAAAAATGCAACGCAAAAGATAAGAAAAACTTGAGCAATATCGTTAGTGTGGCATTACATAAGCGATGCATTGTAAAAGGAAATACTTACCAAGTAGAGACAGTTGAGCCTTCTTATCAATATACACTTTGACACCATCTTGTACTACTTCTTCGTCGAATTTATCTGCAAAGAAGCATACATCAAATTAATGTCATGTGTTTTATTCATGAAAATATTTACCCTTTTCTTTTGCATAGTCCAGTGTGTAGGAAAGCCCATTGCATCCACGCTGCCGCACTCCTACCTTTAAACCTGTCTATAATTACCATCAATAAATACTCTGTTGACAATCAATATAAGATATTATACTCACAAACTCCGGTTTATTTTTCAACAATTCTTTAATACGGTTTACTGCGGAATTTGTCTAAAAATAGTTTGTTTTTTTAAGAAATATTTTCTTTTCTGATCACATATATGAGATAATTTCATCACAATATTTGCGTGCTTACCAGTGTAAGAGCTGCTCTTGTCGGCAACAATTTGCGTCCCTTCAGTGCACGCACTGTCGCTGTGGCCACCACTTTTGTTGACATCTTTTGCTCACGTTAATTTTTCGCTTTAAATTATATGATTGTTTGAGGTGTACGCTCGTTTACAATTTTGTTCATAACAGCAAATTTTCTTATTTACTTCTCTTTTATCAGCAATCCGTTTCATAATCGACCGTAAACGAGTGACTGCAATCAGCTGTTTTACAGGTGCGTTGCCAAGTTCACTACCGTTTAAGTAATTGGTAACGCTGAGCCACAACGGAGTGCAAACATGTGTACTGTGACATTTGAGCGGGGCGCTTGACAGCATCATAAAATTACTATTGGTGCTTCTACGTTAGTAGGAAATTGATAAATTTTATGTGAACTTATTTTTCCAATTTGTTTGAATTGTGAGCGTATACGAATATATAGTGTGATTAATTGTAACGGTATTAAAATCAATGTGTGGTATTTTTGATTTCTGACATTGAAGGTTATTTCTTTATTTTGTGTGATTCTGATGCCCTGGAGCTTTACTACTGCATCCCTCATCTTGGTTGGCGTAGTTATCACAGAGTCTGTGTTCATGGTGGCTTGTACCCACTTTCGGTGTCGGCTTGCGTGTATGTTTATTACTTGAGGAGCACCCCAAGGCGTCTCATATTTGCATATTTGCATATCTCATAAATATAAATTATCGCGTACGCCAGAAATAGGGCTTTGGAGAAATAGCTGTGACATTGTGGCGCTCAGCAACACGAAATACGCGCGCATATACATATGTATATACACGCACACACGGAAGAATTGTGGTCAATCGCGCAAATACAGATGGGGGAACAGACAGAACAGACAATTCTGAAGAAGAACGCTTGAAGTGTTGTTTTTACTGGATTGTGTTTTATTTAAATTATAATTTATTATACTTTTTTAAAACATTTTATGCGGTTGTCCAACGGATTGGTTGATCGCTCGGTCGGTTGTTTGCGTAGTGCTCAGCAGTTTTCGGTTATTTTTTACTCTCTTTAAGGTGACGGGTGGCGCGTTTTGTTGTTTTTCTTTATGCTTTAATAAATTTTTATGAAATTAAAAATAAAACCAACCATATGAAAAACACGCAGAATAAACGTGCCGATATTTCATATCTCACCAGGTATTACACTAAGTAGTAGATAAAACCGCGGCGACATTAAAGGATTTGGCAAACGACCATTTATAAATTAAAAAACGTAAAACAGTTTGTACAATATTTGCACAATTTCTTGAATAAATATAAAGTAAAATCAAATAAAACAAAGAGTTAAATAAAAAAAAATTAAGTTGAAGACTAAAATTTATATTAAAAGTGCGGTTTCTACAACGCAACATGGACTTGGTAGCAGAAAATGAGAATGAGGTGTTATGTGAGAAAATCATTAACGACATACATGCGGTATTTCTTAAGGATCCAGACCTGTAAGTTCCTAACCATATGTACATACATTTGCATATAACTAGTAATTTCCTGTCAACCTCACCTAAGGAAGAGGAGAAAACATTCACGCATATACACACACATGAAGTCATATTCATTCTGTCTCTTAGTAAATGTTTATATTCTTGTTTTGAAGCTTTTCCTTTAGAATTATTTCAATATCGGTTTCCAGAATTTTAGCGGCTGTAAAAATCCCTATACCCTTAGGCAGAACAGAAAACATTTTTAATGTTTTACTTGATTACGATTAAAAGGAAATCCTTAGCAGTGGTGTTTTTATTCGAAGTTTCATTTAAATCAAGTTACTTTGGTAACTTTTTCTTCATGTAATAGAAAAATTCACTTTGTCTTAAAGTTTTAACGATTGACTGAAATTTATTTACCATATGCGTGTTAGTATTTCCTCTGTCTGATTGTTATGCGAAACTCATTTGCGTAAAACTTAATTTTCTGTCGTGGAAGCCACTCAATTACATACACGACTTATTTATACAAATTGTTGTAATAACTAATACATATTTATGTGCATATCTATGTGCTGTGTATAGTAAGGATATAGTGTGAAATGTATGCAGCGCATAAACGAAAAAATCACTTAAATAAGAAAATGTTGGACGAAATTTCTAAAATGTGCAATATTGCGTTGTCTATGCTGAATAAATCTCACTGTTATTCTTTTTTATTATTCTGCTCTGTTTTATATCAAACTACTTTTAGTTATATTATCAACAAAAATATTTGTAAATGCAACTCAGTATTTAAATATTTAAATTAAAATGTTCCTATTCATACCGATTGAGATTTGAAAAATTAAAATCAATTGCTCTATATTTTACACTATTTTACACTATTTTACGCTATACGTAAGTCCTGAGCTCATATTTTCTATGCATGGATGTACATTGTTTGTATGTACACATATCCAATTAACTACAACAACACATCTGTAACAGTCGCTTAGAATTTTCATACATTATACCCGCTTCATTGATATTAGCTATGCGAGTTAATTGATTTGATTGCGCACAAGCGGCGTCCCTCTCTGGATGATATCCGCGACCCCTAGGCCACAGCTCGCATCTCGCACTTTACTGAATCAAGCCTACACATATACAACAAGTTCGCTTAATGCAGGCGCACATATGAATTCTTGTGGTTGTCGGTTATCATTATAATTTATTTGTATTCATAGTGCGCGACAAATGTTTGACCTTGTCATTCAATTGAGCTGGAGCTGGTTGTGTTGCGCCATTATTTATTACCAATTCATTCTCATCTTATATCTACATTGGGACACAGATGAAAACGTTTGCACATAAGTAAATTCATAGTTCATATTCATATGTTTATGTCCTGTTATATAAGTACATTGTCATATTTTTTCGCTGTTTACTTTTTTGTGTTTTTTGTGTTTGATTTTATTATTATTGAGCCTACACTACTACTTATTATTAAGTAGTGCTGCTCTAATAACTATTCCCAAGTATAGTGCGCTCCATACATGTAAGTACATTCATACTTTCCTATATTCCTACATTGATCTTTACATACAAGCACGCATGCACTGTATCAATCATCAATTATTTGCACTTTTAACTAATATTTTCAAATACCTTCCGTTATTTTAGCTCCACATTTGAAATCATACCGACCACTTTGAATCGCAACAAATCGCCCGTGGTCCATGCTGAACATCATCTCGGCCTGGAGTCGTGGTGTTTGAAACATGTATACGATCATTCGCACAAGGCGATAATTGGATATCGGCGCCAGCATCAATCACGCTATCTGCAAAATAGTGATGTGCTGCTGAAGTATCTAAATGTTGTGCTGCTAATTAATACGGATGTGGTCACATTCTGGAATATACGCCGCCAAATGGTGCAGACGAATCACTTGAAAATAAATTGCGAATTTAAATTCTCCGCATTGATATTGTCGAAGAAGCCCAAATCGAGCGAAGCCTTCGCATATCGACGTTGGTTGTATTCGTTTCAGAGTAAGTACGGGAATACTGGAAGATTTAGTGCAATTAAAGGAGGTTTCTGAAACTATTTGTGTAGATGTGACGGACATGGCACAAATAGTTTGCAAGCTCTCTTGCCTCTTCTTGCTTTTATAACACCCAGTTTTATGCTTTTAAATAAAATTCTCTCAATAACAGGTCACGACGCCATCGATTGGCCCAGTGAGCTTGGTATTTGTGATCGTTGCGCCGATCGAAGCGCGAATAATTACCATGCATGGACGCATCGCCAGTGGGTGTTACAAAATGCCCCCGATCTGATACGTTCCGAATTGATGATAACCGAAAAGTTTATGCGTAAACACATCAGCGACTACAGCAGCTATCATTATCGCCAAACGCTGATTGAGCGCGCCTACGAATTGTGCTACTACGAATCAAATGAGCTAGAGCATTTACATAATTTGAAGGATTTGATCAGCTTTTATCTGGAAGATGATTCGGAAATACTTAGCACATCCGATGTAATGCGAATAATGCTGCCCGGCGTCGATTGGACAGCAGTGGGCGAATCGCGTCTCAGCTCCTTCCTATATTGCTGCAACTTGGCTGCGCATGATATACGTCTCTGTGACGATCAAAAGATTATGTATGGCGAGCGTGAATCTTTTGAGAATCATAGACGCTCATCGTTGTGTTTCATCGTGCAGAATTGTGTGCGTTTGTTGTTGGGCGAATTGCCCGGCTTGTATTTAACGCCGCGTACGTATGCGCAACTGCTGGAGTTCAGTGCAACGTTGAAGAAGTTCGATTATGCATCCATTGGATTTTTGGCGGCGCTTAAGCGTTCGGAGGGCCTCTTGGGCGAAAGCCATCGCAAATGGTGTACAATTTTTTTGGGCTTTAATTATGCGTGAAGCGTATGGAGCGTATGGAGCGCATGCGCAAACGGCACTTAGTTGCTGATTTTAGTGAACTCATTTTAGAGTTTTAGAGGCGAATTCGTTTTTCAAACCACCACAGAAAGAAAGCTTTATTATTATATTATATTGAATGCATGAAGATTAAGATTGAATAAATTTGCCAGCAAATATGCTGCTATTTACTTCGTGCCACTTCAAGGGTTTTTCATATTTTTAAATATTTCGTCAAGACTACATGAAACAAGTAATAAAGTTACAAATTGAATATTATAGAATAACAAGTTGTATGTTATCCCGATTACTGTTAGTTGAGCCTACAGCCGTGGCTTAGCATTGTGCGCCAAAAAATTTAAGAATAATTACGGTTAATTAAAACTGTCAGCGAAAACCAACATACTAATGTCAAACAAATATTTTTATAAAATCCAAGAAAAGAAAAATATCAAATCTAAGTTAATTTATGGTTTTTGTTTTTTATGTCAGTTTGTCAAACCGATATGTTTGTTCTATGTTTATAAAATGTCAATTTCCTACTCCTCGCTTGAACATGTTATATTAATTACATAAAACATACATATACTTCTAGAAATTGCGTTTATATTTAATTTAAATCTATGAAAAACAATTTATACCATATCTGTAGTAATTTTCTACGCTGTCTTTCACGCTGTGCATAAAGTATAAATCTAAGTAATATAATTAACTCCCCGTTTGCATAAGTATAAAGACGTTATTTTAAAAATCAAAATTTTTATTTCATCATGATGACAAACAAACACTTTTACTCCAAATACTCTTGTAATCAAATAAATACATTTAAAATGAATAAGAAACACATTTTAAGCATAACAGAACAGATATATACTTAGCATTTATTAGAAAATTTTAGCCTGAATTTAAAGAAAAGTATACTGTAAAGAAAATTGTAAAAAAGACTATTTTGAAAAATATGAGTGTGTTTTATTTGGAAATAATTCACTTTTATGCGCATTGTCAATTTATTTTTATTAAATGCATTAAGTGAAAAGGTGAGGTTGTGTGCTATAAATTTTTTTTTTTATTTTATAATTTTTTAACATTATAATGAATTTTTTTTGCTTTGTTTTTACTTTTCCGGGTCATTAACGGTAATTTCTCTTTTGGTATTGCCCATTGCATTCACACTGGCGACTCGAGTTGCCGAGCAATTTTCCACATTCCCTTTCATAACATATACGTTCCACAAAAATATTTTTCATTAGCTAATTTTTACCCTTATTCGCCATTTTCTAAAACATTTCTATTATATTATGCATATTTTCATATATTTGCAAATTACATAGAAAAAAATAGATGATTAAATTAAAATTTCCGAACAAATTGTAAATATTCACTTGAAACCGAGCACAATAGCACCCATGAAAATGTTTTCAAAATGAAAAGGAATGCCGAATTACCTAGCAGCGAACTGTTACGAACGAGAGCACAAGGCATGTTGTCCGAGCACGAGCAACTCGGTGCGCTTCGTCTTTCCTCGTCGACCCTTCGCCCACAAACCACGAGTTTGGGCAACAAAAGTATTCGTGTAGGAACGCGGTCTAACCGTATTCAATTTTGTTTTTGTTATATCTTTCACGATGTCGATATTTGTAATTTATTTTGTTTAGGCACTTTTTTAATTTCTGAAAAAATTGTTAGATAACTTCGCTTAATAATAGCACATAAGAGGCATAGTTATATTTTTCATTAATCTGTTATATTATTGGAACTTTCAAATTTATATCAAATATTTCTTAAGTTTCCTTTAGGGTTTCTCTTCGTTTTAAACATACACAAACGCATTATTTTATAAATATATTCGCCCGTAAATAAATCTCCGTTCTTATACTGAACGTAGCAGCTTTTTAGGCGCGCTTTTATTTACCATATGTTTCTATGCGTAAAAACCGGTATGTAACTGCAAATATTGGCTAACACCTGTGAAGAAATTCATACATTAATTTCGATGTATTTAAATATATTTGAGGATTTATAATTTAACAGCGAAAGCTTATAGCTGATGTCTCTCTCTCTAGAAGTAGTGTTCTCCTCTCAATGTCTGCACAGAGGTTTGTGGATTCCACTAATATGATATTACATATTCGGTGCCTGGACCCGTAGTTCCAATTCCCTACATTTGTTTACTCTATTACAACAACAACATTTTGTTTTTCCAACGATTTAGTATAGGATGTTTTTCTAATTAACTTCTCTTTTATATTAATTTTGTTATTCCACCTGGGCAGTGCGCCAAGAGCAGCTGCTCGCCAAATAAGCAAACATAATAGAGATAAATATTTGATAGAACACTATTTCAACATGCATACATTATGTATATGATATAAGAAAACATACATACATACACGTCACGTAATTGAGTGGGTTGAGTGCTTGACAAAATTTCTATTGGGCGCAGGTTCGAAATCCAGTTGTGAAAATAGCCTTTGTTACCGAAAAAGAGTTCTAACGGTATTTGACTCTCGACGGTTAATTTCTAACCCCTTGACCTCAAGAGGAAAATCTAAAGGTTCCTAATTCGGGTGCCTGATACGTTCTCAGCAGACATGCCACAAAAACCGTGACCAAAGATCTGCTAAGTAGCCAGCCCGTTTATAATACAAATTTACTACATAAATAAATAAATTTAAGAAGACAAGTGAAAGCAATGAAATCCTATAAATTAAACATTCAATTAGACCTGCGTCCGCCGTTGACCCTGCCCCAGTCCCAGCCTCTTTACTTAACAAATGGAACTATTTTTTGTTTGAGTTTTAATGGATAAGCTGCGGCAGCCAAAATTCCATTAACTACTAATATATAGTACTTTATATACAATACCATACATACATACTTATTGTACATACGTGCGTATATATGTACGTTTGTATAAGAAAATCGCGCGGTCGAGCGGTCGAGCGGTCGAGCAGTCGAGCAGATGTTAGCGAAAAGGCAACGTAAATTAAGGCAGTCGTTTAGTTTAAAGGTCGCCAACGGATGGGCGCGTACAAGCGACTTGTCAAGCGTGGGAGTATTGAAGTTTCTAAACCAAGAAAATTGCTTAAAATAATACTTTTTATTTAATTTTAAACAAATTAAAATTATACGAGTTAATAGAGACGATAGTTAAAGCATTAATAAACATTTTATAAAAACATAACCGAGTGTTCACTTACCGAGGTTACTCGGTAGAGGTGCCGTCTTCCCCCTTCATTTTAATCTAATAAAACATACGTACTTATTTACATAACCGCCTGACACTAATAACCTTCACACACAACAACACCTTCATTTGCAGAAATTAGCTGGTCAGTTGGACAATTTCTTCATATGATTACTTTGTGGATTAGACCGCATGCTGTTGATGGCGAAAGTGGGCGCGTCATCGTTCAACATGCGGTCACTCTCTTCATAACTGTTGTATCGCTTTGCGGTCGACAGAGTATCAGCAGCAATAACAACAAACAATAATTACCATTTATCTAGTAACATTGAGTGACAAAAGAACATCGATAACTGTAAAATCAACAAAATCCATTGTAAACGTCAAACTTATTGTGAATAACGTTAGCAAATGTTTTCTCATTACAAAACAACTAGCAAAACAAAAGAATATTGACAACAAACACGCCAGAAATATAACAGAAGACAATAATAGCAAAAAAAAAAGACACGGGTAAGAATTGAGGCGGCAGTCGATTGAAGAAAATTGCATATTTGCAACGGAAAACAATCGCAAGCTGTTTGGCCTCAAGGTTTCCGCGTCCACTCAAACACCGGTATTTTGCTCTTCCTTATTTATTTTTATATTTGTTTTTTTTTTTTTTTTTGGGTTTTCTTTTCAACAAACGAAAATGATTCCCTCAGCAAGACGGCGCCCTCAACCGTGCGCAGTTTGCTAATTTTCATTGTCAATTTCAGTGGCAGCATAAGCGTACGCTCAACGGTTGGCGTACAAAAAGTGTGAAACGTAAAATTGATTGTGTTTGAATTGTAAAATATAGACTATCTGAATCAGTAATTAAAAAAAAAAAAGTTTCAAATTGCCCGGTGTCTTAATTGCTTTAAAGAAACTAAAAAATGGCAAAAAATTATAAGAACATGCAATATCTGTCCGTTAATACGGAGGATTACTTGCGTCCATTGCGTTCAGATCACCGACGCATTAGTCGCTCCATCTCACCCGGTTTGGATACAATGAGATCGCTGGAGGAGTGCGAAAGCAGTCATGATTTGAGAGAGACTGCGAGCAGTAAATGTAAGTAATGGGAAATACTGGGAAGCCCTAGATGTTGACGTCGTGGTATTAAGCGTTAATGAGGATATTCTGCTGATGATTGCTTTTGCCTGCTAAAAAAGTATTTTTGCAGTCAAAGTATTCATAAAAGAAAGTAAAATTTTGGTAATTGTTTGACCCGGCCTCTTCTCTTTTCTTCTCGAAATGAACGATCGTCCAACGACGGAGAGCTAGCACAAGAAGAGTTCCTTACATCAATGATAGATCAACCTGTTTCGTTTTCACCATGTATCTATGTTCCAATCTGTTGGTTCCAATCATTTATTAGAAATACCCTTCTGCCCATTCGGTTAAAATTGGCTTGATCTCAAAGACTTCTAGTCGGGATATGTTAGACCAAGCCAAACATCGGTCGTTCCGATTTTACCAAATCGTTCTTTAACTCAAAGTCTGTCTGCAAATTCTATAAAGCTCTAATTTTCGGCTGACGGAGTCTTTTTCGGAAAACTTTTAAAGTACTCTTGGTATATGGTATATCTTGTACGGTTGAAAATAAAATGAGTGGCTCAGTGAGACGATAATGCCATTTATCAGCTGATTTAGGCTTTAATCCACTTTTATATAAGACCGAAAGTTTTCACTTCTACGAATCATAAACATATATACCATATAAGTTTTCGGAAAATTAGAAGAACATTCCAATTTCTTCAACGTCTGATCTTTTCAATACAAAATTTTAAAATTCTTTTATAACCTTTCATTTTACACGTCCATTGAATGATCCCTTGTCACTAACCCGCTAACGCTTATTTGAACCCTCAGCGCTGCTCTTGCTCCAGAAATTTACTTCGAGCGACTCAAACCTCAGCAACACCGAGAGCACGTCAAGTAGTCGGAAACCATTTTATAAGTCCACCGAAAATCTATGCTTTGGACGTCCCAAGAAACGTTTACTTCGACAGGAGCAAGTGAGTGAAATATATTTACCACGCCCCCGTCCGCGTTGTAACACTGACCCTGTGAATGCAGACCGGCTAAGAGCTGCTATGCCGGTGCCTATTTTATCTATTCCACCAACATCTAATTCTGCGTGCAATTCATTAGCGAGTTCCGTTTCGCCTACTCCCTTACTCGGTCGAAAGCATCATCAACGGCGATCGAGCGCGCTGAGTTCTCTGATTGAGCAAGCATTAAAGGTGACAACAGCATCGATGGGCCTGAAGGCGAAAACGGATGAAAGGTGAGTGCAATGAAAGGGAGCGTCGATATTTCAAAGAGATAGAAGTTATAGATAGGCTATTATTGCTATTGCATGGATAGTTCTTATATGAGTATAAATCAGCGTTGTTCCGGTATATAAAACCGTTTATATCGAAGAAAGGCACTTGCTAGATGTTCTCTTTTGTTGTTCATATTTATGCAGCTTTAAATTCGCAATTATCATTATGCTACTGAGTTATCGAACGAAGAGCGTGGCTAAATACTTTTTAGGTAGGCTATTTGTTATTCCATCACGTCGTATCGCGTTCACCCTATATCAAAACAAGTCATATGATAACACGTCACATCACATGATAGCACATCACATCGTATTATTTGACACCACTGGGCACTGCCAGGGCAAAGGGCTGCCGCCATGGAATTCGTTAGAAATTATTCTGTTTATTTCAGTACTGCACCCAAATATTGGCATCACTATAGGTGCGCCATGTAATCACGTCATAGATGTTTAATATTTATACATATAAATAGTTTTGTATATACAAGCCTGTACGTATGTATATATTAAGGAATATAAACTTCCACGTTTCTTATGACTATCATAGTCTCGTAGATTTACAGCTCAAGGCGTCCGTTAAATTTTTGCCATGATATTCGTGTTTCGCATTTTAATGTTGCTGACCATTCCCACTTATTGTAAGAATATTGATGACCGACAGCAATGAAATCATTCCATTCCTGCTTGAATTAAGTTAACGAGTAAATTTAAAATTTCTTTGTAATACCCCAAAGGAAAATCTGACTACTCAGCTTTGCTTGCGCCAAAACGCTTTTAATTGTGAGGCTTCTCCCTTCAGTGTTCTTTTTCACAAACTTAACACACTTAAACATCGAATTAAAGCAATCGTAGTTCGGAAACAAAAAGTCATGATGTCAGCCTTGGTAATTAATTGCTGTCAAAACAAACAAGTTTAGAAAGAGCTTATAGCAGAAGCACAAAAATTATATTAAAAAACTATTTTAGGTGGAAGATTAATTTCTACTGAAGTGCGGAACAAATTAACAGTGACCTCAGCAGCGAGAAAATGTTAGATTATGGTTATATAAAAGTGTATTTTCTAATAGCGCTTGTCTCTTATTACTTAATATTTGTTTCTGTAAAAACTTTTAATATTTCTTATAATAATAACTGAGAAGCAAGGCTTCGGTATTTATATAGGGTGCCAAACTTTTTTGAAATAAAACGGCGCTGTGCCGTTAATTGAGCACTTACCAAATGTGACTATAAGTAACCCAATAAAATCGCTTATGACACTAGAGCTTATTTCACATGTTTATGCTGACTTCAAGAAACAAAACATAGGAATAAAATAAAATGAAAGGGAACTATGAGTGCTAAGCAGTGCCAACTATTTCGAGTCACGCTATGTTGCCATATTCCTAACCTACCGCAGCGGTAAAACAAATGCGCATGCAACGTAAGCAAACTTCGTTGCCAATTCACAGCCAAAAATACAATATGTATATATATATATATATGTATACGCATTCAAGAGAAATAAAATATCAATTGAATAAAAAATAAAGCCATAACAAGTAGCAAAGCGATACTTGTATTGGAAAATTGCAATCAGAGATTTTCAAACTGTTTAGCAGTCACAGTTTAATTTTCACAGTTTAGAAATGCTAATATTAAAATTTAATTTTCTGTGGCGTGGTAATTGCACTATAAACTTTGTTTTCAAACAGAACATGTCTAATACTGTGCCCGATTTTACCCTCCACCCACAACTAAATAGTCTACTGTTTCTATCTACTTTCTCTAATCTAATCTAATCTAATCTACTATCGCGATTTGGTATGGTCTGCTTAACGGAAGAAGGACCTCTTTCCCGCCTTCAGTCATTGCCGAAAAAATTTCACTCCAATGTCTCGAAATGCTTGATGGAAGTTGGTGTTGCCTAGAAAGTTTGCAGTATACAAAATCAATCATTTTACATGGTTAATGGCACGCATCGAGGTCTAAACTTGGTTAAGTGATTTTGTTCTCGATTAGACTGAATCTGTTGTACCAAGCTATAAGCTTAAACATGCAAACTAGGATGCAGAAGCCCCTACTAACATCCATTTTCACCTTATCAGCTCAACTTTAACTCAACTTGGTTTCGGGGTTTGGGTTTATTTGTATTCACTAGATCATATAAGTGTTCTGTACATAAAATAAGTCAATCGCAGACTCCCTGTTTTGTCTGATTTTGCTCTAGTCATAAAACTTTTTGTAAACCGTTGGACATTTTGATAGAATACTGTCTGTCTCGATTTGATAGACTGTCGGATCTCGTTCGTTAAGTACCGTGTGTGGTAAAAGTCACAATATTTTCAGGCGTAGCATTTTTTTGGGAGTCGTTTATATAAGTTTAGTCTTGTCGAGGGTATAAACTGGCAAGTCAGGGATTTTAACTATTTAAAAATCGTATATTCCGGTTGCATAGGCTTTTAACTTTGTTGGCAATCGGAAAAGGCGGCTCTCAGTCATTGCTCACTCCTTAATTATTTTCATATGTTTAATTTTAAAGGATGTCTCGTTCAAAGCTTTGTCAAACTTTCGTGCACTGCTGCTCAGTTTGTTTACAATATACTGCACTTCCTTCTTTGTTCATGGTTTAAATTGGCATTTTTCGAGCTCTTTTTTCGCATTATTGACGTTGAAACTTTTAAAGAGCAACTTAAGTTTTCAATTTAATTTGCTACAACAATTAAGAGGTTACTGAACTTTTGTAAGAAGCACAAACAGCTTCACAACACACCCTTTTGAGCGTCGCGTGCCGCCAATTGCCTTTAAACGACATTTAATAAATACAAGGAAGAAACGAGGAAGTATTAAATTTAGTGACTTTGCTCGAGTTAGTGGTGCTTCTTCTTGTAATAAGTGCATGCCTTGGGTAATATATACTTATGCTCGCATTAGTCAGCGCTTAGTGAATGTCCATATGACAACATTCAATAACAGTTACGTGATGATAACGGCGCCGATTGCCTAAAGCAAATAAGCAAAACAATGTGTGATGAATAAATGTCGCAAGGAAGTGTTATGAGCGGTAATCGCAGCTGGCCCTGGCTGACATAACAATTTACCACCAAGCACAAGACACAAAATAACACAAACACCCACAACAACAATGTAATGTAAAGTGTAGAAAAACAAACTCACACTGACAGTAAAATCATGTAAACGACAACAAAGCCATTACGCCTGCCAACTTACGGCAATTATCGAACTATCCAGACACCGCACGTTTTGGCCATTTCGAAGAAGAATATCAATTTTGCAAATAACATGCAGTTGCAATTTCGAAAGCATTTTCCGCGTCTGCGCTGTCGCTTTCCATATTGCCAATGAGGCTAATAAGAAAGCCGCTGTTGCTCTCGGCAAAAAGCCGGTTGCATCGAGAGCGAAAACGGGAAGGGTGAGAGCGCGCACAAATGCACCCTTCTTTTGGTGCTGGGCGTGTTGTTAGCGTGCGCACGCAGGAGAGTGCGCGTGAGTATGGAAGCAGGACTCACGTGAGCAGTACTTATGCAAGCGCGAACTGTATACGGCAGATATAGAAGCGAAAGGTCTTCGACAACAAACACAGCAGCGCGTACTTCGGCAAGGCCGATGTATTTGACATTTGCTAGAAGGTGTAGGTGCACTTAGCGTGAGTACACAAATGCAGCTTTGGTGTTGGTTGCTGCCACACGCTGATATTGCTCAATATTTATTAATTTATTTTTGCACATCTGGACAAGGAGTCAAACAGCAGCTGGCTATATGCGCCACTTCTCTGCTTGGGTGGGTGGCGTGACTGCGGCCGATGGCGCCGACTTCGGGTGTGCGCACGATGTGCGCAACGCAACCAAGGGGGTGACAAAGGCTTATAATGGCGCCGAAGGCATATGCCAAGCGTCGTCATCGTCGACATCTATGGTTGGCTTTTGGCTTTGCGAGATGTCATTAGCAGTTGCGGAAATTTAGTGTAGAGAGCATACGCCTGCAGTGACGGTTGTCGATTACGCGAACGCTAGTCAGAGGAAATATTCTTTAAACGCCAAAATGTTTTGAGTCTCTATATATGTACATAAATAGATATATTTTATTGGAGAAGGTTGTAAAGTGAAAATTTCACTATAAGCAAATGCAAATTATATTTTGTTTGCAAATTACGAAAATCTGTAAAGAATTATTACACAGAACAGTGAAAACAACATTTAGAAAGGTCTTCCTGCTGCTTGCAGTGCAATTAGTATTTGCGTCGAGGAAAAATTGAAGAGAAAAATTCTTCAGGTAAAATGGACTCAATTGTGTGGCACCTAATTAGAGCGAACAAATAACACAATTCACCTAAAAATTGTGTAATCTTTGCACCATCAAGATACGCGCACACGAAATTCATAAAAAGTGTAAAGCGTTTTGGGAAAATTGCATCAATCTCAAACGCCATGTAAAGCAATTGAATAAATCACAAAAGCACAAAACACTTTTATGCAATACGAATATAAGGTGAGTGTTGATAATGCAACGAAAGGAGGTGGGCTCTTAGCCGAACTGACGGCGGTGAGAAGTGTCGTAAGTCGCTGCTTCTTTGTTGTGTGGGGAGTGTGATGAGTGTGATGGGCTGCTGGAAGCTTGTGGCGTTTGTGGGGATAGTTTGGTTGTTTAAAGTATGGTAGATAAACAAACGAGGATGATGCAAGTATGTATGTGTGTGTGTGTGTGTGCATTTGATAAGCAATGAGGTAAGCAGAAGTCCCTCGGGCAGCATAGACACTGAAGGTTGTGCAATTTTAAAAATGCGGTGGCTATGCCATGCAAAAAAAGGCATGTGCAGCATGGAAATTAGAAATTTATAGAAACAGAAAGTGCTCGAAAGAGAAAGAGAAAGAGAAAAAAAGAAAAGAAAAAAGTGAGTGTTTAAAATACTGACTTAATGAGAAGAAAGATATATGCCAACAAGTATACTAGCATGTGCAAGCATTGATTGAAGGGGTTGAACTTATTTGCATATGTGCATATATACACATCTGAGGCATATTTACATAACTGTGTTGAAGTATATAAAATGAAAGTAAAAAATGCATCTGCATTCTGTATTCTGAATATATATATATATATTTTCTTCATTCGTATTATGGAGTGTGCTACTTGAGCGTTGAGATAAGTAAAAACATACGGCATATCATACCCTCAATTTTATGTTTTGATAATTTGAAGATTGAATACGGTTTTTACCAAGATTAATGTGTTAAGAATATGCAAACGCCACAAATTTTGCTATCAAAATGTCTAAGTTTAAATAAGGTATATAGTTAATGGGCCTAACTTAAAGACAGCGCAGACAAAATTCAGCTACCACCGACCAAAACGTAAATATAAATATTATAAATAAACGAAACTAAAAATATATTGTGCAGGGCGTTTTTTGCCACACCTACCGCAGAAAAAATATGAAAGCAGGAAACTCTTATCATTCATTTAGTTACCATAAGTTTTCGTATGTTTTTTTCTACTTTTACTCTATTACCATACGTCACATGGTCGTCTCACTCACACCCCAGCTCACTTGAATATTATTAAGTAGCGGATATTACCACACCACAATCATATCCTTAACCTCCACATAAGTTATACTCGCCAAAGTAATACATATTTGTATTTTATCTGCTTCTTCTTGTTATAACCTATTGCCATATGACATTGTTCGTGTTCGTGTGCGTGTGCGTGGCGCTGCTTCATTCCATTATGTTTTGACGTTTTTTGTTCCAATACCTAACTTATCTCCTGTTGTTTTTACTTTATTCACTTTTTACGTAACTCGAATCGCCGATAATATGCAAATGAATTAATGCTAAGACCTACGTAACCTCACTTATGCCATTAAGGAGCCGACGTGAAGTTCTTGGGGCAGTAAGGGTTCGGAAAATGGGAGAATTTACTATGGAGTTAGTGCGAAGAATTTAAAGTTTTGAAATAACTAAAAAGTATTGCAAATAATTCAATCGAATATCCGATAATTAAGGAAAATACACTATAAACTCCGAGCTCACAACTAACCCGAATTATATTAGGAAAAAAATTGCTGTAATTTACTATGAAATACTTACTTGGGTTCATGCTGTTAGCATCTTTTTTATCTATAATTTTTTACTAGTGGTACGTGTCTACGTGTCTACCAAAACACAATATTCCAATTTAATTTCTCAAACTCAATTAGATTATTTATTTGGTCAATCAATTTGCATTTAATAACCCATCATCACATATGCTATTTTTAAATTAGATTTCTTGGGAAAAATTGGGCTATTAAGTGTTGTGGCATGAGCATAGTATGAGCAAGCAATCACTTAAGTGGTCATTAGCACATCTGCACACAGGAGCTTCCAAATAAGCGGTCCACAATTTGCAATGATCAATCAATCAATCACAACAATTTACTTTTTTTGCTTGAACAACTAATTAGCTTGAATATTTCTTCATTTCTTTATGCTCCCTTTACAGATTAACTCAACAAGCTACCAAGCCAACAAATGATGATAATGTCAAACGCAAACTTTCAAGGTAAGTTCGCAAATCGATATCTATCTAACACGGCCACTTTATATATAATACAAACATATTTACAATATCATACTTAATTATAATAATATAAAGTGGGGCAATATGGTATAAACAACAAGCAATCTGATACTGCTTTCCAAAGAAGCTGCATTAAATTAAATGTGTCTTTATGACAAAAATATATATATATACAATATAATGGTATTCTTTGTGGTGTGTTGCTCTGTTGCTCTGTTGAATGTTGATATAATATTGCTTTGAGGGTCTTTAAGTTTGTATTATTTGTAATAAGTCTGAGTTTAGAAAGCATATTGAATCTTTTCGACGTTGCCCTTAAAGAAAGTGGTGTCAAGAATGTCGAATTGGGGTTCGTACTACCTGCGTAGCACGTCAAGATCTAATCTTAAGTTAAACAATTTACATTTAATTCGCTTTAAACATCACTCTTACGGTCGTTATAAAGATAAAACTTTATTAAAACAAAAATTGGTCTAATTTCTCTCATGTTTTAATAAAAAAAAATTTAGTGTTTTAATAAAAAGTTTCATGTTTTAATAAAAAAAATAAGCAAAGTTTCTTAAATACCCCAATGAGAACACTTTACAGTTGTTTATTGTTTAAACACACATAAGCTCGAGTTTGTGGCGCAGCGCGATCGTATTATAACTTGAGTTTTTGTTTTGCTCACCTGATTCACCATTCTGATTTTTTCTTTTTACGAATATTAATGTCAAAAACCAGTCTACTGAACCTCTTAGATCTATATTTAGAAAAAAAAAGACAAACTAAACAATTGCTTACACCTTAAGAAACGCATGTCTAGACCAACTGAATCGCTTATCACAAATAATACGCGTCTGAAATAAAAAAAAAACAACCCCACCAAGTACAAAAAAAAAACATATTCTTCACCAAAAATCAAAAAGAAAAGAAATTTTCGGCTTATAGAATCACTCAAGTGTGAAGACGTGCTGTGTGCGAATATTTTGATGAACTCACACGATTTGTCGCCGGTATTTTTCTCTGAATGTCTGTTTCCTTTGGCTTTGACGCAAGTACGCGCAACGTCATCAATTATGACGTTTATTGATATTTTGTTGGCGCGTCAGAGCGTAAAGGGCAATTACAATGTCGGCTCGCTGCCACTTGGCAGACTGAAACGCACCTACAATGTCGGCTAGAAGAATACAAATTCCAAAAGCACATAGACACAATATTGTGATTAAATCTCGCATTTTCATTGTCAACATTTTGACCCCCAAAAATTTCGTATGCACACTTGTACATATGTATGTATGTTTGTAAATAGTGGAACACTGCGTATCTAATGCTGTCAACCCGAAGTTGTTGATATTTACATTGGACACTTGCGGCAATCGGCCATACAGACGAAGTGAACAATCGAGGCAAGGACGACAGTTTGATGACCAGTCGAGTGTGTTATTGTCTACTGCTGCTCCTTGTGCTCCGACAATTGCCATTGCTCGCGTTGTACTCTTCATTGTTATTCACTATTTAGTTGATGACTAATATTTTTTTATTATGATGCCTAGTTTAAGCGAGTGTTACATTTATTTTTATTCGCGTTTATTTATTTTTATGCTTGTATGTATGCCTGTGTGCTGCTATAATGCGTTTTCCAATTCAATTGTCTGCCTGCTGTGCCTTGGTAGGGAATAAAATTGTTCGTGCAACGTGCAATATTTTAATACATCTTTATATATCCCTATATATGGGCGTATTTAATACACTTTTATTAGTGCAGTGCTGTTCGAAATGAACAAAGAAACGATGTAAATAGCTTCAGAACTGAGGGAATCATCAGCAGTCTCCTGTGGCGGCCTTTTGGTTGTCAAAAGAAAGTATCTGTTAATGCGCTATAGTAATTTAAAACATAATAGTGACATTTTTTCCTCAGAATTCTATGTTATGCTATTTAAAGTAAGTAAAGTGCTCTTAAATTTGCTTTGGAAGGTAGTACAAGGCGACTTGTTAGCATTACTCATAGGGGTTTTGTGTGTTAACATCCCTCAGGGAAGTTTTTTTTTAAGCTTTCGTCCTAATTTCTTCTTAAAAATACAATATTAAAGACTTAATACAATTAATATGAACTTAAAAAATATTTGGTTAAAAAAGTAACAATCATTTCCTTATTTCATTTTCACGAATTTAACACGTCATTCGTTTTCTTTTTATTTTACCAATTAATGTCAACAGTTAATTCTTTTTTTTTTTGCCATAAAAATTACGTGCATATGGGTGGGTCGAACGCTGTAGTATAGGTCTCTAAGTGAACTTTTAAGTTAAAAGCAGATAAAAATGCTGGTGTCTAATGCGAAATTTAGAAATTTTTACTACAAATTGTATGAAAGAGTACATTTTTTAATTTTCCCCATTGAAATCGACCCGACTTAGTAGATTTGCTAAATATTTTTATTTCATACATACTATATACATATGTATATTGTATATTGTATATTGTATATTGTATATGTATATTGTATGCAGACAAGAACTTTGCGTTCGCCACATCTTTTTAGGCCTTTCGCATTTTCCGCACATCAGTATGCACGCAGCTATTTTCGCGCCAACAACTCACAACGTAAAAATTCGGCATAAATGTTTGTATCGCTTTGAAAAATTCGGCGGCACAAACATTTATTGTGTGTGTAAAAAACATAGCTATCGGAATTTTTACGTGCAACAAAATGTGACAATGCACTAAAATAAGTTCAGTCTTCTCTAATATTTGCGTGAGAAAATCTGTGTAAAGCACACAAAAAAATAAAGCGAACACAATATATGCTGAACAAAATATGCTGATAAAATGTAATAAAATTGTACAATTAAGATAGTGGTAAAATAGATAAGTTCGCACACGCCGGCTAACCCCCGAAGCGTTTGCATTGGCTCTCAAACCGTCAAACCAACACTACAAACTATTAGCAACAAGTTGACGGGAAGATAAAAATGAAGCAAGCGCTAATTAAAGCAATGAAATAAGTCAGAAACAAACAACCGCTAAAAGCAAGTCATAAAAATGTCCACCACATTACAGAAATACTATAAAATTTTCCTGGAACATTGTCGCACATCGCCAGTCATTATAAAAATAGGCTAGTCAGCAACCAACGCTGTGCCATCGTTGCAGAATTGGTGAAATGTTTTTGTTTTCCCTGAACAATGCCGACGAAGCGGCGACTTACTTAATATTCTAAGCAAGAACGCGTGGAAAACTCATCAACGACAACAACAACGAACAGCAGGAAAAGTAATTGCAAGCTTGAATGTGTCTATGTGTGCGTGTCTGCGTGTGTGTGTTGAATAATTGGTAAAAGCACAAAATAAGTAAACTGATTTAAAACATCGACAATGACATAAGTCCATAGTTTACTTTTAAGTAAATACTATGTACTTTGAGTATGCACAGTGGGTTGCCGTTGGTAAAAAAGTTACACAGAAAAATTGTGTTAATATTTTTTTATTTAACGATAAAAAAAAGCTGATAAATTTTAATGCAATTACAAATAAAATGTATTTGTTAATGTTGTTAGTGTATAACATGTATATGTTATATAAATGTATTTGAAAATATCCTGTAAAAAAATATTCGATGCTCACAGCATTTGCTTCTTTCACTCCCACTGTCACAACCTTTCAACGCCTCAGTTCTCTATACTTTATATGTATCTTTCAATACTATATGTACATCACGAGGCATACGCAGGCGACACTTTGAATATTTTTAGAAATTCTACATAACTTTTTCTTTTCTACGTTTATATGTACAACAACTAAAACTTAAAGATTCTTACATTGGAAAATGGGATTATTCAACTTAGCGCGAATTCTTGGGCAATTCATTAGATATAGAACAAATACATAAATGTTTAATGACGAACAATAGTCGCGACAATTGTGAGAAAAATGAGACATGTGTGTATCTTGTCTGAAGTGTTTACAGTTCAGCAGAAAATTTTAAATGTGATGACGTGGAATTACCAATGAAATTTGAAATGAATCTCAATGTGCATTAGCACAAAAATGTTTCGGGGCCAACATTGGCGCAATAAAAATATTTTTGGATAACAATCAAAACTTAAAAATATTTTTATTTTTTAGTGTTTCTAACGGGATTATATATTCGATGAAAATTTCCAATTAAAAATTTTTTATATTACATTGCGGACTAATTTTCCATTAAAATATAAAATTGACGCTTCTAAAATCAGGAATTTATTACAAAGGTCAGCTTTTATAGCGTATTTACAGTCGTTTAACGGCCTTATTGCTGATAATAAATATAATATTTACGTACATGAAAAAGTATGGTTTCCTTTATTAGATATTGCAAGGCTGTGGCCGCATTAATACTAGAAAAAATAATAAATATTCCTTTTGAATGAAAGATAATTGCGAAATGCGAGTTAATATGTAATTTTAAAGCAATAAATAGTAATGTTTACATCAAAATGTCCGTTTTGGAGCAATTCTGCATTACAGCGGTGTAAAGGCATTCAATCGTCTGATTTTAATTGAAGAAATTTTAGAGTTATAAGGCATAAAATGATATAAATTTTATTCTGACAGAATATGGAAGCCATTGCGACATACGTTTATTGCCTACCTCCCTCAGGAACTGAATTTCAACATAAATCTAGCTATTTCTTCAACATGTACTGTAGTACTTAGTAGGCGCATGGTGATAATTGATTATATTGTTACTATTAAATATTTGTCATGCCAGTAATCACTAAGTGTTTATGTCAGTATTAAATATTTTTTCGCATGATTTTAATTTGTTATAAGTATGAATATATTTATCAAATTTATTAGATTAAAATTGAAACCCATTTGATGGCAAAATTGTAATCTCTTTCAGTATAAATGAGTGTAGGTGGCTTTTCGCATGTGAAAGTGAAATAAACAATGAAGTGTGTAAATAATACTTTTAAAAGAGATAACATTCAAAATAAGTACTCTTGAACACATTTAAAAACCGTCACCTGATTAAGTGCCTCAAATTAAACTGTTAACGAAGACAATGAAACGGAAAATCGCAAAGTAAAAACAAAACTAAAAAATAACGGTTTCTAAGTAGCCCTGATTTTCTATTATATACTGACATTATTCGTATATATTTTAAATAAGCTTAAATATTTTTAATAAGCTCCAAAATTTAGCGATTAATCTGTAAAAATAACCACGATCCAGTGCCTTTAAAACTATTTGTTTACATCGTACAATTGACAGTGCAAATTTTTTGCTATTGTTTCGATTGCTAGCTTGTCCCTTCCCTTTACAAGTTCTAAAACCAAAAAAAAATATCATTACTTTTGGCCTCCACTGTGCATTACTTGTACCATATATGTCTACATTTATTACTTATAATAATGTTTCTTTTATCAAACAGTTTGGAACTTCGATAAAACTGCGCTCTTGTTGGTAGTATTTTTGTTTACACCGAACACCTGCGTTTTTTTCAGACAGTCGCTTTTTTGTCGACTCATTCGGGCAAATATGGATCGCAAATTATGTTTGATCAAAGGCTTCTCAGCTGAATCGAAGGCTGTTATCATGAGTGTTAAATATATAGATAGAGCGGGTGTTGTTAATTAGCTGCAAAAAAGGTTTTAATGTTCTAAGATAAAAAGAAAAATTAGGTAAAATAAAAATAAGTAATAATTTCAGTTCAGAAATATTTTGAGTGATTTTTTACATAATTTTCTGTATTTTTGTTGCAATTTTGCAAGTTTCTTTAAAAATGGGACTAAATTAAAATCAGTACACATCACTCTTCTTCTTTCACTCTAAGTGCCGCAAGTTCTGTCGACCTGGGAATAGCCACCTGAAAAATTCAGTTAAGCTAACTAAAGGCTTGTAGAATTAGATAAAATCAACTAGTTATATATGTTACTTTATAAAAAATTTAGAAAAATTTGCTTACGTAAAATGTAATCTTACTTAGTTTTAGCACTTAGTTATAAATAACTCTATAAATTCAATAGAGAGGCTCAAAAAAGTTTGCAGGCACTTAGCTGAAAGCTTTTTAAATTAAATGGGTAAAAGTTAAAAAATTTTAAATGAATACATTTTTTTTTAATTTTCACTCTTGCTTATGACCTCGTGCTACCAGCTCTACAATAATATTTAAAACTTTTTAATGTAGGTAGAATTTAATTTAATCATTAAACTATTTAATGTAGTAGCTCCTTGCTTGCTTCAGTCTTCTTTTTATAGGAAATATTTTATTTTTTTCTTTTCTGAGATTTATTCATGTTTGTTTTTATAAAATTCTTTGTTTCCATCATTCATTGAGTCACCAAAAACCAAGTAATTATCTGCTGATAAAGATTTAGCTAAAAGTCGAATTATTATGGTTAACATAGTAATTTTATTGCATATTAACGCGAAATTGTTCAGAATTTAAAGTGATTAACCTTTGAAGGCAGTAATCATAAATTAATTACCGCATGGTCATATCATATTTATACACAATCCACCAAAACCAACCGGCTTATTTCATTAAACACCTGTGACACTATAGATTATGAAGCAATTTGCTCCTTTGCTAGCTTCTAATGAAAAAATCCCAGCAAGTGGAGGAAGTAAATAATATCAGTTTTTGTTAATATGCTGATTTTTTTTTTATTCATTAACAAATTTGAAGTTATTAATCAGCAATTTATTTTTACTATTGCTGGTATTTTCAAAGGTTTATAGTATATTGCACGCTGATAGTGAATGAAATGTATCGATAAACAATTAGCACGATTCAACCTACTCAATCGAAAGTAAAAACGTCATCGGCTTTTATTGGCTTCTGTCCCGAAATCTACAGTATGCATCTACAGTGTACTACTACAAAGCAAATATAAATATTTTTGTTTACTCCTTCGTTTAATTAACAAATTTTATTTTTTATGGCATCGCGTGTTTGAAATTTATATAAATAAAAATTTTAAATATAACAATCAAAACAAATATTATTTTTTAAAACAAATTCAAATCTTTGAATTGTTGAATGTGCATCTTTTCTTATCTAAATCTACAGTGCAAACAAAATTTTCTGCAAAACAAGTTCTCACGTAGTCCAACGCCTTCAAAGTCTATTTCATTTCATACAGAAAATACGTATACGCCCCGTCTTTCTCTCTACATCAAGTTTTCAAGGCTTATACAAATATAAGTAGATAAGGTGGGAAAAACCTTCAAAAGTAGTGCATTATAAAAATGAAGTCCGCATGTGTTTTCAACATGGCTTTATGCTTGACAAGCCACCAGATTTCGATAGAACGCGATAACATCTGATAAAATTTGTTATCACAGAAGGTAAAATAACACATAGTGTCGTACCGCAGCTCAACTTAATAAACAATACTTAATTAATTGACATAAAGATATAAGAGGGCAGAAAAAAGAATTTGATAGCGTAAACAACCCGCTCTAAAAAAAAGAGCAACCGTAATAAAGTATTTGTTTTTGTTTTTTTAAAACTTTAATGGAACAAGAAGTCTTGTTAAAAAATGCTCGAAGTTTAGTAAATATATATTTTAAGGACGCTCTTGCTACTCTCTAGCAAATAAAATGTTTTTATTGTCCGAAAGCAGCAAGCATTGTGATCTGGGGTTTGGTTTTCGGGTTCGCAGGCAAAAATTTTTTTTGCCATCGAACAATCGTTGGTTAGTGTTTATCCATCCCATACTAATGGTTCAAAACATGGCTAAGTTTGGAAAATGGTACAATTAATACTGTTTCGCAGCCAGAATATCATTCGATCTCTCTACAAATTATATATTCGTACTGAAAATATAAATTACATAACTTTCATATGTGTTGTTTAAATAACAATGAAAAAAAAGAAGAAAAAAAAGCAAAAAGCAAAAACCAATACGTAATCGATAACCTCTTTTTGTGACAATAAGTAAAACAATTACGATATAACAACAGGAAATCGTTGCGTAAAATTCATAAACACAACTTGAAATAAAGTTCACAATTTATAATTAGCAACGAATTGCACTTTTTGTGTTCAATTTAAATTTCCTTACACTCGCATAAAAACCAACTTTTTTTACAACTCCATACGATCAGATGTCCAAATATTTATTAATCGTCAGAACAACTCGCCACTTACCACCCGTCCCGCCTGGCTAACCACAAACCACCCGCACCCATCACACACACACATATCACCGAAGCAACCACTACCAATGCGAGTAAACAAGCAAACGAGCAAATCAACATAAGCGCCGCGCAAACGCGCCCAACATCGCCGGCATATGATGCGGCCGTCGCTCGAACATTGGCGATAGGAACGCGTTGGCTTCAGTGCGAATTCGGCGCATGACGGCGACGGAACAACGGCGAGTAGTACGACGACTCTAATTCTTAATTTTTTTTTTGTAACTGTAAAGCGCGAGCGTTCATTGTAAAGCCGCAGTAAAATAATTGTGGGGAATTGTTGTTACTTAGCGATAAATTAATGGGTTTCTCATGCAATAACAGTTGATAAAAATCTACAAACAAACGTCAACTATTACATGAAATCAATTTTGAAGTTTATTTAAAAAATAGGTACGCAGATTGCCGTTAGCTTTGTAAATAAAATGACATTAGTGTGCGGTCCAAGTCTTGGCAATATTCGGTAAAGCTGGTGAAGAAAGTTTGTGGCAGTAAACAGTCGTTAGAAATTGTGTTGGTGCCTTTGTAACGCTTGTTGTTTTCGTGAGCGTAAACTCTTACGTCAAACCTGTTTAACTGGTGTTAGAAAACAGCTGCTGCAGTATCAACTACGACAATAATGAAATATTGAGCGCATAAGCAATAACCAAAGCAATGTAAAATAAATAGAATATTAAATTAAAATAAAATAATTTTAGTTAACTGCAGATTTACATAACAAGTGCCACTGAAATAAGAAATCGGCAGTGCTGTTACTTATATAAATCATATATGGACTATGTATAGCCATAAAGCGCCAGATGTCAGTTGACAAACGAAGCGCGCTGCAACGTACATATAAGCAATGAGCAGCGCGCAACAAGCAGTAATGAGCAGTGCCAGTGCGCTGTGAAAGCGTTAACAATCGACTGATCGCTTGTCCGTGCGTCAATGAGTGAGTGTGTGTATTGCAGTGCGCGCATGCACAAAAACGGCATTGTTTGCCTAACAATTGGCGCGACTGATCGATCGACCGAGTGTTCGGCGCGTGTTTATCATATTTAATTAGCTCATTACGCCCCTAATAAAATAAGTTTAAAAGAAAAAACACAGTTCGACAAAAAAAAAAATCAATAAAAGTCAAATAAACTTTATGAAATTGTAAACAAATAAAGCCATAAATAACTGCAAACGGAAAACCACAATTTGACAGCCAATGATGTACGACAGTTTGATTTGCCAAGCAGCAGCGTTGAATTGTCTCATATCCACTAATACTACAAATACTAAAAGTTCTACATTCACTATGTCCAATGCTTTACAAGATTCTGTTGACATTGCGTCGCTGCCGCGCAATAGTTCTGATTCGCATATAGCGCGTTTGAATGCACAAAAAAACCAGTCCAAACTGTTTCTCATCAAGTCGTACAGCTTCATCGATAAATCGCTGAGAAATCATGCGTTGCCACGAAAGCCTAAGCAACCGACGGAAAATGTTGCTCGTTTCCGCCAAGTCGACGCGCTGCTACTCGACGCGGCGCCCGAAAAGCCGCAAGCAAATGCCAAAAACTTAGATAAAATAAATGCGAAAGTGAAAAAATGCAAAGCGAACAAAACTGATTCAGACGATGATTTACGCGCTTTGCTGCGACATCCCTCCGTTATTATGGAGGGTGTGGTGAGTGAAGTACAAGTGCGTCCCAAATCGATGCCGAGTACGGCAATGACGACCACGCGAAAGCCACCAGACCCGGCGGCGCCACCGCCGCCAACTGAGAAATCGAACAAATCCAAGCAAAATTACTTCAAACGCGAATCATTCTTGCGTCACAGCTTGCAATCGATACGCCGCAGCTTCAGCGCGCATAAGAAGTTTGCCGGCTTCGGGCATAATGACACGAATTCCAACGCAACTACAAAATCCGCGCGTACGCAAGCAACTAAAACTTGCTCATCTTCATCATCATCATCCGCAACATCAACATCCTCCAATTCCTCCTCCACCACCTCGACAGCGTCAGCGGCGTCAGCGGCCCCAAGACAATCGCGCAGCAACGGAAAAGCGTATAATAAAAGTGAAAAAGTCGACATTACTGTTACGCTGAATGACAATACCGCCCACTGGGCGGAGAGAAAAGGCGAAATTGGCAACTGTGATATTGGGGATGTTGGTAGTCAGCGCAAGTTGAGGGTGAACGAGAAGGAATTATGTAGAAGGTAAGCTTACAGCAACTTATATAAAAGTTGTTTATGCTTTATGCGTACTCAATTCATTAGATTTGTGGTGAAAATGTGCATATGTATGAAAACTGCTCGTCACAAGGTCAAGTCGTTTGACATTCGACGAGGATGTATGAATATAAGACTTTGAATTAAATGTTATACAATTGTGTTTATAAATCGTGAGCTTTGTTGTCTACTGAATGGAAAGAAAGCTTCCTGTTATTTACGTGGCCATATGCTTGTATTCGTATTCCAGATTTATATGATCATAATTCAATTTTTGAAATGTTGTGCGAAAATGTATGGCTTATTTCTATTGTTTATGTGCATTACATAAGCCTCTCCATAATAGTTTATATTTTATGGGCCAATACCAAAAACAAAGCAAAAAAAAAGAAAAATATCGTCTATTGCCTCCCTCTCAAAATTTGCAAAATTTGTTACATACCTTGAGTATTTATTCAGTCAAGCAAAGGTCTTGAAGCCTCGTTTCAAACTGCAAATAGTACTTACTTATCGTATAGACGCTCCCTGTGCCGACAATGAGCTTCACCTTGAACTCTCTTAGGCACACATGTGTCCATCTTACGCAAAAATCAAGCTAGCGAGTGTGCCAACAATAAGAAAATCTGCTACACGTGAACTGTACACCTTTGGCATGCATTGAAAGTCTGCAGCAAAAGAAAAAACTCTCACAGCTGGCAACTTTTCAAACAAGCATTTAGAATGAGGTATGAAATACTTTAAGTGCAAGCAAAGAGATGAGAATCACTCGGTTGTCTGTTATGGGGAAACTGGCCAATGCCCAGCGTTTGTTGGCGCGCCGGAAACAGGATGTGCTGGTTGGCACGCTAAGTGGCAAGATGGACGTGCAAAGTTGCCGCTTGTAAGCATTGCTGCAACAAGGACAGACATTTGCGTGGCAGCCAGCTATGCAAGCACCAAATGAAAGCCTTTTTACAAATATGTATGTATGCTACAACCATGTGTGCTACAAGATGGCGGAATGGAGAACAAAGCGCTAACTTGCCGCAAAAAGTTGCAACGTGGCATATTGTGCAACTATGTGTGCAGGGAATCGCGTGCATACATTTGAGTGTGCTTGGCTGGCGCATTGCCTGCAACGCTAATTGCGGCTTTATTAGCTGTGGCATATTTAGTTTTGTTTTTACTTATTTATTTTTTTACTCATCGTTTTTTAAACCCTTTAAAAGATGAATATGGAATTCGCACGGAAAATTTGTTTTCTGTGCGCGAAAATACTTTCTTCAACTTTGCTTCATTTATGTACCTTTCTGCGGACTTTAATAATTCCTTTGTATATTTATTGCGCGCAATTAGAATACAACAGGTAATATGTTTAAGCATATACCTTTCCATAAATTATTTGGAATTTGAACTTTTCACAGTTTTCCAAAAATTGTAAAATTTTGTTGAAAAAGTCATGACACGTTTATTTGTACTTCGTCACCAGTGCAATAAGCATTTCTCACGCCACTGTAACAAAAGACAAAATAGAATACACCACACAACGCATAAATTACTTAAAGAGCAATTTGTTGGTTCTTCAACGTAAGGCATACCTCGCTCTCGAGAGCTATCGTCTTTCGTGCGAATATATTGCGCGCTTCACCTACTCCGTAATTTGCATGCATCATTTGAAAGAATGTATAAATAAATAATGACGCTTGCATAGAATAAAAGTTACGCTGATATAAGGACAGCCAAACGTCATTTTACTAGAGAGCTTTAATGTTAATTTAAGTGTTTGTCATGTGCAGTGTTGCTAACAGTTGGGGTCTAAATTAGTATCACGCTAAATTGTTGATATTATCTGGGTCATGCGGCAATCATTTGTAGTTCATTGCGTGATCCTTGAGTGAAGATGTTGAGAAGTGAATTCAGGAAAAGATTTTAAATTTTATAAAAATCATCACGGATAAAGATTGAAGCTTCTCTTCTTTGTGACAGATCGCTGTTCTTCAATATGTTTTTTGAATTTCATCTCAAAACGTGCATTGTTTGAATTCAGCACAAAACTTTGATCATAATTTGGTTTAATTTAGACATCAAACAAACAAACAAAACAAAAAAAAAAGAAAAAAGTAGGTCATTACATTTAAGTTCTCACTGATTACGCATATTATTTATTCGTGAAACGCTCGCCTTTTGCCAAATTACCGAATTGCAGAATCACACACGAAAAACATGTCACATCAATCATTGCTAGCAGTACCGTTGATCACCATCAATCAAATTAAGGCAAGCAGTAATTTAAAAACCAATAAATGCACATTTAAATTTATATTGAATATCTGTGGCAGTAAGATGTACATTTGTTGCAAACTTCATAAATTAATTGACCTACTTGCCTGCCATTGCAATTGCAACTGCAACAATTGGTGATTAAACTTTGTACAATTTGCATGCATTCAATTGGCTGTCACTTGAGTAGGCAGACGTCAATTAAGCAGCAAAAGTGTAGTGAAACAAAAACATGCTAGTATTTATGCGTAAAGTTTGAAAAATTCTGTAGAAAAAACTGGCAGAACGAAGAAAAAATAAATCAAATGATAAATAAATATGCGTTTCTCCCGGTTTCTGTGAACGTTGTGAAACTGTTATATACATATGCAGCGCTTTGAAATTTATTTGAAGCCAATTATCACAAAATTTATGGTTTGCTTTAAAACCAAATAAAAATGTTGTGCAACATTTTCAAGCACTGAAGAGTAATAAAAATGTTTATATTCGAAATATTTCCAACATATGCAACAATAAAATTGCAACATTGTCTGCCTGGCAGCAAATCTGCTTACATTTGCCGAGCGCATTCAATTTATTTTCAATTTACATCTTCGCTTCACTCTTTTATGTTGCTGTCATTTACAGCCCATGCCGCCCACAGCTATCCCGTGTGTGCAGCATAAGTATGAACAAAAGTCTACATAATAGAGCAGCAATTGCAATTGCAATAATATCAGCTAGCTTTCGCCGTATTGTTTCACTGCCTTTCAAATTGTTTTTTGTTTTCATTTCGAACCCCTCGTGCTACTAACGCCTGAGATAGATAAGATTTCATAAAAAATAGCAAAAGATTGTAAATATATTACTCGATTAAAACAATTGTTTTAGTTTATACAATAATACACAAGATACATATGTACTACACAGCATATATACATGCATATGCAGTTTGAAAAGAAAGGTATGCAGAAAACTCATAAGTTACACAAAGCAAACTAATTCAATTGAAAACTTTACACACGAAATATACACTTTTTCAATTGCATATGCATACATACATATTTACATATACTGAGCTCATCTTGCTCATCTGAATGCTATATCACTCTTATGACAGCAACTACATCTCATTTTCGAATCAGTTATTGTGTAGGTGGCATTGTAGTACTAAAACAATTCATGTACGATGTGAGAATTTCACTGATACACACTATATTCTAATATGGCAGAGTTGCAATGTTTCGGGGAAATGTTGAGGTATTTTTAAAAGCCTACCCATACCTTATATATGGTAAAGGGCCAAATATTAGCATCTTCTGACAAGGCAACCACGCAACGTTTGTTAGATACTTTCAACTCCTTTATGTGGGGTGCGCCTTGATTTTATCCGCCAAATAGACAAATAGCGGGTCATACAAATAAGGCATTAGACGTCTTTTTCAATCTAAAATATACTCAGATGTTTACCATTTCCTGTCTTTAAAATTGTAAGACTCTTAATTTTAGGTATAATAACAATACCTTCTCAACAAATTAGAGGGGAAGCCTACTCTAATGTTTGCTAAGGTTGCAGAGTCATATGTACTATATTTTTGTATTATTATTCAAGGTTTCGTTTGAAGTGGTTTCTGGCCATAAGTTATAGGTTATAGGTAATATTATATATTATAGGTTATAGGCCATAGAGGCTTCTGAATACAGCCACATGGCACCTCTGTCCATTAAAAGCGCATAGAGTGCACAACAACAGCAAGCTCTGCTAGTCAGCGCACAGCATCGATGCTCCCATCAGCAGACTAGCGAATTGCTATGCTGGAATATACTCAGCTAAATTGAAACATTCAATACTCTCGACTCGATTCGAACGCGTCACGTCGCGTACTATGAAAAAGCTGATGCGCAGCAGCTGGAGAAGCCGTCACATTTATAATATTCTCCGCTCCAAGTGAAAAAAAGCAATTGTTCAATGAAAATCATCATACATACGCAAGGACATATGTATTAATAAAAAAAATTTGGTGAAAAATTAGCGTAGTATTTCTTTCCACAATTGTTGTGATTCTTTATTTTTGCTCGGTTTCATTGCTGCTACGTTGGTTGGTGACGCCTGAGAAATCATTGCCGGTACGTGCCTTGTGTGCTTTGTGTGCTTTCTAAGACTTTTACGTAGTTTTACCCCAGCTCTAGTGCGTATTTACTTTCGCGTGCCGCCTACCTAAGCGAGGTTCTTGTCAATTTCAAGTGCTATGTTTGTGAAATAATATTTATTTGTTGCGGAAGTGTAAATTAATGAAAATTCAAAATTGTGAAACTAAATTATTACGCTATTAAGTCCCTCATTATGTTGGAGCCAACCAAAATTCGCGCCACATGAATCTAAACACAAATGTCAAGCGAAAAATTAAAAACACAAACGAAGTAAAACTTTAAGCATGCATTTGAAGACTAAAATAGAATTGAAATTGTAAAGTAAATAAATGAAATTTGTGTTTAAAATAAGATAATACATTTCAAACAAATCAAAGCAGAGTTTTTTATTGAAACAAAAATAAATGAAAATATCTGGGGAATCGCTTTTGGCGTTAAACTTACAATCGCCTCTATTTACTCGACTTTTTGTGGGCGTTTTCGATCATCATTTTTATTTGTTTTAAACAATTTCCTTTTTTTCTTATACGCTGTTGTCAACTGCTGGTCCCTAGCGGCTCCTGGCATGCTTTCTTCATTTCCGCTAACAAATTTGCAAATAAATAAATGAACAAATTGAGGTTGAAAAAAATTGAACTGATAAGCACATGCATAAGTATAGTATACATTTTTCACAGGCCACATATTTATTTTTGAACAAGACACGTCAATGAATGAGATAGAATAACTAACTTAGACATGTGCTTACTGATAACATTAACGAGCGGTGTCATATGTGTGGAAATATTTATTTAACATGTGTCAATTGGTTTCGCAAAATTTCTTATACAAAATGATAGAAAAGTCACTAAGTTTGAAAACATCCTCCCCTTTGCTGATACGAATACGAATTTATCTCTATGTACGTATGTGGTATGTTTGCTTGTAAAACAATTTAATTATTTTTTAATAAGCACAAATCTAATAATAAAATAGTGTTGGGCGCAATAGCGAAGAAAAGGCGATAATTTGTAGTATAGGTCAGTTGCCGGTGGGGTTATCAAGAATTTAGAAAAAAATTATATTGCGTTTTTCAGTAAAAATATACAATAGTTTTAGCTGATAAACTTGTAAAGAATTGTTATTGAGATGGAAAGCTTTTGGCTGTCGCATACCGATATATTAAGTATCGCATGATAGTTATCGATATATTATCAAAACCTCTCAACACTTATCGCTTGTAAAATTATATTTTACAACGAATAAAAAAGAACTGGAAGCTCTTGAATGGTATGCATAATAAAAACTTTATACTCACAGTTGAAAGATAAACCCTCCCCGGAAATCAATGTCACGCCGTCAAGGTTTTTTTTTACATACAATATACATATATGCATATGTGCATATGTTGAAAGCAAGTCTTAAGACTCGCATTTTATTTGTATTAATCGAGTTTATTTTGAAGTTTAAGTAACTTAAGCTACAATTACGTCACTGCAGATTTAAACGTAAGCGTATTTTTGTGGAATAATTGATTGCTTTTATATAATTATTCTTACGCCCGTTTATATTTACTTGCCGCATATATAAATACCATGGTGCGTATTCTTAAAGTACTAAAATTATTTATTAAATGAAAAGTTAAGCTTTAAAAATGATTTCCTTTGCAATATCGAGCGGCTCCTATTAGTATTACATCATATGTTAAAACCTGGAAATATTGCACTTTGCACTAAATTACATTTGATACAATCAGTCAATAACAAATAAACCTATTTCTCGTAATATAATAATTATGCATTTAGAAAACGAGTGATTAAGAGCTTAACGAGAAAAACCCTAGGAATGCACGCAATTTTTTCCTACAAAAGCATTTAATTATTTCCGTTGATTGTTTCACAGACGTCGCAGTCACATACAGACTCAAGGGCATACATACATATATAATGTTAGCGATTGATTAGATATTCAAAGTTGCAGTCAATTAAGTAGTGCTATATGAATCTAAAAACATGTTTGCTAAATAAAAATGTGTTTTTACTAAATTTTTTATAATATTTTATAATTTTTTCATTTCAGGTATGCATTTAACAATGAAGATATTATGCCTTGTAAGTAAAATACGATATTATGTAAAAATTAAGCAAAAATATGACAGCAAGCTTTTACAATGAAATGTTTATTTAGACTTTTCCATAAATAATGTGTTATTTTATGTCTCCCCAAACATTTTTTTTAATCTTTCAAAACTAATTTCCTTGTGGGAATCTCTATAATTACTAGTAAAAATATTATCTCTTAATTTCCAATTAATAGTTGGGAATAAAGCGAATATCTCTGAAATGTCAATTGGATTTATATTTATATAATAACATTTATTGCGGCTAGCTGTTTCTCAATTTAATTGACATCTGCCAGTGTAAACGCAATAAGCAATGAAATAAAATAAGTAAGGTAGTAATTAAGTAACAGTATATGGGATTTATGCGCAATTAAATGACATGCTAATTGTTATGCGACTGTTAAGTGTAGTACCTTAAGTGTTTTAGAATAGTTGTGTTCCTTGGTGCATGCAATTATCATGTCCATAAGTAGGAGTAACTTGACGTTTTGCTCACTCTTCACAGTATAAATAGTACAATAATGGTTTTAAATAGGTACGTTGCTATTTTACGGAGTTCGCTGAATATTTATCGATTAGTTTTTCAGCAAATTTTATCAACATTAGCCAAAGTTTCTGATATGGATAAATATTTCAATAACCACTGATATCGTAGGCAATAATTGTCGCCCTTCGTTTAATAATTTAATATGAACCATGCTCATTCATACATGATTAACGCCAGCAGATAACTCCAAACGCTCAGCCACAAGCTCTATTCTTTGTGCAAGTAAAAGCAGGGTTGAAATCGATATGCTTCCATGCTCAAGCTTTGCAAACATTGAATCAGAGCATTTAATTTGCATTCTATGGCATTGTTTGTCGTAAATAACCTGCAAGCTCTACACTACTCATCTTGGCTTCTTAAAGCCTTACGATAAAAGTAGGGTTGTTAGGGCACCCTCTACTTAAGTAAGCGCCCTCTTAATTGTTTGGCTGACTTGCAAGCCAAAGCGCACAATACACATTAAAAGCCGATATAAGCCGCACACCAACTCGGGTCAATATGGCCAGGCCACATTTGACCAGGCATTTGCTAATACGGTTAAAATGTCGAGTACTGCCTCAACTATTGCCTTCGATTGTTATATTTTTATAACATTTCTCCTTCATTTTGCTTTATTGCATTAAAGGTCGGGTAAAGGTTTAATCGAGTATTCGTGTGTTAGTGCGATTTTGGTTCGGTCGCCACGCCGTAGCCAGGGGTTAAGGGTAAATGAACCTGCGTGCATCAAGCAGCATAAAAAGCGCTGCACTTCCGTCTTGATTCGCGGGACCACCATTGCAGCGTTGTTGTTGTTTGTTTGGCTTTCGGTTGAGGCCCGCCTGTCTGTCTAATGTGCGTCGTGCAAATGGCTTCTTCGTGTGGCGCTATTATGCATTTCCATTCCTTTTTCTTACCTTCTCCGCCCCCAAATGCAAATGCAGCAAAAATTCGTATAAATAAAAGCACACGAGTTCCAGCCTATGTCGCGACCAGATGGCTCCAAAAATATTCTATGTGCGTACATACACACATATGAGTATGGGATTCATGCACATTTTAGTTATTTAGTTGCTGTAAACGAACTGCTACTAAAGAAAATTACTGCAAATGATGGGGAAACATCAATGAAAGCATGCCAATATGCAATTAGGGTTGGCAGAGCGGAAGTGAGAGTTGTTTACATGGTGTTGGAATGGTAGCGAGCAAAATACGAACATATTCATGCACACAAATGTATAAAAGTAGTTTGAAGGGAAATGAAAAAGGAAATAGATGTTTGTGCTGCTTGAGGCAAACTGCTTAGACTGAGTGAAAAAAGAAGGGCTAGATTTTCCGCTGAAGTAAGCGTATTACTTTGGTGTGGGCTGGGATATGTTGACAATAGTTGTGTCTATATCTTTTTAAATGTATAGTTAGGCGTAGGTGGAATAAATACCAAGTGCAATTTTAATACAATAAAACACTGCTATATTTGCAACCTGGCCTCACTGTCTACATGTATTTTACTATCCTTATTAAGTTTTTCAAGTTTTATCAAAAAGCCAAAATTTTTATTTTTACGAATGCTATTTTTACATTTTCTAGACATTTTTATTTATCCTTTATTTTTTACTTTGTGTAATTTTTTGCGTTAGTTAAATTAGTTATAACAACTTCAAGTGGGTACTTCATTTGTTTGGGTTAATCGCTTTATAGCTTGACTGTTTGTATAAATGAAGATAAGTAAATTAGGAAAAATTATAATTTTTTAAGCAAAAGATCGTAAACTTAGTTACTGGAAACTTATTGTGAAATGAAATGATAAAGTTTATTGCTTCGCTTGCTTCTTTTAATTATTTTCAGGTCTCAAGAAGTCAAATCACTTAACTGTTTTAAACTGTCATTCGCATAGCAATATTTCGCTGGGCTGCTTAAGTGAAATGTATGAAATTATCGATGATCTAGCCACTAGATCTAACTGTTTCTTACATTTCGCACTACTTATTACTCATTAAAGCTTGCGGCACTTGTCATACACGCCGAAAATTATGAATTACTTCATTTCACTATTTTATTCATGAATATCTAAACACTAAGACTCACTGCCATTAACTCATCATCACACCAACTTGTAAAATATTGTTTTTTTTTGTGATTTCCCCGTTCACATTATTAATTACTCATTGTGAAGCGCGTGTGCGGTTCTCAGTCATTTTGCTGCCATTTAAACGAATAAAAACTTTGAACGCTAGTTTTAGCAAAAAAAAAAGTTAACACACACTTGCATATATATGTTTACCACCAGCGCAAATGGTCATAAAGCGTATACTAAAAGGAAAACAATGAAATGTGCAATAAATCTTACGTCACTTTGACAGAGAAATTTCTTATTGAGTTAATTGTATTGCCGCCGGTGGCAGGTTACGATAAAATGCGATTAAAGTTGTAAATATTATTAGATTTTGTACATTATACACTTGCAAACACATACATTCACACAAATATTTTAAGTTGAAAGCTTCAAAGTTTTATTACAATCTAATATTCATACCGCTCATTAACCGACAGCGGTGACAATGAACGTTGAACGTTGTAATTGCAACAATAATAAAAAGATTATAATTACAAAAATAATGAAAAAAAAACTTGTAATTACAACAATTAAAAAAAGTAGTAAACTTTAATTAAGCAGGTTTCAAAACAAATTAAATGAGTGATGATTAATTTGCTTTTAATTGTGACTGCTTTGCACTTTAGAAAGAAAGCTTAAATTTTTTTATGGTGACTAACTGATGCGCTCACAAAGGCTAAGTCATCCCTAACAAAGATTAATTTTATAAGATATAGAGCAATAAATCGCATTATGACAAAATATAGCCAAGCAACAGCAAGCAAGCAAGGAAGCATGTTCATTCATCTACCAACTAGCAGCAGTACCGTTAACATCAAGCATGCAATTAATCGATAATTTCATGCGTACGAAGCATTAGAGATCGCAATATTATTTCCAAAATACTAAAGTTATCTGCTAGCAAATATTCAAAGATTCAGAGATATTAAATGTGTTCGCGCGTACAATAAATTCTATAATAAATATTTGGCAATGCACTAATCGATTACAAATAATCGCGTAAATTTCGTTTAAATTGTTTAAATTTACATTATCTGTCGGCGAGCCGCCCATTTGTTTACGCTGCACAGACTGCATGTATGTGCGTTCCATTTTCACTCAAACGCTGAAAATATGCAAATATTTGCATTTTTGTATATTTGTATATTTGCGCACACAAATCTGCATTTCGCTTTTGAAAAGCATCGAGCAGCTTTGTTTATATTTGACTTTGACGCTAGCAAGTGCAGCGGAGCGAACGAGTGCGATTGCGAATAAGCAACCAAACATTGACAGCTGTTTCGTCTGTTATTAATTGTTTGAAAATGTGGGAAAAAAGTTGGAAAAAATTCGTATAGAAACTGAAACTGAACTATTAACTGCAATTAGTGGGGGTAGCAATTGTAACAATTTGCAATATACGCGGGAGTGAAATTGAGAACCGCGAGAAGTGGTTAAATAGGAAATACAAATTACAACTGAAATTTAATATTAGAATTAATGGAAATTGTTTTAGTAAGAGTTTAAAAGATACAAGTACTCCACTACTATACTTTTGCTTTCTGTTTGGAAATGGAATTCAGCGTTAATGAGGAAATGGTGAGTAATTTAAAACTAATTGACAGCCTGACAAGCAAAGTGTAAGCTAAATTTTAGCAAACAAACAGTTATTTTATTATCTGGAGATTTCTTTATATTGTACAATAATAACATATTGTGTAAGTAGTACACTTTTATGCTCAAACACAAGCTCAAACTTCTAATAGAAAGAGTATTTTATTTTGTTACATGGCTTTGTCGTTGCCAGCCGAAAAGTTCTTAAAAAACACCTGCAAGTGAGCCCATATTCTAGATTCTAGAATGATGAGAATAGACATTACGATAATTTTGTTCCGTTACTTTTTTGGAGTGCCTTTGACAGAAAAATATATTCGTGACGTCAAGAATGAAAGAAGGAATAGCTCTGCATTTATAATTACTATGAAAGTTTAGTCATTTTACTATATTTTCTCTTGCTTCGCTTTCCTTCGCTTTCGATGTAGCGTATTACAATCTCTCAAATCTATCATTCTTGGCCAATAATATAGAAAACC
Organism: Bactrocera minax; assembly: GCA_021498325.1. Classification (NCBI taxonomy): domain Eukaryota; kingdom Metazoa; phylum Arthropoda; class Insecta; order Diptera; family Tephritidae; genus Bactrocera; species Bactrocera minax. The sequence goes on from JAKEEE010000032.1 coordinate 1,665,424, forward strand.
GATCACACACTCTTGTTGTGTACTCTTTTTACTAAAATTTAATATTTTATTCTTATATCCTACTCACTTTGCCGCCCCTCCAACGTCAACGGCCTTAACTGTTGGCTTTTCATTTGAATACGCTACCGTTGCTAATTAACTACTCGTTAAATATTTGACTTATCAGCTTTTGTAGATTACTTTTCACAGACAGTGCGGCAGAGTGTGCTGCTAGTAAGGGGAAGAAATGTAAACGGTCATTAGTGGCATAGCGTGGATTGACTCTCTCGCAACAGCTGAGTGATGGCAATGCACACAGCTGATTCAGTTATTTAACACCTTTAAGATGCCTGCGTGACGCAGCCAACTTCACCACTAGCAACCACAATTATTAACTGGTTTTGTGATCACAGCAAAACAGTGTAGTGTGGGCTTGCATGAATGATATGTAGTTTTTTTTATGATAATTCTTCTCGTGCTTTCCACTTATCGCCTTTTACTATTATTGTCGTATGTTTTCTTCATACCCAGATGCTATGTGCAGCTCGCTTGGTATCCCACGGCATTGTTTAGCCGGCACTGCTTCGCGTGTGTCGCCAGAGCTGCCGGTGTTTGTTTTGGTGTGCACCTTCTCTTTTTCTTACTCCAACACTTGAGCACATAGTATCAAACAATAGCTCATTTAACATTCAACATTTCACTGCTTCTCTTGCTTTTGCGCGCTTCTACGCGATATCTATGTATGTGTCTGTGTGCCTATTTACTAAATTTCCAATGAGTGCAATGTGGTTTACATCCAGTAAAGAGCCGGTAACGTGGCAAGTTACAGTCACTCGTCACCTCGATAGGTTTCGTTTTTTTTTTTACTATTTACCTTTTGTGTATGTTTGTTTGTATGCATCCTTACTGCTGCTTATAGCATTTTATTTGTCGTAATGTTTTTTCTGCTTCTGCAGTATATACTTGTTTATTGAACTTAATTCGAATGCAGCCATACGCTTGGCAGTTCGGTCTCAGCATTCGCGTGCGTCGCTACATCGCATATGGGGCGCGTGGATTATTTGGAGAGTATGCAATTTTTATTCGGCACAAACGCACACATACATACAATATTCTATACATGCATTGGTGTACATATATATGCGCATATTGTATTTGATCAGCGTGAAATATAATTTTCGACCGGTTTGAGGGTGTTAAATCAGTGAAAAGAATTACTTATTAATATATTTCCTGAATACGAATAGTGTTGAGTAAAAATTAAGCTTTACAGCTTTAAAGTATGTAAATTTCCGTGTAAAAAATATGGCAAAGACAAAGGAGGGCCACCAATAAAGAATTCTTTGTTTTAATTTTTGTTTTGTGCGTAAAAAAGTGCAAACGCAAAGCGAACCATAAAAGCGTTGAAATATTGAAAAAAAAAAAAACGTACAGAATCCAAAGAAATGTACTCCAACAACACCTCGCTGATGTGTCTGATGCAGAGTGTTGCAGCAGCCACCGCTGCCAACAGTGCCACAAACAACAGCAATCACGATCTGAGTGCAGCCAACAATAAAGGCAATTTTAGACGTCGTGGCAGCTGTGAGGAAGCCATAATACCGCATCAAGAGTTGCCCATAACGGTGGGCCGACGTAGGGGCGTACTCTTGAGAAGGTAGACAAGAAATTCTTATAAAACAGACATGCACAAAGCAAAGATACACAAAATTAAGTTAAAAGAACATAAAAGAATTGGAAAAAATTTATAACATGTTTATGTTCACGCACGTGTTTGTGTGTTAGTACAGACACATACATTTGCGTATAGTTGTATGTACATCAAATGCATAATAATGGGATCCATTGATTCAGATTCCTAACCTAACCTAACATAAATACATACATACCGCACATATCTGTGTGTATGCATATGAGTGTACTAGAAAAACTTGTTTGTGCACTGCGGTAATTCTTTTAATGTGAACATACATACATATAAATATAAATATATGTTTAGATGTTCGCATTTGGCTGTGGGCATAAATAAATTATGTAGAATAAATTAAATTAGGCTTGAATTTATGTAAGTGGTACGTACATACATATGTTCATTTTATATTAGAACCAATGTATTTTCATTGTATATATCGTTATTAGGCACAACGAAAAATATTTTTACACTTGCACCTGGATTTTATTTGAATTTAACTATTTACACACATATAAATGTACGCACTAATTGTTTTATATAATTTTTCTCAATACTTTATTTTAGTTTGAACTTGTAGTTATTTTATTGTTTGGCCATAATCGTTTTGCTTTTTATTTTTAACCATCCACCTGGCATATTTTTAAATAGGTTGCTACCTTTTTGCCATCATTAAAATACAATTTCTTCAATTATCGTTGATTTGTGTCCATTTATTTCCAAAAGCAATCTTCCTCACCACCGCCAACACGTACAATTTACATTTCCTGTCTTCATTTTAATTACTTTCCTCTACTTTGGCTTATTTTTTACTCATTTTCCACTTTTCAATGTTTGTTTTGACAGCAAATACTCAGAACAATTATCTTAACTTTGTTCACTTCTTCTTCATATAATTCCTTAACTTTTCTAACTAATTAAAACAGGTATACTTCATTTGCTGTATTTAAATTGCATAATTTTTTGTTTATAATGTAAATGTCAAATATTGCTTATATTTTTACTTCGTCGCCTCACTGTTACCACGAACATAAAATATTCAATGAACATATTTTGATGCAAGTGTGTAAGTGGCGAATATTTTCATATGCTTCCTGCTGATCTTCCGTTTCGTTCCATCATTCTCTTCGCCTACACACTTGCTGGTATATATGTGTACATATCTACAGAAGTCAACGCCATTGGTCATTATTGGGGTTGCTGGTCGCTGGCACGAATCTACTTTAGAATTTTTTATTCACCTTGCAATCAACAGTCAAGCAATTTCTCATTTCCTTTCCTTGCATGACTCTATCTGACACACGATTCCACAGCACGCGTAATAACCTTTGGTGTTGCTTTGTCAAAACTTGAATCCCTGAAATTCGTGTCAGCTGGGGCTGGGGCCCACTTGAAACTGAAAACATTTTATACTATCTTGGCTCTACTTTCTATTTAGTATTAGTATTAATAAAATCGCAAGAGCTCTCAAACTGTCCACTATCCCTTCATGATGTATTCACTCTCAAACCTACATGGTTTGTTTGTCAACAAAGACGACCTCAAATCTATTGAGCAAAAATGTGAACTGTCATTAAAAGTGGGAAATTCGTTGAATTATATATGTACGTAGATCGACAATAAATAAAATTAAGTCATATTACAATGCAAAGTTGACAAAAGGTGATGCAAATATACAACAAAATTAGTTCCATTGATTAATTCGATTTGGTTCATTTATTTTATGCTGCCATGCATACATGTGATAGTTCACTACCTATACTATTTGAGCTATTTATACCGTCCTTTTCTGCGCTCGACACACACTTGTGACCAAAGTGCCCACATCAAAGTAGCCGCTTGATCACTTCTTGTTGCAAGTCGAGGCCGCCACATGTAGCGCGCGGCACCCAATGGTATTGGAGTGGATACAGACGCTTGCTAAGCGTATATTCTTATAGAAATAAAGCCGAGTTGGTAAATGCGTAGTTAGCCAAGAAAAACGTGTATCAAATTATAAATTTCTGCTTGGCAGCATAAGATACTGGATTCGCATGCTTAAGTATCCTACTGCTGCTACGCATACATTTTTGTGCTTGTAGTGAAATATTGATGTAAGCAATATTGAGTATCGCCTCTGCAGGTGTTTAAGTTTTCAAATAATTAACAAAAGCGATTATTTTTTCGTGCGTTTAAACAATTAAAAGAGCCAACTTAGCGCAAATCCACATGTTTAGATAGCGGAAAAAATTTTCGGCATGAATTAATGACCGCAAAAAGTAGTGGAAATAAAGGAAACAAATTGACAAAAATATATGATTAAAATAATTTTGAAATGGTATTGACTACTTCTTTGATGAGATTAGAAAGAAGGCTGAAGCCGAAGTACGAACACACTAGGGGTGCTCTTTACTGATAATAATAATTTGAAACTTAATCATCTAAATTTTTAAGTTAGGTTTATCTTAAAACATGTAATTTTCTACGATTTCACTCTGTGCAGACTTAGTTAGTTCAACTGCAGATTAAATAATTTAATTGATTAATTAATACAAAAAATTACAAACGCTTTCTCATCTCTCACTTTACATGCAAGATAAATTGCTTTGTAACGGTTTATTGAACTCCGGCAATAATCGCACGGCGGTGGCAGTCGCGTTGTCGGCGCCATCGTACCGGCTTAAATATTGATTTAAAACTTTTTAGCCCATATACACTGAAACACACTATAAATGGGACACCCCAAAACTATTTGATTTTTTAACTTAGTATATAAATGTGGAATAAAATAGTAAAGTTAGAATATAATAGTATGCTAATAGTAATAGTAAAGCGTGCTACTTTTTTAAAAAAGTTCCTTTTTATTTCAAATAAGACATATATTTTTTAACTATCGATAACTGTCTCATTTCAAGTGTGAGTTGCATTGAACGCACAAGAAATGTAAATATGTTAAATTTGTTGTTTGTTGTTTGTTGTTGTTATAGCATAAACTTTGATAATTTTTCTTCATTTCAATAAAAAAGATATGTCTTATTTGAAATAAAAAGGATTTTTGAAAAAATTAGCATTCTTTGCTTACTATTCATATTTTAAGTTAAAAACTCAGATAGTTTTGGGGTGTCCCATTTATAGTGGGAGTCAGTGTAAATACTTTTTTGTTTCTCCTGCTGGTTGGTAGTTCTATATATATTTTAATTTTTTTTTTGTTGGCTTTTGCACTAAACGCGTATGCCTTTTCTTGCTTTCCTGCCTTATTTTACTGAGCGTAGATCACTTTGTGTTCAAAAAGCTCTTATTTTGCCGTTAAGTTTAATTTCACTTACTTTTACATTACTCGTTGTTTTATTCTATTATCTACATATTCCCATCTCTATTTTTTTCAATTTTTTTTCAATATTCGTTTCTATTTTTTCTCCATACACTTTAATTTCATCATTTCACCGCTTCCACTTATACTGCTTTGTTCTTCGTTTATTTGCTTATGCTGTGCCATTATTCATCTTCGTTCGCCGCCCCTTGCTTTTTTTACCTATTGCGCTCATTATTTTCAATGTTTTGTATAAAATTTTATTTTATTTACTAGTTTAAGTGGTCTTTGTATTATTACTTTTATTTTTCAAATTTTTGTTGCTTCAATTCATGTCATTTTTTGTTTATATTCTCCATTGTCTTTTGCTCTCGACAGCGTTGTTTAGTTTAATGTTTCGGTGGCCAGAGCGTAACTGCCAAAATTAGTTGAATTCAGTTTGTATTCTTTCGCGGCGGTTGCGGTTTGCATTTCGCAAAACGGTTTGAAATTTTTGTTGCTCATGCCGCTTTCAATTTCCTGTTTTCAAGAAAAATGAAATGATGTAAACTTCAATTCTGCTACACAAGGAATAAAATGTGTAGTGAATGGAAAGTTCTAGTGTGTTTATAAATAAGAAATAAACTAAAAAACGAGGAGGAAAATATTTACAGTGAGTGGATAAATGTGTTCTATGCGAAGTTGGTACTTTTATAAATTAATTATTTCGAAGGGTTTGAAGAACCGTGGTACGCACATCCTTTTTACTACTTCCTTTTACAACTTGTATATTCCTACAAGAAGACCAATTGTAACAAAACCTCACATAAATGGTTTATTTACTCACTGGTCTGTTCACAAGCTTAATGCTAATTAAACATAACCTCACAAAAGCAAATTCGCCACTGGTCTGCCTTATAGCTCAATCTCGCCATATATAATATTGAAATGCAAATATTTTTTTTACTGAGCAACATACCATCAAAGCTTTATGTGGTTTGTACGTGTCAATTATTGCAGCAGTTTTCGCAATGGTTAGGTGATTTTTTGCAAGAACATTGACACTTGGCAATGAAATGCAAAATTACTATATTATAACTATTTTTTTATAATTAACGAACCACTAAGTAAATATTTAGGCTGTGTTCACAATACGAATCAGTTTAGGGTTGGATCACAATACTCATGCCAATTAACGTGATTTAAAATAGTTTTACATATTTTGTGCAAATAAAATGTATGTGCAATAATGTTTATAAAAAATACACACCGTTTAAGAAAACGTGCCCATCACTTATTTGAACACAACAAAATTAATTTCCAAACACAAAATGAGACCACCTGCTACGCAGCTGCCGCAATGCATTTGAAATATAATTTCAAACAAAAATTCAAGGTGCTCACCACACATAATACATATATATAAATCACATATAAAAAGGGGTGTGTGTGTGTGGGAAAATTAAATTTTTGGTTACTTTGATTCACGTTTGCCTTTGTGAAAATGTAGAAAATGTAGAGCATTCGGTCATTTATCATAAAACAGAATGGGAACAGCTGTGAAGGTTTTGGGGCAAGGTAAGAACTAATTGTAAAATTAAAAATACGTTTGCGAAACTCGACTCACTAGAGCCATGCCACAAAAAAGTCCGTTAATATGCTGAACTATATTTTTATTTTATAAATATGTGTATATATTTAGTTAAGGAGATGTATTGTAATTATTTTGATGCCTATATGGTCTGAATATTTCAAGTTCGGTTATGTATCTCAAAGCTGAAAGAGAAATAATAAAATAAAAAAATATTTAGTACACATTCAACCCTACATTAGCTAATGCAATTAACTATTAGCTAACCAATAAGCATGTATTACATATAACTCAATATTTGCTCCACTTTGTGTGCTTTACAAAAGTTTTTGAACTGTAATTAAGCAAATTGGTGCAGTCGCAAGAAAATAATATCGCTTCGACTATGTATTGTATAATATACATATTTCGCCTATATATAATATTAAAAGTACTCTGACGACCCCGTGACGCAGCGGACAAAAATCAGTTTCAGCATTGCTTGAAATTTAGCCGTATTAATTTTGTTTAGCTTGAGAGCAGTTTAATGTCTATGAAATGAGTGCAGCAACATCCAAGATGAGACGCCAATTAAGAGTTTGTAATTAAATAATTAAATAAATAATAATTTTAAATTTCCTACCGATAAGTTCCATGTATATATATTGGGTCAATGCTGTGCTGGTTCCAGTTCAATAACCACTGTGGCCTTTTTGTGGCTAGAAAAAAGAAAAACAATAAACAAAGAGCATAAGAAAACAATAACACTTTTTAATATGTGCATATTTATACATTATATACATATATGCACTATGAATCCATTTATAGATTCAGAGCAAATATAAAACTGTATTAAATCGAAATTCCGAAAGTCTGCAAGTTAAAAATTCGTCCTTCAAGCTTTGTTTGTAAACAATAAGCATGTTTTTTTTCTAAACCTTTTACTACATGATATTTTTTTAGACTTTTTGTGATTATGCGGTGTTATAAACAATCTCATTAGGTAAAATGTGCGCTATTGCAATCAAAAACAGTATTAATAATGAAGACATATAAGAAGATGTAGACTTTTATAGAAAAAATTAATTATACTCTCACTACCAAAGTGTTATTAATATTTATAATAAAAGTGAATTTTTCACCATTAACGAGGTCTGTCATGTGTTCGTCTTTGAGCAATTTCGCCTTTTATGCTCCTTGCTCTGCTTTTCGGTCGTCTCGAATAACACAACTCAGCTATAGAAATTTTAGCAAGTTTTAATAAAAAAATTCAGCTTATTTATTAAATATATGTGTATACGGTATGCATGTATAGTTAATATACTTGCACCTCCATCTGTTTTTGCAATAAGTAAACACATCAGCAGAAAAAAAAGCAACTTTGCTTCGTCGTGCTTGCTGCTTTTACATGGAAAAGTTCGCTTATTAGCGAAAGCAAGTTGTTAACTTTACTACCGTTTGCGTGGTATAAAAAGTAATTACCTTTAATTGTGCGCAGTCATATTTAACTAAATTATTTTCATATTAGCACTTTGTACGAAAGAGTTGGGGGCAACGAAATCATTATTAAAAAAATAAAAAAAATGAAAATTGTCACATATTAAATTAATCTAATTACATCTAAATTTTTCGCTTTACTTCACACTTTATTATTAATACTTAAATTAAAACAATTTTTTTAAAACCCCCTTGAAGTGTTTTTTTTTTGTTCATTCCTATGGTTTAAAAAGTATCATGCGATTTTGCAAGCAATTAAGCTAATTAAGCGTTGCGTAAAAAATTGAAAATAGTTTCTGGTGGTAAATACTGTAGTATTAAATTGATTATTTCCACCCCTTATTAACTTTGGCAGTTAAATGAGATATTTCTTTTATATACAAATTGTTAATTTAAATCGCAAACAAATTCCCTATTCTAGTGCCCATCGAAGAGTGCCTCTCAAAATAACAAGTACCATGCAAATAATTCCCAAACTGTTATCCCATAAAAACATTCTTCCATGTTGTTTTGCTGCGTTCCAAAGGCGTGTAAACAATGTGCACGGTGTTACTTACGCATGTGTACAAACAAGCAAATAAATAACTCGCAAATATTTTTATTAAGCTGTTATCAATTTTATTCTGTAAATATAAAAATAAAATATATAAATACTCGTACTTGTATGCGTAAGCGTACATATGTAGGTTTTTTTTTAGCTAGGGGGTTAACTGGCTTTTTAATATGATTGCATTTATAGTTGACGCTAAAGATTATATTAATAATAAATGTTTGATTATCACTACTTCTACTACTTAAAACTTTTATACAGCCAAGAGTATGCTTCATTGATTGTTTGGCTCCTACAATTTTATTGTTTTGCGAGAGATTGTGCAGCTAAAATTACCCAAATGCAGTTTTATTTGTTAAAAATATTTTACCAACAGCGAGATAAGGTTTATCAACCTAGTCACGACTTTATGACAAACCACCAGAATATTATCTAGCCTCTCGAAGCCTAAAAGTAGGCAACAATTAATGAATTCATTAGCAAAATGGTGTTTTAAGCAGTTTTTATTTATTTTTGCACATATTTCCTTGATTCCTAATGATGGTATTAGCATATTTATAAAATGTTTATGTTGTTCACATTTTCTAGATGCCGTACATCGACGTCAACAGTCTTTAATGTACGATATTTTGTACAAGCACGCCTTCTAGCGCAAATAAATTAAACTGTAACTCTGAATGAAGTGCAGATAATGAGAATTCTTAGGCAAGTGTAGATTACTTGGGTATTAGGGTGGATCGATTTACATATTAAGGAACCATAAAGCTGTGACATGAAAATAAAAAAAAATGATAATTTGATCATTTTATTTGGAAAAAAAAAAATTTTTTATTCAAATTTCTTAACAGAGTATAAAAAATATTATATATTATTTTATTATTATATAATAAATAGAATAAATTGATTTTATTTTAACAATTTAAATTCAAAATTAAAAAATTTATTTTTAAATATAATAATTAACCAATTTGTTTTTGTTTGTTAATTTCGAAGCTATAAAATAAACAAACCTACCCTAATATATAACAATGAAAGTGTAAGCGCATACATGTATATATGTATGTATGTGATTTGAAGTAAATAAAGTAATTAGCGTGTACATATGTATATATCATTTCAGATACAAGTAAAGATAATGAGTGGGCGGTTTTTATATATTTTTAATGAATGAAAGTCTGCCACATATTTATGAATAAATGTGCAAACCTTACTCAACAATGTGATTAAGAAATTTAATGCTAAATAAAAATAATTTGCAACCAAAACACCCTAATACATACATACTCATACATACATATGTATGTATATATAGCGTGTTTTTATATATACTCCTATATATGTATATATATATGTAGTGTGATTTTTTTAGAAGCATAGAACTTTAATTTTAAATAAAATACAGAAAATAAATGAAATTGTAAATTTTATTAGTTGTATTATTATTAGCTCGTAAATGGTATAGCATTTAATGTTTGGACATATAACCAACGCAGCTGCTTAAAAATCGTGCAAATATATTTCCGATTCCGTCAGCCCAATTTTGCATCACTTTTCCCACCATAGCCACCTTAATTTCTTCAACAAACCATCGAAATTCTATTTCCAAATGTCAAGAACTCGTGTTTACTTTGACAGTTGGTTTGACAACTTTCCCCCTAGGAAATTCTCTAATTCCTCTAAGAACCTATAACCGTATATAACCGTATATTTACAAATGCGTGTTTGTTGAAATGTATTTCCATCAAGAAAAGTAATAAAAAAAACTATAGTACAATATGTTCGCATATGCAAATAGATAAGCTTTAGAAATATACATATTCATACTTTCATACATTAATATATACACTCATATCTAAATAGTACAATGTAATTCAAACAACAATTTACGCTTATTACAATCAATTATCAGTTCAAAGATTCAATGGACAAATGATATGATAATGCCAATCGCCGATAACGATAATAATAAGCCATTGCAAACACGTAAGCAAATATTACAATGCGTATTTATTTTCCTGCAAGCTATTGCGAAACACTAGCATTGTTATTGCAAATATATATACACACACATTGAACGATAAAATAGTTAAAGAGCTGCTGCGGATAGCCTTTGTGTGGCTTCTATTGTGTAACTGACTCTCTTTTGTTTGGCGGTAGTACTTATAATCGTTGAATGTGTTTTTGCACTGAGCATAATCTCTCTTTTATTATTTCTTATCCTTTAATTTCATGTTCAATTTTCTTTTCTTTCAATGTCCGCTTCACCTTTTTCGTACTTACAGCGTCAGTACATTTGCTGCAACTCCCAACGATTCTACTTCCATGGCACCATTGCAAAGGTACGCTGAAACGCAAAGTGTCACAACATTAAATTCGCAGGACAAGGAAACCTCGCCGAACGGCAGCAGTTCGAGCGGCTCGAGCAGAACGCAGCTAGCGCAGAAGCAACAACAACAGCAACATAAGCGGCAGAGCAGCAATCAAAGTGATAACTACAACACAGCCTGTTCGACAACAACGGCGGCCAGTTCAACGCAGAATCTGAACAATTGTCGGAGCGAGGCTAGGTGAGTCAATTAGAGATGAAAACAATATTTTCATTAACAATATTATTGAGATACAATTCCGAAATGCAATTTTTTCTATAATTTGATTACCCTCGCAACCTTTTTAGTTAAATAGTAAACCACAAAATATTTTTGGTGAGCGAGAGTTCATCGGTAAATTGTTCAAATGTAAGAATACAGTGCTTTTCAACACTTTAGTCCCAAAGAAGTCTGACGTCTGTTTAATATATTTTATTCAAGATAATTATTATACCTTCTAATCTTATAAGAAAAATTTAAGTTTCATAACATATTAAAAAATTTGGGTATAGATAAATATAAAATTGTGAAATATTCTTCGCATAAATTGCTATAGCTATGGGTATTATTACTTTATGACTTCTTTTCACCTATGTTGTGTACTAGTTGCGTTGTGTTCTTCAGTAATAACATAAAGTAAAAATAAAGAATAAACGTGAAAACTAAATTGAGAGCGAAAAGCTACAAATCAATGCTGGCATATTGAAAGCAATTGAAGGCAAACGTTGAAATATTTAGGTCAATAGCGTATTATTTTGTTTTTTCGGGTATTTTTTTTAGTTTTTTCGGGTATTTTTTTTAGTTTTGAAAAGTTCGAAAGCTGCGGCCATAATATACGTGCGTACTTTTATAATGCTACTATATAATATTCAAACACAATTAATGAAGAGAAAGCAATAACTTTTATTTTTATTTTATTAGACTAAACGAAAAACTTTTTGCCAAAAAACTGAAATTCTTATATTTTATTCTCGTCTTTATTTCCATCAATCGACTTGTTACGAACTATATATCGCGAGAGTAAAAAATAACAAAAATCCCATCAGATTCGTACATATATATATATACATACAATGTCTTCAAAACATATTTCTTAATTAACAAAAATGTTTAATGCAAAAACTACAACAACATGTGACTACTTGGAATATACTCACGTTGTCGTAAAATACTTACGCTACCGAGACAGTAAAACGCCTACAGAATAAATACTAACTAAGCACTAACGACATATCTAAGTAAAAGTAATGCATTCATTAAAATACTTAGATACCAATTTAAGATAAGACAGCAAGTGTTTAATGACCACTGAGAGTTAGCCGACATTATTGTGATTTCTTTATGCGGAAAGCCGCATAACTTTAACAGCATCTTGAGATAGCAGAGCGCTAGACGTGCAGCCTCGTCGACGAGATTTAGTAAATGTGTGTATGTGGTACCATCTTTTTATTGGGCAGGCGCGTAGCGACAAGCCCCTTTAAATATACATACATATGCATATGTATGAATGAAAGTATATTTTTGTGGAGAGTAGACGTTGATAAAGGCTTTTAAGCCAATATTGCTGTAGCAGATATAGATAAGAGTTATTGCGCCGTTAATATTATTATAATTGATTTATTTTGCGTGAATGTTTCTTAAGTTCATTAAAGTATTTATTTAAACTTAATAAAATTGACAATAGTGTCTCTCCTAATTTTTATTAACGTATTAACTTAGTGTTATGGAAAACAATTGATAACCATTGTAAGCGATTCGACCGCATAAATAATCCAACGCCTTCGATTGTGTGATTAATAAATCGGTAAATATATGTATCACAAAGAATTAATAAAAGAAACATAAAGAAAAACACCGCTGTTCACCCGTTTTTATAAACAATGAAATTTTTACTGCTTTGGATTGATAATTGATTGAGATAGTTCGCATTTTACTTAACATTGCTGTCTATTATTCTCATAAATTTAATATTTTGCCACAAAGTTTTGGAATGTCGGTGACATGTCAACAAATGGTTTAAGTTAGCAACACTATCAGCAACATAAAAAAGTCACTATTTTGCACACCTGGTCGTCTTATGTGCAAAAAGATAAAAGAAAAGTTGTTATCTCATAACCTCTGCTTTTAACTGATAAAAATATGCAAAAAAAAATAATATTTTTAACACAAAAATCACAATACAGTTGATTCATTGGGCTATCGGAGGGCTTGATAGCTCTTCGTGTCTGCTTTCGTAAGAAACACAGGTGTTTGGCGAGGCAATAAGATTTGAGGTATTTATAAATTGCCATTGTCGATTTGTTGCTATCAATAATTAAAATAAAATACCGTTAGACAATGGTTTGACAATTACTCAGCACATGTGTGTCATGTAGGTAATATGGATAACTCCGGGGGATTAACAAAGTTAATTTGTTGCATCATTCGTCAATGAGTCATTCAAAGTAGTTTTCTACAATTTCTGCAAAATTACAACTGAACCACTCTTTAATTCTTAGCTAGGATTTCTGCCACTAAGCTGATACTTTCTATTCTGACCTAAATTTCTTTAATTTTTTATAATATTTAATTTATAAATTGATATTCACATTCATGTTAATGATACGTCAAATATTACTTGTAAATGCGGAGGTTTTTGATTCCTTCTTGTTTGGACCATGTTTTCGCATGGTAGAGTGAATAATTACCGAAGTGATACCTTGTAATCGTTCTCAAATTTTATTACCAATTTTATTGGCAATAATATGATACTCATGATTGTACAGCAATTCACAACAACGTGATATACTTAATCACAAGCGACATTTCTGAAACCCTCGTACATTATGGCTAACAAAATGGTTTAAAAAAATTTTTTATCTTTCGATCAGTCTCATAGAAATGAATCATGTGGCTGTTGCTCAGAGATTATAAAGAGTTATAGAATAGCGGTAAGAAGAGAGGCGTCTTGATAAAATTTGGTGGTTTCTAACCTAACCTAATCCTGCTGGTTTCCACCGACCAAATAGAGTTTTTCACAGACCTTCCAATATCCTCGTGTGGGGCGCGTACTTATTTTCTCTTGCACCAAAAACTGCCGTCGAATGACTTAAAGAAACGTTCATGCTGCGAAACGTGTCACTTATCGCTACAATGTGCCGCGTAGGAATTCGCCATTACTTGATTTGAGTATTTTTCAACAAAGCTCTTCAATATTTTTTTGTTTTTCGATGAGTTGAACATCGATGCATAATATCGGTAGGATACTTTTTGATAAATACTAACTGTTATCTCGCAGCTGTGTTGATTTGACATAGGAAAAAGGCAATAACGGCTCTTCATTGATAAATCGTTGTCACATGTTCACAACCGTTACTGCACAAACACTTGCACATATTTTCTATATAGGAGAGTGCACATTTTCACAAGCCACCTGTCCACTTGTTTATTATCCATATTGACAACACTCATACAATAAATAATAATAGAAACCCTTGTTACCATTTTGTAAACTGATAAGTACTGTTAACATAAATCCTAAACTCAGTTCATGCCAAGAACCTTAGTTGAAATTAGTTTGTTAACAAAAGTAGTTCGGATATGCCACAGAGCGATTTAATCCACGAGGGAAAAGTATTTACCTGTATATATAGTTTGGAGTAAGAGTGAAATGAAATTATGCTGCGTAGAAATGCTTATTGGCAGAACGGAAGGTGCGCTAAATAATTTTATAATAATTAGTTCAATAAATAAAAATTTTTTTTTTCAAATTAAACATTTTTTAATTGTTCATAAATTAATTCTTTTTAGTTTTATTTATAATTTTTATTTTTTTTTGTATGTTAAATTTGCATTTTTTTTCTTTTTAATATTTTTATTAATCCGTTTTATTTCAATTTATGATCGCATTTACTTAAAAACCCTTCCCTTTTAATCAAATGCAAGTACAAATACATATGTATATACATACACTCATGTATAATCTACAAATATCGTTCGGCTACATCTCGTCTGCCGTCGGGTGCTCGACGCGTGCATATCGAGATGATAAATAACAGCCGCTGATAACAGTAAGCAAAGACAAATAACGGTAGTTGTGCAGGTGTATAGACCTCCATTCCCCCACCTGTTAGTCCGAAAAGCTTAAGGTAGTTAATTCCTACCACTTCTCCGTTAAGTATGAAAAAACTACATACATATGTACGTGCATATATAAAATCCTGGTCAATAGTTTGTTTTACGGTCTCTTGAAAAATTCACCGCCGCTCGTTGGTTTAGTATGCTAAGTGCGCGGGAGCAATTAAGTTGCAGATTTGTTGTGCGCAACGAAAATGATTTGACACGCAAAAATGTTGAATTTCTTCGCTTAGCGCGTCAACGTATATACTTACATAACCACATTGTGATTCCCAACGTATCTCTGTAATAGCGCATTAGATGTGATAACACAATAAATGCAGAGTTAAATTTGATGGTGGAGTAAAATACATCACTGTGGTGACATGCCGGCCGCACGCGGCTCATCAAAATGAAAAAGTGTACGGATTATTCTTTCAAACAAAGAAAAGAGTGAATAAGCCAAAACGATAAGTGATTTATATGCTACTGTTTTTATTCATAAATTTATTGGTTTCGCATTTGCTTTGAAGAATTTTCACAATCAACCATGGCAGCGATCAATGACACGCTAACCAATCTAATTTCTAGCGCGAAGAGTGTGTTTCAGCCGAGGAGTGAGAATGATATAAAATCTTTTGAAATTTATGTATTCGATAATTACTTAACCGATGTGGAGGGCGGCCCCGAACTAGAGCAAACGCCACCGATTGAAAATGATAAGCGCTCCAAGCGTAGATCAATGTTCGACTTGCCGTGGAAGCATCATGACGACACGTACGCCGTGGAGTTCCATCGCACCAATTCAAAGGAGTGAGTTTTTCACGCATTTTGAAATAACAAAACACAGTTCTATTAAATCGAAGCGCCGATACGCTTTAGGCTGTCAAACAGTATTTAAAAGAAAAGAAAGAAAAGTTGGGTTAAGAGTGCGATGAATGGAGTCACATGTTCTCCGTTTTGTCTATTGCGGTGTTCACCTCCTACACGATACCGCAAAATATAAATACTAATTTGAAATCTCTTATTCTTATTAATTCGAAACTTTTTAAATACTTATAATTTGATTATTATAAGCACACTTCCTGTCATATCTTTACTTCCGCCAGTCACGTATGGGCTATAAAATATATATTTATATATGTATATATGTATGGATATTTTGTGTATTTTATTTTCATGAATTAAAAAGTACGCAAAAGCAACGTTTGTTATTTATTGCTAATGCACCTCTTCTAATGAAACATTTTAAATATAATCAACATGTTATCGTGTTTTTAATTTGAAAAAATATTTACCGAGTGTACGCTGTCATTGCTTGACAAAAAATCTGTCTTGTTTACAAAACAAATGTCTTGTTTACAAATTAATTTGCGTTCCTTGTACAGCATATAAATTTGCAATATTAATATAACATGTATTGAATGTGTTGTGGAAGAGTTAAAAATATTTTATTTTACTTATTAGGAACTGAAGCCCTTTGCTATTAACATAAAAAGAGTAAAATAGGGCGCACTATTTAGTGAAATGCACAAATGTTTTAGAAACACATGCGGTGGCTTTTAAAATATGGTTACTCCTTCATTGCCATTGCTAGCTGTTCATAAAATAATTACTATAATATATCTCTTCAAAATTTTTTTTTTGTATTTGATAGCACAATTCAGCGCTTTAATAAACATCATGCAAAATTTATGAAATTCTGCTTATCTATATCGAAGAAAAAGTCGTTATTTTCTAAATACGCGTACTGGTCTCTTCGTGGATTAGTGCACTCTCTCTCTCTTCGTTGTATAAGTCACTTTAGATAGATAGTGCCGCTTAATGTTTAATCAATATTAATGGCACAATTTCGTTTACAAAATATAAAATTAACGACTTAACCAGAAAGGTGAGGGAGGGTAGGGTTGAATACTTGGGGCCAGTGCTCCATTAAATATGTCTATGTAATTTGAATACTATTCAATATTGAGGCATTTGATAACTTGCTTTCCACCATGTGATTATTTTCCAAGGAAATAATTTTCAATTACAAAAATTTACCTAGAAAATGTAATTATGTCTATATGCTACTTGCTACCTCAGCCATTAAGAATAGATACATATGTGCATACGTATATGAATTAATGAGCAAAACATTTTAGAAAATTCCACATGGTGTCTTTATGTGTGCTTTGGCTCTAAATATTGGCTAATTAATATTTTATAGATAAAACACCAGCCAGCGTGGGAGTGCTGCATATGCCAAATATTGTCCCATAGTTTTATAATTTATTTCACTACACTTATTGTTTGCATATATTTATTATACTGTGTATATTTGCATGTTGTATAGGTATATACAAAGTTTGTTGTTTTACGACGATTGCTATATTGTTAACTATACCCCCTTAGCTGTATGCATTGTTTAGATAAGTATATACAGATGTGCAATAAGATTCAATATTTGGAATTAAGAATAAATTTCGAGTAATTCGTGTATGGTTCTGTCTGGTATGGTTTAGTCGGATATGAGGGCGCTTATAACTAAATGTTTTGTATAAATTTTATATGCTGACGTCAAAAATAACTACTAAATGCTATTTTAAAGAAATGTTTTAACTTAAGAAATATGAACACTAACATATTATATTTATTCGAGCGAAATCCTATTTAAATAATTAAAAATCTTCAATAACAGCCAAAACATAATAGAAAAATGCGAAAGTCTACAAAAGAAAGCAACAACAGCAATTCATAATATGTACATATGTATGTGTCCTTATTTTCGATAGAATCAGCAATCAAGGTGTTGCTCATTTAATTAATTTGCTTTATTAATACCCAAGCTGTGTCACTGTTGTCTTTGCTTATGCCTAACGGTATATGCATTCTATTACGTCATAAATTATCTCAAATGATTGCGTGCGCATCGGCAAGGACGCCAGCAAGAACGGAAAACAACAAACGTCACTAAAGCGATATTTATGGTTGGCGTGTTACAAAAAAACAAAAAGACTGCTGTGAGGTAGTTGCAAATGCGATCGTAAGAGCATACTTATGTATGTATATCAAATTAGACAAATGTTGAGGCATTTAGTTTCCTTACATTTTTAAACTTTTATAGCGTGAATTTATTTAAAACAAACAATAAACAATTTCCTTTTAAATATTTTGGGAATTTTGTCACTCAGCATTGAATGCATGAGTTTGTGACGGAATTTAGTTGGTTTAGTGTACTTCATAAGCAGTCACCTGAAGGCGCATTTAATTTCCGTAGGGCCCGCGTTGGCTCTAAAAGTTTTTACAAAAGTTAGCTCATAAAAAATAAATATTTCCCTTTAGTAATGGTATATTTTGTGCTTTATTATATTTACCGTTCCATCTTAGGTTGACTATATTCCCATGAAAATTTTGGGTACAAATTTATATTTATTTCCCAAACTTGCTTGTGGACCCTAATAACTTATTCCTCCTTTGAATTGCAGATCTTTAAAGCCAATAGCGCCGAGCGGATCCACTACCAGCGTACGCAGCATCAGCCCAACGTCACGTAAAACAGCCACCAACATCACGGCGAAGCATGAGCAATCGACAGCGGCAGCAACAGCTGCTGCCGCCGCCACAACAGCGGTGCCTGCCGAGAAGGAGAAGAAGCGTAAAGAGGTCTCCAGTTCGCGCGTAAAGAAATTCCATCGGCACTTTACACAGGTTTCCAAAGATGAGAAGCTCATCAATTGTAAGTAAAATTAGGTATACAAAACAAAAAGCATTAAATTTAATATATATTCCCAATTTTGTAGATTTTTCTTGTGCACTCGTTAGTGATATATTACTGCAAGGACACCTTTATATAACAGATCAACATTTTGCATTCTATTCAAATG
Organism: Bactrocera minax; assembly: GCA_021498325.1. Lineage (NCBI taxonomy): Eukaryota > Metazoa > Arthropoda > Insecta > Diptera > Tephritidae > Bactrocera > Bactrocera minax. Next base: position 1,684,305 of record JAKEEE010000032.1, read on the forward strand.
TGTTTGGTTATGTTACCAAGGTGAGTTGGAAAAGTCTGGCTTTAAATTGTTGATGAATAATAAATTTTAATCATTTTTATGTTCACTTCAAATCAGGTGGTCATACCCACGTCATCTGTTACGAAAATCTCCAAAGAGAAGTTGGCGAAAATTATACCGAACGCCGTAGGAGTCGCCACCGCCGATGAGCGGCATGTCTTCGGTAGCTTTATGAGCCGCGAGGCAGCCTTCCGTCTAATGTGCAGCGTTTGCCCGCCATTAGCACCCATTGAAAATCTTCCAAAAGCACCCGCAGACATTGAAATTTCCGAAGAATACTCAATTGAGGATGACAGCAGTTGCTCCATCAGCGGCAATGAGAGTCCCCCACAAGCGCTAGTCGCAGCAGTCACCACCAACGCTGGAGAAATAGATGAGCTTGGCCAAACGCTGATACGCCGAAATGTAGCTGGTTCCAGTGTGAGCATTGCCGATGGCACCGCAGCAGCAAATGAAAACCATCGACATTCCGGTGAGTGAAAATTAAAACTCATAAACTAGTATTAATACCTAAAACACCGCCATCTATTACAGATATTCCAATAGATGCCAAACAAGCCGGCGCTTTCTCCAACACAAATGTGCGTGCTTCAGCGCCACCTTCGGCGCGCTACAACACCAACAGCGGCAAAACTGTCGGTGGCGCAGATGGTACGCCAAATGCAAATGCCAGCTGTAGTGACGGCATCACGACCGCTGGCATTGCACTAATTGTGACCGCCACCAATACATCGGGCTCATCGTCGCCCACACCGTCAACATCTTCCTCGCTGCCAATCACAGTGATGGCCAGCACACCTAAATCAGCAGCGCATGCGGCTGTGTCAAGCTTTAAGACGCTCACGCAGAAGGCACTGCTGCGCTTGAAATTCCCCAAGGAATTACATGTCGTTTACTTAGGTGTGCTGCTCACTATGGTGCTGGCGTTATTCTCCGTTTTTCTGCTCTATCGAATACTGGACATTGAGGCGAAAACGAATGCATACCGCCCGCCAACCGAATTCAATTGGGTGAGTAGGAGCGGCGAAATGAGCGCATGCGTATGAATATTAATCTAATAATAATTTTTCAGCAGCGAGCCGGCACTGATGACGATATATTTGCGGAGGCTTTGCGTTGGCAAAAGGAGCTGCAAGCTAAAAGCACCGAAGAAGCTCAAGATATACTTACGCAAAACTTAGAGCAGATTGCCAAGGTGAGTCAATCACAAATCACAATCTGCAAATATTATATAGGATACGGGAGTAGAGCCGAAAGTTGTTAATTGTTATTATTGTATCACTATAAAATATTTCGCAACTGGTATTGGTGACTACTTCGGTTGTTGGACTTTGATTTGTTGACTTTCCCATAGAATGAACTGTCACATTTTTTCGGCAGTTCAATTAAAAAAATAAATAAATAAAACAAATATCTATTTTTATCTGTAATGCATTATCCGTAGGAATGAATTTTGCTTGGCGTGTTACGTTGCCACCCACAATATGTGCATGTATTTTATACGTTTTATAAGCCATCTGGCCGTAATCATTCGCACGCCAGATGTCTGCCCTGCAACAAATGGCATTGTTTCGGAGTTTTAGTAATGCTTATCAGCATTAGAAATAAATATCGATAAGGCACATCAAAAATAAAAGTTTAACCATTCGCGCTTTTTGCAATCAAATTAGTTAAACAATTAGGAGCAAAAAATTTTCGAATGCAATCGATTACTATAAAAATCGTTTTCTCTGTTTCTGTGATTCTTAATGGGTCGAGTGTAGGATTTCAGGTGATTGTGAAAATGCGCTCATTCTAATGGCAATTTCCATCAAATTTCCGTAAAATTTCAGTAATTATCTATTATCAGAACTTATCTATAAAATTAATTTGATTATTGGGGTTTTTTTTATTGGGATACACCAAACATATGTCAAATTTTGTTGACTGGGAAAAGTAATAGTGCTGAGATTGAGATTGAAGATTCGCCTACTTGTGAAATGAGGGAGGGCTTTTTAACAACTGATAGCGCTCTTCCATCGCACGACGTACTACTATATAAATCTTCTCCCACTAAGGTTGAGGAGGTCATCTGTTAGGGGTTGCATTTAGGGGTCTATATTATATATTATATTTAAAACTTACAACATTTAACAGTAGGTTTCGAGAAGATGATGTCCACTATTTACCTTTAAATAAAATAATTTCAATTTCATGATTTGCCCATCCCTTGACCATATGCTGTTTCCTAATCAAATGAAATGCTCTCAAATAATTGAGTACATTTTAGTTTTTAGGGTTTTTAGTGTAAAATTTTATACATTTTTAACATATTATTATTATTAGTGGTTTTTTGCATACTTATTTCACATATTTTAATATTTTCGTCATTGCAAATTAATATAAACGGTACTTCAGCCTTTATATTATCATATCTTTCCTCCGCTCTCTTTCCAGGTGCGCCGCAGCTTAGAAACACTCTCAATGTTAATCCATGACAGAAGCTCAGCGTATGAACAGCGCGATGAAAGTGACTGAATTTATATTTTTAATTAATTTTAAATACAATTTAACCATGAAATGAAAGGCTAACATCCTCACACACACACACACATACATACATACTACATAGTTATACAATACTTTTAAGCAGATAAACTACGATTAAATTAATGAAGTTATACTTACTATAATGAAATAAATTCAATAAGCACTGCATACAAACATAGAAGAAGAAGCAGTTGGAAAGCATAAAATGAAAACGTATGAAGAAAATGCGACAGTGAAGAGCACCAAAGCGGCGGAGCGCAAGAGCAGTTTATAGGGATAACTCACAAAATAAACAAGCTTTGAAAAATTAAAAGTGAAAAGTAAGTTTAAAAACATATAAGCATACATGCATATGTGTTTTAGACGAACTCAGTTGGAAAAATTGCGGAACATGTAAATATGTTTTTATTTTGAAATGTGTATTCTGTCAATTTGACATTTATATTTTTTAATATTTTCCCTAATAACTTCTTTGCATGTGGCTGTGCGCTCAAGTCAATTTTTACATGGTTCCTATTAACGGTTAAAATATGTATTATTTTTGGTATTGTAGTCATGCTTATGTGCCAAAGATATTTAGAAATGATATCTGTATTGCAAAGAACCGCAAGTTGAGGAGCAAATTTGTATTTTCGACATTTCACACATTTCAAAATGAATTTAAAACAAAAACCGAAAAATTGGAAAAATCGCCCAACAAGAATAATTCAAACAGTTTGCAAATTTTTTTGAAACTGAAAATTTTCAGAGCGCAAGTTAAATGAAATTTATTGAGTTCGAGAAAAAAACTCACAATTTCTTTCACTTAACCCTTATGAGCACCAAAAGTTTAAGTAAATTTTCGAAATCACATAAAAAACAAAACTAAATACTACTATGGTTTACTCTGTAGCAACATGTTGCGAGAGTATTATTATCAGTCGGCCAAAGTTCTAAACTAAAAATATTTCCGTTGAAATTTTATTGCAAATTTTAAATTTATTTTAATTAATATTTTATTAATGAGAAAAATTTAATAAAATTAGATTTAAGATTAGAGTTAAAAAACAAATTGTGAATATGTTTATTAAGAAAAAGGTTTACCGTACTAAAAACACAAATAAATTCAGCAGTCGGTCAAAATATGTATAAATTATTGCTATTTTTTTGGCAAATTTAAAATTATGTCACAAATTTATTATTTTTAATGTGTATCTGGAAATTAACGAACATGTCGGCCGATTCTTTCATCTAGCCCTTGAAAAAAAAAATTTAATAAAAAAAACTGCTGCGCTGCGCCACTATTTGCGATAAAAAATAAAAAACTTAAGCAAGCATAGTTTTAACTGTAAGCCGCGAAAAATAGTTTATTATTCAAGCGGTAAAAGCAACAAAGTGCTAAAATTAATTATATTATAAAAAGAAAAACGGAAAGTGCGACTGCAGTGTAGAATGAAACTCTGGCAGTAAGAAATAAAAAAGAAAGCTTAAAATATTACAACAACAAAACTAAAACAAAATTGGCAAAAGCCAATAAAAAACACTTTCAGTAACAAAACTAAAAGCTGGGACATGGTGCAATGTTGGAAACGTTTGTGGACCACCGCGTGCAGTCGCATACGTGGCTGTAAGGGCGTGGCACGCGTTATTCAAAATTATTAATTATAGACTAGATTTCATGTGCTAAAGCGAAGCGTATAGTATTAAAAATATTACATTTCGCACATGAGAATTCGAATTCCAACTCATTTCGGCGCATTAACCCTCATTTACACATGAATATGAAAAAATAAAAAGTAATAAATTTGAAAAATCATAGCATACCATTCCCCTGCCCATCCATTTACACAGGAAACTTACCCCTAAGCATATTTTTAAGCCACTTTCAATTTGTTATTTTCTGCTTTGCGCGCTTCAACGACTCTTGTACAAAACAAAACGAAAGATATGAATAAAAAGCCCTAAAACTTATTTGGTATGAAAACTGAGAGCGAAAGATTCCCCTGTGATACAAATAAACATGTATACATGCATATGTATAATTTTTACTAAGTAAGAAAATAAATATTTGCAATTTAAAATGAAATTTTAAGTATAGCTAAAATATTTATATATTTTTAATTTATTATAAAATAATTTTGCGAATTTTGTTATTTTTTTAATTTTTTAATTTTTTTAAACGCCACTGTTGTCAAATAAAAGTTTTATAAACCGATATTGACAGTTAGGAATTTATTAATATAATTAAAAATACCAGATAATTAAATATATGTGTTTTTATTAATTCATTATATTCTCCACACACTCTTTCCTTCTGCTTTGCGCTTTCGACTCTTTTAAACTGTCAATAAATGTTAAAAATATATTCATCAGCGATTTGTATTTATTATTGTTGTAATTAAATGTACTTGTATGTTCAGTGCAATGTGAATTAAAATAAAATAAAAGTAATTTACTGTATGTAATTTGTAGCACAGAAAAAAAAAGTTATGGTTTTAAGACCAAATTCGTACGAATACATTTTGTGTTTTTGTATGATTAAAAGCAAACATATTATATAATAATTATAACACAAAAGAAGCAGCTGTGGCTTTGGCATTAAACTAGTGCGGGTCCCCATTGATAAAATATGACGCTTCCATAAGAAATATTCAGTAAAAGTGTGAAAATGAACTTAGTCAAAATAAGTAATATAAATATGAATTTCTGTTTAAAAGAAATTATTTTAAAATAATAAAAAAGTAGAAATATTTTTGCAAACTCGATTTCAGATTCTTTCAGATTAGCTCAGTAAAAGAGCATACAAATATCGTAGCAAATTTGGAATAAAATAAGAAAACAAAAAATAAATATTTGAAATGTAATTGCAAAAAATTCGTGAGAAAACAAAACAAATAAACAAAAGCAAACACATAAAAATTGTAAAGCAACCAACAGGTTGATATGGATATTGTGTAGCATACAAAAACATTCATACATAAAGCAAATATATGAAAATTTAAATAAAATATGTTGTCTTATCAAACATCTGAGGCAGTAAATTGAAGCTTCATTGCACAGTGTAAGTATTAACCATATTTCTCAACACAAACTTAGGGAAAACATGAATTTTGTGGGAAATTTTCATGAAAGCCGGCGGCTAGCGATCCTTTTTTAAATTTCTAAATTTTATGGTAATTCCAAAATTAAATATTCTTGGATAGGATTGTAGCCCAAGCGATTCTGCAGATTTCCACATTTAGAAATAGAAATTTCCACATAGAAGTCGGAGATTTTGACGCCAAATTGAATTTTCTGCAGATACACATTCTTCGATACACAAAAAATGTGCATGATATGCAATGGAGCAAAAATAGAACGACGAAGTAAAGTTGCATATCCGGTAACCGGAAATATATTAACGGTATCTCATTTCCTGTTTTCCAGCGGGCCGGAAATTCCGATGAGGAAACGGAAATATGACTTTGTATTAGGGACAGGAAATGGTTTGGCACTTAAATGGAACGTTGCATACATATAGGAAACATATATAAGACCCCGTAGTGCGATACCAATATCCGTTCCTGCTATATGCAGTTGCAACAATTTCCCGTTTTTGACTAATTCGTCTACTTTTGTTTCCTTTATGTTGTTTCCGTTTGCGGTGATGAACCGGAGATAGTAGATCGGTAGTTTGTTTCCGGTCTTTTACAATATTTCGGTTTCTGGTGTGTGGTATTTCCGTTTTGAATCTTACTTCTGGTGTGGTTCCATATTTACCCCCTTTGCATATGCTACACAGTTTTTGATGTATCCGCCTGCCTCTGCAGAAAAAATGCTTTCAACTTGGTGACAAAATCTCAGATTTCTAGCATGTATTTGTGTACAATTGCAGAGGAAAATTAGTGAGACATTTTTCTGCATTCTATTCCACTTTGGTGCTAAATTGAAAATATAGAAAAAACAGTCAAACTAATATTTTTGCGTATTTTTATTTTGATGGTTGTATAAATTTTGCAAATACAATTACATATTCATCATATTTTATGTTACTTATTTATTTATTAATTATTTCTTCATTTGCTTAGGCTTTTATGAATACATTTTTTCTTTAATTTTATTTATCGCAATTAGACTTGCTACCTTTTTCTATTCATTTATGTATGTGTGTATATAGATTGTTGCCATAAATAACTACGAATACATGAATACAAAATTGGATAAAGTTTAGGAGCAGCATTTTTCCTTGCTTCTTTTTTAGGTTTCTTTTGTAATTTTCTATTTGACATTTTTCCTTGGGTTTAATTTAATTGGCCTATTGTTGTGGCGGTGTGCGTTTCGAATCGAATTTTGCTCCTGCTACTCAAGGTTGGCGAAATAATGTTTATACGGTTTATTCGGGTTTAAACCTTCTTGCGTGTCATTTGTATGAATTAAAGTGGTTTTTTGAATAAGAAGAATTAATTTGAGTGAAAAAATCAAATAGACTAAAATAAAATTAGGATTAAATGGAAATTAGGAAACATGACCTCTAGATAAAATATCCACAAATAAATTAAATGGATAATATATAGATAAACTTAAAAATTTTAAAATAAAAAATAAGAAAAATTTATTGAAAGAAAAAATTTTAATTAGGCAAAAATTTTGGAAAATATATAAAAAAAAAATTAATTAATATTATAAAATTATGATAAAACAGATATTAGAAAAAGAGATTAATTCTGAATTGAATGAAACTGAATCCAATGAATATACAAAACTCAAGCAACTTAATTTCAAAATTTTAAATCTTAACTCGAGAAAGAAGAAAATAGTTATTTTTTATAAATGTTTCGCTTACAAAATGCATTAAAATGTTTGCGAACTGCAACATTACTATTTAATTTAAATCTTACATGCTGTATGTATATATAATATGTATGTACTTATTATGTATATTCCCTTTAATTCCGTTGCTGCTTATTGGTGTTCGTAAAACTATTAGATACATTTTGGTTGTATTTTTATAATTTTGCTAGTCAAACTTTTTATTATTTGATTTGATTCTTTTGTAAAATGCGCGTAGGCGCATAAAAAAATCTACGCTACAATGGATATTTTCTTTCGATTTCAGTGAACTTCATGCTCACTATTTACTAATTTCATTCCATTTTTTTTTTCTGTGTTGGGATGTTTTGTATGTGTTGGTTAAAAAATGTTTTTTTTTTTTGTATTTATTTTATGTATTTATTGAGTTTGAGTTTCGTTGGAAATTGTGTTTGCACTTTCTTATTGTTGAGCTGCATTATATATGGAAATAATTGGGTGTTAAAGGAAATGAAAAACATTTGTGATTTATAATTTTCGAAAAAAAGGATTTGAAAACTTGATTAAATAATTTTTCATTGAAAATAAATTAGTATTTTTCAAAAAATTTCAAAATAAATTGAAAACACGTTACTTTTTTGCATTTACTACGAGTGGGTGTAAATCATTTGTAAATTACAATCCCAATATTTTCTATTTCTATTTGGTTATTGTTCATTGACAGTCTCGTGTCTTTATGAAGTATACATTTCATTATTTTATGCTTAAATTCCCGTTAATAATTAAATGCTTTACAAAGGAAAAGTACAGTACTCATGTATGTATGTATTTATGTATATACGTTCGACTAGGATATAAATGCCTATTTAGTTGCAATTTTCATTAATTTTACATATTTATTTAATTGTGTTTTTATAATTGAAATTCTTTAAAGCTATATAGTAAATTTAATGTTTTTCTTTATGCAAGGTTTCGCGTCTCATTATCGATTATTACTTATATATGTCTTTATATATATATATATATGTATATAATTACAAAAGAAGACGGTCTATATGTGTGTAATAGGTGTAAGAATATATTTATATAACATTTATTCATAAAGTGGAGTATATAGGTATTTAATAAAAAAAATAAAAAAAACCTTAAAGCAGAAAGCAAGTTATAAGAGGTAAAAAGGTTTGCATAAAATGAAATTAAAATAAAGCAAAAATATTAAAAATTAAATTAAATAAAATTAATAAAGAATTAGTTACTATTCTATATAGTATATATTCTATATATTATAGTGTATATACTTCTAGAAACAAATATGATTAAAAAATCAAAATAATCGATTCCACATCATAAACAAGAAATGAAAATGTAAAAAATAGCAAAATAAATATTAAAAAAAGTAAAACAAAAAAAATAATAAAAATTAAAACTAAAAAACAAATTAAAATCAAAATCAAAAATATAAAAAATATATACCAAAAACCAAACAAAATACAAATATAGAAAGTCAATGTAATCAAAAGCGAAAATTCACTTGATAAAAACTTAAGTTGTACAAGTAATAAAGAAAAACATTTGTTGTGTTTCCAAAGTAAAATAGAGAGCGCCCTAGCTAAATGACAAAGGAAATACACTACTTCAACACAAAGGAAGTGTATCCAAATAAAGCAAAAAAAGTAATTCGAAGCAAGAAAAAAAATTAAGGAATAAAGGCTGTAGTTGATTTTTTTAAAGCAAAAGTAAATAAGAAAATCGCTTATAATTTTCTCTATGCTATTTAAACAAATGTTTGATAAGAAAAGGTATCAGAATTTGCTTGAAATGCAACTTTTTATAGTTGTATGGGGAAACAATCGTTCGACCCTCACTATTGCAACTCGGAAACTCCACATTTCGACGTGTATAAATGAAATATTTTTGTTTTTGTGACCAGCATTTTGCTCACTGCTCCGGCTAGCATACCTCGTTCTCCTAATTTCTACATTTGTGTTATATCTTATGTTTCAGAATTCAAACACTCATTACATCTTAATGATCAATTGTTGTTGCTATTGTATAAATAATTGTTTGTTTGGTGTTGCTTATTAATTTGCTAACTTCCACTGCACGCTCTTCACACTACCTTCTGACTTTTGGTGACTGTTGCTGTTGTTGTTACTGTTTGGCTATTACTCTCCAGGAGTTAAAGACTTCATTGGTATTTTCATCTTAGCTAATCTTCTCGCGATATTTCAGTTTGTGCTTTGTCAGCATATCGGTGACGGTGACCAACTTCTTAATGGAGAGTATATTCGAAAGTCCTTGCAACTCCGGCAAGTAAGAGACGCAAATGTGATGAAGTGTGGCCAGTTCCCGACCTATAATGGTGGAATTAATTCTTAATGTTGTTACGATTACTTCGAACATGTTTAGTAGTAATATTATAATTTATATTTTTATATTATAAAATATTTTGCATATTATTTCGGGGCCTGAACAAAAAACCAAGAATAGTCACTCTCTCTAATGCTCAAAATGGTGATTTGATCGTCGGAGAGCAGTAAGAGGCAGATGAAGAAGCTGCAACCCTACCAGAACCCCACACTTTGGAGAGTATTGATGCCTCCTAAACATCACCTACACAATGTCAAACATCAAGGAGCAAAGCGATCTTCTCCACTCGAGGAATCTTTCTTCTTCTTCTGCATTTGCGTTCCAAATTCATGACTAGCGGCCTTATTACAATTTAAGCTGCCAATGTCGTTTACCCCGAGTGTTGGCGAATCGCTTTGAGGACTTCGTTGCATCTCTGTGCTTTGTGCTTGTGCCACAATGGCGGTAGTATGTGGAGTGATGGAGTGGATAATTTCTAACTTAACTTCCTCCTTGAATATTACTTACCAGTGTCCTGAACAATATGATTGGAGTTTTGTTCGCTAAACATGCCAGGCGGTGGATTTGGATCCGTAACAAGTGATAATTGATCAAGAAAGACAATCATGCGCTCCTTATTCTTCAATATAAAAGGATTGACCACCTCCATGTATTGTTCCTGGAATGGTTAAACAAAAGCAAGCACGTATTAAATTAGTATTTATACACGAAACCCTGCTGCAAAACCCACCTTGCCGCCGAACTCTATTAGATTTGCTAGATTCTGCAAGCATTTGGCTACCATAATTAGCGAACGCGTGGCCATGGTCGGTGGTGTCTCGCTAACCAGGCCAAACTGACGAGGGTTCAGCAATGATGGGCATAGCAGACGTAGAAATATGAAACCAGAGACAACGCGTGTGCGCACCAAGCGCTCAGTTGGCCACTTGGCTACGACGGCCTTCTGCAAGCAATTACATATGTAGCGCACACTGCGTGGGCACGCCTCAGGCGAGGTGAATATCGAATGCGTCACCGAATCGAGTATCTGCAACAAAAATTCGGCATTCGAACAAGCATCATCGTTCACATCCATCTTGGTGGGATTGAGTTCGGCCGATTGCTTGCTGTCGAGTATGCGCTGCACCGTCTCCGAAACAGCGGCGTGCAAGAAACCCGAGCACTCAGTGCGCATGTGCAAATCCATTAGTGTGGTGGCCAGCGAGGCGCCGCGGAATAGTGTAGTCGTTTCGTTTTCACGGGCGATTTCCGCCTGGCAGAGTATGCGTATCAGTTCCGTCTCGCGTTTCTCATGACGGAAAACACGTAGTAGCGCCGTAGCGAGCGGCACGCGATCATTGTGACAAAGTTCGGCCAAAGCTTTAACCACGCACAACTCGGGCTCGAGCAGCAACTCCTGCAACGGACTGTACTCCTCGCAGGGCATAATCAAGTCATCCAAATACCGCATGCGCAAACGAAGTGAACCCCACTCGCCCATGGGTGTCATGCCGGTGAGCTGATGCCAGCCCTCCGTCTCTTGACCGTTCCTCAGACTGGCCAAATCAATAGTGAGCTCGGCGACTTCCGAGTCTTTGCCGCGCTTTCCACGCGAAATGAGTGTAATTGTGAGCGAGACCACATCCGGAGGCACATCGCTGTAAAATAGAAAAATTCAATAAGTTCATTAGTGTTCACCCTAATGCACCGTCGTTTACTTACTCCAAAACGAATTCCTCCTCCCACACTGGATCGGGCGCGATCTTCACACGCGTCTTGCCCACCTTTACCTGATTCAACGAGATGCTGCAGTAAGGATGTGGCACCAATTTGAATGGCAGCTTGTGAGCCTCGAGCACATGCAAATTCAGGCAGCGCAACTCACGCAAGCACGGCACTTTGATTTGCGCTCGACTGAACTGTGAACTGCATTGTGCTTTGAGCGCATTGATCCATTCCACGTACGTCTCCTGCGTCGCGCACAGATACGTATTGTTAGCCAGGCATGGCAGTGCGCGCTCGACTATTTGAAAACAATATGGCCGCTCCCATAGCGATTCATGGCACTGGTATAGATACGCACACGACAGATCGATAAGACCCTTCGGTTTAGTCTTTTTTGGATTGTCATAGAAGCAGAGATGTGTTTCGCTGCCCTCGCTGATAAGCGCAAAGTACAATTGTTTCCATTTGGCTGTCTTATCGGACTTCTTGAACAAATGGCCGTGATGTTTGATGCCCTTTATCTTCTTCAAACCGATTTGATCGCGACATTCACGCAGAGTTGCATAAATTTTTTCGGCTGCCTTCTCCACCACGAACTGCTGATTGAATTCAGGCTGTGAACCATTTACCACCTTGCAAGAAGTGAGAAAAGAGAAGTAATGTAAGTATAAATAAATATAAATTAATATAAAAATAGTGATGTCAATGAACTTACTGGATGGCTGAGTGAGTGACCTTCGACGATTTGTTCTTTGCGATAACGATTGATCACTGCATCCAAGCACTCGAAAGTGCGACCGCCCATCAGATAGCGAACGCCCTTCTTTTCAATGCGAAAGCGTTGAATTTGATTATTAATGTGAAAGAAGAGCGAATAATCGCCAGGCGAATTATCGCTTGGGCGCACTAGAAAGCTGCCTGGACCAGCTATTGATCAGTTGGGTAGAAGAAAAGCATTTTTAAAGCAATTGTAGGAAATTGAAAATAAGCACTCGCCACTTACCTTTCACCAGCATGTCGACTGCTTCATTCTTAGTGCAATTCGGATGGAACCATGGAAACACCGTATTTGGGTCGATTGCCGGATCCAAATCTTCGACTAGTTCACGGAAGATCATACCCTGCTCTCCAGTGCGATGTGCTGTCACCCACAGCCAACCGTCGCCCATGTCATTATGTACAAAAAATATATCACCCTTTTGAAAGCTCAACTCATCGGTATCAGCCATTTTGGTATAGGGTAAATGGGCAACAACACGTTTCTTATCATTCACTGGCTCCGGCGGTGGCACTGGTAGAACCAGGCGTTCACGTTTCAACAAATCGCTGCATGAGGTGTAGTAGCCAACGAGATCGCTCAGCGAAACGAATTGACGTCCGCCAATATAGAAATCACCACACACGGCAGTAATGCTGACGAAGAAAGTGAGGAGGAGAGAAATAAATTTGCTTGGGAGCATTAATTATTTAAATTACTCACCGAAAATGATTAATGCCAGTGCGTCCTAAATAACTTAATACATATGAGCCAGGCTTGCGATCGCTTTCACGTACTGAAAAAGAGTTTTGGAAACCAGAAAAATTTTCATATTAAATAATTATTTCTGATCAAAAACATTTCGTGAAAAAATTCCTTTGTATGCATCTAATATTTTATTATCTTCTAGCAGTCTCTGTCTAACCTACCCAAATAACTGCCCAATTTGCCAGTTCCACGTAGTCGCGATTCCGCAGAATAACGATCCAAACGCCCATGATACCATTCACTCTCCGGTGGTGCAATTATGGCTGGTCGCTCACCTACAAAAATAATTGTAAAATTGTAAAAAATTATGGATGTTGTGGGATTCTTGGAAATCCAAAATTCTAAATTACTGGAAAATAGTGTAATATAAACATTCCGACACTCACCATTCAACATATTTGGGCCATCAAACTCATCCTGATCTAATTCCTGGGCCAAGTCACCCATATCGATGCCTCCTGTGGCCATTAGTGCGCTTATACCAAAAGCAGCTAAATTACCGTCATCTAAGCCCCCAGCTGGTGAACCAAGTTTATCCTTATGTATGGCAGCATCCACATTCCCTAGACGCATTAAATCTGCCATAGTGTGTAGGCCAAAGCGAATTTAGTAAATATTTATTTGTTATTTGCTTTTTAGCTCAATATGTATATTTGTATGATTTGTTGAATATTTTAAGAAATTAATTAAATATTGTAGTTCCCGCTAAAGCTGCACACACACAATATTGAGTTCAGTAGAGTAGAGTGGAGTAGACTAGTTTGTCAGTGATATTTTTGCAATTTCTTTTCGATTGCTTTCTGGCGCGTGCAATGTAGTTTATGACGTATGCGATTCTAATTATATACGTATATTTGTATGTTGAAATGCTAAGAGAATGTTGTGCGCACACACAAATTTTGCGAATGATGAGGTTTTGCTTTAATGACGTTAGCACAAAATAAAAAATGTTAACACGCTATTAGTCTAGTTAATAATAGTCTGTGAGCAAATGCGATTCAACGATAACGTAAGTATTTGACAAATATGTACATACTATATATATTTTGGCCTGAATGCAGCAGTGATTAGCGAGTGAGTCAGTGATGACAACGATATATGACAGGTTAAAACTGCAAAAAAATATAAAGCATAAATTTGCATCTATAGTACAAATGAAACAAAAAACAATGCGAATAATAACAAATGAAAGGTAGGCATTCATTCATTCACACACACAATTTATACAAAAGCGATTACAGAAATATTGAAAAAGCTTGCAACTCAAGAAGATTCTTATTCAAACAGTCTTATAGAATGCAACAGAAAAGTTAAAATAAAATAGGAAGAAGCAGCAGCGGCAACAAACAGCAACAACGGTAGACAGCACCACAGGAAAAAGGAAGTGAAAAAGCGGAAAAGAAGGTGAGGCACCAGACAATATTAGTGAGCGTCGCCGAGCTGGAATAACAACGTGCGTGGCGGTTCGACGTCGACGGCGAACAGTGCGCCGTATCAATGCACAACCTTTAAAATGTGTAGACAAAAATATTATTGACTTTCTTGAATGAAGACACAATAATATTGGTAAATAAATAAGTTGATGTTGTCAACAGAAAACAATAAAGAAAACTTAATCAAATAAATCAATGATATTTAAAACTATTCACAAATATTGTCTTTTAAAGAATTGATGTAGGTAAATATTGTAGATAAATAAAATCAAATGGTAATTCTAAAATCGCAATAAAACAAATTTTTGTTTTCAATTTTTCTTTTCTACCATTATGCTGCTTCCTTTGTTTACCATTAAGTCACTGTGTATAGACGTTTTGGTCGTTTTATGCTCTCGCCGCTTCTAAGTGCATTGGCCAGCGCGACGACGGCAACCTAATGTTCAAAAAGGCAGACACTTGCGGTATGACTCAGGAGTAGGGATGAAATGGATGCATGAACACTCGTTAAATCGGCACAAACACGTATACATAAATATAACTTTCTATAGCAGAACGTTGCTGAAGTTGTATATATGTACGTCTAGACGGAATTATATGGGCAAAACATAAACTCAATTAGGTTTGTGGGCGATGACAGACGCAGCTGCCTGCATGGAATACCACGACATTGAATGGATATTTCACAAATCCGTGAGAATTACAAAGTCGCCAGAGTATGCAAAAAAATTACTATTTTACTCCAGCACTTTTATGTCTATCAAGACTCTGACTCAGCGTGTGGCACACGTATGCGAGAATGCAATATATTTTTCTTTAACGACGTGACTTACCACCGCACAAAATTCAATTAGAAAAACTTCACTTCAATTAACATTTGTTGAAAATTTACTTCTTCGCTTTGGAAATAAGTACTTAAATAGATGAAATAAAAAGTAATCCCTACAGCGTTACTATGCTTATTATTACTATACTCTCGTTTATTATTTCCACTCGTACGTTTTCCAATTGTAATCTTTTCAAATTAACGCGACAACAACGATGTCTACTAATGCGAACGACCACCACTAGACTACCCTAGCAAGCAGCGGAAAACAACGAAGTAGCGTCTACGATATTTAACAACGCATTGACAAAGACGACGACTGCGACGGCGCTAACAAAGCCGTAGGAAACACCGACATCAAAATATGACGAATACACTAGCTAACTTAGCGACGTACTGCCGAATAACCTAAGAGCAAGCAAAGTCGTAAAGTCACAGTCTTGGCGTACGCTGCCCGGTTGGTTCGAAGCTGCACTGCGTCGTCTTGATGTTGCTGCACGGTGCTTGGAACTTAATTGAACACTTTCAATTTTCACTGCATTACCCCTAGGCATATATCCATAAATGCATTCCACCCTCCCAACGTTGGGTGCTTTAACAATTTTCACTTAGATGCAAGCACATGAACATGCACACATTTATTAAATTAAAGGTACATTTTTGCCACTCACATTACTCCTGCATTTCGTTCCTTTGCGACTCAATCAGTGCTGCAGCCGCGCCTCCTTTAACATAAACACCAATTTTTACACCAATTCCAATCAACAATAAGCCAACGCAAGGCAACACTTAATTTTTCGCACTCGCACAGACTTTATACTTATTTACGACACACCCTTATACATTTTCAGCGTAATTTATCTGTTAATACAAATAAAAGCGAATTTGATAATTTATTGAAAAACTTTCAATAATAAAGGGAAAAAATTTCTGGATATGAAAGAATTTTTCTACAACTTCACTTGCAAGCAAATTTTTTATTCTTGTTCGTCTTCAGAGAACGTCAATACAAGGCGAGGTGCAAAAGCGATAAGAGCATATGGTTGCATTGACCAACCGAAATTAACCTTTAAAATGTTTACGAATTTGACAATCTTAGCAAGTACAACAACCGATGTCGAACAGTACGACAGTGAACTTCAAACTATACTGTGACGCCGAATCAGTAATATGTCACATCTTGACATTGATGATTAAAAAAAACAATAAATGCAATATAAATTAGTAATAAATTAAAAATAAATTTAAAAAAAAAAATATTTTACAGAAATATCTACGAGATCTTTTTCATTAAAACTAATAATATAAGTGCCTTAAAAACCATACTTAAATCATTTTCTTAAATACTTGTTTCTTTAGAAAATTTTATTCACATTCTTCATAGTATACGACAAAAATACTTATTTACGTTGTTATTGTTAAACACTTTTAAAAATTAATTTGCATTTGCTGTAACAAAATATGCTTAGGGATATTTAAGAAGTATATCAGCGTATATTTTAAAACATATTCCAAAACAAAGTAATAGAAAAGTTAAAATTCAAGAATATTTCAATAAGTTTTGTTTAACATTTGGTATTAATTTTTGTATAATAATAATTAAGAATTTATATGATATTTAAAATAAAAGAAATTATACGCTTAAGCTCTTCAGCATATCGAAAATTTATACACAAATTTTTGTTTGTATTATATTAAGTACATTCAAACATATATGGCCACGTATGCGACAAGTTTACAGTTTGTTTACAGAAACTGGTGCATATAAATTGCGTGTAAGGCTAGTTACAGACTTCTAATACCGAAATTTCCGATTTCATTTTAATACACAACATTTACTTATACTACTTATTCCAATATGTATACAAAATTATTTTTCCTTTTTTTCTTTTAATTGTTAAAACAATATTTAATAAATTAGTTTTCATTCGGTGTTAGAAAATGGCAACTTCACAAAAGTATTATTTGGTTTATTTATATTTTTAATACAAGTTTACAAATTTTTTAATAATTTTTTTTTTTTTTTGGTTTGGCAAAAAATTCGTATTTGTATTTACATCAACAATGCCATTGTTGTTCTCCAATTTTTTATATGACAAGAGGACTAGATTAGGAACCATATTTGTACATTTGCTAATTTTAATACATTTTAAAAAGTATGAAACATATTTAGAATAAACTATTTCATAATTACATATAATAAGTACTAAAGAAAAATACTGTATAACAAAAACGAAACTAAACAAATACTTAGAAATATTAAAAGGACAAATCCACAATAAAAAATGTTGAACACAAAAAATTTGACTGATAAAACTTACACATCTAATTACTCATTATTAAATGAAAATTATTGAATTACGGTTAACAGCGCGTACTGCAGCTGCTTTTGTGCACACACATCTATTTATACATTTTCACCAGCAAACACGCCACATCGCTCTCGTCAAACTCCATCTCCTCCGCATAGGCGTCCAACTCGAGTATTTCGAAGTTCTCTGCTGCCAATTTGAAAGCCTCGCTCAATGTCGCACATGTCGCACCACTTGCCGATGACGCCACCGAGTTGCCAACTGTGCACTCCTCCAGCTCTGCGTCGTCAGCAGCGTGGTCTTCTTTCGCACCACCAACAACTTTATCAGGCACAACGTCGTCTTTCCGTAAAGATGGCACACCATGCACCAAAGCGGCCGCATCATTTTCAATCATGCCGCACACTCCGTCCACTTGCTCCTCCTCCTCCTCCATATCCGTGTCGGACTAGCTGCTACTTGTCGGCGTTTGCAGACCATTCACTTTGCCGGGAAAGTGACACATGCATGCGGGCGTCGGATTATGCGCAACATTCGAGTCCAACTTCTTCGTTAGAGTCTTCCAATAATCGATCTGCGCATTTAACAGGTCAATTTTCCTCTCGCGCTCCTTTATCGCTAGCGACATGAGATAGTCATTGCTGCGACTATTGACGTTGGGTGTGCCACCGATGCCGCTGCTGCTGCCACTGCTGCTGTTGCTGTGATTGTGCAGGCCACCACCACCGCCACCACCGCTGCCGCCATGACCATGTCCATTGTGATTGTGTGTGTGGTGATGGCTGTGGCTGTGGCCGTGGCCATGGCCGTGACTGCTCTTGTGCAGGCCGGCGTAGCCAGCGTTTGCGTTCAAGCTCAGCAACAGCTGATTTGTACTATTGATAAGGTTGTTGTTGCTATTGCTATTGCTATTAGCTGCGTGCGTGGCGCGCTGCAGTTGCGGCAATGGCGGCTCTGGCGGATGCACCGCACTCAAACCGAGACCGTTGAGTAGCAATTGCTGTGCGGCTTGCTGCTCGGCGCTCACCTGGTGACGCGCGCTGGGCGTATGGCGACCACCATTATGTGGGCCATGACCATTCGCATTGCTGTTTGCATTATTACCGTTATTATTGTTGTTTGGTATATTCAGCGCCGAATTATTGCCGCCATTCTGTAGCGCCTTGAGGTTCGCCAAGCTGCCAATGCTGCCGACCCGTATGCCGCCAACATTTTGTATTGTCACTTCGGGTTGTTGTTGTTGCGACGAATTTTGATGTAGTCCATTTGAGGTGATGGAGGCGCGTTGTGACGCATGCGTCGATTGTATAGGTGTAGATTGGCGTAAATCGGTGGCGAAAATCTCATCATCTTCCTCCTCTAAGCAAACCTCGGGTATATCTTTGGAACTCAGGCAGTCACCATCGTCATCGTCCATATCCTCAGGCGCCTGTGACTGATCATTATCGCTGATGTCTTCGGATTTAATGACAATCACATCGGGATCCATGCCATCGTAGCCGAACGAGGCAAGTTGTGGGAAGGGGTTCTAATGGAAAAGATAGAGGAAAAGAAAGTGAGTAGAAGAGAGTAAGTAAAACTCGCTACGAAAGTTGAAGTTGAATTTTACACAGAGAAATTACACAGAGAAATAGATTTAATTCCGTTTAATTATATACTTTTATTCTGTCGCAATTCGTCGTATTATCGCACGTGCCCAGTTGCCCAGTTGCCGATTTTAATCTGTGCTGCATGTAAACCACACTTATAATCAATCGCACCCCAATGCCGACACCAACAAATATCGCCCCATTTACCTAAGCGCTTACCTCCTAACCGCTTCGACAACTACAATTGAGCACCTCACCTCAATTTGTGATTACCATCCCTGCGCCACAGGGCTTGGGTATACAAATATCAATTATTTTATCATTTTGAACTCACCTTTGAGTCATCATAGTCATCGTCGTATTTATGCTGCCGATTACTGCCGTACCCACCATTGCCAATGCCGCTGCCACCGTTCGGTGACATCTGTTCGGATATGTATTGTGCGACGGACTCCTGTTGCGACAGCGTATTCAACAGATCCATGAATGTGCGATTGCCTTTGCCCTCGCCGCAGAGATCCTTCTTCAGCAGCAATTTCATATTTTTGTAGAGCTGACGTAATTGTTTGGAGGAGCGCTGATGATAGACGCGCGCATTGAACTCCTTTGCTATTTGGCGCCACACTTCGTCCTTCTTCCGATTCGACTCGGCGTCGGTGCGTTTATTCTCGATGACATCCTTGTATTGAGCGGCGAACCCCAGCACCATGTTGCGCTCCCGTTGCGTGTAGCGGGGAGTCTTCTCCATCTTCATGCGCTTTTTGTGAGACGTTTTGAAGCTGCCGCACAGCAACCGTATTTATATGAAACAATACAACAAGGAAATATATACACAATAAGATTTGCTGGAATATTGCGCGGAACTTAATGAAATAACTGCTAAAAGCGCTAAAATACGCAACAACGAACCGCACAGCCAACTGTGTGTGTTGAGCTGTGAGCAAAGTAAAACGGACTGGATGGTTAGACTCGGCCCAGAGCGCGACTGGCTGACTGATAGCCGCCTGACGATAAAAACCGTGAAAACTCGTGTTCGTTTGCGTAAGTGCGCACACACATACACTCGCACATGCAAACCCACACTGTCTCTGTGTGTGCGTTCGCTTTTGCTGCCGTTGCGTTCTTGAACGCTTTTCGGTCTTTCTGTTATTATTAATTAATAAGCATTTGACAAAAACTCAGCCAAAGCAGGGCGCAGCGCGCGCACTCAGCCACTCAATCAGCCCCAAACCAGTAGGCAAACCAAGCGGCCACTCGGCTAGCGGCTAGGCAATTGTTTCGGGCTCAATGCGCCCAACGTCGGCTAGCACAAACATACGCGCTCACACACACAGTTATATCAGAGTAGAGAGTGCGTTTGGTAGAGGTGAGATATCGTCTGACGCGGCAGTGATAACGATTTTCGTTTAATGATAAGCTCACAATGTTTTCGGCGAACTGAAGCTTAGTCTCGCCATTTCGTCAAAATGCTTTAACACTATCTCGTAGCTGGATAAAATCGATTTTTTTTTTTTTTTAAATACAGTTTTTTTTTACTGAACTGAAATTAATTTTAATCTAAAAGCTCGACAAACAGTCTGAAAATAAGTCCGGTTTAATAATTTAATAAACTTTAAAGCTTAACAAACAAACAGAAGACACGTCAAAGCAACCTTAAAAAGTAGCCTTAAGAAAGCTTAGCCTGTAAAAGCTCAAGGGTACACATAAAATGAAAGCTTTCCAAGTATTACGTCCTTAAGCTCGAAAACGTACATGCACATTTTTTTACTATTCAATCGTAGCCCAATGAAAATTAAGGTGAGAAGTTTGCATAGGTTTTATTAATTATTTTTATTAAGTAACTGTATCTACAATATTTGCTCAAAACTATGTTTGGACATAAAGAAAGCCTTTCATATCACAATAAATAGCTGCTCTATTGACATACACGATTTAATATGAATACATATACATACATATATGTAGACATATACATATGTATATACCTGGGTGTGCGTGTGTGTGCGAGCACTAAACACCATCCTGGCACTAGGGAATAACTCAGCGCTGGAAAAAGCACCTGATAAAGACATATTGTACATATGTATATACAATATTATAAATCGAGTATTTACGGCAAATATCTAATCTATAAATTGAAAATCTACTCATACACATACATACACACACACATATATATATATATAGCAGCTTTAATGTTAATGCCTTAGAGTGAAATTCAAGTTAAACCGATATTAATCATTAGCGAATCGGCGGAAAAATTAACAGAGTGCAAAAAACTATGCAATTGATTATTACTGGGTGCAACGGTGGGGTGCGGGGAGCATGGAACACTATTACAAACCACACTTTTGTCTAAGCAAAGCTGACAATGACAAGCTTAATGCTACATGAGAAACAAAGCATTGATTAGCATGCCCCTAGACTTGAGCGAACATGCAATACACCCATACATACATACATACATGCGTATATACATTTATGTAAACAATATATTAAAATGTGGCGATCATTTCAATATAAGAAGCGCTTTAAGTCCAGTTTGAGAAATGACAATAATGCAAATAGTAGAATTTATTGTCAGACTGAATGTGTGTGCCTCTGTGTGCTTGTGTGTGTGTGTGTAAACAATGCGCACCGACTGTGTATTTAAGATTGCAACACTGGAATGGGGGATTAAATAGGTCAACAAAAAGTAGAGAGCCACCGAGGCAGGCTGCCAGACTGTGCAGTCCGTGCAGAAAGTCCGAGAAGTACACGAGCGCCATACGTGCCTAAGCCCCACTCCATTCAACCTGCCGCCCAAACGTGGCTGACATTGCGGAGTGGCAAGTGTAAGAAGACAAACGTACAAACATACAAACATACCTGTTGTTGTGGCAGTGTAGGAGAAATCTATTAAATTAGGCTATATCAACTGATAGCGCGCAAGCCAAAGCCAGCTGAGTCAGAGCTGCAAAGTGAATTTTATTTTGTATGCCTGCCTGCAGTCGCGTAGAAGTGGAGTGGAGGCAAACAAACACTCAGTCCGCCTCGTCAAAGTTTAAGATAAGATTGAAGCGCACACTGATAAGCCCGATAGTCGGTTCCAAAAGTAAATGATGTGGCATTGATATACACACATGCATATATTCTTGGGTGTATGTAGTCAAATATATATACGCATTAGTTTCATCAAGTGTACCTAGCAGGTGAAGTGATACTTTACGATATATGGTATGAGATAGTGCCATGAGTAAGTGGGGATTTATGGCGAAAGACAACTAACATTACATTACAAAAGCGCAGATCACGACTCTAGGGCTTTCGATGAACGGTGATCGAACAAAATTTTCATAACAAGCTAATTGGTTTTGAATTTATTTTCACCTAACCTCACATTTGGTGATATACATCCTTAAATAAAACCGCACAAACAGATTGGAAAGGACTTTTTCTTTAGCAGGATTATTTGAAACCAAAAAAATTGAAGCCCACAATATACGCCCACTTGTTACGCACTCCCACACTTGTTATGTTCTCTTCAGTAAACATCAGAAACATTTCTGGGGACACAACTCTTGAAAAGACGAGTTTATTGGTCCTAACGTTAGATATCATTGACTCTTACCACTAATCCCCATATGGTGCTTAAGCCATCAGTACAAGATAATTTTATCAAAGCTTAAGAGGCCCCAGCTCGTCCCCCTTAATAATCGTCAGTTTATTAGACAAGAAGTTGGACTTCTTCGAATCCGACGTCTTGTGGTGTTCGACACCCAATTTCTTCGACACATTTGTATAGACATTAACGGTCAGATCGCAATAATAGATCAAACAACTGATTTACAATGTGAAAAGTGAGTCTTAACGTCCAAAGAATGCATTTTAGACTGTGTTCGAGTTCGAGTTGTTTTCAAATATCTAGTGAACAGATAAATCATCTGCGAGCAGTCTAAGTTCGTATTAATATCAGTTGAGCGAAAAAAAAAGATTTTCTGACCCTAACAATCGAGATTTTTCATATCCGGAAATTGGCCAATTTGCCATTGTGGGCTTGAGAAATATGTCCTAGGGAAATTTTTCAATCGTTTTCAATATTATTAAATCTTTCTTGTTTTATAGCTTATAGCACAAAGCTTCTGTGTGACTATTTCACCATAATACAACTTCTTTCGGTTTCAGTAAATATTTAATACATTATTTATCAAGATAGTGCAATGCAAAAACAACAATAACCAAAGCACTGACTCGACAATTACAAAAATAATGAAAATAAACGAGGTCTTTATCTTGTCTCGGGGCCTTGTATTGTGTTATTTTATAAGCTTTTCTTTTCTAATGAACAAATATACACACCCACACAAACACACGTGCAATCCTTGGCTAAGTACTTGATAAACATGAAATTATAACAGTTAGGTGGGGTGCATGAGCATGTGTTTTGTTTCGAAACGATACGAGTTCAAACGCATGGCTTTGACGATGAGCCACAATTACACCAATACATGCAAAGGCACATACCACACACATATACACACATATAAACATATTTGCAGTCATACGCAAGGTGTGTATTACTTTTAAAGTCGTGCACACACAGGTGAATCTGCTGATAAGAGTCCGATAACAGTACTGATTTCTGATTTCTGAGTGCCCCTCGCCACACTACTCTTCTACTTGGTACTTGATACACTCTCGCCATCATGCAAGCATTGAGCCTCAGCCAAGGCACTCAAGCCTATGTTCTGCACTACCTTCCCTTCTATATACAGAAGTATACATGGTATATCTATTATATTATTCACATATATTTATATGCATATAAGAATCTTTTGCCTTAGTATGTCTGCAGATAGTGGCTAAAGTGTCGCAGTCGGAGTTTACCATGAGCAGCGCCGTTTAAAGCTAATTGCGACATAAAGCCAAAAGTAGAAAGAGCACACAAATGGTATATAGAGCGCTTTTAATCTACCGCAGTGAGCATTATATTTTATTTACTTATTTTCACTTTCTCATTAGATATCTGGCTGTCAGGAATAACATAAAAGGGCTTTAGATTCGGTTGATATTACATGAGATATGGCTGGGGATGAGTATTTGACACTTAAAGTGCAACTGCGTGTTTGGCAAATTTCCTTTAAGGTAGCGAATTCGGTAACATTAATATTTAATTTACGATCTATGAGCTATAAACTATTATAAAATATATCTTGACACCCCCTCGGCGGTTCGAAGACGGCTAACAAATGTCTTCTTATAACAAAAAATGCATGATCACCACAGGAATGCGCGTGAATTGAGATATCCCAAATAGCGAAAAGTGGTTTCTAAAAGCGGATGCACTTCGAGAAACTCTTAATAGACTCGGAGTGGATTTCTGACATGAAAAAGATTCAGAATCGAGTTAATTCAATAATTCAATCAATAATTTAATCGAGAATAATCGAGTTTGTTGTTCATAGACATTTCAAAAGGGTTTGTAGATCACTTAAAAATCAGTTAATATCTCACTAAATAACTGTAATTGTGCTTCTGTAAACATTTTCGGAGGCATTCGTATGAGGAGGGTCCCAAAAATATATAGTCTACAAATGCAAAACATTTAGAAAAGTTTATTATTGCCTAAAGGTAATCCATATACATATGTACATATACATATGTACATACACGATAGTCCTAAATTTGTATTGATCTTGTCTTTGCATTCGATAACGAGTAGATGCGATTATAAAAGACGGTTTAAATTAAAAAAGTGATTGATTAAATTTGAAAAAGCCGTACGTGTAGGTTTTCAAATGTCTCCTGAGACACAATAAAGATATTAAGATTAAGATAAGATTCATCCTTACTTACTACAAATAGTTTGTACTACGTAGATACAAATACACATTTCTAAACGAGAGAATATATTAGAACTAGATATATATTATATATTTATATGCATAATGTTTATACGAAATTCTTTCATTGCTGACTCAAAATAATTTTCCAAGCGGAAAAACAAACCAGTCCAATACTCTTAGTACCGAGAAATCAGCTCAGTTTATGCCAACACATACACATACATCTCTTTACATACATACACATACAAGTGCAGCTGTATAAAATTTTCCGAATAAATATACTAAAAAAAAAAGCGCCTCATAAAGCTACATTAATACGTTTCAATATGCACACACACACACACACATACATACATACATACAATAGTGTGTATGTAGATAGCGACGAAGAAAATGGGAAATTTATTTTTGGCCAAGCCAAAATCATAAACAAGAAAAGCCAAAGTGAGCAAAAGGGATGGAAGGGATCGGATTTCTTTTTGAGTTAATATGTACATTTGTGAGCATGTGTGTGTGCTTTAAAATAGCGATCAACGCGATCTGAGCGGCTACTACTTATAGCCGATGAGCGCTTAGTTGGAAGCAGACAGAGTTTATTTAAAAATAGGCGAATAGTTTCTCCATCGATTTGAGAAAAGGAATAGTTATTATTTTTGAAATTGCTTAAATTGATTTTTTAAAAGAAGGAAAATACTAAAAAATAATTGAAATTTAAATAAAATTTATTGAGTACAATATTAAAAAGAAAGAGGCAATAGGGATGAGAAGATTTTATTAATACTAATACCCCTTTAATTTAATGTAATAATAAAAGAAATAATTTGAAGCTTCAGAAATGTTTTTTAAATGAGTGAAGATTCCACTGATCGATATACGTACAAATAATATTTAGAAATCGTTAAATATTTTAAACTCCCATTGCCCTATACCATACCCATAACCCAGAAATGTGTATACAAAAGAATTCAAATGCGAGTTGCAACATTATTTAATGTAAGATCAGGACTGAAGCCGGTAAAGGTGGCTGCAGCGTCGAAAAAACGCAAGCAACCAGCAAATACACTCACAGAGCGCTGGTTATTTATAGTTAGACGATTGACAGTAGAATTTATCGCGCATCTTCGAAACACGAGACACCTTAATGAAAGATCTTGCAGCGCACTTTCTTTGAAGAAAGTAATGAAAAATAATTAAAGAAAGTATTACCACTCCAAAGCACTAGATTCTAAACTCGTGAAAAAAGACACACACAACTTTACATACCTGAAATTATTTCTAATCCCTCCTCCAACTTGTAATGGTAGTGCAGAGCCAACCGCCAATAACAAAACCGTATTTTCGTATTGAATTTGTGGCTCCCTTTTGTTGATCAACACGCGTATACGCAACCAATAAGCTAAATTAAACAAACGATCGGCCAACAGACGATCTAACGAGCGATCGTATAAGTGAATGTAAGAGTGCGCACGCGAGGGAGAGCAGAGCAAGTGAACAGAGCAAGGCAGCTGGTCGGTGAAACAAGCAAGCAGTCAGCTAACCAGCTAACGAGCCAACCAACAGAGCCGAACGTACGTACGAACAAACAACCGTTTAAACGTACAAACGAGCGATCGCGCACAGAAACCACTAACGCTTTAAACCTTGGACTAAAATTAAATCGAAATGAATTCACGCCAAGATGTGGTGGCCAAAAAGTTCAAGCGAAAGCGGGCACGAAGGCACGAACACACGAACGCTTTAAACAGAGAGAGAGAGAGAAAGGGAGAGAGCACGCACACACTCAAGCGAGCAGGCGTGTAATGTCTGCGAGAGGGATTTCGTTTAGCTTGTGGCCGCATTGCTTGTTGGGTGTGTATCGGTGTATGGGTAGGCCGGGTTGGTCAAAAGCTGTATGCTATTGCGTCTTGGTATAAGCAGGCCACAAGGAGAATGGAGAAAATGGAAAAGTACGCAGAAAGTCGACGTTATGCCAAATGCCGTGTAAAAATGTAATGCGCATACGATTGTGGGTGTGTGTGTCCGCCCACATACGCGTCAATTGCGTAGCGTAGAACTTTTGTTTATTTTCATATCCGCCACAAGCACCAAGACATCACTTGGTTGCCTGCTTGAGATCGTTGCTTTCGAACTTACCTCGTATAGTACGGAGGAATGGCACCAACACTGCGGCTGCTGCGACACCAGTACTGCACACCGCTCCGTATACTGAACAAACTTGGACCTGCGTTGCACTAATGTTACTTATACTTAATAGTACACTTATGTGTACCATGTGTACTTGGCTGATCGATCGCTTCAATCGTTGATCACTTTCGGTAGCCTGATCAGCGTGGATCTCTTGGCTTCCTTCAAATCTCTATGTTATTGTTATTTTCTTTTTTCTTTCTGAATGCGCGGATTCAGTGGCACTTCACTGCTTTGGTTTTGCCTTGGTGTGCCTTGGTGTGCTTTGTTGTTTGTTATGTGCTACTTCCACCTCGCCGTTTACGACGAAACAAAGACGCGTGCACAGCGTTCAAAGACAGAACACAGACTAGCCAAGAGTTGTGCTCGTACAAAGACGATGTTTGAATTCTATTTTTAATTAACAAATTTATTTCACCAACAAATCGCTGCAAAGGAATTCAATATTTGAAGAACGTTAATGTGGGCGAACGCCATAAAGTGGCGGCGAAGCGGGCGAAGGCGGCTCGTTGCGCTACTCTGTTCAGGTTAGCCAAAAGAACTGCTTAGTTTACTTTGTGTTTTTGGTCTTTTCGGTGTTTTTGCTTATTTTCTTTGTTTTTGTAGTTTTGAATTTTCGAATACTAAATGAAAAGACGGCGCCGTGGCACAAGTAATCGACGTGTCGGGATACGAGCAAACACTGAAATAGAAAGATGAACTCAAATTGGCGCTGAGCGTTGGAAATTGGCTGCGCTTGATTGAAAACAATGCTCATTTATAAATGGCGTAAAATGTTTAGATTGGAAAACTTTTGTGTATCTCAGTTGAAGCTACATAAGGCAGCCAGAGCGTACAATTCTATTTATAAAAGGTACTTAACATAAGAAGAATGACCGCACGAATTTTGGTGAAACACGAATTCGATTAATAATTAGTGTCTCCGAATCAAATAGGAAAAGCGAGACTCGAATACCGTCTAAGGGATACCAGGCAAAATAACGCTTCACTGCTCAGAAAGGAAAGAATCCTTTGGGGATCTTCAAAAAATCGAGGCAATGCTTAGCGATCGTTAGTGCATTACTTTCGTAGCTTAGTAGGCTTAACTTAAATTAGCCAAATTGTTGCTGCACCAAACTAGCCAACTAAACTAAGCCAAAGATCTCTGCATAATCAAACTAGTATTACGCTAATCTGAAGGCATATGACGGAGCTGAGCTCAAAGCAGGCTTGGAATTGGTCTTAGTCGCTTCAAACAGCAGTTTATGCGGAATGTCAAGCAGAATTGTCAAGCATGGTGACTTTCTACCTCAAAATCGCAGTGCATTTTCAAAATTTACAACAATTTAAGTTAAACTTATGTTATGGCAAAAGCAATAACCAATCTTTGGAACTTTGTAATTTTTAAGCTGATATCTGGGAAAATGTTGAAGTTATGAAACAATAGTGGTTGAGGTCGATTTTAGGCAATTTGCTAATTTGGGGTTTTTTCAAAATACTTTTCTAGTAAAAGTTATAGCAGTATTTCTAGTTTACTATACTTGGAGCTTTTAGCTTTGAAATGATGAATAATTCATAAAAATATACGAAAAATTAACAAAGTTATCGAATTTTTTAACTAAGTTGTTGGTTATGATAAAGTTTGGTTTTCGGTGTTTTTTCGAATAAAAACAATATATAAGTATTGTAAGCTTATCGGAAAATGTTGCTATAGAGCCAGTTTTGTTCCTGAGAAATTCGGTTTAAGAAACCATTTAAATCCAATGTCTGCAGAGTCCTTCCACCAATTGGCGCAGGCGAATGCTTAGCTCGGTCGCAATCCGTAATTGCAGCTTATAAAGCTTTGTGCTGATATAGGATCTTGCGAAATAAGAACAACTAACATTGTATAAATCTTAGGTATATATATATAAAGTTTAGTATGTGTCCTCTTATCGATTACGAACTAAAAATCGTAATTTCGATAAAAGCAAACGAATTTCCTTAAACGTAAAATGTCTATAAACTTATTTATATTATTTATATGCACGTACAGAATTTTAGGCATATATGTAAGTACTTATGTTTACTTGTATGTGAACACATTTGGAATGTGTGTCATTAAAAGTGAAGAATAAATACCGAAAGCCTATCGCTTCAAGACCAAATGGCCCCACAAACGAGTATTACTTAGTACCGTGACGTGACTCAGCGCCCAAGCGCCCAAGCGCCCAAACGACCGACGGGCTGTCGGACTGACTAACTCACCGGCGACTACTGCTGTATGCCTAACTTCGAGACAGACTATGCCAAAACAAAAGCAATGTGCCGTCAAGCGCATTGCGAGAGAGCGAGAGAATGCAGGCGAAAAATATTGTGGAAGAGTGTAGGCGATTGCTAATCTCGGACTAAAAATAGCAAAAGATTTTGAAATATGTAGAAAAACGAAAATGCCTGCTTAAAGAAAAACCATGCATACGAAAATTCACTGCGTTGCATAGGTAACAAATAAAATGATATTAGAAGTTCGGCGATCGCCAGCAGCACCAATTTATGTAAATATGCGCAGAGAGGCGAAGGAGCGGAGTTTTTCAAATGTTTAGCATTTTTTTTTTTTTTTATGAAACACTCTTTCTGCAGCCACTGTGACAGCCAAATAGCATTGAACTGCGATTTGTCTAGGTGTTATTTTAAGATCAGTTCAATTACCTCCCGAAGGCATACGCTTAACTGTTGGCTGCCACAACAAGCCCACACTATGGCAGTCTTGTGAACAACGATGAAACAACGATGAAACAACGAATAAAGTGCGCGAAGCACGACTCTAGGAAGCCATAAATAAATCTGAACTCATCTCAGCACTTGAGCACAGAGACGAACCAACGCAACGCGCCGCGTCACGAATACCGAGCAGTACCGAGATGACAGGCTAGAGCCCTGGGTTTCCACTCCAGCAACGCGACATGCAAAAGGAATAAGCGCAGCACGACCAACAGCACACTTCTACCGTATTCAAGTGTAAAATATTTAATTACACGCAGACTAAGCCATTTAGGTGCGTGTGCGTGTGTGTGTGTGTGCGTCTGTGAGTGTGTGTGTAATTAGCATGCCACGCAGAGTTGACTCTGCATCTTTGATACCCTACTTTGAAGTAGCGATCAACACGAGCAACATATTGTGCGACTGAGAACTTTCGAATAGACACACATAAACATGCACCCATACATACACGCATACAATATGTGTGTACAAAATATTTCGGAAAAAGCGCACACAGCCAAACCACGATCGTTCCACTGAAGAAACGATCAGCAATACGATGCTAAGGTGTACACAGACACACACACACGCACACACAGGCATCTAACACACACGCAAACACACACACACATACATGCTGCGATATAAAACAGCGCGCACAAGTGCATTGCCAGAGCTGAGCGTCCATAAAATACGAACTCTGGCCGTTTATTTTTAAAACACGCATAAAATATACAAATGTATAAGTGCAACATTACAACAACCACAACAACAACAATAGTGCCAAGCGGTTATATGAAATCAGCGATTTTCCCCAATAAAGGCACGAGTGGCGTCTACACACACCGTCACAGAGGCCGCTCGTGCCACAATCCAAATTGAAGGCAGTGATCGAGGCTGAGCATTATTGCAAGACATCAGCGGAAAAGAGTGCACTGTGCACCATTACAACACTGTTACAACTTGTTTCGATGCTGAGTATCGACGTCAAGGAGCGACAGATATTATATACATATATGCGGGTTAAGTGGGACATTTCGATACGATTAAATGTTTTCAGATCAGAATCAGTTTTGAAATTTAAAACTTAAAAATATGTAATCCTTGGTCCTTTTAGCTTTGCAATAGTACTTTCGAAACCAAACAAAAAAAAAAAAAAAAAACAAGTTTCTTGGTATTAAGAAAATTATTTTATTTGAAAATTTGTTCGCTTGGTATTTCAGAACATATTAAACGAGTTTATAAATCAGCTGAACTTTGTATAATGCGAAATAAAGTTGTTTTTAGGTTGTCAGTAAGTTTTTGAATTCACTTTCACGCATATAATACAAAATTACTTAGTATATTATACCATTCACATAGCTCCGAGCCAACTAATTACATTACAGCGTTTCGCACACGTCCCCATTGTCCTTTCGACTGAAACGAACCGCGCCAATGAGCAAATAAACGTCACTAAGCCACCAGATATTTGTGTTTGGTTTGACCGCAGTCGCTCAGTCAGTTGATACGTTTTGAAACTAATCGATAGCAATTTAATGCCGAGCGAGGACATAAAAGCAATATAAAATGCGCCCAAGTGAGGCGAGGGCGGGTTGGCGTTGCCCAAGTGGGTGGCACTGAGACATGACGTGGAAACCACACACAGTTTCACAACAATCAAATCCGTGCAAGGTACAAGCAGCCAACGCCGCTGGAAGTTAAAGTAAAGCGAAAATAAAAGCCGAAATAAAACAACCGCCAGGATAATCGACGACAAAGCCGAAGAAAAGAACCAACGAAACCAATGAAAATCGGCAAAGCTGCGACTGACAAACCGAGCTACAAATCAAAGCGAATTTTCATAAATGATGTCTTAGGCCAGAAAGGAATAGACATATGGAAAGGTGCATAGAGGTGGGAATAGGAAAAATCAGATAATTGGGCACAGCAGGCAGCTATAAAATCGAAGCAACCGCGAAGCATAAGTGCAAGCGAATTTCGAAAGCAACAGTCGGCTTGTGGTGACAATCCACATGTATATTAAAATGTTAAAATGTTTAAATGTGTCTGTATAGTACAAGGCAATCATCAAATCACAAAGGCGCGCGAAAGGACTCTAAAGCGCCATTTAGGGCGCAGCGCTGATACCACCTAAAACTGGAACATATGGCAGGGGAGACTGAGGACAGCTTGGGTCGCGACGACTTACGGCTATTTACGGTTGTACGTGCATACGTGTGTGTGTCTATGTACTATGTGTGACAATAGACAAGTTGATGTCATAATCGAGAAAATGAAACACAATGTGCCATTAAAATGCGCGCTCGGCAAAGGCATTAGCACAGACAGACAGACATTTGGACAATTTGGATGACGACAGGATATTGAGCGCTGGAAGCCCACAGAACAACAGAAAACGAGGAGTGGCCGAAGCACTAATACGAGCAAGAAATCTGCACCGCGATTCAGAAGTCATGCACAAGCCTGCCAACAAAATAAACATACAACCTTCGCGGCTGGGAGATAATAAGCAGCCTTCTTCTTCCTTGCTGGGCGAGTCATAAGACACGTTTTAGACGCCGAGTGCGATGAATTTATTGAACCCAACTTTGTTGGAGAACACACACAATCACACACACACACACACTACGTGGTTGCCCGTAAAAGTGCTGTGGGGTGGTGTTGGTCTAGGTGGTGGGTCTTATGCAAAGCCGAGCTGTGTCTCTGCAGCAGGGGTTAGTAGTTGTAGTTGTGCATGAGTGTGACGATGCTGGGCTTGCTAACGCCGTCGTAGTTTAATGTTCGGTTTACTGTGGTTGGTGATAAAAGAGAGAGAGTAAGAAAGAGTAAGAGCGTAAAAGTAAGCTGAAGGCAGACTTAGAAAGGGCGCATTGAGCGCTGAGGAGCGCTCCCTTACTTTAACAGTATACTAAAGCTGTTACCTATATTGCAACGGTGTGTGTGCGTGTCATAGAAAAAATTGTAACTTTAGGCGCTGGCAACAAATATGAAAGCCAACAATAACTTTCATATCCAACTAATGAATTTCTACAGGAAATCGATTGAAAAGCACAATATGGCGTGAAATCATGTTTAAAGTCGGAATAGGAAAGCTTTATTAAGTTAAAATTAAATTTAATTAATGTGAAGCAGTCGAAATAAAATGTATTTGAAATTTTTTATTTTAAATTAAATTTTAATTGCATTCAGCCACATATGTGATCTGTCACAACTCAAACCATAGCTCACTGGGTTGTATAAGTCCGAGGGGGTTATTAAGCCGAATATGCCAATATCCAGCTGCACGGTTTCAATCTCAACTCATTCACATAGTAAAAGCCAAAGCAACCAAGGACATTTATGCACCTTAATGAGAGTGTTATATATCTTAATAAAAGATACTCAACCAATCAAATTTTTCATTTAACAAATCATTGCAATTTTTAATAAAAAATTAACGCTCACCAGTTGTAGCTCTTCCTTTAGAAGTTTCTCAATACCGCTAGAGTATTTTATCACATCCAATGCTTTTAAAAGCGTTGATCTATGTTTGTCCTATTACTTACTTCTGAGCTTATTGTTGTAACTCTATTTATTTGGTCTACTGATGATGAAATATTTGTCCAAACGCTTCACCAGCGATTGGAGCTTAACGTAAGTACATAAGTACACACACATTCGCTATTTTCAAAATGCTCCTTTAACAGCCCGGCACTAATATGAAATCACACTCATTGAACTGCACACTGTGAGCACAACAACACAACTGCTATGGCCGCTGTGAGTCCCGAGTAACAGCTCTTCTGTTCCAATTTGTTTAGCTTACGCTTTGGTCTGTGTTTGCACGTCACGTTATTCCTATTTTTGGCTTAGCTTTTCTCCTCGCCGTCACAGCCACTCTCAACCCCAATCACTGCTGCGCTTGAAACGAATAAACTCGAACTAGGTTTTGTTTTATCGGTGACAGTTGAACGCTTGCTTACTGTCCGTATGTTCAAAATAAGCCCACCACCACCCTTTCAGTGACTCTTAGTATTGTTTTTGTAATAGTTGTTGTTGGTTTTATAATATGGCAAGTTCGCTTGGATGCGTTTTATTTGGTTTTTTAGTGGTTTTGATTTTTTCAACCCCCACTGCAGTTACTTGTCAACAACCAAATGTCAAATTGAAACATCAAAGTGAGACCTAGATGTCGCTGAGGTAACTACCATATTGTTGGTTTATGTTACTATATTAGCCGCTTGCACATTGAATTTCATTTAGCAAATTCCTTTGCACATAGGATAATCGGGTTAAGTAAGTTGCATTTTCATTACAACTTACTGTTTCACATTTGAATATTTAAAGTTTCAGCAAAAAATTATGGCGACGATCATATTTGATTTGAAATACATTGCAACCCTGCAAATTAACCACCATGTTGAATTGAGTGACATTTTCATTCAAAAGCACTGCCTTACCCACCAAGTGACAGCTGTCCAATAGGTTCTTTTCCGGTTTAATTCATCACGAAGAAGGTACAATTTTACCTAAGTGAAAAATGAAATTGCTCAACATCCAAAGAAATATGTTAAACAAAGAAACAAATATATGCAAAAGTGCAAACACCAAAGTGTGATTTTGTTTATATGATATACATTTTCGCCAATTTTACACAAGCGATCCATAAAACTATAAAAAAAAATCCATTGTTATTTATATGATTGAATAAAGTATACTTATAAAATGTGTATTTGCAATTTTACAGAAATTAAACAACAATGGGACGGTACTCGCGAGAGCCAGAAAATGCTACAAAATCGTGCAAGGCGCGTGGACCTAATCTACGTGTACACTTCAAGGTGAGTGATTTTTCTGTTTTAAATATTGTGTATAAATAAGTGGTGTATTTGGTATATTATCATGATGGATGATGTAGACAGTATTTATCTTCAATTGATGGTGCTGCATTCTGAATGGAACTACAATTATATAAATGCATTTTGATATATTGACTTTGTTTACATGTTAAATTTTGACTGAAGTCTTATCAACTTGTGCTGCATCTTAAATCAGTGCTTAGAAAACTATGTGTTTCTTGATACTTTTGCAAAGATGCTAGAGGAAGTAAGTAGAGCGTCAAAGCCTGCGGCCAAGCATCAGCTGGGGAATCGTCATTTACTGCGATTAACCATCTAGAACTTGTGCTACAATTGCAACATAAACGTACTTCTTTGGTTATCTTTAAATTTAGAAACATAAGTAATAAGCTTATAACCAATAATAAATATTTTAGCATAATATGCGTTAAGATGTGCATAAAAAATACATGTGTACTTCTAAAATATTTATGCTTACATTAACTTAACAGGAAAACAGTGGTAAATATGCCTAACACTGCGATTCATCACTACCTGTCCTGTTGAACAAAAAATCAAAAGACTAAATATTTAAATAGCATCTTAAATCAGTGCGTGAAAGAAATATACTTTAGTGACACTTTTGCAAAGATGCTAGATTAAATAAGCAGCACTTTATAGGTTGCGGCCAAGCATCAGCTGGCGAGTTGCTACCTCCTGCGATTTGCCATCTAGAACTTGTGTCACAAATATAACGCGGTCTCCATCATTTATCTACAATCAAACACACGCACATCACTTGATATTGAGTTTAATATGTTTTAGCATAATATGCGTTAGGTAGCGCATTAATCCATTTTGCGTTGCTGAAATATTTATGCTTAAAGTAAATTCTATGGGAAAACAGTGTTAGATATGCCAACAACTGCAGTTCATCACTACCTGTCCTATTGAACAATTAATAACTAATTTACGAAAATCTTATGGCATTTTTTCTTATAATAGTTCGGATTTACATTATTAATACTTGATTTCTTCTTAAAATGCCGCTGGTTGGTTCTAACGCCGCAGCTACTACCTGAAATATGAAAATATGTTTTGTCTCATACTAATTTATTTCTATTCTCTTTCAGAATACCCATGAAACCGCCCAAGCTATCAAACGCATGCCTCTGCGTCGTGCGCAGCGCTTCTTGAAATCCGTCATCGAACAAAAAGAGTGCGTTCCATTCCGTCGCTTCAATGGTGGTGTTGGTCGTTGCGCACAAGCCAAGCAATGGAAGACCACACAGGGTCGCTGGCCAAAGAAATCCGCTGAATTCCTTTTGCAACTGCTGCGTAACGCTGAAGCCAATGCTGACTGCAAAGGACTCGATGTCGACCGTCTAGTTATAGATCATATTCAAGTGAATCGAGCACAATGTCTGCGTCGTCGCACATACCGTGCTCATGGTCGTATCAACCCCTACATGTCGTCGCCATGCCACGTTGAAGTAATCCTCACTGAAAAGGAAGCGGTCGTGTCTAAGGCTTCCGAAAACGAGCCAGCCAAGAAGAAGCTGTCGAAGAAGAAGTTGCAGCGACAAAAGGAGAAGATGATGCGTTCCGAATAATTGTAATCTAAGTGAATAAGGAGAGGACAGCAGTTGATTTGATTTTGTATAGGCGGTATTAGCAAACAGTAAAGTTTGTTAAATACAGTAGCAAATGTTTGTTCAATAAATCAGTTGAACGCTGTTTTTTAAAAGAAATATTTGTTTAATTTAAAGCCGTCTGCGCTAGGTTAAATATTTTTGTGGAATGCTGCCAAATAGGCAGTCCTTCGTTGGGTAGAAATTCGTGTCTGTTCCGGTTAGAGAAGGAACCAACTTTCAAAGGAACTGAAGGAAGGAGTTTGTTCGGCTGACCATATTTTCTGTAAAAGCTGCATACTTTTAGGTGCTAACTAGAAACCAACATTCATAAATGAATTTAACGGCCAATTTTTTGCTTCCGTTTATAAGAATGTCTAGAAAGGCGAACATAGCCACACGATAGGCTGCAATGGGAATTTATTTCGCGCAACTAATTGTAATCGCAGTCTTCTTCTTCTTCTTTTTAAAGGGTAACGTCTTTTAATTGTTTACTGTTTTGTGCAATTTCAATTTACACAGCGCTAATAGATCACATCGGTGCTCTAGTAAAGTAGTGGCTGCTCACTAATAACTCACTAAGTCATCGAAAAACCCAACAGCAAAACTACATTAACAGATAAAATATAAAAAAATGAATACACAAATGCCAAATAATTAGGGGGTTAGTGCGAGAAAATCAAGAAAAGAGTAGATCAATGCAATGTAGATTATGCAGATGCAAATACTATAACAAATAGTTAATAACAAATTTTAAAAAATTCAAAATTATAATAAATCATAAATAAAAGAACAAAAATAACAAATCCGTAACATTTCTTAAATAATTGTTTAACTATGCATGATTCACCCATTGAATAGCTGCATCTGCAGCACCCTGTAATTATAACGCCGCTATTTTGACAGTTGAAATTAATTTGGTATGCAACTTTCTCACATAGTACAAATTAAATTTGTTTTATTTCGTAAATATTTACGGTATTAGTGAAAATTATCGACAAATTTTCGACTAAAATTCGAAATAGTGCATAATGAAATGTGTGTGTGCTGTGAAATAAATTTTGAAATCAATTTATTAATTATTAAGTAAAGTATATAATTTATAAGTGTTAATATGTGTGCATATATTGTTTATATTGTTATGTTCGTGCCACAGCATATGGCTGGCAAGTGGTTCAGCGCGCTAGATAAACACAATGCGCGGGCGACGGATGACCCACGGCAAATTTGGAAGGTTGGAGATGCTGTACAAGGTACAATATGTTATTTAGATGACTAAATTCATTTTATTCTATTTGCCGCTGTCACTTGAGCGCCGGAACTATTATAATTTATACTTAATTTAGAAACATTCAATTTAAATTTTAGTATATTAATTCTTACATTTAATGTGAAAATTGTGCAGCAGCACTCACAGTAGCTTTGAGTGCTCTTGAGTTCATTTGGGCAACTTGAATTCAATTACACTTTAATTTACGAACTTGTGAGGGAACACAGTATTATAAAGATATAGATATATATTTATATTATATATCGTGGCATACGTGGCCTGTGCAGAGTGTCTACCATATACAAATGTACACGCATGTATGCATGTGGAACACTTAAATCGTATAAGATTTCAAAATAACAGCACAGTCAA
Organism: Bactrocera minax; assembly: GCA_021498325.1. Taxonomy (NCBI): domain Eukaryota; kingdom Metazoa; phylum Arthropoda; class Insecta; order Diptera; family Tephritidae; genus Bactrocera; species Bactrocera minax. The sequence goes on from JAKEEE010000032.1 coordinate 1,722,219, forward strand.
CAAATAAACAATTTGTCATATTATATTAATTAATTGAAGTGTGGCAAAATGTGCACGAACTCCAAACTAGTACTGTGCCGTATATATGTATGTATGTACATATATGATAACGTCAATACTTGCGTACACAAGAAAATATACAATACTTCAACCATGAGTGTATATTCAAAATAACACGGATATGTATCAATTTATGTACATACATATATATACACAGTCTTTGCTCTTTAAATTTCCATCTATAAAATGTATATTACAAGTAAATTTACTAAGTCAACTTTTCCTTCAATCAAATTTACTCTGCACATGTAATTGTACATACATATATGTATATATGATATATAAATCCATAGAAACATATTATCGCTCGTTTTGCGCTTCTTTATCATACATACACGCTTTACAATGCAAATTCATTGAATTAATTCAATTTTTAACGCAGCAATCATTTATTCCGCTACTACGCCGCTACTCTTAGGTGTATGAATGTATGTTTGAGCATAAGTAAATTGTGGAGTGAGGCAGTGGGTGGTGTTGAAAGTGGTGATTGCTATGTATGTATGTACAATATATAGTAGGCAAATATATATGTATGTATATGTGTTTTTGTGGTGTGACAATTTCGCTCGATATACGCGTGAGTGTCCCATGGCGGCGATCGTGGCATTTGTGCGTTCGTGCGTTCGTGTGCTTATTAGAGTGAGTTGGAAGTTCGATAACCTTATGTAAAGAAAAAACGAAAGAAAATGTTCAAAAAATGCACCCATCTAATGAAGAAACAATTGTCAAAAGGTAAATGTCATTAATTTGCTACCGGTAATCAATGTGTGGCGTAGTCAGTTGAGGCCCTGGCTATACCGACCCGCAGTAAATCACATGGATTGCTTGAAAATCCTCAAAAATTAAAGCTGAAGCTGAACCTTCCGAATGAAGTAGGCTCGAGCTATACTTATTTAGGTACGATAGTTCTGTCGCGTGGGTTAGTGGAGTTTTCAAAAAGATCACGAGCTAATTAAGGATCAAAGAATTTCTCAAACTGTTTGTTAGATGAGAGATTTCGTAAGCAATACTCACATAGATCGTTGTGTGGATCAAATATCAAAAGGACCAAAGGACCAAAGGATTTGTGCAAAGAACCAAAGAGTTCTAATGATTATAGGTCAACTTTTTCCGGAATAAGATAACCGTTTTCCGCTCAAATGTATTGAGAGAGGGCAGCTGCATGCTCAATTACTCAAAAAATTCTGTAGATTTATTATGGATTGGCATTGGCCTCGCTAAACTGTAATATTGTATATTTCATATATACACGCAAACGAGAAAGCTGACGAATTGGGCTAGAGCAAGTATTAATGAATTCAGAGCAATACTGTTAAATTTTTCATAATGCAATCCTTCCCGAAGATGTGATCTTGAAGCCAGAGAAATCACTTTTCATTTTCTTTGGAAATGTTAGGAATCTGGCTATATAAGGCTAAGAAAATTATATGCCAACTTTGGTACAGCATTTAAGACCTTGACAAATTCACTGACCAATAAAACAGACCAAGCCGCAATTATGCGCAGCATCAGAAAATGGCATTTAGGTAGAGGGAACTTGATTCCGAGACATGAGACTCCGAACAACACTTAAATCAACTAAAAGAAAATAGAATGGAATAAACGTAGCTAAGTCTAAAACTATCAGTCCGTGACCTTGAAAAATATGCCGGAAAACGGCCCTAAAACCAACAGGCTGTGTAGACTTAATATTCAAATAAGAAATATTCAAGACCTTCCACTATGGAAATCTATTATTTTTCACGAAACTGAAAACCGACTCTGAGTTCGCGGCTCATGCTCATGCTTATGCGTTCAATTGTTCATGGCTTGCGTACGCCGCTTCGTTGAGTCGCCAACACAAACGATATAACGACATCAACAGATCAACAGATCAACAGATCAACGGATCAAGCCGGCTGACAATGCCTGATGAGCAGATTTAATTTACACGATCGTATTATAATCAGATTTAGCGCATTGAAGCCGAGCTCTGGCACCGAGGCGCTACACAAATCAACTATGCAAACACGCATACTCGCATACTCGCATGCATACAAACAGACAACAGACACATAAACTAGTAATTGTAGTCGTAATTGTAGTGCGCACATAGACAACTGTAAAGTGCATTCGTCCGGCACCGCAAAACACCATTTGTTTATTCAGTCGGACCGTTGGTTGGTTGTTTGTTTGGTGCGTGGGCCGTGGACGGAGCGGTCGGGACAAAGGGGACAACATATGCCAAATTGAATTGGCGGCGTTTGTGTCGTGTGTTTTTGGAGCGACGACTGTCGGATTTACTTGTAAATCAGCTAAACAGTTTAGCATTAACCGCGACACATAACGCTCCACCGACGAGTACGAAAATTCAAACGGATAAAAAATACTTGTTGCAAGCTGAGTTCTCCAAATCCACAATAGAGCTCTTCAATATTTTAATGTTCACTAGTAAATACCGAGCGGTGCGAACGTGAATCGCTGAATTGAATTGAATGAAGTGAAAAGCTATTAACGGCTTCAATGCATCTTCATCGGCGTTTTTCAAGCGTACGTAGGGCATATATATTGTTAAGTGAGAAAACTTAACGGCTAAAAACGGCTAAAAAAACAATTCAGAATTATAATCAGCCTTACAAATGAGTGAGTCGCGGCACTCACACCCGGAAAATCAGCACAGCGGCGCTGGCGAATTTCTCACAATTGCAAAAGCGATTGGAATTGAATTATATTAAAACCGAATTAAAAACATAAAAAAAAAAAAAAACGAAAGTAAAAACAAACATTAAGGCTTACAACAACAGTTGTGCCACTCGCCACCGACGCGCCACTAAGCGCGTGCGTTTAATCGCGCCTCAACAAGACGACTTTTTCAATTTTATAATTTTATTCCATTTCTTCACGCTTTGTCGGCGTTTATTTTATTTATTAAACGCCGGCTATTTTTTGTCTTTTGTGTGCGCGTTAATTAATTAATGAAAACAACAATTTATCTTAGTTTGAAATTTATTAAATAACGTATCTTCAAATGAAAATGGAGAAAAGTGCAAATGAAAATTAAATAATTGTTTAAATGATGAGGCGTGTGTGAATTTGGATATAAAAAGCTTGAATTGAATAAGCGCGCTTCAGCAGAATGATCCGCAGAAGTAATGAACTATTAAAATAAATTGAGATTTCGCATTCATATTCACTCAGTTCAACATTTTGTTTGGATCTGCCAAGTATCAATCTTATAGAATCCATATGGAGTTGAAGCTCTGAAAAAAGAACGCGTAAAAAATATAATGTTAAGTGTTGCGGTGGTATTCGCTTCGAAGTATATACAATTCTTTGTATCCTCTTTATAACCTCTTGAAAAGATTCGAAGAAACTAGTAGTACAGAGTTTGCTATCTAAAATTCTGTCAAGCAACAGAAAATGAACGGTTTAGCATATGTTTGAACCGAATTTCGTGGTCTTCTTTGCTTCGTTCGATCAAGACACCCCCGACACAAGCATTTTGAGGTTTGTGAATTTCCGCTCAAAAAGCTTCAGCAAATATTCCACTTTTGTTTGGTAATCCTACAAATATCAGCTCTAAGTATGATAGTCGTTGACGTCTCAAGTGAAGAATGTGAACTTTTTTTCATTTTTAGCCACTGATCAACAAGTCCCAAGCTAAAAAGTAAAGTCACTACTGCGTGAGCAGAATATTTTTATGCTTTAGTTTTTGGAAAACTATATTTGAATATAAATCCTGATCCGTTCAACTGATGTATATATGATGTTTCATTTCAATTAATTTCACTTGGCATTGCACTTTTTACCACACATGAAAATTATCGCGGCTTTGTGTTGAATTTGATTGTTTCAGGTTTCAGAGATCGAAAATTCTCTCTGTGGTCGAACTTGGTGTTGTGTGCAGAGTTTATACTTCTTCCACAAGTGTGCAGAAACTCATTCGGATCCCTTTGAAACATAGCCAATCCCCGATTTGAAGTATAACTGTGATATTCTTGTCGTCAAAGGTGAAGACTATCTCTCGCAGAAAGACTAAATTTCGCGAATGCTCATGCAAAATTCATTCCCACCGCTCGGCTAAGAGCACTCTAGTCTTGGTCAGCCCAATCTCTTCCACACCATAATTTCGTACTATCATGTCTACTTTTAGTTTAGGTTTATCGATTTTGTGATATGATACGTTACGCAACGATCTTTTGGTTGCCGATAAGGCGTCACTTGCGGTTATTGCTCATTCAGTTTCACTCACGCACTATTGTTATTTTGCACAAGACCGTTAGAGTGTTAGTTCCAAGGAGTGGAGCAGTTCCCTCGCTTCCTTGGTTCGTTATTTACAGTTACGGCATAGAAAATACAAAACCTCACTTGCTAATCACGCAACCCTTGTATCATTTTGATTTGGCTTTTTTTAGCTCAATGTGTTTTTGAACTTACTTATTAGTCTCATTTCATTGTTGATTGTGTAATTCACATCTATTTTCGCACATACATACATATGTGTGTACACATTTACTTAGAACTAGTGAAATTTAGTTTAAATAAAAATTTGAATTACCTGACTGACCAGAGTTTTCCCGTCACGAAAGCATACCAGTTTGAACTTGCCGCTTATCTAATTGATTAAACAAAAACAAAATGGCAAACATTTCAGACAGTAATTAATAAATTGTTCTAATCTGCCGCGTTTAGCTTAATTAAAGAGAAATTATGTGTTTTTGAATCTGAATAGAAAGTTTTCAATAAGCGAAAGAAATGATTTTGATTAAAAAAAAATTAATATTTTTGAGAATATATAAATGCGAACACTTACTAAAGCGTTGTAGCTTCGTTTTTTTATATTAAACTTTAAAATTACAGCTACAGTTAGTTCTTAATATGGCTTCTTGTGTTTTCAGAAAGAAACCTTAGATAAAGAGACAAATAGAGTTAAATGTTTCACACCTTTTGAAAATTGCCGTTATAAGAGAAGTGGCATCGGTTTTGGCCAATATTTTATATAATGATTTTCTACCGATTTTGCAACTGAATTTACGGCAAGTTAGCATATATATACTTTAGACCACCCACATAAACATGGCTTCGGCGATTTCTCTCTTCATTTAGTTTCTGCATACTGTGCATATCAGTCTATATCCATTGACCACTTTATGTTATTACAAGCTTCCGGATCTTATGTCTTATAATGCAGCAGCTCACCGGGGTCAATTAACAAATTTCCATTTTCGCCCATTTCTCGGCGTCTCCTTAGTTTCATTTATCACTTCGTTCCCTCACAAAGATCTGTGTAGTTTGTATGTATTACATAACCTCAATAGGCCACTATATATGTGACCACAAGGCTTTTATTAGGCGTGACCGCGATATTTTCAGAATTGTGCTTGTTTCGTTTGGCTTTTTGTGAGTGTTTGTTGTGGTTTCATTTATCGTTTGGTTATCCCCCAACCGCCAACAACTCATTCATAATTAATGCAATTGATGAAAACATAAAATCGTTTGGCAGGCACCTTTGTTTATTGTTTTTACTACATAACTAATGTGACTGTGCCACCTAAAATACCAAAAACATCGCACAGCCTTAATGAAACTGAATTTTTCCGGTTTACCATTTCACTTGCCACCGACCCTGTGGCTTTTGCGGCGCTGCCAAACAGAAGGTGTGTCATATATCGCAGAAAGAGCTTTATACGAATCGGTGTCTTGCTTAATTCGCAGAATGCCCCAGGGGCGTTTGGGGACGGATTGAGTGCCGCATTTCTTCACAAACAAGCGTTAAAAATTTAACAAAAACTAAATTGTATAAATGCAAACATAACTCAAACGATGATCCAGACGAAATAACTTTTTACAAAATGCCGACAGTGTATGCGAAAAGTATGTGACCATAAATAGTAAACAAACAATTTAAAAACTATTAACAGTTAATTGGAATGAACGTCAGAAGTTTGCTATAAACATAGATAAACAATGGAAAGAAGAAGAAATTTGTGAAATTACCAAATGCGAATGCGTATACCTAAAAAACGTAGAGAAACCAAGTTTTGCTAAACTGAAACTCATTGCAGTTGAATGTGGGTTTTTCGGCTTTATTTCTTTATTTGCTAAATAATGAATTTTAAATTATAGGAAACATGTAAACAATTAAAAAACAAATTTCTTTGAATACTTTGCGTGCCTCGCAGCCGTTTTTTCTATCTGACCTTTTACATTGTTGGAGAAATATATATTTTTACGAATATAGCCACATCCATATGTAGTTACTTCTGATATCGCCTGACTTCTTAATTGAAACTCGTTAACGCTGAGCAGCGGCGGCTTCGAAGTACGAAACTGCACTGTGTGCCACGTACTTAAATGTAACGGGATCAATGTGCGGGATCAAACTATTTATGTGTGTGTACATATTTATATATATGTATATTTTTATATTTTTTTTTTTTGTTATTTTCCGGTATAGTAATTCGGAAATACAAGTACGTCTTACCAAAATATCCTTGAACTCAATTTTAAGTGAAACGATTCGCAGCAAAAAAAAAAAGGAAAATGTCTAATCTCAAATACAAAATATGAAAAAAGTTGAAATATGCAATCTGCTTATATATTGATAAATATGGAGAGTATACCGACACTACACAATATAGTTCAACAGAGCGGGTCGCATACCCTATTTGTTCTACATATTTTTGAAACTTAAAGCACATATCAATTGCAACATATTTTTGTTTTCAATTTCTAATTCGCAGATTTTTGAGATTTTTGAATATTTTACTTACCAACCAAAATACAAAAATAATTTTAAAAAAATTTTTGCAAATTATACATTGATTGAAACTTCAAAGAAACATTGCTTTGCTAAATAAAAACAAATATAATAAACACGTGGAAACTAAAAACGCAGGTTTCATATGTATATACATACATAAAACATTGTAGTTTCTAATATGTAATAAGTGATATTAAATAAATTATATAAATAATATAATTACTCATCAAATCTGTGGAAAAAACCAATATCCAGTAAATTAATATCGAAATATGCTTACTGTGTGACAATATAACGATTACTTGTGTTTGATAAAGGTCATCATTTTTACTCCAAACTAGTTTTTGAAAAATCTTGTGTTGCAAAAATAATAATTAATGCAATTAAAACATTAATAAATAAAAAATAATAATACTAAACAAAAAATAATAAAAAAAATTATGAATATTCGTAAAAATTTAAACAAATTTAAAAAAGGTGTTCAATAAGCTATCTAAATAGAAGGAAAAATGCTTAATTAAAGATGAAATAAAGTGCAACATTTTTTTTACAATATTGAAAGACTTTTAAATAAAAACTACAAAGAAAATAATTAAAATATAAATTTTTTCAAATAATTAATAGAGAAATTCAAACACAAAAGATTTAGGCAAAAGAAAAAAATAAATGAAATCAACATAAAATATTTGATTTGTGCTACATTACGTAATAAATCCGTCGACTTACATGGAAATGCCCCTGATTGCAACCAATACAAACATACATACGTAAATGTATATGAATTCGCTTGATTAATTTCCAACTTAACGGAAGTACGCCGAAAACACATAAGTTAGAAGCCACAAAATAGACAACGACAAATAACCAACACATAATAAAATCACACAAACAGTAAATGCCACAATCAAGCAAATACAATAGTTAAGGCAACACAATAAAAGTAAAAGAGGAGCACAATTTTTTTATTTATTTTTTGTTGAGATTACAATCAACAGAGTTAAATTGCTAAAGAAAAGAACGCGAACTCAATAAGCAGCATAAAACGCTTTGACGTCGTCTGGTCCAGCGCGCATTCGTTTGCGCTTCAGCTATTACGCACGTAAGCAACAGCTGGTTTTTGTTGTTGTTGTTTCACGCAAATTTACGCGATTAGTTGGAGACACGCTCAGCTGTCGCTAAGTCAAGATTTCCTCAACTACGCCACATCACCACATCACCACATCACCACAAACCAATAAACCAACAAACGGACGAGCAACGTCGACAATTGACCAGCTACGCTGTCGATATACTTTTTTGAATGGAAACACTGGACAGTGGCATTTATGAGACGCATAACTGCCGACTGCAAGTTAACGCAGCACATAGCAACGCCAACGCCAAAGACGACGCTGCCGCCGCGAACGGCTGCACAAACGCCACTTGCGTACGACAAAAACAACAAAAAAAACAAAAACAAAATTACTGCACACATTGCTGCGGCTGCTACCTGGTCGCTAGTGGCGACAAGACGCTGTGGATTGTCAAACTGAACTATCCGAAAGGTAGGTAAACAATAGCGAACGCGCTGGAAGCGCGGCGAAAGGAGGGTGACCCTAATGTGTGCACCTAAAGTACAAGATCTGTATGTATATATACAAAAACACTCATACATGCTCCAACAAAAGCATTTTATTTGACAAGAAAACAAAAGTTAGGTAAAAACTGAAAAGTTTACCTAATATTTTATAAAATTATTATTTTTTGCTGCATTCCAGCCGATTTTATGCAATCCAAAAATGTTTGCTTCGATAACATAGATAAAGTATAAACTATTTAATGTGTACTGAGTCACTTTTTATTAAGCGCCATTGCTGCTGGCGGTATTTCGTGACTGTGAAGGACATTCCAATGTTGCCACCGCAGACAGTTTGGCTGATATGCACACACATACATACATAAGGGTAGAGTAAACAGTCAATACTTAAATACAAACACACGCCCACACAGCCTTACAAGCGGGCAAGCAAACATATTTACGCTGCCACACTTCCTCACTTTGCGACTGCAATTTTCTCTAATATATACATATGTAAATAAAGAAGGCGAAAAAAAAACGAAAGAGGAAAGGGGAAAGAGGAATATGTGGAATACGAAAACTATCCACTTTGGCTATCACCAAGCGCTTTTGTTGCTCATACGCCATGTTGCACCGACACGCTGACACGATAAGCAGCAGTCGCTCAACTGTCAGCCGTCAACCGTCAACCGTCAACCGCCAGCCGTGCGTCAACAACCTGTTGCTCTCGCGCTTGCGCTCGCGCTCGCGCTCTCGCACAGCTCTGCTTTATCACATTTCACTGAAATGAATGCTGAAATGTAAATATTTTCTTTTGTTGACGATAAATAAATTACATTCCATTTCATTTCTAACTACAAATGCGTTGTGGCGCGTCTAATTAGGCACATTTATGTATGCATATACTTACTTAACAGTCATATTTTGTTAATACCTTTGCCTTTGCATATGTGTGTGTGTGTGATATTTATTTAGTTTTTAATACAATATAATAAATTATTAAATATACATATACATACATGTGTTTGTACATAAAAATATATTTGCCTATATTTTTATTAATGTGTGTGTGTGTGTGTGTGTGTGTGTTTATACTCGCGAAAATGATAAACAAACTAAGTGATACACGTCCATCCGTCAAGTGGCGCACATGTGACTTTGTCTGTGTGACTTTTGTTTAGTAACGATACTTACAAATTGATAAATTTACTAAAATAAAATGTATAGAAAATTATTTTAAATTACAAAATTTTATTACGCCATAAAAGCGCATTTTGTACTTTATAAACTTTCTTTATTGACCTTGAGGTGTTTTTTTCGAAAAATTCTCTATTCAAATTTGTTCCTTCGGTATCACCGGTTAGGGCACAGGTTGAAAACGTAGAACGCAAGAAAATACAAAATTGGGTTTTTTCGTAAAGGGTGCGAGTAAACAATGTCAGTTCTAAGGTATTTCTGATATTAAGAAAATGCACCGACAGTTCAACGATGACTTAAAAACTGATCTAATGAATAGTATTCTTACCCGAAACGATTCTTCTGACAGTAATTTCAACACGCATATACTTTTAACTGATATCCGTAGTCTCATAAGGGTATTTTTGCATTTAATCTTTAAGTGAATTGAAACGTTGGTTGTCTAGGGGTACAATGTCAGGAGAGACAAGGCTTTGAACACTTGGCAAACGGTAGCATTCAAGTCAGTTTTGAAAAATTCTGCGAGCTGCGTTCAAAATTTGTCTCTCTGAAAGATCAAAAGATCAACCTGCTTGCTATTTCCGGTTGCTTTTTCGCAATCGCCCACTTCGATCGCAACAATTTTTGTTTATAGAGAGTTCCAACTTTGGTAGGGCGTCTAAAATTGCCACCACTTATTAAAATTTAAGAACATTTTTGGCCTACCTTAGCCGGTTTACAATACAATTAAATACACGCCAAAAATTACGTTGTTGCCATATAGCTACAGTTAGGCACCTACAGTATTCGTTCATAGTTTTGGAACACATTCAAAATTGGCACGAATTTCTTGTGGAACCATAGTATCGTACAATATTCCATGTTATACATAGAATGTATAATGAAATGTGCCAACAAAACAAAACAAAACACACGCACATACATTCACCAATGTACACATATGAGCCTATATCAGCACATATTTTTGCGAGTTTATTGAATGTGGAACCTTTTCAATACGAAATTCGTGTTGGCCGACGTGCGTGCGTGCGTATGTTTTTTGAGAATTTTCGCACAGTTCCACAAAGAAATGGTACCAAAAAAATCATTTTCACAATATAAGCCAGAACGCCACAATATATAGGGTTATTTGCTGGGCGCTACTGCATAAGCAAACGCCGGAGAGCAACCAAAAATCAGGGTATGTACCAAAAAGTGAAGAAACTAGGAATAAAGAGTGTGATTTAGAGAATCAAAAATCTATATAACGAGAATAGGTAGCAATGTAATATAACGGCATAATCTTAAAGGTGTATATTATGGTATACATATGTACTCATATGTACTCATACACATACATACATCTCTGACAAGTGCTATGAAGTGGCGTTTTGACTGTTGTTGCAACAGATTGATTGAAAAGTGACGAATAAAGAAAATTCGAAATTGTGTGATAATGAAATTGTTGATGACGTTGGTGACTAAATTTGTGTGGCAGGTGTTGTTGTTGACGCTGATGCATACTCATATTTATACATATGACGATGGTGAAATATCTATGCGTGTGCGTAAGCTGTCTTGCAGCACTTTTTCATACCAAATTCTCTGTATTCCGAATAATAGGGAATTACCGCAGAGCAAATCGTGCTATATTTGCAAATATACTATAAATATTTAAATGGGAAATCATTGCCTCGGATTAAACTGGTCGTAAATTGGTTGTAACGAGTTCGAAGCGGTTCTTTGAGGCGTTTGTATGCCTATCAATAAAACTGTGACCGCTGCGGTGTTGTTGCTTTTGCTAAATATATGAATTTATATTGTTTTCTGCTGTCTTACGAGTACGCGCAGTGTATCAATTTAAATTAATTTAAACGTATCCAAATAGTCTTAAATGCCATTGTTCGCTCAGCAACTCAAAATGTTTATAAGAATCATAGCGGCCGCTATAGACTCGAACGCCGGTCAACTGGCAATCGAAGTGCCGCTGACCAATTTACGGCGAACACCGAGAAAGTGGGGTAATTCGTGCAAATATACACATATGTATGTACATACATATGAGCTGTACTTGCCTTCGTGAGCGCGCCGCTTTAATTTCTCTATTATATGATTTTTATTTATTTTTGTATTGTATTATCACCACAATTTTTACACTTTTTTTATTTTTCGCGCTTGCAATTTTATCACAGCTCTTGAGCTAGTTCTTCATTTAATTTTGCTATGTGTTCGCATTGTTTACTTTCGAATTTTATTGCCCATTTACATTTGTTTTCGCCGCAAGTAAATATCAATTAGTTGCGTTTGTTTACAAATATTTGTGTATATAAATATATGCCCACTAAGTTTGCGCTTGCTATGTTAATGGTGATTTACTTGCTGCTAAACTTACTTTAGAGAATTAGAAAAAATTAAAAATTATATAAAATCTACAAATTCGAAAAACACAAAGAAAAATAACGCAGAAATGTTGAGAAATAAAAACAAAAAACAAAAAACACAATCGCACCACAACCACAACAAACTAATTGTTATAAAACACCGGTCGAAACACAAGCAACGAACACGCACATATAACACAGGGTGTACTGCCTTCAAAATTTTGCACCACACTTACTTCCTTTTTCCGTGCATGTATTTATTATACATACTTCGTGTGACAACCATTTTGGTTGTAAAATGTCATATACAACTGTTGCTTATCTGTTTACATGTGTTTTGTTGTTGCCTCAGAGCTCAGCATGTCACGTACGCATGAGAGCTAAACAAGCATATTCATCCGGCTACTTTTGAGTGCAGACAGGCACCTTGAGTGTCGCTTCCAGGGCAAAGGTACTGGCTTTTTAAACGCATTTTGCCACTTTTCCTACAATAACAGCAACAGTGTTGTTTGTTTTGTTTATTTATATTTTAATTACTTGCGGCGTAGTAATTTGGATGTGCTTAAATATTTAATCTGCCAGTACTTTTAATTATAATTCACTGATAATACGTATAGATAAACAAAAATACGAGTATACTAGTTTTAGGCACAATTTAGCGCAAGTTTTTTTCAGCGCCGCACAAATTTATGAATTGTGCACAATTTGTATTAAGCGTTGAGCAAGCGTAGGAAATTTCCTGAAATTTCGAAATGAATTTTTTTAGCTATGCTGCTTTTGGTTGCTCTCATGTCATCACTTTTAACAGACAAGCCAATATGCATAAATCCAAGCAGGTATATGTATGTATATTTTCACATTATATGTACTTAGCTATTCACCCCTAGTACATTACGGCCATAATTCATTTTCGGAAATTATGCAAACAAATTTTTAACCCATTAATGTCTGCCTGAGTGGCGGCGCATGGGCGCATGATGACCGCCGGCGAATGTCTATTTTATCGGTGATGAAGAGAGGTGGCACAAAGCAAAATATGTGGCGAATTTATTTAATATTTTCGCTTTTGGTACCTAAAAGAAAACAAAAAAGTACAAGCCACTAAAAAAACTGACATTCTTCGGACTCAGTATTATTTGCGGCTTGTGCGTCACAACTTTCACCCGAAAAGTATTCCATCGTCACTGTCCAATGGCGAGAATTTGCTTGGTCTGCGTGTTGAAAAACCATTTTTAGACTAAAGTTCCCGCTAAGGTCTATATATTTTCGGGTTATTGCAAAAAATATACACATCGTATATGCATGCAAAAAACAAATAGCTGTGAATACCTATTAAAGAGAAAAGAAATACATAATTGAGTGTACTTAGTACGACTATTTATGAATGTGAGATAAAATTTGCAGCATTTGCAAAACTACATCATAGTTTGATTGAAATGTTGCGAGTTCATATTGCCAATTTTTCTGGCACCCTCATTTCTTTGTATAAACTGTGATAGAGCAAAGTGAGGTTAGGTTACGTAGAAAATTTCCAGACTTAATAAAAAGCTCTTATAAAAAGAGAGTGACTGTCTATAGATAGATCTATCTAGAGCACTACCTAATCTACTGCTTCACAATGTAGTTGACTAAAGCCAAGATTCATTTTAATTCATCAAATTCATCAAATTGTTCTTGATCTTCATGAGAGTTGTTTACGCCTCGAGCCAGTGTAAAAGAGATACCACTGAAATTTTTATGTCCTTACACACCTTATTACGAAGACGAATTCCTACTGAAATCGCGAAACATCTGTCACTGTTTTAACGTAGTGTTCTGGCAACTCTGAAGATTCTTGATTGATTGATACCTGCCTAATATTTGTCTTGTTTGCTGCTAGCAACCAGCCGTTATATCCTGCTCAAGTGCTGTCAGCCAGCGATTTGAGTATTTGAGTTCTGACTAAGGTACAAAGTCGCACTCTCAGTCGTGTGGGACTGAATTTAGATAGGCATATTGCGTCAAGTAAATTCGGTTCGTCAGGGTCAGAAATTTGTCCTCACGGGGTTGTAGACTATACCTCTTCCTGAAACTCCTCACTGAATTCGATGTCAGCAAATTTTGATGTATAACGGTGTAACCCCACTTCTTAAAAGAACCTTTAACTTTTTTTACAAGAATTGCTCATTTCGAATTTATATCTCGGAAAATAAATTTTGTGTATTTTCTCTGGAATAACGTGTCTTTGAACCTTTTGCAAAAGGTGTATTACAGTGTTTATTTTTCAATTGCTTATTCTTCACCATTACTCCCACATTGCTGCACATCATGTATCCAATTGCGCTTGGCTCCAGAGCGCGCTACCAAAACAGATCAAAAGCAGCAGTGCACACATTTTTAAACATTTCAATACCTCAAGTAAATATAATTTTTAATTACTTTTTAATGTCATTTAGTAAGTCCATCGAATCTATAGACTTTTAAAGCCATTTTATTGCTACCGCACATAAGCACTGCGCTTCTGTGTGTGTGAGTGTGTTTATTTAGTACTCTGCACCGCGGGACCCATTACGTCTTCAACTGCCCGCAATGGAATTACTCATTTTTTATTTGGGTTCATTTATTTAATATCTCGCTTATGCTTTGACGTCAACAGGGTTTTCTTCTTTTTTCAACCGATTTCGTATTATTTTATTTTATTATTTTCGCTCGGCTAAAAGTTATTTTTAATTAACGCATGTAGAGTTGTTGGACCAAAACGCCCAGACGCTTGTGTGACTTCGGGCGACAATTTACTGGACTCACTCATGTACATCTGTACGTATGTATATTTGTATGTAGGAATATGTCCCAATAACAGATCCCAATAACAGCCACTTGGGCGGCGTTATTTTTATACAAATGTGATTTTCCCATACGAATATTCCCAAAAAGAGATTTATATATTAAATGTCTACTAAATTTAATATATGTACATATTGTATGTATGTATCTATTTTGTTACTATGAACGAATACTTTCCACATAAAATTTGTGCGTACTTTCGCACACGTTACGTTCGGCTTTTTTTGCGAAAATAATAATTGCTGAAAACTCGAAGAATGGCTAGAAATTAAAAAATATTGAAAACACAAAAATATCGATCAAGCGTGTCGATCACTCATTAAAGGCACATTGAACATTGCAGACTTTAGACAAGGCCAAATGTGCCAAAATGTCATATTTTCCTGTACTTCGCTCTATTCAGTCGGTGCAATTCGGAAAAGTGCCAGCGAACAGTAGACAAAAGACGAGCAAAACGAGAACGAGAACAGAGCACGTTCGACGTACAGCTGATCGTCCGTCGGACGATACGCGCTCATATGGACAGGGAAGCTCATTATATGGACAGAATACTAGTATTGTCTCCGTTTTTTTTATTGTACGAATTCCTATTTGGTTTTCGTTTCTTTTTTTTTAACTTTCAGTTTTATTGTATACACTAGTCTGTGTTTCTTTTTTATAATTTTTTTTCGAAAGTATTTGTGATATTCAGCTCTAAACTCTGTGCGCACATGAGTGTATTTTTAAATCGTCAAATAGCCGCCAAAACAACAGGCATATTCATACATATATAGTATTTTAATATTTTTGTGTGTTGGAAACATAAAAAACGCGCTACTTCTAAATGATTTTAGGAAACAATCGTGTTTTTTTTTCTTTTAGACTTTTATTGTTTTTGAAAAACATATTTCTACAATTTTTAACTTAGCTTTTAAAAACGCCAAGCATTTCAAAACTATACATATTGTTGGTCTGTTAAATGAAAATCACACTAAAATAATTAAAATTTGATTGTTTCCCCCCAAAAAATCGTTTTTATTATAATCTGTTTGTAGTAAAGGCATGTCGAACAACTGTGAATTACATGCTTCGCTCTCTCAGTTATTATGCGAATGACCATTTTCCATGCATTCCTTTCTTTGATAGGTAACTTCTATTTTTTTCCCTTTGCTTGCAAACTAGCCTTGGGTTTCTCAGCTCTCCATGCTAGTTTGACATCGCCGCGAAATTACACTTTGAAATTTGCTCGATTGCAGAAAATTAAGCCATTGGCAAATTTGAGGTACAGGAGAGAGTTTTTTTTTACTTTTATTGTAATTCGTTCGCTTCTTCGGCCAAAAGTTTTCTTCGTTCCACTAACGTGTCATTCATTTATTTATGGCATTATTTTCTCCAGTCTTTGCATTTTTTGTAAATTTTATATAACCGATTTTTGCACACAACTTTTTTGCGAAAATTATTAATGCGACGGCGTTACTTTCTCAAGGCACGCCACAGTTTTACTCTTAAAACATCGGATTTCTGAGGTAAAGCACATTCATGACTCAATTACTCATCATTGCGACTGTAAATGAAAAATTTTAATCAATTGATTAATTGAAATGTGCGCATAAACAAGCATGAGTCATATACATACAAATAATGAAGTGAAATGATTAACAAAAAAATTCAACAAATCCAAATTAGCGAAATTCGCAATAACAAATAAATTAAAGTATTCTCTCTCTATTGAGTCTCTTATTTTGTTTTTTATTGCTTATACATATTTGTTTTCTTACTACCATTCCCTTTCGTTGTGCCACAAACGCCCCTGTTGTTCCTAGAAGGCAGACAGTGACACATGGTGAATGCGCTAAAAATAAATGTCCATCCAGCATGTGAATGAAAGATATAATTGAGATATAATTGAGAGCTTGGAGACACGAGAACCTCCTAAAAAATCTATAATTACATTTTAATGAAGGAAAAATATTTTTCGCCAGACTGTCTAGATAATTTCATTCGAACCCATTTTGGGCAAGTCTAAATTAGAAATGAACTCACAAAGCAGAAAGATAATCATTTAGATCTTTATACCAATTGCATATGTTCTTTGACATAGAAAGCGTCATAAGCCACATATTGATAGTTCTAAGAAGTTCGTAGAGGTTAATTCGCCATTTCTACTGCGCTGTTGCTGTTCAAGTTCGATTTTCAACTAAACGACTCTGATTATGATGATTTCCAATAAATTCACCTAACCGTTCCTTAGAATTGTTGAGAAAAGTTTAAAACCTACAGACCTGCAAAAACCTCGAGTCAAGGCTAAGTCAAAAGCAATCTCCCGAGCTCCTCAGGTAAACTAAATCCCTCCGTCCTCTCTCTTCGCTCACTCTTCCCCATTATATTCTAACTCGGTACGATCTATTTGATCTACGACCTATGAGATATACGATCGAATACTGTTACTGAGCCGCATTATTATTATTTACAGTCAAAAATTGTAGAGACATCCGTCAATCCGCGACATCCGCGACATCCGACTAACAATGGCGTCATATATTATAGAATGAGAAGGCGCAACATAGAAAAACTGTCGGATTGCCTGTAATTTGTGAACAAAAACGTAAACACTTTTGTAAATTCATGAAATAAACTTAATTTATTAGTTTATAATGAAAAGTTTTTGTGGAATGAGTTGGAAAATGTTTGGGGAATATATTTAAGTAATTTTTATAGTAAATCTTTTATCTCAACATAATCACCATAATTGCCAATTAAATGAATGATTAAATGATGCGATGTGATTACGATGTTTCCCGTAATAGGCTCTTTTATTGCAAATGAATATATACTTATTTTATTTATAGTTTTGCTGTATTTATGTGAAACTTAAATATTTAAAACTTTGAAATTAAAAAAGGAAATTTCATTCCGCCTACAAAAAATTAGCCATTTTTACACCCTTGTACATCGAAAGGGAAACTGAGAAAACTCTTCTTTAACGCTTTATTTGCATTATCGTTATAACAACACGACATTATTCACTTAAATTTTCAAAATCAATATAATTTTTACTAAGAATTTTATATAAACCCAATAGTACAATTCAGCTGTTTTTATTGTTTGATTGTTTTGCTCGCATTTTCCTGCTATTTATGACGACACATCTGTCACAGCCGAAACCTAAACAAGTAACGGTAAAAACTTGGCGTATACTCTAAATCCATCATTCTTGTTTTGAAGTATGCGAAGTAGATATATGAAGTGAAAGTATTAGATAGAGAGAAATAATACCATGACAAAATATCAGCCTCAAACGGTCGTCTTTCATTATGCACGTGATCACCACCAAAGCCGCATACCAGCTTATTAGCTTAACCTCATATTTGCATAACCAGCCTGCAAGTCATACACGTTTGTCGAGCTGAAAAAATAGAAATCGTTCTTTTTCTTCTTCACAAATAATTATAAACACGTAAACAATATCCACCCCCAGAATTAACTGCATACTCAAGGGAAGCGTAGAACCAGAAACGTACTCGCGGGACTGCAAGTGCAATAATAATAGTCACACAGCAACGAGAAAACAAACACAATGATAATCAAAATTAGTCAAAGAGTCTTTATCTTAAACGGAGTGGCAGCTGAATGACGTCAGCACAGGTCCAGCCGCGTCGGCAAATGTTTGTGCGTACATACACGCATATATAGCACGACTGCATACGTGTGTGTGTGTGTGTGTGTGTGTGTGTTGGCATGAGGTTTTATTTATATTTGCTTATTTTATAATATCAAACAATGTTGTTTTTTACACACACACATACACACATCCGCACGTATGCACACCACTGTGTGTTGTTATTCGAAAGTTTATCGAAATTAAAGCACAAAAAAAATTTTTTGTCACATTTAATGCAAAAACTACATTAAGCTAGATTGTATACCGAAGAAGAGTCCATTGCTGCTGCTGCTGGTGTTTCGTTAATTTCTTTATGATTATTGCTCAACTTAAGGCGAAAGACGTCAACGGTGGCGGCGGCGGCAGTAGCGTCTGTGGGAAAGGAGGCGGGGTCTTACAATTTTATTTGTATATGCGTATTATTTATAATTTTATACAAAAATGCAAATTTTCTTTTAAATTTTTTTATTAGTTTTTATAGCACTTTGTACATATAAACATTTCACTTCTTTGGATTGTAGTTTTTTATTTCGTATGATTCTTTGAGCGTTTGTTCTGCAATTTTTTAGCATTTGATATTGTTATTATTTTTGCTGGTGCTATTCACGCTTTAAATGATATGTATGTTTATGATATGTATTTTGACTGCCGTAGCTCAACATGCTCATGATATCTAAATACTACCGCTTAGGCATATCTCTGATCTCTGACAGCGACAAAGTCACAAAAAGCTAAACAAATCATATTTGTAGTGATTTGGAAAATTATGGAATTATTATTTACAATTTAAATGGAAGAAGTTGTTAAAATATTGAATAAACAAGAAATAAAACAAACAAACAATTATACACATTAGAGGAATATAACTACATACATACATGCATATGTGTGTGTCTAATCTTTATATAAGCCATGATTGTTTTTAAAAAGTATATTGTCCATAATACACTTCGTGAATAATTTAAGCTAAAAAAACAAGTTGTTAAAATAATTGGCAAAAACAAAATAAATAAAAAATAAAATTCAAAAATTAGATTAAAAAAATTTTAAATACTTGCATACATACACACTCTATCACAACTAAAAGTTGTTAAATCGCAAATTTAAAATCCTCTCCTGCTTATTTCCTGCTTAAGCTGTTTAGCTGTTGCCATAAAAACTAATACTTTTTTGTTGCACATTTCACCGCAGCACTTCCGCTTCCATGCGTGCATTATTATTGCGCAATCTCTTCACCATAATAGTTATGTATGTGTGCAAACTCAGTGTAATCCTCCCGATGCTTATGTTTAACCAAAAAACCGCCTCGCCAATGAACTTCAATTGCATTTCAACTGCTCGTATAATAACTTTTTTTTTCATTATTTGTGAACCCATAAATTTCAAGTACATTTCAATTAAAGAAGGAAAGAAAAAAACGCCGCGTTGCCAATAATAATAATGCATCTATGTACATACCTATGTACAATGTTTACATAAATATTTATAAATGTTTGTGTGTTTGTTGTTGTTTTGTGTTGTCAGCAAGGTAACTTTTGTAATAAAAGAAATTTCATTTCATTGCATTACTTTTGTGTGCGTTGACAATGAATTAATCTAAAGACGACTTAATAACTTTGCCTCTGACAGAGCTTACTGTTCTACAAGCGCAAGTATACAAACAAGCATACATTTAAGTGCATCAAGCGTCGAACTATGCATAAATATTTGTCTTTGCACGCGAATGAGCTTTAAATATAAAGAATTGCAAAACTTTATCTTGTTGCTATTTAAAAAAAAAAAAAAAAACAAAAAAAAAGCGGAAATGGGTTATGTCAATAATTGAAAATGTATCCTTCATTCTCGGAAAATATTAAGCAAAAATTAGTCATATGCCAATTGTTTTCAGCTTTTTAGTGAGTGATAAAAATTTTTTGGTATTTTTTAGCCCATAAGCAAGGATTATCTGAACAAAATATTTTACTAAATTCTTCCTAAGCATTTTAAAAAGTCGAAAAATCATCCTTCCAAGTGTATGGCCTTCACGAATTCATCAAGTTAACAGCTAAAATAAATTCTGCTCATTGATTTACATACGTAAACAGTTATTTAATAGTTGCAAAAGAAACTTTTTTATCAATTTAACTAAATATTTGAATTGAAAACTGTTTCAGTTACATATTCAAAACACAAAATATTCAGAGATTAAACATAAAAAGTACACTTTCGTGCACAGTTATGCCGAACATAACACAATCACATGCCAAATACAACATATGGGAATCTCTTGACGGTAGCCGCTGTGACAACATTATTGATTTCGTTATTTCCTTTCTGCTTCTGTATACGTTTAAATCGCAAACAAGTATTTTCCATTTTTAGCTGGCAATAAATTTAAGAAATTTAAATTCGCTTAAATCTCTGCAACTCACATTGCCTACATGCATACACACACACATATACACACACAGACGCACGCACAGTATAATTAAAATAAATAAGTTGTATGAAATTCCAAAAACACCGTTTCCGGTATATCGTCCAACACAATCGACCGACACAACGCATTTATTGAAAGCCCATTTAATCCACAAATACGCAAATTTTCTTGCCTTCGGCAGCTATCATTAACCAATTGAAATGATTGAAAATCCATTTGATTAGTGGCCCTGAGTGGTATTGAAGCGCATATCAACATTGGAACAATGGAAAACAATTTTAATTGCGAAAATTGCACTTTACTTTTTTCCTTCACGCGGAAAAGTGCTCAATGATTTTTTAATAACGCGTGCGCAATTTTTGCATGAAAAGCAATATTTTTCTGCTAAACAACCATCAAATTCTTGAGATATCTGAGCGTAATTGTTCACCGTTGTTATGTTATTGTAAACATATCTATTTAAATGTACAACGAAATACACTAATGATAATGGCTAAATCGCTAAAAACTTTAGCTGCAAGTAGATTTGAAATGCCTGGAAGCCAGCGACTAGTCTAAAACGCTGCGCGCTGGCATCTAAAAGCAACAACAACAGCCGAGAAATGTTGAAAGTAGAAAGCACCACAGGGCGTCCTAAATCACTGGTGGATATCAAAGTCAGTGCAAACATGTTCAAAATGCGATCTAAGTACACACACACACACACACACACACACATGCATATACATATGTATGTGTATGGAATAATAAAAAAGTAACAGCGGGAAAAATATTTAAAAAAATATTCAAATGAACAACACATTATCGTTGAGTTGCCATAAAATTGTTAAACAAAGTGTATGTGTTTTGATTTTGTAGTAAACTTTATACTGTTAAGTTACGTAGGTAGTTAATATCTACAGACTTAATCGGTATTATCTGCAAATGATATGCACGCGCCTAAGAAAAACACACATACCTACACATATCTACTTGTAATATTTGTTGCGAGCTTATTATCCAATCCTTACTAGAAAATTTGTGGTGTTACATTGAAAAAATTGATACAATGACAAAAAAAAAAAAAACGTTTTTAACCAATTCAACTTGTTAAGAATTACTTCAAGAAAGACTAGTCGGAATGTAGACAAAAATTATTTGTTTAATTTGAATTAAATAAAACTATGGCAAATAAAATGTCTCTAAAAAGAAATATATTGTTCTCAATATAGACTAGTTACGATACTAGTTTGGAAAAGTCTAGCTCGAACCCAAATAAAATTCTTCACTTTAGATAGGTATAGAAAGAGAAAGTTCATAAAATCTAAGTAAACGTCTTAGCGCCGTCGAGCTTTATTGTTTTTAATAATACGCAACTAGTCACAATCTAGCTCAAAAAGATGGGTAGAGGAATGAAAATGGGTAAAAATTCAACAATTTAACTTGTATTAATTAAAAATTAATTAAAAATAAAAAAGCTGATTTTATCAAGAAAAGTAGTATTTCAAAACGCGTAGCACCAATTTGCAGTTCAATTTGCAGCCAGTTAGGCTCAAACACTATTCCTCCAGTCACTTATGAACTAGTAAGGTAATAACTAATAGCTAATCACTGCTACATCGTATTAAATAATTTTATGATAATTCACCTACAGATAATAGTTTCGCCTATATGCTTACAGGCAGACAGACACAGATATGTACATTGTCCGTCCACTTCCCTCTACTTCAATGTAGTTTGCTTATAATGTTGTTGTTGTTGGTTTTTTTTCTTCTTCTTTAATTTTCGTTTAGTGATAAGCATCACCTGGCGCTTCTGTAGATTGACTTATCAGTAGCGCAGCAAAAACAACAACACACAACGCAAGATTAATCATACATCACTGCCACACAGATGTGTATATACATACACAGATAGATAGACAGATGATCCTATCGCTATCTACCTATATGATGCGATGTGAAAATTTTTCGAAATATAAGCCAGCATTGCCATAGTTCAGTACTCATTGTCAAACGGGTTTTAGAGCCGTTAAGAGCTCATTAACCCTTGTATTTCCTTATTTTCTTAGTGTTTATATCGTTTTAACTCGGCTTGGAGTTTTGCGGCAGCATTTCAGCATTAACTATTTCGTGGGTTTGCGAAAGTGACGATCAACAACAACAACAATACAAAGACAATTAACGGTTAGTAAGCGGCAATTTTGTGTTATTTTTATTCTGTGCAGTATAGACGGAATAAAAAGGCCTGAAAATGCAAGGATTTTTCACAGTTTGGCTGGATATATTAAACTCTTTTGGCTTAAAGCCAAAAAAGAAATAGTGTTGTATGAAGGTAACATAAAATTAACATATTAAAGAATGAAATAGTTCACGTGACCGCGCAAATTTTTGCAATGGCAGCTAAGTGAAGGTGTGACAGTAGCATTAAATAGTGTATAAACTACTACTGGTTGTAAAGAGATAAGTGAATTACGCAAAACTATGTGGACTTTTCTCTACTTTTATCCTCGTCCTTTATTAAGTGAAAGAAAATTTAGTTCTGAAACCTATGTAATACATCTAATATATGAAAATTTTTACTGAATTTGTTCAAAATTTTAAAAAATTTTATGTGAATTTTTTTTGGAAATTTTTTTTTTTAACGAACAAAGTTTTCAATTAATAATTCATATCTATAATATAATCTATAATCTATATCATAATATCAAAATAAAATGTATTTTCATTTCACTAAATACTCCAAATTACTTATTCAATACTTTTGACAGTTCCATTGAATAACAATCCCTATAGAAATAGCTAAAAAACTTTAGATTTTGTTTTTATAGAAACTCTGATATATTTAAACATATTTTCAAAACTTTATAGTAGCTTATTTATTACAAACATTTTACACAAATAATCTTTTTTATACTATTTTGAATATATAAATACATACATATATGTAGATATAGACATCTCAAGAATTTTCATAATTTTTTCACGCTTTACTATTTCTATATAAAATACATACATATATATACATAGATGCGTATGAATTTCCTAAAATTATACCACTTTCACTCGCAACAAACATCAAGGTCAAATCCAATACCCGCAACTGACAGCGAATGTATTTACGTATGTATGTATATTGTATGTATGTATATATGTATATTTTTCAAAGATCAACGTCCTCCAAACTAAAAGTGCCTTCTTGTATTTTTGCACATATTTATGTATATACATATTTAAATATAAGTAGGTACATCAAAGTGGAAAAATAAAACACACCACTGACCCTCCTGAAATTTACCTTGTTAATCAATTTCGGCAAATAACGCATTATTGCTGATGCCATCCACACCTCAAGCACATCGGTTCCACAACAACACAAAAAACCAACAAGCATACAATTGGCGGTCCAGGAAAGAACGGTATGTGGCAGCACGAGTAAGTGCAGAAATTTCAAAAAATAACTTCGCTAATGCATTGTAAATACAACCTGCCTACACACACACACGCACACATACACATATACAGCTGTGTAATATTACGCTTCAAATTCACTAAAACACGCCTTTTTTAATATTTTAACATAAACACTGCTTAATTGCTCAGCACAAACAAGAAGTTGTGGCATTTTAATTGCACCGCGTGATGACATTTCACACACACAAACACACAAACACACACGCACGCATGCACTTCCCTTGCATGCATGTGTTTACACTTCTGACCAAGAATATAATAATTACACGCAACACATTAAACGATGCTTTGCAACTGCATTTAACATTTTTTTAAGTGCTTCGATTATTTGTATGCTAATTAGGTGCAAAAAATTTTCCGTATGCATTGTTAAAGGTGTTTATTCGCTTCGTGTATGTATGTATGTGTGTGTGTGTGTGTGTGTTTGAAAATTTGTTGGTAAATGTGAAAGAGGCGCGGTGGCGGTGAAGAGCGCTTATTTGCATTTAAAGAAGTGCCTGGAAACGGAAATAATATGCATTTAAAATTGCGACAAACACCCATATATACACGCATATGTACATACACATATGTGTGTGTGTGTGTGTTTATATGTGGAAGGCAATAAAAATAATATTCAATTCTTGTGCCGAATGTAAGTGAGAAGTTTAATGATTTGAAAAGTTTTGAGGTCAAAAGCGAATGATTTCGCGTAATAAAATCGCTGCGTAATATAATATTATGTACAGAACAGCGGTACCCTTTTTCTTAATTATTCTGCATATTAACTTTAGTAATGAAGGTATTTAATGAAAGGAAACAAGAATGTGGTTAATTTTGATGTTTAATTTAAGCGAAGAGCAGAATGCGAATTTAATTAAAATGAGAAAATATGTAAGTACATATGTATGCATGTATGTGTATATTATGTAAATTTGATGCATACACATGCAGACAGTGAATGCATTGTTTGCTAATTTAGCGCTAGTGAGAGCCAAATATTATGCAAATTTAGTGGTAAATTTAGTGGTAAGCGTTTATTTATTTATTTCTCTTTTCCGAATTTGAAGCACATCTACAATCTCAATTTAAATTAGTAAGCAATAATCAAAATTTGAAACGAAACGTAGTAACGAAATTCATTAAAAAAAATGCAATTTTATAAATACAATTTTGTGGCCTGAATTCTATTAATACAGTTATCGTGCTGGTTGTTAATATTATCAACAAAAACCGGCTTCTTTTCGCCAAAAAAAAAAAAAATAAAATAGTACTAGAATGCTTACTCAAAGAGGAATAAACAAAGATTTGTGATTTTTGTTCTTTTTTGCGTCTAATTTTGAAAAGAAAACTTATTAATAGACTTGCATATAAAAATGTGCTTGTTATAGGCTTTATACTTTTTTGAATGTCATTTATTCACCTACTTATTAAATTTTATTTTTTGTTTTATACCACCACTTTCATTCATTTCATTTTTATTGTCTGTTGTACAGCAGCTGTTGCATTTCATTATCTCACGGGATTGCAGTTTCTGCTTCTTAACTATTGACATTGTCGACGTGCGCAACAATAAAATATTTAAAAAAATATGAAAAAATTTTCATGTCACCGAGGTCGAGGCACCCCTATTTTTCCACACGTACAATTAACCGATTGCAAAGTCAATTTAGCGCCTTATTTTCCAAAAAATGTTAAAGAAAAATTAAAGTAGTAAAAATATAAACTCTGTAAACCGGCTACTATTGTAATTACCCAGCCCTGTAAGCCCTTAAAAGTAAAACAATTTAATACGAATTAAGTATGGGTTCGCCAAAAGTTGCTTATTTACATATTAAATCAACAAAAAAGTGTAAACCTTGTGATTTAACATATTTACATATGTAAAGTTGCAAAGCAGCGAATTGCAATGCACCTGTTGCTATTTTTACATGCTGACAGGGACAAATATTTCGTTTTGTGCAAGTCATGGAAAGGCTCAAAACAGTCATATACATAAGTATATATGTATGTTTGTGCGTTCGTGTATACACAAAAATTTCGGTAATTAATAATGTAAATAAAATTAAGAACTGTGTGCTTATTACTGAATGACTGGATTTTAGGGTGGCGCTGGGAATTCCGTGAATGAGCCGTTCTTGCACGAGCCAAATGAGCTTGAATTGTGGTTGATAGTGTAAAAGAGAGTATTTATGATAGTTCTGTGTATAGTAATGATATTTACATTCATGCAACGAAATGCTTTTGACGAAGCAAAAATTGTATACATTTGAAAAAGAATTATAATTTTCACTAAAAATTAAAAAAAAACATATGTGTTTTGAATATTAATTTTGTGTTAAAAAAGTCTGAAACTATCAACCAAGTACAACCATTTTACTCCAATAAACTAATTCTCATGTATGCACAATTGACCTGAAAAGTTTGCTCATACGCCGTGTAGTCTCAGTGTGTCACGGAAGTAACAGTACCGAATGTTCATGTTTGACCCCTTTTTAACTATTGAAAAGATCTTCAGAGCTAAACAATGTATATTTGGTGCGCTTTATTTCGATTTTTTCAGCAGTAATTCAGTGCTAATATAATGAATATAATTTTAAAATTTAAACAAAAAAAATAAGCAATGCGCAATTCTCCACTATTGAATCACACAGCTGTCAGTGTGGCAGGTTTGCCAGCTGCATTTACCTCTTGACTTGCCTGAAATGTATAAAAAGAAATGTGTATTGAATGAAGCATAATTTCTTTAATTAAATAACACATTAAATTTGCATATAATAATATTTACTTAAGTGGCTACATATGTATGTGTGTGTGACAGCAAATTTTGCGAACTTCACAAAATTTATGCGAGTAATTAATTCATTAATAACATTTCCGTGCGTCTTAAATAATGAAAATGAGCAAAAGCAAGGCATGAATTTGTGGAATGTTATAAAAAAGATGATGCAATTTGCAGTTACTCAACCATATTAATATGAATAATTGATTTTACATACATAATTTTACATAAATTATTTAACATTTTCATTTATTACTATTGTTTTCCATATGTTTCCATACAAAACACTTTTTCTCGCTGTATTAGTCTAGAGATTTTTTTAAGTCTAAATAATAATAGTTTAGACTATACAATTAGCTGCCAAAACAAATACACAAGTACAAGTATATATACAATTGTTCATACAATTAAATTAAACAAAACAGTGATGTCGCCTTTTTACAAACTGTCTGAATTTGATAGCCACCAATCAAATTTCTAATATTTACACACAATTTGGTCAAGCGATAACGGCAAAGTGCGTGTGGTTGTTCGATTGCTTGGGCATTTGTTTGCTTTGCGGCATTGCGTGGCAAATTGCTGCGCTGAGTGCCACTGAAGCTAAGCAAAACAGCCAAACAATAGCCAAAAATGACAATAAAAGTAAAGCAGCCGTAACGAAATGTTATAAAAAAGAATAATACAATTACTATGTAATAATAGCACTAATTTTAGAACAAAAAATATAGATTTTTCAATTGATTTAGTTACATGCTTGAAATATTTGGCAATGATTACGTGAATTGGGGCGTCAAATCGGTAGCAAGAATGCGAATAATTACGTTCCATGAATAATTTTTATCAACGCTGCACACTTTTTACCTGATATATGCATACGCAAAATATTTAAATGTGCTACTTTATTTGCATTTATTTATTTTAAGTTAATATAATGGGGCCATACTGCACTGTAAATGGAAAATTGTATCATATATTTTTATGCATTTAAAATTTTCTCTTCTTAAACGAGGCAGAAATCGAACAAACGATTGCGAAAATGTAACAAAAGTCAAAACGTAATTTAGTGGTTATAACTTGAGCTGTACTAACCACCATGCTCCATTTATAGTTTCCCGATTTTCGTTCACCGCTGCAACGTAACCCGCACAAGTGCTATTATTTTGCTCGCTAGTAGTTGCCATTAATACGCAGCTAAGTATTGAAAGCAAAAACACTTCATTATTATTAACTCATGTCATTAAAATATGATAACAGTGTTATTTATTTTATGCAGATTATGCTTTAATAGCTGTTTACTTCTGATATTATAATTTATTTATCGCGCACACACTTGTTCTTAATTCAACACTTTACCTCATACATATTGCGCCAAGCGCGGCTTAACACTCTTCCCCAAATGATTTGCACACAATGTTTGCGGAACATTGCATGGGCGGCAACATTAGCATGCAAATAAAGCGTGTTTTTAGAGGTTTAGAAATTTTGTTTAGGAAAAAAAATTAAATTCAGGAAAATTAGTGCGATTATAAATATTTGGATTAATTAGTTGGCAGATTGTGTGACGATTACCTTGTCTCTCCAATTTCGCATCATTTCTGAGCATAGAACCTGGAGATTTTTAAACATGCCTCCAGTGTTAGTCTCTGCTTGTTTGACAGCTATCGCTCTAGAATATCCCATAACTCTCAAAAAACACCCTATGCCGCATGTATGTGCATATTCGATATGTAATTTCGATATTATCATGCGCTTTAATTATTTACAAATTAGTGCATAAAATTAAAATGTAATTAATATTTCACACAAAGTTAATTTGAAGCATGCCATTCACCAGTGTTTATTTTGAACTGCAAATATTAATTAATTACTAGCAAATATACAATCACTTTTTTGTTCGATATTGTGCCAACACTAGGCGCTTATTAGAGCGTTTTTGCGGGTGCGCTTCGCGATCATCAGCGGCAC
This sequence comes from Bactrocera minax, assembly GCA_021498325.1. Classification (NCBI taxonomy): domain Eukaryota; kingdom Metazoa; phylum Arthropoda; class Insecta; order Diptera; family Tephritidae; genus Bactrocera; species Bactrocera minax. Next base: position 1,751,196 of record JAKEEE010000032.1, read on the forward strand.
GTGCCACACTACAATTTGTTGCTTCCTCGCCACTGCGCCAATCATAGGCGTTGAAACACAATCGAGCATTACTTCTTACTTAATCTACATGCATGGTATATGGACCAGCACCGCTCCCACCCCGACATTTGGGTTCTTTGTCTCATACACACACGTAAGAAAATTGCAATAGCAAATGCAATCAACGCTGCTCCAAATACCAGCCGTCCAACTTTCGTGCGCGAAGCGTACTCGCTCGCTTATTGCTGCCGCTACAGTTTAACGACTTCGTGTGCAAGCCAAGTTCTAAAACAAGCTTCGGCACAGTTTGGCATTTGTTGTTTTCATTATTGTTTGTAATTTTTATTATTTTTGATCATGCTTTGTTTGCTCAATTAACCGATCCGCAATTAATTAATAAACGGCATCACTCAGCATCCTCACTCACCCTTCATCCTGTCGAACGCTCGCTCAACACTCGCGATACGATACGTTGCTGTTGAAATTTCCATTTCGTTTCGGCGCTACGATCCGTTTCAAGTGTCACGCCGATTGCTGACTGCACGTATGTGTGTGTGTGTGTGTGTGTGTGTGTGTGCGGGTGGGTGTGTGTGCGCTAACGAAGTGACTATGCTTTGGCACGACAAATGTTTCATTTTCATTTGCCACCGCTCCCCATGCACACGCATACACTCTCGTGCATCGAATACACACAGCGTGAGATTCGGTCAGCCGCCATCCAAACACGCATCGCACTTGTTTCTCCGTTAATATTTAAGCAACTGTCGCCGATCTGAGTGAAGTATAGCGCTTTCGACGCGTATCAACGCAACATCACAAGCGCCCACAGCAGCGGTCGATCGGTCAACTGAATTCGGTACGTCAAAAAAAACAATAAACAAAACAAAATAAGAGAAATAAAACGAAGTTCTTTACATTTTCAATTATTAGCGAATTGTTATAAAATATCTGCGCGCACCCACAGCAACGCTGTTCGAACGCGACTTGGAAGTAGACGCGACAAAAAAAAAACATAAGCGATTGCATTGTAAAGCGAAAATATTTAAAGGAACATAATAAGAGTTGCTTATCAAACGCTTTTGCAAAATAGCTAGGCTCGAATGCGCGTGCGTATTGCAATAGCTGGTTCAGTGTTGTGTGTGTAAAGTGTTTGAAAACTTCATGTTTTCGTCAAGCAAATACCACAGTAGCAATAATAACAACAACAAAGTGCAATTGTATTGTGATTTTACAAAGACTACACGTAGGACTAAGAAATACAAAAATTCGTTCATATAACGATAACTTTTCACATTTTGTTCGATCAAAATACCAAGGCAGGCGTTCTTGGCAAAAACCGAAACAAAAATTAAACAAAACACAGTTGACTTTATTTGATTGAAATAAGTATAACAAATACTTGCAATAAAAGTGCATTTGCATACAAATTGAGGGAGCGGCAGACGAGCGCCAAATAAGCGGCATAATAATTTCAATAAACAACCAGCGCAAACGAAAGGTAAATGTTGAAAATTTCACACAAACGTGCATTAATTTGAAATTATTTATCAAATAATCACGAAACGTGACAAATGAATTGCAGAGCGCCGCAGTTCAAAAGCTTTCGCTAAAAGTCAAGTCTTACAAGGTGGAGGAGGTTGTGGTGTTGTAGAAAATTTGCAGCAATTCGACACAATTTCAATAGAGTTTCCATTAGTTCATTAAAATTATCTTCAATGAGAATTAAAAAACAATTGCAAGACCTGTATTTTGGGAGAACAACTTAGCTTGAAGTAGTAATTAAATTTTCGAACACAATTCTTAGTAGGAAGAAAATCTATCCAAACTTAACTCGAAAACAGAATATGTCATACAAATAATTTTTTGAATGAATATATTCATAAGAAAATTATTGCATTCAGTTTAAAGTACAGATATCGAAAAATTCACACTTTGTATGAATAATAATATAGAACACGATTTCCATACATGTCCATGCCATGTCTGTTAGAAGCTAAAAACTTGACTTAATTTAAAAAATGAGCAAACCAAAAAATTAATTGTCACTTCGTCAGCTTCGTAATGGTTGTGGTTGTCGCTTCACGCAGACATACAAAATACCAATAACAACAGATAGACTCATTTTCACCTAAATAAAAGTCCCCATTAACATACTTTGGATGATATTAATTTATTTAAAACTACGCAGAAAGTTATTTAGCACAACATTGTCAACTCTCACGATTTATAAGCGCTAATAAAACAGGCATAAATTTAATGAACTTCTAATGAGACTTGCATTGTTTTTGTTGTACGCTTTATGAACAGTAAACAGTGGTGAATTTTGGTAAAACGAGTTTTAAAAGGCAAATAAACTGTATAATTCTTGTTTTTATTAACTACTAACTACAACTTACATGCACACACACACGAGCACATGCCACAATGCGCACTTCTCGCATTGCGGCAATCAGCTGGCGATATTGTCATTGAACCTGATTTTACTAACGCCAACTATTTGGGCAAACGATTAGCGCAGCTAAACTCAAGTTGCGATAGAGTGCATGTAACAGCATGTTAGTTGTTGTTGTTTTTTATCTTGCAAATGCTCACATTTTCCCATACACACATTCGCTAAAGCCAAGTAGAAGTCCAAATGAAGGAGAACAGGAACTTGTTGGCTGCGACTAATTAGTTTCGTTTCGTTACTATTTTTATGATGATTACTTGGTGCATTAATATTTGCAAAAAAGCAATTGCTATTGTTTCTATAACATTTGTCGGATTTTTTGTGCCAATAGTAGAGCAGTACATAATGCTTTCCTCTTTTAATTGATATCTGTTGACAATGTTATTTATTGTTAAAGCAACAATTGACATCACCCTGCCAATTGATGGCAAATATTTACTTAGTTAGCAGCGCAATCCTTTCTTTAATGGAAGATTACGCAAGATATTGGCGGAAAGTGATGAGGAAAGCAGAGCAAAATGTCACAAAAGCGTAATGAAATAGGAAAAAGCACTTTTTATTATCAAAATAATAGGCAAACAGGCAAGTGGCGCAACGCTAAAATAACTATTGTTTTAAAAAACATTTGCCAGCTTTCAGCATAAAGTCACACTTGTGCATACTAGCGTATATATGTATGTAAATTTGCATAGTGCATTTTAATTGCACACATGCATACATAAATAACAAACCGATCGATTTCCTCATTAATCAATGACGTTTTTTTTATTGCAACATTTTCTTATTGCCTTAGTTGGCTTCAAGTTGCAAACGGTAAAAATGAGCTTAAACATTTGTGTTTACAAACAAGTGTACGATATTCGCTTCCTTGTGGTATTATTTTATGCAAGCAACAATCTAAATGCATCACAAATTCAAATGCGTAAACATTTACACAGAACAACACCCTGTGCTGCTGAAATTTTTTAATATCCATTTCACCTTGCACTCATACAAGCTGACAGCAAGCACAAAGCAGCGGTAAATACAAAAGGAAATTCAAAGTAAACAGTTAGCGCATAACGGGCATAACTATTGTATCAAATAGATAAAACCACGCCATTTTGAGCCAAAAGAATGGGTGATATTTGGTTGGTGTGCTCTGCTTAACTTCTTTGCGAAGTCAAAACAAAGCACGAGGCAAAACCTTTTGTGGGACACGCAATTAAGCTCATTTCTGCAAGAAATTGAATTGGTTGCTTAAGAACTTATTCGCTTGAGAACTTTCTGAAGTAAAATAAATATATAATAGATAATTTGCGCGATAAAAGCAAATATTTGAAAGAAAGCAAACAACTCTACTCTTATTGATACGAATATATGTATGCACTTGTGCTATGCAACAAGCAGAATATACACAGAAGTTATATATGCTAAAATTAATAAATAAAAAATATACAATGTAGCGATATATAGAATGATGGACAAGCCAATACAGGCATATTAGAGAACACAACTGCATAGTCAAACAACTCAGACGCGCTTTTTAATGACCAATGTGCAAGTGTATAAGTATATATGTATATATGTACATAAGTGCCTGTGCTTGTGTTTTCAAAACGTCATGTGCAACTAAAGATATTGCTGCTACAAATTATTGATTGGAAGCAACTCCACATATGGTAATTAACAAGCAATTCAGACGCTTTTGTCGTTTGACAACAGAAGTTCTAAAACTTACTACAAATTTATATATACATATGCACAAGTAGCGTGTATATGAAGATTAAGTTGTGTTTGTACTTCAATTAGCAAATACACTTTTTATAGCCAATTATGAGTACTCAATACTCGAATTTGAAGTGTGGGCAATAACAAATTCGAAAAGTAACTTAAAGCATTTTTAATAAATAAATACCTAAATGCGACTAGAGTACGTATAATTGGGTAGTTTTCCAATTTATCGCACATTTATATAATGTTGGCGTGTTAATTTATAAGTATTATTGTTTTAAAGGTGGGCATTGTGGGCACCAAGCGCAAACGGCACCTTCAAGTACCTTACTTACATAGTATATACAGAAATAAAGTGACTTTGAAGCAAACAAAAAACATATTCAAGAATTTTTAAAGCAGCTGAAAGTGCAAAATATGCATAAATAGGTCTTAATACATGTAAATAATTATACAAAATATAAATTGTATAACAATTACACATTTTTCAGTATGTTGTTTCGCTTAAAACACGCTAAATTGTTAAATGTCACGCTCAGCTAAGGTTGAAGCTAAGGTTGCAGCGTTGTTTTTCGCTTTTTCTGCTTTTTCTACTTTTGATAAGCCAGTTGTGTGGAAAAGAAAATAAAATTTATCAATCGCCAGCGCCATACGAGCATTGCTTTTATAATATTCTATACATTTCTTCAATTATACACTAGCAATGCAGTGACATACTTTCGCTCTACAAACATACAAATGTGCGATATTTACATTTCACAGCTGATTTTGCTAAGCACAGCAAGGCGGCATACCTTTGGGGCTACATTTATAAGTGAATATGCATGAAATGTAAGTATGTACGTGTGTTATCGGTAATTTAGCGCTCTCCGAATCTATATTTCAATATATAGACCTATTGTAAATAAATATATGAAAGAATAAAATTAATATTTGCACATATGCATTTGTGTATTTATACAAACGAACATCATCTGCTGTCACACACACACACACACACACATGGTACACACATACGCGCAAGCTAAGCCACATTTGCGCCGATAGATGTTGTTGAACCTCACTGATAAGGCGTTCGTCTCAAGCGCAAGCTGGTTAATATAGCAATCAATAAAAACAAAGTGTGATCTCTTTGCTCCGTATACTTAAAGCAAATAACAGCAACGAAGCGCTCATCACAATACATATAAATTTTATAATATAATATTATAAAAAAAAAGAAATCGCAATAATTTTAAATTTACCGGTTCTTGTGTTGAAGCGAATATATATAATATTTTTATTCCTTATTCAAGTAATAATTTTTTTCCACAAAAGAAATGTTATTACAGAAGTTATATAACAGAATAAGCAAAAATAAGTGATAGTTTCAATAAAAATATTAATATATTTTAACAGAAATCGTACACTTACATTTATAACCTTTCTATCTAACAAATTTTCTTTATCTTTACTTTACAGACCGATAAAGTTCAATCCAACTTCACTACTAAGGCAATACTATCGACTATTTTTTACAACTCGTAAATAAATAGTTGCAGCATCGCATAACGGAAAGTTTGAAAAAACACCGCAAACCAAAACCTACGATTTTTTAAGTGATTCATTTCACTTCCTCAATTTTCTTTATTTAATTTTATTCGTCTCGATTCAAGCGAGAGCAAAGCCAACAAAAAACCGAACTCATAGAATGGTAGAAGGTGATTCGATTAAGAATAAAAGTGATTGTAAGTATGAAAAGTGAGGTTATGATATTTGAAATTTTTGAAAATTTAGTTCTCATGTCATTTAATAGCTAATGCGGTGCCGAAACATTATTTCGAAAATGCTCAACTTCATTGTAAACGTGAGAGACGCTCAGCGGACATTTAGAAAACCGCGACCTTGTATACGCGCGCTCAAATCCGAATTAATAGCTTTTGCTGATAATCACGTCTGTGTTCAAAATACATATATGCACATACATATATACATACACATGAGCTTACAAAATTGCTGGCACACATTTGCTAAAAATAGCAAAATTTTCACACCTCAAAAAGTAACCGCTTGCCGCTTTCGAAAATTTTTTGTTTTCGAACCCCCAAAAAGGAAAAATATGAATAATTTGAAAGCTTATTATGTCATTTTCGGTGTGCTAATAGTGAAGCGCGATTTATTGCGACTTTTAGAGTTAATGAAAACATGCAAATATAAACAAATCGAATGCGCACTTACTATTATATACATATGTATATATGTGTATATATATTTCGACCTACAATTTGTAAGCCTGCAATATTTTTAATCACATATTTACCAAGACTATCTAATTGAATCGGCATCAAGGCTAACTATACGCCAGTAGTACATACAAAAATACGTATGTATATGTAAATGTATATATGTATATTAGTTTTGCACTTAAATGATTCATTTACTACATGACAACAAAATTTCTTAGCAATTCCTTCAAAAAACAGACTGTGAATCATTTTGTTGTTATTATGCGGCTTTTACAAACGAATGTATAAAAAACATATTTGAATTTCGAAAAAATCAAAATACTTACAAAGCATTTAAATTCAAATTTACAAAAAATTTATTGTTTTAGAAATTATATTAATATCACAGCAATTTTTGCTAAAAATTTTTTTAATTAAAATTTGTTGAAATAATTAAATTTTCAGCACTCATTAGCTATTTTTCTTACAAAAGTTATATATCAGAAATATTTATAATATATCCTTTGCCACTACATCACACTACATATTTTCTCTCTCTCTCTCTCTCTGTTAGCCTATAATGTAGAAGCTGGCATCCAACCAAACTACAATAGCAGCAGAAACAACTCGATCGACAATCGTTCCATTCTACAGCCCTATTCATTGGGCAGTGGCGGCAAAGATCCCGAATATCAATTTGCAGCAGTCAACAAGGCTTACGAGACGGACATAAGCAGCGCTGGCGGTGACAAGCATGACGTAGAAAAGGGTAGCGCGGCCGTTATTGAGGTCACCAATGGTGTCGCCATACACGGCGGCAACGGCGGTGGCAGCAATGGCGGAGGCTCTGGCGCCGATGGTCGTCGCTCCACTGGCATACGGGCCGGTTTCGAGCAGGCCATCGAATTATGCGGCTATGGCAAATTCCACTATATCCTACTGGCCATTTGCGGTCTGGTAAGCACCAGCGAGGAAATGGACGTCATATCGATGTCGTTCATTCTACCATCGGCTGAATGCGATTTGGATTTGAATACGAGCTCCAAGGGTTGGCTCAATTCGATCATTTTCGTCGGCATGATGGTGGGCGCCTACTTCTGGGGCAGCATCGCCGATGCGGTGGGACGCAAGAAGGTGCTCATTGTGATCTCCTTCATGAATGGCTTTTGTATTGTTGCATCGTCATTTTCGCAAACTTACGAATGGTTTATGCTGTTTCGCTTTCTCAACGGCGCGGCGTAAGTACATGAATATACACACCTACATACATGCTCACATTATAAATATAGAGATATGTAATAAAACTTACAAATACTTGCATACATACATACATGCGTGGTCATAAAAACAAGGGACACTAACTCATCAGTCGCCGTTCCATCAGCACCATTCGTTGAATCTCCCGAAGTGTAGTGAATCATTGGCATTGATGTTGTAGCAATAGTGGCTGTAAATAAATAAAACGCGCCTTTGCGTTAATCAAATTAAATGCTTCTTATGTGTAGGAGCTTAAGCTGAGCAGGCCATCGCGCTCAATTCGCCGGCACCGAACTTTCTTGGCCGTGTAACACGCGCATGCATACACACAGCGCGCTCATACACATAGCGCAATAGCAAACATTTTTCACACATATGTACATATGTGCATATTCACACGTTATGTGTTAGCAAGGTGTTAATGTGCTATAGCAGCGCACCCAAGAAAGTTATTTGTTTATTTACACAAAAGGGAAAATTTTTCAAAGCGCTCAATGGGAAATTAAATCGTAAACAACATTTTGAAATCATCATCAAATCGACTGTTTTATAATGTGCATTGTGTGCGAACGAACAAATCGCAATAATAATGAGGGAATATTTATAAACAAACACACACACACACACACACACACATCTGTATATTTCTGGCCGTTCATGAGCTTATTAATATTTATGGCGGCAATTACTTATACAAATTAAATATAGAAATTTTTTGAAAGTAAATTTATTCCTGCCAATTTGCGTGTGAGCAAAATGGATTTCTTTTTTTGTTTTGCGCTCTTGTTCTCTGTGTGTGTGAAAAATGTTGCTCATACGCCATGTAGTGGGGCAGTTCGTTGCTTTGTCAAACACTTTGGCAGCGTAAGTAGCGTGTGCCAGCATGTAAATCACACAGCTCAAACGCATTTAAATGATAATTTACAGAATTTAACGCATTAAGCAACAACAAAAAAGTAAATAATGAAGCAGTTTTTTCAAGGCTTTGCTTGCCAAAGTGTCATTAACGGTATTTTTTAAATTGCAAAATTTTATTTCAACAGCTGGGCAGCGAAGCGTTAAGATTTTTTCAAAATTCCTTATTATCGGCTTGTAATTCTATTCATATGACGCGTAGCTTTGGCAATATTTACAAAATATTTGTTTTAATACTTTTTTTTTATAACTTTTTGAAAATCAATATTGTAATATAATATATAACCTTTATTTTTTAAACATAAACTTTAAAAATTTTCCATCTTCCTTTTCCTTTCGCTCTTCCTACATCCAAAACAACCAAAACACAAAAAATTATAATTTCATTCTACTTAACAAACATCCTCAACAAGCATTATTTCCAAAGCAAAAAAAAAATCATTTCGCCACATTTTCTCTCCTTATTCGTACTCGCCTTCGGTAAATATTATTGTTGAAGCCTCTATTTCCACTTTGCAGGCTCGGCGGCAGCGGTCCGGTCATTTGGTCGTACTTCGCCGAATTCCAGCCGAAATCGAAACGTGGCTCCATGTTGAGTTTCATGGCTGCCTTCTGGACTTTTGGAAATCTCTTTGTTGCCGGCCTGGCGTGGTTGATCATCCCCAGCAGCATTGGCTTCAAAACAGATTTAATTACATATAATTCCTGGCGTATCTTCTTGATGGTGTGCGCCCTGCCATCATTTATTGTTGCTTTCCTACTCTTCTATCTGCCCGAATCGCCGAAATTCCTACTGACCAGGGGCAAACAAGAAAAGGCGATGGCCATCTTCCGTGGCATCTTCGTGACGAACACCCGCCGACCGGCCGAGCAATATCCCGTTGCCGAATTGGACATCGACGAGAAATTGTTGGCTGAGATTAAGGAAAATCAGGCTGGTGTCAAGGGCAAGTACAGTAAAATGATGTCTAGCATGGCCGAGCACAGTAAACAGCTGTTCACCTCGCCCATTCTGAAATTCACACTCATCTCGATCGGCATCAACTTCACCTTCCACATCGGTTACTATGGTCTGATGATGTGGTTCCCCGAGCTCTTTAATCGTTTCGACGAATACAGTCGCGACCATCCCAACGAACGTGCCGGCGTCTGCACAGTCACCGAATATGTCGTCGGTCAGGGTGTTACGGAAAAGGACACCTGCTCAGCGCATATACCGCAAAGCGTTTTCCAGGAGTCGCTAATTTCATTGGCTTCGGCGCTGCCAGCCAACTTGATAGCTATTTTGGGCATGGACTTATTGGGTCGCAAATTCTTCCTTATCTTCGGCACCATGACGGCCGGTATATGCTCGGCTGCTATGTACTTCGTCTTCAGCTCTACACAGAACTTGATCGTGACGGCTGTATTTAGCGGTGCCATATCGGCGGCCAATGCGGCCTTGGACTGTCTCATCACCGAGGTGTTCCCGACACATTTGCGCGCCACCGGTGTGGCTATATCGATGGTGGCGGCGCGTATGGGTGGCATCATTGGTAACATTGTGATTGCCACACTTTTAGATCAATATTGCCCGGCACCGACATTTATTGTTGCCATCCTGTTGATAGGTGGCGGCCTCATGTGTTTGATGTTGCCCAACACAACGCGTAAAGAATTGAACTAATCCATGAAATGGATGTTAGATAATAGGAGGAAGAAAGAAGCAGCAAGCAAGAAGATGGGGAGAGGCAGAGGGAGAGAAGCAGAGAGTGGACACAGACGAGTTTGGTAAAAATACTCGGAACTAACGAATTTCTTGAATGAATCCAGTTGAGTTGGGAACAAATGCATGTACACATATAAAAACAAAAAGAAAAACAAAAATAAAAACCCAAGCATACACATCTAAGTACTAATGTAATATCGCTTAGGAACTTGTTATAAATTTTCTAGCCATGTAATATATGTAACTACCGATTAATATAAAAGTAAAACATAAAAAAAAATTACATAAATATGTATGTATACACGTAATTACCAAAAAGTGAATTAAAAGTTTCAATGTAAACGATTATAAAAATGTAATTTCATATTTTAAATAAAACGTTTTAATTAAGATGAAAAAACGATACTTGCGTATTAATTTGCAGGAAATCATTTCAAATATTTTTTACAATTTACTTAAAAACTTTTTTTTTACACACCAAACACATCCTTAGTCTATTACTGCAGCAAAAATTTCATAAATAATACGGTAGTTCTACAGTTAAAAGTTGTAAAATAAAAATTTAGTCAATTATTTGTCAGTGGTGCTAATTTTTGAAAATTTTCCACAATATTCACAGACGAAACAATGGCAACCTTACATGAAAATATGTTAAGATCAATGGTACTGCAATTACCTTTCGTTTGATACCCTTATTGTTAATTTTATATTTCACAAAACTAATTACATGGCAACCCTGCACTAAAATTTTATAAAAAATAAATTAGTTTATGAGAATAATAAATCATAAACAAAAAAGTTCGCGTTTTTATACTGATACATTTTTTTAGCATCGCAGATGAAATGTTGGCAACTCTACTAACAAATATCTCAGAATTAAAAATTTTGCGCCTACCGTTCGCTTAGGAGCCATCTTATGCTGCAAAAATTAACTTCAAATTTAAAATTTTGATTTTAACCCTATTTCTGGCATTAAAAAAAACTTAAATTTTTTTGAAGTTTTCAAAAGAGATATGCTTTAACTTAATTTTTTACAGTCGGCATTAAAAAATAGAACCCTTAAAATTAGGTCGTCATCTCGCTCACACAAAAACACACACACCCAACCCGTGCCAGTTGAATTTCTCGCTGAAATCGACCGCCTGCCAAAACATCAAGCGCGCAAAACTGCCCAGTAAGTAACTAGCGTCAGCAGTGCGCCTTTGGATATGCAACACAAATGCGGCACTTGCATATAGTCACATTCATTGACGTTCTCTCTGTCAATTTTTCCGTGCGAAGACTTAAGAACGAAACTTGCTCTGGGTGAATTTCGCAGCTGGTGGGCACCTTGCGATTTACTTTGCAAGTTCGATTACTAATGCATGAAACATGCATGAAACATACATGAAATATTGAAAATTGTTAAGAAAGAGTTCATTTTTTATTTGTTATAAGTAACTGTAGACTGCTAAGAAAATGTGCTTTCAATTAAACAATTTCAGCCAACAAATAAACGAAGTAAGTAAAAATGCGCTCGTTTATGTTTGTTTTTATATATTTTATTATTTTTTTTGCAGTTTTTATTATTTGTCTGTTTATTTTTGTTCGACTTTACTCGCTTTGATGTTTTTGCTGCTTTAATTAATAAATTTTAATAACTATTTACACAATGTTTAAAGCATCGAAGACCTTTATAAGGAATTTTTTTTACTTTCTTTTCTAAATTTTGCAAATTCAAATGTTTATATTTACTATTATTAAATTTTTTATGCTTTTTTTTTGTTTACGCATTATGTATGTATGTAATGCACTGAAAATAATGGGGTTTAACTAGCATGATTCGTGGTGCATATTAATTTGGTCGTCTATAAGCTAAGGGCGATGGTTAAATGGGCGCAATGTTGTTGTAACACAACACATACAAAGTCTGTGTTCATTTTTAACATAATTTTATATGATATTTTAAACAATAGTTGCATTTGCAAAAACTTTAACTACATGTCTTTAATAGCGCTGGATTACTAGATGAAGGTGACTCCTTAAAAATAAGTGCGCAAGCAGACGGTTAAAATGTACAACAGAACAGCCAACACAAGCAAAAAAGTGAAATTACTTTAGAAAAATATATATATACATGCATGTATTTTGGAAATTCGTAGCGAAAAAGTTGTTTCAAAAAAGAAATTTAAGTCTTCACTAGTGATATTTAGAACGTACGTTCGGTTTGGTAGCAATTTACAGAGTTTATGAATATTTTCCACAAAATTTGTTTAACGAATTTTTAAACGAAGTAAATGATACTGCTAAGCTAAGATTGACTAAACAAAATTCTCAGTATTTGCTTAAATTTTTGGTCAATTTAATTCTTAATTGCAAAAACCAAAAAATTTTAGTGCTACTAACTTTTATAGCAAGCATTTTTCAAATATACATTTTTCGCACAAATTTCCAATTTTACAAAACGAAAAAAAAAAAAAACAATTTTTTGCTTAAAATTTTTTAAATTTTCACTTAAAAATTTTCTAATTTTTACTTAAGTTTTTTTATTTCTTTTTCGCCGCTAACTGAACGCAGTGAATGCACTCTGTGGTGGCAAGGCTTAACTTAATACAAATATTGTGAAAATCTGAAAACCGCATTTTAAACAAATAAATGGGTTTCTTTGATGCGAAATGTTGAAGAAACATTTAAATTAAGCTGCGCAGTTGTGCATTGACGCCACAGAGTTGATATAAAATTTGGAAATTTTCCAAGACTGTGTATTAATATTTTTTTACAGTTATATTAGTTGAACTGTCTGCAATTTTATGACAATATTATATATAACCAGTTTATCTTCGTTTGCTCTGTATTTTTGCCGTAGCTTTTTTATTTTATTTTTATTTTTAAATATTTGTTTGTGTTGGTGTTAGCTATTTATATGTGTATGTATGCTTTTTATATATGTCTATAGTTTTGCAGTTTTATATAACTATTTTTTATTATATAACTATATTTTGTTTTGTGTTTTTGTTGTTTTTTGCTTTGCTAAAATATTTTCATCATCTTGCATTTGTTATACATAGTAATGTTTTAGTTTTGTTGTTTTGCTTTTAAACAAGTTTAAATAACTGCTAATGTTATGTATGTATACATATTCCTCCTGTTACTTGTGGACTCTGTTTGATTTTACTTATTTTGTTAAATTTTTTTTTCTAAATGAAATTTATTTTAGTTTCATCTACGGCCTTCGTGCCAATTTACGCATTTGACACCGCTAATGTTTAATTACAATTTTTTTTTTTTTTTCATTTAATATATAGAAATTTCCAAAAGTTTTTTCAAAAATGTTTTTGCTTACTTTTCTTTTTGGTTGTTCTTGTTGTTGCTACTGCCAAACGAGCGTCTAAAATTTCCATAGTAAATTTGTATTGTTTTTCATGTTGTTGTTTATTGTTGGTATTGTTATTGTGTTCCATTTTGCAATAAGTGGATGGTTGTGTGACGGCTTTGGGTAAAATTGCGATTTTAGACACTACAAAATAAGGATCAACATAAAAATAATGACAATGAGAAAAACTTAACATTTCTTTTGCGTTCATCTTCATTTAAATTAAAATCAAAAAAATAATAATATTAATAAGAACACAAAACAATTACAAATTTGTTCGCTTCCAACTCCTAAACATTCCTTTAACATAACAAAATCGTGCATACAATACTAAATCAATCAGCGTGAGCATCTCTGATACGAACTATCTTTCCACCGAAGGCATACACTCAAAAAAACAAATTTTCGTATCTTTTTGCTGGATTTTCAAAACTTTTTGAAATTTTTTTCTTTCCTTGCCTCACGCAGAAAATGAAAATCTACATTTTCTCCGAATTCGTATTGGTAACTACATACTATGCTACTGCACATACATTTTGTGTAGTTGTTGTTGTGTACAATTTTCTGTTGTTGCTTTAAAGCGCCTTAACGTGTCTAACGCTAATTTGCTTACACTTAAGAAGACCTATTTCAAGTAGAAAACTGTTGAAAACAGCAAGCACTCCAAATCCAAAACAAAACAAAAACAACAAATGCTTGTGGCTTGTGGAGTGGAGTAGTAGTGTTGTGTGTAAATTGTGTTATTGTGCCCATATGTATGTGCGCTGGTGGCTGAGAATGACAGTGCAACCTTTCCGCAATGTGCCGCCGACTCGACGCAATACAAAGCAATTTCGTTACTTTCACTTCAAATTATCCCCAAAATGTGTTGGATCCATGCGCCACCTGCGCCGCCTGCGGTGCAACTTGCGTTGCCTGTCTATTTAGTGCTAGTTCTTTACATGTACATACAGATATATATATACGTAATTGTATTGGTTTTAGTGTTTTGTATTGCTAGTATTTGTTGGATTTGCTTATTTTCATTTTTTCTACTTTTTGTGGGAAATTTCTTGTTTTTTGCGTCATTTACTTATTACAACTTCATAATAAATTTGCAACTTAAGTCTTGTTAAGCAGTATTATTTCCATTATTCGCCTGTAGCATTGTTGGTAGTTGTTGGTGTTTTGTAAATTTTCGCGTCGTGGTCTTTATGCGCTACACACATACAATTGTAAAACACATACACACATATTTATATAGCATTGGCTAACAATGTTTGTGTTTCATCCACTACACCTCACATCCACATCCTTGTTACAGCTCTGTGGGAGTTGCGCTTTTCTTGTTTTCAGTTTCGTTTTTTAAGGTTTTTCATGCATTTTCATTTGATAAACACTAGTGACATCATCGTAACTGTTTTCACATTTGCTGCTTCCGCCCGTTCTCTGCTCGGCTTTCTATTGTTTATTCAATGAAAATTATGTTTTTGCTGGTGCTTTTTAATCATCCATCCAGGATTCGCGTCATTCTGTATACTCCCACCAATCCTTCTCGTAGCCTTCATGAACATGATCCAGCAGCACCTTACGACGCTTCTCGCAATACCTGACGGGAAACGAAAATTTTAATAGATTTTGAAAGAAATTTTAAAAATTAAAACGAAGTAAAAATACAAAAATTACAAAAAATAAAAACATAAAAGCATAAAATCATGAAAAATAAAAATAATAAAAAAATAAAAATAATAAAAAAAAATAATAATAATAAAAAAATAAAAATAATAAAAAAATAAAAAAATAAAAATAATAAAAAAAATAAAAAAAAATAAAGAAATAAAAATAATAAAAAAATAAAATAAATAAAAAATAATAAAATAAATAAAAAATAATAAAATAATAAAATAAATAAAAAATATACAAATATAAAAATATATGAAAAATATAAAAATATAAAAATATATAAATATATAAAAAATATAAAAATATATAAATATATAAAAAATATATAAATATATAAAAAATATAAAAATATATAAAAAAATATAAAAAAATAAAATATATGAATAAAATAAAAATAAGAAAAAAAATATAAAAAAATATGAAAAAAAAATGAAAAAAAATATGAAAAAAAATAAAAAAAAATAAAAATAAATCAAAAAAAAATAAAAAAAAATATAAAAAAAATAAAAAAATATAAAAAAAAATAAAAATAAAATATAATAAAATAAGAAAAAAAAAAGAAAAGAATTAAGACAGACTATACTAAAACTAAAAATCGAAAAATAAAAGAATTATGAATATAAAATAAAAATTTAGATACATAAAAATAGATTGGAAAATTAAGACCATTAAAAAACTAAAGTCATAAAATAATTACAATTTATAAAACCAAACAATACATATTGAAATAAAAACATTTTACGATATCTCCACAACTACATAGTTGAAACCACTTTTCAGGCGGGTCCACTCACCTATATTTGTCCTGCACTTTTTGTTTAATATCAGCTAAATTCTCTGAAGTTATATCACGTTCTAAGTACTCAGACAATTTCTCTGTTGCTGATTCCAAATCTTTTTGATTATCCTCAAAGATCATTGACTGATTATTCTTCTTCAGATAGTAGGCAAACACATATGTGTACATGAGTGTTTGACGGCACTGGCAGAGTATGTCTACGGCCTTTTTCAAGAATTGCACCTAAATAATACAAAAAATAATTATTAAATGTTTACTTAACATATTCATAACAAATAAGTATGTCACACACTTCAATCCAAGACATATTGTGTTGCTGCATCTCCTCCATTTTATGTTTGACGGCCGCATAAAGTTTGTTCTCAAATTTCAGCGACTGCATGTGATTCATATAACGATTGTAGTAATGCAAGTACCTTAATTAAGCAGAAATGTAAAGTTATATATTACCAAAAATGTAAAATTGAAATTCGTTACAAACGAACCTTGCCAGTGAGGAGCGCAACTTCTCCTGTGCATCACGCGCCGCCTTCGCCTCGTCCTCATCGTAGCGATTGCAGTTATACCACGAAGAACCGTGCGGTTCCCATGAACCCAAACACACCCAACAGAAATCATGTTTACAATTTTGATTCTTGCACACCATATGATTGCAGCCACCATCCTTTTCGATCGTCACATTACATTTTGGACACTCTTTGGTGTTTGCCGCTATCCAATTGGATGTCTCCGAATCGTCGTCGCACTTCTTAATCCACTTTTTCAGCCAACAACATTTGACGGGATCATGCCAATTTTCACCGCAGGCAAAACAAAAGACATGCCCGCATTTGCAACTCACGGGGCGTGCATCACCATACGACACTTTAATTGCATTCGTACAGTCGACGGACGGACACCAGCGTAACAGTTGATTACATTCGACAAAACTATTTGTGATCAGTTGCTGGTATTTCACTTTGACACGCGGATCCACTAGTTTGGTGACGGTAACGTCGTCGACTAAAATATCACAGCCATGTGCGGCGCACGAGATGGATTGACCGAGACCTTCGGTGACGATCTTTGTGGTTAAATACTCACGCCAACAGACCAAACAAAAACGATGGCCACACTCCAGACCAGTCATGCCCTGCAAAGTATTTAATGGATTCGCGAAACTATACACAGAATTTTAAAGGTAAAGCAACTATATTTCACTTACATCTGGTGACAGCAATGAGAAACAAATTTCGCATTCCTCCACTGGATTTTTGGACAACTGTGGGCAAAAAGTGCAAAAGGAAATTGCTTAATTAATATGAAATATTTGAAGCAAATGTGCTTAATAAATACCTTAAGTCGACTTGGATTGGTGGATTTGTTGAATGGATTGATGACATGTGCGCCCTTGAAGAATTCCTCTGTATTGCCATCAAAATATTTCTCTAGCAGCTTTTCTTTATCCCATTTATAGTGATTTAGCAGTATGCGGATTATTGTGGGCGGCAGCTGGAGAGATGGAACATAAGAAATTTTTTTAAAAATACATATGCAAAGAAAGTCTGAATTTCTGAAATTTTAGTTGTCTCTTTTATTTATAATATTCTTTGAGTTGTTTTTAGTGTAAGTAAACTTTTGTGCAGAAATTTTACTTGCAATTAGGTACCCATGGTTAGGTTGCCCAATCATTATTTGGCTGCCAATTGTCAATGTCATGTTATGCCATTAAAAATGGATTCATCAAAAAAAATCACATGAAGAGCATGAAAATTAGCAGTGTTTAGCAAAAAGGACTAAATTGACGTCAAAGAAAACATGTATTGCCAAGAGCCAAACCAACAGCTGTTTGGATTTACCAACTAGAAAATTGAAATATGCCTGTCGAAAGAGAAATATACTGCGAGTGAAATCTAAAAAAAATATTCATGCAATGGAATTTTCAACGCCGTCGTGTTGACAACAAAAGATTGCAATTGCAATACATTCATTTTTTTAGCTTGTTACCATTAAGAATGCGCTGCTACATACAGATTTTTGCTAAATAGGTCAGCAGAAAGGCTGTGTGTGAGTGTGTCCGTTATACATTTCGTAACTGCACTTGGCTGACACAATTGGAAATCTCTTTTTTCGTCTCACCCCTTCTACTTGTTGTTGGTAAAAATGTGCGCTCGTATGGGAGGATAGTGGAAATGGGGCATATACCTGTACATATATATGTTCGTTTGCAGGTTTGTTTGTTTTTAGGAAGTATGTGTTTAGAGACTAGGATTCAAAAGCGAAAACCAACCATTGTTACATCGTCATCTCACTAAAGTACATTGTAATTGGCAACCTTCAACGCGAAGGTCGTAAATACGCAGGGTTGAACTTTTTGTAAAGCTGTATGGTGGGTTTCCAGTTGCAACAGATCATCGTAAGGTTGGGTAAATACTCATGACATGCATTAAAAAATCTGTATGTGTTACAATGAAATATCGAGTGTGTTTTTGTGTAAAAAATGCAAATATGTAATAAAAGCAATAGACTAACAAAAGAAACTTTAGTATAGGAAAAAATATAGAAATTGTATTTGTACTGAATATAGACGACATGAAGATCAAATGAGCTGATAGCAGAGGCAAACACTTCAAAAAGTACAAAAAAATTATATTCATAAGCTTATTAAAAAAATTTTTTATTATTATATAAAATATATTATTAGGAAAGCACTTATTCCAAATACACCTGATATTTTCGCGATAAGGAATGTAAATATAAAAGAACATGTTGACAATAAACAAAAATTAAACGCTTGAACTTCACAACCACAGTTTTGTATAGCTTGAGTCAAGTGATTTATATGCAACTACCTATTAACTATTTATTATTATGAACATAAATTGCATATTTAAGTTATTACCTTGAGCACATTGTTGACCTCATCGATTATTTCTCGCTGATGCTGTACTATTTCATCTGTGGAGAGAACTTCATATTGATACTCCTCGGTTTCCATTTGGCGATCATGTGAGGAGGGTATATCGACCTCCATACCGAAATCCTCATCGCCCTCATCGCCTGATGATACATTGCCGGAATCAACATTCTCCATCTCATAAGAATCCTCATCCGACTCCATGTTATTATTTCAGAAGTATTCTTATTAGACCGAGTTATTTATTGTTTTTCCTTTTTCTTTTTTTACTGATGCTTCAGCACCAATTAGGCACAACTTGGTCGTCTATCTTAACAATTGGAAGTTTTGAGTGCACCGCAAACACCAAATTGTCTGTTGTGTTTGATTTAGCTGCAAACAAGAGTTAAGCCTGCAAATAGTGTTGTTCAAATAGTAAAGCTTTTTCAATTCAAGTCATATACACAGAATATACGCTTATTTGTATATTTCAGTGGGTTGCTTGGTGACTAATCAAAGTTTACTTATTCCACTTTTTCACTGCCGCTCAACCGTTTGCAGCAACCAATATGTTAATTGCGTATATATACGTCACTTTTAGCACCTTCTCTAGCTCCACGCAGCATACAACTTCTCGTATTATGTGCTTCGTGCTTTGCCTACCTCCCCAAATCACCCACACGCTGCTTTATATTTTGGTATGTGGCGTTCAGTGGCACACGCACACTTCGATGCGTCTTAGCCAAAGGGCAGCAGAATTGAAAACAATGTCGGTAGCTAATCGACTTTGTCTTCTGTTTATAGCTTTGGCAACGACCGTGACAAGCACACCAGCCACAACGTTGCAGCGAGGTTGTCACTATTGCAATGACTTCTTTATTTTGTGGCCAGGTTAATTGTAGTTGTCAAGCGACTTTTCCAAGTTTTTTGGTGTTTGCTTTGCTTCTTTGCTGCGAACCACAATTGGAATACTTCCTTGACTATAATTGAGAAAACTTTCAACACACACGCCTTCTTGGTAATTCGCTCCTCTTTATAAGCAAAAATTTTTGTTCTAGTTGGGGGAAAAATGAGAAAAAATCTGAATTAAAATGATTTGAAAATTTTGTGCACACAAAAAATTTTTTCCCAATTCTTTGAGATAATCAAAAAATTAGAAAAAAGAAGCAGAGCAAAGACAAGACAAAAATTGATGTGAAGGGAAAAAAGTTCAAGGCTACTGTGTGTGAGTGTTGTTGTTATTCGGTTCGTTTTTTTACGTATACTTCATTCGTTTGAATTCTTTTTATAAATCTATTATTTTGTGGAAATAATATCTTAAAGCACAAAACACAGATTTATAGTTTTAACGTTTTGAACAAAATTATAAAAACACTAAAAATACACCACCTTGCTCCAATAAAATACACTACATTTTCAGTTACATATAGTAGTGTTATGCACACTATCAAAATAAAATAACAAATTTTATTTGCATCGTTCGCGAACCAACCATGAATTCAATTAATAACTTTATGACCAGCACAAAGGCAATCAACGAAAAACTTAAGGAAAATTAAAACAAAATATACATCAAATAAACAGAGATAACAGCTAGCCAACATATACAAAAACAAGCTATTTATTTCTCTTTCACATGGTAGCAGCAGAAATAGAAGAAATCAGCTATTTTATAGAATACTGAATGTCAAACTGGAAACAGTTGCCATATGTAAAGTTGCACAGAGATGCCAAAGAACACAAAAATATATTTAACAAATAATAATTGTAAATTTTTATAGTGTGGCAAGTCATTTGAAAATCTAATTTAAACATATGTATATAGATGTGAATGGCTGTCAAATTTAACACTCTTCGTTATCTTTCTGTTGCTTCGTAGGTGCTGATATTGACTTCATTCTGGTGTCATTAAACCTTTTTGACCGCATTTATTTACTTTTGTTGAATTTCGACGTTTTCACATGGATCATTTTATAAACTTCGAATTATGAACTGCGCACATCTTCCCTTCCGTTCACAATGCGTAATTGTCTTCGTTTTTTAACAAATATTGGTCGCGCACACCCAAACACTAATTACAAAAACGTAATTATGAATTTTCTACAATTTGCAACCGAACGAACGGCGGAATATTGCAACACTGCACTCGCATTAAACTTCGTATAATTTCTTTGTCCGCTGTCTTCGCATTGTTTTTGTTTTCTTATTTCTGTTAATGCTAGCTACCATTACACTACAATCTATTATTGCATTTTTTCATTATTATGATTGCCTCAAAATAAAACCTACCAAACAAATGCAACTATGTCAGCGTTACGAATTTGTCTTGTGCACATAGTATAAGTCTTTGACTTATATGCGCAACAAACATAATTACACTTATTTTCCAATGTACATATGCATAATGTGACAATTAATGCACAAAGAATTATTCACTTCATGTTCATAGGTTTTTAATAAATTATTCAAATCGTTACGCACGCATAATATAACACATTTGTACGTCTTAGGGGAATAATACACGAAAACCCACAGCAATCATATTAATCACTCGTTAAAGCACAGTGCAGTAGACACATGCCCATACTAACATTTTTACTTTTTCCACAATTAATTTTCTGCTACGAATTTGTTAATATACGAAATTTCCACACTTTATTACTGCAATCAGTTTAAAACGCAGCAACGAAATGAATATGTCAGCCCAATATACACACACATGCACACACAATGGAGGCAAGCAAATTGGTCTGACTACATTATGTCTGACTTTTGAAATCACTTCTTAAAAACCTTCAGATCATTCTGCGCAAGTTGAAAGAGGATGGCACAAGTGAACTACATAGGGCTGCCAAGCCAATTCTATTGACCAGTAAATGAGAAATTCCAATTAATTTTTCAGTTCTTACTTAAATGGCTGGATTAATGTGCGAAAAAGAGACGAAGCGAAGTGCTAGTTGGAATAACTCCAGAGTTGCATATCATACAAAGAGTATGTCCAAGCAGAGGTGAATTTCTGATTAGTTAAATGCACACCCGTTTTTGTTATGCTTATGTGTTGAACTTATTTCATGTCGATACCTATATAATCTAATAGAATCCATTCAAGGCTGAATGGATCAAGTACGGGGAAATGACCTTCGCCACTAAAGGATAAATTTGCTTGAAGCAAAATTTCCATTGGAATATTCGGTTGAAAAAATTATATTATTATTATTATTATATCTTATAAATTAGCAATTTTAAAAACCAATTTGAAATAAATATATATAAATAAAAGTAAAATTAATTCAATGAGCTATCTGCTCGGCAAATCACATGTTATCCTAATCTTTTTCTACAGGATAATAAACCTATGCTGCTTTGGGAAACTTTATATTTGCAAAAAACTGAAGCTTATGTTAAAATATTTTGCAAAGTTTAATAATAGGTTTCTATTTAATAGCAAAATTGAAGCACGTTGATAAAAAGCAATTGGTACATATGTAGACAAGCATAGCCAAATAGAAACAGAACAGCATGAGATGAAACCACCCTGCAATTCAACTAGCGGTTAAATCATACTTTAAGTAAGGCCTAATAGACAAAACTACCCGAAACTCTTGTATGCCTGTGATCGCCTATCCCTTTCTTAGATAGTCGCGACATGCCGAGCACTTAATTGGGCTATCTACAAACTCTCTTGTGTGGAGTCCAACTGGATAACTTAGCAGAGCTTAAACATAACAAGTAGAAAAGAGGCGAATCGAACACGGTCATTATTGCATTTATATGTATTCATGGAAAAAAGATTTTGTATAGATACTTTGCGGGACCCCGTTTTAAGACTAAAAAGCTCAGCAGCAGCAGCACAAATCAAAGCAAGAACAACGATACACAATGACTGCTACAATAGCGATTCGCAGTAAAAACGTTCAAAATGGACAAGGTCGACATTTATATAACCTTGATTGATTCAAGCATATGCATATGCACATACATATATGCAAACAAACCTGCCTACCTACATATGCACATGTGCACACCTCAAACCCCCTAAGTGTCTAAGAAATAGCGAGGTGCGATAAGATTAATTACAGGTGAATTTACTTCGAGTGTAGTAAATCAGATACACATGTACATATGTATAAATACTTATATATATGAATGTGTAAGCCTGCTAGACTGGCTGTTATACACATACATACATACATACATACATAATTTAATGAATTAAAAACACTCATGTGTATGTACATACATTTGTATTTAAATGCACAAAAAGTATAAAAACCAGCTAATCTATACTTAGGTGTGCACATATTTAAATATACATACATACATATCTGCACGCATATGTAACGTAAAAAGAAAAACAACAACATATGCATATGCAAGTATGTATTTATCATTAGCGCGTGTAAAATTGTCAAAACGAAGTAAAGTGGCGCAAAACGAAGCACAGCAGCAGAAAATTTTGTTGTTGTTATTTTAGCAATGCTTCTATTCACAACAGAAAAGCACAAAAAGCTGCATTCATATAAAAAAACACGCATATCTACAAATTTATAAGCAATAAAGCAAACGACGACAAAGAGTAAAGTGAATAGGTAAGGAAGGACAAAGTTCGGGTGTTACCGAACATTTTATACTCTTGCAATTTGCAAGGATCAATGACGAGGAAGTACTTTCAGATATTGGCAAAACTTTATGTTAAAAAACGTTGCATAGTAATTTAACATTTATTATTCGACGAAACTGTGAAGGGTTTGCAATCATATTTCGCATCATATTAACTTTTACTTTACGTCATATACACATAAAGTCAATTTGACTAAGACAAATTCATTCAAATTCAGCGCTAAACCATATTATGGTTAAGAAAACACTTACTTCCTTTAAAATATGGGACATGTTGACTTATATAAACGGTTTAAAGTCAGCAGGAAAGTCGGAAATCACTATATTGAAGCTAGAGGAAGGTTTGAGCAGATAACATTTACTCTCGACATTAAACTGAAGTATGCTCGAGAACATTTTTTCAGCCAATTTTTTTAAGATAGCACTAAATTTCACTGACACATTCGACATAAAGTCCACTAGAATAACGATAACCATTATATGTAGAATATGGGGGCTGGGGCAATTGGAAGTTCGATTTCGAGTAAGAATTCATTTCGAGTAAGTTCATTTAATTTTGCTAAAATATCTTACATATTGACCGACCGTGTATACGGTAAAAAGCCAACCGGTGTGGAAGCTATGGGAAGTATTTACACGATTTTACCCATATTTGACTCAAGAGAAAATGATTACCAGAGAAAGATGCTCTCTAAATTTCTTTAATATATCTCACAGATTTACCGCTATTTTCGGCAAAAAGTCTGCCATAGACGATGAAGTCCACATATTCGGTATCTGGGTGTTTGCAAAATTATGCTTCGATTTCCACCAATTTTGGGCAGGAAATGGCATACATTGAATGCACTATTTGTGTAAATTTCTATTCCGATATCTTAATTAGTGCTTGACTTATATAATGAAAAGTGAAATTGATTATATAGTGAAAGAATCAGATTGAATTTAGAATTGTGTTATATGGAAAGTAGACACGGTTGTTTTCCGATTACAACCATTTTCACCCTATAACATTAATATTATCATTAAAGATATCAAAGCAATGCTATGTACGAAATTTGGTTCACATTAGTTTAGTCATTCCTGAGATATGGGGTTTCACAGCAAAGTGGGCAATGGGTGGGTAGCCACTTCAGATTCCTATACCCATAATATTTCATTCCAACATTCTTCCCCATAATTTTCACTGTAAGGTTTAATTTTTCTGCCATGCTTCTTCAGCTAATTAATGCACCTTTAGTTGTTTTCAACATAACCTTTTTATGGGAGATGGGGGAGATGGGGTTATCATCCGATTTGACTAAATTTTCCAGAATATGAGGAAATACCTCCACACTCCACACTCCAAGCACTTATTCTGAGAAAGTTTGGTTGGAGAAGCTTTAACGATTTGTGTGACATGTACATTAAACCCATTGGGTGGCGGGGCCACACAAACTTTTTAAAAAATTTTAATCCAAAGATGCCCCTCACTTCTTCGATGCTTCTTCGAACAATTACAGTTCGGTATCTTAATTTATGGCTTACTTATAGCAATTTGTAGGTTTTCGCTTAAGTTTTGTGGGTGTGGCAATAACCCAATATAGCCCGTGTAATGCCAACCTTCTCAGAGTACCAAGGAACACGTGTACCACGTTTCATCAAGATATCTTAATTTTTACTCAAGTTATTGCGGACGGACAGACAGGCAGTCACTCGTCTCGTCATCCTGATCATTATAATAGTATATATATATATATATATATACTATATATTCCATATCTATCTTAATTAGTTGTAGGTGTTACAAACAACAGTTATGTGAACAAAAATATCATACTCTACTGCAACATGTTGCGAGAGTATAAAAACAACAATGAACAGTGGGTACGAAACCGAAAACAAACAACAACAACTAATTAAACACAAAGTAGTATAGACAGCAAAGAAAAAATACAAATATAAAATACGACATTGTTGACCTCTAAAGTTACAAATGCAAGAGCGAAAAGAAATACAAAAAGCAACCAATGAAAACAAAGAAATATTTATAAACACTTTATACAATAGAAATTGAAATAATAAAAAGCATAAAAATAAAATTTTAACAGAAGCAACAACGTAGGAAAACAAAGGAAATAAACTACTTCCGGCGGGTAATTAATGCAGCGCACAGTATTACATACTTACATACTATGTGAGTACGAGTATGTATGTAATAAATGCGTTGTTGTGCGTGGAACGGAGCAGTGAAGATGAGAGAAGAAGCGGAAATTAAAAATAGAATACTTTGTTTAACAAAAATTTAAATAAATATGCGCAATATTATATATAAAATATAATAATCTTTGCAGACAGTTATCCAGACAGTTATTATATATGTATATTATAATGCTTAATGTTTCCTGAGATGGCTCTACTTTTGCTCCACTCCCCTCCGCTGCAAAAGATTTTTCAGTTTTTAAGAAGATAAGGCCACTTAATCGCTAGTATAAAACCTAAAGGACCACCAAAGTGTTCAATAATAAAAAATTAGAATAAAGAGTTTGGAAGTAGAAAATATTCTGCGCTGCCCATTTCATCTGAACTAACAGTAAACTATGCACTTATGTATGTATGTATGTATGTATGTATATGCATTGCACATGTGGATGCGCTGAAATTTCCGCATTCGCGGAGCCAGCATTTTACCTGTAGCACTTTAGCACTTGATTAAATATTTAAATTTTGTAATTGTTAAATAGTTTACGAGCAAACACATACACAACAACTGTACGTATGGTATGCATATTGTAGTATAGCGCATCACATACATATGTATATAGGGTAAACGATTAAATGATATGAATTATCAAAACAATGCTCATCAACATTATCGTTTAAATGCAATACAGCTTACGCAATATAAATATGTACACATGGTATGTAGCATGTGAATGTAAATATGAAAAGTGCGAACATGCATAGGATGGTTCATTTCAGGGTTTCTTTTGCAAAAAAAAGAAAAACAAACAATTTTATTTTTTATGTGCTTACGCTTGGGTTTTATTTCTTTAGTAGCACCTCTATTGAACAAATCTACTTGATTCGCCTGCTGATGATTAACGCGCTCCCTCTCTTAAAAAAAAACAAAACCAGTTATTTTTGACTGCTCCGAGCAATCTACACATGGTCCCTTCAATGAACACACGACCTAGACCAACAATTTTCTGATTATCCTTAGTATTTTCGTTGAAGGAAATCAAGCGAAGAAGATTTGTTGTTTTTCTACCATCGAGCTATCTAAAACATCGCTTTTCTTTACGAATCTTGGACCTATCTGGCGTCTACTGTCGGTAACACCCAGCAAGCAGCTTTGATGTCTGAATTGACAATAGGTCTCCATATACTTCCGGTTTTGTTTAGCGCCTCTTAATCTTTTGCACTTCCGCCTGAAGGATGCTGGCAGAGTTTGTTAAACGGAAATAAAAGGAAATATTTCATTTCTCAGCGAATATTCGTTAATTGATTGGCTCGGATGCGTTCCTGGTCACGTTGTCTGGTGTTGAAAATATTTTTTTCTTAAACCATTCAATCTTCCTAGATCTTATGGGCTTCTTATTATAACCGTTGCTTGTTTTATCTAATATGTATTATTTAATATTTGCTAGACATATTGTTTTGAGCCACCCTATATTATTTAACAGTACTGATATGCTTCTTATCTATAGTTTTGCCTTGTATGTGTTAAAAAAAAAATAGTGGTTTTATAGTTCATTTTTAGACTGTATAAACTTTGCGTTAAATTTGTGTTTCAAATGACTTTTGTAAATTTTTTCAATTTACAATTTTAAAATTAAATATAAATACCAATTGAGCTCAAAGTAACATTTTTGTATTTGAAAAAACAAAAAACGATTTAAAATTTAAAGCGCCTTCAATTCTAAATTGAGTTTTTGTGCTAAGTAAATTGAGAATATAAATTATTTAACTACTCTCTGCTTGAACAGAATTGCTTAATAGATGGCCACTTAAGTGATAAGCGATTATGAGTGGGTAACGAAAGGAAAGTTTTGAAATATTTTGAATAAATGTGTAAAAACATATGTGTGTGTGTATAAAACGTGAAATAGAACACCAGCAGTATTCCGGTTTATTATTAAAATTTAGAGCTTTTAGGAACATTTTTACAGAATTAATTGAAATATGTATGAATACACCATGATCGCTTAAATAGTTAATGTAAAACCAAAGCATATTGACGTAGAATGTGAGAAGGCTAGAAATCGTCATGTCTCAGATGTTGTGGGAGTTATTTTGAATTTTCCGTTATTTTAAAGAGGTAATTTCAGTTGAAGTCCAAAATAAACATGTAAATCTATTCACAATATATAGAATTTTAGATTTGAATAAATATTTGAGCTTGTACTCCACCTACTAATAATGAGACACTTAGACCACGACAACAAACACAAGATTCACACTTTGAGAATCAATTCTAAGTTCAAAGTCGGTATAAGGTTTCTCTAGGGCCAATGGAATTGATAAACAATGGTGATTTAAAGTTTTTTGAACACTTCAGGTATAGTAACCGTGACCATACCTGTAAGATGGTGGCAAGAAGGTGGCTCATATTGTAAACTGTACTTGGTAGCTATCTCTCACTTCATCGCCTGATTACTAGTTAATGGAACTGACTATTGCAGTGATCGGTATGTTAATGACTTATGATGATTTTGAAAGAATACCTCACATACACTATAAATTTTAGCTGGGCATATACATACATATGTACATAGTATGTAGATACACACTTACCCTCAAATCATAAGTGAATGTCTCTATTTGTAGTATTTAACCAGTTGATTTCGTTTCTTTTGCATTCCCACGTTTGTTCTTTGCACTATCATCGGCACCCCTCCACTTCCTGCATCACTTTCAATGAAATAACACGACGACAACTGCCCGCGCGGCAAACTTTCAGCCAGCAGACAGTCGGGCGAGTGCCACAACCACTTTAACAAACCAGCTAGCCGAGAGGCCCCGTTTAATTCGCTATCGTCAATTCAACAGCAGACCGACCAGCTTGTGCCAGCGTATTTTTTCTCTTTATCACATTTGTTTTCCACTTCCGTCATTTTCAACTTGACGTGGCGTTTTTTTTTTTTTATTCGTTCCCCTTTCCTGCCATGCATTTGCTTACGTAACACGTTTCAACTGCGCTTCCATTGCGTTCCTTGCCACCCCTTGGTGTGCACGGCGCAGTTGGCAGAATGTAATTTTGCTGCTTTTAATTTACTTATTGGCCAGAGGCGAGCGTAGGTGCTGGTCTTCGATTTGTGCTACAAAAACAATTGGCTCGATTAAAGAGTGAAATTGTTGCAACTCTTCTTTAAATTATGTGGTTATAAGTATGTATTTAATACTTTTTTAAAACACTTCCATTATTCTTCTTCTATAATGTTGCCAGAGACTCTATTAAATTAACTTTCTTTTCTGATTGAACGACGCCGCGCCGTGGGCCAAATCTGCTCGCTGCTCAGTGCTTTTTATGGTTCGCTTGATTAATATCCACTTTCTTAAAGTCGTAAATGGCGAGTTGTGTATTTAAGCACACGCAATATACATATGTATGTCTGTACTGAAGCTGACGACGGTTTTGTAACGTCTGTTCGTGGGCGATGGTTATAATTGCCGTAGAATACCAACTACGTAACGGACATCTCGTATTGATTTCATATATGTATATATTTATACATATGTATGCCTGTAAATTAGTTCGTTTATACATCAAAATATAGAGGTAAAATAATTATATAAGCTTTATTTAAGGTTAACTTTGTTTCAAAAGCATTATTTAACAGAAGAAAAGAGGCAGAAAAAATGAATTTAAAAAAAAATTTTGCGAAAATGTTCAGAAGGTATACCTAATAGTTAAAAGGCGCAAGGAGTTTACCAAGACACCACTGATTAAGTAATTATTTGGTAATTTTGTTGATCTCAATGAATCTTAAATTATTCTGACCCATGCAAAAATGTTTCCGAAGGATTTAGCATTCCCACCGTCAAATGCTATGTGATCGCAGAGAGAAATCCATAACATACGCAACTGCATCGACCAACAGCAGATATCGATGTGCTGCATATAGCGTTTTCGATCGAAGAATAAGATACGCGCGTTTAATCCGTTAAATCAAATAAACGATTCATCAAATCGGATACTGTTTAGTTCGGTGAAAGAATTTTATGCAAGAACACAGCCCTCTACTTCGCTCTGACTAACTTTGTGGCCTCTATGGTGGCTTTGAACCCTGCCAAAGGCGTCAAAAAAAATACGTAAAAAGATATGTGAAAAGTTGACAGAACATTGACATATACTTCAAACTGTTCTCGGAGTTAAAACAAGTGCTTCTAGGCCTCATTGGAACGAAATATTAAGAATACTCTGTAAATATGTATATATTTACAAGCCAAGACTCTTGTGAGCAAGAGTCTTTTATAGTTTCTATGACTAAGCTATAGCTAAAAATAGTTTAATAAACTGAATGAGAATTACAAGCTGTTGCGAACGTTTACTCGAAAAATGCATTGGAATAATATAATAGAAGAGAAATACACAACCGTTTTGAGGCACCCTTCTACAAATTAGATGCACATTTCCCGTTCTCTTCGCTTTAAATTTAAATCATGTTACAAGTTCCCCAAAGCGCTATTATATACATGAAAATACATTTGTATTTGTAAGTACTTATTGAATTTGTTATGTATATACACATGTCCCATAAATGAATATGATGCGTTGTCGGAACTATGAGAGCAAAATATACCGACATTAGCAATCTATACAAACTGCCACACACACACACTATTAAAGTTTATGTGCTTAGGAAAGTTTACACAAGTATACATATGTATGTGTATGTGTGCTGTATGTATTAGTTTACATATAGAAGATTACGTCCAATATGCATCGCAGCACATACACGTCTAGCGAGATTTGCCATATGTGCACTATGTTTTATAGTTTTATATAGAATTGGTACGAGTACATACTCGTCGCGCCCACAGAAACCAGACCGATTGCACCGAGCCTAGCAGCGCCAACGCGCACTCACTCACACACTCGACCAGCAGCTCAGCTACAGCAGTCCAACATCGGCCCAGCACCGCCAGTCCACAAAATGATGATCCGCATTTCGGGTATGAGAGGCATGTGGTTTGATGGAGTGATGTCATGTTTTCGGGTGGTCGCCACTGGGACTCGACTGCCCTGTTGCTGCGCCTGCAAAGTTTAGAAAATCAATGAATTGGAATTAGATTGAAACCAGGCATCCAAACGATTGGAAGCTGGCGCCCATAGCGAACGAACAGGCAGTGTCATTTGATGCGCGTCGCTTGCGCCGGTTGAGGTGGTGGTGTTCGCGCAAGGCTTTCGTGCGCGGTCGACATTCTCCTTGGCAAACAAACGCTACCTCTAGATTGTTGCTGCTGCTACGCATTTGGCTAATTTGTTGTTGTTAGTGTGTGCCGTTGTTCGTGTGTCGTTTGGTGGTTCCCGTTATTTTGCTCTGACCTGCGGATCTTATAGCAATAAAAACAACAGTAGAAATGCCAGCAACAAAAGCAGATTGGCACTAACAGCGTCACGGTCACATTCGTACCTTTGATAATAACCCCAGGGAATAAGACTTTTGGCCCCTAACCCATTGAAACTTTCTTCCCACTGGCTAGAAGATTCGGCGCGACGTTTATAGTGCGTCCATCCAGGCAAACAAGCACAAGGTGTGTGTTTGACGCTCATCAAACACCCATTGTGGGCCTGTTATACATGCATATGCTACATATATAAACATATATATGTACATACATATGTACCTTTATGTACTCTCCGTCGAGTTCTGTCGTCTCCAGCAATCGTTCTTGCCGCGTTGGCATCTCTTGCAGGCCAAAGTGCACACACATACATATCTATACTGATATATGCGTGTGTATGTAAGACTGCACTAAATGCGCTTTTGACTGCAGCACCATCACTTCGGCAGCTACTCGTTCCATAAAGCCAATGCCAGCCGTGTCCCAGCCACTCCCGAATTGCTTGCGATAACTTCTCGGTGCAGCACCAATGCAATAAAAACAAAAAACAACTATGAGGCGCTTGTAACGACGAGTAGTCGGAGGCGCCTCAAATACCAACGGCAAATTCATGGCACAGCGCATAATAAATGACCTAGCAACAGTCGCGCTGCAGCTCGAGCCAAGCGTCGGAGCGTGAAGACGGTGTGGCGCTGTGGGCGAGGCGTATATAACAACCGCTATACGTGTGTATGTGTATGATTGGTTGTGACCAAGGTGCGACGCAGTGTACATACACTGAAGCTCGCAAACTCAGCTATGTATGTGCTCGCACTTGGAATACCTACACAGCGGTGGTGCGGAGGCATTATGTATGCGTTCGGCAAATACTTCGTATACGTTCGTTTTAAGCTTCGTATTTTATGTGGCACTTCTTATTTTTTATTTACATACAGATATCTGTATGTGCATGAGTGTTTACATACATATGTATACATTTGCTTTTCGAGTGCTAAATAACAACGGGTGGCAACGTCGTTGGTATGGTGTTGCAGGAATTGGTGGTATGGGGTTAAAGACCATTACCGATTGGATTACAAACTAACTTAAATAATAAATTTATGTATTTGTGTTTACATAAGTAAGTATGTTTGTGCTTTTGTGTACATACATATGTATATAAATATTTCGTTTTCATCAATTTGTTTGTATATCAACTTTGGGTTAAAGGGATGTAAGGGTTCAAGTAGTGCCAGCCAAATAAGTTTTAAAGAAGTTAGGTAAAACGAAGCATTCGGTTCAATTGGAGAAATTAACATTTCTAGAAATTTCTCTAGAAACTTTAAACCAAGTTTTCTGCTGTCTAACTTAAATATGTATGTAAATACATATGTATATGGATATAACGTAATGCTGTAAAGAGCGATTGAGATTTATAACAATATACATACGTGCATATATACATATGTTTAGATATTGGTATAGATATGTACATAAATATATGTATTGTAATTCGCACTGGACACTCCGAGTCGTTTTACAAAGATCTTTTTTGTCCTGTTATACAAAAAACTACTTAACTATACGAAAAACTACGAAAATGATATCTCGGAAATTAAGATCCCAAGACAGTAGTTTCTTCATATACCGTATTCAAATTTCAAACACCTCAATTTCTCTCTTATTCTACCGAACTTGCATGCCAATGAACTATGGCGAGTAGTTACCAGAACAATCTATGACGTCATAAAACCGATAAATCTAAGACATAATAAATCTTTCGCGCAAGATTCCCATAGAACGTCGCTCATAGATTGCTAATTTCGTCTTCCTAATTAACGCTTCCACTTTTTAGAGACGACTTAGTAAAATGCTGTTGTAAAATTGTAACTTTCGTTTGATAAACAAATTTAGTTCTCAGTTGTTTATTCAGTGGCAAGCGTATTTTACACCGGATGCTGTGACGATACTGTTTGATATTTCTCAAGTATACATTTGTATGTATTCGCCGTTTTCATACCAATAGACGTATTTCACCTTGTCCTTGTACAATAGTAGACCCATTCCTCCAGTTTCCTTACTCAATTTACAGAAACATTGGTAACAGCCAAGTCGGAGACATTTTATTGGGCTTACGACAGTGACACATGTTCACAAAACTCTATCGAATGAAATCTGAAACGAAGCGCCTTAAAATGGATGTTCCATTCTCCACGTTAATATTCCTAAAACTGGTATCCCACCGCCAAAAATCGATATGTATATCCAACACCAAACCATTAGGATTATATAGTAAATCTAGCTTGGAGCAGTACTGCTCTAGTATACCTGCATATGTATGTGTGTATGTATTTTCAGCTGGATCATTTCAGAAGGCTTACTTAGAACCTATCAGACCCTACCAAATCAACTCTATAGCTGGGCGAGTTGACCAGTATTTGAAGACCTGATACTGGTTTGACCAAAACAACCAGTATTTGAAGATGATTCCTTTGGGTTTTAGCTAATAAACGAAACGAAACCGATTGCAACACCCTTTACCTATTGCAGATATTTATATACATACTTATACAAATACATAAAAAGTTCGTGCATTTGTATGTTTTTATGTGCTCGTAAGGAAAATAGCACAACTATACTAAAATAAGAAGTAAACAACTCGTTGCGAAAGTAGCCACAACTAAACAGAAAAATAAAATAAAATAAATAAATAACGGATGCACTCACATTAACAATTTAAATAGAAATAGCAGCGTGTTGCAGCGCCATATTTCTATAGAAGTTGCAGTTGGCGTTATTTATTTGTTCTGTTGCAAGTTTTCACTTTAATTTTAATAAAGCGAAACCTTATATCAGGTGTAGAAACTGAGTATGAAGAAGTGCAGACACAAAGAGAGCGCAAAGTACATACATACATATGTATGTATGTATTTATGTACATACATATGTACATATGCAATTATGTATATGCAAACACATATTTTTGTAGTAAATAGTATTTAAAGTTTTCTGCAAGTGAGAGAACAGTTAATCAATTAAATATACTTGCTTGTCGTCGAAGGGTATCAAAACTACGTTCTGATGTGTCAATATATATTTAAGTTAAGTTAGCACCCCTATTACGTACATATCTATAATAGCGCGAGTATAGTTGCCGTTCCGCAATACCAAATTTTACATTACCAGAGGATATCGATTACCTACCGCAGGCAATTGAGTCGGCAGCTGCCAATTTGTGTATATTATCGATTACTATCCCCCCTTGTTATAGCATGCAGATATGTTAAAATCACACAATTGATCTTAAGCAGTTGCCTTCACTATTGCCAATTGTGAATTTTAGAGTTTGAATATATTTAAAGAAAATATTATTATATTTAAAGAAAATTGATGTTCAAAAATGTTGCTCTTCAAACCCTTCATGATTTTTCAAGTAATACCTGCTTTCACACTTTTTTAATGTGAAACATTTTGTAAGAATTTACATTGTTTATTGAAGCATTAATATGATTAAACTAATATTTATAGCTGTAATATTTATGCCTAAATGCTGCATTCTTATAAATTGATAATTAGTAAACAATTTTTGATTCTTTAAAAATGCTAATATTAATCAAATTGAAAAACAGTCATTGAACGCATAGGAATTTAGAAGCCTCACGATGAACGTACAAATTAATTCACATCTACTGAAAGATTTTAAATGTTAATGAATGTCATTGGTTTCCATTTCTTTGCGTTTCATTTTACGAATTAAGTCGCAAATTAGAGCAATGCTGTTAAATACTTTGGACAGTGCTTCCCAGAAATGTAAACTGTGGGTTGTTATCTGCGTTTTCAAGTACAGTGGCTTTAGTAGCCTTCTGTAAGGTAAAATGCTATTATAGTGTCCAACGCAAGCGCACCAGCAACTATAATCCAGTAGCCTTCCGCAATAGCGTGGAAATTAAGCCTTCCAACGTTTTTTTGTTTTTAATTCTATTAACGACGTGTCCAACGAAGAGGATCAGCATCAGTTAAATAATTTCTCAAAATTCTTAATAATAAAATCCAATAATTGGGATCGCGACGAGGTAATTATCGAGTTGCTCATTCATGGAATGCATGATGTCATTCGATGATGAAATTTCTCTCCCTTAACAAAATCTACTTCTAATTTACGTTCCCGTCGTATTTCTTGGCGGTAATAACAGTATTGACTTTTACGAACCTATTAAGGAACCGAGCAGATGTATTTTACCAATTAAGGGATGAGACAATCTAGGTACTTTCAAATTGTAACCATTAGTTCGTCGTCATCAGAATTAGGGACAATTTTAGCTGAGACAGCTCGGCATAGCGACAGCTGTCGGTTATAATCGTATAGCTCCATTTCCTTCAGCTTCACTCGCTTAGTCTATAGAAGCTGTATTTATATACATGTATATATGTATATATATATATATATATGTATATATTATAATATAATATAATTATATAACATACAAAGTAAAAATAATATTCGCATGTAATTATAAGCCCATTTATAATATATTGTTTTAATTGCATGTAATAATTATGGAACCTATCATAATACTGCATTTGTAAAATAAAAGAAGACAATAAAAGAAATTACAAAAATACAATGAGTCAAAAACGACACCTCAAATCTTATACATATACGCCAGACAAGCAAATAACAAAATCTAAACGTCTACTCAGCTCGTAACAAATGTCAGTGGGAGCGGTAGTGGGCGCTGGTCGGCAAATGCTACTGAAAGTGGAGGCGCTTGCTTTTATTTACCGCTGCCACCAGTCCGGTGCATACCGAAATTCGTTTACAAAACATTTTTGAAAATAAATATGACAGAGAACATGCAAATACCCAAAGATTACACACATCCATAAAAGCATACATACATATGTATGTATGTATATACATATTCGCTCATTCTCTCAAATCATTGCCAGACAGCGTTTGTTGTCAGCACTCCAAAATCCCACGCATACTCCCCCTCTCCGGGAAGCAGTATTTCCAAGCGACAGAAACCCCGGCAATAGCTTTCAATGGCGCTCTCGCTCGCTGCTCCAACGTCTGTATGTACGTATGGATGTAGTTTGCACATTCTAATGCAACGAATTGTGCAAACACTCTCAAAGCCTGCCTGCATACACTCAATTAAAACGCAACGTCGTCACCGTTGTGCTGTATCTATTTCTTGTGGCTCCCACTCGCCTGTCCGTCTACTCGTCTACTCGTCTACTCGGCTGCTCGTCTGCCTGCTTTTGGTGAGGTTTCGCAAAAAAGCTGTTGTGCCAATAACAGCCAGAAAACTGCAAAAACAACAACAAGACACTGTGGCGTATTGGTATTGCCATTGCTGATGTTGGCTCCACGTTGCGCTTCGTAGTACCGTTTGTGTGCCTGGTTATTTGTATGGCTATCTGCAGCCATAGTCGGCTACAATACAGCAGTGACGACGCTACGAGTATTGCCGTTTCCAACTAGTCTCGTGCCAGAGGCCCCGTCACAGCTGGCTGCTATTTTTTCTTTTTCCACAATTAATACACGTTTCTCTACTCAACTGCTCCAATGTCTACTGCTGCTGCTGCTGCTGCTTTTTCTTCGGTCTCTTTTTTCCTGTGTAAAATTACGTCGTATTACGTATATTTGTTATTGTTGTTGATTTCATATACTACGGGCGCGAGTACTCAGCTGCTGTCGCTGCGGCTCCACAGCTGCGATGACGTCGCCGGCGTCGTGTTGGTGTTGTCATTTCGGCTATTCATATTGGAAATCGTTCGCTTACTCATTTGCACACACACTCATTCGCATAGTTTACTCATGTGCTCACTCTCTTGTACTTCGTATTTGTTGTTGTTGTGCTTCATATTCGGTATGAATGGGAAACTTGTGTATTCTTTTTGTTTTTATTGTGATTACCTTCTAGCCATGTGCGCCGGAGCATGTGGTGCTGTCATTTTGGCGTTGCTGATTGTTGTTGCTATTGTTATGTGGAATGCCAATGGGAAAAGCAGAGTGGTTTGGTAATTAATACGAATCCAAATTATTAATACACTCAGCGCTAGCGAGTGGTGACCGAAATTAGATACATACCTCAAATAGATACCCAAGCATAAATATGTACATGCATATGTATATAAATATCTGCGTATATAAGTATGTGTGTATATTATATGTCTTTTTGTATCTATGCATATACATATATACGTATGTATGTGTGTATTTCTGCCAATATATAGCATCGAAAATTCTCCAACTGGCTTTTAAAATATGTCAATGCTTTTCTTACTGGGTAGTTACCGTTCACTTAGCGGTTTTTCATTTTATATTTACGTTATTAATTTAGCGTTCGTTTAGCTTTAACGGCAATTTATAGTATGTATATGAATGTATGTACATATGTACAGAGGTAGTAAATACATATACAAACGTGCTTACAGTCTGCCAGACTGACTTCAGACGTGAAAATTTTTGTTCCTCATTTTTGGCAACTCCTCTTTTGGTATTGCCCATTGCATTCACACGGCCCACTCGCTTTCGCCAACTCGAGTCGGGCAATTTTCTACATACCCTTTCATATCATATTCTCAAATTCTTGTACGCTTCAGTTAAGCGGTACACAAAAACATCTTTCATTAGCTATATTTCCATTATGCTATAAATTTCTATTATATAAAAAAATAGATGATAAAATTCAAATTTCCGAACATATTATAAACATTCATTTGAAACCGAACTCAATTGCAACCATTCAAAGAATTTCAAAATGAAAAGGAATGTCGAACTACGCAGCAGCGAATTGTTACGAACAGGAACACAGAGCGTGTTGGCCGAGCATAAGCAACTCGGTATCCTTCCTCCGTCCTCGTCGCCCCCTTGCCCACAAACTACAAGTCTGGGCAATAAAATGAGAGAAGGAATTCTTTCGGTGATTTAACTTGGCTCGGTGGTGGCTGTTGATAAATAATAGCTATTATAATGTCGGTACCTACAGTACATAAAAAGAGGCCTTACAGAGACATGAACTCCTGCTCCAATAATATTTTTTATTCCAAAGACAAATCGAATTCGAGCATTCGACTGTCAGTGCAAAAAAATTATTTTGTATTGAAGACTAATTCGAGCTCAAAGCACCAGCGGTCATCGACAACTGAAGGACTTACGAGTCTCTGAACGGCAGGTGGGTTTTCATGGTACAATTAGCACTTTCATGTTCGAAATTCTATGCATATAGTATGTATACATGTATCCATCCAGAAACAACAAGATTATAACACAGCAATTATTTGGAATCTTAATGAGGGGTTCCTTCCTTTTCGAATTTTAACATTGATAAAGATTCCCAATATAAGCTCAGATTATTAGATCTTATTGTCCTCGTAACTGACTTTTCTAAGAATTTATTAACGAATCTTTTCGGACCATAGATAAAAATGTCCAGATTTAATAATAAATTTTTTTGTTTTTCCATAAAATGGCGTCATGGAAAACTCTTCACTGCATTGAACGCAAACATGACCACCACAGGGAGAATGCTTACTTTTATGACACACTGTGTATGCACATCACTACAAACGAACATATTTTATTTATATTTTTTAATGATTGGGGTTTCTACTCGTGTACCGCGAATGTTGGTTTGGCGCGAAGTGTACATTGGTTCCCACGTCCTACAACACCGCAACACCCTCGTCTTATGTACATATGTATGTTTTTATATGCAAAGGTATCGTTTACTTGGCGCTCTAAACATCTGTCGACATGCTCGAAATGATATGTATGTATGTATGTATGAATGTGGTACTATCTATGATATCGCAACGGCATATCGGACACACATACATGCATATGTACATATTTACTGTATTTTGTTTGGCCGTCGGCAGTTCATTCCCATCTAGCTTGTCTTAATTGCCTCATGTTTATTCGCAAATTAATAATATTACATACATTCATATATGTATATGTATGCATATGTAAGTAACTGAAATATAAGAGCATCAAAA
Organism: Bactrocera minax; assembly: GCA_021498325.1. Taxonomy (NCBI): domain Eukaryota; kingdom Metazoa; phylum Arthropoda; class Insecta; order Diptera; family Tephritidae; genus Bactrocera; species Bactrocera minax. The sequence continues at coordinate 1,790,287 of JAKEEE010000032.1, forward strand.
TGAAAAAAATTTTATATTTTGGACGGGTGGTAAGGAATGTACAGATGCGATTTTCATGTAAAATATGTTGGTAGTGTCAACTTTTCACGCCATCTCATTCTCGTTCATCTGACTTCACCTGTAATATCTCCACTTTCCAATGTAAGTACGCCGTCGGCTTCTGAATTTTTACACGACCTAGAAAACCAGCTGAACTGAGTTTGTTGTTGCTGTTCGACAAATGAGGGATCTTACAATTTTTAGGCTACCGCAGCGATCGATACCTACGATCGATTTCATTGGAACCATTTTATATCAGAAATACACTCGAAGGTTAGATATTACTTACCTAAGGCCGATCACTTTAGAAACAATACACTTTTTAGACATTTTCACCATCGGAATACGAATTTGCAAGCCCATTCGTTACGGTAATTGCCATAAAGAGCTGAGCTGATTGCACAATTTATACTTAAAAGGGATAATTATCTATGAAAAGATGTAACTGGGGTAACGAACTTGAATTATTTACGTTCGATGATTAGACATATGCTTCCTGGAAAGTATTCAATAGTACTTGGAAGCATATTTAATTATTTTCGCTTTATATATGAAAATACATTGGCGTAGGTTTAATCCTCTTTCTGTAGAATTTGAGTTAAGTAGAAGTGAATTAAGAACTATTTATCGATACGCATAAACATTCGACCTGTAGTAGCTGCTCCCATTCAAAACATGAATATATATAGATATATGTATATGTACATAATTCCTTCTAGGAAACTAAAGATTAACAAATCCACACAGACCTACATTTGTATAAGTCATAACGCCATTTTGAAAACTTCAAGCCACTAAAATGGGCTCTGTGAGCATCTGTGCAAACATTAATAAATTATCATGAAGTTACCACCCCTAAATTTCAACATAACTTAGTTGAAATAAATTCAAGTGCATTCACACGTACGCATACATAAGTATATGTATGTATGTATGTATGTACACACATGCAGCAACAGAGGAAAATATCAGTTACATGCACGCTTCGGAGAAAAATTGACTTTATCAACGCTAGCGATTCAATTTTCAATTCAACGTAATGAACATGAAAGTAAAAAACGTCGAGATTAAGGATAAAACGCATGGATACTTGTAAAATGCAGATACTGTGTATATATGTATGTATATAGTATATATGTATGAATTTATATGCTTCGTCTACGCGTTGTTCACTTTGACCAAAACTCATTCAACGCAATCCACCGCCAAATATCCGCTATGCTAACAAATAAAACAGGCAATAAAACCAAGCCCTTCTCAGTCATATTAAATGTACGCACACCAATACAGCCAAACCCATTCACACACTTACAAAAGTACAGTAGTGAGCATTTAAGAATGCATTGAACACTGTACCCACTCGATTTTTTGTGTACCCCTGAAGTATATCTGTCGCTTTCACTCATTCTCAGATGCCAATTGGTTATATACCAACAGTTCTATCGAAATTCTGCAACAATATTATAGATACATACCGAGTAGATGCATACATACATATGTATATGTATTAACATTATCTGCTTTCACTCCGTATACAATACATGACGTACTATCAAATAAAAACAAATAAGGAAGGAAGGGCAAAGTGCGGGTGTAACCGAACATTTTATAATCTCGCAATGTGCAAGGATCAAAGGCGGGGTAACACTTTTAGATTTTGGCAAAACTTTATATTAAACAAAGGCATATTATCATTAGAAAATTATTTTCTTTTTCTTTCCATTCTTTCCATTGTCCAATTTTTATATCGATTCCTATGAAGCCCTTAGGTGCCGTCTTAGCAGTGAAATTTAATGCTTCTGACGTATTTACTTTAATTATAAAATTTTTTGAACCGCAGACGTCCCTTCCAACTGCAATTTAACGAACTAAAATATAATTTTGTATTTTAATTTGTGGTTTAGTTATAGTATTTTATAGGTTTTCGTTTAAGGGCATTTTGTGGGCGTGGGAGTAGTCCGATCACACTCTTTTGCAATGCAAATCTCATCAGAGTGCCAGGGAACATGTGTACCAAGTTTTACTAAAATATCTCAATTTTTACTCAAGTTATCGCTTACACGGACAGATGGACGCACGGACAGACAGTCACCCGAAATTCAACTCGTCTCATCATCCAGATCATTTATATATGTTTATAACTCTATGTCAATCTCGATTACTTTTTTAATTAATTAATAGTAGGTGTTACCAACAACCGTTAGGTGAACAAAACTATTATACTCTGTTGCAATATCTTGCGAGAGTATAAATACGAAATGCTATAGGTACATATATACATATACATATGTACGTTCATATGTACTACATCGTAAAAAAAAGAATTTGTAAATAGAAGTCCGAAAAAAGAAGATTTAATCTCTTGCATGCACTAAACATAAGGAAATAGTTAAGAAGCTAAGAAACTGTCAATACTGACAGTACCTTACCGATATTGTCACACTGTCCTATCTGGTTAACTGTCAACTTGAATTCTATGCGTTTTAAACCGATCAATACTCTGTTTGTCATCCGTATGTGTCTATTTATCTAGTCTGTTCTAGTCTAGTTCTGATGTTTCGTCTTAGGAATTCAAAGCATTACGATGTTTAGCAGATAAAACGGGATGTAATTCAGTCATTACCGTTTTCACCATTATCTTTCCCGTCACCGTTGTCAATCCTTTTCGGCGTGGTGTAGATTTCAATGTCTCTGGGAACTTAACTGGCTCACATTATGGAGCGCAATATGAGAAACTTCTCCTCCTAAAACAAGTAATAGCTGAATGCATTTGCTTTTAATTCACTTTAAGACCAAATCTTTCTTGTTTGTTTTTAGACCGTGATACTAAATTTTTCTTTTTCTAAGATCACCAATTAGAAAGAGCTAACAGAGTTCAAATTCTACTATGCGTTTAATCGCACTCAGCCCTTATTCTGATCTGTTCCCTTGACGGAGAACCATAGAAAAATACAAAAACTGATCTTTACGAAAGGCAGTATAAGAAGTTTAGACTTTTTTCGAAACAGTTTACTGAGGTCCAAACTAAAATTATTCGTTCGATTTAACACTTGGCCGTGGCAATGTCCATGATCTCTCCAATAATATACAATAAGAAAGGAGTTAGAAAACGACCATACCTTTGCAGTCTTAAATTAGATGAATTGTTTAAAAGTTCTGTTGGAGTGATCTTTTTTCTAAAAAAAAAAATGAAATGCCCTTTTTAATACTTATTTATCGCTCTTTCTAAAAAACACTTACTTATACATATAGGTCTGTATCTTTTTGCGTACCTGACTTTCCAGCTGGGTTATTCGATATTTCCATTTGCAGTTACATTGGAACGGTTAAAGGTGACTCACTTTTGGTAATCAGACACTCGGTGCATAGCACATAACAAGGATCTCTATGTACATACACGTATGTACATATGTATGTATGTTTGTTATTATATGTTTATGTACTTGCTTTTACTTAAATTTCAACCCTGTTTGTAAATTTATTTTGCTTTTCTCCTGGGTTTTAAGTAAAAGTCCTGCAGCCAATATTTTGACAGCTTAAGTTTTGATGCAAAAAACCATACATATGTACGCATGCATACTTAGAGCCAGCGTCCTATGCATGTATATATGTATATACTAACATATATATGTTTTTACATACTACAGTATGGTCTGCAGTTATTTTTGTCTAATAACATTATATAAAATTCAAATTGATAAAGTTTATAAGAGGTCTTATGAATAAGTAAGTAAAACAAATATGGTTGAACTTTCTAACAAAACAAAGAGTGAGACAAAAAACTCAGCAAAATTTGTTGCATCTTCCTATAAGTCAATTGAGTTTTAGTGTAGATGGGACCGATATATAATATATACGAATGGTTACTGTTCGATGAGAACACCATACGATAGGCCCATCTACGACTTTAAGATGTCTTCCAGTCAAGGAAGGACTGCGCTAGTTTCGATTTTCCCAGAAAGAAGTTCAAAAACTTATTGCGGGATTTCTAAGTGCTCCAGTTAGCTTTTTATTCAGGGTATAGCGGGTCCCTTATTTTACCATTGAGAAATGAAAGCAGCTTCCTTTGATAAGATTTTATATCTAATACCAATTACGAAACCAGCTCCTGACTCAGCTGATCAAGATCAAGAATGCCTAAAGCCCGTAACTGTTAGATCAGGCTCTTGAGAGCATTTAAAACCCATTTTGAGCAAATCAGTTTGTGTATCTACTATAACCGACAGCTGCCTACAAATATACTACATTCGTGAACAGAAAAAACTGCATACACACGCACACTCTGCAATAAAAAGCTGTCTGGAAATGTGCAGCTGGCCAATGGAAGGGAGAGGATGAATCTGTCTCGATATATTTATGTTTAAAATTCCTAGCAGAGCGGGTTTCGAAGTGCAGGCAGTGGGTTGTTACAGTCTAACTGCGTGGAATAACTAAGGGAGGGATTGTAGTGCTGCTAGTGGCTAGAAAAGACGTGCCACGGAGTCTGAGGCGAATGAGGAGTTAGCAGAATGCAATAACTGCAAACGTGACACATAAAAACAACAAAAATGTGGAAATAGAAAGGAAGCTGCACGAGTCGTTATTCCACTGCGCTGCTGCAGCGCAGCGGACCTCTGACAAAGTTCAACTGCAACTGGGTAAGCAGCAGAGAAGTGGCAGAGTAAAAAGTAAAGTCTCTATGGTAGAGGTAAAATAGACAAAAGTCTACACAATTTATATTTTGTTGAAAATTAGGGATACAACCACGCTGTAGGTATAGGTGGAATTCGCAGCTGCTTTTTCAGAGAACCCCGCGCAATAAACCGCAGAAGTGTTTCTCTAGATATTATAAATATTCCGAAAACACAATCCCTGATAACTCGTAGAGCAAATATTAAATCGTGTTGTCCTAGATACTTGGCGTTAAGAGTAGATGGCGGTTTCATAAAGAGTGACCTATTTAATAGAGATTTTTCGATGAATATTCGTGTTAGAGTAGCCCGTTGGTATTCAGAAGGTAAGATATCAAGAAGGGAATGTAAGAGGTTTGTTGATTTCATTTTTCATATCATTTATTTATTTCGAAAACGAATTATTTGGTGCATACTGAATTTTTACTGATACACTGTGGTCTGGTACTGATCTGTACTGGGCCTACTCCGAGTATAGTGCTTTGTGGGATTTTGGATGGATTCATTTGTCCGCAGAATGTAGGGACATTAATGGCCCTAGGAGAGGAAAATAGGTTCGGCTTGTAGGCTCAGAAGTTTCTTCTTTTTTTCACTGATATTCACATACCCACAGGTAGTTAATCACAGATTTTGACTATAACCCGAGCGGAGCCGACTGTTTTTACAATTGTATGCATGAATAGGTGTTTACTTGGAATGTCAGGCGTGTGCAAACACAAGAATTTACGACAATCGGGTAGTCAACAACCGTCGAGAAGATTAAAATACCTTTCTGTTTGTATTATATGCACATATATTAAACTGAGCTCTACAAAGGTATCTACACTTAAGTAGGAATCGTGAAATTTGGCAATTAAAGAGAAAACACCGTGGAGAAAACAAATTATGTAGGTACACAAATATGCTAACACATGAAGGTCATGTGGATGGATTATAAGTTTGATGCAATTCGGGCCGACCTCTATCTACAATGTCTTCCTGGAAACGTAACAAAGGACATTTAAGTAGCTGGGAAGCTACATTAAAATTCGGAGGAATGTTTCTGGAATTCTCTTTGATAGAGCCGTAATAATATAGGTGTTAGACAGAAGGTTTGTCAATTTTAGCAGTAACCAGCTGGCTCGTCGGCAAGTTATAAAAAGATGTAGGTCAGCATGAGTTGTGCCCGAGGTCAAGCACCTTAAATTCATGATCTCGTGACCTTGTGGCTAAGGGTCATTGTCGTGTCTAAACACAGCAATAAAAATAGCTGTTTATATAGAAAGGCTTCAAACCACTTTGCTGTTAAACCAAATTAACGAAGGGAAAAAAACTTAGTTCTAATCAATAGCAAGCTGGCCCAGCCTAGCAGATGCAACAGACCCTTTAACTACCTAAACAATTTATAAAAAGAGAAGAAAAGCTTTTAAGTTAAATAAAGTTGTATAATTTTAATAAATGTTTTTTTAACTAAAGCGAAAATTCAATGACATAAAAATTAAAAATATTTGTAAATATGTACCTTCTTTCGTTGTTGTTTCGAGACAACCTTCCTCAGCGTGGCTCTCGAAAGGCCTTGACGTCTTGAATTGATTGCTGGCGAATTTTGTACACATATTTAAGTATATAAGTACATAATGCATACGAGTATACGAGTATACTCACAAAATTCTATAGAAATTTTAAATACTCATTATATACGTACATTTTTGTACATGTACGTTATTACTTTTCAAATACAAATGCAACTACATTAATGCGGATCGCCCTGCTCTACAGATGGCATCATTATAACAACTATGTATAAATGATATGATAAATTTGAGGTGGTCAGAAGCTTATCACTATATTGACATTGAGGAAATTCGTTCTAAATCGAAGGAAGGGATTTGATCTTGCAGTTTTTAGCTGCGAGAAGTCTCCTTCGGCAATTACTATCAAATACAGACCCAATTTTGTATGCCCAAATCAAATTAAGAGATTAGCTATTTCGATAAATCTGACGAAATTCAATTTAATGGCGAAAAGTTGTCATCGAGATTTACTAAGAGATGGTATTACTCTAAAAATTAAAAAAAAAACAAAAACAACTTTGGAGCTCGAGAGCTCTATGTTGCCGACAGATTGAAGGAGGATTTTAGAAAAGGAAATTTCCGTGGTACGTGAATCGCTCTTTGTGCACCTTAATGTTCGCACACATGCATACATGTGGATGTGCAGTTTTGTTTGAACCCGTTTGTAATTTCAAATATTTACTTTATTATATCTTTGCTTTCAAAATTTAATTTTTCTACTTTTTATTGGTATTTTGCTTATATTTTCAAGCTTTTAGCACACACAACTGCATTTGAAAAGAGTAAAAGAAGTGAATATACACACATACATATGTATGTAGGCGAGTGTTTGTACAAATTAACCATTTAGAGACATACATGTGTATGTATTTATGTATATACAAGCTATCCATTGGCTTGTATGGGTGTAGGTATGCACACTGCCGACGCTTTTCATACTTCTTTGTTTCTTTTATACTTTGATTTTTAATTTTTTTACGAATTCTTGTTTCTCATTTTACACAAAGTTCAAATAAGCACGACGGCTATACATATGTACACATCTACCTAGCCCACCCAAAAATAACAGAAACAACAAGAAGCATGTAGCAGCAGATGCAACAACACTTTGAAAAAAAAATGAAAGAAAATGGCAAAAATCCTCGAACCGGTTTTCGGAGTGCGCAAGTTTTGTATTGAATGGAATTTTTATTTGAAATTACTTGGTGGAGGCTGTAGGAGCGGTTGCGGCGAATTAAACAAAGCAAAGCAAAGCAAAAAATATTAATCAAATAAATAATATTAAAGGTACGTACATATGTACATACAATGTATATATATGTATGTAAGTAAAGCGAGAACTAATAAAAGCGGAAAGTCGAATGGAGAAGAAAATAAGGGAAATGGAAGCTAAATTGCAGGGAAAGCACAGCAATGCCAGCCGTGTAGACACAATTCTGTGAAAAATGCAGATCATTAAATTTTAGAAATTATACTTTTTTGCAGCTGTCAATTTGTGTAGCTCCTTATATGTATTGGCTCGAGGCAAGATCATACAAAGTGAAGGGCTGTTTGAAAGTTATGAAGTAAATATGAATGTTTTTGTAATTTTTGAATTTTGAATTTTGTTGTAAAAGATAATGAATAAGCATTTAAATAATAAATGTTAGAAAAATTATGGTAATGAACGAAGAATCTATAAGAAAAATATATGGCGTACTAATAAATACTGTAAGTTTTCTGTAAGAACCAGTCTATGCAAAACCCGTGTACTCCCAGTCCGACATTCGCCAAAAATTTTATTTTCTCTGCCAACGTTTTTTAGACATTGAAAAATAACGGAACTCGCACCGCAAATTTGCTAACCGATTAAGACTAACGGTAGGTCTTTAATTCTAAAACCAGCAAAAAATTTTTTTGAATGCATTTGAAACAGTAATACATTCCATTTTATCAGTCAGTTTAGTTGCACAAAACAACAGATTTTCTACGAAATATTGACACAGAAATGTATACACAGAAAATCGCACTAAGGTGGTGCTTTAGTTCTGGTCAATACTGTATTTATACATAGCATAAACACAACTACATACATTTACGTATATGGTCATGTTTGTACATAAGGATTTGTGTCGAATTGTTGTTAGCTCGCCATTTGACAATTAGCACGAAAACGAAAATCAGTAGAGCTCAAAACCGCCCCTCATAAATCGTCTAGCATTAAACCCATTTAATTTGAGAGAAAAATCTATAATTATCATAGCGTGACATAAATTAAGAAATATAGTATAAAATTAGTATGGCACATTGTATATAAAAAATGATGTATATAAACATATTTCATTGCATGTACATATAAGCAAGCATCCTAGTAGGAAACACACATGATCTTCTAAAAGACCAAGATTTAACTAAGAAATAAAAAAAAAAATTTTTTTAATTATAACAAAATTATTTTAATAAGCAAAAAAATAAATACTAAAAAAAGTTGTGACCCATGGTATCGACTACACATTTTCCAAACTTAGGCGAATATAAAATTCTGATCACTTTCGTAAGTGTGTGTAAATAGAATTAAGATATGGTTGGAAGTGAAAACATTTTTTATATAACCAAATTTATCAGCCAGAGCAAAATCATTGAAGAACTACTGAATTTTCCCATACGGCCGGCACAGCCCGCAGTCATACCAGCCATCCAAAACGCTGTAAATAAAGACATGATTTATCGCAGCAATTTAATTTGTGCTTAAGCTCAGCAACACGAAAATTAACCCAACACAAACACACCAATTACAAAGGCTGCGTTAGCATTGTGCACACACACACAGAGATATTTATATATATAACATGGAATACAAATGAATATGTATTGTGAAAAATTATATTAGTATTTGTATAAGTTTTCATTTTGCTTTTCGCTATTTTTCGTATGTATATTCTTTGCTTGAAAGCCTCATTGCCGCCATTGTTATTTCGATATAGTGGGTCATGTGATCTGCAGGTACGAGTACCTACTAAGTTCATAGCTACATATGTACATATTTAGTTATGTAAGTATATGGAAGGCAGGTGTTAATATTATATTTCCATATATAAAAGACTCATACATACATATGTGTATGAATATATGATGATGATATAATAATGAAATATTCATATACCGTTTTATTTATTTCCACCACCGAGCGATCGAGCGCTCTGCTATTCTTTCGCTTGACGATGTTTTCCCATAAAAATAAATTTTCTACAAAATCGAAAGCAAAATGTAAAATCTTCAAACCAAAATCTTTGTACCTCAGACGCCAACTCTAATTCGTCTATGTACCATACATACTCGTATTTATGAACCCTGAAGCCATAAAATATACCAGATAGTTTACAACTGGAAATTCTTGACTGTAAACGAACTAATCCGAAAAATAATAGTTAACAACTGGAAATGTTTTCGGATCGAAGAGGAACTAGTCCGACAATTGCAGAGCGATTTATTACTAAGTTACTTACATATATTTTACATACTCAAATATACTCAGAGATTGCAAATTAGACGGCTGGCGAGTTATGCTTGCGACTCATGCTAGTTCCAAGCTAGTTTGCAACTAGTTCATTTCACTGCAGGGTAACTCGTGCATATGCATGTGTGTCTATTTTAAGTAAATTTCAGTAAAAGCGAAAATAAAAGTAAAGAAAGATAATACATTCTAAGCTTTTTAATGTATTCATTTCTTCTTTTTTTCATTGTTTTGTTGGCATTTTCATGTTCTAAGGTCAGCGTAATTGAGAGGTTTCGCATTCAATATCATTTGCTGTTGATTTCTTTCTCAATTTCCACACATAGGGGTATTTATGTGTATAATTGATAAAAGTGGTGGTGCTAAATAGGTTACATTCCATTTTTTACAGTTGAATCTACTATACATTATAATTTAAGTATTCATTAAAGAGCTATTGCTGTAATCGCGTACGATTCCTTCATAACAAAGACTTTTCTTGAGAGAAAGAATTTTCAAACTGTATATAAAAACTCTGTTGTATCATGGATATGCCTAACACATAACCTTGCGGCCGTAAACCAGGGCTCATTCATACTAGTCGCAGACAACTTCCTAATCTTCATGAGGGTCCAACTTAGGACTACTCTACTATTGTATGAAAGTTAAAGGTCAAAACCTAGGAATCGAACAATTTTATTTGAAAAATGCTCATACTTAAATACTCTTTTCAATAAAACAACGTACGTAAACATAAAACAACGTAACGTCTTACTTATCAGAAAGTTTCCCTAGTAAATATTGTTTGGATGACTGAAAAGAGTTTTCTATTTGTAATTAGGTAATGTTGGAACCATTTCCCTAAAAGCACACGGCTCCATATACCATTGTGACATACTTTAGTAGAAATTGGACGCTTGACAAAAACTATTAGAGAGAACTATAAGCTGTGTCATTGCTTAAATGGGGAAAAGGACAGTTAATTACGAAAATCGGTTGGACTTACTCCACTCTGCTATCGCGAATTACAAAGTAATACTTTATTTAATTGAGGAACGCGTGTGAAATCTTAAACAGAAACATTGTCGGAGTCGGTACGCAGAAGAGCCCCGTTAGAACTTAACCAGACGAAAAAAAAACTGGAGAAAGTTGTAAGAATTTCAGAGCAAATATAAAAACTTTCTTAATATACCTATACATACACATACGTACGTATGTACAAATATACATATAAATACTGCTTGACCTCTTTTGAAGTTCCGCATCGCCTTCAACTTAATGGGGGGAAACTGAGAACGTGCATCATTTCCGTGCGTATTTCTACGAAACCCACTAATACAAACACAGAAACAGCAAAACGGGAACCAGAATGAAATAAAACAGCATGGTAGAGTGTACTACACTCTACTACAAAAACAAAAAACGATTAAATTGGAAAACAACAATGAAAGGCAATATTGGCGATGTGGCTTTTTACTAGACTCTATGTACATGCGAGTCTCTATGGAGTACAGCATGAGTATGATGTTTTTGTTGCAGTGGTCGGGTTGAAAATTGCGAAACATGACTGTTCGGACATTTGGGCAAAACTTGGGCGGAGACAACGGTACTCGAAGTGACTGGCGACTGTCAGGGCGGGTGGCTGACGGTCGGTGGCAGAAATTTATTACGGATGACTCATCAAAATGTACGATTTTCTAAAGTTTTTGCCAAATCAGCTGAAAATTAACAAAACTGAAATGGCAAAACTGCAATATGCGGCAAGAGCAACAACACAAACAACAAGTGGTAACAATCAATTTTAACAAAAATATCTAATGAAATGAGAAAATTAAAGCGCACAGCCATACATATACATATGCTCATACATAACCATTTATGTATGTATGTATGTATGTATGGATTATCTATGAATCCAGGTGTGTTTGTGCGATGATGAAATTTTTGCCAAGTAAGCAGCACAAATTACACGAAATCCACACAGAAAGTAACAGCACGCAAACAGCAACAACAAATAAAGCATGAGCAAATACAATAAAAACAATAATTAACGCTGTAACATATGTATATGGATATGGATATGTATGTATATCCCATTTGTATATACACATATACATATATACATATGTATATACATATACATATATACATATGTATATACATATACATATATATATACATATGCATATGTGTAATAGCAACAAAGCAGCGTAACCAAAAAATAAAACATTTGGCAGCGCGCTCCTTTGTAGCAGCTACAAATATTTGCGAGTATGCAAATTACAAGTACAAAAAAGTGTTTAAAACCAAAAACAAATGAGAATTCACGCTCAGTTATTATTGCAAAAACAAAAAACCATAGCAAGAAAGGCACAGCGTCAACTGCAACAATAGTTGCTGTCTATGTAGTTGTTGCTTTGTTGGCTCACCAACCAACCAACAGCAACAAAAGCAACACCAAAGAATATGCCACGTAAAAATTGCAACAAAAATGCAAAAGTTTACCGCAACATCGCAGTACTGAAATATGGGGCATGATGTTGCCACCTGTTGTAAATGTTCAAAGCAGTTTTGGAATTGGAATTTAAGCATAAGCTGGATAAGAATTGTCGGCAAAAGAGACATAAAATGAAAATATGTTCTTGACACCATGTATCAGCTAATTCTCATGCTTTTTGTACAGTAAAAGTGCACCGAGATCTTTAACTTCATATCTTCTATGTACATATGTATAAGAACGTAATTTATACCAGAGCATAAACATGATGAGATTGATAGAAGCCCTTCTATATCCTTCTATATCCTTCTATAGGAAAAAATGAAAACTCGTGAGAGACCAGTCAGGCACATAAAAAAATGACTCTTAGTTTGAGTAGTAGTATTCTCCGAGTGAATAGCTGGCTTTTTCAGAGTGCTTTTAACTTATTTAAAACCCTCATGACAGCTCATTTTCGCACCGATTGAGTTTATTGTTGGATTCCTGGAAGTTATCAAGCATTGCGCGAAAAGTTCTAACGGAATTTCTAGACACTTGAGCTTAAAAGTCAAAAATGGTTTTTGAGGTTAGAAAATATATATAAAAAGCTTCTAGAATTTAGAGCGCTCAGTTCTCTTCGAAACATCCGGTAACTTTTCTACTTTTATATAGATATTAGCACTGTATACAAATATTTTGAAATATATGTGTTGCATTGAAGATCGCATTCACCATATATAAACGGCAACAACGAACCAAGTTAACCCACCCAATGTTGTTGGTTGGTTCCTAAAAGCGCAGGAAGAACAAAGGCGTTGGCGTGACTGTTGGTGGGCAACATTGATAGTAACAGTAAAATGGCAACTTATCAATATATGTGTGTTGTTGTGGCTTGTTTGCATTGGTAGTGGTAGTCGAGTTAATGAAGTGGTTGGTGCAGTCGAAGCGGTTGGCGGTGGGAGGGGTTTAATGGCAAAGCAAAGATAAAGCTTTGCACAACAATGTGGCAGTTGCAGTGAATATGCATAAGTGTGTGTGTGTGTGTGTTTGCATAAATTTTACAAAATTACAATAACAAAGCTATTAAAACAAGTGTGTGTGCATTTGTGCGTGAACATGATTGTTGGCACCCATGCATATATGCATATGTATATGTATATGGATATCTATATACTGAAATTAAAGTTTGTATAACACATACATACATATGTATCGGCATGGAAGAAACAAAGGCTGTTCAACAGTGAACTGTTATCTACGATTATAAATTGGCAAAATGTTGTAGGTGTTACCACAACTGTACACCCATACATATTAAAGTAGGCATGTGTATGTGTGTATACATACGTATATCCAAATAAACCTGCTGTTCATATCAAAGTGTAAGCCTTAATAGTAGAGCAATCCGCACTTGTAAGCAGCAACAATCATGCATACATATCTACGCGCTTTTACATATCTACATGCATATGTATGTACACCACATACATACATACATACACACGCATACACATGCATACATACATACCTTACACACTTATACAGATTCATATGTTTTTCTCTTTAATAACGCCTACGAAAAAGCAAACACCACAAATACAACAGCAGCCATGCAACACCTACAACATACAAACAACCGCAAAAACAATAACAAACAATTGAGTGAGTGGCTTTGCTTTGACTATGCCTTTCCCGTCGCTTGCAGCTGCCGTTGTCGTTGTATTGCTGGGTATATACATATGTACATATGTATGTATCTATGAAAATGCCGACGACGATGGCTCAAGCTTCGTTGTGACCGTCACCACACCACCGTTACCCGCACCTTACCAACATAGATACGTGGGTGCAGTCGTGTGGGCGTAGTTGGCAGCATGATGTGGCGCGACTGAAACTGCAGCATGTTGCATAGTAACGTGCGCAGTGGCGAGGCAAGTGGGGGAAAAAGAATACACGATGGCGGATGTCACATCCATCGCTCGGCTGTGCTGTTCGACTGTCGTACAACGGTAGCGCAAATAATAAATCGGTTCAGGTCAGGCTGAGTTCAGCAAGAGTCCATTCTGGTTGATCTGTCGCCGCGTCGTTACAACAAAATTATAGTAATAAAATACAACAACAAATGGCGGAGAGCAAAAGTTTAGTGAGGAGATTTAGTCATCGAGCACAATTATCAGTTTAGCCCTGGCCAAAGTGGTTTGTACTAGTAGATAATGAAAGGCCGCTAATGGATTTGTGGTCTGGCACTGGTTCGGAAATGTTGTCTTGAAAGACTTAGGGAAGCAAAATATTGCATGTGAACATGTACATATGTATGTATAGTATATAACAAAATGTGTCCCCCTGCGGGTCGGGGGATAAGAATAACCCGCGGTAAGGCATGCCTGTCGTAAGAGGCGATTAAAATCCATTTGAAATAGATTTTTCTCTAAAAATAGGCTCGGCCATATCAGAAATAGTGCTATATTACTTAGCTTGAACTAAGTTTATAACACTTTAAATGTATTATGCACACTTAAAGAGACATTTTAGTTCAAGCTACAAATGCCACCAGTCGGAGTTGAATGGGTAACTCAACTGGAAGTAGCCTAGGCTGCAAGGTCTGACCGGAGACTTTAATCTGATACCACGGGGAGCAGGAGCCTGGTGGAGTTGCTTGCCGCTCCAACCTGCTCATTGCGATAGGCCCTTTGGGGAGTATCGTGGTGGCTGTGGTTTAATACCTGAATGCGGGTAGAACTGTTCGGAGCGGTACAGTTCAGTGTGGAGTTGCATTACAACCGGGTGTCGGACCCAAAGTACGGCAGAGGTTTTAGGTAGACCTTGAGCCCATTCCACAATGCCGATCGGTACCGTTGGTTTTAGCAAAAAGCTATTACTGACGGGACGCTGATCAACGCCTGGCTGTACAACGGCAGGTGCACACGTAAAGCACATCGTTCAATAACAAAATGTGATAATCGGTAAGGAACAGTGTCCGAATTTGGTATTTCCGAGAAAGTTCTTGAAAATTCTGATTTTAGAATATCGTCGAGAAAATGACAATAGCCAAATTTATTCACCATTATTATGAATAAAGCGTTTTTAGGGAACTTTTAGTGATATTGAAACATTTTGAAACCCTTGTTGAGCTCTGCAATAGCTTAGAAATCAACGCAGAATCCCTTTTTTTAGTTTTTATATAAGTTCACAACTACAGCGAAAATATCTAAAAACACCAACCAGTGGAATATTTCTTAAATTTTTTTGGTGGTTTCCACAGAAATTAAATAATAGAGATAAACATAATATCTTATTAAATTTATAGAGTTTAGAATTTATAAACAAATGTTCTTTCTCCTAATAATTTTAATTTAACTTCCAACTGAAGGTAAGAGAACCCAGAAAAATGTTTTATATACATATGTTTGTCGCTATGTATTTGAAAAGGCACCTACATACATATGTAGGCGTATATAAATGTATTCAGGTGTGCATGTTCTCTAGAATATTGTCTCACTTTCAGCATTTTATTTTTAATTGCATTTTTGTGAGTATATAAAACCTGTTTTTACAAAAAATAAAAAAAAAAAGTGTTTCGCTGCATACCTGTTTGAAAACAATGCAGAATCCTTTCTACAGCATTCCAATCTACAACGCGCAGCTTCAGGTGATTCAGATTAGTTTGAAAAGTTTCAAGTAGAAATGAAATAAAATAAAAATTCAAATAATATAAACGAGATCGTTAATCATTTGATCGTACACTGAAACATTGACAACCGAAATGAATCACACGGAGAGCAGTTCAAAGCACTGGGAATAAGAGTGAGCTAACAAAAAAATAAAATTATAAAAAATATACATATGCGTATGTACATTGCAGTATGTTAAAAAGATCATTGGTATAAGATAATTTGCCAATATAGCAAAATAAATCAGCAAAAAAATTGAATTTTGCAAAAACACGTTGCTTGTATGCATGTATGTTTCTATGTGTAGTATATATTGTATATATATATACATGCATACGTACGTACATATGGCTATGTGTTTATTCAGTCATCAGTTTATCAGTAAATATTCAAGCTTTTATTTCTATTTCTGTAAAAAAAAAATTACGTTTGTAACACATATTAAATATAATAAATCTGACTATAATCACACTTTATACATTTCTATGTATGTATGTAGCTTTGAATTTTTGTATGTGCATCCATAATCACATTTTCTCCATGCTCATCATCAAAGGTTTTTTTCGCGCGTTTCACTAGAAAGTCGCATTGCATCACCATTTCAACTAAGTCCACGCACTTATATAAATATTTATATATATTATAAAAGCAATTACTCAGCGCTACCAGAAAGTCCCCACTCTAAAGCGGGTATTACCAGTGATTGCGCATATTTATGAATTCACATAGGCACTAGTATACACATATGCATATGCACATGCTGCTGATTGAACTGTCTGATGGGCTACATCCTCATCTAAACTTCCTTCGCAGTATTTATCGTGCGTACCACTTTGATGGCAGTACTTGTGGTCCCAAACACATTGTAAGCAACAACTAGACTGTGCTGAATTTAATGAATCCTTCGATCAGATCACTCGAAATGACTCGCACTGTAGAATATTAAGTCCTTCCAAGCATGTCCTCAGTCGTCTGTGGGTTTTCAGGTTCTCGAAAGATCTATGTATATATTTTCTTAGGCTTTGTGTCCAGTTCAATAGATGTTATATAATACTTTTAAGCTCTGTCGCTTCATTTCGGTGGTTTGAGCGGTTGTGTAATTTGACGTGAGGTCTTATCCCTATGCCAATACCTTCATAAACTGTCGGGAATGTGGCGCTAACGTTCTTCAGAGAGTTTTTTATGAGTTTAATGAAATTTTTTCGCAGGTGAGTCTGATTCATACTTCTTTGAAAACAACTCTCCACATTGGCGCGTGATGCATAATCATAATATATTTTTATATTCATTTTAGAAAAGGATAGTTACATGCCACAGAACGGAAATTGTGATTAACACTCGAAAAGAACGATTTGGGGGTATAGTCATCACTTACATTCTTGTACATTCCGTTAAGAGCATCTTATCGCCATGTGGAGTCGGAAATCTACATATACATAATTCGGATCAGTGTAACCAAAGGGTTCGAAGTAAGCAGAGCGAAGCATATTCCGATTCGACCAAGGACTGGACATTCCCTACAACTCAGGAATATGCAAGTCAGCTCTAAGTTGCCTAACCACTGTAACGTACTTCAAGGTGTGGTAGAAACAATTTTCCACAGCAGTTGGGTCTACGTATAACGTATGCGTATAATTATCAGATAAAGGACTATTTCACTACTATTATTATCAGAATATTTTACTCGTATGCCGCTAAAACAGCAACAACGTACAGGAGACAACTACTGCCGCAAAATATCTTTTGTTGGCGTCGGCATATTTCGTGGTGTGGTGGCGACGAACAATACTAATAGGCACTACCGAAGTCGAAATCGTTGATATCGACGTTAGTGGCGTTCATTTCGAGTAATATTATCTTTTTAGGGCTCAATGCAGAGCGGCTTCACATTTGCACAAATCCCAATTGTGCTAGGAATTTGAACGGCAGCGTAGAATGAACATCGTCTCATTTATACCAAAAATGTTCACATTTTCCGAGGCTGGGTCCAAGTGTTTTGCACATTACTTTACTTTCCTTTTTGTTATATTCGTAGCACATTGAATTTATAATTTATAGTGCATCAATAACAAAACAGAAACGAAGTTGAACGACTTTTAAACATTTTAAACATTAATTTCATCTGTATATGAGTATATGTGTACATAGTGCTTATACTATGTACATGAGTATATCCATGCATAAATTTACGTGCAAGAGACTCCCATTATAAGCAAAGAAAGAAACCCGGTTGAGGGAGGGTTTTGATTTAGCCAGGCACATTCCTAAATAAGTATGTATGTATGTATGTATGTATGTATATATGGATGCATGCGTGTGTTTTAAACAATGAATCTATAGGTTTCTTCTGGAGGGATTTATATGCTTATATAATATATAGTTTTGGAAAAATATATTATATATGTACGTCTATACATATATGTATGTAGTAAGGGCAGTGTTAAATAAGTACCCATTACATTTATTTATGAGGCACATAAAAGTCTACATTTTTACATAAGTGCATACAATAGAGTGTTACATACATACATACATTTCCGAATATAATGCGCTATAACTGCCTCAGAGCTCAGCTCAACACGCCACTCATTGCAGTGCAACTCAGCACTGAATACTGCAATAAAGCAAAGAAAACCCAATTTTCTTTTATGGATTTATGGAAAATACTTCAGTGCAATTTACATATGTATGTATATGTACATATGATGTAGGTGGGCGGGCGTACTGGGGCGTGGCAGTGGCGCTTGCTAAAGTTTCATTAACATTATTGTTGCTGTAGCTGCAAAGCTTAATGCAGGAGCAACTGCGCATATCGATATACATACATACATATATACATACTTATATATGTACATAATGGATGACCGGCAAAGTGTTTGCATTTTCCCACTCTACTTTTTTTTGTTATTGTTATTCTCCGCCTTACGCTCACTGGCGCAAGCAGGTGGCGGGCTGAGGTAGTGTCTTCAAACTCAGCCCTTTTGTGGATTGAATTGAAAATTAACTTTATTCAATATGTTTTGGTTTTTCTTGTTCTTTTAGGAATGCGTGTATAAATACATATTTATGTATGCGTATGTATGTATATATATGCATGTATAGAAAGACCATTCTCCACCAACCCTCTTCTTTAAACGACACTGAGAGCGCATATTTTTGCCGTCGACAGGGTTGCATCATATACAAAAGTGTGTGTTTTTTCTGTTTGGTGGCTCATTGCGCGCGCTTAATCGGATTTAAATGCATTGCACATTTTATATATGTGTGTATGTAAGTATATATGTATGTATATACATTAATGCTTATGTAGTACATATAATTTTTGTATAGGTACTTCATATGCCACTACAATAGGTACATAAATGGATAATTTCTGTGAACTAGGATTACCAGATGCACAAATCTTGGCAGCTATTAAAGTCTAGACCAATTCTGCGCTTTTGGTTAAATAATTCAAAGACAATGCACAGATTTGTGCAGTTTTTTTCCATTGGGAGAATCGATTTCTGATCTTAAGTATGAGCCTTATACTGAGCCCAATTTGTATGCTTAAAAATGTATGCATGCATGTATATAAATATGTTCATTATATATTTTAGTTAACCTCTGTAAATAAATACGTAGTACGTTTGTAGGTGTTCATATATATTTTTATGTACATATATATGTATGTACATAGCTACCAACGATTCGGTTATTAATCTGCTACACGTGCGCTACCGCAAGAGCAATCGTATTTTTTCCGAGTTTCAAGTTTTCGTACTTGTCTCTTTTTCATGCAATATTCACAATTTAATACTATTTAATTTTTAGCATTAACTTTTGGCTTTGTAAATGGATTTATGAGTGCAAAATTACATACCTATGTACATACATACATACATACATACATGTATAAATAAGCATATTGGCTTGAAAATATCATACTATTCGCGGCTGTCATTAATTTTGCTGAACAAACTTACTTTTAATAAATTGTTTAACAAATCTAGAAATATTTGTACGTGTACAAGAAGTAATTTAAGAAGTAAAAATAATAATTAACTTGCAAAATGTGAAAAGTAAAAACTACATACAGACATACATGCGTACATCTGTATGTACTTTCCATTATGATTGCTCACACTGCGACCCACCACGTTTCGCTTGTCGAAAAGTGCGGGGCGCAGACTGGGCGAAAAGCCATCTCCCGAGTGTAAAATAAATACCCATTAGTTCTTTTATTTATATTTATGCAGATACCTAGTATTACATATACATATGTTCGTTTTGTATGTATATAAATTATGCATACAAATGCTTTTAATGCAATAATAAATCAAATTCATTGCATCTGATTTTCTCTAGTGTAAAATCCAATGGCATTGGCATACATAGATGTATATGTAAATATATATACATAAATAAAAATAAAAATTACGAAAATAAATACGACAAAACAATATGTGAGTATATAAATATATCTACTTGTTACAGATACACCCTGCATGTATGTATATTTAAAATATTTATTTAAAATCAGCGAAAACACGAAAAATCTATCTATCGGAACCGAACAGCCGAGACATGCCGAGACTTGCCAAGACGATGCCGAAGTTTAAATCGCTAGGGAATAGGAGACCGAAGTGTGCGACTAGCAGTGGCTGTTGTTGTTGTTGTTGTTGTTAATGTTGTAGTATTAAATTGCTTAAAGTATTATTGCGAAAAATACCTCACATAAAAAGAGGAAAAAATCATAGCAATCATAGCGTGCTAATTTTACAGTTGCAAATGTTTACTTTTATTACAAAGACATTAGATTACGCAATTTGTGTAAATTACTGTTATATGTACTTTCATACTTTAAGTAACGGTAATTATGCAAGTAGAAATTGAAGTGTAGGAACTAAGATGTGAATATTTTCTGCCCTATACTAGATCAGGTGGTGAATGGGGTTTTATTTGCACTCTAGCCCAATTCACACATAAACACGAACATTAAAAAAATAACTAAAGAGATGATTAACAGTAGATTGGTTCCTCTTATTTGTTGAAGATTTTATCTGAAGATGTAGGTCTGAATAACAGAAATGTACACAAGAACATAAACCAAGAGCCAAAGCTCTTTGGAAATTGGCCAAAGGCAGCCTTTTCGGAGATCGTGCGAAACGGCTTTCTGGTCGTTTGGCTTTCATCTAAAGCTCCTGAAAGCCTACAGCTCAACATTAGCCAAATTAAAATTCGTTAGCCGATAGCTGCATACAAACGTCAGTAACCACATACATACATATGTATGTATGTATGTATGTATATACAGAAAAAGACTAATTAGATCTAATAGCCCCATTGCTTTGCATGCGGTCAAGAGGCGTGTCTTTAATGTGTGGCAGTGTATATTATTTTCTTGTAATTAAAAATCCCACAACAACAACTCGCACGCTCATATGTAACACAACAACTACAATGTGTTAATACGAATATAACGAAAGCATGCTTTTTATAAATTTCCTAATTTGCCAACGATATTGAGGCCAACTCCGGTGCTATGTGCCGTTAGAGGCGATAAGTCGCAGCCCATGAAGCGTGGCCTAAACACACACTTGCATGTTTATATATATATATATGTATGCATGTATGCATGTATGCATACACGTGCCCACATGGTTATTCTCATCCAAAGAAATAAAAATAAACAAACAACCTTCATTGCAATTTCCGTTGGTTTTTTTACTTGCTGTCGTTGTTGTTGTTATTATTATCATCCATCATATCGTATCATGTCGTCTCATTCGTTAAGCACTCAAAAATTAGATGAAAGGAAATAACAATAAAATACAAACATACACACACATGTGCATACATACCAAAATGCTTTAGCATCAGTATGAAAAGATAAACTCACACATACACACACAAAAACTCAAAGCCCCATCTATACAAATAATTATTTGTAGAATGGCCATCAGCCTCACCGCCGTCTTTTTCGTCACTACATTGCTTTTTTGTTGCTATTGTCGTTGTTGCCCCATTATAGCTACAACTTGGTTGGCTGGTTCGCTGACTAACTGCCTGGCTTGTCAGCCTCAGCAAAAACGGCATATGCCGAGCAGGGCCTCGCACGCACGAGACTATCTCGAGATAACAGAAACAGCAGTAGCAGCACCGGCACCAGCACAGCAACTCGCACTCAAATATTCACAGGCAAAAAGCAAAGCAAATGAAAAATAAAACATACAAAAAAGAAAGAAAGAAATGAGCAAACGAACGAGCGAGCGAACGAAGGAACGAATGCGCGTCACAATGAATCGGCTGCGGCGGGCAACAAGCAGCCAAGGTAATGCGCCTCATACGAACAGGCTTTGCAGGGAGGGTGAGCGTAGCCGAACGCATGAACATACGATACGGGTCGCGCAGGGTTATATGGGCAAATGAGCGTCATTCACTCGAACTTTGCTACGGCGTCGCAATGCTTCAAGCATACAGATATTTATAGACATTTGTGTATGTATGTATGTATGTATGTATATAAGCTAGCACAAGTATTCTCTATAAATACATGCATACATATGTATGTATGTATATACAAAAGTTTATGTTTGAAAATGTGCGCTTAGATATGCGTTTTTAAATTGTTTTTGCAGACAAATGTGAACACACATTCCTACACAAGTTTATGTAAATATGTATGCACTTGGGCCATCGTCGGTTATATCAGGCTATGCTCGGTACATGCCCCCGTTCACATGAACATTGTCATCGTCGGGTTTCAGCTGGGTAGAGTCGAATCGACATTCGGGCATTGGGGTCTCAAGTTGCCAGTCAAGTACAGTCATCGCTGATTCGTTCGCTGATTACGAATGGGGGTCAGCAGAGAACAAAGAAAAAAATCTAAAAATATTGCAGTAAAGTATATACATATGTACATAGGTAAATATATATATACTACATGCATTTTGTACTATAATACGTAACATATTGTAAATTGAAGAACAAATAGAATGCAGAAAATACAAAATCGGGGAAAATTAAAAAAAGAATTGGTAATATGAGATTTGAATGGAAGTTAAAATGTTTAGTACCTACCCTGCAAGAAGCTGCTGATGCGTTTACCGATACACTCACATTGGTTAGATCGGTACTGACGTTCAGTTTACTGCTCAATTGACCGTTATTGTGATTGTTTACCGTCACTACTATGTATATCTTTACATACATAAGTAAGAATGAAATAACTGAACTCTTTAATTCGGTCACCACTGACAGTGGTGAAACACTGAACAATAAAGTGATATTCAATGTTTTTGTGTATGAAAAAGAAATATTTACATTTTTTTCCAAAAGCAAATTTTGTATATTTCAAAAAGAGACAGCACACATTTTCATAGGAGTTTTGTAGAGGCTGTGTAAAACCAAGTTTTACTGTTATTCTTTTCAATAAACCAAAAGTGTTGCACGTTTGCTAAGAATATCTATTTTGTGTTTTATATTCAAAATATAAATTTAGCTGAGAGAGAAGGGTTGTCAAATATATGTATATATAAGTTAAATAAGTTTCAAATAAAACTATATTGTTATTACAAGATATCTGTGAATTGGAGAAATGCACACGGAGAGCTATTGAGGGAGCCAGCATAGCAGGAAATGAATGAGTTTGTTTCATACAATGAATCTGTTAATTAATTTTACATCACATTTCGTTTCTTTTTTTTATGTACGTGGTGTGTTCAGTAAATAACGGGAATTTTCGTTTTTTGAAAAAAATATTTATTCATTCATCTACATTAATGTAGTCGCCTTCAAAATAGAATATGTAAATTTGCATTTGTATAAGTGAGTAGGTAGATACAATGTATTTCAAGCTACATAGTTATGTATGTGGGCGGATATGATAAAATTGAAGGTTTCTCGGTCTTTAATGGAAACCATGAGTCAAGAGCTGAGTAATCGAACAAAAATTTAAGCGAAAAGTAATATGAAAAACATTTGTATAGATAAGTTAAGGATAAGTTTTTTATATATAAGCACAAAAAAGGGCGATAAATAGCAATATGAAAACGGGTTGAAGTAACCCGGCCAGCCATACAACATAAGTAAAAAAAGTCACTGTCAAACGACTAGCGAACATGTAAGCACCAAAATTTACCATGATTACCTTTCATATTCTCACTTTCGTCTAGTTAATACCAGTGATTATCTATAAAAGTATGTTGCTAATGACAAAGCTCGCTGTAAACTACTATATGTATATATATATATACTACATATAACTTCGTAGGTACCTTCCCACAGTAATCAGAATTCCCAGCAAACAAAACCACACCAACAATTGCGTCTGTCCCCCATACCTACAGTTATACAGTATCCACGCACCCAAAAACCACAAAAAGTCCCACAATCCCAAACACATTCCATATGCTCGCACCCCAGCCCCCACTATACCACTTACGAAAATCGCCGTTCCCCTTCATTGAGTCGTAAGAGCTGCTTTTCATAGTCGAAAAAAAAGAAACGAAAGCTCAAACAAAAACAAAACAGAGAAAGATTCAATGACAACACATACAGCACGCTTTTTATGTGACGAATGGTGTCCACAAGTGGGGAGTGCAGAGCTGAGGTGGCGCACGCTGCTTTAATAGTGCGAATGCGAAAAGTGTGAAAAAGCAAAAATAACAACAAACACCGAAAAACTATCAGAACAATAAAGAAATAAGCAGCAGCAACAACATTGCCTGAATGACTGCAAAAACAACAATAATAACAACAACAACGCTAATCATGGTAAACGAGAGTTATGGAGTGTCGTTGGAGCCGAAGGAGCAACACATTTACATCGAAGAGAGGGCCAATTTGTGAGCGCAGCTGAAGTAGACCGAAACAGAATCGGAGTAGCACAGACTGACAGAGAGTTGATGTAATTGTCACAAAAACAACAATGGAGACATCAACAGAGCCAAAGGTTGGAGACACCGTCGCATGGGTGCAGAGAGCAACTTTAGTAAAGCGAAATGTATAGTCAGTCTGCGGGGAATCGCAAACATTCTTTTTTCAACTGTGCCACTGTTTGGCGCGCCGGAAAAGCCAATAACAAAAAAGAAAAAAAAAACACTGGTGAATTGGCAAAAAGAAATTATTAAGCGGCGAAAACCTGAATTAACAGCGAGAAAACAATAACAACAACAACATTCAACGCTAGAGAGAACGACAGCAACAGGAAAGCGCCGCCAGATCGAGAGGAAGTTGAAAAGGAAGCACCAAAAGGCTGATAAACTAACAGGAAATGTGGAGGTGGCACACCCGAAGCATGCCAAAAGAGAGAAAAAATGGGCAAATCTACAGACATATACATTATATACCGACTGGTGGCAAATACGAGACCACTGTCTGCCTATAAAAATCTCACGAGACTGCAGCACAGCATCGGCTGCCAACACCGGTGCCGGTGGTGTGCTTGGCTTGCGACCAGCTGGCGGTATTACGTACATACATACAGATTTGTCACTGTTGGTGCAGTGATGTTGCTTGGTAAGGTGCACGAGTTCGTGCGAGTGGGTGGGTGGCTGGCTGTTTGGTTTGCTTGACAGATGGTCAGTTTGCGCACTAACCGATAGTTGCTTCGGCCGTGCACGAGAGTAATATACATATGTACGTATGCATATGCGTATATGTGTATATGTGAAGAAGAGTTGCAGCCACAGCAGCTGCTGTGCACTCATAAGGGAGATTGGGTGATGAGGGACATCGATTACGTACCAACTAAAGCACTCTTAGGACTCATTGAAAAAAATACATAAACGTACATACTTTCATATATACATACATATGTGTACCTATTTATGCGTAATTAAGCAAGAAACAGGTTCACTTAATGCGATTTATAAGTGCTAGATAGGTAGATATAATAGTATGTCAAAACTAAATAAACTAAATAAACTGTCAAAACAAAAAGCTCATAAATGGATATACTGAAAAGCACCAAGTACCATTTTTCTTGTAAAAATTAAGCAGGTGGGAGCGAAAATATAAATGTTATCATTTGTAATATTTAATCTAATAAATGTCGGTTATATGAAACGGCCTTCTCTTACTGTACTGTGTTCCGAACCCAAAACCACACCATAACCGCCACAAATTGCACCATAAAAATTTTAACCTCTAACTAATGCCTATTTATTCGGAGAATCTGCATGACACTGCTGAATAACATGAAATGTGTATTTCTGGTCTGGGTTCTCACGAAAGCTGGGTCGTGAGAAATCTGATGGGGCAATGCCGGAATTTTTCTTTATGAGTCCAAAGGCGGAAGGTTTGCTGCGTCCGAACTACGCAGATTTCGTAATGATATGACGAGTATGAAGAGAGAGAAGACGAAAGTTAGATTAGGGAACTCTTCAATATACATATGTATTACTCCATATAGAAAGAATCACTAGCTGGAGTGTAGGATGAGCTCTGGATGCTAAACATACACTCCAGGAAGGTCATAGGTATGATGGATGGAGTTAATGGATTTAAAGACAACCAAAGGAAATATTATAATGAGGTGTTAAAGAACTGCTATATGTGTACGTATGATGAAATAAAATAGAGTATTCTAATCGAAAAGAGGTTAGGATTTCTTGCTATTATGAAATAGGTATTTTATGTTTGCATAAAAAAGTTATATAATAATACATATATATGTTCTCTTTAATATGTACTATTTACACTTGCGTAGATATAAAGGCAAAGATAAGTATCTAAAACACTTCGACCTGTTAAACTGGTTCGCATTTTTTCGCATACACCATTTGGTAATTTTATTTTATCTATTTTCGTGTTTTTTTAGTGTCAGTAGCAACGCTATATAGAGAAAGTGGGTTGGGTTGGTACCTTGAGGTTTGTTCATAAATAAATATGAACATACTATATATTCTCATATACATACATACAGACATATTTCGTTGTATTGTGAGGGATATTTATATAACGTACACCGTATGTATGTACTTCACCCATTTGTCTGTATGTATTTTTATTGATAGCGTTTTCTTCACTGCAGTTGTGGGCTGATTGGGCTCGGCCGCAGCCAATTTATTTATTTTGCTTCAAAGCTTAAATTAAACTATAAAATTGGAATTTTGCACGCCTCACGAAACGCTACGTGATGATCACTTGAGCTGATATGATATATATAAGTATATACATACTTTATATACTAATATATAAGTTAATGACGTACATAGGAATATGAACATCGTAATCGTTGTACTTTCAGCATCAAAGTCAAACCTAACCTGCAAATATTTTTACCTGGTTTTTGTTATTCATAAATAAGTTATTATATCGAAAAGTACAGTTACTTAAGGAAAATAAAAAAATGAGTTCAACCATAACAGTAACTATTATCCATTTCAAGGCTATTATAAATTGGCGTTTGGGTTATGAAGCCCGATGGGGACAGCTCGAATGGAAATGAGCATGGAGTCCCTGTTCCCGCTATAATTAAGAACAGAACACCCATATTATTTCTTAAAAGACGTAAAATATTGCCAGGGCATTATATATGTATAATTTCATCTCGAATTTTCCTCTCGGAGTTTGTGCCGGAACTGATGTCTAAGAAGGCCATTACTTTCTGCTCCGTTATACGATAGGTATATAAAATAGCGCTTTTATTCCATTTGGTGTAGTAAAGACTCTACAATATCATTATCTGCGTTTGATATTGAAGCTGTTCGGCTTCTGAGATATATAGGCTGTCTGAGACGTTTGTTTTTTTTAGTAGCGCCCTTTTCTGTTAAGCGTTTTTATTTTGTGGCTATATAGATGCCTATAGAGATATTACTATATACTATATTCTATATATATACACTGTATTGTACTATATACTATATATACTGTATAATATACATATCTATATATATATATATATATTAATATACTACATAATATTCTTATTTAATTCTGCTGAGACATCTTCAATGGAGATTTATACGATATGATTTCAATCAAAAGGACGAAATTTAATATCTTGTGTATATGAGGAAAAATTCAACTAGAGGGACGTAAATCATTATATTAGAAGTATGAGGTTTGGACCAAAGTGATATTATGATTAAGAAAACACTTAATTCCTTTAAAATTTCACATATATTGACTTATATAAACGGTTTAAAGTCGGCTGGAATTTCGTTAATATATTTCACAGATTGATCGATATTTTCTGTAAGAAGTCAGAGATAGGTCTTGAAATGTATTTTCCGATTTCCACCATTTTTGGTCAGGAAATGGCATATCTTAAAGGCACTATTTGGGTCAACATTTATTCCGATATCTGAATTGGTGCTTGAGTTTTATACTGAAAAGCGAAATAATCATACGGAATATAAAATTGGGTTATATGGGAAGTAAGCGTGGTTGTTTTCCGATTTCACCCATTTTCACACTATAACATAAAGATATCAAAATAAATGTATGCACGAAATCTGCTTGAAGTCGGTAGTCGTTACTGAGGTAAGGAATTTCGCTGCAAAGTGGGCGGTGCTACTCCCATTGTTCAATACTTACACGGATTCCTATGCATTCCGCATCGTCTTTACTGTGAGATTTAATGTTTCTGACGTGTTTCTTCAGCAAATTAAAGCACTTTTAGTAGTTTTCAACATAACATTTGTATGAAATGTGAGCGTGGTTATTGGGCGATTTCCCTAACTTTCCCAATCTATGAGGAGGTGCTAGAAATACTTGTGCTAAGCAAGTTTTGTCGATATAGCTGTAGTGGTTTGTGAGATTATGCCTATTAGGGCCGTGGTCATGCCCAATTTCTAAACATTTTTAAACCAAGATGCGCCTCCCTACTACAATCCCCTGTCCCAAATTACAGGTTTGTAACTTAATTTGTTGCATAGTTATAGCACTTTATAGGTTTTCGTATAATAGGATTTTGTGGGCGTGGCAGTAATCCGATTACGCCCATCTACATGTGTGCCAAGT
This sequence comes from Bactrocera minax, assembly GCA_021498325.1. Taxonomy (NCBI): domain Eukaryota; kingdom Metazoa; phylum Arthropoda; class Insecta; order Diptera; family Tephritidae; genus Bactrocera; species Bactrocera minax. Next base: position 1,819,119 of record JAKEEE010000032.1, read on the forward strand.
TTCATGAAGATATCTCAATTTTTCCACAAGTAAATTCAACTCGTTTCGTCATCCTGAATATTTATGTATATATGTAAACAATTCTATATCTATCTTGATTAAGTTTAGGTGTTACAAATAACCATTGGATGATATGTCCTTCTAATCGACTATTAACACAGTCCCACCATTTCTAGTTAAGTAAGTCTACATACATATTTACCACTATGTATCTCCACTCGATTAAAGAGAATTTTACGCAACCCACAGTCCGCACTACGATTACGAAGCTAATCAAAATTTATAATAATATGTGAAATGTGGAAAAAACTTCCATAAAATGAATTACACAAAAAAGGAAGAGTTAAATGTAAGGAATTTAATTGAAATATAGATCCAATCACACTCCACCCTGCAATACCTTATCTTAATGCTTGTCGTACGACATCGGCTTTTTAGTGAATAGCTGAATATCTACAACAAAAATATTGCGGCCAGTCAAAGTACATAACGGCAGCAACAACAACTACAAAGCCGGCGGCGTTGACGTCGACTGTGCCACCGCAAATAAATAGAGGATGCAGAAAAAATAATAATAATAATGCGAATGTACAAAAAAACCACAATACAACAACAACGAACCAAAACCAAGCAACGCATACATACAAACGTATCGGTGTTGCACGCACATGCATCCATACATAGCATTCAGTGAAATAAGAAACAAAAAAGTGAAATATTCCACCAATTTGCTTTTGCCATGTTGTTCTTATTGTATCTGCAATCGAGCACTCATATTTTTTGTTGTTATTTTAATATTTTTTGGCGTCTGAAGCGTGCGAGCGAGCAAGTGAACGAGTGAGTGAGTGTGCCAGCGAATGGATGTACGTGTGCACGTGTATGTGTTTGTGCGGGTTTGTCTTCAACAATACGAGTACTTATAGTCGCTGCTGCTGCTGGCGCAGTTTGCCATCTACTCTCGTTCGTTCACAAGTTCGTTAGCTGCGCTTCGTCGCTATCAGTAACATACATACAAATACCCAATTATAGTGCTGCCACAGCGTGCAAACGAGCGCGCAAAAGCCATAAGAGACAGCTAACGAAACTCAACCGAGCCGCTGAAACGGGGCCTGCCGAACTGTTCGCCTTTTCTTTGCTTGCCGTATTTGTATTTGCCCGTTCGCCTGCCTTCGCTGCGGTCTCTGCCACTGCATCGTCATCACGTTTTATTATTGTTGCTGTTGCTGTTGCTGTTGCTTTCGTTGTCGTTGGCTGGCCTGGCCTGCCTGGTTAGCATTTAGTACGACTATGACGACGACGCGTCGCTGCTGACGACGCGGTTACAGCGACTGGGGGCAGTGACGGTAGTGGTGGTGGTGTATTTTATGCACAAACGTGTGGCTGTATGCGTTTTGTGTATATTGGGGGCTTCAACTTCAGTTCGTAGAAATTATTTTCGATACGACGATCACACTCGTTTATGTATTGCGAAGACGTGAAGACGTAGCGAAGGCCGCGACGCTTGGATTTTCGCGTACAATACAAACACTTGAAGAAAGCATACATGCATATGCTCACACATAATTACGATTAGAAAATTATCTTAAATATTGGTTATGAAAGTTATTTACGAAATTTATAAGAAAATCATAATATTAATAATTATTAAAAAATAATAAATAAAAAAAAATCAATGTAGTGCCAAACAAAAATAAATCACTACAAAGGGAGAAGATGAAAAAACCATATGAAGAAATTATGGAGTGAATAAGTGAATAAATGTGCGATTGGCAGCGGCGTGAAGCAGATGAAAATACTCTATACAAAGCGAAATTGTCTGATATTTGTGCAAAAGAAAAATTGTTTTAAGTGAGGCACTGTAGGTGTTCTGTTTTAAAAACCTTTCTATATATAAAGTTCGAATTGTAGAAACAAATAAAAAATATTAGTGAATATACATAAATATTACATCAGGCCATACGGGCCGATATCGCTGTTTAAGCGAACGGACGGACTTTCAGCGATGCTATAGTTTCACTGTTGTCATCGCACTTAAGTTATTTCGTATGCATGTGCATAAGTGGTGCTCCCGTCTGTGTCGTGTTGACGCGACAAAAACAACAACGTATATGTGCCTTGTGCCGATTAAGTAAAAAAAAGGAAAGCCCACACAACAACAAATGAATAGCAACAACACAACAGAACCACAACACAAAAGCAAAAGGAGAAAGCTTGCAAAGGCGACGTTTGCTCACGCGAGAGGAATACGAAAAAAGTAACTGTATATGTACAAGTGAATAATTAACTTGTGAATTCCCCTATTCAAACGCAACACCCTTTAAACAATATGCAATAACAATTGTGACTTTATTAATTTAAGTTAATAAAGAGCAGAGCTAGGGTAAATATTGTAAAACAATGGAAACAAAAAAAAAATAAATATTATATATATTTCATTTATTCGAAAAAAATTGTGAGTTTATTGTGATTGGCCCGTGAGAACATAAAAGCCAGAAAGTGTACTATTTGACATTCAAAAAGGCATAATGTAAAAAAAAAAAAACGCAAATTGAGAGAGAGAAACAAAATAAGCAAACACACTACGTTGTTTAGCGTTAAGTTGCGCTAAATAAATATTTTTTAATTTAGTTCAAATTAAATCAGCCAGCTGAGATAGACTCTGCCGCGATGTCTGCCGATATACAGATAGTCAGCGTGATTGGCGCCAACGGCCAACCGCTGCCCATACAAGGCAACAGTATCGGTTCGAATTGGAACCAGCCTGTGAAGCAAGAGCGTGCCGATGAAGCTGAAATCCAAGAGATGGCTGCCAAATTGGTGGAAACTCAAAAGGCCGCTTTGGCCAAACAACAGCAACAGGCCGCACAGCTGGCTACGCGACAACAACAACAGTTGGGCGGGATGCCAGTGGGCGCTCTAAACAACAACAGTCAACCAAATATTATGAACTATTTGACACGCCAAAAAAACCTGCCGAACGGTACCAATGCCAATGTCGCCAACGCCGCCAATGCCAGCAATGGCAATGGACGTAATGGTTCACAACAAAATGGAAACGGTAGCAGTGAAATGAGCAGTGAGAAGAAAGCGCCATGTGATGAGGAGTCGCAGAAGGGTCATTTTGGTTGGACTACATTTGGCAAAACATACATTCCTTATATCTATCGACAACAGGAGAAGTACTGTTCGGTTCGCATGATTGAAATGAAATTATTGGGCAAATATCTTAATTGCTTGCATCCGGATATTTACTCGAGTTGCACATGTGTGCGCAGCTATTACATTACAGAAGCAGAGGCGAGACTTCTGATTGAAATCAATATTAAACACTGTGATGGTGAATTTGGACGAGACATATTCACACAAAAGGATTTGGTGGTGCGGTTATCGGACGCAACCAAATTTTATCAGTTCCTAGATATATGCTATCGCAAACTCATGTCCGGTAGCAAGTCACCTTCGGAGAAGTGCGGTTTTATACGAATAAATAAAGAGTCGGTAGTGCCGTATACGGTGCGCAACAATGAGCAAGTGGTGCCGCTTTTCTATTTCGAAGGCGAAACGGAAAATCTCAAACAGAAAGCCGACTATCTGTCTGGATGGGATCTGGCATATTTAAAGTTTTGTTGCAAAGTTCAGGGCATTCGCAATGAATTATTCTCCAGTGAAAATGTAGCAGTCATATCTCTCACAGACATCAAAAGCTATTTCCCCAATGGCACCGAATTTGAAGACTATTGGCCCAGCAAAGTTGTTGACTCAAATCTGCTGATTGGCAATCGTACAAATGCTACTAATTCTGTTAATTGGACCCGCCAACCAACGCAGCCACCACCGAAAGTGATGTCTCAATCGAGTTTGTTGCAGAAACAGACTGCTGCTGCAGCGGTTGCGGCACAGCAACAGATGCTGAAACGTGGCACCAATGCCTATGCAACACAATCACCTGCAGCAGCAGCGGCAGCGGCCGCAGCCGCGGCCATGCAACAACAACAGCAACAGTCCGGCCAACGGATGCTTGCGTCAAACGCATTGGCGAGTGTGCAGGTGCGCAACATAAAATTCATCCAAATGACATTTAAAAAACTAATAAAACAAAATCTTCGTATTTTTCTTTCATATAACGTTCATCGAAATGGTCTTCTAAAATCGAATGTTACTATGATGTGCTTCTTCTCAAATTTCTTCCATATAGGCTTTAACAAATAGCTGGATGCAGCAACAACCGTTAATACATGCACAAATGTTGGCATCACAGGTGAGAAATGAGAACGATTATTTTAAAATTTCTGTAAAATTTTTTGGTGAAGGACGCTGCTAAATTACTATTATTATTACTATACTCTCGCAACATGTACTATATAACACAATTGTTTTGTTTAAATAACAGTTGTTTGTAACACCTAAAACTAATCGAGTTCGATATAAAGTTATATACATATATATAAATGATCAGGATGACGAGACCAGCTGAATTCCGGGTGAATGTCTGTCAAATGGATTGGCACCGCCCACTTTAAGGTCAAATCTTATATCTCAGGAACTGCTTTACTAATCTAAACCAAATGTGGTGTGTAACATTATATTTACATCCTTATATTATAGCATAAAAATGTGTATCACAATTTCAAATTCCATATGATTCTTTCACTTTACAGTATACAAATCAATTACTAACGAAGATATTGTAGCAACATTTTGCACAAAGAGAGAGTGCCTTTTACCGAAAATAAAGGTCAATCTATGAGATATATTATTGAAAGTCAAAGAGTATTTTAGTTGCGATTATGTGCAGCTGTGCCAAAAATGGGTAAAATCGGGCTTCTTCCCTTAGCGCCCATATACCTCATGTAAAATTTTTCAAATTTCCAGTTACCTTGATACCATATATATCAGTCAATTTGTAAAGTGTCTTAATGAAATTCGGACATAATCTTTTCCTTGTAATAATATGTAGTGTTGCGAAAAAATCAATAGAATCGGATCAATACTTTTCAAAAATTTTTATTATTCAAGATAAAACATATCTGAGCTGTTCACCAATGTATGCTTGCTTGTCCGTATGCCTGACTGCTTGCCTATATTTGGCCTACATTTGGTTTTTGCTATTTCGGGTTTCTCATTGTGGGCTTATTTATTCTGATAATGCCACAAACTATGGAAAATGCTGCTTGCCACGCGATATTTCTCATGAGCGTCTTGTGTATACATAGAACCTTGTATTTATGTGCCTAGTATTTAACTGAAGTTAAATATATATATATAGCGAAAAATGTATGAATCTATTCCATGTAGTATATTTATGTATGCGCATATGTGTAGCACAATAATTGTAAGCTTTTTGAAAATTATTTTCATAATAAATGTTAGCGGCATATGCACAATGTTATAATTATTTCAAAATTATTAATATTGTACATTTTTATATTTTACCTTACCTATTTTGTTCTCCGCTTATGTACATCGGTAAATGTATTATAAGGGAGACAGTAACTGGAAGTCAACGAATAAACGTCAAAGGCGGCGAAATGAAAATTGTATTGTTATGTTTGTAGAAGCTACGCATCAGCAGTATATGCCCATAGAGCACGATCCCCATCAAATATCTAATGACAGACGACGTACAAGACATAAACGAAATAATTACCAACATAATAGAAACGCTTCTAAATTAGTTTCTGAGTTATATGTTCCAAATAGAGACTAATCGGAAATTTGATTTAGTGTTGTCAAAATGCGGCGATATATATATGTATCCATGGATTAATTCGGCAAATAATGCAGCTTAAAAGCACTGTAATAAATTTAGTCAGTAAAAAATGCGCCATGAAACCTGGTGTGAATAATTAGACTATTATGTTTAGACTATTTGTTTAATATTTCTTTAAATTTTTACACTTATGTCTTACATATACTGTAAATTAGTCATACCCTTTTTTATAAAAAAAAAAAAAAATTTTATATACTTTCAGGCACAACAGTCCCACCCAAATTCACGTGCCGCTCAGTATCAACGCACTCCAATGGAGAATATCCTGCTGGGAAACCGACCGGCCTATGCTGCTTACAATAATCAAGCAATTTCTATGCAACCGGTGAATAGTCATAATCAAGCGAATGCACCGCCACCATTGGTGCGTTCAGGCGCAGGTCAAAGCGCCAACCATATGTGAGTATGAATAGATGTTTTTTTTTTATAGAATTTAAAAAAATTACATTTACAAACTCTTAACTTTTTACTCAATTCAAAAGTTTTTAAACTTGTTTACAAAAATATTAAAAGTCTATACAAGAGTTTTGACTAAACGTTTATCTGTTCTAAAAGAATATGTTTACAAAATGTGTTTTTCAAATTTAGTTGTAATTCGTTTGTCGATTACTTTATATTTAAATTATAAAAAAGAAGAAAATTTAATTTTATTTCTGTTGGTGCATACACGTTTCATCTTGTCAGTTACCTTTTTTACGAAAACTATGCACCATATAGTAAAATTGTATATGTTTTTGCTTTTTTCTACATGAACAAATTTACTTTTGAAGAATTGTTTTAAATTTGAATACATATTTGAAATTGTTTTATTGCAAAAAATCGGTGGTTGTGCACGCATTTAATTTAGTACTTTTCACCAATCAAAATTAGTTTTCTCCCCTTCCTTTTATCAATATTGGGTTTCTTATTGTTGTTATAGATTTTTAACAAAATTTAAAGAAGTATGTCATTAAACTTTTCATTATGGAAAAATTTTCTTACCGAAGTTTATTAGGTTAAATTCGCAATCAAAGCATTTGAATTGAATATTCAGATTTTATGTCTCATACCTTTTTGATGCCATACTATGATGTTTGCGATTTAATTTCCATCACTTAAAAGAAAGACAGATGTATGTATGCTTTTCGATTCGCCTTATAGTTTAACCTTTTAGTTGAAACATATTTTCAAATAATTTATCACTCGCGAATTATGACTGAGGTAGGAGTAGTTGTAAACATGTGACATTTCTAATTCATTTATGGCACCATGAACTCGATCATTAAAAATTTGTCAATTTCGTTGCATGCGAATTACTGTCCAGTTTTCGACAGTGGAGGCTAGCAAGCTATTACTTTACTATCATTACTTAATAAATAAGTAATCACTTAAAAATTTTCGATAGTTGAAGGTTTATTCCCAATTAAAATTCACCCAGTTAGTAATTTTCACAAGTTACGTTATTTTGTATATTGTTGCAATTGACAACTGTCAAAGTGATCAACGCAAGTTGTCAGGGAGGACAAAAGAAGTAGTGCCAAGTTTGCGTGCACAGTGCTGCATTATGCGGAAATAAAAGAATTATTTTGTTATTTTCAAACTGAAAAAATATAGTAATTCATATTGAACAAAAAAATTGTATGCAATTTGTTTTCTTTTCGTGCCTTCAATTAATATAAAATTTCATATTAATTGTGGTTTATTGCGATACAAAATGGAGTAGCGTGCAAAAATGCTTAAATGAATATTTTCATATTGCCTTCTAAACATTGAAATCTGTTTTATTCTCTTTCTGTAATACTTACACAGTATGTTTAAACTTCCGCTTTATATTCTTAAAAGCGGTTGCTTCTATTGATTTCTCCGCACAAATTCTTTGCATGAATTAATTTTTTTTGCTATGCATTTCTATATACGCTCACAGATTTACCATTTTCGACTTTTTCAAACTTTAGTTAATATTAAATGTTTTAAATATTAAATTGATTAGCTTGAATCGAATAATAGTTATTTGTAATGTAGTCACATTGATTTGTAGCATTTGTTGAATCACAGTTAATTAAAATTTATTTTTTTGTTTGATCAAATAACTGTATATCAAGTAATGAAAAAAGTAATTTTAAAAAGGAACTACAACATTTGAAAAACATAAATTTAAGCAGCAAATCACCAATTTTACAAATACCTGTACCATTAAATAGTCAATCGTAAATGTAAACAATCAACCCAGTCTGTATTCCTCCCAACTTCAGTGGTTCATTCAAATATTTGGCTCTCTTGCTCTTACCTCTGACTCTTTGTATTGAATCTAACAACATACCAATAATGTTCAGATATTTTTTACCCTAGATACATTATATATAATGCGTGTACAAAAACAACGAAAGTAGCGTCAATTAAAAAATTCATTGTGGTTTAAATAAAATAAAAAATAAAAAATGCTCTGCTGTCAATCTGAAATCATTTGATGTTGAAAATCCATTAAATTGCTTTAAATAATAATTTCCGAAAAGACATAAAATATATACAATTGCAATAAACATAAAAAAATGAAGCTAAATTAAAATAATTAATTAATTTTAAAATTGCATACCGCGTTATTATGAAACTTAATTTAATTCAAATAGAATTGCAATTAAATTTGGAAATATCCAATTTTGTAAATAAAAACAAACCATTAAATAAATTAACAAACAAACTATGATGCGCAACGCACAACGTACGTGAAACTGACAAAATATTCTATATATAATGTTTCTAGGTCAAATGTCGAGCAAACTCTGCTGCAACAACAAACACAACAGCAACAACGACATTCTTCCACTTCCTCCTCCGTCTCCCCGCATGTGTCTGCCACTCATATACAAAGCCCCTCGCACTCACACCCCGTTTCACAGTTGCACGCTACTTCCGCTGCCGCGTCCAGTGCTGCCAATCTGTACAATTTCAATTTGCCTTCCACTACTGCTGATCTAGCCTTTTGGAATCAATTGACCCCATCACAACGTCTATTGCTCACGCAGCAAATCAAAAGTAATGGCACAGTGACGGGTACTGCTGCTGCCTTAAGCGCTGAGCGTTCGAATAGTAACAGCATTAATATTAGTAAAGCCCCTGCGTTTCCGATCTTTCCTTCTCTACCGTTGGATACTGATCTTAAAACTATGCTGGATTACAATCCACATAAGCATAGCAGCAAGAACAACACGTCCTCGAGTAGTTCAGCCAACGGACAGTTTATGAAACCAACGGTACCACCTTTGATTCCAGTGAGCAGCTCTGCAGATGTTTCGAACAAACGCAGTGCCATATGTACAACTACCTCCTCGCGTCATGCAAGTGCGTCATCTACGTCCTCTTGTGCTACAGTACCGTTAAATTCCACAGCATCTTTGGAGGATTTTGAAAAGAAATTCAAAATGACTGACGAAATGAAAGCTGTGGTACAGAAGGTACTTTCTAATCCTGACTTGTCCACTTTCATACAGACGAATTCGTCACAGAGTTTTGTTCCTTTTATGTCGCCACCCATATCGCCGGCACCATCGCTGTCCATTGTACCCAATCCCAATGTAACCATTACGCCACATATACCCTCCCAATATGTACACTCACCGCACGCATCCTCTGCTGGCAGTGGTTGTGGGCGTCAGAAGAGCGTAATTTGTTCAACCAGTGCAGCGTTGACCGTGCCTCCCTCGCCTTCCACGTCAAACTCTACTTCCACGCCTTCACCATCGCCGACGCGATTGCACGGCTCGTCCGGCGGTTCAGGTACTGGTTCGAGCAAGAGTGGTAGCCACTATTCCTCCCAACACTATAACAGCCATCAACACCACCACTCCTCCCACCATCACCACAGTCAAAATCATCACCAGAATACGCCACCAATGGAAGTAATTGATTTATCTTCCCCCCGAAGGTCCGCTCAAGCTGCCTCCGCTTATCTACAACAGCAGCAGGAAGTACATCAAGCAGCAGTTGCCGCGGTACAGCAACAACATCGCCTAGCTGCCGCTGCCCAACACCATGCGCAACAAAATGGTCGCGCGGCAGGTGGTTCATCGGCGAATGCGAACTCGGCGAGCATGCATTTGCAACGTCATGCGGCAATGGCCGCAGCAGCCGCCGCAAATAATGCGCAAAGACTGTCAATCATACCTGAAATGCAGCAGTACGAGCGCGCAGCCAGCAACATGGGAAATCAGCCATACAAAGTGCAGAAGGTTTACGTGGACAATCGGCTGGTGCCTTGCATCAATATGAAGGCGTACAATGACTCTGATCAGCTGATGACGCTAACTGATTTCCAGAAGAATTTCTTCCCGCACGAATCACTGGAAAATTGCAAGGTGCTGTTCGAGACATTGGGTGTAGAGCTATACAAGGGCAACCGGTTAGTATTTCGAGATGTGTATAAACATATATTTATTTATACTCTTTATGGTTAAATCCATAATATTCGCTTCTTTTTTTTTATTAATCAGGCGACAACTTCAAGTACTGATGGAAAATGACCGTACACATAATGAAAATATACCATTAGTTCAAGTTCGTGACGTTATGAAATATATGAAGCAGTTATTGTTTATGACTCGAAATCAGGATCAGCCGCATTCTAAGCGGACACGCTTAAGCTAGGAAATGGGTTGGGGAGCACAACATATACAACAACAACAACAACAACAACAACAGCAACAGCAGCAGCAGCAGCAGCAGCAACAACAACAGCATCAGCAACAACACCAGCACCAACAACACCAGCAGCAACATCAGCAGCAACAAGCTCATCAACAGCTTCAACAACATCAGCAACAAATGAAACATAAATCACCAACGTTGTCATCGTCGTCGGCGACTGTTGCACATGTTCAACAACATCAGCAGCAACAAGCTGCTGCGGCCGTTGCAGCTATGCATGCACCCCTTAGTACGCATGCAGCTCCGTTGGCACCACCACCACCGCATCCTCACACGCTCCCGCATTCGCTTGATATGTTGTACTCCCAAAACCGCCAACAACAGCAACAACTCCATCACTATCACCAACACACACAACAGCAACAACAACCACATTACCAACAGAGCACCGCAGGCAGCAATAGCAATACTTCTAGTCATGGTCATGGTTTTGGTTCAAAGAGCGCTGGCAACAGTTCATCAGCATCAAGAAACAATGGCAATGCTTCAAGTGGTATCAGTAATAGTAGCTCTTCCCGGCAATCTGCAACATCTTCCAATACCGCTGCACAACAGTTGGCCGCAGCAGCTGCAGCAGAGAGTGCAGCCGCTTACAACTTCTTGTGTGGTTCCGCAGCAGCAGCCGCTGCTGCCGCCGCTACAATGCTAAGTCCACCACTAAGCACCAACTCCACTTTAGCCGCCGTCAATCCCTTCGCCAACCCATTCGATTGGTTAGGCGCAAGCACTGCCACGATGGATAAACAAATACGTGTTACGCCTGCTGAAAAGCAGGCGCGTGCGGTTGATGCCGGCCGCTATAATCGAATTTCTCAGCAGCAACAGCAAACGCAGCAGCAGCAGCAACATAACAGTGCGTCAGCTGCAACGCCATCGTCAACCTCGGCAGTAGCAGCGGCTGCAGCAGCCGCTAATGATTTCATGTCGCTCTTCAGCGCCGCTGCTGCAGCTGCTGCAGCTGGTGAACACGCCAGTTCACATCGTAGTTCTTCGAATGCTTCAGCTGCTTCGGTGGCAAGCTCGGCATCATCTACAGCGGCGGCGGCCGCGAGTAGCAACGCACATAAACTTAGCGCAGCAGCGGCGGCGTCATCAGCTGCCTTGGCAGCAGCCAATGCGTCATCTTTATTCTCCCCACCAACGGCGGCATCGGTCAATGCATATCATTTACAACCGCCGAGCGCGGCAGTGGCAGCAGCCGCCGGCACACATGGTTTACCTTCACCGACAATATATCCGCCAACACCACCACCGTCAACACCCTGGATACATCCATGGTATGCTGGTGGCGAGACGTTTTGAAATTGACGTGGACGTGCGATGTAAAAAGAATGTTAAACGTGAAATATTGACGGCGAAACACCTTGTTTGATGAATATTGTAAGCGTAATATCTGATTTACATACAACTTTCCTCGCTTTGTTAAACCGTTCACATTTTGACATCGAATGAACGCTTTGCTTTCCGTGCTATCTCATCTTAACAGATTCGGTAAACTTAACTTATATTCACATTTCAAAAATGTATATTTATCCAACTGAAAAATTATAGAAATAGAATAAACAGGTACTGTCAAAGCCAAGTCTGAAGCAAAGCGAACTAAAAGTTGTATGTGAAGGACCCCTAAGTGCTCGTTACTATTGTTGCAAAATTAATTTGCAGAATGTTCAGAGCTGTTTTATAAATTGTTTTATGTTGTGTTTGTACATTGGATCATTATTGAATATATTCGCTTCATATTGAAAGTGATCATAATTTAGAATAATTTTTATACAGAAATTGTTTTGATATGTAAATTAAATAATTAGTTGATATATATGTATAGTAAAAATTAAAACTATACATTCAGTTATTTTCAAACTTAAAAGAAAGTTTGAAGAATAAACTTTAAAATCGATATAAAATGTACATCTCCCCATAAACCATCCAGAAATATGTTGTGTAAAAAAGGACTGAATGCAAATTTAGTAAGAAAATATAAATACATGAACTGAAATGGGTACTGTCTGTTTCTCCAATACCGGAATGTGTATGGTTATTTGTAAAATAATTCACAAACCAAAAAAAAAGAGAAAATAATAAATTCAGTAATTTGAAGTAATTATAACCTAGAAGGTACTTTCGGAGAACTTTTAGGAAGGTACTAGTTTCGTAAGATTGACTGTATAAATAGCGCATAGCACCAAAATAAATAATATAGGTTAGAATATAAACATGGATTAAGCAAAATCGCCTAACTAGTTATTACTATTTAAGCACTAAAGAAGATATTTTCCTTCAGATGATAAAATCAAAATATGTCAGAAGTCAAATTTCGTTTCATAAATAAAGAAAAGAGCAAAATTAATATTAGCTACGTAAACTATTTGTCTATTAAAACAATTCATTAATTTATAGTAGAAAATACATACTTATAAAAAAAATTCAACAAAAAATGTAATTACTAAATTATGAAATTTTAAGTGGCTTTATACATATTGACTGAAGAAGGAAAAAACTTAATCATACTTCCGAAGTATATTAGTAATATTTAGTTCATAATTCACTTTAGGTTAAGTTTCGTATATTTATTATTTAATACTTTTGATTTGGCTAAAAGTTTACTCAAAAAATACCAAATAGTTATTGAGTCAAACAACATCCAAACAAAATGTCACCGAATTCGAGCGAATGTGACATTCGATCATTCTTGCTACGTGGAGCCGCTTAAATCGTTAAAATATTGATCCGTTTTATGGATTAAACCCAAGTATAAATCTTGTTAATTTCTATTAAAAATATGCAAATAATTATAGAAGAAAATAATTTAGGTGTTATTATAAAACCTTCAAGTATTCTTTCGCTCCTTATTAGTTAGAAGTTACAATTACTAGATATGAAGTCTAAAAGATTATTTAATTATTTTCTATTTATTTTGCAATAAAAGCATAGTAAATTAAAAACAAAGACTAGAATTATTGGTGTTATGTTTAGTATTAAAACTTAAAATAAAATAATCGTGTGCAGATATAAAATAAAAATAAATCAAATGAAAGTATAATGTAATAATAAAAATTGATATATCATATTTGCTTAATCAGTAAATTTAGGATTGCAGCAAAATATGATACATTGTAAATACAAACATACTTATGTTGAAATGAAAAACAGTTTTTAACTATGTTGATATGTGTCAAAGTAAGTACAACTGCATTTAAAAAATTATTTCTACTTACATGCATTTTACGCTTACGTTGCGCTGAGCACCTGTTAAATTATTTTCTATTGATATTCACATAGCTAAATACCATGTCTGGATATAAAACTAAGTTGTTCAAGTAGCCTAGACCATGATTGTAAAATAATTAGGACCTTTGAAAATGTTTAGAGCTTTGAAGAGTGTTAGATTGGGTTGCCCCACTCACATCACTATATTAAACTCCTTTTAACAAGATAACTTATACATAACACATTATAACGAAAATGTTTTTTATATATTTATCTTTTGAAATAAATATAACCATTAGTGTATTAATAACTAAAAATAATACTAAATTCGTTATATTTTTTGAAGCGGCAATATAAACCCCACGTCCGGGCTTGATGTCATGCTAGTTTCCTCACTTCAATGAAGTGGGAGCGTTGCCAGTACGATGAAAAAACGAGGCAATCATATTAGCAAATATGCAAATTGTACCATGCATGACAACTATTGGTTAATTCATACGTTAATTACCAGAGAGCGCTACCAGAAAATTCTGTTAAAGATTCTATGAGTTTCGTAAGGCCGAATGGACAAAATCAACCAGAAATCCTGTGTACGTGTGATCGCTCATCCCTTTCTTACCCATATGGTTAATTTGAACTCTATGAAATTTGTTTCAATGCATTAGATTTTCGGGTAGTCGTGACTTGCTGGGTATCGTATTAAATGTATGGAAAATTTGGTGAAAGTTTCCCCAAAAGTCTGCGCCGGAAACTCTGGAGCATCTGCGATCTGCAGAGGTAGAAAAAAGGCTCTTGGATACTTATCGATCACTTTTACCCATAACAATAAGTCTCATTATAATATCAAATACAACCCTGAGCTGACAATCATATTGAAAATTTGTGGTAGTTGATTGACGAAGTGGAACTGAAAATTATATCAGCAACGGCAAAAGATAATTAACTTGCGGAACAAAATTCTTGAGTGTGTTATATGCAACGCAAATAAAATTTTTTGTAAAAATTTTCCAGGTAATTCTAAGACAAACCAAATTTGTCATATCTACTATTTTCAATATATTTTAATACTGAGATAAGGCGCAGTTTAGAGTGAATATGAAATTAGTTGTGAAATTTTCTGTCATGTCGGTGCCCATTTAGACTACCACCACTACCACCACCATCATCAGCGATCGGACAGACGTCGTCCATCTTTTTGAACCGTGGCGGATTTGTCCATGTGTGTGATGCATATATAATTATGTAAGGTTGATTGTGTTTGTGTAAAATTGCACAGCATTTTTTTTCCATTAAGGTGATTAATAATAAAAAACTTGCAATGACGTGACAAAACTGTAAACTGAAGTTTTACATATAATGTATATATGATTGGGAACTGCAAATACCTTCGAAATAGTGGTTAATCTTGTAGAAAAAGAAATGTTTTTTTCGGAAGCAGCTGCAACCAACCTAGAATACACGTGTCGGTCTCTATTGGTGAAGGTGTGAGTTGTTGCCAAATGTTTATGGATGCTTGAGTGTATACTCCTCTAAGTACATTAATCGCATCATGGGACAAAAAATAAATTCCTATCAAAGTTGGCCGTATACTAA
Source organism: Bactrocera minax (assembly GCA_021498325.1). Classification (NCBI taxonomy): domain Eukaryota; kingdom Metazoa; phylum Arthropoda; class Insecta; order Diptera; family Tephritidae; genus Bactrocera; species Bactrocera minax. Next base: position 1,834,369 of record JAKEEE010000032.1, read on the forward strand.
AAATTCCACAGACAAATGAAGATTTCACAATATATACATAAGTGCTCTCTCGACAAATGTATTACATCTACAATAAGCACATACATACTTCAAACACTTAAAAAAAATTCCTTTAAGTTGTTTTTGTTAATAATTAATACTAATTTCTTACTTGCAGTTTAAACGCATTTTACTTTCAAATAAATTGTGATTCGTACCAATTTACAAGCCTATTACTAGAGCGCCTGTAACTCTTCAAGTGGCTGAGAGTGCATTCTTTATAGCACTAGAGAGCGACACGATTTTTGTGGAGCACATAGTGTGGAAAATAATCCAGTTTTACACCTTAACGCAACCAGATACTGCTCATCGCAACCTTTCATCTGAGCTTATTTCCTTTTGTTTTGGTTTGTTTGCTTTTTTTTCGCAATCAATCAATTAAAATTTGAACTTTAGAAATTGTTTCTGACAACAGTGAATACATTTAGCAAATTGTGTATTTGTGTAAAATCACAAAAATTAGTTGGAAATCAACATAAAAGTCAGTTGAAAGCTGAGTGGAAAGTTTGCATTGGATAATATTTTATCGGACAATACTCTTTGATCTTCGTGTGAATTGTGTTGCGCACTCCAAGGAGGAGAGTTACTTGTTTTATATGACTTTTGAAAGATTAATTGGTGAGTACTTTACTATGAATATAAGTGAATATTCTTCATATGTTGAATATGTTTTTTTTACGAAGATCGTTCTTGTATAACTAAATCTTTGTTTAATAGAAATAAGTCATATCTTTCGAATAATAATCGAATAGTAATCTTATGAAAATTCAAATAAACAATTTTGAAACTAGGTTTAATATAAATGCGCCTACAGGCACTTAATTGGTGAAGAATATTTATAGCTAGCTTTTAGTTATGAATAAGAAAATTTACCTCCTGATACATACTTGTATGTAGGTGTGTTGGTGAGTGCAAATTTTAAAACTAGTTACTTTCATTTTTCAATCTTATTTTGTGCATAAAGTAAGCGAAAAATTTACGCAAACAACAATGGACTAGCCAACAAAGACTATGAAAATAGTCTTTATAATAAATAAAGACAAAATAAAAGTGGAGAAAATCGTAAGCAGAAATCGAAAACCAGTTCACTAGCCCCTTGATTATGCAGTCGTGCTTTTGATTAACGAATTGCTTCGTTTGCAATACATTTTATTTTGCATTTATTTTTCGTAAAATTTAAATATTTCTAATTAAAAAATGAAGAACAGAAATTTAAATATAAAATTTAAATAAAATAAGTAGAATATTTGAGTTCTTTACAAATGAAAGCTTTAGTTAATGTTTCACTACAGTTGAAAATGTGTCCTATGCAATTGAATCAGCTTCTTACATTATCTTTGTTTTTTACCTAGCCTTTAATTTTTTTAAAAATTAAAAAAAAAATTTTTTTAGATTTTTTTTAGACTTTTTTTATGATTTTTTTTTTGATATTTTTTTTTTTGATTTGTTTAAAGAATTTTTTTTTTTAGATTTTTTTTTATTGTTCGAAAAGTGCAGCTCCTTACTATCGCTTTGCTTGTAGTTGCAACATCGAGCTTTTTATACATAAATTCCATGCATACATTTGTGTTTTCTGTTATTATTCATCCGACTACTCCACAAGTATTGCCAAATGTGGGCAAAAGTATTTGGTACTGTTGTTGGCAAATTTTTTATTTATTTCTATTTATTGTAGCCTTTTTTCTTTTAATCCATTTTCAACACCTAATTAAATAGATTTAAATTCAGTTTGTGTCATTGAAAGAAATGAATTTGTTTTATTCCATTGCAAAAGGGCTCAGGGTTGAATGTATTCACTAGATATAATTACATGTATACATGTATACATATGTATACATACATATATACATATATCCATATGTACATACATGTAAATAAAATAAAAAGGTGTGTTTGGGCTCTGCGTCAATAGCTTGATTGTAAGGAAAAGCTGATGTAATTATATCAAATGTAATTCGCACGATTACAAACCACTGTTGATTACATGTTATAGAGTTATTTCAAATTAGTGGCTTCAGTAATGAAATCGGTTCTGAATTTAATTAAGAATACTTCCTTAAATAGAAATAGACCTTACCACAAAGTTAATTTATTACACTTTTCAATTGTATACCCCCAATTTTTGCGTTTCTCAGTCACTTAACATATTTTTATATATAAAATTTTACATATGTACGTATGTATGCACTTGATGAGAATATTTACATACGTGCGAGTGCAATTCAATACCACTTATTCAATCAGTTTGTATATAGTTATGAAATAAAATTACAGAAAATCAAGTTGAGATGGTGCATTACAGCGCAAGTAAAAGTAAATATATACTTATGCAAATATGGTTTATGTGTGCGTGTATGCAAAGAAATTTGTGCATAAGTATTGCTGCTTCTGATTTGAACCAACGAGTGTTCGCCTTTGTCTACGTGATATTAATATTCAATTTTACTTATATTTGGTTTATTTATATATGTATTTACGTACAAATGCATGTAGATGTACTTATATATGTATATACAAATTTTACTTTAGCACTTTCGTTTGTTTTTTTAGAAAAAAAATTTAATTTGATCGATAAGCTTTTGATTGAGCGGAAATTTGCAAAAAAAAATTAACCAAACAAAAGTTGATAAGTTAACATTTAAATGCACTGGGATAAATAAAGCCTGGAGAATTTAAAATTTGCTGCTAAAAATTTTCCACTCTGATAACGGTTTCTTTAACTTCATAGCTACCTTACATAAAACATATTTTACGGAAAATAATTAGCAATTTTATCAATTTAAAATCAAAATTCCAATTATTTTCGCACTGTTTTGCATTTATTATTACTGAGCAAGCTTAATGTAATTGTTAATAAATTGTTAAGATATGTATAATATATGCATGGTCATGGCGAAAATAATTTTGTTCCAAATAAAACTAGGCAACTCAGCTGTTTTTGCGAAACAATGATATGTGCGTAATGATATATGTGTGTAAAAAATATATAATTACGAGCACGAATTAATTAAAAACAAAAGTTGGCGAAAAAAATTAAATACGCTCGATATCAGTTCCACATTTACCAATTTGAATTTCAAGCTTTTTCAAATTTCAAAAACGAAAAAAAAACGAAGTTCGAAAATTTTTTTTTTATGTTTAATTGAAAATATTGAATAAATATATACATATATGTCCTTATTATTATGTCCAACACTATAGGAAGTTGACACAAGGTCAGGTCTACAGTAGCGAAATGGATCCGGATTTTTATCTGGCCACGGGTTGTCAAATCGGCAGCATTCCTCAATATAATTTTCTCAATATAATTTTCTCCGACTGTTAGCGATATCGCACTTTACTACACTTATAAGTTTTATAAGCATCCTCCTATATATATTTACACATAAGTATTTTTTTGGGCAATTTTCGCTCCATTCATACATTTTTATATTTATTTTACTATAAAAAAATGCATTGCAGAAGTGATAAAAAGCTAAAGTTGTGCTGTACGTTTCTCAACAACCGATTTGTTCCAGCCAAATATGACATTATTTATGTATGCAATAAGGTGTGTGCAGGTGTGGGTAGAAAAATGCAAACATTTTTAGTTCAGAAGCAGTTATCAGCACTAATCTCCATTAAAATTGAAAATATATGAACTTTTAGTTGAACGGAATTAAATTTAGTCAGAGCAAAATCATTAAAAATCATGTAATTTATTTTTATAAAAGTTTAAATAAAATAAACTTGATTAAAATGAATGCTAATTTTTTTAAAATATGTTTTTTTAATATAATTTTTGCAATATAATTGTTTTAATATAACTGTTTTAATATAAATTTTTTTATAAAATTTTTTTTAATTTTTCCATTATACTCTTTTTGTTATTTTTTTATTTTTTACATATTTTTTTTATTTTTACATATTTTTTTTATTTTTTACATATTTTTTTATTTTTTTTATTTTTTACATATTTTTTTATTTTTTTTATTTTTTTTATTTTTTACATATTTTTTATTTTTTTAAATTTTATAATTTTTTAAATTTATTTTAATTTTTTTTATATGTTTTTTTGCTTTTTAATATTTTTTTTTATTAAAATAAATTTATAAAGAATTTTATAATATTTTTGTTAACATTTTTTAATAATCTTTTTTTTAAATATTTTTCTTTTAATAGGTGCTTTTACTTCATGTCAAGTTGTTAACGCTTCCACAAATTCTCACTAACCTTTTCTCAAAAATCTTCATAATTTCACTGGCATAATATTCAACCTTTCGATTGGGTCATAAACTGTCGCCTTCATGGCAATTAGTAGGCTATTTTACGTTAACAATAAGCAAAACAGATAAAAAGTTACGAACTATAACAACAATGTGTTGGTTGTTGTTGCAGGCGCAATAACGTCTTTCTCACAAAGTTGAAACAAGTGTCTAGGGAAAATATTTTTTTTTATAGCATAATAAAATAAAGTGGCAAGCAAACACTTTTTATAAACAAAACTGTAGCTTACTGTAATGTTTCAACTTTTTAAAAGATTTTAATGCGTCAATTTACTTAGAGTACTAACAAATAAGATTTATATATATATTTATATATATATATATTTGTGTTTGTTGTACGCCGTATTTTCCCATATTTATCATAATGTGTTTAAATCTTTTTTCCGTCCGCACATTTGTTGTTGAAACATTTCACTTTTAGTTCGCAAAGTTTATTAAACTATCGAAACATTTTCAAGGTAGCCGCAAAATCTAATATTTCCGCAAGATCGTCAGCATATTTTATTTTTAGCATTTTGTAGCCGAGTGTGCACTCGCAAGTGAATAAGTATTTTCCTGCAAAGAGTGCTGTAATTCGATCGACACGCGTTACTTCTTGCTAAATACTTTCTTGGTCATGCAAATTTTTTTGTTGAGCGAATCCGTCACGCCGCCATCATTATTTGCCATTTTAAAATGATTTTCTCTCTTTGTATAGGAACTGAAATTGTTCCCTCTTCGATTTGTCGATTTGTCGATTTGTTCATTAACTTGTTGCTAAAGACAGATCCCTAATTTTGAATTGCCTAATTCGTTTGTTTAATGGCTTTTCATGTGTTTTTATTACGATAATTTTCATCTTTCCTCGCTTTCAATTTGGTCACAGCGCTGTTAAGGACGTGCCGATCCACTTAGTTGTCACCTCAATTATAAGCACAACTAATTATTTGCTTGTCTCTCCCTTCCGTTTGGCGTTTCATTTCACCGCGCTTTGTACACACTTTTTTCCATGCAATTAATTATGTTTTGTTAGCGCATAATTGAGCCTTTTACACTTGTTAAATCAATAAGGCGCGTCTGAGAGCACCTTTGCGTCGCCATATTGTGCTTATTACCTCCTGTGGGCTTGCCGCCTTTCCATTTTACCTTTCAATGCAATTTTTTTTTGTTATTTTTCAACTTGTTTATATTGCGAATATTGCATTTTACTGCGCCTAACGCAAGGCCAATTAAATTGTGCGTACACAGTGAGTTTGCTACTTTTATGAGGATATATTTTTTTTTCTTGTTTACTATGCAAAAACAACAATGAAGGCATTATTGAAGTGGGCTGTTTCTTACCGACGCATCTGAAATTGACCAAGAGGAAATTTTTGCAGTTTGTGTGCAAAAAATTGTCATATCGTGATAAAATACATGTGTTTGTACATAAATGTGGTCCATGGCTGTCCAGTTGCTGTCAAATTCAGCTTTTGACAGTTGGCAAAATCTAACAGCTGATCGGACGAACGAGTACAAAAACGTGAAACTGTTATAGAACATCAATATTTTTCTTACACTACATACAAACAGTAGCTTATTTATTAAATTTTTTGTTTTTGTTAACTTTTTTTTAGTTAAGAAATCTTCAAAACTTATATAATTTTTTATATGACATTTTGAACTTGCCTTTTTTATATTTCTCTACAACTCCCAAGTCTTATTGGTACTTTCACAGATTTTGTGCGTGTTGATATGTATGTATTTCTTCTTTAAAATTTCACGACAGGCTGTGTATCTGTGTGTGTGTTACAATTTCCCTGTTGACTGCAGCTGTTTTTCCGGCTGAGCACGAATTGCGCAAGCGCTGCGCTCTGTAGCGAAAAAAAAAAACGGTGAGAGTATAAGGAAAACGTTTGAAAGTTTGAAAGCCGCTGTAATAGTTAAGCAATTTTATAATACAAAAATCGTAATTTTTTTCTTAATTAAAATTTTCATAAATTAAATTAAATTTAAAAGCAACGTATTTTGAAAAAATCTAAATTTATGCACTTTTTGTTGTGAATAACAGTAAATTATACAAAAATTTTTTTTGTTAACAGTGGCCGCTATATAGTGCCGACAATATAAAATGTGCTTCCGCCAAGAGAAAAGTGTTTCAGGATCCTTAATTTCTGGGTTAACATCGAAAAGCAAATAAGTGGGGAAGTCACAAACCAAATTATTAGAATTTAACAAATTATTAAACAATAATTTAGTTAAAACACTATGATTTTTTGTATATTTTTCTCATTAATTTCGACACTTTCTTCTAATATTTTCACCAACAATTTAAGTTGCAATTTCTACGGTTATTTTCTCGACAGTTTTCATAAATTTATTTACCGCATTTGAATTTGCTATGAAAAGCTCCACCTTTTATTTACCGTGAAACTAGCTTTAATTTAATACCACTGTAGTATACTGCATACATACAAGCACACTTTGCCCCCTAAACGAAGCCTAGCCACATAACGGTAAATTGAGAATACTCATACGTACAGGATTATTACACTTGAGTATTATACGAGACACCGCCAAACAAACAAGCGGACCCAGCCGACCTACCTACCTACACACGCAAAAGTCTCGGATTTGACACCAGCAGAGCAGCACTGTTTTCGTGTTCAAGCTTCGTGTTTAGTCGTTTTTTATTTGTCTTGCTGTCTGGATGTGGATTTTCTGCAAATAGCCAAAAACTATCGGCGTAGTGCAAAAATAAGTGAATTAGTTAAATTGAATGAGTATTAAATAAAACTGGTATTACAACAAAAATCGCTATAAAAACATTTAATCATTACTAAAAGTAAAATCGAAACTTGCGACTCGTGTGCGTTTTGCCACTAGAGCGGCTGCAAAGCGTTCGTTGAAAATAGAATTTCACAGTAAATCAAATATTCATTGAAATTGAAATAAGATTTTTTGAATTGAATTTTTAAAAATTAATGCAAATGTAAACGTGAACGTGAAGCTAGCCACAGAAAACAAATACAAAAAGTAATATACATACGCAAAACATAAAAACATACAAACAAATACAAATATACAAACAAACGTATATAAAGTGCAGCATTCGGCAGTAGCGGCAGCTAGTGGCGGACTCAGGTCAATCCAAAGGTGTGCAACCGGAAAGAGGAAATCAAATTTGGCAAGAGTGAAGCTGCTTTGCGTTGCCCAACCACGGACAGTTTACAAATACGTGTGCGTGTGTGTGTGTGCAGCAGCCGAAGCGAAGCAAATACAAAAGCAAAAACAAAAAACAAAAAACAAGGCGACCAATTACCAATAAAATATCAGTTGCGGTGGCAGCAGCAGCAGCAGCAGCAGCACGACCACCACCACCACTATCAGCAAGGAACAAGAGTTAAAAGCAACAAAACTCCAGAAATCAGCATTCAGCAATCAGCAATTGTGCGCGTGTGTGTGTGCGTTTTTTTACTGCGCGTTCGGCAGACGAGTTTTGTTTTTGTGTTTATCGTACGCCCAAATACGAGTACATAAATATTTTCCATTTGGTGCTTGTGTCGCCTAAAAGCGTGCTACCACAAACAGTTGCTGACAGCGTGTACGCCTGAAAGCAGGCTATATCAAAGTGATAAGCTGCAATTTTGACAATATAAAACATTGAAATATATACCCGCTGCGGAAGGCAGACAATTTATGTGAAGATTTCCACGATTCTCCAGATTTTCATTTGGATTTTCGTGTGATTTTAGTTATTCTAGTACAGTTATAAATTATTACTGTTATCTACGTGTGTGCTGCATCCGCCGTTTAGCGAGCAAAAACAACAACATCATATGGTGTGCGGTTTGTGGGTGTCATCAGTGGCCTTTAACGCCCTCTGCACAAATAACAGTAAGTGTAGTGTGGTAGAAGCACAAATGTATTACAAACTAAGCGATTTTTTTGTTCGAAAGCAATTATGTTGACTGAAATGTCACGCATGGTGATCGAGAAGGTTTCGAAGTTGTGGTTAGTTACACATTCTACTTTAAAAGTGGAGTAGTAATCAGCTTTCTGTTTTTGCAGTGATTATTGAAACGCTAAGCATAACGGTTTTTATATCGAGTCAGCATTCAGAGGAACCTTGTCTTTTACTCAGAACCACCGTTATTGTTATAAGTAAAACGTTCGAAACTGATCTCGATAAGCGAATATGTTACAAATATGTGATAACGTATATGTTTGAATGTCTCGTACATGTACGTACATGTTTTCAAAAAATAGGGTTTACATTTTTTTTTATAGCATTATCGAAGTATGTAACGCTTGAAAAATTTTATTTGGCTTTCGAATACCTTATTTTATACAAATATGCATATTAATCGCAAAAATAAAAACTTTTATGCCGAAATTCGTTAATTTATACTAAAAATTTGTAATGTTACGAACTGTAAAAATGGCGGAATACTTTAAACACTAAAGATTTTGGTAAAGACTTTGCATAATGAAAATAAATATTCATTCAAGTTCCATTCTAAAAACTTAAATTTGTAGACAGTACAACTTTGACAGCTGTATTCTATATCATAATGTAGTTTTTGCCTTCGAAAACAGACATATTCAGAAATATTAGATTTCGAAAGTAAATTTTTATTAAATATTCTGTTATACGACTAATTTCTTCTCTTACTTGGATCCTATTGTCTTTAAGCTTAACTGAATAACTAACTTAGATTTCCCGAATAGGCACACCGTTTGTAACGGTGATATAACCTAAAATGCAACGCATGAATTTCGTCGTGTTAAATTGATTATAGATTATCGTATGTTAAATTGTTTTTCATGCAAACGCTCATCCCAACCTTCCGCCCTTTCAACACCTCAGACATTCATTTTGCCTACTCGTGAGAATTTTATGCTTTGCTGGCAATTTTTATTGCTGCTTGAGTGCCTGCATTGTGTTTGTTGTTGCTGACTGTGGATCGCCTCTGCACTGAAAAACTCAAACTGCATGTTTTCCCCATCATGCTATCTTTTAAAGCTACTTCAAATCTCGTGATTTCATTTTCTGTTTTCGTTTTTCTTTTCCTTTGTTTTTTTTGCTTTTTTTTTTGCTTTTTTTTTTTGCTTTTGTTGTCTTTTCTACTTTTCTTATTTTTTTATTGTAAATTTTAGATTGCAATAAATTTACTTGCGTATATTCACTTGAAAGGATTCCTCACCCGCATTTTCGACTTCTTCGTGACTGAGTTGCTGTTGTGTTGTTACTTTGCTTACTTTTTGTTGGCTATTCGTATTTTCTGGAAATTTTGCAATTTCCATTCTTTTTGTTTCAAACTTTTGATTCTATCGTAAATGCATCACTTCGTTACCTTTATTGCATTCGCATTCGCATTCGCATTCGCATTCGCAGGGTTTCCATTTCATGCTTCGTTCATTCGCCGAAGGTTCTTGCTCCTCGCACGCAGTAGCATTCGTCCGGCATCAGCGCCATTACACGCACTACTTAACCATATCCGCTTACATGTAAGTAAAATGCATATGTATGCGGCCATATGCGTTTTTTCAATGCGTAATTTGAACTTATTCTAGGTGAATTTGGTGGTTTTAGACTTTTGGTAGATACATTTGTTTGATAGCTGTATTGAAAATTGATGTCGGATTCGAAAAATGGTGTTTCGAGTTTACTGTCCGAAATTCGAATATTAGGGAATTGAACATTTTGATTGGTGTATTATTAAAGATTTACGTTTTGAAATTTGTGTTCGAAATTCGAGGATACCGAAACTCAACGTAAAAAGACAAAAATTGGAAACTTCAAAGTTTACATATTTTTCGAATTTGTTAATATATAGTAGATATTTCAAACTTGAATAGTATTGGTAACTTACATAAAATTAGTCAAAAAATACGCACACAAATATGCTTAGTCTTTTTTTTTTTTCTATCCTTCAGGTTTACCATCTGTTGTCCTCACGTTCTTTGAATATTTAGTATTTCGTTTGTACCTTAACGGCAGTTCTATTATATTTCCTTTCATTTCCAATAAATCTGCTGTTTTGCAGCAATGTCCTTGACCGTTGCTAGCAAACCTCACCATTCCACCGAGCCTAACCTCACTTGCCACTTTCCGTTCATCAGCCGCCATAGCCTACTAAAACGTGCCCAAACGCTGCTGTCTCTAACACTTGTTGTGCACGGGCTCTGGCGTCACGACACTTTTCTCTACCATTCCATTTTTCTATTTCGTTCGCCGCTTTGCTCGCTGACACGGCATATCTACCACTTTTGTGTGGAATTATAAATTTTTTACAACTATTTTCCGCTGTATTTTATGCCTTATTTGTGACATTGCCTTTTCCAACGTATTCACGTAGCTTACGTTAGTCCTTTTTAATTAAACAAACTATATAGCGCTGATTGTCAAGTAAACAAGCATACCATTCCCTTTGCGCCCAACAGCAGGCTTTGAATTTTTGAATAATTTATGCATTCAAGAGTGCGAGTGTAGGTCATACATTGTGGGGGACGGGGGTTGCTACTATGCACTAAACTAAATAGTTAGCGTATGGCACAAATCAGCAGGGAGCGCAGGCAAGCAACGGTTAGAAAATGCTGTTGACAGCCTTGAAATACATTTAAATATGTGTGTGACCAAATTGGCAACACTGTAGCCTACTTCTAGGCGCTATATGGTATTTGGTTCATATAGTTTATGTATCATTAATAAGCACTGCGGCTACTTTCTGTTGATTTACTTAAATATCGGGTGGGAAAAGTCAATATTTTTACAGGGTTTCTGTTACTTTTGATTTACACACTTGTTTATTAAAGTGTTCAAGGCTTTAGCGTGACTGTGGTAATTCCTGAAACCGCTGTAACTGCTTGGAATTAAATATTAATATTAATATGAAAAAATCGTTGCTGACCACGACGCTTTCGCTAGTAATAGGTGTGCTTGAAGGCTATTAAATTTTAAAATGGTTTCACTAGGCAATCATGCAAATATCAGCTAGCTGATTTGACACTTGACAATTTAATTTCTGAAACTTGTATCAAATATAAATTATTGTACACAAATTTTATAAAGAATTTATTCCTAAATATAATATTAAGTATAATTTATTTGTTTTTATACATATCACATACATACACATCTCTTTGGTTTTATAAATGACAACTTCTTCAATTGCAGAAACACCAGTATTCAAAGGAGCACCACCAACTCCACCTCAACGGAGCAAGTTGGTTAGTTCGTGCATGAATTCACATAGGCGATACTTAAGTCATAGGTAAGCTACACACACATACTTTCAATGTCATATTTAATATTTCACCTTTATTTCGTTTAAACACACCTCAGCGGACAATTTAATAGTCACAAAGCGGCGTTAGCCAGCCATTGCTATCATATATTTAAGCGCAAAAGGACAAACAAATACAAAAATATTAAAAAAGCGTACATACACGCTATTTGAACTCTACTTGCCGCCAGCTGTGACGAGAACCTTTGCAAAAAAAAGTATTATAATCAATAATGAATACGCAAAACTTAATTTTCCAGTTTAATCGCACATTAATTTCTCCACATATTTAGTGTGTGTGCGCATATTTTAGCAATTTAACGCTAGCTGGGCGACACATCACACACAGCACAGCAAGCCGTTATCCGTAGGTAGCAGGCGCCTGTGTGCCGTTGGTCGTTCGGCCATCCTTTGCCTTGGTGACTCTGTGTGATGTTAGGTGTACTTAACATTGGCTGGTAGTGTCATGTCAAGAATTTCAGTGAATTTTCAATTTATGCATCCACATGTCAAAAGGGGCGTTTATAGTGACTGTTGTGTGTTTAATGGCATTCGGTCGGTGTATGCTTTGTGGATCATAGATAAATCAAACTCATGCCGCTTCTAGTGCTGGTCGTTTGTGGTCTTGTGTAGGGTATTTCGCTTATATTTTTCATTATTGATTATTTTTGGGTCTTGTGTTAGGGAATCGGTAAAGGTTTTGTTGAAAGGTCGTGAGTTTTCGCTCACAGTTGTCTAAAGAATTGTGTATACCACTGCAAAGTTAAACAATTTTATAAAAACATCGTTTTTAATGAAAAAATACATCTTTAATAACAGTAAATTCTATCGTAACATACGCTATTATGAATAATTAGGCTTGCCAGTTTTATTACATCACTTTTTAATTATTATTTTTTAACTTATATATCTTTTCTTTAATATTTTTTATTCAAATAATTTGAAGTACTTATAACCTCGAACTTTGTTTCCAACTCTCTTTCAGGACTTCAAAATTTTCCAGTAACAGACATCGGAAGCTGCAACCTTTTAGAGAAACGTGAGCCAATCGCACACCATTAGGCACCACGTTTTCCAATTTTTCCAAATATTTATAAAACATAATTGTAATCCAGATATCTAGCAGCAGCAAACATATAGCACTAAAACTGATAAATGTAAAAAAACCAAAATAAAAATATCTTTCAAAAGATACAAAAAAAAAAATCTATAAATATATTTAACAAAAAAGCCCAAAAATTCACTTCCAACCTCAAAGTGGGGTGAAAATTGCATAAAAGTTTCAAAAACTGGAGATTTGTAAAGCAGAACACATAACAGTAAACAACAAAAACAATATAAACAGCCAAGTACTGTAAAACAGCCGAGCGTGATTTCCAATTGCGCATTGCGTTTTGATTCAAAATCGAAGTGAAGCCCAAAAACTAACAACAGCAAACAACACATAGCCGTCAAATAGCAGTAAATTAGAAAGAAAAAAAAACAATAATTAAGAAATAGTAGAAGCGAAAGCAACCGCAGCAGATATTAACAAGAAAATCAACATAGCAGCAGCAATAGCACCGGAAACCAACACCACTGTCATAATTAGGAACCGATACAAAGCGCCAATTGAAGTGAAAAGAAAAGCGAACTTCATGAATTTATCAATAAAGAAATACAATAAATCAAAAAATAAAAATTTAAGTACCATAACGTCTTCGGCATCGTCTTGGAGGGCGTTTCGGTGCTACGACGTCGAAACGACTGCACACAACGTAGAGCAAGCGTACGCGGCAACCGGAGCAGCAGCTGCCGTAGGATCAACAACTAACTTACTCATGTACAGTGCCATCAATTGGTCACCCTGTTGAGGTTGAAAGCTGAATGCGATAATAAGCCATATTTTATTCATATAACGGCTACAAAGCACGGAAGTAGCAAAACAAAAAAAAAAACAAAGTGCGTGCCGCCGAAGAAACTCGTACGCAACGCATGAGAGTTGTCGGAAATCGCTAAAGCAGAAATCAAAAGCAAAATCTTAATTTTCAGCTAAATCTGTAGCGTTTATTCACCTGTACTCAGTTTTTATATGAAAACAACAACAAAACCCACAGCAGAGCGTAGCAGCAGCTGCAGCAGAAATAAAATCTAAATCCATCACACAGCAATACTGCAAAGTGTGAGCCGCAAATTAAAATAACCATTAATAATTGAAAATAGAAAATATAATATCGCCGAGCCGTAAGCGAAAGCGAAAGCGATAGCTCAGCACTTTCGTCGACGTTACAGTTAAAAGGAATATTGCCAAAATTACGCACAAAAAGCAGCGCGATTTATTATTATATACTGTATACCTTTACAATTCTTCTATACGCAAAAAACGCAAAGTAAAACGCCAACAACAACAACAACAACAACAGCAACAACAGTTAATCATCAAATATTCAAAAGCCACAAATAAAATTAATATAAACAATATTTAAAAAATGGGTTCCGTTAATGTGAATCGTAATGTCACCGACATTTTCTACCGTTATAAAATGCCACGCTTGCAAGCTAAGGTCGAGGGCAAAGGTAATGGCATCAAAACCGTTATTGTTAATATGGCCGAAGTGGCTCGCTCCATTGGACGTCCGGCCACCTACCCGACCAAGTATTTTGGCTGCGAATTGGGCGCTCAGACACAGTTTGACTACAAGGTAAGTGTAGTAATTTGATTGAAATTACTAGTGATAAGACTTAGGTCACCAAGATCAGACTGCTTTAGTTTAGAACAAATATTTTACTTGACTGAAGTATTTTATATTATTTCTTGGTCTCAGTTAAACTTTGTTCTATGATTAGATTTTGGATTCCACAATTCATTGCGTCTTGAGTTAAGTTAGGCTAGTTTTGAAATCGATATTAAATACGACAAAATTAATTTAATCACATATTTATCACATCAGACACCCGTTTATTTTGTTAAATATAGCTCATAATTCATTTTCTACTTGCAGAATGAACGTTTTATCGTAAATGGCTCGCACGACGCCAGCAAATTGCAGGATCTGCTCGATGGTTTCATACGCAAATTCGTGTTGTGCCCGGAATGCGACAATCCGGAGACCGATTTAACCGTCTCGGCTAAGAACCAAACCATTTCGCAAGCATGCAAAGCTTGCGGTTTCCATGGTTTTCTAAAAGTCAATCACAAGGTTAACACGTTCATTTTGAAGAATCCACCAACAGTTAATCCGGCTGCACAGGGCTCCTCATTGACCGAAGGTAAACGTTCAAAACGCGGCCAAAAGAAGAATGGTGAGAATGGCGTTGATGGTGATAAAGGTGCCTGCAATTCGGGTGGTGAATCGGATGGCGGTAGCGGCAATCAGGCCAGTCAAACCGAGGCGGAAATTAGTGCTGCCATACCGGAGAAGAATGGTGATGACGATGATGACGATGCCAACTGGAGTGTCGACGTGTCTAAGGTAAGTTGACGGATAGAAGGAGAAATTATACTGCATAAAAGCTAACGCTTTCTTCTTTTCTGTGCACCAGGAAGCCATACGCGCTCGCCTACAAGACTTGACCGATGGTGCCAAGGGCATGACAATCTCTGATGACTACGATAAAACCGAAAAGGAGCGCATTGACATCTTTTATGAGCTGGTCAAGAAGAAGCGCAATGCCGGTGAGCTCGACTCCGTTGCTGTACACAAGGAGCTGATGATCGAAGCTGAGCGTCTTGATATTGTCCACAAGGCTACACTAGTCTTGGCCGAGTTGCTCTTCTCCGACAACATCACACTGGAAGTGCGCAAAAATCGCATTCTCCTGCTACGTTTCACACACAATAATCCTAAGGCACAACGTTATCTCATCGGCGGTTTGGAGCAGATAATCGCTTTACACGCGGCCAAATTGATGCCCAAGGTGGCTGGCATTTTTAAACTCTTTTACGATTCGGACATACTCGAGGAGAAAGCCATACTGGAATGGTCGCAGAAAGTAAGCAAGAAATATGTTTCAAAGGATGTGGCCACTGAGATACACGAGAAGGTTAAACCGTTCATACAATGGCTGAAAGAGGCCGAGGAAGAGGAATCTTCGGAGGAGGACGAGAATGATTCCGATGTGGAGATTGAGTATAATGATCGCGCACGTGTAGAGCCATTGAAGGCTGCCGCTGTGGCCACTGCTGCCAAGAAGATTCTCGACGACGATGACGAGGGCGAAGAAATCGACATCGACGACATCTAAAGAGGGCGTGAAGAAAGAGAAGCAGCAAACAAGAAGTGAAAATAATATGCGCAGTTCAAAGCAGCGGCACAGCAATTGAAATGTGAACAAAAAGAAATCGCCGAACAATTGCTAAAGCAAATGTAGTTTTAAATATTCCATTCTTTCTCTTTGCGTGTTTTGTGTTTGAGTTGAAACTTTATGCGCCAGCGTACTAGCTAGGCGTGACCACATTGTCTTTTACACGTCACATTGCATTTTGACTGTCACTTTCAACGAATATTCCAAATTTTCTAATATTTCTCGGAACATTTCTGCTTTTACGCGGCGCTTGCTTTACACTACAACAAAAAACAAAAACAAAAAAAAAACAAAAACAACATCCTAACTGCTGCAAAAATATTCGTTTGCTCTTTTTTCTATTTAATTGAAATCTTTATTTTTTGATTTATGACTTTATTAAATTTAAGCTTTTTGGTGTTAATGATATCTACAAGTAATTTCAAACGGCAGAAACTAAAGACGCAGCTTCGATTTTGTTTCGACACTATACACACACAATAAAAAATATTTCTACTTCAAAAAAAAAAAAAAAAATACATATATAATAATATTTTTAACGGTACTTATATGCCAGCACATGCCCCATATTGTTCTGTCTCTACGCTTTCCACACGATAGGAACGCTCAGTGCTTACTTTTCCGAAAATAAAACTTTTGCACTAACACTGTAACCGAAATGTTGCAGAAAGCTCAATTATGAAATAACACATACACCCACACTATTTCCCATTATTATATTTGTCCCTACAGTTGAACACACAACAAGGAAAAGGGCACCGCAAAGCTTTTGCGTTTTTCGAACTGTCGTAAATTTTGAAATTTATTATGCAAGTAAAAAATGTAAAAAAAAATATATAAAAAATAAAAATGTAAAAAAAAAAAACAAAGAAATTATGATATTTACTGAAAAGTCAAACATTGCGCTTGGTGACAAAGAATATCGAGTAATTTTGAAGCATGCAGAATGAAAATATTTTATAAAAAATAGTCCCAGCAGCAACATGTCAGATGTCAAGGATAATAAATATTATCAACAAATATCAAATTGTATATTTATTCTAGTTAAGTACATCGTTTTTGTATTTAGTAAGTCAATTGCAGGCGTATTGTTAATACCCGAGCTCTCAAGGATATTTAGCGTTTTATTTATTGTTGCAGCGAACAAGAAAGTTTAGGGATGAAAAGGGATAAGGGAGACTTATAATATATGGAGAACAAAATCAAAACAAAACTCAGTACCGTAATGAGTTCCTTAAGTTCCATTAGTCGATTATGACTTTATAACGGCAATAAATATGCATTTTACATAACCTATCTTAATGATAAATCGTAATTTCAGGATAAGTTTTGTAGCGAGTCTCCAAATCTTATAAAATGGTCGCAGTACTGTCAAGCTGTAGCGCAATTAAATAATCGTAATGGCATAACAGTTCTACAAATATTACGTTATGCTAGTCTGAACTGCAGAAACTCTTTGGAACCTCTCTTGTCAAATTAGGAATGCTTAAGAATTTGAAAGTATGAATGAAATGGTTCTCCATTTTTTCACCAGACACCTAAATAGTCAGGTCGTCTAATGAAAGTCTCTGTTTCTGCTAGAATCAACACTGCAGTGTCTTGTTTGAGACCGACCTTTGTTCTAGTGAAACTAAAAAATACCTCAACTACCTTGTCCATTTTCTCTAGTCCTAATGTATAACTACTGTTACAGAAAAGCTTTTTAAAGATAAGCAGTGCTCATTGGTTATAAAATTTCTTCTTAGCAAAGTGCAAAGCAAAATTCACAAAACTTTCGGAAGTATAGATATTAAAGTAAAATCAGCGCCTTGTGGTAGGCAACAAATTTCAGCAATTCCACACATTCTGCCTGCTAAAAGTTTATCCTTCGCTATTCGCTTTATTTTGCACGCCGCTCAAGAGAAAGCTTTTATTTGCGCACGAATGCTGTGGCGCTAAACACGAGACATGGCGAAATGGAGCGTATGGAGAACATAATGAAAAGGCGAGCGCAAAAATGTGAAGAGTGAGCATACCCTACAATTTGGTTGTTGTTGTTGTTGCTTTTTGTAGTTGTGTTGTTAATGTTCTAGTTTTTTGTTTAAATTACAATCGGATAACCGTTTATATGAGATGTTGCGAATTCGAGCTGCTCAGTTGGTGCGTGGCGGTGCGACGATTTGCTAGTGGCTCCGATTACCTTCATTGCCTTGCCGAGTATACATATGTATATTTAATGTGCGGCAATTGAAATGTATTCAACATATGAACACACATGCGGGAATAAATTGCTTGCTTCGTTATGAGCCGTCGTCCCACGTTGTGTGGGCATGAAAAAGAAAAGGAAAAAATTAATGGCAGTGGTTAAACAAAGAGTTGAGCAAACAAGAATCTGTGAAAACTAAAGTAAATAATAAATTTGTGTGAAAAAAGTAAATATTGCGCGTTGTGCGTAGCAGCAGCGGAAGAACTTAAGCATAACAATATAAAGCAGGCAGTGTAAGCATTAGTTGAGCAGCGGCAGCAAATCAATAAAATCTACATTATCAACACTACTTCGATTGGGCGGCTTGCACCGGTGGAGGTAGCGTGTCACAAGTGCACACAAATCTGTTTAAAGAAGTACTGGGCCGCTGCAAACGGGCAAAAAATTGCCGGTCATTAAAAGTGAGTGCATTTCTCATTATGTTTTTGATACAATTTTGTTTGATTGTCAATTTAGTACATCTGAATTTTGACTAATTGACAGTACTTAGGTTTTCTTGTGCTATTCGACCGGTTTTTGAACAGTACAAGAAATGACAGTTTAAACACACAATCTTTTAGAAGAAATCTAGAAATAATATTCAAATAAACTTCCTCAAATGTCTTGGGGTTCGTTAGCTTGCTAAGTGCCCATTTACTTGCGTTTCTTTCAAAAGGGAAAGGAGTAGGGAGGATAGAGCTTAAAGCTTGTAATAATTTATTGGGCAAACCGTAGATTTAGCAGGTTCTAAAAGCTATTGCAACCGCTGTTAAGGAAGAGAGAGTTGTAATGGCTTCTTTGAGATTATGTAGATTCTTACGTTATGTCTTTCAAACCGACCACTACCTATGCCAGTTTGAAAACGACTAAAACGAGAGCCTTTCTACACTTGGCATGTATAATAAAAATCTCAACATGATTGTATTATTTCAAGTAAGTCTTTCCTTTTTCTTACCCATCCGACTTGCTAGCGGACTAGTCAGTCCGCGCTATAAAAACATATTTTTTTCCACTAAATCTGCGATTTTCTGTTGAGCTGTCTCTGATTACTTGGAATTTGTGAATACTTCTTATTTTTAAGAAGAACATTTATCTTATTATGAACATTACTTAGCCCATTCCCCGCAATCGATTTATTTTCTTTGCCAGCAGGTGCATATCTAGATAGATGCACATGTTGCTGGTTTTGTTGTAAACAAATGTGTACTCGCGAGTTTTCCACACTAATCAGGCATTTCAATTGAATTTTATATTTGTTGTTTCGATATTCTCCCTTTCGCTTTTAATCAACTATTTTATTATAGTTTGGAATTTATTGAGTGGTCATAAAAAAAAAAAAACTTTGTGATAAACATACAATTTACATGTGCGCGCATGCACAGAAGTTATAGATACATATGTAAGTATGTATGTAATAAATTCTTAGCGAATGCCAGAAACCAGTTGAATGAAATCTAAATTGCACATCTTCACATACATATGCATACATGTGGATATATTTACATATAAACCCCTCCCCATACGTCCAGTTCTGTTAATTATACACACAGTGTTTGTTCTTTTTCGCATCATTATTGCATAAGCAACTATTGTTATAACACGTTTTGGACAACTTTGGTTAAAAATAGCCTTGATGGACCGTACTGAAGTTCACACATGCATCTAATATTTGGCAAAACAACTGCTATTACACAAGCAAAGCTTACTCAGTATGACTTTGCAGATATTCATGTACTTTTGTCACATACCTACCTACGATCATTCCTGTAACTCAAAAGCGGCTAGCCAACGGCGTTCAAGGATTTTTCTCTCAGATTCTTCATTTGTTCAGCTTGTTGTTCAGCTGAAATGTCTTGTTGAATAAAATATTGCCACTTTTGACCCACAGACAAATGAAACTCCTTCGTGTCACTTTGCTAATTCTTTATTTAATTATTTATCATCGCGTTGTGGAAATATTTACTGCAGGGCTTTTATGTGACTAGTTTATTAGCCTTGTGGGAAAGTAGGCGTGCTAATTTGTTGTTTTTTATTAATTAAAATATTATGATTTACGGTGTGTGATAATTTGACTTCAATTATTGATTTTATAACAACAATAATATGGCGTTCACACTTTGGCAAATGCTCAACATCCGCCAAACTTTTTCCTGCACCATTATATATTTTTTGTAACATTATACATTTACACCGTGTATGTTTGTTCCGCTTATGGTCTTTATAATTAAGCTCCATCATTATTTAAATTGCAAAAGCGATTCAATAAAGTGGAGTGTGGCATAAGCAGCGAAAATTGCTTTCATTAGTTGAGTATGCATAAATATACGCTTATATATACATATGTATGTATGCAATTATACAAATTATTATTTTTAAAATATTTCTACGTATAAATACATATACATACATTTAGCGCAACATTACAAAATAATTTGGGTAGTTAGGTACTTAACCTCACAATATGACAGTGAAGTAATTAGTTTTTTTAAGCTAACGTTAATAAAGCAATAAGAGTATGTAAATAAAGCCAAACCTAAATATAATTAATTCAAACAGAAACAACTACAAAAGCTGCCATTATAATAATATTTCTTTTTGGCTTGACATTAATAAAGTATATTTCATATTTTTTTTTTTAATATAATCAGTATGTCTCTAATGACGGGTCTTTTACAGCAGTTGCCGACAGTAGTTTGTTTGTACTTACTTACATATACGTATGTGTAGTCATAGTACAGCAGTAGCATACACATGCGCCTCTTCACGATTAAATATAAAAAAGTAATTTGCAAAAATCACCTTTGTTCCAAAGCACTCCCAACTTCTTAGGAAAAAGTACTTGTTTTTCTCGTTTTATTATACGAGTATACAATACATATTTGATTTTTTGCTTTTATTACTGTTTTAAATACAAGCACAGTAAAGTCGAAGTTTTTAAAAGGCAACAATTAACGATTCAGATAATTTTTCTAGCCACAAACGTTGATAAATGATTAATGAGGCAGGCACACTGCAATATGCAAAACCATATATTCTTCACGTATATAATTCATGTATATAAAAATATCGTCTTAATAATGAAAGTCAACGACAACACACGCCACACACCACACACCAAAATATTAACAGAAACAGAATTTTAGTTAACTCTACAGTGCAAAACGAAGAATAACTGAAAAGTAACTGTTTTAAGGAACACTTTGACATATATAAATATTGTATATAAATATATATAAAAAGTATATATATAAGTAACTATATAAAAAGTATCCATATTATTTATAAAAATAAGTGCAATTCATTCATAGCAGAAATAAGGCGGCATTAAATGAAACAGAAACAGAAAATGTTTAGGTTTCTGTTTCTGTTACTGCCGTTGAGGTTGTGTACTTTAAATTAAATTTTTATTTGTCATAACAAAGCAATGAAAACACGAGAAAAACTCAGAAACCAATACATCTAACAAAAGAGGCTACTATATTCACCTGTAACGTTATAAATTTATATCTATATAAAATTCACTGATTTATCTAACCACCCCCAAATTTTCATATTTATGTCCAAAAATAAACGCGTACAAGTGCGAAACCGTCAATTGGCGCATTTAACGTCAAAAGCATTTTTTTTCGGCGGACATATTTGCACTTCTGCATTGAAAGCGCAATCATTGCGCGGACGCCATGTTTGTTTAGTCAGTAATCTGTTATCTGCCAAACAAAGAGCTCTTTAAAATTCTGCTTGAAATTGCTGTTAATTGAATAATATAATTTTTAATAAACAAGCATCAAATTGTTGCAAATACCAATCGAATGTTTATTCGAAAGTTCTTGCAGCTTTGCTTTTATAATTTCTCGATGAAATCAAGAAATAATTGAACGCTACCGTAATTTAATGAGGTGAGTGCTCCTAATATGTTTAGAGGACCGATAAAGCTATAAGAGTTTATAAATTCCTGCAGATAGATGTACGAAATCTACAAATTTGTTTACGTTATTAAGCTATTTTTTGAAAGTGAAATTCAATTTTTAAAGGTAATTAACGGTAATAAAATGTGACTAGATTAAAAATATCAATAATTCCATAAACTTGAAGAGTTTTATAAATTCGTTAGATCAAAAGAGAGAAAGTTGAACTCAAAGCCATTATCTTGTATTCCATAAAAAAATTCCAAAATTTTCCATAAAAAAGAGAAATAATGTCCATAGAGCTTCCGAATGACTTTTTTTGCAAGTTAGCGAAATATTTTTTTGCGAGGAATGACCACTTAATGAAATATTTCTTCTTTGGACTGGTACTTGGCATCATTCACAGAGAGTTCATTAACACCCACACTTCCACGATACGAAGAGTTCGAGCTGTCTCGTGCGACTCAAGCTGCTTTTTCAATTAATTCAAAAACAGACCCCTTGAGTGGAACCAAAATTACACGAACCGTTGGTTGTGGCTAGTTTCCAGTCAGTTTGCTTCCACATTGCCGGGTCTTCATGACCAGATCCAAGAGACTTGGAAAAACCCACATTATGGCTGAGAGAGCGCAGTTCTAACGAAATCTTTTGTTAAAAGAGAAGAGAAGGGCTAATCAATTTTTTACTCAGATTTTATAAACCTACTAAATTGTTATAAATAAATTATCTTTGCGTATCATTTTTCATACAAGTTCGGTGGGTCATAAAGATTAACCAACGCCAAGGCTGATATATGATAAATAAATATTTACATATTATATCTAATATAAACTGATAAGAAATTTACAGCTTCATCAAGTCAAAACACTTGAAAATATAGGTACGTCTGATTAAGATAACATAGTCTTGCACAAATTGGATGAGATAGGCTTACTGAAGAATTTTCGGTATTAGAACTTCGGACGATTGAACAGAAAACAAGAGCAGTTGATATTGAAAGGTTGAGCAAAATATATGGTCGGTTTAATTTTATAAATTGATTCTAATTCCACCCTTTTTAATTTTTTCACTTTGCAGACATAAACGGGCACGTTGCATCGTCGCCACAGAATGACTGCCGTCACTATGGATGTGAATAAACTGCCACACTCGCAGGACGGCATTGAGGTACAGATGGATAGCTTAGACTCGAGTCATGCATTCACGAACTCGCTCGAGGAGTCCAATCCGCCCAAATCCAACGTGTTCAAGTCGAAAATTTTCATTGTTGCCGTTAGCTTTTCGAGCGTCCTTTTTACCATCATGTGTATCGGTTTTTTGGTACACTATGAAATGGCTAGTGAGGTCTATGCTGGCGAAGATATACCCTTCTGGAATGTACAGTTGCCGCCGGAGCAACAAGTATGGTATGAGAAGGGAATTGAGGAGTTAAAGAATGCACTGAGTCGTGAAATCAATCGGCGACGCGCAAAGAATGTTATACTCTTCGTGGGCGACGGCATGGGTCCGAATACAGTAACTGCGACGCGTATTTATGGTTTCAAAGAGGAGGGTTTACTTAGTTGGGAGCGCTTTCCGCACATGGGTTTACTGAAGGTGAGTGCTCTTACGATCTTTAAGAGTGTTTTTTGGAATATAATTTATACGTCTTCTAGACCTACTGCGCCGACAAGCAGGTGCCTGATTCATTTTCCACCGCTACGGCGATTTTTGGTGGCGTTAAGGTCAATTATGAAACAGGTGGTGTGGACTCGAGCGTTTTGCTTAAAAATTGCAGCGCTTCGCTGGATGCTTCACATCATGTGCAGACAATACTAAAGTGGGCTCAGCTGGACGGCATGAATACGGGCTTTGTGACGACGACGCGTGTAACACACGCGACACCGGCCGCGTTGTACGCGCATACGCCTGATCGCCGTTGGGAGTGTGAGGCTAAGATGTCAGCAGAGGCGCAGCAAGAGGGTTGCAAGGATATTGCCAGGCAGTTGGTAGAGGATGAGACGGGTCGAAAAATAAATGTAATCATGGGCGGTGGACGTCAAATGTTAGTTTCCGGCGTGACTGACAACCCAGCGGATCCAATCGATACTTGGGGTTGTATATCACAAGACGGTCGCGATTTAATGACTGACTGGAAGACCTACAAACAACAGGCTGGTGAACGCTACGCAGTTGTGCAAAACAATGGTGAACTTAATGCACTGAACGGTGAGTCCGTGGACTATGTTTTGGGCATTTTCGCCAATGGCCACTTGAAGTACGACCATGAGCGCGACCGCAGCGACGCTGGTATGCCATCGCTGCGCAATATGACTGTTAAAGCTCTGGAGGTGTTGAAGAGTAAAGACAAGGGCTTTCTTCTGGTCGTGGAGGGCGGCATGATTGACCAAGCGCATCATCGCGGTACAGCCAGACGTGCGCTCTCTGAGGCGCTGGCCTTGAATGAAGCCGTCGATGCAGCGGTGCAAGAGATGAGGTGAGTTTATACTTCCGAATCCAGTATGACAGCATGAAATGTAAAAGAGTTTTCATTCTAACTGCAGTGATCAGCTGGACGAAACTTTGATCATCGTAACCGCTGATCATTCCCATAGTCTAACCATAAACGGTCATCCAGAAAGAGGCGCTGACATACTGGGCGTGGCCTCAACCTCCAAGACGGAAGGCACACCATACACAACACTCACTTATGGCACCAGCTATAAAGGATTCCAAGCCGATGTTAATGGTAAGCGTGTTGATCCTACCACTCAGGATACCACCGCTTGGGAATATACACAACAGGCTGCTATAAATACCGATGAAAATTTGCATGGTGGCTCCGATGTCACTATACATGCTAAAGGTGCGATTAAGCCGAGAATTTTTAATAGTCGATCATATTTTAATATCGATGGTTTGTTTTATTACAGGTGCCATGGCCTACTTGTTCCACGGCGTACACGAACAAAGCTATGTGGCGCATGTCATTTCGTATGCACTTCGCATCGGCCGTTTTCGTGACAGCACCATTGCAGAATCGTTGGCGGAACTAATGCCGTTATAGTATGAAATTAAATTGGCATAATTATTGGGTGGTGCTACGCCTATACGAATTTACATCGGTATACAAATAAATGGCGGTGCATGCACTAATTCTTTTTAAATTTTCATTAACCTATAGTTAAAATTTTTATGTGAAAATAGAAAATTAATTATATTTAAATGTGTGAGTTGATCATTACAGATAAGAAAATTTACAAACTAGATTAATCGATTATTTATTAATTGTGATATTGTATGCCATTGTTATTTTAAGTTAAAACAATACTACAATTGACGAAAATATTAGAAAGATAAAAGAAAAAACGCAAAATATGACATTTCCTTTCAGCAAATTGATAAGTTGATTTTGTTACCAGAAAAGAATTTTAATTTGGAAATATTAGCGTGAAAAATGCTTTCAATATATCGAGAAATAATCGTATTAACATCTACATCATTTGGATATCCCTGTAGGAAACACGTCTAACTAATGTCATTATTTTTAGTTTACCGTTAACGGATGCAGGGTTGCATCCGCGTCTCTGATGTAACTGCGTCAAGGAAATCCAATTCAAAAGAGCGGAAATAAACAAATTTAGTATGATATCATGAGAAGACCGATAAACTATCTGCTTAGTAAGATGGATTTCATAATGTTTTCGAATTTAACCTGCAGGTTTCACACGAGAAGGGTCTAGTGTACCGTGGTAGTACCATAGTATAGTATACATGAATATTTGGATGGTCGCTCTTGTTGCAACTGTTTGACATAAATCAAACTCATATATGTTAAAATTTTTTTTTGTACAAAAAGAAAAGCAGAATCTGTATGCCATAAACACTGGCAATTAAAATAAAATTGCAAACAATTCGGTATGGTAATACCGTCCGTATTTAAATTTCAAGCAGCTGTCAGGAGAGTCAGTGCCGTATGATCCCTCCTTTAATGAAGCGAAAAGAATTTTGTGAACTAAACAATGTTACTGTTTTATAGTTCATAGTTTGCTTGAAAATGAATTGGTAATATATTACTATTAAATATTTCAATCTACTTTTTAATTTAGTATTTAAAAGTTCTTATATTTATTGAGTATAACATTCTGAGGGCAATATTTTTCTAAATTGGCAACACTTAACTGCGCGACTAGTTCGCCTGCTGATTATTTGTTTTAATTCAGTGCAATTGGTTTTTAAATCGTGTGCAGCTGTTTATTTTATTAAATGCTGGTGTTTTATAAGAAAAATTATTTTCGATTTTTGATAAATACTAACTGAGCAATAACTAAATTTCCCACCTTGTGCAAGAGTTAGTGAAGCAAGACGAACAGCTAACTACGAGAAAGGTGATTGTAATTTTTTGCAATATAGTTGAGTGCTGTATATGAGTACTTGCTGATATTAGGAAATGTAGCCTACTTATGCCTTTTTTTGTATATATTAATAATGTATTGAGAACAATATTGGAGCATCCGAAAACAAATTGAAATACATACCTACGTACATATGTAATTGCGAACATGTGGAAAATTGTATTTGTGTACAAGGATGTAGTGGAGTGCAATTCGGAGTGGAGTACGTTACTTATAGTGTGCGGGCACAGGGATATGTAAGGGGCCGCCGGCATAACTCATTAAAATGCTCTAGTGTAAACTTCATTTAACTGAAGTAGTAATTATCGCACGATCAAATAGATTTTGGTGTTGTAATGACTACATCCCACTCGTGCAGTGCATAGAAACACTGCAAACACTTTGGTGACACATTCATGATAAGTGCCTGCTGTGTATAAGCTGTATTTCTTATGACATTTAATTAGCATTTTATGTAGTCTGAACACAATGACTTTCTAGGTAGACCAGTGTCTTCAGGTTCAGTTATATTATCAACACCTCACATTATTCCATCATCACAGACTCGCTGTATAAAATTTCAACACAACAATTCAGTGCTGCTCCATTTTTACTATTTGCAGCAACACCGGGTACCTATGACGCTCCAATTCTATACAGTGCTCTTGCATAACACGTCATGCAATCGTGTTTAAGCGAAAAGAAACAAATTTTGGTTTCAATACACCCACGCGAAGATTCAGATTTATGTGCTGTTTGTGTCTGGAATCGGAAATGTGTATATCGTGGAAGTGTCTTCTAGTCACGGCAGCACTTTAGATACATAAAACAAACAAATAATTTATTTCAGACAACTGTTTTTTGTTGAGGCACGGTGCTGTTCTGTAGAAATCTGTTATCTATTGCTCGTATCATGTGACTGCATGTAGTTATCATAGTTGGCATATCCTGCTATCTTGCAAAGTTCACGTGTATTGTTGCCACAAAAAATGCAACGCCACACGATATAAATATATATTTGTGCCAGTCGGTTCTGGATTTGGTGCGCACATATGCACATACTTAGCATTTTTGCACACCCACGTAGAATACGAAAAAAATGTCGAATAAAGGGGGTAATAAATAATTACAATTGTCAATTGTAAATGATTATGGGTACATTGTGGAGCAGCGATACACAAGTTTATAAACCATTTTCGGTCTGTCGCTGAAACAGCGATTGAAATCAATTGAAGCAATAAAGCGTTTCTTACATCATTGTTGTCGTTAGATATGCAAATATATGCTCTTATGTTTGTATATTTACAACACATTTGCTTTGAATACCTGTATATGTTGTACTGGTTTAGGATGAACAGTCATCGTCATTTCATTACGACTATGAGATGTGATCAATTCAGATGTTCTGTAAACTCACTTTAATTTATGCAAGGAAACTGTGTAGTAAAAGGCACAATAACCTTGACGTGAGAGTAATTAATTTTTTAATGTATATATAATTCTCTTGGGGTTCTTTGGGCTATTAATTTGTTTATTATTATCATTTGTTTACTTGGTAGTCTATGACCCAATTCCACATTGTACATTCGGTCAATGTCGTCTAGTGCACCTTTAATTACGTATGTTTGTCTGAATTGCTTCTCTAGTTTGCCTTATTTTACATACTTTTTGTTATAATTACATACATACATGTATATAGGTGCGTTTGTTTGGCGGCGCTTGGTGTCATCATGTCTGCGAAATCGACTCTTCGGCGTCATTTAGCTGCACATTTCATTTGCTTTCGTCATTTTGAAGATATCTTTTGCCAAATACAAGTGCATGTGGGCGCTTGTTGTGCGCCAATGGCGCCTAGGTATGGGGTTTTATGGTTGAAAGAGAGAATGTCGAAGGGATGATGGCATGGCGTAACTGAGTCAAGGGCGCTGGTAGTTTTAGTACTCTTCTCTTACATATAGTATTTTAAGCGATAATATGTGCTTTTTATATCTATGATTTCAACATTTTTATTTGAAAATACAAAAAAAAAAAAAAAATGGCAGAAGAAACGCAAATGAAATGATAACATGATGTCATATTTTCGCATAAGTTCGCATACATATATGTACATATGTATGTATATCGATTTTCGTTTTCTACTTGACACCTTTAACCTAATGTTAATAGCATTCTATTATTGTGTCTGTAAAAATGAAAAAAAAAATGCGCTTTAAAACAATTTACTCGCCATTGTCTATACTTTGCATAACCATTATCTGCTGCCTTATCACTTCAATTGTGTGCTTACTTTTACTTTGAGTCTCATTCTTCGCTCACTCAAAGATGCTGTAGATGTGTTAGAGTGGGTGAGTGCAAATGGTAGAGGGAATAGCTCAATTGCTGCGGAATTCAATGAGAGGAAAGCAAAAAGTCTTCGGTAATCGCTTTGTCATGTTTGTTAGGTTTAAATTACTTTACAACCTTCTCTAATCTTGATAAAAGTAATGTTTAATAAACGTGATTTGCTGATATGAGTGATAAAAAAATTAAATATAGTCTGTATGTATATGCTCTCCAATTGTCAACGTTTTTCTGATTTTATCATTTGAGTTCGCAATTTAATAAAATGCACCGTTATCTTAGTCAACTTAGATTACAAATTTCTTCCATATCATTGCAGCTACTTATAAAGGACGCGGCCAACACTAATAATACACAATAATAATAAAAAAAAAATTTTTCTGGCGACGCACAAGCAAGTCGCCGTAAGGAGCACAATTACTAAGCAAGCACAAAATATGGGCGCTAGCAACGTTCTTCAACAGCGCCTGCGTGGCAGTGGCTGCTACATGTCCTTGGCCTGTTCCATTGGCTCGATGAGTTTGGCCTGCGGCAGCCTGTTGCAGATACCCAATCTTACAGATCGTATTTCACTGCAACGTGGCCTCTTCCTCACCTCGCTGGGTTTCATATACTTTGTGTCGCTGACAGATTTCTGCAATAAGTACCTGTTGAAGACGAAACGCGGTTTGCAGTTTCGCAAAAAATATCGCCTTATGATGTCGGATGTGCTGGAAATTACTAATAAGTGAGTACACTTGTGTTTCAATTAGTCAGTAAATTCGACCTAAATTTTTCCAAAATGAGCTACTTTGGTATTATTTTCGGCACAATAACGGTTTCGATATTAATTCTCCTTCCGTGAGAAAATCTTTAATTTTATTTCCAATAAATAAAACGTGATTAATTATAATTCTTTTATATATATTTTTTATTTATTTATAAGGGAAACAATCATCAATATTTACTCCACTTAGGTATATATATTTATTTATTGTAATTAAATTTAGTATTTTTTTTTAATTTATCCCTACCTTCCTTTTTATTGAGTTTTGCAAAAGCAAAGCAAAACAAAACAAAGACTCATAAATAACTAAAACCGCAATGAACTCTATTTTGATTTTGAAGCCCTAATAATTCATTATCTTAATTTACAATCGATAATAGCGCGCAAATTCAATTGCCTATACACCTAAACCAATTAGCAAGTATAATAAATTTAGCTACAGTTTTGGTTAAAATAACAGAATTTCAAATTTAGCAAAGCATTATTCCTAACGGTAATCTCAAATAAAAAAAAAAAACAAATTATTCAAATCGTTTATTGTTGTTGCAGCAAGCAAAAGCTTATGAACTGTGTATACTATTTTTTCAAACCAATATAGCGTGTTTCCATTATTTTAGCCAACTCTGTATTTTATACTATCTCTTAATCTAAACCATTTAATTGCAATAAGCTTGCGCCCAATTTTGTGACAACAAAGCTGAACAACTTAATTCAAACAAGCATATGCATACATATGTACATATGTACATATGCACATATTTCAGTATGTCGACATAAAATTGTCCATTGCTCTCTGCGTTTAATTCCGTGCTATCGAAAATATTTTATTAGATATTAATATAAATCGTGTCATAACCAAATGCTCATTAAAATTTTAAAGATAAGATACAACTTACATATGTACGCTTTGTACTTTGTCAGCTTTTGCGGTTGTTAGTCGATTCATTGAGCGTTTGTTTTCCTGACAAGCACGCTATTATCGCCACAAAAAATAAAAATTAATTGTATGTATTTTTGTTTCGATTTGTGTACGGAAAATTGCCTCTGTAGTAAATGTAAAGTGAATGTATTGTACATGATTTTCTAAACAAGTGAACAGTTTTTGATTGGACCTGTTGATACTTTTTAAGCCAACCAAGTGAAATTTAATTCATTATTATTCATTGAAGCTATACAAACTAAGAGTAAAATGCTTTGAAGAAACATAAAAAAAAAAATAATAAAAAGCTATTTATATATAATAATAAAAATCAATAAGCTAAAATTAGATATCTTTATAAAATTAGACTTCTTCAGCGTCGTTTTTGGAAATTGTTTTAGAACTAATATTTTATAACTATTATTGCTGTTGTTGCGGCAGAGAACGTTCCAAATTAATTCCGAGCATTGGTGACGAGTTAACAGTATTTGGCCAGAAAAAATACATGCCAGTTTCGGTTGCGTACACCCGATCATTGTTGACCAAATTCAATGCTTCACGGTAAAATAATTTACTATTATTAAATTAGCGAAATTAGCTACATTTTTGGATTTTTGTTCGATTACTTATTTGCTAATTTTGTCTATTTTTACACTTTCAATATTGTGTTTTGTTTGTGTCTTGTTTACTTTAAAATTCAAAGGCTTGGATTTTAGCATTATTTTCTACTTAAAACAAGTGCTCTTTGTATCGATTCGCATGTTTGCAATTAATTAAGAATGTGAAAAGCGGCACGAAAATTAACCGCTACAGAGTGTTTGACAAATACGAGATGCTTAATTTAAATTAGCGTCTTTAGGTGGAAAATATGTGTGTAACGACAAATTTTTCTTGACATTATATAAAAATGTTCTCAGAAGTTCAAAGTAAACGGAATAGAAAATAAATACAAATCAAATGAAACAAAAAGGTAAAAATTAACCGTGTGTCCGCTCAAGATTGCATTAAAAAGCTTCATAACAGTAAAACCTTTATATTAAGAACTTCAAAATCGTTTACAAAAATTTTTATGAAGAAACTTGAAGTGAAATATACATAATTCTATATACGGGTCACATATATATGTTGATATGTACTTTAGACATTCAAGCGGCGTCCTATTAAGTCCTATTTGTGCCACACATTAATGGTTTAGGGTCTGACATTCGACAGGCATTTGGCTAGACAAGTTTCGAATTTTGTGCACCCTTTGAACGTTGCACACGCCTGTTTCGCTGTATAAGCTGGCGCAGTGTGATTGGCGTATGAAAGGATATGGTGTAGTCGCTGCATGGATTATTTGAATCCGATTTCTCAGTTTCTTTTGGCGTAATAATTCCCGGTTTTTGTAGTAAACTGCTTTCGTGGGCAAGCCTTAATTCCTTTTCATGGCTTCCCAGCCATGCGCCTACGTCTTTGTTGGACCCGGACAGCAATACACTCGACCCGCTACTCGAACTCAGTGTGTTGCTACTGGACTTGGTATTTATACATTGTACTGCTCTATGCTCGTGCTGTTGCTTCATCGTTGGTTTTCCCTTTACATGCCACCTCTGCTTGACGCGACGACGGAAAGTTCTGTGGTGACGAAAAGATTTCTTCTTACCAATGCCAACGCCAACACGCGTCGCTTTGCTCACTCGCTCTTCACCTTTATTGGGCTCTCTAAGCAGCGCTTTAGGTGCACTCTGCATAGCAGACGGCTCATCTACTTTGCTAGCCGGTGTGAATTTTGTTGGGCTTTTAAAAGCTTGGGTGAGGCGTCGTAGTATAGCCATTCTCGCGTCTCCTTTTTCTGCGCTCAGCGTTTTACCAAACTCAGAACTTTGTTTTAAATTCTCAAAGCACTTGAAGCTGCTTTTTCGGGGGCACCAAATGGATATGTCACTTAGTTTTTGCGTGAAATCTCGGAAATGGATCTTCCGCAACCCGCCGGTCTGTGAAGTGGCTCTCGAAAGCTCCAACTTTGGCGCTTTAGGCGTCGAGGGTGAAACTGGTGGCATAGACACATGTTTCTGTGATTGGTACTGTAGAGCTCTGCCAATTTTCTGCGCGTCCCCTATATATTTTGTAGCTTTCAAAGCTTGTTGCTTCTTCTTCAGCGCCACGTTCATTTGCTGAACCGACTGTTGCAAATTTACTCCTTTCTTCCAAGTATCGGCAAGCTTCTTCTTAACGATTACCGCTTTACGTAACACTTGGGTATTGAGCTTTTCTTCGCCGTCTTTCACTCGTTCTTTGTCTGTGCGTCGTTTCTCGTTCTCTAGATTCTTTTTGCTCTTGGCGAGAGCTTCTTCAAAATGTGCTGACAGCGAGTACTTGGCTCGGCGCGTACCTGCTTCAATAAATAGGGTACGCTTTTTACAGTTAGATGACACTGGCAGCGTGGACTGTTTTATCCTGTTAGGGTGCGTCCACATATAATCCTCCTGTGACGAGTCGTACGCCAGTTCACGTGGTTTCATTATCCATTCCACAGCGCTCTTATCGCATGGCTTTTGCGCCGACGTTTGAGTGCGATAACGACGGAAACCATTGCGCATTTTATCGATTACTAAGTTATGAAAGTTCCAGGCGCCAGCCTTATTGACACTCGACCCATTCTTTGGTTTGACGCTAACATATGGGTTATTGCCGGTGTTGAGCGTTACATGCCACAGATAATTGCTGTTGTTACACTCACTTTCGAGATGAAACCTATGATCGCCGAGTTTACGCATCTGACAGACATCTTTGAGTCTAATGGGCGGGTCGCGATGATATACTCTCTTAATGGTCTTTGCGATTTTATTGTGCGGACAAATTTCACCTTTATCAAATAGTATGGGCCCGTAAATAGGAAATTTTGGCATTTTTTATTTTTATTTTTATTTTTTTATTGTTGTCTAATTTTGTAAATTGTCTGCCGGAAAATAGACGAAAACAGCTTTTGAGCTACGAAACTGATTGACTCGAAAGAAAAATTACAGATTTTCTTAAATTAACTTTACAAGACCTGCACCAAAAATTTTTAGTTCATACTGTAATAAATACAAAAGATTCTCCAAGGAAAACGTAGTAGAAGATACGAGTATAATAGACAGCTTGGGTTTAAATTTTCTGATGATCCGATAGTTTTATTAAAGATCTCCATTTCTCCGAAGTGATTTCTCTCGAACCCTCGATCAACACTGTGGTTGTCGTACTTATTCTCGGCCACGATAGTAGGTCCATTGTAAAAGGCTCAGCTCTGCAGTTTCACCTCAGAAACATTTGGGCATTCAGTCTACGAGACCTCAGTGATCTATATTCAGTTGGTAGAAGCAACTAATAGAGCTCTTATGAGACTCGAAGCTTTAAACGGCTTTATCTAAGCGAATCTGAATTATCTTGCGTTCAGAATTAGCTCTATATTGCCCCACTAAGAGTGCCTTTTAATTATCCATCTTTACTTTGACTGCGGGGAGCCCTCGAAATCAGTGGGAAATAAAAGGAATTCATTCCAAATTTATTACATTTATTAATTTTTTGGCTAAAACACAGTTGTCTCAACTGCGCATGTTTTCAAAAGCGGTTTTGTAGCCAGTCGTGCAAATTTCGAGCTATTTTCAAATAGTTTCAAGAAAAGTTCTACAAATTTTACTGGTAATTTAACCGCTTTCCATGTGGGCGACTTTCCTTGTCTTTCAAATAGGTATTTTTTAAACGAAAAGTCTTCTTTTTCGACGGCGTGGTGGTCTCTTCTTCATTAGACTTGAATTCGGTAACATGAAAGTCGGCAAGACCTTCGTGGAGGGTTCTTGTTTGAACATATCCACAGAGCTTAAATTGCGCGGCAAATAGATAGCACTACTTGCGTTACGGTAATATTCCATTTCGACGACGGACAAGGTCTTCTGCAGCTTATTTTTATTGCGCCAACACATTCCCCTATTCTGTATCGTAGAATTGGCGGCCGGTTCTTTGCTATTAGCTCGCTTGGGTAAACCGCCGCTGAAAATTGGCAAATACTCCATTTTTGAAAGTTAAGCCCCACAATATGACTTTCAGTGCTTCTTTTCTGTAGCCAAAAAACAAATGAAAGAAATTAATGAAAAATTTACATGACAGTCCCAGCGTTGGCAACTTTTCATGCCGCGAAGACACCTAAGCTCTGCATGTGGTGGAGTTTTAGCAAAAACTTACAATTGAAATAACGCAATTTTTTATGTTTTTACTAAGTTTTTTTATGGTAAATTTCGACGAATAGTTTTTATTGAAAACTTCTGTAAACAAAAATTGTAAGCGTAGGCAGAGATCGTTTGTCGTTAAAGCAGTTTACACAGGGAGTTCCGAAAGAACAATACAAGTCATGAAATACGTATATCCAGGGATCGGAAGAACTTGTATCTTCAACTATGGATGATTTTGTTGAAAAACGTGAGAGATTGTTAGAAACCACATATCTATAAAAGGACGCCAAACAAATGATTGATTGAAAGGAATCTAGTTGCATTAGGCTTTTTACAATATTGAGAATGAAAGACCCTACTCGATGATAGAAGACTTTACTATACGAATTTCTGCATGATGTAAGAGGGCCGTAGAAGAGGACGCGAGAAGTGTTCTGCGCAAGTTGCATGAACTCTCAAGAATTTCTTGAACGTTTGGCTTAGCTGGGGCTGGTCTCACACACTGCGTTGGTAGTCAGATGAACGGGAGAGAAAAAAGTTTATACGAGAAGAAATCTGTATTGTATATTTTCAAACGCATAATTACAAATATGTGAACTGTTCAATATGCTAGCAATCTTGGCTGTTATGTGGACCTGTAAAAGCTTTTTTACTGAAACATCTTAATTCCTATCCGTCGCGGTTCGGCAAAATTTTACCTCTTCAAAACTGTCTTGTTTCACATTTCGCACATAACAATAACAAGTTTCAAGCATATGTAGAAGAGCAAAAAATAAAAATTGTATTTAAAGTGGCCCAAAGATGCCAGCGCCATTACGCTGTAAATTCAACTGCTTGCGCTCCTCGTTCCACACGCGCGTCGGATAGTGTATGGCGCGTTCTAAACATTCCCCGGTTAATGTGGTACGCTGCAGATTTTTAGCGCGCTCGGCTCTCTCTTCGACTTCAAGCGCCTCCTTAACTGTGGCTTTGCGCCATAATTGCTGCTTTCTTAGCAACTCATCCTGATATTGCGTGTAGCTGTCACTCTCGCTTCCACCATACTCCACTGTAATGCATTCTATGTCCGAATCGGTTTGCTCATCATCCGTTGTGCTAAAGCGTTCTACGCGGCGGTGCTTGGATGTGGCGTGGATCGTCGCTGGAATCAATGTCGGACTGGGACACGGTTGTGGCACATAATTTGCGCGCGCCTTGGCGTTCCCTTGTAGCTCTTTGATATTTCGATGTACGCCTGTTTTCTTATAAACAGCTCTACAACGTGCGTAGCGCTGTTTGCTTTGTTTCTGTAAGTCATTTGTGTTGCAGGATTCACTGGAGAGGCCACTAGAACTGGTGGGACATTGATTGGCTGTTGACAGCATATTCACCATTTTTAAGTGCGTATTCTCGGGGTTTGAGTTGTCGAAATTTTCCTTAACATTTTCCGCTGTCAGTGATGGGTCATCTGAGTTTCGGGACTCTTGGCTCGAAAGTTTTGGTAATTCTTCATGCCTGCCGCTTTCCAAACGCGAACCAGTCACACTGTAATTCAAATCGTAACTGAGCTCTATGTTGGATTGCGATTTTGTTATTTGTTTTTTACCCGGTACCCGTTCGCTAGAGTCGTTGGCTGTGGTTTGCATTTGCGCATGCTCATTCTCATAACGTTTTGAGTGTTGTGCTGTTGTTCCGGCTTTCTCAGGCCATAGGCGTGTAATTTGATGATTTGAATTACTTGTTTGGTCTATAAGCGGCCGCTGATTTGCGCGCTTCTCCGCGCTCGAACTCTTCGAAACTGATTTCGCTTGTTTCACAGATCGGTAAGTGTTACTATTCACAGGTAAAGGTATAAGCGATTTCTTAGCAAATTTATTGTTTGAGCCGTCTTGTCGATTTATCACATGCATGGTATTGTTTTGCTGTGGAAACTCCCTCTCATTCGCACTGAGCCCGCGATTCTCCGCCAACGGTGGTGTGTTGTTTGGCGGCTTCTGTTGACGGTTTTCACTAACAAACTTTGGCGATATTTCAGAATCTGTGTCAGACTTCGATTGTTTACCCGTTATGTGCAAATTTTGTGCCATTACTGTAGTGGCACTGAGTCTACGCTTATCAGTTCTTGGTATCTTCAATTCATCTGTGGCGTAGAGTTTGGCATCCGGTCTGGAGAGTTTGGTAAGCAGTGTTCGTAGCGAGTGCTGCGGTAGCAATTCGTTCATCGTCAGTTCAGCGCAAAGTGCCGCTCTTTGTTCCAAAAGCATATTAGGATCAGAGCTTTGCGCTTCTCTGTCTAAACTTGCATGAGTATTGCGTTCAGCATTTTTATTTGACTTCGCATAGGCTGTTAAGGTACAACTCGCATGCGCTTTCTTACTTGCTTTTACGTCTATGATTAATTTTTGTATTGACCCGTGATCGCTGTCAGCTCTTAGGTCTCTATCTGCATCGCTGTTATTGTACTTGGGCACCATTGTTCCCTCCATCTTCTCAATTTCTATTCCTTGTTTACAGGTACAATCCGCTCTGCAAGTTCTCAGTTCTTTCGTTGCTTTAGTTGTTC
Organism: Bactrocera minax; assembly: GCA_021498325.1. Classification (NCBI taxonomy): domain Eukaryota; kingdom Metazoa; phylum Arthropoda; class Insecta; order Diptera; family Tephritidae; genus Bactrocera; species Bactrocera minax. The sequence goes on from JAKEEE010000032.1 coordinate 1,871,463, forward strand.
TGAAGACTTTTGGTTGCGCCTTGATTTTTTCCTCGTATTCTTCTTCTGCACTCTCCATTTTAAGTGGGTGTGCTGCTATTTCTTTACAAGTGCAATCATCCCTACACCTTTTGAGCTCATCGTTTGCTGGCTTGGTTGGTCCTGCTTTATGGGACTTAACCGTATTTTTTCTCTGTGCCTTCATTGTGTCTTCATGGTAGTTGGAAGGCACATACTCTTCGTCAAAGCTCTTCTTGATCGGATTTGTTTTGTCTTTCCGTATGCTTATACTTACACGCTCTCCGGAGTTGCTGTTGTGGTTAATTTGTGGATCTATAGCATTTTTGTTGCCGTAACTCTCTTGTTGCGCTTCCAGTGAACGTGCTCTACTCTCTTGTCCGCTTGTACTTGCTTTTCTCCTCGAGCTTGCATCACTTTTACGTTCTGTTGCCATCCTTTTTTGCATCAATGTAATATATTCTTCGTTATCCGACTTTCTCTTCTTTTTCGTCTGCACAGTCTGCTCTGGGTTGCTGTTTATTTGTCGCTTCGTGCTAGCCATTTCGCTTTTGGTGGCGCTTCCACTTTGTAGTTCAAATCTTTTCGTGAATGCTTGCATCTCTGTTCTGCTTTCCCTTGCATCGCAAGTGCATTCAAAATTTCTTGGCTTTGTTCTCTCACTTTTAGGTGTTACTGTTGGGGTTTCGTCAGAATCACAACTACATGCCACAGCTTGTGGTTTGATTCTTTCTGTTTTAGGTCTGAATCGTGGCCTTTCAGCTAAATCGCAAGTGCATACACCGGCTCGAGGTTTACTTCTAACGCTTTCTTCGTGCACTTGCTGTACAAAATTTTCATTACTAGTTATGGTCTCACTGGAGTCTACAGAAGCATTCTCAGGTCCTTGCTGATTTTCATGTGAACATGTTTTATTCTGTAAATTGTCTGTGATGATTTTTTGTATGTGATTTTTAACCATCTCATGCATAATTTCTGCGGCGAGCTCCTTAGCTTTCGAACCACAATCACATACGCAGTCTTCATATATATTTTGTGCTTGTGTTCTGTCTCTTTCACGATCTCGGTTCCTTCGCTGCTTTCTCAGCAAATTCTCAATAAACTCTCGTTCATCTTCTTCGTCCACGAAGTCGCAAGCCGAATGACAATCACATGAGTCATACTTGCTCTTCGTTAATGCACTTATACGCTTTGATTTCTCTTGCAAACGCTTCTTTCTTATTATCTCTCTGATGATTTCCGATTCCGCATCCGACTTGCAGCCGCAATTGCAAGTGCAGCGTGACCTACGTTCCATGCACATTTGTGAGGATAACTTGGGCTCATTCTCGTCAAATTTTAGTATAATCATATCGTCTTTCACTACCGGTGCTCCCGTCTCGTCCAGCACTCCACAGGCACAAACTCTGCACTTTCTTCTATCTCGATTTAGCTGCATAATTTGTTCAACAACTTTGGGATTCGCAGCTGCTAAGCCATCTACAATGCTTTTTGGTAATTCATCAACCAATTTGTTGGACCTTTGTGGACTCAGCGACGCGCCATCGTCCCATTGCTCCGTTTGTGTGGCGGCTGTGTCTCTAGCCATTCGACAAATCGCCACTATGCGACTGCAACACTTTTTAAGTTCTTTGCATGAGGTTCTACTTAAACTATATTGTATATCATCGTCATTATCGCTATCCGTGGGTGTATACATTGTGTAGTGCTTACGCCGCGTGTTTCTTCTGCTATAACTACTGTTTTCCGTGTAACCGTTAGAAGTTTGATCGCTATCGCTGTCACTGGAAGAATCCCTGTGGCGATGGTTTCTTCTTTTGTTTTTATTCTTTTCGCATTTTCTGCGCAAGCATTCACGTATATAATCGCTGTCACAGCTATTACTTGCTTCGTTTTTGCTCTCTCCGAGCTCCAGGTCATTTTTTATATTGTTTTTTGTATTGATTTCTTTTTCTGTACCCGTTTTGGCATTCGTTTCAGAGGTACTCTCTCTTTTTTTACCATATTTGCTTTTTCTTTTCGTTTTAGAATCTCTGCTAGCTCCAACTTTCTCACTTTTCCTAACTTTGTGGTTAACATTCACCGGCGCGTCTTTTCTGCTCTTGCGACTTGCTTCCTCTTGCAGCGTTTTGCTACTTCTACGCTTCGTTTCTTCTTGTTCATTTGTTCTACTTTCGTTCATTTTATTTTCGATGTCTGTCTGCTCGATATTGATTACATTATAATTGTAAGCTTGTATATTTCTCTTTAATTTCACAGTTTCTTCTTCCGAATTTTCTACTCCTGTAAACTGCATCAGATCCGCACTAGGTTTGTTGACGGAATCTGTTGGCATATCCAATTTTTGGCTTGTAACACCTGGCTGTTGGCGGGACTCGTTGCCAAGGCTATACTCTGCTATTTGGTCGTTTGATGTCAAATACTGTTTTGAAAGATTGGATGCCGGTTGTGTTTCTAAATAATGAATCTCATTGATATTTCTTGTTGCTCTGCTAATTGCAGCTCCATCTTTGACCATTACATATTGGTTTGACTGATTTGCTGGCTGCCTGGCATGGTAGGGTTGCGCATGTGAGTTTCTGGGCAAACTAAATTCGGTATTTTGTTTTCTTTCTTCAGCTGTAACCAGCTGTATAGGTTGCTGCGCTGCGAAAGTTGGAAGATTTGTATTAAACTTGGACGGCGTTCCTGCATGCGGATTCGCCTGTTCCAGAGATTGTACTGTAGACGATGTATTTTGTAACGTCGGTTCTTGCGGTGTTCGTGAGGTATATTCCTCGACATAGGATTTATGCATGCCTGGCGGTAGAGTTTGAATCGAGACCTGTATTGGTGCGGCTGAGGGTGGCGGAGTGCATGCAATCGGATGTCTGGTTGGCTCAGGCATATACTCTTGCGGCATGGATGAACATAACGGTAATGTCGTAGGTTGTGAGTACAACGCGGACGGATATTGCAAAAATTCGTAGCGTTGCGGTATAAATCGGGTAGATTGCCCTTTTTTTAGCTCTTGAGGAGGCAACAGCGGATTCGCTGAATTCTTGTTAAAAGTTGGATAACGCGTGTTTTGAGTGGGTGCGTGCATTATATCTGTTTGATAGGCTATTTGCTGCGGAAAATGCATGCCAAAATGTGTATAATTTTGTTGATAATTTGCCATGTTCTGTGGTATATCCTTGGCGTTACACTCGTCTTGATTTGTGATTCTCGTGTTTTCTATTGTTTGTGGCACTTTAGGAGCATTTTCCTCTCGTTTTGGTGGAACACTATTTGTTGCCGCTCCAACCTGCACATTCCCCAACGTTCGAAATAGTGTGTCCATAAATCTTAACATTTCCTTCGTAGTGCCATCGTTTTCATCAATATTTGCTGGATAGTTTACAGTCTGTTCCAAATATTTCCCACTTTGTCCCCCTGCTCTTGCGCGCGGTGCTTGAGTGTTAGTAGCCATTGATGGTCGCTCCTTTGAAACTCGCATACAATTTTTCTTGCCTGCCGCGTTTCTTCTCTTCCTGTAGTCGCATTCATCATCAACTTTGTACAGCGAGTCATCGTATGTTCGGATCCTTCGGCGATTCTTTCGTTGTCTCTGCCTGCTTTTACTGCTGCTTGTCGTAACAGTAATTTCGGAGTCACTTGTCGTCTCCGCAGTGACACTACCACTGTTATTTGCGTACCTTGAGTTATGGTAAGTAGAATAACTGCCACCATCTCTCACGAAGTGCTTATTCCTGCCACGATAACTTCTGTGTGTCCTCACATTATTGTCATCTTCATAATATTTCCTTCCGCCACCCTTTTGACGTGTTATTTCGCCTTCAACTAGAGCGTTTGTGGTCAGTGTCTGAGGTATACACCCGCCTTCATAGTAAGTACCACCAACCGCCAAGAGCCGTCGCGACATTATTCACATTTATAATTTTACGTTTGAAAAATTTAAATTTTTATTTATGACATTTTCAAATTAGCTGCTGATATTTTTTCATGCTCAAATTCTTTATGAATTGAAACATACGAGCGATTGCCATCGAAAAACAAATTGAAGAAATATATTTATTTCTACACAAAAGTAATTACTTTTAATTTAGTAATACTTGCTTATGGGTAGTAGTGCTTATTTTGAGTTTCAGACCGTTTAGTTGGTGTTTTGTTATATCCTCAATCCAAGAATTATATGCATAAATTCGGGTTCCGTTCTTCTTAAATTGGTTTCAGTATGGCTTTTTTCGGGTTTAGTATCATTTACATTATCTTTAGCACTTCTTAATGGGTTAAACATTGATTACTTTAGTATTATTGTTTCCCAGTTTGAGTTTAGTACTGCTTTCATTGGCTTTAGCACTTCAACTTACCATGAGTTTTGTATTGTTCTTAGCCCATTTTTTAAAATTAATTTTATGCTATTCTAGCTCTCATTACTTTGGGGCTATTAACTCTAGTTATTGGTCTGAGTGTGGTTTTAGCACGGGTTCCGCAGATTTTGGTTGTTTAGTTAAGATATAGTACTGTTCTTTTCCGTTTTAGTATTGATTTACAACTGCTTGCTTTGAGTACCGCTTACAAGTTCATCTCTTTTACCCTTGCACTTCAACAATGTCTGTTCTTTTTGACTCGCATTAAAATATACTCATTGCTTTCATTGCTATTCGGTGAGCATAATGGGATTGAACAATAATTTTCATTATAATCTACTACCGTGACATTCGGTATGATTCTAACATTGTCGGCGGATAATTGTTGTAGACCATTTTTAAAACCGTAAGGGTAAATGGGATAACTTGTATTTGGCTGGGCCGCGTTTTGTCGGATAAGTGAATTTGGATTTAAATTCGGCGGCACTGGAAAGGTCGTTGGAATTTGACCACTCTGATATGAATGCTTGCCGATACCTGGATATCCTGAGAAATTAGCTGGATTCGAAGACTTAGCGCCCATTAGTTCCTGTAGATTTGTGTCATGCGGTTGCGATAACGCGATTTGTTGAGGTGTACTTGAATCTGACCGCTGTGGCGCGGAAGTTTGTTGAGTCGCCACGTTAACCGGCGGACTGCCTCTGCTCTGTACATAACCTCCCTCTAAGCTCTGCCGACTGTCGGCACCGGACTGAGTTGTACTTCTTATCGGGCGTGTGGACTGCATGCTCTCTTGATTGAATTCTGTGGGATATTTCTCGATAAGTGTGAGACTGCTGTGTTCATTAACAGATTCCAATGGATTAGGAGGGTCTTGTTCGTATTGCCGTGGTTGCTGTTGTTGTTCATAATGTTGTTTCATTCGAACAGCTACTGGATTAGCGTACTGCTGATTTTGTTGTGGAACCTCAATGATCCGTTCGGCACCACCAAACCACTGTCTGGGAGAATGTTCATTCTGATTGCCAGTTATATTTGTGAATTGATCCTCGTTGACAACAAATTGCTTGCCTAAAATGTGCGTTTCAACTGGTTCTGTAAAATCAGGTTTGGGATGGCTTGGATAGAAATAAGCCTTTTGGACCATACCGTTACCGGGTGGTCTCCCTGGTTGTGGTGGTGGCTTCGGATGCGGCAGCGTTTGCGATGGTGGCGAGTATTGCTGGGGCTGAGGTGTTGGCGTTGGTTCTGGCACAGCATCAACTTGTGTGTTGGTTGGTGGTTTTTCTTCGGGTAATGAGCTTTGAATAGACGGATTCGGCGTTTGTATGTCATTAGAGTTCACTGGACTTTCAGCCTGACTTGTTGTGGGAACCTCAATTTCCAGTCTCTTGTCATTAGCATTTTGTAGGGTGCATAGTTTTTTGAAAACCAGCTGGAAACAGTGCAATATTTGCTCTTCACTCAACTCGTAAAAATTTTGTTCGTTCACAGGTGCCGCGCTTTGTTCGTGTGCATTAACCATTTCCTGCGGTAGAGCAACACCATTGTTGCGTCGAGTGCAGTTGCAAAAACCTAAGTTTCTGCCATTACTATCCGAGGGACGTTTGTCATAAATGTACCACATTTTGTCTTCATCATCGTAGTAGTCATCGGCACGATTATGTCGCCCTTTCACAGGCGCCGCGCTTTGTTGGCGTGTGGTAGTCGGTTCCTTCGGTACGGCAACTCTGTTGTTGCCTCGAGTGCAGGTGCAAAAACCTAAGTTTCTGTCATTACCATCCGAGGGACGTTTATCATAAATGTACCACATTTTTTCTTCATCATCGTAGTAGTCATCGGCACGATTATGTCGCCCATTCACAGCCGCCGCGCTTTGTTGGCGCGTCGAGCTGTTGTTGTATCGAGTGCAGCTGCAAAAACCTAAGTTTCTGCCATTACCATCCGAGGGATGTTTATCATAAGTGTACGACATTCTTTCTTCATTATCGTAGTAGTCATCGTCATGATTGTGTCGTCCATTTTTTGAACCCCTATGTCCGTTGGTAGTCCTATTCCGCGCATATTTCGATGTATTCTCGTCAATGGACGTATCGCTGTCGTAACTATATCGCCTTCCATTTCGCGTGCCTTCGTGCTTCTTCGTTTTATCCTTAAAGTGTCTCCTTCCATTACTGTTGTCGGCTGGCGAACTTTTTCCTTCGATACTAGCTTGTACACATTGAAGAAATTCATTATCTTTTGTTTCATCAGGTCTTGGTAAAACAATTTTATTTCGACTATCCAATTTATAAATGATGGTTTCCATTCGAATATCTCCATCGAGTTTTTGCTGATTACTGCCACCCTCGTGCCACTTTCTGTTACTCTCCACATCGGAATGCAATTTTCGTTTGTTGCGTGACTCAAAAGAGGATTTTCTTTCCATTTATACACATTTGTAATTTTGCGTTTGAATATTTGTTCGCATGTAGATAGTTTTGTTTTCTAATTTTCGATGTAAAACCAATTGACACATGCGTTACAATCATTGAAATCTTTTAACCCTGAAAGAACATAACACTAATAATGTGTTTATAAACAGCGCAATATTTCACAACTGCAAACTGTGTCTTCTCTTTTTTAATTCTCCTTCCAAAGTCTAACTTTGGAGATTAATAACTACCTACTGGTTATACGATGTCTTTTCAGATCCACGAAACATTGCTTGAATTGGAATTCCTAACTGATGTGTCCTAGTAATATGTTCGTTAATACCTGAGACAAGCAATAAAGCTTCTTAAATTCGACGTACATATTTTAACAAATTTGAACTCATCCCATAAGTGGTCGTCGGTGGCTAACCATCCCATATCATAGGTATTGACTAGTGTTACTAAGAAGATATATATAATTGATTTATTAAAAGGATGATTTTCTTTCCTAATACATTAAAGGTTTGCGTTAGAAGATTCTCTATGAAATTAGTGAAATAATATATAATTATCAAATGGACTTTTTCCCTCTTGAAAACGTCTATTTCTCTGGATCCTTTGCACATATTGCAATTGACAAATTTAATACGAAGACTACATCTTACATGAGACCACCCACATACATATTTGCATTGGCAGTCACAGCAGTCACATATAAAATGTAGTTGCCTGTCTCAATTTTGACAATCAATACCGTAAGCATATCTCTTGTGGAAATTCTTGTTAGACTTCCTACGCTTATCACTATTTTGTATGAGACTGTAGGTCATGTGCCTGGCATGCGCTAAAGACACGCCTAACTGGATTGGTTCCCCCAGCACATATTCAGACACATAAGTGTTATCAATACCCGAGTCACTCGTAGAGTTCTCACTTTGTATTTCAGATTTAACTTTACGTTTAGGAGTCTTATACGTAGCGCTGGAATCTTGCTGCAACTTCCTCTGAATTTCTGTGCCTTCTTTGGGTTTTGGTTTTCTAGTTTCTTTTGTTTTCTTTTGATATACTTGCTTCTTTTTAGATTTGGTTTTTAAACTTGACTTGGTTTCTTTTATCATCAGATTTGAATGGTTTTGTTGACAGTAAGAGAGGCCATACTTGGTAACGGTGCCTTTAAATTTCTTATCCACAGTAGTTTCTGACAGCAGTATTGGACATAGCTGTTGTTGCATGACTAGATTTTCAAATTCCTCATAGAGCGCCCTGCAGTAAGAAATATTTTCTCGTTTCGTTTTGACGGGACCTTTATCTGCTTCTTCTTGTTTTTCCATCTTGTCATCGCTTTTTGATTTTCTCTGCTGGTTAGTTTTCTTTGGAACACACATACTTGAACAGCAAGTCCAAAAAGATGTGCATGACGACTTGCTCTTTGGTGCCGTTTGCTTTACTTTTTCCGCGCTTGTTTCGCTCGAAATTGGAGCGCTCTTTGTTTCTTCTCTAATAGGAACATTGTCTATATCACCACCACAGCAATCCCAGCAGGTTTGAAGCGACGTGTCGGATTTTGTTTTAGTTCTAGGCCTACTAGTTTTCGGTTTAATCTGTTCTCGGTGCGGAGGACTTGTAGATTTAATTGGGGTAAGTGGTTTCATAGGCTTTGATTTAGCACTTCTCCTTTTTTTGCAAAAAGCACAAAATGCTCCGAACGGATTTTGGGTTCTCTCTCCAGTTTTAGATTGTATTGTTTTTCTTTTAGTTCTATCCAAAGTTTTTGGCTTAGTCTTCTTATCAAAAGAACAACAAGAAGAAACAGAAGTGCTAGATTGCTTCTTTTGTACCCTTTCTCTGCTTTTGATTTTCACGGGCTTTTGTTTAGGAACATTTACTTTCTTTTGCTTATCTTTTTTAAAGTGTGGACAGCAGGATAATTCAGATAATTTCTTTTTGGGGGACTTTTGTTGCGTGTCTTCTGATTTCTTTTGCTTATCTTTTTTAAAGTTTGGACAGCAGGATACTTCAGATAATTTCTTTTTCGGGGACTTTTGTTGCGTATCTTTTGATTTCTTTTGCTTATCCTTGTTTAAGTGGGGACAGCAAGATACTTCGGATAATTGTTTTTTTACTTTTATCTTTTGCTTCGTTCTCGGTAACTTTTGTACGGATGATTTTTTGGGTTTTACCTTCTTGGTGAACGAACAACAAGAGATATTTGATGGTTTCATTTGAACTTTTTCCTCACTTTTGACATTTTTCGAATTATCTTCCTTCTTTGTTTTGTTCTTCTTATCGATAGAACAGCACCACTTATTAAAGAAATTCTTTCGAGAATCATCAGATTTCTTGGGCTTATCTTTTGTGGAAATCGGGCAGCATGACTTGTTTGTTGGCTCCTTCTGAACTTTTTCGGAAATTTTCACATGTTTGGGTTCAACTTCCTTCTGGGTCTTATCCTTTTTTGGGATTGAACAACAGGACACATTGGACGTTTTCGTTGGTAGCTTTTTATGTTCTTTGGGCTTCGGTGCCTTTTGTTGATCATCCTCTAGTTTCTTTGATTTCTCTCGCGTGGTAAAAGAACAGCAGGATGCAAAAGATGTTTTCTTGTGAACTCTTTCAGGACTTTTGGCTTTTGGGGGCGCTTCTTTATTTGGTTCTTCCTGTTTATACAAGGAACAGCATGACATAAAAGATGATTTATTTTCAATTTTTTCATTATCTTTCTTTACATTAGGTGATTGCTTTTGAACTTTTTGTTGACTAACGGGCTTTGCGGGTTTCTGCTTGGAATCATCCTCCTTCTTTGTCTTATTATTTTTGGCGATGGAGCAGCATGATACGTTGGATTCTTTCTTGCGCACTTTTTCCACACTTTTAGTCTTTGTTGGTTGCTGCTTTTTTTCAACACTTTTCTTTGGTTTCTCCGGTTTAGAATGTGGGGTGTAAATTATAGCAGGTTTGTTTGGATGTTTCACATTTTGTATTTTTGGTGTCTCTTTCGGTTTCTTTTCGCGTTTCTTAGTGTGTTTACAACTCTGACATTTTTGCCTTATAAAACCAAAGCAGAAGTAGTTTTTAGGTTTTATCGTTTTGGTATGTTTTTCCTTTCGGTCGTAGAACGAGCTGTCTGATTTGGTTTTACCAATTTTTGGCTGTTTTCTACGTTTTACATTGTTTTCTGCTGATTTGGTTTTTCTGGGTGTGAATGGTTCCTCCTCAGACCGACGTTGTTTTTTTTTAGACTTCATAGCGCAACAACCTGGCTCCTCCGGTGGTGGTGGTGGTGGCGCTTTCTTCACCACCCTAGGTTTCTCTCTTGCGTATGTTTGCTTCAATTTTTCAAGGAGCTCAATTTCTTCGGGTGTGAGTGGACATTCCAGGGGAGTTGTCGGTTTTTTACTTTTCTTGGGGGCGCTCTGTGCTAGTTTATATGCCTCGAATTCCTCCTCTTGCTTATCAGCTTTGGATTTCTTTTGCATACCACAACAACCCACCTCGGGCTTTTCCTTCTTTTTCTTTCGCTTCTCATCATTCTCACGGTGAGATTGTGGTCCTGAGGAAGCTTTACCTTTGCTAGTCCTCGCTCTTGACTTTGATGCGCTCTCGGTATCAGACTTAAGCGATTTATGCTGCTTGTGCTTGGCGCCGTATACTGAATCATCGCTTGAACTTTCAAGACAATTTTCTGCATCAACTTTCTTTCCCCTGTCCTTCTTCCTCTTGAAACAAGTTGTAGTTGTTGCCGGCTTATTGTCTGTTTGTCGTGGTCTTGGTCTGGTAGTATAGATTGATTTTAGTTCTCTGTAGCGTCTAACCTCCTCTTGTGTTTTGAATCTGCCATTCACAGACGAATTCGGTCGACTGCATCTATTCCTTTCGTGCTCTCTTCTCAGAGATTCACTTTCTATAGATTTTCTTCTTTTCGTTTTCTCCCTATCTTCCCTATCTTCCCTTTCTTTGGATTTTCTTCTTTTCGACTTCTCCTTTTCTTCCTTTTCATTTGATTTTCTTCTTTTGGTATTTTCTTTATCCTCTCTTTGCTTTTTTCTCGATCGTTGCGACGACTTTTTGAAACACAAAAATCCTTTTGATTTCTCTTCCTCATCGTCATCCTCCACTACCGTCTGTGAGTAAACTTTCGATAATCTACGTAGTTCCCGCTGCACATTTTCGTCTAACATCACATCACAATCGCAGTCACAGCCATATATGTCCGTCAACGATTTGCCCATTTTGTTGGCGTGCGGATTGAACCAGAGTTCGCGCACCTCCTTCCCCTTCCGTTTACCGCGCACATCATCGCGTTTGAGACTCCACTTTGGCTTCGCGCTGCGAGGTTTAGCTGAAGGCATTATATATATACTTTTTTTACGCGATCACACAAATATGTAACTGTATTGGAGAATGCGTGACCGCAGGTTTTCCACAAATCAGTTAAATTTTTGCTGCGTTTTTTTATTTATAATTTTTTTTTGGTCAATTACTTGCGCATCCTGACCACGCAAATTTTTTGTAACGTAATCTTTTACGTTTTATTATAGGTATTTTATTAATTTTGCTTAAACGTGAGGATTTCGAATTTGTGTACAGAAATGAACAAAAAATTTTGAATATAAAATATAAATGAAAGAAGAGTTGTTGAAATAAAAACAAGTGCCTAAAGGTTTGATTGAAGATCAATTGTAAATTTCCCTGCATAACGTTGCATGTAAGGGGGAGTCGAAGAGGTGAGAAAGTGTAAGATTTTTTGTAAAAAGTTTATAAACATAATTTTACCGTGTAAAATCAGCCATCTCAGCAGAATTGTAGTTAGACGACACTAAGTGCCGCTTTAGACGAGGTACAAAATGAGCCGTTTTGAGCTTGAGCGAGAGCTTGAACTCTGAAAATTTGAAACGATCTCTGATTATAAGAGCATGACCGGAATCGATCATTTTGCGCGCTTAGTTCGGTAATCGTGTTATTAACCGTCAGGTCGAGTTCATTTAGCTACCTCAAAGAAGCGATTTGACATCGTTTCTGGGTTACTTTTATATAAATTCCAGTTCGAGCTTGATTCCACACATACATTTGAAATTGCCGAGCAATGTTTCCAGGGCCTCTTGATACTTTATTCTTGTCAGAGGTGTTGACAAAGACAACACAAAGAAAGATATTGGACAAAGAAGAGGACAAAGAAGATATTGTCCGTATTAATATCATATACCGGGTTCCGGACTATATTTGCATAAAAATATAATGTTTTACTAATTCCGTTCTAAACAATTTCTTATTGTCTTCCAATTTTTCATGATGTTATTAACCCTCTTTACGCCGCCAGAAAGTGACATACCTTATGAGTTACACTTGTAATTAATTATGATTTCAACTTCAAATTATTTGGATTTTTAGTATTTATTTTCTTTTTTTTTGCTACATGAATAAAAAATTATGAATTGTTTATAAAAAATTTACCTGTTCGTTTTAAATACACAAAATACATTCTCATCCAAAAAATTTTCAAAAAGGTGCACAAGAATCTTCTCCTAATTAAAATGTGGCATTTGGCTAAATTAACGTTGCAACTACATTTCACACGAGACTGATCGCAGGGCCGGACCTTTGTGGTTACATGTCAAATGTAGTAGCGCCCGTTAAATTTGAAAACCAACCACGTGTTCACATTCTCTGTAAAGATTTTTATAATGTTTGTTCCGTGTCTTGACGCTTGGTAAGACACTGTACCTCACCTTCCGCATTCGAGCGATAGCTGCGCCTGTTTGCTGAGATTTACCCAGCACATATTCTGGCATATAAGCTTTCTCCATGTCCAAGTCGCTGTTGGACTTCTCACTGTGAATTTGTGATCTCTTTTTCTGCTTTAAATTTTGATTTAGTATCGGCTTCGTAGGTTTTTGTTTACTTGCTTGCTTTTCGTTGGTATTTTGTTTTATTTTTTCTCCCTTTTGGCTTGGATGCTCTCGATTCTTCTGCTTACTTTTTAGACATGATTTGGATGTCTTCGCTTCTGTGGCCTTGTTTATTCTAGCTTGTGAAATTATTATTGGGCATTGGTTTTGTTGCATGATTATATTTTCTAAATCTTGATAAAGTGCCTTGCAGTAGGAAATATCTTCTGGCTTAGTTTTAACAGCACATTCATCTTCTTTTAATTTCCGATTTTCCCTCTGCTTACTCAGAACCTTATGCCTACTCTGGTCTTTGTCCTTTGATTGTTTATGACTGCTGGAGCAGCAGGAACAGAACGACGATTCCGAGGGTTTAGTTTTTTCAACTTTTTTACTCTGCCTTTTCGGTTTTGCTTGATCTTCCCGCACAGGACTTTCGGATGAACCCTTTCCCTTTGATTTCTCTTTTTTATGTCCTCTCGAAAACAGACTGTATTTTCTGCTTGGTTTCTTTTGGACGTCTTCTTTTTGTTTGGTTTTTAAGGGTTTCCGTTTTGAATCCCTATCACCTGTTCCTTTTGAGCAACACGTACAACAGGAAGCACCAGATGGTTTCTTTTGAACTTGCTCTTTACTTTTGGCCTTTGAAAGCTGAGTTTTGCTCCTTGAAGGCTTATGTGATGAGTCTAATTTTGTGGACTTATACATTTTACTGGTTGAACGAGAGGAGCAGCATGATGTTTCTGATTTTTGAGCTTGCACTTTTTCTTTACTTTTGACCTTTGTAGGTCTTTCATTGGGTTTGATCAACTTTCTTATTCTATAGTTTGGAACCTTATCCTGATTACTAGCTTTGGAATCAGCCAACTTTTTTGACCTACTCTTTTGAACTTTGTCCTGACTTTTTGGTTTTGTTGGTTTCTTTTTTGATTCGTCCGTTTTCTTTGCTTTATCTTTCTCACCACTAGAGCGACAGGACCAACAAGATGTTTCCGAAGATTGCTTTTTAAGTTTTCCTTGACTTCTAGCTTTCGAAGGCTTTTGTTTAGAATCAGCCGACTTCTTTGACTTCTCCTTTTGAATTTTTTCCTGGCTTTTAGTTTTTGTTGGTTTCTTTTTTGATTCGTCCGTTTTCTTTGCTTTACCTTTCTCAGCACTGGAACGACAGGACCAGCAAGATGTTTCCGAAGATTGCTTTTTAAGTTTTTCTTGACTTCTAGCTTTCGAAGGCTTTTGTTTAGAATCAGCCGACTTCTTTGACTTCTCCTTTTGAATTTTGTCTTGACTTTTAGTTTTTGTTGGTTTCTTTTTTGATTCGTCCGATTTCTTTGCTTTACCTTTCTCAGCACTGGAACGACAGGACCAGCAAGATGTTTCCGAAGATTGCTTTTTAAGTTTTTCTTGACTTCTAGCTTTCGAAGGCTTTTGTTTAGAATCAGCCGACTTCTTTGACTTCTCCTTTTGAATTTTGTCCTGACTTTTAGTTTTTGTTGGTTTCTTTTTTGATTCGTCCGATTTCTTTGCTTTATCTTTCTCACCACGAGAACGACAGGACCAGCAAGATGTTTCCGAAGATTGCTTCTTAACTTTTTCTTGACTTTTGGCTTTCGAAGGCTTTTGGTTAGAATCAGAAGACTTCTTTGACTTCTCCTTTTGAATTTTGTCCTGACTTTTAGTTTTTGTTGGTTTCTTTTTTGATTCGTACGTTTTCTTTGCTTTATCTTTCTCACCACTAGAACGACAGGACCAGCAAGATGTTTCCGAAGATTGCTTTTTAAGTTTTTCTTGACTTCTAGATTTCGAACGTTTTTGTTTAGAATCAGAAGACTTTTTTGGCTTCTCCTTTTGAATTTTGTCCTGACTTTTATTTTTTGTTGGTTTCTTTTTTGATTCGTCCGTTTTCTTTGCTTTATCTTTCTCACCACGAGAACGACAGGACCAGCAAGATGTTTCTGAAGATTGCTTTTTAAGTTTTTCTTGACTTCTAGATTTCGAACGTTTTTGTTTAGAATCAGAAGACTTTTTTGGCTTCTCCTTTTGAATTTTGTCCTGACTTTTATTTTTTGTTGGTTTCTTTTTTGATGCGTCCGTTTTCTTTGCTTTATCTTTCTCACCACGAGAACGACAGGACCAGCAAGATGTTTCTGAAGATTGCTTTTTAAGTTTTTCTTGACTTCTAGCTTTCGCAGGCTTTTGTTTAGAATCAGCCGGCTTCTTTGGCTTCACCTTTTGAATTTTGTCCTGACTCTTAGTTTTTGTTGGTTTCTTTTTTGATTCGTCCGTTTTCTTTGCTTTATCTTTCTCACCACTAGAACGACAGGACCAACAAGATGTTTCCGAAGATTGCTTTTTAAGTTTTCCTTCACTTCTAGCTTTCGAAGGCTTTTGTTTAGAATCAGAAGACTTCTTTGGCTTCTCCTTTTGAATTTTGTCCTGACTTTTAGTTTTTGTTGGTTTCTTTTTTGATTCGTCCGATTTCTTTGCTTTATCTTTCTCAGCACTAGAACGACAGGACCAACAAGATGTTTCCGAAGATTGCTTTTTAAGTTTTCCTTGACTTCTAGCTTTCGAAGGCTTTTGTTTAGAATCAGAAGACTTCTTTGGCTTCTCCTTTTGTATTTTGTCCTGACTTTTAGTTTTTGTTGGTTTCTTTTTTGATTCGTCCGATTTCTTTGCTTTATCTTTCTCACCACTAGAACGACAGGACCAACAAGATGTTTCCGAAGATTGCTTTTTAAGTTTTCCTTGACTTCTAGCTTTGGAAGGCTTTTGTTTGGAATCAGAAGGCCTCTTTGACTGTTTTAATTTCTTGGGCTTTTCCGTTTGACCTTTTTCATGACTTTTGACTTTAACTGGTCGTTTGGTGCCAACATTGGCTTTGTCTGTTTTCTTGGCTGTAACAAGATCATTAATAATTAAATTTCATTGATTGCGGTGATATAAGAAATTTTCTGTTCCAACATTCTTACCTTTTTCCGTAATGTTGCTATCTTTGAAATTACTTTTGGCTCTTAAACAAGGACAGCAAGATATTTCAGAGCTAGAATTATTTTTTAACGAGCTTTTGCCTGGTTGTTTGGATGAGGTTTTTGCTTCCTTCGATTTCGTTTGCGGACGAATTCTATCTTTAGCTGCAGCTTTTCTTTTATCACCAGGCGGTGGCTTACGGTTCATGGAAGAAGAGGAAGTTTTTACCGCTGGCCTTGTTTTCGACTCAGGTTTAGGATGAAAAGCCGGTTGCTTTCGCCGATTTACATTCACATTACTAACTTTCTCTCTTTCATTATGTTTTGAGGCTTGCCGCTTACGATTTTGGGTTTTCGCCGGAGAAAAACTTACAGTTGGGAGAGGACTTTTTCGTGTTTTGTTCGTCTTCGTCTTTGTCTTCGGATTTGTTTCTATTTTATTGCCTTCAGACTTTTCCCTCTTGCGACATAAAAAAGAGCAGCAAGACGTTTTTCCCGAATCATTATCTTCCGGTGTGTCATATTTTGCGCCTTTAATGCTTTTCGGTATTCGTTTAGATGTGTACACAGAACTATCTGATTTGCTTTTATCAAATTTCTTTTCGTGTTTTGTATTCGTCTCTACTGATTTTGTCTTTCTGGGTGCATGCTTTTGCTCCACTGCTGGATAGATCTTCGCCCTGGTGGGATATTTAGAACTTGGTTGTTTATATCCATCTTTAGAACCGGCCGAAGTTTCGATCATTTTTTGTTCTGGCGCCTTATCGGATTGCTTACTCTCGGACTCACTGGTTCCTGTAATCCTTTGGGGTGAATCTCCTTCCGTTGGCTGGTGCCGCTCGAATTCTTTGGGATAGCTATCCCCACAACTGCACTCACAAAATTTATATTGATCGTACAAATCAGTTTCTGAATGCAGCTGTTTCTTTTTAGAGCTCGAGCCGCAACAGCCCGCTTCCTCTTCTGTTGTTTTGGCAGATGAAGGTGCGCGTTTTGATTTTTTTTCCTGCTCAATTTTCACTTCACGTGTATAAGTTGCTCTTAGCCTTTCCAGCAGCTTCATTTCCTCTGTTGTGAGCGCACATTCCATCTCTCGGTTTGGCCTTGGAGTTTGCGTTTTAGTGGAATGCGCAGGTGCGTAGGCTTCATATTCCCGCCGCTGCTTATCAGTTTTGGACTTTTTACGCAATCCGCAACAGCCAACCTCGGATTCTCTTTCTTCTACATATAAGAATGAATTAGGACGATCGCGTGGATAACCGCTGTCATTGCTTACGTGTGGTCTGGTTTTTCGTTCGTTTCGTGCAATAGTTTTACGTGATTTGCGCTGTCTCTGCGCGGCCATAGATACTGAATCAGTGCTGGAGCTTGCGGCAGATTTTTTCGAACTGCGTTCTTTGCATTTTTTCGCCCTATGGAGTGCTGGTTGTTGAGGGTTTCTTGTGGTATAAATGGCTTTAAGTTCACCATAGCGTTTAGCTTCCTCACGCGTTTTAAATCTTCTATTCGCGGGCAACGGTCGATTATGGCTGCGACTTCGGCTCTTTTCATGCACTTTTTTCGTGGTGTTCTCCTTTGACTTTCGTCTTTTTCTTTGTTCCCTTTCTCTTCTTTGTTTACTGTGTGAACGTTTTGCAGATAATTTTTTACAACACAAAAAACCTTTGGTAGGTGTTTCCTCCTCTTCCGCTCTCACTTTTGCGTTTGTTTTCGTTTCGGTTTCCTCTTCATCTTCTAATCCCGGTGGGCCCTCATGTGAGAAATCATTTGCAAAGTTTTGAAGCTCCCGTTGCACATTTTCGTCTTGCCAAATGTGACAGTCGCAGTCACACAGGCATTTCCTCATACGCGATTCACACATTTCCGCCACATGCGGGTTGAGCCAGAGCGTGCGCACCGCTGCCTCCCTACCCGTGGAGTGCACTTCATCGCGGCTTTGATTCGGGTTGCGCTTCGCGTCATAATGCTTATCGGTTGACGGCATATTTTGCAAGTTGCCACGCAGGCTTTCCGCGAACCAGTGCACTATTTTTATAGTTATTTTTGCCACTCTTACATGCTAATTTTTGCTTGGGCTATGTGTTGTAGTTTTGTAAAAATTTTAGAAATTTGGTTTTGTAAACATATTTGAACAGAATTTTTATTTTAAAACAAATTTAAATATGAAAAAAGAAATAAAAATAAGATAATACACTTGTCTGAGGTGACAATGCGTGATAAACGAAATGCTACCGTACTATGAGATAATTAATTTGATTTTATTTACTTGCTAAACTCTTCCAACTTTACTTGATTCAACGCCGCGCTGAGCCTCAAGCACTTTTATATTTCCAATTTGTACCAATCTCATTTTACTGTCACATCAAAGCTCATATTGATTGCATTCTCATATAATTGGTGGTCGGGCTCTTCTGCGCTGCACATTGTAATTACTCGTGCCGCGTCGACCTCTATGCCTTGGCTTACGCTCATCCGCTTCCTTTTGCTCGCGCGCCATACGCTCTGAGAGCACGTGAAAATATTCCTCCAGCGAAGATGTGCTCGGCGTTTCATGGGGATCTTTATAAATGTTCCGATTGTGCCGCCTTATAGCTTTGATTGCTTCCACGTATTTCATATTTATATGACTAGAACTTGGTAAGTGATCAATATTTGTTGGAGCATGTCTAGGTTTTCGCTTCATGCACACCTTTTTCAACTCTGTTTCATTTGGTGCGTTTTCCGTCAGTGTCAGCACTGGCACTGGCGCCTTCTTACACATTTTGAAAAATGGCAAACAATTTCCGAACGTTCGGTGAGAAATCGTGCTTTCTATTTCCCGCACTGCTTTCTTCTCTAGCTGCGCGCAATCTTTATTAGACGAGAGCACATCACCTGTCCTTGAAAAAAGTTGCTTTTTCTTTACTATTAACGCTTTTTTACTCTCATCTTCATTTTGTAATGACTTTGCTTCAGCTCTTAAGAAATTCGATCTGAAGGCCAACATCTTTTCCTTAACAGTTCTTTCTTTTTTCACGTTTGGGCTTGAATGCTCCGCCTCTTTCGCTATAGGTCTTAATGGCTCTGTCTTTTTTACTTGTTGTTTTGGTACCTCGTCTTTCACTTCCCGTTTCAATGGTTTTTCGGTTTTCACCTTTTGTTTTAATATTCTTTCTCTCTCCATAACTTTATGTTTTAAACCCTTCTCCTCCCTGCACTTTAGCTTCAAAACTTCGTTGTCCTCCACAGGCTGCTCCGTAAGTTTAGTGTGTCGCGATTTCACTTTTGCAGTTCGCGTTGCATGCAGACCACGCTTGAGTTTGCTGCATAGCGTATTTACCGTTTTACTTTTAATAGCTTCGTTGCCATCACTCTTCTTATTATCCTTTATCACTTGCTTCTGCGCACACTGACAAACGTCGAGTTTTCCCATCGGCTTAAAATAGAGCATGAGGCGTTGTAATGGGCGCGCACTGCGCCGAATTGTCGTGCTGGATTTTTGCGGTACGGTTTGGACGTCATTCTGCGTTTTGCGCGTACAACTCTGGTCCGTTTGAAGTGGCGTGACTCTGCTGGCACCTGTCGGTGGATTAGGTTGTTGCGTCGGCCTCTTTGGCTTCATATTGATTGCTTTCGCTAATACGTTTTGACTTTTCTTTCCCGCAGCGCCGACCCTGCTCTGTCCAGCCTTGCCAATAGGTTGCTCCCCACATTGTCTTGTGGGTTGATGACCTTTGTATTCTTGTGCCATCGAGACACAGTTATATTTCGGTTGCAGTAGTATTCTTAAATCGCGGTTAACTCTTCTCAAGTGCTTCAATATCTCCATCTCTGTACGTACGAAATGTGGTAGCTCCTTTTGACGGAGATTTTTTCGTTTTGTTGACTTCCATCCCTGATTTGGCTTGTTTGCCGGTTTCTTATCTTGTGATTGTGCGCCCAGTGCAGTTTGAGGTGTACCGGTCGAGGTGTTCCAATTTTTTAAACTCTCTGATGTATCGCCGCCCGGTTTCTGTTGCTCTCTTGGTTTTATTGCTTCTTCCATGCTAGAACTGGTTGCGGTCTACTTGTCTATTGTTCAAACTGGAAATTTTCTACTAATAGCATTTACTTTTTTTTTGCAATAAATAATCAAAAAATGTTATTTAATAAAAAAAATATATCACTGTTTTGTAATTTTGACAATTTACAATTTTGAATAAATCGTTTGATAAAAGCACATATAGTGTATGTTCAGTATGTTCTGAAAATATAGGTCTGCGTTCCATGCGACTCCATGCTTTCTTAACAAATTCTAAGTTTTCAAAAACGTTACTTGAACTTGTGGCTTTCGTCAATTGGTAGTGAGGACTTCGCCCAAACAGATTCTTCTAAATTTCGTCAAATGCCCAGACTTGAGTTGCGGTAAGCCATGCAACTGTGCATACTGTCTTCTAAAGCTTTGGATAAGTTCGTCTGTTATGTTAAATCTCGCCAGTTCTTACTAACAAGATTTGACGGATTTTTCTTAATTTCACTTCCATTAAGGTTCACATTTCTTTTGAGTGGATGACATGTAGCAAGATCATATACTCACAGAACGATCAATTACAAGCACTAAATATCGTACTACTAACGGTAAAACCTCGAATGATAATATTGTAAAGAGATTGGGAGATAATGCTTATCGCTCCTTAGATCCATAGCTCAATTCGTTCGCTTGTATTGTAGTTAAATAACCATAAGTTTCGTTTGCCGTGAATATTTATTGGGACAATTTAAATACATTAGCGGACATTTTTAAATGATTAAAAGTTATTTGTAAATTGCTTATCATCACAAGACACATCGCTTCTATTGTTGGAGCTCATATATAGTAACATCACACACTTCTACAAGCTCACATGCTATGCGTACAATTCTCGGGGTCTAGACAGTAAAAATATTTTTTTTGCGACTTAAACTTCTGACTCTTGCACAACATTTGACAATTTATTCTTCAGTTTGCATCTTCTTCTACGGTTCGGCGGTTGTGCCGTTGGTAAGGTTAGGTTTAGCATAGACTTTATGTATAGGGAACGCGTGTCGGTTGCGTACGCAATTTCAATGCAACGATTTTGTTGACCGAGCATTAATTCGTTGTTTCTTGCGAGTGGTATTCGTACAGACTCTGGCAGCTGCCTATACTTGTGGTGTTTTCGGGGTTTGCTTGGTTTCGTGGACGCTGACAATTCTGCCTTGTTGATTCGCTTTCTAGAAGATGAAAGGCTTTTTGCTTTATTTGATTTTTCCGCAACTTTTGCGCTTTGTTGGTGTAGTTGTATTTTTTGCGGAGAAACGTCGGTGGGAGTGTCAGAAATGCCATGTTTTTTGTCATGGCGCTGCTTCAGCTGTGTTTTGATGTGTATCAACATTTCCTCCAGTGATGATGTGCTCGGCTCACAGCGCGTTTCGTTGTCCGAAGTTGAATAAGTTGG
The DNA here is from genome assembly GCA_021498325.1 of Bactrocera minax. Classification (NCBI taxonomy): domain Eukaryota; kingdom Metazoa; phylum Arthropoda; class Insecta; order Diptera; family Tephritidae; genus Bactrocera; species Bactrocera minax. Next base: position 1,892,512 of record JAKEEE010000032.1, read on the forward strand.
TTTTAAGTCTAATACGACCGCGCATGATTTGGCAGCCGCCTTACTTGTTGAGGGAACATCATCAGCCATGTCACGTAGGGAAACTTTATTCACTGTTGTGTACGAAGAGAATTTGGACTTCGAAGAGCTGGACGAAGCTTTTGAGCTAGACGAAGTGCTAAATTTTACCCTTGAGTTTGGTGCAGTTTGGGTCAGCAGGCGTTGATCTTTTTTCTGACGCTGTCTTAAGAGCTCTAGAGAATTGTGCGCAGATAGCTCGTAAAGTTCCGAATGACAAACACTTGAATCCGTATGGTATTTTTTCGAATCCTTACGCTGTCTTTGTGGTATATTTTTGTTTCTATAGTGCTTACATTTACTTCTCGGGACTTTGACCTTTGCTCTGAGCTTCATTTTGACTGTCGAGTTTGCTGGTACATTGGTACACCGCTCTGCGGACTCTGCGCTTGCATACGAGTGGACGCTGCGTTTTTCAAAAACTCTGTTATCGTCACATAACTTGGAAAGCGATTTGTGCAAATTTTCGAAATAATTATTCAGTTTTGTCTGTTTTTCTTCCGCTTCGGCTTGATTACCACGCATGCCCCTCATTTTTTTCCGTTGCGCGTGGGACCTTTGTAGTGTGTTTTTACGTTTCTTCACCAAACCTATATGCTCCAATGAATCACGTGGTTCAATTGACGCAGCAAATGCTTTCTCTTTATATTTCAATGACTGCACTTCTTCTGTGTCGGCCGCAGCTGGTGTTTGCTCCTCTTCTTGGTCATTATCTAATTCATCCTCCATGAGAGAAAGTTGTCCTTCATTTGATGCAGCATTCAAGTGTAAGAATTCCATATGTTTCTGCTTCCTTTCAACGCGAAGTGATCCCTTTAATGACCGTTCACCTTTTATTTTCAGTTTATTCATTTCAGCAGATATTTGTGCAAGTTTATCCACCTCAGAGGAAAAATCTATTATAACCTTGTCCACCACGTCGTTCTGCACAACATCTCTACCAGCTTTGGCGCGTAAATATGTCAGCTGCGTGAGTTCTCGTTGCTTATCGATGTCTTCAAGGCTTTCCAGTTCTTCACAACGAAATTTTGTTTTTCTATGTGCTATGCAGCGTGGTTCCGTTTCCGCATAAGTACGCATGTTCTTCATTTGCAGGAGGATTTCCGAGTCTCGCATGCGTGTTATATCCCTCTTTTGCCAAATTAGTTCCAATTTATTGTGATCCTTTGTTCGTTTAGGCTCATGCTGCTTGTTCACTGTCATTTGGCCGCAAAGTTCTTTCAAAAGCAAAAAATGCGCATGCCGATTGTTGTCCTTGATTTCAGGTCTTCCCTTACCATTTTCTTTATCCCCGATTTTTCTATGTGTTCTACCTGCTCTTTCTTCTCTACTCTTCCGTTTGCTTATGACACTTTCTTTCCTTTGCACTTTCTTCATGAGCTCCCCTGTGACACGACGGTGCTCCGCGTCAATCATGTTTCCGCAAAGTGATACTCTCGATTTAGGTCCATAACCTGCACTCAGCGCAGTTTCCAATTCATGGTCTTCCTTCTGTTGAAATATACCTCCGCTGCATGGCGCACCGACGGCTATGATATTTGACCGTATTTTTATGCGCGACGTTTCGTTGAAGTTTTTTTTTTGCTAAACTTACCATCCTCACCGCCGGCTATGCGTTCATTGTATTTACTTTGCCTTACATTTGTACCCCTATCTTTTGGGGTTTTTTGTGAGCCCCTGAAGCATGAGTCGCTTATGGTCTGTATGAGTCCGCGCCATTTGCTCTGCCGTGATGGGGGCTTTGCTCTGTTTTGCCTTTGTGATCTACTCGTACGTTTATCCATTGTTGCCGCAGTTGTTGAATAACTCTTATACCGTTTCTGAAGACTTTCGCGTGGTACGTCGCAAAATGGTGCCCGCTCGCCGTTTGTATCGAAGCCGTACAATGGATTTTGTGCCAACATGGCCTTTTCGTGCTCTTCCAACAAACTGAGAAACTCTGGGGAGATGTGCTTAAAACTCTTCGGGTCCATGAGTCGCTGTTCACCATCTCGTATGGATCGTGCTAACTGCAAATGCTGATGCGGTTGGTACGACTCACGAGTCGAGATGCCAAACATTTTGCATTTCTCGCTTAAATTCGCTCCCATGTTCTGCTCACGCTGACACTCATACCACGTAGTAGCCGTATCCGGTACATAGATACTCGACTTCTTCGCGGCAGACCACAAACTGTCGGTGATCTCATTGCAATCAGTGCGACAAGGAACATTGGTGCGACCCAGCTGCTGCAAACCCATTTGCTGGTTCAAACGTATGGCCTGATTGGTGGCATCAGGCATGGCGTTATTGTTGATACTGTTGATAAAAGCGCTATAGTTCGAGGGGCATAAGTAGTCTTTTTCCGCTTGTTGTTGTTTCACTCGTAATTGCTCCTGTTGCGCTTGATATTTATTAAAGGTTGGCTGGTTTTTGTTTGTGAAGAGGTCTGGTCCATAATAGTTACCGCAACGTGAAGCTGCCAAAATTTGCGACGTTAAGTAGCGATAACAGTTGGTATTACCGAAATTCATGTTGTTGAGTTAATGATATTTGTACATGGGAGACCGAAACATTTACTATATATATGTACACGTAATAGTGAAGATTTAGTTAGTTTTTCTTAAATTTTTTTTTTTTTTAATTTTTTCCGGAAATGGAAAACGTTTAATCTACGAAAATTTTTATTTGAAAGTGATAAATTTTGAGTTGTGCTTTGAGAGATCGAAATACTGAAAACAGAATTTGAAAGTACTCACATGTGCTGGATAATTGCGACATTGTCGTGTTGATGTAATATGATTTTTCCAATTGATTGTATGCTTACTTAGGCGATTTGCTTGCTTGAAACTAAAGAAAGCTAAAAGGTTTCGTAGATAATGTTTTTGAAGAAATGGAAAATAGTTCATTCCAATTGAGTGAACTGTATTTCTAGAGGAATCTCGTTTTTTTCTCACAGACATCTCATAGAATCTCTCTCAGCTAATTCCAGGAAATAACCTTTTTTTCAGCACATGCTATATAAAATGTTTATTGTATAAACCTTTGGTGAATTTCAGACATGCTTGCCTAACGAACGAAATGAATGACTACATATTGTTTTCTTCCCACTTGCAGAATTGTTTCCGCCATACAGGCCACATTCTCATTTCTGGTGGGTTTCATCGTATGCAAGTCCACATGCAGCAAATCGTTCGTGTATGCATCACATTTTCTAATGGAGGCATATGGCTGGTTCGGCACCGCTTACTTTATGTACGACATTTGGTCAATGTACAAAGTGCACACACAGAAAATCGCTGACAAATTGAAGCTGATGCGATTGAATGCAGCCACCACAGGTGCAAATTCATCGAATGGCGTCAATATCGTCAATGACGTTGCACTAAAGACTAACACCAACGGAGTGGTCACTGGTGGCGGTGGCGGTGACAGTGGTGACGAGTCCCCGGTACGTGTGTCCGCCCAGCAACGCGAAAACGATGATATCTACGATTACGATGGTGAATGCGTGCAAATACCGAAGGATGGCAAATGGGATTTCTTCAAATATGTTATTACGCATCCAGTGATGATGGTACATCATGTTTTCATTGGCACTTTTGGCCTGCTTGTCGTAACGGTGAGTGTGTTGTACACTCAATTTTTCAGACTCTCATATTAATATTTAATATTTTCCTTCATTTAGTACATACGGGGCGGCGGCCACTGCATCTACAGTTACATGTTTATGATGGAGTTCTCCACACCATTTGTTTCGATGCGCAGCATATTAAGTACCATGCGTTTGAAGGATTCGCGCGCTTACATCATAAACGGTCTGCTAATGTTGGGCTCTTTCTTTGCGTTTCGTGTCGTTATGTGGCCATATGTGATGTACCGTTATAGCGTGGCTATAAATGTGAACTTCTGGCAGGTAAGAAAAGTCGAGAAGCGTCTATTTTTGCTTTTTCTGTAGGTGGAACCTAGTAAATTTGAGAAAATTTGATTTCTCGTCAAACTCATGAAGGGAAAGATCACTGCTACGAAGGCTAAATGCAGTATTAGGCTTTGTTGAAATCTCAAAGTGGTACGCATGCCTTCATATACATGATTTCAATAGCCGATTCTCAAAAAACCAGCGATTTCCCTTGCTTGAGTTAAGAGCACCTTATCTAAATATAAGTTGAACATAGGATGCATAAACATACATAAATACATACTTTCGTTTTATCTAAGGTTTCTCTATTCTATTTTTCTCTTCTCCTATGATTTACTTGACTTTACTTCCTTCCAGGCATTGACCACTTTACCACGGGGTTGTATTATTAGTATTATGATACTCTTCCTACCTCAGTTGTATTGGTTCTTTTTGATGGTAAAAGGTGCATTAAAGGTGAGTAGAAAAGCCTAAAACACCAATTGAAACAATCTCTTAATTACTTTTTAAACTCAAAAAATTTTTTTTTTTCGTTCTACAGGTCTTTTTAACGCCCGTACAAAAGGATGCTGCACCCAAAAAACTCAGGCAATCGAAAAATAATAATCTCTCACCGGTAACACCAAACGCTGAACACGACTTTAGTCAAATTTGTGAAAATGACACCAACAAGGCTGGCGCCAAACCGTCAGCACCAGTCCACCTGCAAGCATTAGATACTAATAATGGTAAAATTTAGGTAGTCCTACAAACAAGTTGAATTTTATGAGCATGGGAAAAGCAGTTAATCTCCAGAATAGTGCACAAATTGGTATGAAAATTCTTCTAAGTGACAAGGCGCCATACGCTACATACTAAATTTACGTTAACTGCTTTGCTGCGCAGTTCAATTACGTTTGTGCAAATTGAGTTTGTGATTGATATACTTATACATACCAACATTGTACGGCACAATTTACTGCTTAGCTAACAATTTATGTAAAATGAATTAAGTGACGATTAACTTTCAACTAACCCGTATGCATTTCAAGAGTCCTCTGCTATTGTTTATTTTACGTGCTGCTGGACAAGCCACAAAATAACATTCAAAGCAGAGTTAACGTATTAACTTTTATACAAACTGTTTAAATTAGAAAGAGAGCTGTGACTCCAAAATATTAAAAAATATTATTTGGAACGATTGTCTTCTTGTATGTTCTTCTACTTATTGCAGTATATGTATAGGTGTATTTGTGTAATTGTACGTACGTAAAATCTATTTATTTACACAGAATCATTTACAACAAAGAAATTACTTTTAAAAAATTACTAATATACAAGAAATTTACCACGTAGCAGCTTACATATTTGTAAATGTATAAAAAAAGAACAAATAGCTATTATTAAAAATAATTTAAGTCATGTAACATGTAAAGTTTTAGTGAATGCAGTACAACTAATTTTTTTTAATAATTTTTTTCTTGAGTTCCTTTAATTACTAACATATATAAAGAAAAAAACAATTTGTGTACATGAGTATTTATTAATGATATAATTGCATTTGTATGCATAACTTGCCCACATAATTAATAAACATATGTATGTATAATAGATGTGTATTTAAATAAAAAATATTCAATTTATAAGCATTTAACGAGCTTCAACAAAAAAAAGAAAAATTGTAGAAAAATCAAAGCAAACCAAAACAAACAAATATTGTATGTGGTGAAACATTCAAGTTCTCGGATTTTGCTGTACTTTAAGTGATGCATTGTAATGAGATAAAATGTTTTTGTGTTGTGAAAATTAAAATATACGAAAGGTATATGTAAATGTACACTAGCAAAATTCACACAATTTCTGTGCTTAATGTTATCATGTGTGCAAAAAAAATAAAGAATAATAAATTGCGTGGCAATTCCGGGTATTTCACTTTAGCATTTTGGGTGAAGAATCAATTGCAAAAGAGGTACCAAACGCCTATACCGTTACAACCATTTTAATTTTTAATAAATGTGGTTCACCGTTTATTTGATGCCATTACTTTATTAACGACTGGACAAGTGAGGTTGAAAACGCACAAATTTTGAAAATATTTAAGTTGTAGCAAATCACCAGTGCTCCTGGAAATTTTGTTATATAATGTCAGCTGATTTTCGGATATTTGTGCCAGAAGTAACCGCAATTGAGAGGAAGTAGCTGCTGCAGGTGGTTGCACAATTAAATAAGCTTTCTTTAACAAAATTAAACTAAAAACTAATCTATAGGGGTCAAGGCTGCACTTTTCACATACTCATATTTATATTTGCAGGCCTAATGCGAACTTTATTATTTGCGAAGTTTTTTAATATCTGAACAAACCCGGGCGTAAAAAGGGTAATTTCCTGGCGTAAAAAGTATCCACACACAACAACAAACAAAACGCATATGTACCACAAAGTGGAGTGTTGGGCATGAGCCACAAGTGTGTGGATATTTCGAGGCGAACCAAAGCGATACGAAATAAAATGTGCAACTCTCATCTTTTCATGTTTGATTTTTATTACATATTTGTTTTAATTCTATTATTTTTCAAAAGAGATCAAAATACATATTAGAAATATATTTAAAATGAAAATAACAAAGCACGAAATATTTAACTACCCCATGTTTGCTTCGCTTTGGCATCAAAACATGAACTGTCAAACAAAGCGAGGGAAGTTGTATACAAATTAGTCTTAAAGAAAACAAAAATGTGGATAAGATAATGAACACAGTGTTCTGAAAAAAGAAATTGCATTTAATTGTTTATATCCATAAAGAAAAATAGCTTTTCTTATTAAAGTACGGATGTTTCAAAATAAAATCGAAATTTAATTAACACGTGAACTTAGTTTAGTCGCACACCAATCCATCAACGTGTGGAAAACATTATTCGTCAAGATGGTAGCACGTGCATAAAGGTAACTTTAATGCTCGGCAACTCTGTGGCTCAGTTGATTTCGGAATCTCGGCAAGTACGGAATAAAAAAATTGTGCGAGTTGTGTGAATTGTGCGTTGCCTCATTTACGAATATAATTTCCGGATCGTTGTGAAAAAAAAAATATTATAATAGTTTTGTACATTGTAACGTGTCCGGCGAAATCGCATATTAACAAAAATGGTGAGTAAAAGTGGTATTTGTTCGTCACACTAGTTGTATTTGTGGTTCATAAATGTTAATTTATGTTAATTTATGAACCAAGCACACGCTGTTCTATTCTGCAACGGGTGCTGCGCTGCCGAGGCAGCTAATCAGCCAAATCAAGTCATCGTGTTATTACGCCTCAGTGGTGTTGCTGGTAGTGCCTTAACTCTTGTTCCATGTACTTGTTGTTAATTTGTTGGCGAACGCTAGAAAAGATTTGTGTAAATCATGAAATCTTCAAAATTTGTTTGCCTCTTGAAAACAGCGCCTGCTGATTATTTCGTAATTTTTTTCATATAGTGCCCTGGATGCTCACTGCTGTTTTGTGTTTTCGCATCTTTTGCATAATTTACTACTGTTTGAATTGTGTGCATAACCAAGGTGTCAGAATATATTGGTTCTTTAGCGCGGTCATAATGTGTCGATTGCATGAAATTGTGTAAGTTGAAAATCAACTATTACAATGATTATTTTGCATTGCTTTAGTAGACATTCGTTTTTGTTTTTTCCTCTCTGCACGTTGTTATGTCGTCGTTTCATCCAGTCGCTTACCTTCGTTTGTTCTTTTCTTCTGTTTTGTTCTTTAGTAATTCGTTGCGCTGTTCATCTCGTATTTTCCTTCGTTATTGCGTTTTTATAAAGATAACCAACAAATGGTATGGTCATCTCTTTTTGGCACATCCGATCGAATGGGTTATTGACCAGCTGTTTTGAATGTTCAGTTGCGAATTTGTGCAGTGTTGTGTAGGGACAATTTGCAATTATTTTTTGGGGATTTTTGAAAATTCAAAATCTGATTTTTCTTAGAGAAAAATTGCGTTTTATTTTTTTCGAAAAAGTATTTGAGAAATGATTTGAATTAATTTTGCTTTTTACTGATTGCTTTAGTATTTTACAAAATTTAAAAATAAAATCAGTGATCTATTTAATTTTTTCGTGAATGTCATGAGACAGAAACGATAATAGGGAGTGATATGTAACCATTTAATTTCACTATTTTAAAATATTATAAAATGAGGAAAGTTTAGAAAGCATTGAGATATAATATTTTTTCTTTACACGTAAACGAAACTTGTAATTTTCCGATTGTTGAAATCGGTTCTGCATTCTATTGTCTGGGAAATTAAATTGGCTAGAATTTAGTCTGAATTAAAAAACAAAAAATTTATCTAAAAGCAATAAGTTTTTAAGAAATTTTAAATTTAAATTGAGAATAATAAAAAGTCTTTATAATTAATTATTAGCTTAGTATGTAGAATGTGAAGCATAGAAATGAAATTAGACTAGGAAGCGTGGTTCCTATTATTGTTTATGGTTATTGGCATACGTTTTGACAACTAATAGGATTTCTGATTCTGTTTGTATTAATTTAAAGGATTTTTATTTATATATTTCTGGCAACACTGGCCGCGGGACTTTCCCGCTTTAAATATGTCAAATGATGAGGTTTTGATTGTACCGGCTATTTTTATTTTAAGCGCTTTAGTATGCGTACGTAGTAGTATGTATTAACATTTCATTATACAATTCCAGAAATTCGTATGCCTTTTTATAGCAACCTTAATTTAGTAAAGTTAATTACAAGTGTTGTAAGTCTTGTAAGCCCCAAAGGACCGTATTTTTATTGTGCGCGTATATATGTGCATAGACATAAATGTAAGTAAATATAAATATATATACGCTCACTCTCAAACTACCCTATCGAAAGTGGCTGTACGAGCTTTCTGTTTGGCTCTGCAGCTTGATATTTCGTGAATATAAAATGTCATGTGTGCAAGTTTCATACAACAACATGCCAGTTTGACAGCGCATGCGCGGGCGCACCACCCTCATCAGGGCAACGGCTCAGCGTCGCATATCCTGCGAATGTATAGAACAAAAGTAACAACTACTAGTGTGTATATTTATAAAGTGGTGGCAATTGCACTTAATATATGTGTGTATATCTTTGCTTATCAATTTTTTTTCCTTACATTTTCTTCTAATTCGCATTTTTTCACAGTGTCCAATTTGAATCTGTAAACATGTGTTGATTTTTTCCGTTTTTGTTTTGCTCGCACTTTTTTACTTAGAATATTATACATTTTACGCCTCATTTCGTGTCATTTTTTCTTATTTTTTCGTTCCGCCAAAGGCAGCCATGTACATGTTCGTGCTTTATCGGCATTTTCTGTTTTTATTTTTATTTTCGTATATGCTGCAGCATCAGCAAGAGAAATTGGGAATATATGCATGCGTATCCTGGAAACTATCCTTTTTTATTTTCATGCAACACACATGCAAAGTAATATCAATATGTATGTGTGTATAGTTTATGGGGCATTTGTATATGGGACACGGTACATTTGGTGGCGGAAATGCGCCCCTTTTGTGTTATTCTAACTCATTTTTTTTTTCCTTATTTGTTAGATTTTTTCTGCTTGCTTTATTTTTTCTCATTCATTTGCTGAGCGAGTATTCTCATTGTTTGGTTTGCTGCCTTCTTTTTGCAAGGTCGTTCGCTCTTGGTTTTGTGTTTATATGCTTATCGGTCAAGGAGCTGGAGGTCCTATTCAGTAATACTTTCTTTTTATTATTTTTTTTCGCTATTTTCATGCACTTAGGGTGAATTTATGGCAATATTTGCTTCTTGGGCTAGGTTATAATCTCATTAGTGGAGGTGAGGATGTGTCTTGGTACTGGAAAATATTGTATTCGGACTTCCATATTTGAAAACGTTCAAAATGGATTTATTTCGATGTTGAAAATACATTGATTTGAATAGTTGCTTTAATTATGTGGAAAAGAAAAAATATAAAAAAATAAAAAAAAAAATCATTTAAGCTTCGAAACACTGTGTTTTTGGAGGTTATGTCAATTTTTTCTTTTTTGAAGTTCCTTTAGTTTCATATAACAGAAAACAACAGATGGGTGGGTGGACTTTCAAACAAGCTAAAAATAATTCCAAACGATTGGTTGAACAGTTATCAAATATCTGCGGTCCAGAATCAGTTTAGAAACTTCTTATCCTGTTGAAGCCACACAGGCGCTTCTCTATGCACATATAGTATTTTCTAAAGAATTTGTTAAAAATTGGTAGAGCAATACGCGTCCTACGAAGAATGCCATGTAAATCAAAACAGCGCACTCTGGGTTAATAAAAAGGTGGGTTGGGACAGCTTGAAGTTCTGTTTTAGAAAATGGATAAAAGAGGGACCCGAGTGGAGTTGCAAGCTCTCCACAATCATGCTAGTAGCTTTGCAAAATTTTGTTGCAATCCAGACCTACATATATACCTTCGCTGCAATAGTTTTTCAGCCTACGGAATACTGTGCATTGATGTGTGAAAGCGCTATACCGGACGTTGTGAAGACTGGTACCGAACTGATTGGAGGTGCGTGTTTGTGTGGATGTGAATTTATGTGGAACTTTCTACATCGACATCTTTCTGAACCAGCTCTCCCTGGAGCTGTGTGCACTTAGATCGAGTACTAGGCCTCAGCGACCAGTTCTACCTACTCTGAAAATTCGACAGAGCTCCAATAATTGTTTATATTGCGGCTGATAGCAGTTGTTAGCGCATTCGTTAGTAGTTATGGCTGCTGGAGTGTATTTATTTGAACCACTGAAGTTGGCGGTGGTGAGCATAGTTATTGAGTATTGCTCGCTAATTGAGGCACTACTATGTGCCCCCAGCTTGTTGTTGTAACCGTCTCGCTACTTGCAACTATTTTGTGCTATTCAAAAGCCTACAGTTTGCACACACATACATACTCACCAACCCATGCAACTGATGGTTTTCCTACATAAATCCAACCATCGGTGAATATTTCATCTGTTCCAGCCGCCGCCTACCCGCTTGCCGAGCGTCTCTCCGCACATTATATACCAGCTGTGGTGCTTTATAGCCGGCACTGGCTTGCCTCCTTTCCAACCGTCAACCACCGCCTACCGCCCACCGCCCAGCACGCAACGCTCTGTTCTGTTATATGCTTCAACGTTTGCTTTGTTTTTGTTCATCGACTCTTTACTCTTGTTGCTGTTGCTGTTGTATTATATCCTATCGAAAGGGTTGTTACGCTCATTTGACGACTCTTTCCTTGCTCGCTTTTGCGCGACGGTGCCACTGCCACTGTGTGCGTTGATATCCTCCGTTGTTCCTGTGCCACAGCAATTACAACAACTACTACCCAACAGCAGTAGCGAAGTGAATGGTGCGCTTCAAAATGAAATTTTGTTAAGCTTGTCGAGAGTGTGTGACCCGGTCGTCCATAGACGCAGCGCCAGTTTATGAGTACGTTAGTTGCTGTGAAGACGTCAGTAGTTTGCCGCTCCCAACAAAACGCAACAGCCGAAAGTCCCAGTGTGACAGCGAAGTGAAGAGTGCATCCAGTATTTGGTGTTAATAAAAAGTGTGTTAAATTTAAATCGCTTCTTACTGATTTTTTTTTACTTAACTAGGTATGGGCCTGAAATCTCTAGTTTCCTCAAAACGCGCTTCCGCGTCCAAATGTCTTCAATTCGTCGATTTTATGCACGCCGCTGAATTGCTATCGATTTTTGAGGTGGCAACATTTGCACAAGAATACACAACACTCACTACTTATATAGCTATATTAACGCATTAACTTTGACTATAACTTTGCTGGGGGTCTGCGGCTGTAGATTCAGCGTTCTTTTGGAACAAAGAAATTTTCGTTTCAGGCGATAAGAAAATGCACTAAAGATAATTTGGGCCACAAAATTAAATTTGTAAGAGATTTATGTGGAAAAGTTAAAACAAAATGAGATAAGAAATGTGTCTTCGTTATTATATGAAAACCGTTATTAAACTATTGTTGGTCGGAGTGAGTTAAGTATCAAGAAAACAGTGTGTCATTCTACTAAAATCTCTTCATTTAAGCATAATCGAAAATATGTTTTAAAACATCTTCCTATTATTATTTCTATAAAGACCTAGACGCTTAGAGGCTAAATTGCTTGCTCAGAGTTCAGACTTTATTTGAACTGCTAAATATCTTTGTTAAGTTTTACAAAGTTTTAGCCCCCGGTGAGGACTACTTTTTCAATATTTGTCGCGGAAAATGATAAATTAAGAGATCTGTTTAAACAGAATTAGGCTCAGAAACTTCGGTATCTTAGATCTTGACATAGACAGTTCTTAGTTAGATTTAAATCAACGGCGTTTCGGTTACGTGGACTCGTTCGTTCTAGCAACCAACCTAAAGTTTAAATTTGACTACACAAACTTCATTTATGTTGTTGTTGAAGTCCTCCTTCATTCAATTCTGTTTAGTTTGTGGACTTCTGTAAATATGTGGGTAAGCCCTTTGTTTTTTTTTCTAAAGACCACTTGCCTTGTGAAGGCATTAAATCGTTCGTTCTGTCTTTCTTTAGATGGTTTGGCACCATATAACTGTTCTTACATATATCTTAAACAGCTTATTTGCATTATTCGTTTTGAAATCACTAACTTTTCTTCTTTTTTTTTTATTTATATTTCTTACTTTCAGGCTTCATTGAAAAAGTCCATTGAATTTAACGACGATGTCGATTTAGATGATGAGGATTCTTGCTCCGACTTCGATGATGATGAAGATCCAGATAAAATAGAAGTGCCAGGTGAGTTGATTTGATTGTTTTTGAAGCTAGTTTGTAATTCTTAACCGGTTTAAGAACTATTGAGTCTGAATAATTTAATTTGGAGATTACACAACTGCTATAAAATTTCAAAATTATATTGTAATGTTATTTAAACGGTTAAGGTTGTATCTTCGAATGTCCGTAATGCAGCAATAATCGCTATTTACGCCGAGATATAACATAATTTTTTCGATGATATCTGTCGTTTATATCGAGGGTCTTGTTACCAAATCTGTCTACTTTCTTGAAAAATGAATCTCTGGTACCTGGTGAAATCTGGTATCGTTGGTTGGTTGTACGGGGAGGTCGTAATCGTACTTTAGAGGCTGAAGCATGAGATATTCTCAAACAGCGTCGACTTGATGTCATATTCCTCCTTTTTCGAATTAATAAGGCATATTTTGCATAGTAAATTTTTATTTTTAACCATTTACCTGGATCCTGCAGTCCTAAGCGCCCTTGTGGTACATGCCAAACTGTTGTTCTGAGTGGCAATCTCGATCCAACCTCTCCATGAAGAATACTTTAAGTCGTATTTACACTTACGGACCAGCTAAATAGACGTGCAAAAGTACAAACGTGTCGTAGATAATAACAGACCATCGAATATCCTGGACCCAAGTGAGATCCTCTTCTACTACTGCCGGCATTCTGCTTAATACTACGAAATATTTCTCACCCAAACTTCTAGCTCCTTTTGCATGGTCCTGAATGTTTGTGATATCTGCATTTTCCCCACTCTACTACACCTTCAGCCACCACTTTGTTGAGAACTTTACGTTTAATTACTACAAATTTGACGCCCTGACACAGCTACAATTCATTTCCAAATTAAATTCTTTAAATACGCCAAAGTAAGACTCATTCGCCTCGCACACACACTCACGCAAAGAATCCGCTCACTTGCATATCAACCCAAATATTTATCTGTTGAACCCAAGCAGTTAGCTTATTTATGCCAACCAGCAGCTAACCACCCATTGAAACACATTGGACTGTGGATATGTGGCAGATTGAAGGCTCCCGACACACTCAGCTGCCACAGTGGCTTTATTTAAAATTTTCACGCAGACTACATTCACGAATTTAAACGCCAACATCACCAACAACCCCTCGTTATAACAACTACAACAAGAACAATACAACTAATACAGAATAGTCCAAAAATTCCCCCGACCACTGGCAAGAGGTTTTCAAAAAAGAGCTCTACAAACAGCACACAACAGTTTCATTCAAGTGAAGATGGGCACTAGAGCGCAATGAACGCATGACACACGAGGCTATCGAGCGATGCGATGCGGGAAGGCAGGTGGGCAGGGAGTTGTTGATGGAATGAATGTTGGCATGAAGTGTGTCCTGTGAGTCGGGCGAGTGCGTCAGTCGAATATTTGCTTCAGTCGTTAGTTTTGGGCTAGCAGTTTTCAACTTGCTAACAAAATGCAAAAACTTACAAAGTCGAAAGTTTTCCTGCTTTGCCCTTTAAGCGCCACGCACATACACGCACGGCTGGTTTTTGTCGCTACGCACTGTTGTGTAGAACTTGTGCCTTCCACGTCGATATTGTTTCAAAAATCAACTCGAAAAATGTGCGTGTGTGAACAAAGGCCTCCATACCTCTTCTCGTGTTGTTCCGTTATGCGTTCCTCTGTCGCGTTCTCCGAATTCTTTTGCTCCGCTCCTCTATTGTAACTGTTTTTTCATGTTGTCAAAATTTTGTGCACAAAAACTCTATGCCCCTTCCCCTAGCTCCACTCAATCACGCAACCACACACATTATTTGTATTTTTGGCTAACCTCAACTCGTGTGTATAACCGTATGCCAGTTCGTTGTTGCAGCTCATATTTGCATTTGTACGTGTGTTAGCATTTCATACTTCGTTAGAATTTTGTGATAGTTTGACATTGTGCATTCCTGACCCCACAACCGGGTTGTTTACATAGTGTGTAGTGCTCTTTTGGTAAGGCTATGGGATCCGTGTGCATATGTTTGCAGAAATTTATTGAGAATTTGTTATTCCAGTGGTTAATTTTATCAAGGGATTATTCATGCCTGTAACTAAAACATTTTTATCGGGTTTACTTAACGGTCTTACGTCCAAATTTGTCCAGTCTTACGAAAATTTGTTGAAATTGATAGGTCTCTGAACTTATTGTCTATAGTTGGCTAGAGCCGATATACAACGAGTTCGTTCATAACAGAATAAAGAATATGTGGGAAGTTTAAAGGTCGCTGTAATCAGAGTTGCATGTCTCCTCAAATATCTTATACTGCTAGAGTATGAGCTGCAAGCAGGATAATAATTTTGAAGCCGAGTTAGGAATTTATAGAAGGTAAAACGTAACACATCTCTTATTTATTTCAGTATAAACATTTTGGGGATTATCTTTATGACTTCAAAGACCTCTGCAGATATTTAGTGTTTACGAACCGGAGGATTGTAACTCTTAGCCCAGACTGGTAAAAGGGGGTAAAAGCTCTCCGCAGTGATTTCGGCTGTGTGAGAGATTCCATTACGGAACATTTATTCCGATTGTGTATAGTGGACTGTCTTGGAACAATTTCTAGACACAGCGTCATACCTGTTAAGAAAGTTTATAAAGAAAATGTCATTTTACAACGCTTCCCTCAGCTCTACACTTGGCTGATGAAGGGTTGTAATTTTCAATTCTCACTGAATGACTGAGTTTGACTTCCATCGCAACTTTCTGGCCTTTTAAGCTGAGGTAAGAAGGGGAAGAGTTATAGTTTACTAGGGGATTAGTTACTTATTATAGGGGAATAGTTTACGACTATTTTCGTTTAAGATAACTTCCTCTTTACTCCTCCTCCTCCTAATTAACTACATTTCTGAAGTTCTGAAAATTGAAAATATATG
The DNA here is from genome assembly GCA_021498325.1 of Bactrocera minax. Lineage (NCBI taxonomy): Eukaryota > Metazoa > Arthropoda > Insecta > Diptera > Tephritidae > Bactrocera > Bactrocera minax. The sequence goes on from JAKEEE010000032.1 coordinate 1,908,111, forward strand.
TATTCATTCATTATGCATAATTCTGGGACCCAGTTATAAGTTTTCATCAATTATTTCCTTCCTGCATGAAGCTTCAGATTTACATATACTGTTCCCAGCCGCGGCGCAGTTGCCTGCAATTGCAGCTTCGACTCCCAATTTGCCTTCTCTCGTTCCTTCTCTCTCACTCCATTGGTATCCATCTCCTCGACTTCCTTCAATAATTTGCGTAGTGCTTTATATCCGAAACACGCTGCACTTCTGTACTTGGTTTCTACGCGCGCGCGTGTGTGTGTGTGTGTGTGCGTGTGGGTGTCCACAATGCATGAGTATGTGTGCATGTATTGTTTTGCATTCACGCAGTTGTCCATCGAATTGTTATGCCAGGTCGAGTGACTTTGTTGCTGTTGCAGTAACCGTTGTTATTGGCCAAGGCATTGCTCATGCCACCAATGGGCGAACGTGTTGCTCACAGCTAGCTCTTCGCTCTGACAGCTTTTAGGCTGCAATACGCACCGTTCGTCAGCCGTGCGGCCGGCCAATACATTTGCAATTTATTTCGTGCATGCCTGTGCGTGTGTGCGCATATATATTGGTTTGATTGCATTTACTATTGAAAATCAGTGGAATTTCGGTGCTGTACACTCGCACCCCGCTGATGGTTACATAACTCAAGCCTTGGACCAATACACAAACACGCATATAGTGTTTCGAGTTTGTCGGTAGGCTTGTCATTCGATATATTTGCACACCTGCTGCTAGTTTGGTTTAGCCAACGCCTCGGTGTACTCAGCTACTTACACACATTATAATTATAGTGCAGAACTTGGTAACCCGCACACTTCCTTGCTTCTTCTAGAGGTTTGAGTTGTTATCAGAAGTTTGGTATACCCATGTATTGGAGCTCCCTGCTGTTTGTTTTTCCCCAGCACTCCTTTTACACTTACTACGGGCAGGTAAGCAACTAGGCAGGTAGGCAGGTCCGTTCAACCTTCTTGCATGTAGGAGTCGAAGTTGAAGAGGTGGGGCGAGAATAACGTTTACTTTGCAGGTGTGTGACTTTGCTAGTTTGCGGTCAGTGGTGGTTGGTCATCCCCTATACCTTCCCATATACTGAGAAAAAATGGAAATGAAACCAGGTGTTGGCTAAGGCCGTTTCTCTGCACATCTCAGCGCATTTTCCGAGGAATCCTTATGATAGTAACGATAAGACAGAAGTGATGGGTATATTTGAAGTTCTAGAAAAGATTCTACAGTATAAAGCTTGAACAAATTTAAAGAGGACAGCAAGTACTACGAAGACAGTAGATACTTCGAGTAAGAGCTTCAAATCGTAATTTAGATAGCCGTTTAGGTCAACCGAAGGAAGTACTCGGGCGGTTTGTTGTGGCAAATCCAAGAGCTGTGTTTTGAGATAGACTTAAAGGCTTATTCCTTATTAGTTCTTAGACTTTTTAGTCGACTTTGGATTACATTACTATGAGTGTCAATTAAATCATACTTCAACAGTTCTTGCAAACGGCGTTTAATCTTCTCATATTCCTGTCCAGCTTTAAATTTTGTCAGTGCGAATTTTCTGTAAATGTAACAGCTTAAAATCCCCCATCCTCTTAAGTAACCCATACATTCCTTCAACAAAAATATAACCCAATAATTACAGTCAACCAACCAACCAACCGCACGAACACTTTTACTTTCAAACCGAATTTCCCACGCCCGTCTATCACACGCTCGCTCTACACCGACCATTTGTCACGAAATGTGTGGAAATACAACAACAACTGCAGACATTCTCAAACAAAAAACACTTTCGTTTTCATTGAAGGATATTTTCCTAAAGTAATTAACTCCTTCCTTCAAATGACCACTAGCTTACGTTACACGCACGCACGCGCCTACAAAGACGGCGACGGTCGAGTGTGTCTCAGTAAATTGGCCGCAAAATGTACTTAAGTCACTCAGCTGTAAGAAATGTAAATATAAAACACTTGTAGGCATTTAAAATGTAAATTCTAGGCCACACAAAAAATATGTAGTTGTGGTTCTATGTTTATGCCATATCGTGTCATGCCATGTCGTCCTTGTGAGCATTACTTGGGCACTTCAGATGACCTAAGTGACCGTTGTCTGGCCGAAAATTAGCAAATTTTACCAATTCCTTAAACTGCCAGCCGGTTTACATCTGCATCCTGCCTGTATCCTGTCAGCATTTATTGCCTTGTCTTGCGACTGCATGGATACGTGTATCCTTCCTGTCTTTCCTGCGTGTTCTTGCCAGTTTCATTCCTGTTTTCTCCTGCAGAATGGCTAAGGCATGGCCTACTGCTTGTTTAGACTTTGTAATCCATGCAGTTTGTGCATTTCCTTCGTCCTTTTCTTAGTCGCACATTCATACGTGCTTAAGTGTATGACTTTTTGGGCAGCACAAGTGCTTATTTGGAATGTTTTCCAATTTATCTCAATTTGCTACACTTGTTCACCAACATATTGACCACTGTTTTGTTTGCATAATCACTGTTGTCCTGCGTGTAATATCCTGTTTACCAATTTCACTAGTGTTTAGGTAAAACAGTGAGTTCTCTTCGGCTAGATGAGAATGTAGTCCAATGTGTCTAGCTTGCGTCTTCGTTGTTTTAATTGCCTTTAATGTGTATTTAATGTTCTGCTTGGACTTGGGAAATTGTGTAAATTTGTAGTTCGTAATCTCTTTAAGGTTTTAAGATTTTAAGATTTTAGTTTAAATACGAAGATATGCTAAGCTATTCACACGCAGTCCCTAGTCAACTTGTTGAGCAAGTCTCATTTGAGATGATGACTAAAATAATGACGCAAAATATTCAATAGCAAGGAATGTAGGACTTTGGAGCCTTGAACGCTTACGGCCCAAACCGTTTTAGAGAGCTTCTAATGTCTTACTTGTAAGTAGAAAAGAAAACCCATATCTCGAGATCATATTTTGGAAAGGACAGTAGTTTCTACATCATAAATGTCTCCTACTTATCGATTACCTTCTCTGTTAATAAAGGAGTTTAAGCTCATCCTTATTTTGATACCTTCCTAAATTTAATTTAAACAATCGGTGTCAACTAATGTAAATTTCGTAGATTTTACTTCTGTTTGGGGAAGGTCACAGGCCACGGGACGCTGATTCTCGTTCATACTCAGTTTTTAATGACCGGTGATAAAATATTGTCAAAAATAGCAAGTAGCAAGCAAAGCAACGTTGTTGTATTTTGGGCGGATGAACATAACTGCATTCCATGAGCAGTTCCCAAAGATCTCATTTTTGTCTATAGTGTTTCCCAATAGGTTGGTTAAGTGCTGCAGGAGTATTTTTTCCATTGCTGTTTGTGAGCTTGTGTGGAAGCGGCGTTTCGAAATGCTTTAAACTGCTTAATAAGAGGCGCAGGTCTTCCAAACCCCTCTTGCTATAATTTTTTGGCTTATCACGAGCCGGCCAAGGGCACAAGATCCACCTAACTACAGTTTCGAGCTTGTCTAAAGCAAACCATACTGCATTTCCCTGATTCCCTGAAGATAATTATCTTAATTAGTAATTTCTAAGCTGCCTTCCTTTTGGTTTGTATTGCAGAATTATTTGCATTGTATTGCAGCAATGAGCTATGCCGACCGCTGACCACACAATATCTCCGTTCGACAACAGCAAAGCAAATTAATGCACCCATACCAGAGCAGTTGCAGTCAAACAAGTCTTATTCCGATAATATAATATTTGGTTACTAAAAATCGTCAATAATTCATGGCTTGCATAGTTTCGGCATGACAACCGAAATTCAAATATGGAATCCGAAATGTAATATTCAATAGAAACCACTCACATTTGCTGGCAACGGCGCATCGGAACGGGTGGGCAAGGAAGGCGACGGAAGTACAGTTGGATGGGCGTTATCAAATAATTATAATTATGTTTATAATGTCTTCAGCAGCAAATGCATTTGCGTCAGCCGCAGATATTGCGCAGCCAAGGATAACGGAAAAGGAGCCGAGCTGAGTCGAGCTGCGCTGTGGTGGGAGGCCATGCCAAGTGGCCGTAGGTGGAGTTTGTTGAAATTTCGGACATGGTTTGCAGCGACTGGCCTTGGCTCCTTGTGTGTGCCTCTTGAACGCAGGCCGCTGGTTAGTTTCCGCTTGTATAAGTGTACTTAACAGCAACTTACATGCATATAAGTACACGAGTAAACGCATATGCTTATGCTAATTGCATAACAAAGGCCTAATGCAATTACTTCGAAGATGGCGTAGGTGCTTGGTGCGGTTGATTGAAGTTTGCCGAGCTTGTGTTTTCTTAAGTTTCGCATATGCAATATCTTAAGTATGTACACAGTAAAGCAGCAGTTGTTTGCTTAAGTGTGATTGCTTTAGCTGAACCAAGTGGGAATGGCTGGGATTTGCAAGCGCGGATGCCAGGGCGTGGCTTGTTTGCCCGTCCGTAGGTTCGTTGGCTGGTTTGTCAATATATTGTAATCCCAAGACTAATCGCGTCAAATTTGCGCAATAAACTGGCAATAATACTAAGTACAATTTGTCGAAGTCGAGTAGAAGCTTCGACCACGTCCCGCTATCACAGTACAAAAACTGATTTGTTTCGGACATATGTGTTCCTGTAGGACCGCTTTTGACATTTGGAGTGACAGCAAGTCTACGTGGTATAGGAGAAACTTCCGAGCAAGAAGTTGTCATAAAAGCTGGTTCGAATACTTTTGCTTAACTTTAAGAAAATAAAGTCGTTGTCGCACTCTGCAGTCATTGAAAATCAATAAGATCGCAACTCGATCTACTAATATCAGGAAAAGCTAAACCACTACTTCCACTTTTCGCTTCTTATTGGTCCAGTTGTGTGAGCTCTAGTCACTTCGTCGGAGAATAAATATCTTTTTGCCAGAGTTATGGTACATTAACTTGGTATGGATATTGGGAAGCTCTACGGACGGAACATAAGTTTTCTCGGTCGTGCTGGGAGGAAATGTTTTCACTAGGCTGGAAGAGTTTAAGAAGAGTTTGAACGACCAAAAAATCGTTGGTGCGCCTTGGACCAACTCGAAAACTAACAAACTCTAATCGCGATGTAAGCCAATAGGATTGAGGTTCACGCGCCATCAGTGATGGCAGACCACTTGAAATATTATCTGAACAGTGGTATGAGAAGTCCATCTTCATTGTGACCGTACTAAACACACTTCGCATACTGCTGGCGACAAATCTTTGCAACTTATGTGAAGACAAATATTTACACAACGTGCTTTGACAAATCGCCAGCAGTTAACGACGTCGCCCCAGCAACGAAACTTCTTACGAGCCGTCTTACTTACAGTTCCCCCCTTCGTGCATTCAGCTGGCTTTTGTTTGTGTACAGGCATGTGTTTTAGCAAAGCAAATGGTATTCAACACGCTGTTGCAATAAGCCCTCGCGCACCCATCCAGCCCCGACTCCGCTCCTGAATTTCTTAGCGCGTCCCTGCCCCCCCCGCTAATGCTTGTCAACTCGTGTCGTTTGGTTTGTTTATCTTCGAAGTAGTTGTGTATGTATGTGTTGTATGCCTGATTATCCTTGATGCAAACGCAGTTCGTCTTCGCTCGACCCACACCCAGAACGCAGCACGTCTAGGTCGCAAACCGAAAATTCGTCTTCTAATTAATAATCAAGATAAACCGGTCGGTCGCTGCTATGTTTAAATTATTATCGCAATATTGCATATGAGTATGTGTACATAGTTTTATATATATATATATATATACTTGAAAATGTGCAAGCTAACGGTAAACATTTGCTAATTATTAACATTTCCAAGACACAGCCTTTCTGCGTTCGCTGTGTCTTGCACCTAACGGCAAATGCATTTCTATTATAAATAATGCAAGTATATAACTGTTTAATACAGTCAAGCACATATACACCAAGCAGCGTTGCATTCTGCATATTTGTCTGCGCATCTTATGAAGAAACGCCAGTTTAATCCCTCAATTGGTTGGGTCACAGTTGAATTATATATGTATGGCGTTGGTGTGAGCGCGCTGCATGCATATATTTAATACTGCATAATTGACATATAAAATGGGTGTGTGTGCATAATTATATAGCATAACTCCGACCTCGACAGACTCGTAATGTACTAATTGAAATGGAAGTGCTATTCAATCAAGGGTATACTAGTAGATTATGCCCTTGAGGAATGCTCTCAGCTGCTATCATGACGTACTTATAAACATATTTACATACATATATACAGATGAAAATGCAAATATATATTTGATCTTAGAAAAACTCCTGGGAGATAATTAGAAGAACAGTCTCCCATTGGAACCCCGAAAAAGGTTTGATGTTGACTTTCTGTTAGCAGCGTAAAGCTTTCTAGAAATAGCTTTCGGGTCGCTATGTATCGGGTATGTATGTTTTGTTGGGAAAAAAGGTTTGATCAGACGTCTTGTTTAACTTCACCATGGACAACGACTTGCTGCCTATTGAGTTTAATGTAATGTACTCGTATCTTTATCTTGAAAAAGAATGTGAGTTCCTTATAAAGCGACGAGTCGTCACCGGTACACATTTTGTTGATACTTTTGTCGTAAATGGCATTTTCGGCTTGGTATTTCGTTTCTTCATTGTATTTACTGTTTAACTGCCTCCATCGAGAGTTCTTAACGCCTATCTAGGGGTGTCCCAGCAGATTTATCCGTCCGCCCAACTGTCCTGCTGAGAATTAGTCCACAAGTATAAAAAGAAGAAGTCATCAAATAGAAACCGCATTCAAATCCATGAAACGAGTATCTAATTGCCGCTAATTTCAGAGATATCCTATTCTACATAATTCATAATTGCAATAAATGCAATCTTAAGACCAATACGCTCTCCTAGCCTAGAGTCAACCTTTGGCTATTAGGAGTCTTTCTCATCTCTTTCTTATCTCTTGCTTCTTGAGTACTAAGCTTTATTCGTTTCAAGTGTTCGAGCGCTCATTTAACAGTAACTCTTCCATTTAATCTTCCACCATATGCATTTACAGTTATTATTGCTGTTTATATCTACATAATGAGAGTGCAACGGTCGCAGTGTCTTACTTAACCCTATAACCTAATGGGTCTAACGTCGCTTTTGAGCTCCCTTTTAAGTGCACACATAGTTCTTTTTTTGCTTTTTTTCTTATTGTTTTTTGCTCTTTTGTCGTTTGTACTTTTGACGTCATTTTTCATGAAATTCATTTATGTTGAAAATAATTGTGCTTTGTTTTTTTTTCACAAGCTTAGTGGGCACGCCGAGGCACTAATGTTAGAGAAGGCTTTATTTAATATTTATAGATACAGCTAGATATATATGTTTGTATGTGTGTGTAAATATGTACAATTTTTCAAGAGGTTTTATATTAATATTACTTTCGAGGGCGATTTTTGTTGTATGGCCAAACTGAAGAGCATATATGTATTTCAAATAAATGTTGCTAACAATTTATTGTTGATTTTAATTTCACTCATTTATAATATATATTATTTACATATGTTTAACAGTTATTCTATAAAAATATTATTTTCATTTTATTTCCATTAATTTAATTTTTTTAATCGTTTTTTTTTTATAAGTAATATTACTTAATTAAATTTTTTATATTCACGTGTGGATATTGCTTACACTGATCTCATTTATTTCTAAATTTGGCATCTTGGAAATTTGGAAACTTTTCTTTACTTTTTGTGCTTTCTTGCCAATATATTAAAAAAAAAATTTATAATTTTAACTAATACGTTGAAGTTTTGTTTTTTTTTTTAAACCAAATCAATTAATTTTTAATTTTTTTTTCGAAATTTTAAGTTATATTTTGCTATTTAATTTTTGTTTTAGTTTAATAATTTTATTAATTTATTACTAAAAAACTTTTAATTTAAATTTATTCTCGATCGCTCATTACCCAACCATAATTTTTGTTAGTTCCCTCCGCACTCGCTCGGATCTTTTGTTGTTTCTTGCGTTAGCAATAAACTGAGCATCTTTTTTGGTGGCAAAAAGCCAGTACTTATTTTGCCAACCACGTGCATTAAACAACTAATGCTGTCGGTAAAGTTTTGCCCCTTTCCACTTCGCCGCTTATGCCCGAGCGTGTGGTTTATCTGATTTAATTTTTGGCCCCCGCTGACCACTCGCTTTGCCATTACGCACACGAACACATGTATTTGTATTTGTTTTAGTATTTAATTTAATTTTTTTTTTTTTTTTTTTGTGATTTTCGGTTTCTATGTAATTTTACGTGATAGAGTGCCACAAGAGGTGTTGCGCGGTGCGGCATGGCGTTTGCCGCATTGAAAATCAAAATCAAAATAAAACTGAAAATAGTGAGAAAACCTGTTGGTCGACCACGTGCTTACCTAGGCGATTCAATTTACTCATCATTCATTAACAAAAATGTACGTATGCATGTAGATATGTACATACTTAAATAGGAGGGCTTAGTAGAAATCAAAAACTACGATAAATGCTAATGACGTCATTTTTATGTAAACTAAAAAGTGTCGGAGTGTGTCGCTCTCGCGCTTCACCACATTGCAGGCACGCGGTCAGCGTCAGCGTCTGTAAATGTGCTTGTTGAAAGTGACGGGAACCAGTCAGACATAAATGTCGAAACACATTTTTTTTGCGTGCGAACATTTTTAAGGTTTTTTTTTTTTAATAAATTTTTTCAGTACCAATCCCTTTGACATGATGAAATGTTAAGTCAGCGCAGTTTAGATACTTTGCAATTGTTGAAATATATTCTCCAGACTTTTGTTTTCTGTCTAGTTGCGAGAACTACTTGATAGAGATTTGGCGCAGATTTGTAATTTCTTCCAAACAGTTAGCATCTGTATTGATTGCAAACCCGTTCGCGGGCGTAGAATCTTAGAGATTACAGATTTTGCAGTCGTCGAATGCTTTGGACTGCAAGAACTTTAATTGATCAGCTGCTGCTCATTTATGACGTTTAGCGGCCATCTACTACTTGTGACCCGCGTCTCATATTGATTTGACTTTTTGCGCGAATGAAGCTTCAGCCCGACGTAAGAATCAACTGGTTGGCGCTTGATATTAGTGAGCTTATTCAGTCGTTGTTTTTACGATAAGCATTGGAGGCTGCTTTCGCAATACGGTCATCCTGAAATCAGGGCTTTTATCTTTATACAACACTCTCTAGGGAGTTGTCAGGCTTTATTGCTCTTTCAATGTTTCTAAAATATGTCAGTTTGCAATTTAAAGACACTGGTCTGCAAATACTTTGATTTTTTCAACTAAACCGTTAGTGTTGCTGGGGAACGCACGAAAGGTTTTTGAAATATGGAGTTTAAACCTTATATTTCTTGTTTAACCGGTTACGTGAAAGAGAATATGTAACCCACAGCTACCAGTTTTAGTTTCTCATTAAGTGAGAATATCATTGTGGGAACTGCAAAAGACAGGTTTAGTATGGGGAGTGGTTGGGCACTCTAGAATTCGCGCCACTGTCGTTGAGGCGGTTGGCTTACGGCTTAGCTAGCTAAATTCTAGATTTTCACATAAAAAGTTACTCAAGTATTCGCTTTTAATTAATGTTTAAGAATAGAAGAAGCAATTGTGAAATAATTAAATTCGAAATCAAATCATAGCTTTCCGATTTTATCGCACATCTCATCTAAAACCACATTTTTCAATTACTTTCCCACAAACTGGTGAACAGCGGCCTGCCACAGAGCTTTTAACACACACACAAACACACATGCGCATCAATAAAAATGGAACTCGGCCAATCCTCATTCAAAACTGAAATGCCCTAACAAAGAATGCAACACATTTTTATGCCACCACGCACACACACTCATCCATACATATGTATGTAAATATATAATTTGTTTGATTTTGCTTTATTTTTGCGCTTGCAACTTGTTGCTGAAATATGCAAAGTACATTCGCTCTTAAAATTACAAAAAAAAAAAAATCAAAAAAAATTCAAAACAAAAACTCTCAAAACACATGTAAAACACGAAAGGAACGCCTTGTATTATTACTCGCTCATTATGGGCACAACTCTTCGCTATCAATTGTTTTGTTTGTATTTCTATTTCGTTTATGGCGCGCACGCGGCTGCCAGCCCATATACAGTCTAACCATACTGACCAGTGAGCCATGCCGCCGTGACGCCAAGCAGCCGAACAACAAAGGCGCTTTGTTATCGAGACAGCGCAATGAAAAAGAAAAAAGAAAAAAGAAAAAAACTAGGCAAAGTAAAAAAGTCAGAAAGTCTAAAACAAAAAAGAGCAGACAAAATAAATGAGAGCGTAAATATGATTTGAGCAGAATCAACTAAAAATGCCGGCATTTTTTGTTTGTGTTGGTTTTTGTTGGCAGCGTGAAACAGTGAAAAAACCGTCGGACGGCGACGCGGCAAATGTAAATAACTGAGTGTCCTATGCGTGCAATCATATGATTTGTTGATAGATAATAAACACGAGAAAAGAGAGAGAGAGAGAGCGAAAAAATGGTATATTTTGAGCTTTTTTTTTTTTTTTTTTAAATCTTTGATATCAAATCAGCTGATTGATCATATAAAGCAAATAATTAAATATTGAAAAGTAGTATTGTATTTGTATCTAGGTCTAGATTATTTAGACTAATTGTGCTAGCGCAAGAAGGATCCCAATCAATTAGCTTCAACAATTTTATATACCGAAATAATTTGGATTTTATGCCAGCAAACTTTTTTGTTATGAGTTATAAATCTCCTGTGAGCAATGTTTTCCCGTCCTTACTTTTGTCCACTTCCACGAAAAGACTGAGGGTTGGAAACTAAAGAACGATGGAAGCTCTTTCTCAATTTGCTTTTTCCAAAGTTACGTTTGTCACTTTGTGTGGCGATTAGCAATTACAACAAAGCTCTACTCTGATACACCTGCTCTCTCTAGAGGGACGAATTCGGGCTATTGGTCAGACCTTTCTTTTTGATATTCGAATTTAAGCAACCGGAACGAACTCGGATTTGTATCCGGCCAAGCTCTGCCAACTCGGCACCGTTCCCTAAAACTCTGTCGACTGTTTTATGCCGCAACAACATATCGAAGGTATATTGGGCTTACCTTCTCCTCATATTTATAGCTTGTATCGTGATGTTATCTGACAAATGGAGGGTCGTAGTAGTTCTAGATCGCCTCCGAACTGCTTCGAACTCCGAATTTTTTGAGAAGCTTTTTCGCGTTAACCCTAAACTGGGATGGAATGGATGGCCTGTATGGTGATCGTGCGCACCAACATCGTTGCCAACCGTTGATAATATCATAGTAATTTTGTATTAATCACTTTGGTATACGTTTGCATGAATTTTTCTAATTATTTTTAATGTGACTTTTGGGGGTTTTGGTGTTTTGAAGCTAGGAAAGTTGGATTCTATCAATTATGAACCGCTTCGCTATTGTTGCATTGCTTTTAGGAGCAGAGTTTTTTATGCCGGTAATACACTTGGAGCTTTGACGCCATGCGTGAATGGGCGAAAGGTCTCAGTTCAAGCTTTATTATACAATTTTTAACCCTTGAGTTACCGCCTGTTACGTCTTCACCATAAACTCTTTTTCTATTGTAAATTCCATAAATATGTGCTTGAATTTCATTTGGATATTTTTTAAAGGCATTTTCTGTTTCTGTTCCATTTTCCAGGCGGTGGTCGTGATCTACAAACCGCGGTTATATATGCGAAAAACAGCGGACACAAAGCAAACAGCACCAGCAGCAATAACAATAAAAATATTAGCAATAATAACAGTTCTCTATTAACATCTAATCAACCGCGTATAAATAATTCAATAATAACAACAAAACCAACAACAGGCGGTATTTCATTACTGAACAACAATAATATGCCGAAGAAAAGCACAGCAGCACCGGCAGGTAAGAAAGCCAGCGAGCGAGCGAGCGAGCTAATCTGTAATAATAATAATGGGAAAATATGTGAACTTAATTACGCTAGAATTAGCTGAGGAACAGCATGCAATTGAAAAATATGTTTTTATTATGCAGGTGTACACAGTTTGCTAGTAAATTTACAAATATTCTGTGTTTTCTTTGCAAATATGTGAACTGGCCACACATGCCGCTTGGGGAGCAAGTGTTGACTTGAAAGAAATAACGTTTTATTTATTTTTTTTTCAAATAATAATTGTAAATTTACATAACCGCAAACTGTGCACAGTAATCGCTCAATGTATGACTAGTGTATAATGTAAATTTTGTATCGTCTTTTTTATTTGTTTCTTTTACACGCCCGCAATCAATTAACTAACCAATCAACCGTACAACTAACCAACTAACCAACTAATTAACTAAATATGTAATAACAATCAATTAAATCACCAACAACTAATAATATGGTTAACATGCCATCAATCAACCTCACAAATCTATTTGCAATATAACCAACAGCCATCGGAATGTCCAACTATCCGAGCAGTTCGGGTTCCGCTGCAGCAGCAGCAGCAGCCGCCGCCGCAGCGGCCGCCGGCTACGGTGGCCTGCCGACGCCACTGCCATTCAGTGCCAATCAGCTCATGAATATGGCGGCGTATGCAGTAGCCAGCGGCGCTGGTGGTGGCAATAGTGGCGGTGGTATTGCTGGTGTTGGCAGCGTGCCCGGCGGCGCGGCCGGTTTGAGCGCGCTGCTTGCAGCTGGTCTCGGCGCGGCTGGCGGCTTCAACGCACTGCCCAACATCAACGCGCTCAACACTAATGCGGCTGCCTTGGCAGCGGTCGTTGGTGCTGGCGGTGGCGTGTTGGGCGGCCCAGGCAATTACTATCAAACTAATTCGAATCTGAATATGGCAGCGTCTTTATTGGCGCAGAGTAAGTCGAGTAATGTTGGTAACAAACAACGTTTTTCCTCCTCAAACGCTAGTTAAGATGTACTACTCTTACGACATACCAGTAGATAAGCTGTAGAAGTTTAAAAATGTTTTTGAAAATATATTTATTATATTTATACAAGTATTAATATAAACTTTAATTACTTTGCTAGTGTAATAAAAAAAACCAATGATTGTGTGCAGTTTACAGAAATAATATTGGAAAATAGCTTTTTAAACAAAAAACAAGTTCATTCGAATTTCGAATTGGCTGTAGTTATTTCACAAAACAAAAACAATGAATCCGTTTGTTAATTTGAATTTTTCGATTATTTAAATATTACAAATATTAGGAAATATACATTTCAGCACACTTTACCAACATTTACTGAACACTTGCGCTGTCGACATTGAAAACAATAACACAATTACATTAAAAATACCAACAACGAAATCTTCAAGCTGATTGTCGAATTATAACAACATTAGTTTTACTTTCGCATTAATTTTTTTCTGATTTTTTTTTTGTCTATTTCAAAATTGTTTTTTTTTTATTTGCTTTTCAAAATCTCATTATATTAGCAATTATCTATGATATGTAGCATTTTACAGTTTACGCTATTTCAATCACACATGTCTTTCACCTGTTTTCGTATTTGCTTTCTTTCCCTTCTTCTTATAGTGAGCATGGGCCTCGGCTACGACTCAGCACCAGCCGCCGCGTCCAGCATGCCCGCTACTACTAATCCGCCCGCTGCCGCGACGACGCCACAAGCTAAGACTAATGCTTTGATAATGCAAAAAATTCAAGCGTTGGTCGCAGCTAATCCATCCTTTCTTACCAGCGGCATACCAAATCATGTACTGGCGCAGCTCTTCATGCAGCCGATGAAGGTAGAGTAAACTTACTGCTATAAGACGATGTGACGTTATTTTAAAATCTATGATATTCGCTTTTCAGATGGCGCCCGCAACTGTTACCGCAGCGCCACCCGAGGAGGAGGAGGTGGACTATGAAGAAATGGGTGTTGCTGAGACTTACGCCGAGTATTGGCCCGCCAAATGTAAGTTGCACGTGCGGAACAGCATAAACATTTTTTTTTTTATATCAATATTTCGTTTGTTTATTTGCAAATTTAGTGAAACTGGGCAAAAAGCATCCAGATCCAGTGGTGGAGACCGCCTCCCTCTCTTCCGTTGAACCCTGTGATGTTTACTACAAACTTTCCATTCCATCAGACACCGTTAATAGCGGTTATTTGAGCGCGCTGCAATTGGAGTCCATCACGTATGCCTCGCAGGCGCACGATCATACGCTGCCAGATGGCACACGCGCAGGCTTTTTGATTGGTGAGTAAGCAGTCATGCGCGTGCGCACTTGAAAATATTATTAATTCAAAATCTGTTTTATGACTTTAGGTGATGGCGCCGGTGTGGGCAAAGGTCGTACTATCGCCGGCATAATCTATGAGAACTATCTGAAGGGGCGCAAAAAGGCGCTCTGGATTTCCGTATCCAATGACCTGAAGTATGACGCCGAGCGCGATCTGTTAGACATTGGTGCTAGCAAAATTGAAGTTTACGCGCTAAATAAGGTGATTAATTATTACTTATAAATTATAATTTATTCCGCCACATTAAACACCTATTGCTCTTCTCACCGCACAGTTCAAATATGCCAAAATCTCTTCAGATGTGAATAACAACTGCAAACGGGGCGTTATATTCAGCACATATTCAGCGCTTATCGGAGAATCTAATAACAAGACTGGCAAATACAAATCACGCTTAAAGCAGCTATTACAGTGGTGCGGCGAAGACTTTGATGGTCTCATCATATTCGACGAGTGTCATAAAGCCAAAAATTTGTGTCCCGTGGGATCGGGTAAGCCCACGAAGACGGGTCAAACGGTATTAGAGCTACAAAATAAGTTGCCAAAGGCACGAGTCGTCTATGCTTCGGCCACAGGCGCTTCAGAGCCCAAAAATATGGCTTATATGGTGCGTTTGGGACTGTGGGGACAGGGTACTGCATTTCCGGCATTTAGCGACTTCATTCTGGCGGTGGAGAAACGGTAAGTTGTTCTTATGCTCTTTCACAGAGTAACCGTAAAGAGAGTTGTCTATTTGTCTAAGCAACCAATAATGTGAGTAAAATATGTGATATCGTGATGCTCCTTGATACTTCAGATAAATCTCTAATCAATAACCGTAAAATTAAGTGAAGAGGTGAATGATATACAAAAAAAAAATATACTACTGCTACTACTAAAATTACGCTACTACCCTATCGAAATTATTTATAAGCGGTACCGTTCCACCAGAGTTCAGATCTCTTTACTTCTTAATTTTTGTCCAAAAGTAACCGGAGAATCATTTTTTATACGCAGTGGTGTTGGCGCTATGGAAATCGTGGCTATGGACATGAAATTGCGTGGCATGTATATAGCGCGTCAGCTAAGCTTCCACGGCGTGACATTCAAAATTGAGGAGGTGGCGTTGTCCAAAGATTTTCGCAAGGTCTACGATCAGTCAGTAGAGTTGGTAAGTGCTGACGACATTTTCAACTGCCGCCTTGAGACCCAATTATTATTAATGCATATATTTTTCCATGCACAGTGGGTCGAAGCCATGCAGAAATTTACCGAAGCCGCCGAACTCATAGACGCCGAGAGTCGCATGAAGAAAACAATGTGGGGTCAGTTTTGGTCATCGCATCAACGTTTCTTCAAATACCTCTGCATTGCGGCGAAGGTGAATCATGCAGTGCAAGTGGCGCGCGAAGCGATTAAATACGGCAAATGCGTCGTCATTGGCCTGCAATCGACGGGCGAAGCGCGCACACTCGAACAACTGGAGAGAGATGATGGAGAACTGACTGATTTCGTGTCCACCGCCAAGTAAGTACTTGAAACTGAAATAAAAGTTTCCATGTATAAATGTTTTGCTGTTCCTTAACCCATAGGGGCGTCTTTCAATCACTGGTGGAGAAACATTTTCCCGCACCCGATCGCAACCGAATCAATCGTATACTTGGCTTGGGTGGTTATTCCGATGCGAAGAAAAACTCCATACAAAGCATAATTGAGGAGGTGACTAGCAAACGTGAGGTGGCGAATGTAAAAGAAGAACCCTGTTCCTCATCATCTAGTACTGCGGGTAGCAAGCGCAAGATGGGGCGAGAGGATGTACGTACAAAGAAAATGCGCAAAAATGCGTGGAATGATTCCGATGATGATTCACAGAATGAATCAGAAGATAGTGATTACAAAATGTCCAACTCAGAGTCTGAGGAGTCAGATGTGGGGGCGCATTCGGACAGCTGTGAGTCCTCCGACTTTAATCCCTTCTTTAGCGGTTCGGACAGTGATAATGATCCTTGGGTGGCGCGCTCGAAGAAGAAAGCCAAGAAGAAGGCAAAACCGAAGGAGTCAACTACAACTAGTAGCAACAACAATAACAGCGCCAACACAACGGTCACTACTGCGAGCGCCACAAGCACTAATGGCGTATCAGCCGCTGCCAATGCGATGGCGCCTAAACGCAAAGGTTTGTTGATTAGATTTTGAACAATTTCACTTTAATTTATATATGTACATATGTATTACTCAGGTCCAGTCTCCACACAAGATCGCATACAAGATCTGCTGCGGAAGAAGCAAGAACTGAAGGGTACCGTTACGCAAGTTGGTGTTAACGGCATCAAATTAAACTATGGTCCACCACCGAAGGACGCCATTGAGCGTGCATGCAGTATGAAAGAGGAGCTGTTGCGTAAAATTGAACGCCTAGGCGAGCGCCTACCACCGAACACGCTCGATCAGCTAATTGATGAGCTCGGCGGCCCCGACAATGTGGCCGAAATGACTGGTCGCAAGGGACGGGTCGTGCAAGCGGACGACGGTTCTATTCAGTATGAGTCCCGTTCGGAGCAGGATGTGCCATTAGAGACGCTCAACATTACCGAGAAGCAACGTTTTATGAATGGCGAAAAAGATGTGGCCATCATTTCAGAGGCGGCATCTAGCGGTATTTCATTACAGAGCGATCGTCGCGTTCGCAACCAACGTCGACGTGTGCACATCACACTGGAACTGCCGTGGTCCGCTGATCGCGCCATACAACAATTCGGACGAACACATCGTTCCAATCAAGTGAATGCGCCCGAATACATATTTCTCATATCCGATTTGGCGGGTGAGCGGCGTTTCGCCTCGACGGTGGCGAAGCGTTTGGAATCGCTCGGTGCGCTAACACACGGCGATCGGCGTGCCACCGAGACGCGTGACTTGTCTCAATTCAACATAGACAACAAATATGGACGCACCGCCCTGGAGACGGTGATGAAAACGATCATGGGTTATGAGTCGCCACTGGTGCCGCCGCCCAATGACTATAAGGGTGACTTCTTCAAAGACATTGCCGGCGCGCTGGTTGGTGTGGGTATTATAGTGAATAGTGAATCTAATCCGGGCGTCTTGAGTTTGGACAAAGAGTACAACAATATATCAAAGTTCTTGAATCGCATACTCGGCATGCCGGTAGAGCTCCAGAATAGACTATTTAAATACTTCACCGACACGCTGAACGCCATCATCAATCAGGCGAAACGCGGTGGACGCTTCGATTTGGGGATTTTGGGTAGGTCAACGGATTTTGCCAGTTATTTTTATATCCTGGACGTTAAATTTTCCGTTTTCTTACTAATTTTCACAGATTTGGGCGCTGCCGGCGAAAATGTGACACGTGTAAAGCTCGTCCGCTTCATACGCAAACACGCCACCGGCAAAGCACCCGCCGAACTGCATACGGTACGTGTGGAACGTGGTATGATTTGGCAGGAAGCAATTGACAAGTGAGTAGTAGTAACGTATACCGGCCAACGCGGCAGAGTCCACGGACAACACAGCTGCAAAGGATACAAAGCAACACTACATAACCTCAAATTTTGCTCTCCCATTAATTTCTTTTACCATTTACAGATACGCCGATTTGATTAGCGAATTTGAGGGCTTCTATGTCTCGCATCAAGTGCGCAACGGCAAGCGTACAGCTATTCTCGCGGTCGAAATTGAAACACCGCAGGCACAACAATCCAACAGCAAGAAAAAGGAGAAGGGTATTAGCAAGAAAGATATGATGTATCAAATATATCGGCCCAACACGGGACTGCAAATACGCCTCGAATCGTTGGTGGAGTTGGAGAAGAAGTACAAGAAGGTGCCCAGCGAGGAGGCGGAACCACACTGGACGCAACAGTATGACGCATCGGTAAACACATGTTCACACGCTTATTGGAACGGCAATTGCCGCAATGTCAATTTGGGCAATGAATGTGAGGTGAGTGCCACAAACAAACTAGTAGTATTAAGGGTATTAAGGAGAGCATAGGACACCAGAGGAAAGAAAAGATGTTAAGTTTTTATTTTCGCAAAATTTAACCTCCTTACAAAGTTTTTCTTTTTCACATTTTCACAGGTTGGCTTACGCCAGCGTTTATATTACGTTTTGGCTGGTTCCGTGCTCTCCGTTTGGACGCGCGTCGAGCAGGTGTTGGCCATGCGGAATGCAAACAACAAAATGCAAGTGATACGTATGAAGACCACCGAAGGGGAGAAAATTGTCGGTACGCTTATACCGAAATCATGTCACGAACTGCTACTGCAAGATCTCAAGTCCGATGCAGACCGAATTGAGGAGATGAAATTCTAAGTTTTGAATAAAATAAATTGAATTTTAACAAGACCAACACGTGTAGTGAAAGCTGTTAGAAGAAAAATGTAAAAAATATATATACAAAAGGTTTTAAAACAAAAGTTAAGGAAACACAAACAAGGTTCAAAAAGCGCAAAAGGCTTAAGTCATTCAAGGGTGTAAAAGTGGAGAGGATTGGATACACACAAACAACAAAACTGCAGAAAAAGATTGGATAGCAGACAATTTATGTTTACGTTCCCATTACCTTTAAGTGCGTAGTGATTAGATTGTAATTGTAAGCTGTGGTGCGTCTGCGCAACAGCCATAAAAACCACTTAGTTATTAATTATGAAACCAGGTGTCACACATACATATATTCATCATAAAAAATATGATGGGTGTAACGTGGCATTACTTCTACACTGTAAATGTTAATATATATACAAACTAATTCATAATTCTATTATATTATATACGTAGAAAAAAAAAGCAAAAAAAAAGCGTGAACGCTGTGCTACCCTTATGAAGGGTGCACATGCGCATATTTCTTAGTTTATAGTCTCGTATTTACATAGTTACCTAATGTTATTTTATATTAATACTATTTATATTATTCCTTATGTTAACAGGGCAAATTCATTTCGTCCAACTGCCTCGCGGAAGTGAATTTGCTAAAATGCCAAGTTTTTTTTGCAAAGAAAAATGATTCTATGATTCATATAAATGAAAACGCTTATCAATGGACTTTTTTGTTTTTGTA
Organism: Bactrocera minax; assembly: GCA_021498325.1. Taxonomy (NCBI): domain Eukaryota; kingdom Metazoa; phylum Arthropoda; class Insecta; order Diptera; family Tephritidae; genus Bactrocera; species Bactrocera minax. The sequence continues at coordinate 1,927,387 of JAKEEE010000032.1, forward strand.
ATATGTATTTAATTTTAAACTTAAACATTACATTTTATTACAAATATATACCACATACATTACATACATACATATATCAGAAATTATTGCTAATAAAAAATAATATAACAAACCATATAAATCAATAAATGCAAAGGATAATATGAGAACTATAAATGTAGTGTTTGCATTGTACAGCAACGGCTGTGAATATCCATTGGGGGGTTGAAAAGTGTTTCTTAAGACTTGACAGATTGGCGGATATGCGCTTTGAAGACTTTACGGTTTCACAACGGATCGGTTCGTAGCAGTGAAATTGCAGTAAATTTTGGTCACTTGTTTTCGAATCCATAAAATAGGTCCAAAAAATTTCGTCTCCGATTTATGTATTTTCTAGTTTCATAAACATATATTAATAATCGTAACTAAAGTCTTTCTCAGTCATCAAAATACCGAACCTGCGTTAACACAAAAGTTCAGTCAAGGTAGCCAGAGCTGCCAAATTTTTATGTTCGGAGAAAGTTTTGTATTTCACGAAAATATTTCTAGTTTCATAATTTATGCAGCTACAACCACGATCACTGACACTGGATGCTGATGTGCTTTTATGGCATAATCTCGGTTCGGATGTTCTATAAGGAAAAACTCTTATCAAATTGTGCTAGTTCTCAATACCGTGACTAATAACTAGCTCAAAGTCTGTTTACTTAAGCGAAACAGACAAGTCATTGACACAGAATTCGGTAAAACAACTAAGAACATTCAGAGCAGAGTAGGCGACTAAATGTGACTGACAGTTTTGCATTCTAAAGCTAATTAAATAATTAATTATATATATTTTTATTTTATTTGTTTATAATTCGAATTTTCCATTATTAACTCGTTCTGCCACCTATAGGTAGAAATTGGCAAGTAAAATTCAAAACCTACAGTTTTTGAAGCCGATAATAATGAACACCCTATGCGCGTCGATAACTAACTGTTTCTGAACTCAGCTGTTTTGCGAGAACATTTGTTCCTCGGTATCAATTTTTTTTATTTTTTACGTAAAAGTAGAAGTTAAACAAAAATGAATCTTGCGCGAAGTTTGCAATCGAATTTTGTTACAAATACCATAAAAAATGGAAATATGAATGGAAACTGCACGAAATTATTAACACAATTACGTAGGAAGAGTGTGAAAGCAGCTGCTGGAACGGGGTCAGTTGATGGCAAAAAGGACGTTCAGCAAGAGCCGGCTGAGGAACGCACAACACATTTCGGATTTCAAAAAGTCAAAGAAAGTGAGAAGGATCAGAAAGGTGAGCACCAAATAAATACTAGGCTGTTTATGATTCATCAATTGGAATATACTGCTTGCAGTACACAAGGTATTTGAGGATGTGGCAAGTTCCTACGATCTAATGAATGATGCTATGTCCATTGGTATACATCGCATTTGGAAGGATTTATTCATGGATAGTTTCGCTCCTATGCATGGTACGCGTCTATTGGATATGGCAGGCGGAACGGGCGATGTTGCTTTTCGTTACGTACGATACCTGGCCGCGAAAAAGAATAGATTGAAACGACATAGCTATGTAACTGTCTGTGACATAAATCAACACATGTTGGATGTAGGCAAAGCGCGTGCCAAACTTCAATCACTCACGGAAGAACATCTGCCAGATATAACCATCAATTGGCAACAAGCCGATGCGGAGCAATTACCATTCGACAATGATTCTTTTACTGCATACACTATCGCATTTGGAATACGCAATTGTACGCATATTGACAAGGTTTGGCGTTTTTTTTTGCTATAAGTTCCGCTTTTGTGGTGGCACAAAATAATGAATTGTGTCATTTCTTAATTTTATTCTTATTTCGTAGGTACTTCGTGAGGCCTATCGCGTCTTGGAACCAGGTGGACGATTTATGTGTTTGGAATTCAGCCATCTGACAAATGGTATAATGCAGTGGGTATACGATCAATATTCATTTCAGGTAATACCACCAATGGGACAAGTTTTGGCCGGACAATGGCAACCATATCAATATTTGGTAGAGAGCATCAGGCAATTTCCCAATCAAGAGGAGTTCAAGAAAATGATTGAGGACGCTGGCTTCGAGATGGTGTATTACAAAAATATGAGTTTTGGTATTGTGAGCATGCATTGGGGATTTAAGCTATAAATTCTGAGACATATACACATATACACCAATAAATATATATTTAAGTTTAAATATTTTCTTACAAAAGGTCGTTTTGCAAAATTTTTTTTATCTGTATAACAGAATAAAAGTAATAAAATAGTGAAATTGATATGTACCATGATTTTTTTTATTACATAATAACTAATTCAGCGTTTAATTTTTACCCGGTTAAGCTTGGTACAAGTTAAGCTTGGTTCAGTCGCGCGACCTCGTTGTTTCTACTTTCCCACATACTCTATTTTATACAAATGCTAATAAAACTAAGTCTAATTGTCGTTTGCATTTCAAATCATCAGAGTACCTAAATACGAACACCAAAACGATAAAATGCTACTTGCGTTGGCATTTTCATGCAGGTCAATGCATAAATATTTCGCAACTTCTAAGCGTCAAAATTTTTTAATAAACCTTTTTGACATACTCGTGCAGAAATATATAAAACAAAAAAAAAAAACCAAAAAAAAAAGCATTGGAACATGTGTATTGAAAATCAGAACACGTAGACTAATTGTTTATACGAGCGTTAATTTAGAGCTTGTGCATGAAATTGTAAAATTTGAAGATGTAATATTTACAGATGATTACGCGTTGAAATATGGGGTACTTTGCTTTTGAATATATCACGCGCAAATATGTCGTGGATTTGAGCAATAGAAAAAACTAACCTTCGTTAATTTGGCAATGCCTTTATTTTTCAAATGTAATAGTTGGAAGCTCTCAAAAAATAAACGGTAAGTTTTACTTTTGTTAATAATACATTAAAAACCATTTTAAAACTTGGTTGATGCTTTGGAAGGGAGGATACATAACGGTTTCCTCCGATGGTATGATTCCAAAGTATGAGTATGGCAGGATTCAAAACAATGGCGCCATGTATGTGTGTGTTCTGCATGTTGAAGTCAAAATGTTTTCGATATAATTGTTTTCTTTAATCCTCTGCGCCACGCTCGTTCAAACAATAATCAGACTTTTCACATTGATTTCCGCCCCCAACTGTCAAAAAAATTTTTATTTATTTCCCAACCATTTTTATAAATATTACCCATACGCCATGTATTACTGACACAGTGTGACACTCCGATATTTTTTCTAAATATTAATAAAGTTTATGTGCTTATGTTTATATATTTATATACATTTGTATGTATACATTTGATTCCTGCTCAAAATTGCAAATGGCACCAAAACATGTGCATATGTATGATATAATTTGTTGTAGCACACACCCAAATAAAGGTGAAATATGAATAATGAAAATGAACGGTGGCATAGCATAGCTTTTATGGGTGCTGTCGTAATATTTGATATGTTTGTGCGCACGCTTGTCTCACTCAAATAATAACAAAACCACATACACAAACAAGAAAAAGAAAGAAAATAATAAATACCAAGCCCAAAAAACTAAATTTGTTCAATCAAAATAACAATTTGCCAACGTCGACAAGGTTGAACATTGCTAGTCATATTATTTTCAAATAAGCGTTAGCATTAGATGCAAAAAGTTATATAATTGCGACGCATCCTTTTTTGGAGGCCTAATATGTACCATTGGTTTTTCAATAAATTATAATGTTATGAAGCAGTTATTTTTAATTGGGTGTTGCCATTTCTCAGAATTTCATTTTCAAAATATTGCATTGTAACTATAATATGTAATATAAATTAGTATATACATAAGCATTATTTCTATTATTAGTATAAGTATTATTTCCTTAATACTTAATTGATTTTAATTATTAAAACTATTATTAATAAAATAATAACTAGTAATTGTTGTATTAAAACTTTAATTAAAACAAAATATGAATCAAAAATATTACTTAAATTATTTATATACAAATTCTAATTTCTTGTCATTAATAACATCACCTGACGCACCCTGTGCTCAGTGCAGCATCAACGCTATTGTGATTGTCAGTTGCTTCATTATTTTCTCAGCATCCGTTCTTTTTAAAGTTTAAAATGAGTTTTTGTGCATTTTATTTTTTTTTTTTGTGTTAAAATGTGTGTATTTTTTTATTAATTAGTGATTACCCTATTGATTATAAAAAGTGTAAATTAAAAGTGAAAGTGCATTGCAAAATTAACTTTCGCCAAGGATATTGCCGAGGATAAAAATGCTTTTAAAGAACAAGCAATGGATCGTTTAAAATGCGTTCAGTGTTTACAAGCAATATTTCGCATCAGTGATTATTAAGTTACCTGAAAACACTCTTCCGGCGGTACAATAAGTGCAAGAATCTTTTATGCACATATATGCGTAGTCATCACATATTTGAGGTTATGTGTAAATTGTATGGAGTGTGCAGACTTGAAGGATTAAATTGAAAACTCTCTTAGCTTTTTTTTATTTTGATTTTTAGAATAAAATATCGTGTTTTCTTATTATATGTGAAATTGTAAAAAAATATTTTTTTCAAAAAGTAAAATTTTTACTTAGAATGTGTGTATAATTATGAAAATTATATATTTTAGATTTTTAAAAAGGATTTAAAAGATTTTTATGAATTTATTTATTTAAAGAAATTGGTTATCATAAAAATATTATTATTTATTATTTATTAAAAATTAAAGAAAAAAGAAAATTACTATTTTAACTTCTTCAATAACGTGTATGTATTAAGTGTTAATAATACTTAATTTTTAATAATAAGTATTATTAAATTTAATTTTATTTTTCTTACTTAATTATTATTAATTTTAGTAATAATAATAACAATAATAATACTTAATTTTTATAAAATTGTATGGCTTTTAGCTTGTTCGAAGTAAATATGAGTGTTAGTGGAGTTCTTCAAAATATAATAAGCAAACAGCATGGTCTTATATAAGATAAGTACAATAATTGTTCTCATGTTTTCCTAAAAATTTTATATAAAGAATATTTCACACTAGAATTATATGTTTAATTGTTGCTTGCCGGCAACACCCTGCAAATTTCCAACTATCCAAATTTGCAAAAAAATTTAAACACTTTAAAATGCAATTATAATACTAAATTATTGAGGCTCGAAGGTATTTTAAGCTTTCACTAGCACCACACAGGTATTTAATTCGCAAACACCACCCACGCACTCTGCATAATTACAAAAGTCAAATTTCGTCAAATCAAACTGCTTACAGTTGACTTAAAAAAAACATCGATTTAATGATAACTAACCAGATTTGTTATTGTTGTTTACTATATTGGTGGCGCGTTTAAGCTTGTTGCTTTTATTGCTGATTTTAGTTTTTGGGCGTAGCTAAGCGTGCGCGCATGCGTACTGCTCAGTATGCCGACTCTTGTCGACTGTGCGCTAACGTGCATAGAATTTTAATCGATGCCGCCAATAAACGGTGGGAGTTGCAGGCGGTGTTTGCTTAGTCTTTTTTATCTTCTGGCATTTTTGTTGTTGTTATCGTTGTTTCTCTCCACATTTAACGTGTGTAATCTGCTTAGTATGTGTTTTTGTTCGTGTCTATTATACGAGTATGTTGTAATTTGTTTACTATGCATTGAGATACAAAGTGTCTTGGCTGCTGATATAATTCACCGAACTAGAGCACAGCTGTCGGTTTGGCTCTTTGGCAAGCAAGTCGTTGTGTTGATTGCCCCAGATCTCGTCATTGGCCAACTGACGCATGTTGACATCATTTTTGCTTTTAATGGCTTTGCATTCGGTTTTACTTCGTATGCCGAGAGGCAGGTCTACGAAAAGATCTGCAGCAGATAAAATTAGGTTTTAAGGAATTCCTCAAATGTGGTATTTCTTGAAATATTTCAAGAGCAAATTCCACAACCAATCCATGGCATAAAGGTAGCTGACTGGTTGATCGAATTTTAATTTTATCAGGCTTTGTTTACGAATTCGCATTTGTGATATACTTCTAGCTTTGTTGATTGAGGAGTGGCTTTCTTCTCGCATATAATTATTTCCCTATATAATAAAATGTATATTAAATATCTATATGGCGCATAATTTAACGAAATAAGTGCGTGAGAAAACCGCATTTATAATTCCGCCTTGGAGCCGAAAATGCGTACGTATAAAGTTTCGTGAAATGATCGATAATACCAAACAAATTCGCTCACTTTCGATTTCGCGGGAAGAATGCCAATCAAGGGCAACGAAGCGATTGCAGTTGTCAACTTAGTGCCATCGATGACTACAAAATCAAAAATAAGCAGCGAAATATATAGACTTAGTAGAAGTATAAGTGAAATAAAAGTAATAAAAAGAAAAAATAAATAAACATTAGTGCAGTCCCAGGAGACCAACGGCCTAACAGCGTCGAAATATTTATAAGTGAGTAACCGCAAGTACGTGTGTAGCATCTATTATTGGTTGGACGCGCTTAAGCGCGGCTTAAAGTGATTAGGTGGTGAATAGCGTATTGGCTGCTTGACTAGCTGCTTGATTAACTGCTGTCAGAGGTATTACTTGTTTGTGCTGTATGATTGAGACGTTCCGGGGTACAGCAGGTGGAATTTAACCGCTATTACATAGTTTTCTGGCCAAAAAATGCAAATTAAAAGCAGACGTACATATACGATTGAGCACGTAGGGCTTCGATTGGATGTCGATTTCAAAATCGGGCTGGAGAAAAACCGAGTGTAGAAGCATTGCTCGCTGGCAATGCGTATGGAAAGCACAATGCCTGGAGAGGCATTGACATGTATGTATGCCTAAATGGCTCTTCGACACATGCAATACGCGTGGGCAGTGCGCTCAACCACCCACCGTCCAGCAGTTGCACATCCGCTTTATAAATACACCATCTGCGTAGGAAGTCCATTTTATTGTTAAACGAAAAGCAGAGGCGTACGCGTCGTGGTTCAGAGTGCGCACATTATTTCACAACATACGTGCGACTTGTGGCAGAAACTTGAATAAAACATAACTGAAAGTGTTATATAATAGCGAAAAATTGTGTTAAGCAATAATGAAAGTGAATTTATTAATAGCCCTCACGCTATTGGCAGTTATTGCTTCTAGCAATGCCGTGAAAGTTCGTCCTCTCGTTAGATATGGCCAGAAGCGTGCTGTGGAAAGTGAACAAAGCAAGGATATACAGTCAATAGCAGAGAAAACTGAGGACGCGATAAATGAAGAGAAAGCAGACAAACATTCGGAGTCAGTATCAGCATCTGCATCACCATCATCGGCGTCTGTTGAACTTCAACGTAAGGAAGATGTTGGCAAGGATGTGCGCAAACGTGGCATCTACTATAATGGTGGCCTAGGGTATGGTGCACATGCTACCCAAGCCGCATACTGGCCTAAATCTTATGCTGCACATTATGGATATAGTTTGGATTTGCCAGGCGCCACTGCATTTTCCAATGTAGCCGCACACGCTCACGCCCATGCGCATGCGCAGGCTCTTACACCCGCATATGCGACTGCCCCAGCTTTTGCTCAAGCACCTGCCTATGCCCACGGACCCGTCTACTCTGCACATGCCCACGCGCCTACTTTATTGAAGTACCCAAGCGTTGGTGGCTTCCATATTAAACAGTTTGCTACTAGTCCCGCCGCGCTTCCTGTCGCCTCATATGGTGGTTCCAACATAGGTTTAGGTAACACCGCCATTGGTTTTGGTACAGCTGCCGCTGCACCCGCTGTTGCTCCTCCTCCTCTGCTACCATTACCGCATGTGCATGTGACGCCGTTTGCGCCGGCTGTTGCACCCGCTGTGGCACATGTAGCACCCGCCGTCGCATCTGCTGCTCCAGTTTCACCATTTGTTTTGCGTCCTGGTGGCGCTGTCGTTTCTTCCTACAGCGTAAACTATCCCCGTTTCCCCCAAAAACCAGTGTTAGCTGTGCCGAATCTTACCCCCGTTCAACCGGTGGCTCATGTGCACCCAGTGCAACCGGTACAACCGTTACAACCGGTACAGCCATTGCAGCCAGTACAACCGCTTCAACCGCTTCAACCTGTACAACCCTTCCAAACAATACAACCGCTTCAACCTGTGGGAGCTTTATCGCCAGTACAACCGATTCAACCGGTCCATTCTGTTGTGCAAGTACAACACACGACTCATCCCTTTACATCTGTACACCCGTTACATCAATATCCTCATTATTTCCAGACGAGCTTCGTTCAGCCACAGCGTATCCCCGTCGCTGTGCCAGCCGCACCTGTGCCCGCAATACCAGCCATTCCTGCCACACCGGTTTCACCGAGTTTCCCTGCCGTGCCCAATTTTCCTCCAGCGCCCGGTTTGCCCGCAATTCCCGCTTTCCCCTCAGCACCAGCTTTTCCTACCATACCCGCAGTGCCTGCAGTCCCCACAACCCCAGCTGTGCCAACTACACCCACAGTGAATATACCAACAGTACGTCCAACAGCTTCGAACCCCAATCCTATTTTTCCACTTGGTGTTCAACCACCCAGACGTCCTGAGCAATCACCCACCTTCGTAAGTATACCAGTGCAGCCAGAGGCGGAGTTTCCACCACTTGGACCATTGCCTGGTTCGCGAAGACCGGAGGGTGGTAGTGCCGAGGCAGCACCGCAAATCCCCAACATCCAGCCAATCGCTGCACCACAGCCTGAGCCCGAATTGCCTGCGGTACAAGGAGCTGAGGAGCCCTGGAAACCAATACTTTCCTATGGCCCACCTAGTGTCGATCGACCAGCATTAACTCTATTGCCACCCTATGGCAGATCGCCGGGAGAAGGTAAGATTAATACCCGAAGAAATGAATAAAGAATTTATGGCAGACCTTTAATTAATTTATTTTCTCTCACAGCTTACTTGCCACCAGTTGCCTCGGCGCAACAACAGCAATATCAGCAGCAGCAGCAAGCTGGACTCTTCGATAACCTGTCGGATTCGGAAATCGAACAAATTTTCGCACAGGCGGCCAATTTAGCTGCGAAGCATGCGTCGCAACATCATCACCACCACACTTTCTCTCATTATTAAGTGAAGGGAGAAAACAAAGTTTAGATTTTAATATAGTTAAGTGTTAGTGTGTGTATTCTACTTGAGTATTGCAAAAGTTTAAAGCGGGTATTTCGAATTTGGGAAAGCTCTTCACAATTTACGGAGTAGATAGGACGAGATCCATGGTGCTTAGTACTCAGCGTTAACTTTTAATTTAAGTTTTACTTAAGTTATCCAATTATTTATTTACTTATTTACAGAAATAAAATTGTAAGCGGTAATAAAAAAAAAAATGGACTTTGATTAATTCAAGATTTAAAGCGTACAATTTCGAAACATCAGGATTTGTAATAGTCTCACATATGGTAAGAGCCATCAGTAAAGGGGCCGTCAATAATACTTACATATGTATATATATATAATATGAACTAAGATCCGAATAATTCTTAAACAACAAAACCGAAGAAGGTGCGTCACTTATCTCTCGGTTTAATCGATAACAATCGGGTCCAAAATGCTCAAAGCGTGCGTTTCTACAGATGATTCTGCCTAAACTTAATTAATAAAACTAACTGAAGCTAAATCAGATTCGAAAAAAAGTGAAACTTTTTGGCCTTGCGGGCTTCGGAAATTGTAGAATGTCTGCCGAAATTCCTTCTGTGCTACTCCTTTGAGCTACTCGTATTTTGCTCCACTACAACTTTACTAATTTCGAATTTAGCGCCAAGGTTTCGTCAACGCTGGAAAGCTCTGAACATGCGAGCTTTTTCATTAGACACATTCCTGTCGCTGGCGCTACATTTGCACCCACACAACACACAAATTCAAATGCCGGGCAGCTTTTTCATTCATAAATTTCTGTAGTGCCGCTATTTAATTTATACAGACGAATTCCGTTGTTGCCGGAATTATTTAGCTTTTGTCGCCATAATGCCACGCTATGCTGCGGCCTCCGCCGACGTTCTTGTCCTCGTGTGCTTGCATTTGTCGATTGTTGGCGTTCGTTTTCAAATTTCGACTTTGCCTTCTTTTTGCTCTTTCATTTGTTGCAAGCACGCAGCCAGACGCTGTGCCGGTGGTTGGCTGCTGTTAGCTGTGCGCTTCATCAGTTCTTCAATTGACTGCGGCAAGCGAACGCGTTTAGATGTGTCACAAGGACGGCCATTTCGGAATATTGTGGATAAAATTGAAAGAAATAAAATTTGAGTGAAGCGCCGAAATTAAAAGTGATTTTGATTAGTGATGTGAATTAAAACAAAAATCTTTTTAGAAATAAATAAATTTAAGAAGATAAAAAATATTATATACTAAATAAACAAGTAAGAAAGCGCTAAGTTCGGGTGTAACCGAACATTTTATACTCTCGCAATGTGCAAGGATCAGAGGCGGGGAAATGTTTTCAGGCGCTGTCATAACTTTATATTAAAATATGTTGCAGAAGAATTCAATGCGATATAAACTCAATCAAAGTGGCTTGAATTGAAAATATTAGATAGACGATGAAAAAAGTAAACCAGAGAAAAGGACATCATTATATTAGGAATAAGCAACTTAGATCATGGTCTAGACCGGTTTCTTTCATATTTAGCGCGAAATCACATTGTGTTTAAGAAAACATATCCACTTAATTTCATTAAAATATCATACATATTGACCAACATAAACGGTTTAAAGTCAGGTGGAAAGTCGGGAATTCTTGTAGCGGGCATTTCTGGGATAGAGAATGATCTGCACTGAGCACACTAACTTTTTTCATTATTCAAGTATATCAGGGAACAAATTTTCACGCAATTTTGGGAAGGTAACTCACACAGTGACCGACATAGAATCAGCATCGGCATAAAGTCTGCTAGAATGTCTGCTAGAACTGGGATAATTCGTAGACTGATCTCACACATTTTCGGCAGTAATACCATAGTTTACTATACTATGCGATATTACACGTTCAGTTCGGGTGTCAACTAGTCTTTTCATACTGATCATTTATATATATATATTTATCTATGTCTAACTCGTTTAGTTCTAGATGTTACAAATAACCGTTAGGTGAACAAAACTAATATATTCTGTAGCAACATGTTGTGAGAGTGTAAAAATAATACAATTTAAATCGAAGTATTAATAATATTTCTTTGGAAATAATCAAACAATATTTAAGCCGGCGCTTATGGAATTTATTGAAAAAAGTGCAAGTTTATCTGCCAAAAGTGTTTAAACGCATGTTTTCGAAATTCTGAATATTTGACGTCAAAAGTGTACTGCCCCACCGGATCTACTGGTAAATAGTCGTGTTCACAAAAATCAAAAAAAGAAATTATAATCTATAAGCAATACCAATAATTAAGCTTTGTGGCATGCGGCGCGTGGCTTTCGGTGATAAGCATCGCAGCGAACGCAATATTTAATGCCAATGGCGAGCGCAACTGACACATAAACATAACTGTAAACAATGTCAGTTATAAAGGTCAAATGCGGTGACCTTGAACCGCACACAATTCGACATGTGTATCAGCGGTGTTTCCACCGATAAACAAAATCAAACAAAATTATAAAAATATAAATAATTAGAATTTTCTAACAAAAATTTAAGCGATTTGGATGAGCAGGGGAAAATGTGCGTGTTGAGTGTTGAATAAACTCTTTTGTTTATTTTCGAAATTTGTTGCTTACAAAATGTGTTTGAGTCTCCACATTTATGCGCTAATTTAACCAATCCACCGCGGCTGAATGCTAACTATTTTGATTATTTTTACTTTCTTATACTCTTCACATCATTAGATGATTATTTCCTCACTGCTTTCTTTGGTCTTGATTTTGCACACAAGTGTTTCTGTCAACCATGAATTTCCGGTGAATTGCTCGGATATGTATTGCCTTAGTACATAAGTAAATATTTTGATTGAAGTATAGTTTGAAAAACGTGCGGATATGATTTGCTGATTTATCAAAAATTCGAGAAACAAAAAATTAAATAGGAAAATATTGTTTTGAGATCAAAGCGGATTTTGGGAAAACATAGTCTTTTGTTGTGGAAAAGCAGAAATGGATAAAAAGTATAAATTAGTTGATCTAGAACTAGAAAAAAGGTTTCTTCCCAAAAATTCGTAGAAAATCCATATACAAATAAATTTCATGGTTACTCAAATTCAAAAATATTTAATATAATTATTTAAAAAATTTGTATTAAAATTTTCAATTTAGTATTTTTCTCAAAAATGTTTTCTCAAAAAGTTTTTATTTTTTCAAAAAAAGTAATTATCAAAATTACAAATATTCGAAAGAAATTTTTATTGAAAATAAAATTTTTTTAAATTTAAATAAACTTTGACTTACTAAAAATCGTTTGAAATAAAAGTTTAATTTTTCTGCTGCTATCTCAATTTGTACAGACCTTTCTTACTAGAGTAAGATAATCTGAAACTTCTAAATACTTAAGCTATGTGGAAGTTTTAATTAATTTTTATACCCTCACAACATGTTGCTATAGAATATATTAGTTCTTTTTATATTGTTTCTCATTGAAAAAGATATTGTTTGGCGAATTAAAACTAAAAGCTTACATCTTACAAATTTTAGAAAACATTATTTCGCCCATTAATAACTACACTAAAAGCTCTTTTCTCTCTCAACACTTTGGAAAAGTGTGTTTTATATTTAGTTTGAAATATCATAACTCTTATAAAATATGTTTGTAACTTCAAAGCTTGCTTGAAGCAGCTTTCATAACCCTTTTCCCATAAATCACGTGTCTACGACAGTTTACAAAAAATGAAATGAAAATTTCCACTTTAAAGAGATGCTTCTATTTGAATATTATTTGGTAATCCATCTTTATTTAGCTGAAATTATAAAACTGCTTTATTAATTTTGATATGAGCTTTCATCGAAAAGCTGCAACACCAGTAGCTTTCACTTAAGCTTTTAAATTTTTTTGACTTGGTAAAAAAAAATTTTGTAAAATAATAATTATCATTTTTCATTGCTTAAAAAATTGGTGGAGCTACAATAATAAGTAAATTAATTTTTATGCAAATGAGCAAAATAGAAAGATTACCAGAAAATTAGCAAATTGTTCTACATAAATTGTTTTCTCTACAAAACTCTTCCTATACTCAGCAACGCGCCAGTCATCTATTTTCTTTCCCATTAAAATTCCTATTAAAATTCTTGTGAAAATTTAAATTAAACCAAATAAATGTATTTGCTTCATTAATTGCACAAGTGCGAATAATAACTTGCTTCCGATTGATTATTTTTTCATAATTGGTTGCCGTTTCACTTTGTAAATCTTAATTCTATGCGCTTCGTTGGCTTCATTTCTCACGCACACGCACCTAGAAACCTCATTTAATTGCTTCAATGCGTTCGCACATAGAATTGGGCCAATATATTTGACATACACTTAGGCGCATTAGCATTTCATATGCCTGCTGTGCCAGCGGAGGTTACTCCAGGCACTTACATTCAATATAATCTCGCTGAATTGGTTCAGATGTTCTAGGTATACATATATATATATATGTATATGTTTTTTTTTTCTTTTGACTTTTTTTTTGTTTACTTTACTTTTACTTTACAAAGGTTTTTGCCTATTTCTAAAGTGATTTCCATGCAAACCTGTGGCGGCTTCAAATCATGCAAAGCATTTACCCATTTTGGTATCGTGAAGCAATTGATAGCACTTATAAAATAATCCGAGCACACACGTATGTACGCACAAGCGATTATTGATACATGTGACCGTTCCACAATTTGTAAGCGCATACATATGTAACGGTAATTGCGCGCTTTATTTAGCAGTTAGATTTTTATGACGTGATATGCTTCTGTGCACAGCATTGTCATAGGGTGCGTGACTATCATGCAGTGGGTGATGGCTTCAAATTTCAAGCAAAAGCTGCTTTTATAAATATTTTGGCTGTCTAAAACACTAGAAGGTCTTAAAGTTGTACTTCAGATTAGATTGCGTTGAGATAGTTTCTATCATATTTCAATTAGCGGATACTATCTGAAGATGCACACTTGCTCTTTCAGGGCCAGTCAATAAACTTTTGTCTAAACTTTTGACTGTGGCTTGCAGCCTTTAAGCTCAATTTTGTTTTGAACTTTAATGTTGACACTCAAACCAGGGTTCAACTTAAGAGCAGGGACTAGTTTCATTAAAATCATCATCTGCAGATATTTAAAATTCCTTCAGAGTTATTAAATTCAACCCGAAATAGCGCTTACTGAGGCCAACTTTAATATCTTCATCGGTGTCACTAAACTCTATTGAGCTCTTGCGGAAACGTCTTGGTCTCGGGCAAACTGGGGCAAAGTGAATGGAGTTTTGTTGGCTATTAATGGGCGCCTAACTCCAAAGTTAAATTGCTGTTCTTCGAAAACCATTCTCGTTCCGTAATCTTCATAATTAGAAACACCTGCTGTGACCTCTGCTTTAGAATTGAGGAGCCGAAAGGGGCAAAGCACAAATTTTTATCAACTAAATAGATCTTTGTACACTTTCAGGCCAATTCGCTGAGCTCTGGTAAGTTCTTTCTTGAGTAGCATGATGTTGGACCGTATCTGCTAGCTTTCTGGCTTTTTTTTTTAAAGACATCGGGTTGGTAGACTTCCAAATTCCGTTAGTTTGCAATTTTTCTCACTTTTGATTTTATTGCTAACGCTTAAAGGATGTGTGTGTTTTCTTTCTTCCTCAATGCTGTTTAATGACATTATTGTAAGAATTTTTCGAAATAAAAAACAAAAAGTTGTGAACTTGTTGAAAAGCCTTCAACATGCATAATTTCGACTGTGCAGAAACACGTGTCACCACACACTCGCCCAGCTATTGGATAACGCCGTAAACTATGCAATAAAAGAAGCAAACAATTTTTTATTGTGAGGAAATTCCCAGACCTTTTTCGTGTATGGAAATTTGCCTATTTGAGTTTTATTGACCTTTGCCGTGCCGAACAAGTGTAGCCATAGACACTTATTAATGACTCTCTTGAACCCCTTTTAATGGCAAGTGACAGCTTCTCCTAACAAAATCCTAAAAAATTCTCCTAAACAAAGTTGAATGCTGCATGCTGCTTAGCTTTCTTGAACATGTTTTGCTTCGCTTTTTTTATTGATGAACATATTTGTTATTCGAAATCAATATCAATTTGTTCAAGAGCGTAAATTCTTCTTCCTCTCATCTAAAATCACTTATGGAAATCACCAAATATTTGGCTGTTCTTTCCATGCATATATATACCCCTCATCCGTGTGAAAACCAAAGCTTTATAATCGTAGTTATCCCCTCTCAACACACATTGTATGCAAATCAAATCCTGAAGTTCAAATACTTATGCATCATCTGTTAATTCAATTTCATTCCAAAGGGTTTTCGAACTTTCGATGTAGTCAACATGTACTTTTTTAACGACTTTAAAATTATTTTGATGAGTAATAAATTGGTAATAGTGAAGTTTGCGACGTAAGAAATGTTATCAAAAGAATTAATAAGCTTTGCTGTTCCGAAGTAAAAGTTAACCTTATTTGCCAAGTAGATATTTTATATAAGTGTATGACGATCGTAAGTTGTCTATGCGTATATTCTTTAACAATTATTGGTCAATGATGGTGTTGAAAAATACTAATTAAAACCTATATCTTGAAACAAAACTCTGTCTAAAATCAACATATTGGTGATTTATACTGAAATGGCCAAAATAATGTTTAATGACATTTAAAAATGTTTCAAAAATAATGTTGCCTACATTTAGGAGTATGCTTGTCCGATGAGGATAGACTTCTTATAACTCTGTAAAAAAAATTGTGAATACTTGTTTCAGAAATTTAATATAAATAGTAATAATACAAATAGTACAGCATAAAAAAATTTAAAAAAAAATTTAATTATTTAAGCAATTTATGAGATTTTTTTTTACTTTCTGATTAAAGTAATTAAGAGTAATATTAAAAAAATATAATAATTATAAATATAATAATACTTTTAGATATGTTTTATCATTACTTTATTTGAAAAATTATACTTTTGTAAATTGTATATATACATATTTTTTATTTTTTGACCTTTAGTGTAGTAGTGATAAAAAAATACGATCAAATGGAGAAGTACCACAATTTTATTTATGCCTAAGCAAATTCTAAAAATGTTTAGAAAAACTATCTAATTGCATAAATTTTCCATTGGAAACCTGCTCCTCACGTAAAATATTTAGATGATTTTCAACAACAATTCAGAAAGCAATTTAAAACAAATCCGTTAATTGTAAATTGTTAGTTTTTTGTTTTTTCATGATGTCGGCAGCAAATTAAATACCATGCTTAAATAAATTTTGTTTACATACCCAAAACACATACAATCGAACACATACACAAATGCACAAATAAGCGGCGATAAAGAGTCAAACAGACCAAATAAGTTAGTTTGCTGCATGATTCGCTATTGCTGTTGTTGTTGTTGTTGTTGTCGATTAAGAGTTAATCAAAGAAGAATACTTGCGTAGCCGCAAAGGCAAGGTGAGAGACGCAGACATGCGCAGCAGATAGCACAGGAATGTAGGTTCGCAATTTAAAATAGAAATTCCTAATCAATGAAGTTTAGGCAAAATGAACAAAATGAAGTTTAGGCAAATAAATACCAACCGGTGAAGTGGCGAAAAGAATTTCGGTTTATTGCTCGTAGTGGGCGAAAATAGAAGCCATATACATATGTACATGTGTGTGTGTGTGTTTGTGTGGAAATCTAGCAACAGGATAGCGGCAAATTAATTGAATTCGAATTGCCGAGCTGTGATAGCCAATCGGCAATGTGTGCAGCGCGCCACTCACACAATACACAATTCAGGTGTTTGTTCAGTTTCAGTTTCTTTCGTTTCGGTGGGGAAGCTGTTCAACATTTTTGAGGTACGAGTTGCTGTCATTTTGCTTATAAATACACAAATAACAGCGGGCCACATAAATTAACGCGAACAGTTAGCTGGAGTGTGTATGTGTGTGCCGTTGAATAAATTTTATTTCAAAAAAATCTTTGCAAAAATAGACACTTATTTGTTATGTACTTCGTTGGTCGAAATTAAACAAAAATCTTCAATACCTTAGGTTGAGCACGTAGTGAAACGAAAAGCGAAACAAAAGGGCATTAGTAGCCATTGCAGCCTATGGCAATGTGTTTTGTTTTTGTAGTGGCGTATTGTAATAGAAAAAGCTGAGGAGGGAACAGTTTCATTCCGGTTACGTAAGCCCGACTAAAGTGGCAACGGTGTTTTGGAAATGTTTACTCACTTTTAAAGAATTTTTACTCGGTTGTGAATTTTCTCCTTCGCCATTCATCGACTCACTAAGACGTGACGTTTGCCGGTCTCCACTTGGGGTCTTCACTTGTTCTGCATTTTACTTTCAACGATGTTATGCTCTTGCTTGCAAAGTTTTAACAAGAAATCAATATTATTTCACGCAACCTCAGCTTTATACCCCATATATATTATGTATATAATATGTGCTTATTTCTCTGCTCGTTATTTAACCGAATTTCTCCTTCTATATTGTTCATATTATGATTAAGCTGCTCGAATTTCGAATTACCTCAACTCAACCGAGGACCGGTTCCTGTTAGAATATCTATATATTTAGTTCCCATCTCGGTCCTCTTTCCAAATAGCGGTAATTACGCACTCGGTTGGTCGCTTTGTCGCTTCACTGTGAGATAATCTTTAACGCTCCATTGCTTGCGGTAATGTCCACATTTATTGAGGTTACGTTTTTTTTTTTTTGTTTTTATTACTCGAGTTAGCCACTGTGATCACAAGGAGAAATGAACTAAGTGTGTTTGACTATATATAGCTAACTGTATGTCAGCTTTTGCCGAATTACAACAAATGTCACTCTGTCATGTTAAATGCCTAGACACGTTGCTGATATTAATTCCGATAGAGTCATTCTGCTAAAGTGATTGTCATAGTTAATAAACTGTGTTGTGCTAGGGGTCTTGAGTGTGTGTGTGGAAAAATATACACCATTTCTTGTCCTTTATAATATACAACACAAACAATAATGCCTGAAGCATGAGCCTGTAATAGAGCTGGCAAAGTCAAGTGGCGGTCAAATTTGTGTTTGAATTTGTCCTCAGCCTACCAATGACAACAGTTTTTCTTAATTGGTGGCATATAAAGCTTTTACTTGAGATTTTCGTGCCTTTTTCCGCTGAAGCAGTTGTGAATCGGTCTTCCAATATGGTCTTCATCCGTAATACTGCCAACCAGACTAGTGGGTAACTCTATATACCACTAGTTACTGTAGTAGTTTTCGTTTGATTATTGCCATTCTTTTTACAATGGACACTCAAAGGATGAATACACTTCGGGATTCGATTGAACTTTTCAAAGCTTATATAGGGTATGGAGCCCGGTTTTTGAAATAATATTTCTAGAACTAAATTTGCTCATTTATAGGAATGTTTTATTTAAAAGGAGGGACCAGAGCAACGCTTCCAATATTAAAAAGAACCTACAGTATTTATTTGTTCGGCCTTTAACGTATCTCTACAGTATACTCTCGAATTATGCCGGTGACGCTTGCTTTATGAAATCTGTGTGAATGAATTGTGAACCACTGAGCACAGAAATGAGGCTCTATAGAGGAAGTGCGATTGGGTATATTTTGCACAACATTAGGAAAGGTTTCTCAATAGCTTTAATACCTTACCAAAGAAAGTAATGTAGACGATGCCTTAGCAGATTTTATGAGTCCTACAAGAACTCTAATTTAGTTCAATGAATCTGGTGATTCTCTTGAAATCTCCATATCGGTCAAAGTGTTAGGAAGCTTTAGGGACTGTGCGTATTGGTGACGTTGACCGACGGCGAAGAAAGAGTCAGAAGCAAGCTCGAGTTGGTGGAGATTAATCGCTTGTTTTTTAAGCGTTCGCAGGCAGCAGACCATGAAGACAAAAAAATATAGATGAATTGGTTTACTAATATTTATTTATATGCTCTAATAAGCACAGCGTGATCTATTATTCGAAATGTTTGTCTATTATTTAGTTGTAACTAAGGGGAAGATGAAGAAGAATAACTTATAAGAGGAAAGGAGGACATGCCAAACAAAAGCTTTATTAGATAAGTATTTATTTTAGTTTATCGAGCTCTTTACAGACTCACACACGCTGCCATTAGATAAATTGCACTCCTGCTGCGCTGCTTCCAATTTCCATATTCGCTCTTTTGTTCTTGTTCAATCAGAATTACTATTGCTTGGTGATATTGGGTACCCGAAACTCGCATTCACTGCACATATCACACTCTAAATGTGAATACTGTTAGGCTATTTATTTCAATTTTCGCCATAAATAATTCAATCAATCAATAGCCCCCAAGTATTCAATCAATTGTTTATTGTTTTATTGTCTAATAGCGAACGGATCAATTAAGAATTGGTTAAACGTAATAAAGAAGCGCAATATACAAGAAAATAACAAAAAAATTCCCATACCGACACAAACCAAATATTTAGGACGTTCTGTTTATGATTTAAGCATGTGTTTTCGAGTGACGAGCCAATAAATTGACATTATATAGTTAGATTTATAAAAAAATATTTAGTGGCAACCCTGTCAATATACGAGTGTATTAGGAAAAATTGTGCAAATCTTTTATGTGTTAATATATAACTATAAAAACTTGTCATGCAATACATTTTTTTAACTTTTCATTAATTACAAATTTTAATAGGTGGCAACACAACCAAACTTTTTTTTCAAATGTGTTTTGAATTCAATAATTTAGTTTAAAAAACACGGCATTAAAAAATAGAAATATTTAAACGAATTATTATTAGATGGCAACACTGCTCCTAAAACATTCATAATTTTAAATTGTTAGCATTAATTGAATGCAATTGATTTTTTCCAGTCAAACTGTGAATCCCCCACCCCCTCCAATCCAAAACTGTTCCCCACACTTTCTTTTTGGCTTTCAATCATTCTCAAATACTCAGAGAGGAATCGTTAAATATTGATATATTTTTGTGGGCAATCATTAAATTTTTGAAATGTAAACAATTCTTTGTTTAGATATTTAGGAAAATGATTTGTTTACCCGACTTTTGAAACATAAACTATTTTAATCACATTTTTAAAATATTTTAAAATGCTTGAACTGTTTATCATTTTTGGAATGCGCTTGAAGCATTCAACACTACTGAGGATCGAACTTTCGCCACTTGCTGTCATGCGGCCTGGGAAGTCTAAGCCAAATTGTCAGTGTCAGTAGCATACTATATATAATATATATATCTACATCTTCTATTGTTTGAAACGGACTCAAAAAAGATCGTGGATTTTTCCGCTCAGTTGTTGAAGTACTTTCAGCAAGTTTCTGATAAGCGTTGCCAACTATCTAACTTTCTTTTCTTCTCTAAAACTCCTTGACTCCTTGTCAAACGGTACAATCTTGAGAAATCACTTTCTCAACCTAGCCTCACATTTCCGAGTATGTGTGATTAGTTCTAGATCTTATTCTAAGAAAAAAAATTACCATTTAACATTTAATAAAAATAAATAAATTTGAAAGAAGATGCTTCTCACAGTGGTGTCTAAGCATAAAAAAAATTTTTTTTCTTAAATTAATTAATATAAAAAAAAATATCAATTTTTGGTTAAAAATTTTCTTTCATTGTGAAATTCAATTTAATTGTATACTACGTCACTCATTTTATGCCATGGATATCTTATCTTGCTCAGTTATTTTCAACAATTTAATTTTAAATTTTATATCCAACAGTTTGTTTGTATATTTTGTATTCGATTGCGAAGGTTAATGCAAAACAAAAGAGAAAACGCAGAACAAATATAATTAGAAACACTTCAAATCGCATAAAAAAAATAAACAAAATCAAAGAAAAAGTAAATAAAATTTTTTTTATTTAAAAAAATTACAACAACAATAAAAATTCTTAGCAGAAATAATAAAAAGAAAAAAAATCATGAACAAAAAATTGCTTTAAAGCAGACTACAAGTAAATAAAATTGTTTTGCATAATAAGTATAATAAAGTATTATTGTAGCAACAACAACAAAAACAATACAAATAGCTACGAATACTTATTCTAAACAAAACTACTTTATAAATTTTAAAAATAGCATGGTCCAAAAACAAATCTCAAAAAATTTTAACGATTTGTGCGTGCAAGCAATCATTCGCATGTGGGTGCGTGTGTGTGTTTATGTGGCACGCTGTAGTTTATAAAATGTTGCCGTTGATGTGATTACTTGCTGGCAACATATGCGATATCTTGCAGATGAGCCGCCGAGCAGCCGAGCAGTCAAGCAGCGCCCACTTCACAATCAATACATATACAATTACTTCACCTCTGCGCTTGTGCGTGTGTGTATTGTGTGTGTTTTGTACAGTTATCGCTGTGTTTGTTTGCGCTTCTGCTCTTTCGGTTTCACGGTTTCTTTTCGCGCGGGGGGAAGCGGATGCCTCTGTGCGTTCGTTTTAATTGCGATTGCGTGTGTTTGCGTGTGCGTGTGAGTATTTCCCGGTGGGCGGTGATGCAAACGAAAAGCGGCTGATTTGTTGCACTGCGATTTTATGTGCAAATTGGCAATTCTAGTCGCCAGAAAAGTGCTAAAGTTAAGGAAATAATTTTAGAATTCACTTGCATATTTGCCGTTCAATAAAAATTTATTCAGAAATTTGATAGTTGGGTTTGTGTATGTGTGCGCTTAATAAATTTCATCCAATATGTAAGTAATATTAGTGTGTGTATGTGTGTGTGAGTGATAATAAAAATTCGTAATTAAAATTGGCAACTAAATTCAGCTTGTACATGTATGTGTGTGTAAGCAGAAGTGCGAAAATTTGGCAATATTTGTGAGTAAAGAATTTTTATATTGAATCTATTTTTCTATTAGTAGAAAATATTTTTTTATAACCAGGCAAAGTCCATGAAATTATTAACAATTTGTAGAATTCGTGGAATGAGAATTTTTTAAAGTAATTGAACTTGATTTTTTTTGTTATTATGGTTGAAATAAATTGTGAACAACTTTTTGACGAAATGTTGTTATGTTTACAACAACATAATTACTAGTGGAAGTTAGCAAAAACTTACAAAAAATTAAAGAAACGAAAAAAATATAATTTTTTGGGAAAACAACTTTTTTCTTCTGTAATTATTTAATAATCTAAACCAAAAATAATAATATGAAATAAATATTGTATATAATTTAAATTATCTTAATAAATAAATTAACTAAACCATATAAATATTTTTAATAGTTTTAACATTTGTAAATAATAAAAAAAATCCTATTTTAGTTAAAAAGAAAAAAATTACGAATTATTTCGCAAAATTTCAAAATATTTTTAATTTTTTTTTAATTTTATATTTAGTAAAAATACGAAATATTTTTTTTTACATTTTTAAAATCTTAATCTAAAAATTTTCAAATTAAAATTTTTTTTTGAGACTAAGTATTACTTTCTTCTATTTTCAGGGAGTTAAAAAACTGAACTGTATAAAAAAATGTTGAGCCAATTCCTTCGCAGAACGTGTTGCAGTGCCTGAGTTTGAATTTCATACATTCGCCACTCTAAACCAACTCATCTGAATCGTCTTAATGATGTCCTTCGCAATAATTTCTGTGTGGAAACACAGAACTCGCTTCGTTTATATGGCGCTGGCAATTGGTAAGTCATATTTAATTTATCCCTTAATTTACTAGTATTATTAATAACAGTAATATAAAAATTAAAAATATAAAATTTTTAGTAATTTCCTGAAATTCCATTAAAATTTGCATATTTTCGCAAAAAAATAAATTAAAATGAAAACTTAGTTTATTTTTCTAGCGAATTCTCTCAGCCATCACTTGCTAACATTATAAGGCCCATAGCTTTAATTTTTATAAAGTTACGAGAAATCAAGTGCTGAGACCGAAATTCTTTAATTTCCAAACTAGTGCAATTTTGACCAATTTCTTGCATGAAAAGTAGTGCTAAAGCAAAAAAAATTAAAAAATATAAGTGATAAGCTTTCAAACACTGAAATTTCAGAAACGTTTTCGGTAAATTGAGAATATTACTTAAATTTGCATGAACGGGGTTGGTGTTGGCCAAGTTTTGAAATTTTCGAATTTTCTCAAAATTTTGAATTGGTATTAAATTATATAAAAATAATGGCCTGGTTAGCGTGGAACAAATGTATTTATCGAAAATATTTAAAAATATTATGTTAAGTCCAAGTTTGGTTTAAATTAAATTGAGGTGCAGGTGGGTTAAGTGATTGAAATAAATGCTTGATCCGGTCCACAATGTTGACAGCTAATTTTTTTGTTTATTTTTCATTGTTGTATTGTTTGTAATTGTAATTATTGTTTGAGGAAGTAAGTATTATAAGTACTTAATTAATTAATTATTAGCACTTAATTAAGTATAAAAACACAATACGTAAATAGGCGGTGGGTACATAATTATCACTCAATTTGTGTCAGAAATCTTTTCTATTAAATACTATTCACTTTGAATGGAATAGAAAGTGGAAGAGAGAAGAAAATAGCCATCAATAGTTGATTACATTGATTGGAATGGTTCAATATTTCTAATAAAGACTAGCAAAAGTTAGGAAATCTTCATATATATAATACATATATAGCCGCTTTCAAATACTAATTGCCAGATCTAAATTGAGTGTGTATGAACACTAAACGCAGTGACTCAATTAAAAGCTTAATTGTCTTAGCTAATTGACCAATTTGAAAATTTTGTGAAATTTTCTTTTTTTTTTATGTTAAACACGAGTTTATGATAATTTGAAAAATGTTTAAAGCAATCTCTTCTAACACTTTATATATCGATTCAGTGATATGAAGTGCATTTACATAAATTGCTTACCTTCGTTTAGTATAGAAATATCTTTTTCTTCGTCAAATGTCGCTGAAACAATTTTTATTTGTGCTTTGTAAGACTTAATTGCCAATGTTGTAAGTACCTGTGAAATTTGTTTAGTACGGTTGTGAGCGTGTCTGCCTCCTAGTTAAATAAGCGGACTTAAAAAGTTAAACTTAAAAAACTTAAACTTAAAAGTTAGCTTATTAAAAAATTTAATTAAAATGTTGTTAAACATGTTGAATAGCAAAATTAAAAAAATAAATTCGTAAATTGTGTTCGAAATTAGTTTTAGGCATTGGTGAATGTTTCCTCTATGGGCACATACACAAATGTGTGTGTGGGTATGTGTGTATGTACTCATTTTAGCTTGTTCTTTAGCATTTTAATTACTTTTTTTTTGTTCTGCTTTTAATATGTGCTTCTATTTTAATCCCTTTTAACAAGACATTTAATATCGCAGACGCCCACAGTTGTCTGCATAAATTATTCCATATTTTTTTGCAGCCACAATATCTTCATGGACTTTTTTACAAAGCAATTTCACCTCAAATACATACGTACACACATTGAATTGTGTGTGTGGGCTCGGTTTATGCCGGCGTTATAACTAGAAATGCTTGCTAAAATACCGTTACTCTTTGAAACAACAGTTAACATATACATGCGTGACCTATCGGTTCACCGTTATTCAACAAAGTGGTCGAAAACGTTGGTAATTTTGGGTTGGCATGTGTACGTAATCGCAACTATTTCTCTTTTTGAGCATTACAGCTGCCATAATATTGTTCTTGCCTTTACAAAACCCAATAAAAAAACGTATCAATTAAATTTTTGCCAAATACATACAAACGCAAATGTATAAATATGTCACTTTGAAGATAAGGAAAAATCATTGCCACAATAAATACCACAAATTCCCGTTATTTGGTTTATTCGAAGTTCATGGCTGCCAAGTTGGAAATTTAAGACTTGCAAACTTGTTGAATTTAATCCAACAATCGGTTTCAATAACAATAATACAACTGCCGTTGTCACACTTTGCCAAATGCAAGTTTAATGAAGAATGTTAGCCTGTGAAAGTGTGTGTGCATGTGTATGTTTACTTTTAGTGGCAGCTGACAGGTCGCTGTTAAATGGCATTGTTTGTTGTTATCGAATCGAAAATTCGAGTTGCGTTTGGCCCTTGGCATAGGCGGCTTTAGCAAGTCAGTAGACAAGTGTTTTTTAAGCCAATGGAAATAATATTGATTCCTTAGCTTTCTTTTAACAGTTGGCTTTGTGTCCGCACGTCGTTTTAGCACTATTTAAGCGGTGTCTTACTCAAACACTCGAAATTTGAGCTCTGCTTTTGCTATATTTCCTGAATAGCAATCAAATTCCAGCTTCGTTGCATACTTTGAGGCGTTCTTCTCTCAATAACTCACGTTTTAACAAAACTACCAGTTCTCTAAAGAATAAACTCATCGCAACCTTGTTCAGTATAAAAAAATAGCCAAAAATTTTCCTCCAAACTTTAAAATTAAACTGTATGGTTCATTACTGTTCTGTAATATATATTGCCAATGAAATGAACAAATAAATTAGAGTAGTTTAGATTTACCGGTCAATGCTTAAACTCTGACCGTCAGATTTGCCCGGTATATTGTAATAAATACGGTTAGATTCCAGTAAACATCTGGTTGACTAGTGCTTTGGTTCCTATTTTGCATTCTAGCCTTAAGGTAAAGTACCAGCTGAGTGAACCTTTAAATGTATGCTATTCTTAAGTGTATATGAAATTCCTTATCCTTAAATGTATATAATTAAATGTACGTATTAAATTCAAAGCTCAGAGAGCTCATAGATTATACTTCATTCAGGTCTTTCTTTAACTATATGAGTGCATTGACTTCATCGGCATTCGATAAAAGTATTCTCTAGATAAATTCTCTTTCCCTTATCCATTTACTGCAAGTGATTTGTACTGAAATATTGGGTGTATGGTGTCCAATATTTTTCTGTGTAACTGCGATCGAAGAGCGAACTGTATGCAGGCATGACTTGGGCGATCAGCTGAGGGCTTCGTACTCGCTCTTATTTTCTTTCCATAGCATACCTTTAGGGAGTAGCCTATTTTCTCTTTGATGTTTACGGAAACCCCTCGTAGCAACTAATATTTTTCTAATGTAGCATGAGATGACATGAAAAGGTTTAATTTTATTCAAGAACACGTTTTTTAATTCAAAGACAAATAACAAATATAATATATCAGTACTGAAATCTAAAATATCAGATCTGTTGAATTTTTTGTCGAAATAGATAATTTTGAACTTGTGTAGAAATATTTAGAAATATTTATTGGTTTTGACTGGGAGTTAAAATTTTTAATTTATTTATTTTGATTAATTTTTTTAACATCATTTATTATTTAGTATCTTCGTTTATTATCGCTCTCCACCGTATGTTTTCCTTCACAACGAAGTATGTATTTTAGGACTTCATTTCCTTTCCAATACATTACTTATTTATTAACAACTTTTTTTTTAAATTTATTCTTGCAACGAGTGCAATGTAAGCCTGCGAAAGTCCAATGCAAAATTTATGGACTGCGAATAATTTGCATATTTTCGCATTAAAATGCGCACTGCTCACCGAAAATCGATTAATATAAATTTAATGAGGCGACAGAGCGCGGGCGAAAGCAGCTGGCGCAACAGGGGAAATGAAGATGTGCACGAAATGTGAAAAAATAAAATAAAAAGAAAATATCAAGAAAAATTTGAGCACGAAAACAAATACGTGTTTTTTTTTATAAAATATAAGTAAATTTTTTTTTCATAATTATCTAGAAATATGTTTTATTACCTGCCGATAAGAAAATGAATCCATCGCGCGAACACACACTTGGATGTGGAAAATCATTTCTGCATATTTTTTATTTTTTATTTTTACATTTTCTCGGCTCTTAATGACCCTGTGCGCGCCGTATCAGCCAAATGCTAATACCGCTGACAGCAGCTGTCAACACTCTGGTTGCTATTGTTGTATTGACGACAGCAACATGAATATTTTTGTTTATCAGATTTATTAGCGATGAAAGAAACAATAACAAAAACAACAAATTATTTACAGATCATAAAACGTGATGCACGAGCGCAAGTTTATTCTTGTTATTGTGATGTCCAGCGAGGGCAGCGGTGCTCGGCGCGGGGCGCCGTGTGACAGTGAAGCGCTGCATTGCTAACGCCACATAAATCGAGTTGGGGTATTCGTAAGCGGTAATACCTAATGCCGCACCTTCTTTTTGACATTGATCAATTTATTTATTGCCGCGCACAATTTTATGCCTTTCCGCAACTTTTTCTTACTCAAATGTTTGTATATACAAGTGATTTGATTAATTAATTACACATTACCTTCAATGTATATGCCATCATATGTTTTCTTGAACGCAATGAGATCGAAGGTAATGGAAAAATGTAACCAGTTGCTTCCGCATTTCAAACTTCTTAGCATACTTTTGAGCGCCTATATTTTGTACTTAAATTTATATGAACCACTCAAAGCGTGTATTTTCCTTAAAGAGTTGCCACGTTAGTAGTCGGAATCGTTTTCTCGTGTTTTGTATACTCTAACATTGAAATATATCGGCACACTTTCCGCAATCTTCAGTTAAGGTCCCACTAAAGGTTTTGGAAAATTATGGGAATTTCTTTGTTAGGGATTTTGATGTGACCATGGGCTTTAGAGTCAGGATTGCGGCAATGGGTTTTGATGTTTCTTTCAGAAATTCGACGATTTCATCTTAGACAATGGGAGATTGTGGGTATAAATTCAGATTACAGTAAGCGTAGGCCGAAGGAGAAATCGAAATGAGAAGATTGGAATTAAAGTACTTAAAATACGACAAATATTTTGAATAAGGCTGGATCTAAGGTTTTTCATATTAATATTGTTCGTTGCTTTATTAATAAACAGAAGGAGACCCTTTTCCCTTAACATTTTATTGTAGTTACGTTCAATATTCACTAAATATATGTTGTGCAATGTTGCCTTCTTGACACTGGGTCCATTGTTGTTACGTAGAACTAATTGCCATGGGAACATGTCCCTTGAAGTACTTTCAATCATGAAAGAAGAATAGTCAAAGTAAACTTTTTTTTTGAGGTAAAGAGAGTAACTTAAGCTTCTGAAGATTTGAGAATGAAGTATCTAAAACTACATTGCAGAGTCCTTATTAAGCATAGTTTCAGTTAAAGGTATTGAGAGTTACGCAAACATATTTGCATTGATGCTATTCGGTGAATCGGGATTGTCATGTGTGTCGCTATGGAACTTATCTATCGGCTCGGATCCCATCTGGTTATAGTCCCACCGATTTAGAGATGCATTTTTTTTGTGTTTGTGCCGGCTGATTTCACTTGACAGTAAAACAGCTTGATTATTTATTAAAGCGGAGGGAAGGAAAGAGAGAAGTTATTCCTCCATATCGATGTTAACTTTGTTGTGGAGTAATATTATTCAATTACTGCTTTTTGTTATAAATAAGCACAGATTTATTATATGAATCCTTTGATGAAAATGTATACCAATTTCCAGCACTGTTCATTCAGGCAATCGCCGCAATTCATTATTAAAATAAACGAACAACTCACTAAAATCTTCGATACGATACGATACGAGCTCACCTGCACCTTCATTTATTGCGTAGAAGTTTACGCCAATTTTTCCGTGTTTTTGTTATTTTTTTATTGACATAATTGTATTGTATATTCGTTGGTGGCCATATTATTAAGACAAGCATTTTTAATGGATAAGAAAAGGAAATGGAATGGCAATAGGCCCATGACCTTGGCGATTTATGGGCAAAACAAGATATTTCTAGTGGAATCGAGAAGGTAGAAAAATCAGTGAATACAAAAAACAACAGCAACTACACAGGAGAGTGCAAAAATTATACGCAGCACGCACAGAAATAGCAAAGAACCAACAAAAACAACAATCGAAATGCGAAAAATATACTACAAGCGGGAAAAGTAAATAAAGTGCAGATAACAATAAGAACATAGCCGTTTGAGGTTATGTCACTATATAAAAAAAAAAAAAAAAAAAAAAAAAAAAAAAAAAAAAAAAAAAAAAAAAAAAAAAAAACATAAATTGGCGAAGTAAATATCTGCTAGGTATTACAGTGAGAGAAATGTGCAAAGAAAAGCGTAAAGGGAGCAATGTGAAAGAAATGGTGACCACAACACGAAATAAGCAAATTGCATATATTTCATGATTACTCGAAGCGGCGAGTGCTGCAGCAATAAAGCAGAAAGCGATAAAAGCCGAAGAAATGCGACTGCTGCAGATTTTGAGTGTGTATGGATGTGCATGTGTGGCAAATGAGACAATCAGTGTAGGTAATACCGAAATCATGGGTTAGTCCCTCAGTACGCGGGATCAAGCGATTAGATCTCAGATTAGATCTTCAGGAATGTGCAATCCTTGGATAAATGCTTAATTTCATTTCGGGATCCCGAAACTTTAGGTAAGGTCTACAGGAAGAAATTTGCATGAAGAAAGTTTAAACTGAGTTCTAGTGTTCCTGTAATCATACTTTCAGTTATAGTAATCAGGGAGGAATTCAGTCCGGACTGAAAGACCTACATTCATATATTATAACTTAAAATTTTTTTGCATTGCAAGTTCAAACTTTTTTGAAATTGTCTACTCAAGTATTCTTGGAATAAGTGGAGAGAAAAAGGTCATATTCTGCTCTAATCAAAATCTAGTTTAGCTAGCTAGAGTAAAAATTGTCGAAAAATTTGTTTGTAGCACATTCTGATGCAATGGCTTTCCCATTTCCAAATGGCTTTCCAAAAGTCTGAATAAATAAAATTTGAGCGCTCAGCAGAGGGTTAACATTTTTTTTTAGAAAACTATTCTCAGATATTTTCCTGAGGCTCTGAAATCCCGAAATCTAACTTATCACAATATTTGAAGTATTTCGGAATTAAAAACACCCCTTTTGGAAAAAATAAACATAATAAAATGATATGAAACTATAAAAAATAGGTGATGGCCGAACGCAGCTTGTTATCCATTCTTACGAAGAAGCGCATTAGCAGAAGCACAAGAAGCAAACATTGAGGACCGATTCGAGTTACAATGCGACCAATAAAAGTCAAACGAAATGGTGTTACACGTGCCGTTAACATTCAGCACACGAGCGGCTTTGTCCACAGCAATTTGAGAAGGGAGGGTTGCTTGAGTTGCTGCAAATGCAAAATCGCAAATAGTGACAACAACTATAAGATTAGACGTTAGCGAGCAGCCAATGTCCACTGTCTTGTGGCAACAAAGAATTTCCCAAGTGCGTCGCAACGTCATTGCATGCGAAATGTATCGTCATGTGGGTGAAAGTGCAGCAAACTATTGTGTACCAACTCAGGCAGCTGCTCTACAACTACAACACACATTATTATAACAACAACTTTTGAAATATTAAAAGCTTTTGGCATGAAGCCACTACATATGAGAAATTCAATTTCAATTCGTTCGGCGAGTGGGCGAGTGTGTCAGCTCATAGTGCTCAGTGTCGTCTGTCGTCCATCGTCCGTCGTCTGGTACTTGTACTTGGCCGTGTGCCAAGCGTGGAATGAATGTGCCGGTTCCATGTGGATGCACGGTCACTTGACATGGGGGCGCCGATATTTGTCAATGCTGTTTACTCAAAGAGACAAGTTATTGAAATGTGCCACGATGTGTGTTGTTGTAGAAAGCGTGAGTAATTGATAATAGAGAGAACCGATGGTGAGAAGTTGCCAGTTTTTAGCGGCTAACTTTTCGTATGCTTAAAGCATTGGGATTCAAATACTCAACGAATTGTTCTCAACCCAATCGGCCTCGACATTGTTATTAGATATATTATGAAGTTAGAACAGTTAGTATGGCAACTTTCTTAGGAAGAATAATGCTATAAAGCATAAACAGTGCTATCATTACGAAAATAATACGCTGAAGAATGAGCAGAATGGGAACAGTTAAAATGGGAACAGTTTTTTGTGTCCAAGATGTGCATGAAAAATCAGTACACATTGTCAACAACACACCCGGCTTTGATTTTCTAATCAATACAGAAATTATAAAGTGAGAACAGATAATGCGACGATAAATAAAAGAGATTTAAGGCTTGGGAGAGACAAAATGCTTATATTTATGTGAGTAAAACGAAAAATCTGTATGTGGGAAGGGAACAGTTAAAATGAGAACAGTTTTACTACGGCGATTTATAATGATATTGCTTTAGTATATGTATAAATTATGAGATCACAGCTTTTACAGAGTTAATTTTATTAGAAGAGACGAAAAAAGTCTTTTTGTGAACAGTTTGAGTCTACACAATCAGTTACATATTATCTATACATATACATAGTATCTGTAATTAAAACTGTCAAACTGTTGAACTATTGAACTGAAAGCGGTATTGCGGTCAATATTTAACGCAAATTACTTTCATTCCCAATGTAACCAGGTCTTCTTAGCATTGCTGACGCCTTTCACACTTCAAAAATGTATATTAATGATTTTCCAACTCATTTTCCTTTACAGTTTGCTTGCTGCCCGCACCCGCCGCAACATTCCTACCGCTCGCTCTGCGCGCAACCACCACCACAACAACAACAGCGGTTACAGTGAGCACAGGCCTGGCAGCAGTGGCAGCGCCACCACCCAACAATGAGCTGGCCGACGCCATTATAGCGCCCGATGGAATGGATCAATGTCCAATGGGTTACTTTCATTGCAATATCTCGGCGCAGTGCGTACCGCAGCGGTTGAACTGTGACGAGAAGGCGGATTGTGATGACGCCTCGGATGAATGGAATTGCGTCAATGAAGTGGACGCGAAATTTTGGGATCATTTCTTTCGTAAGCAGCCCTATGGGCGGCACGACGATGTGCCGGTGGAGACGTGCTGTAAGTGCCGGGGTCCATTTGTAGGAGCATACCTGTGTGTATGTGTGTGTGTGTGCCTGTGCTTATTGGAGTATGGGAATTTGTGTTGCTCGGCAAGTCGTATGAGTGACACTTAAATTAACAGTTATTGGCTCTAATTGCCTTGCCACATGCAATGTCATTGAGACAATTGGCGCTGGCGCTAAGCGATAGTTTGTCACTTAATTGCTTAGCAAAAGTTGTCTCACACATTTCGTTTTCTATTTTCGGTAATTTATTCATGTGATTTGTTGTGGGCAACGTGCGACACTTTGTTGTTGCCGTTTTGTAGACCCCTAATTACTACTACAGGCATTTATTTCGTTGCTTTTGTAGTAATTTCTTACTTTTTCCACATTTCTTATTCGCAGATTGGCTCAACAGCACCAATTTCAGCTGCCTTTGTCGCGGCGATGAAATTCTATGTCGCTTCCAGCAGTTAACGGCAATGCCCGCCAATTTGCCCGCCACGGAGCTTGCAATGCTGTGAGTATACCTCACTATCATTTATAAATATATATCTTGTAATACATGCATGCGTGCTTATATACAAATTCAATGTGCGCCTCAGTGTCAGCTACGTGTTCAGTCGCATGCTAGCTTACACTCACAACCATACATACACATATACAACTATACAAACGAGCGTGTGTTTGTGACACTCTTAATAGGGAATGAGCAACCAAATTGCCTATCATGCACATTATTCCACTGCGGAAAAAATATTTTAAGTTTTTCTTTATTAAATCACTTTTGAAACTTTCGATTGCTGTCGCTGCGCAGCCAGGCATCGGCTCGCTCATGTAAAATGTTCGCTGAACATAATTTTATGGGTTTTTTTCTTTTTGCGCTGAATATTAAATTTTATGCACTTGAATTTTGTTGTTGCGCGCTTTTGTTGAATTAAAAATTAATTAACACATCAACTGTCATATTAAATTGTGCTACTCTATTAAAATTTACAAAAAAAAAAAAAATTAATTATACTTCCTGTTGCAGTGATTTAACCGGAAATAACTTTCCAAACATTGACGAAAACTTCTTCGCACAGCTGCCAATGGTTGAGAGCCTGTAAGTATGCAATAAATTATTCAAATTATGCTTTTCGCTGTAGAAAATTTACAGTTATTACAAAATTATTATTTTAGGCAGTATTTACAAAGTGTTAATTATTAAAAATATTTAGTGAGAGAATATATAATTTAAACAAAAATAATTTTTATATATTACTAATTTTATTTGAAAATTTGCTCCAGCATGCATTCGAGGCAACAGTAATTAAATTTTGTTTTTTTTTTGGTTGATTTTCTCATTTCATTTGTTTTCCAATTAATTTCAATTAATTAGTTATTATTATATCTTTTATTTCATATATTTTATAATTACTTAAAATTTTTTTTCCGATTTATTCTAAATTATTTTAGTAGCACAAATTTTTTAATTAATTGCTTAAATTATTATTTTTAAATCATATCTACACTTTGTTTCAATTATTTGAAAATTTTAAATGTTCAATTTCAATTAAAATTAATTTGTTTCGCAAGCGTTGTAAATTCCGGTCACACAAACCTCAGACCATAGAAAGCAGCAAAGCAAACGCGTGGAAAATGTTCAGTCAACTGCATGCAAACTTATTTATATGCACACACACTTCCATCTATAGTGATTTATATGAGCATATATTTATGCCACTATTGAAATATGAGTTGTTAGGCAGAAACAAGAAAGTTTTCTAAAAAAATGTAAAATTTATGTATTTGTTTGTAGATCAAAAACAAATTTATGCTATTAAAAAATGAAATACAAGCTATTTCGCTTTCCAAATATGGTTGGGCAAAAGGTTTATTATAGTGTTTAGGTAAATAAGTATTTCAAAAGCTTATCGACAATATATAAAATCATTTTCATATAACTTCGCTTTTAGTTCTAGTTCTTTAGAAAGCATCCCCTTTCATCAAAATTCATTTCTTCACTTTTTCAGTGTTTTAAAATTCTGCTCAATCGAGCATCTTGCAACGTCCGCCTTCAGAAGACTCTCTGAGATACCACTGAATACGCTGTAAGTGTATTTTTTGTACTTATTTTTCTATTAGGCAGTCTAAGAAATTAGAAATCTATTCTACCATTGGCTGAAATTTATTATAAAAAAATTTTTTTTAAACATAAATAAATAAAAAATAATAACATTGAACAAAAAAAATTATAGTAATACCGAACGAAAATTAAAGCTAATTAATAGTATTATTTAATTATATTGAAGAGATTGAAGAGATAAAAAATTAAAAAAAAAACATTGAAGCAGAAAAAAGTAGATTTCAAGAAACGAAGAAATTATTAAATCTGTAATATGAAAAATTAAACTCTTCAAATTTTAAAATCAGAAATTCTTTTAACGAAACTCTTTTTTTTCAACAAATATTTCATTTCCAACAATTCTTGAGTTGAAAAAATAAGTAATATATTTAAAGATATTGTTTATAATAGAAGAAACTAGTTTTAAAACTTTTTTTTTTAATTATAAGACAGTTTCTTTTTATATTTTGTACAATTCATATATAATTAAATAAAATAAATTATTTAAAAAATATACATTACTTTTATTATCAAGCTATTTGGATGAGAATAAAATCGCTAGCCTATCGGAAAATTTATTTGCGGCAGGGAACTCTCTAAAAACGCTGTGAGTATGAACTTTTTGTCATATTAAATGTCAATTTTTATATTTTTGGCATGTTTATTAGATTTCAATATTTTCTATAATTGAACTCTTAAAGTATTCCCAAAATGAAGAAATGGGAATATGTTATCTTAATGTGTTATTTATAATTATTATTATCTTATTTATAATTTATTATATAATTATTTGAAGCATAATTTTTAATATGAAAATAATATATTTATATATTTAATTGAGAACAAAAATTTTTACATGAATTTTTCAAAATTTTGTGTCTTTAGAATGAGCACACTTTTTTATGTCATATAGTTTTTGTTTGCTTTTTAAATGAAACATTTTTTATGTTGAAATTTTAATCTTCGCAAATATCCTTGTTTACTTAATAGTGGAAGAAAGCTTAAAAATTATGCAATTTAGTGCCTCCAACACTATTATTAAATTTTTTGTATAGTAAATATGTATGTCTACTTTGTAAATAATTAATATTAGTTGTGGACACATTTTACTTGCCTCATTAGTCACAAGTTAACACTCAAATGGCACTCATATGACAAGCAAAGGAGCTTCAACTAACCGTAAAATCGTGCCTCAGCATAGAATCTATTAATCACCTCTTTAGTTTCGCAAGTTGCTCCTTAAATTTTGTACTCTTGCCTTATTAATGACATACAAGCACCCGCACACACACACACACACACACACACACACGCACTCTCGCATACGTATGTGGTTTGTGGTAATTATGCGTAAAATATGTGTCCTTTTGGCATTTACTACGATGCACACTTTATCAGACACAATCACATGCGTTCGCATTACGGTTTATATAACATATCGCACATATGTGGAGCACACAGTATCGCTATGAATGTTGCGTATACGCAATGCCGTACGCGATACTTGATTTCTCATTTTAACAAGCGCGACAACACTGGCTGGCTTTGGTGGCTTTGTTGTTGGTAACAATATTTATGGTTAATTAATAAAAAGTATGCCACCAGCGTTGTTGCTGTAGTTGTTGTGGTGAAATTGCTTAATTAGCGGAAAGTTTACGACGTGTATGTATACGACATGGCGTGCCGTGCTAGTAAAATACAAGAAAGTGTGTG
Organism: Bactrocera minax; assembly: GCA_021498325.1. Classification (NCBI taxonomy): domain Eukaryota; kingdom Metazoa; phylum Arthropoda; class Insecta; order Diptera; family Tephritidae; genus Bactrocera; species Bactrocera minax. The sequence goes on from JAKEEE010000032.1 coordinate 1,963,071, forward strand.
TGCGTTGCAGCAAATGTGACATTTCTCAGATAGCACTATCAAATTGTGCCGCTTATGAAATAAGTTGCAGGAATCGTGTGCTATTTAAGTGAAACGAGTGCAAAACAAGAGTGTACTCCAACACTTTTCATTGCATAATATATATAGTGATATGTAATATTCGCACAATATTCTATGTTATACATAGCATGGTGTCGTATGTTTTTGAAATTACACTGTAGTGTAGTACAGTGTTTTCCATATGCATGTCTATTAGAAGCCATTTAATCGTTAGCTAAGCGTGCTAGGCGGCAGTAAAATGCTTGCTAACTTAAATTTTTTGTACATAAATGCGGCATGGCTTGATTCCTATGCCTGACTTAATTCTTTGCTCCCTTTCTGAACCCGATAACATGCCTGTAGAATGTAAATTGCACCCTTGCTTCAATCTAGATGGTATCGCATGTCTTTTATAGATCGCATTTGCCATACTTCAGCTTCGCAACTCCGCTTGCAATTTCAATTACGCACACACACACTCCTCTGCTTCATGTTGCTATGTTTCTCCGGGCACTTCCGTAGTCACAAATGTCAGGCACAAACGTATTGCAGCTGTGAAGATATGATTTCCGTGCTGCTTGCGGCCCTCTTTGTATACAATTATTTCTGGTATTTGCATTTTTTCTCTAATAGTGACCGTTTTGCGTTGATTTCAACATATCCGTGCTCTTTATTGCCTTGCAAATGTTTAGCATATGCAGATAATTTGCGCTAAAGCTGCTCACTTAAGCAAATTAGACTCTTCTTTTGAGTTTTTGCTTTTGAAATTATAGTGCTTATTATAGAGGGTTATTCAATTTATGCAATGAATATCTTATTATTTTGGTATTTCTGCCAAGCCTTTCGTTTGTGAAATAAAAGATAATAGCGTGTTCAAGAATTAAGTCTCTGTTAGACCTTAAGTTGCAGATGTGACTCAGTTTGGAGTTGAAATTCTGCTGTGAAATTCATTTGTACTGCATCTCGAATATTTTATTGGTCAGTCTATAGTTTCAAATAAGCAAACAAATCAACTAATGATGTAAATTTAACAGGAAATGTTGCAAATACTGCCATTCATCAGAATTTGAGCTAAAAATTTGCTGATCCTTGCAAATCTTTTCTGCTTAAAGTAGTAAAAAAAATTACCCACAATTATTTCTTAGAGCCAAAGGCGGCAAAAATGCGTAGTCGCTGCATTCATTTCGCCTTTTTTTCCACCTTTTGTTTGTGCAGATTTCCTTAAAAACTACCGTAAAGTGCCACCATAATTCCATTTATTTTCTCATTGTCTACTCCGCTGCTTATGCTTTCTATCCGCATTCATAAACTTTAATGGAAATTAAAGATATAACAGTTACTTTGATATTGAAATCATTGTAGTTCTAAGAAAATATATTTTCATTAAAAATTTGTGCTTTTTATTTCCATTAGCGCCAGCTTTTATTTAGAAGCACACATATTAGTAGAATAATGAAGGAACCATGCAATTCATGCAAGCTAATAAAAATCTCATTATTACTTGGGGAAGTAATTAAATTTCACTTTTAATGTATTAATTACTTGTTTTGTCATGCAAATTGCAAGTGAGTTACTCATACGCACCGGTGCACGTACCTTACATTGCACGTGCCTCAATATATGCGGCGTAAAAAGTGAAATGCAGAAACTTAGTGCCCACACTGTCTCACTGCGGTCGTTATCTACTCACCCACATGCACAGAAAGAAGCCCAAGTGCCGCTATTGTATCGCTGAGCGTGATGAGTAAATAACAATCTTTACTTTACAGATTCCTGCATAGAGGACACACATTTTGCCTAAATCATAATTATAATGGCCTGTCATACTTGTAATTTGCTAGTCAACTCGCTTGAATGCTATAAAATTGCGTCAACAAAGCTGGAAGTTCTGAAAATTCTGAAAACTTGTTGTTGCGGTTGCAGTTTGGAACTTAATTTTGGGAAAATCGTGTTGGCAGCGTCATTTGTTTGCACCGGATTCGCATTGTGTGTGTGCTAAAGTGGCTGGTGAAGTGAGAGTTGTGGGCGCATTTGTTTGGCGGTTGGCAGTGGGCGGCTTTTCGGCCACAACCAGCCTGTGCTATTGTTTGGCTCGCAATTGTTGTGCGGTTTAGTTTATGAACTTGCAACGCCAAGTTGCACTTATCTGTATGAGGGGCGAACGACGCTTATTTTTTAGCACAAACGTGCCTCATTTTGTTGTTGCGTTCACAAACTTGGTTAAAATAACTTTGCGCTGTCTCTGTTAGCTAAATTTTAATTTCCGTTAATTTGGTTGCATAATTGACTAAGTGTATTGATGTAGAGGCAAATTTTAAAAATGAGACTACTTTAGGCAAATCGATTGACTGGGACGAAATTGTTTTTTGGCTGGTTTAAAAACAAAAAGTTAGAAGCTTGTGAAATATTCGATTATAAAAAAAATTTAAGATTTCTTATTTTGATGAAAGTTGCCACCCGCTTGGGAAATTTAATTCTATAAAATTTAAAAGAAGACCTATTTTTCACAATATGTGCGCCGCACTAAGAGCATTCAAGAAAACATATAAATCGGAAAATCTCTGAGAAGGGTTGCCACTTATTTAATTTTTTTATTAAATTGAAGTGTTCAAATAAATTAAATATACCCATATGGACATCAAACAAAACAGTTTGCAAAATACGTTTTTAAGAGTGTTGCCACCTGTTTGGAAATTTGTTATATTTATTGCTTTTTAATTAAAATATTTTACAATGGAAGTACTTAATTTTTTTCGAACTATGTGAAATATTTTGTAATAAATACTCACTCTGTTTCAGCATTCTTTCGGGCAATCGCATTAAAGAATTGCATAACTACGATTTTCAACACTTGGAAGGTTTGACTGAATTGTGAGTATAAATAATATCAAAAAGTTCTACATACAAGTAGAATTAGAACTAAATACTTTGTTAAAATAATTTACTAGCAGAAAAGCCTCAAATTTCACTTCTAATTAAAGCGGCTCATGAACAATACAAGAACTCACTAAAGGCTTTTGCTTTTTGAATCTTACAAATACTTTCAGAAAGTTAAAAAAACATTTTTGGAAACATCTGACACAAGATTATTTCCATGAAGACAAATTATAGAACTTCTGGCAGGCATTATCTTTCGATATCCTTACATTAGAGTGCTGTAGGCACTCATAAGGATTATTTATATCTATACATACACATACATGAGCACTTATGTCGGCTTATGGAATTTAGAAGAATCTCAAATATTTTAGACTTATCTTTTTGTTGTTTTGTGTTTGCAGAGACCTTCGTGGCAATCGTATTGAAACCTTTGAAGCCGATGTGTTTGTAATGTTGCAGAGTCTGGAAGTACTGTAAGTAAGAGGGATTGTGAAATAAGTAATAAAAGGGTGGGAGGCAATAAATAGAGCATACTTTAGAGGTATGCCTTAAATATTTATTACTTGTAAGAGTACAGAGACAGGCGGTAGGTAGTTGAAGTTGTAAAGATGGAATAATTTTCATATTATTTAAAATTTATAATTTAAAATATTTTCTTTGTATAAAATCTTTCCTCTAAAAATATTTTTGGTTTATCTGCAATTTTTTTACGAAAATTTTTTTATATAAAATGTAAAAAAATTTTTTTATGAAAGGATATAAGATTTTATTATTATTGAAGAAAAAAAAAACAGTTGTAGGAAATTATCCTTTTGTGGTTGAGCCAAATATTCTTTTTTAATAAAAATTATTTTTCTTTTATTCATGAAAGAAATATTTTTTTATAACTTTTTTTTTCTTTTCAAATTTCACCTAGATTTTTATTATGCAATTTGCTTTATTTTGATCTAAATTAAAATTTACAATTTTCAAAATCACATTTTGTGAAAAAAGGAAGAAAAAAATATTCAGTAATGACAAATTCAGACAAAAAAACGTGTGCGTAGCTAAATATCTCAACAATGGACTCAACCACACGTGTACCCATTAAGCATGCAAAAATATAAAAAAGGAAACATTTATGAAGTATCATTTGCTTGATTTGCTTGATTGATGACATCGAAAGTGAAAGCAGCAACAACAACTGCTTGCCTACTTTCAGGCGCAACAAATTGTACGAGAACGTGAAAAGCAAAGCGCGAAGTGATATTGGCTTTTGTTGTTGGCGGAAAAAAATTTGAAAAAGGGCAAAATATAGAAATAGGTTGCTAAAATGTCCACAACATTTAAACGGCGAAAAGGGTAAATTAATAAAATATCGCCTTTGTTCAGCACAAGGGTGACCTCTCCCAGGCAAATAAATGCTAACCTAAATTAATGGCGCTACTAAATTGGTGTTAGTGACGCACAACAAGTTGCGTATTGATGGTTAGATGTTCGGCATTTAAGCGCCAAAGACGTAAGGCTTTGAGCGCTAAGTGGGCGTGAAGGTACGTCAATGGACAAGACGGCGTATACGCAACATCGGAGTCTGTGCTTAGTTTTGATACTTTTTAAACTCGAAAAGAAGAGTAAAACTGTGTTTTGTTTAATATTCTTTTTATTTCACATTATATATATCACACGAGGTTGTCAGGTCTGCAGCAATTTCGAAATCTTCCTTTAATAATTTACTATTTCATTATTATCGAAGTAAATTCCAGTTAAGTTACAGTCAAGTTAAGTTAAAAATTAGTATAATGTTATAGTTAAACTTGGAATGTTTTGGTAAAGGTTAAAGTTAAAGATGTGGTTAATGTTGGTGCTGATCATATGGCAAGCAAACAGCTAATTTAATACTAATGCTATTATGATGAGTTATGGTTAAGGTTAAGGCAAAGCATAAGAATAATTTTAAGATTAAGGAAGAGGTTAAGTTAAGGTTATGTTTAAAGTTTATGTGGCGATTAAGTTAAATATTATAATACTTTTTAGTTTAATCCAAAAGTCAGTAAATGTTCGACTTATAGTGAAAGCTTTTTGGTACTTAATACTTAATTTAACTTTTTTTGTAAACTTGGTAAACATACACTTGCTTAACTTTTCGGTACTGCGCTTATCTATTTCCCATATTCCCCCATTTTGCAGTTACCTCAATGAGAATCATATCCATCAGATCCGTCCGGCCATGTTCCCGGTGCTCACAAAGCTGCACACTTTATCGCTGGCGCACAATCGCATCGCCGACATCCAACGGAACTCGTTTACATTCCCGCGGTTATTACATTTGTAAGTAAGTGTGTGTTTGTGTGTGTGTGTGCTTGTATAAATATTATTTAACAGCGCTGGTTGGAAGTCACAGTTAGATGATGTGTGCGTGTGTGTGGTGGAGCGGGTGCGAGCAAGCGGTTACGGGCAGGGAGGCAACTAAGAGGGGATTAGAGCGAAATGGCTCACTTATGTACACAAAGCTCCAAATTTACGTACGCGTATTATTACAAGCATTACATTTGTAGTTGTATGAGCGCTTACGCTGGCGCCACGTCACATATGCAAATGTGGATTTCAGCTCTCAATATTTTCGCTACGCACATGACCCTCCTTAGGGTGTATGCGTATATGTCGGTGCACTTGCACTTGGAAATAACTGAAACATGTGTTCTTGCGCATATTTCATCTTTATTCGAAGCGTGGTGAAGCACCCTACGCCAAACGCTTGGCAAACAAGCTCGTGCACACACAAACACACACCAACAGTTAATGCCAACAGTTAGCGGTAACTCTTACAAAATGCTTAGGAATTTAGACGAGCGAGGTGGAAGCGCGACCATCGGCAAATATTGTGCATACAATGCACAACAAAAGCTCATAGAAACGTAACGTTATGCACACATATGCTGGCTTGCAGCTAACAACTTGGCAGTATATCGAATTTGTTCAAAAGAAGCGCCCCATAGAAACACCTATTTTGGCAATTTGTTGTGGAAAATTTAATTTTTAATACATCCAGATTCTTTTTCTGCAAAAATAGAATTTTTTTTTTAAACATATTTGGCTTATATTCTACTATACATAAATCCTTTATTCCTTACAATCCACAAAAATAACATCCGTTTTCCTTTGTTCCATGCTTTTCTTTGCAGATTTTTAGCCGGTAATCGACTGTCGGTACTGCGAGCGCGCACATTTTGCCCACTACGGCTGCTGCAAGGACTGTGAGTATGCATTTGAACTACTTCTGTGTAATTACCAAGTCATTGGCGCAGAAATTATATTATTGTCTGAGCAAAAAGAACTCCGCATGAACAACTCATTCTTGCTCCTGCTCCTGATTGTGATTTATGACTTTAGCTAGTGCTTTCACCACAAATATTTATCATAAAAATTTACCTGCATAGAGGTTAAATTGTATGTCGTAACATATATGATGATAGTGTATGACTTATGAAGCAAAAAGCTAAGATGAGTTGAGATATGTGTTGAGATTAAGGTTGAGCTTGAGGTTGAGGTTGATATTAAGGTTGAAGTTGAGGTTGAGCTTGCGCTTGAGCTTGAGTTTGAGATTGATGTTGAGGTTGAGGTTGAGGTTGAAGGTGAGATTAACACTGTTATTGGCGATATGGTTATACTTCAGGCTGAGCTCTACTTACTTTACTTACTTTAAATTACTTCGTCACAATTTTGTGCTGAGAATAGCCTTTACACTAATAGGAAGTTTAAAGAAGGACGAAGAAAGGAATAATAGGCAACTTCAAATACAGACTTGTGCTTTTGTTGAGATTTGATTGCGAAATTTCGGGTCTGACTTATTTACTTGGTCTTCTATTAATGTAACACTTCGCTTGTTGTCCATTAGGGAATGAAATTGATATCCTTTTATACATATATGTGTATGTGTCAAGCAAACATTCTTAAATGCCTTCAGGTTACTGGGACAAAGTGGAAATACAATTTGGGTAATTTTCATGTATTTAATGACTTATTTGTAGTCAACGAGTGTAAACGGCAATTTGATGTATTTAAAATGTTCTACGCTTCCTTAATACTTATTTAGAGACCATTAGTGGTGAAATATGATAGTAGAAATAGGCGAAACAAAAGCATTTTTGAGTTTGAAGTTTAGTTTTCTCATTTCTGTTTAAAAGTGGTGTACATAAAAATTTAATGCAAACAAGAGTAATGTGGAAAACCAGAAGAAGAAGCGTTGAATGTGAAATATTCAAAATGAATTTATATTTGATTTAATCGAAATTGAAACTTTTATTATTTATTCACACAAATACGTTCAAAACTTACGCACATGCTTACGCCGGCTGCATACAAAAGAAATGCACGACTTTTCAAGCGCACTGTGCGGACTGTGGCGTATACGTAACATTCAAATTGGCGCATATCCACTGTGTAACACCCATACCAAGTAATCAACGGCAAATGCCAAAGCGTCACAGACTAAAGCACTCGCTGTACAAACAAGCGTTTGCACTGTGAAATTCTTAAGTGTCTGCGTCAGTTTTAAAGCATAGTTTCAGGCGCGAAACCGCAAAGATGCATATTATTTAAGCCAACTGACGTCCAATTCATAATAATTCAAATGTGTGTTTGTTGTTTTGGCATTAAAATGCATATTCAAGGGCAACTGGCGGGACATTAAGTTCAAAGCGAATTAAAGCGGGGGATATCTGTAAGGTCAAACGCGTCGTTGTTTTATTGTGGTGTGTGTGTAATGCCACCAATGTTGTTCGTTCACATGGTTATGGAACAATACAATTGAGAAAATGGATTGTAAATGCTACGAAAGTATGGGAGCAAAAATGAAATAAAATAAATAATCAGTTTACGCTTTTCGGCTAACTGGCGCGTGGACCTGTAGATCAAAAGCTGAAGGTCACGTAAGCAACTTATGGCTTAGTAAATGTTCATTTGTCAGCATTTTTTTTGAGCCTTTGGCCACCTCTCACTTTAGTCGGGCTGCTGCAGAGTGATAGGCTGTTGCGGGATGATATTTACTGGCTGCTGTCATAGCACAGCTCAGTTTTATGTGGCTGGGTTCACTTTGACTCTTCTTTTGGCAATCAATAGCAAATTGGATTTGGTAGATTACACTCAGCGGTCAAAGTAAAGGCAAGAAGGCGTAAAATTTAAGAAAATAAAACAAACACACCTGTTTACATTAAATAAGCACAAGTAAGTCGCAACAAATATTGGCCGCAAGTCATGAAAAATGTGCATGCTTTTTAGTAATCTAAACAAATTTTTGGTTGATTTGGTTCTTTTGGTGCAACAGCGCATCTAAATGTTGCAAAAAATGAAATTTGTCACCGCTTTTTGATATCTTTAGTTTGTTCTAGTTCAAGGCTGCTTAAATTCATTGAGTTGTAAACTTTCCTGGAATCTGTAGTGAATTCGTTTAGAACATTTAGAAACGTTTAATCGATAAAACCAATTTCAGTAGCTATGCGCCTTTAGGCAGGAGTTCTCTATCTTTCAACCCAAGCTGTAAACTTGTGATCATGCCCGTTATTTATTCCGAAACCCATATCTACCATATGAAAACCGGTCTATGCAAGTATTGCTCTGGAATGGTGCCATAGATATCGTACTTTTCCTTTAATTTCACACTTCCACATGTACAGGCAGATAATATTTATTTATATATTTTATTTTATTTATTTACTTGGACTTTCCAAGTTCCAAAAAGCCACAAGTGGTCGTGGCAGGCAATTTTGACTGTCTGATGTAATTTGTGTCAATAAAAAGCTTCCCAATAATACCTAGCAACTCTTTGGGGGCAAGCTAAAACTTGTATAACTCCCTCCTTGTAGTATAATATAAAGGGCTATATTTCTTGCGCTGCCTAAAATTAAGCTTAAGGAACATATTATAGCATCTGCGCCACCTTTGCGCTGTGAATCCCTTATTTTCCAACTTTATTCTACTCGGAAAGTTCTAAAGATCTTCTGTAGCTAAGATTGGGAAGATTAAACCGCAAATTTTCTCTAGCATTCCACAACTTCTTCCGCAAAGCACTTGCTATACTAGGTTTTCACTGCTTTTTTTCGCACGATAGCACATTATAAATACAAGAACATAACAAAAGGATCAATCAAGGTTTCTTCTTTCCTCTGAAACTTTTCTCCTCTAAAAAATTTTTACATTTTTACAAAATTTCTTTCATGTGAAATTTCACTTTTTTTCAACCAACTTGCAGGTAAGTATTTGTATTAATATGCATAAGATAACGGTAGCTTTTGCCACATTGCTTGTGGCTTTAGTTCAACGGCTTTCGTTTCCAACTATTTCTGTTTTTCCTGCATAATCTTTAATTTCATTTCTTTTCACCATCTCCTTTACACCAGGCACCTGAACGACAACCAGTTGGCACACTTTGAGTTGCACGCCTTCGATTGCATGCAGAATCTCACATCGCTGCTGTTGACGGGCAATGAATTCAAGACATTGGATCCGCGTGTCTTGCAGAATCTAACAAATTTGAATTATATGTGAGTAGTGCAATCTAATATACCGAGTATGAAAATGTGTGTAAATACAGCGTGTGCGTGTGTGTGCGCAAGTGCAACGCCTTAACCGTTTATACGCTGTGTAAAGCTATACTATGCTGATCGAGCATTCACTGTGCGCGACACGTCCCGCCGCTGTGCAAATGTTGACTTTGTACTCGGTTTCATTCCTCAATGCCATAGTAACTGATGCCAGTTTTCCCTTTTCTTCCTTTTCTATACACATCTCTATTTACTTTGTTACAGTTACTTCTCGTGGTTCCATTTGTGTCGCGCCGCAATGCATGTGCGCGTCTGCGAGCCGCGTGGCGACGGTATTAGTAGCACTTATCACTTGTTGGATAATCAAATATTGCGCGGCAGGTAAGTGCAAGTGTGGATAAAGGCTGAATATTTACGGTTAATTCAAGTATATATTTAGTAATTGAAGATGCATGGCTTAGAAGAGTGGGAGTGGGATGGGTTTAACTGTCCTCGAATTGAGACTCTTCAAGAAAGATGTTAGTTACTTCGAGATATAAATATCATGATGCGTTTTATGGCTAACGAAGCGGCTTCATAGTTCAATAGCTTAGCATTTAAAGTTAATAACCCATTTACCAGGGTAACCAAGCACAGTCATTTCCATTGAAAATATTAAATTTATCTCGTTAGTTAAAATTTTTAAAAATTTTGTACACTTCAGAGGAAACTAAGGAATAAAGCGAGGTTCCAAACCAATTCGAAGCAGCCTCATATGGTACCGATTGTTGCATATTTTTAGGCGACGTGTACTATTATTTTTCAGCCGGTTGCTGCAATTCTCAGAAGGTTTATGAATTGAATTTTTTCAAATATCTGGAGCTTTTGCTATAAAAAGATTTGGGATTATGTGCAAATAAACAGTAGCTGAGGAGTGATAGAGCCACTCTCCCTGGATAGAGTACAATCTCTTTTAACAATTGGATTGCCAAGTCGATAGTCAAGAGAGACCACTATTCGAGGTCAGTTAAGTTGACTTACACAATGAGGGTTCATTTGGGTAATAATGGCAAGTAGAAAGTGTCTTTTTATAAGTTCAGGCACGGATAACTTTAGATAAGTTTAAAGAACTTAAGGGGTGCCCAAATATTGTCCAAATCATCCTTCATACCGCTAGCGAGTTTCAGCCTACAAGAGCATGAAATCTTAAGCTATTTTAGTATAAAACACAGATTTCAGTTTCTTCCACTTTTTTGCGTTTCTCTCTACGTCGCATAATTTTTTGCTCTAAAATGGTTGTACTGATGCATATAATAGCATGATCATGTAATAGCATGACATTTTATCTTCTTCTATTAACGTAAAATCTCCTTGCCTTTTGAGTTGCAGCATTAACTGAAAAAAAAATAATTTTAAATTTTAATTTGGTATAAAGCGAAGCAATCAGATTTAGATTTAATTTAATTTACTAGATTTTATTAAATTGATATTTCTTTGCACATATGTATATATATACATGTATATATTTAATGCATTAAAGAGCATACATACATACACTGTGTTCTAAAATTGCTTTGCATTCGCTGCTGTTAAGCAAATTGAAAAATTCCTTGAAGGTTACTCATACGCCATGGCAGCCAAAACAAATACATTCTTATTTTTCGTCTTCTGAAAGTAAAAAAGAGTTCTTGACGTTTTTAGCACGAAATTTAGCTAATGCAAGTATTTACAGTATTTTTTCTTCAGCACTCACTCTCATACTTCCCTACCAAAAAGTGATGATAAAAAAGAGTAACAAGACTAAGATAGTGCCAAAGCAATACTTCCGCCAAAGAAGTTCGTGCAACTGGTGGAAAATATGTACTAAATGTAATACAACGCTAAGCAGTTATTTGCTAGTTCAACAACAAAAGCAATAACAGTCTCTAGCACGTGCTCCGCTAATCCATTTCCCAGCTGTTGACTGCCAAAGTGTAAGGCAGATAGGCGGAAGGCCAGACAACAAGCGAAAAAATTTTGTTTCCAACTAAAAGTTTCGCGGACGCGTTATAAATTTACAGCGTAACAACAAACTTTAGTTAGAAAAATTAAATATTAAATTATAAATATTTTTTCATTATTTGAATACTAGCTGGACGAAAAGTTTATGCCGCGCACAGCTGACGCTAGGCAAAGTGAAAGTTAACGCGCTTTAAGTTCATGAACTAAAATTTTATTAAGTGCTTAGTGTTTTTCGATATAAGGGGTGTCTCAAGGCGAATACTTTGCTATAGCCTGAGTAATAAATATTTAGTATAAAGTATATAAAGTATAGATATTAGCACTTGAAATTGATTAACTTCGTATCTTGTTTTATGCCTTGGCAGTGTGTGGGTAATGGCCTTTGTCGCCACCGTCGGCAACTTGCTGGTCCTGCTCGGCCGCTGCTTTTACAAATCGCGCAGCAATGTTGAGCACTCATTGTATCTACGTCATTTGGCCGCCAGCGACTTCCTCATGGGCATCTATTTAACGATAATTGCTTGTGCAGATATTAAATTTCGCGGCCAATACATAATTTACGATGAGTTATGGCGGCAAAGCGTTTGGTGCGATTTCTCGGGTGAGTATGCGAATTGTGCTGCTTGTGGCGTTGAGAGGAAAAGAAAGGAAATAGTGTTGTACTAAAAAAAAAATAAAAAAAAAATAAATAAATAAATAAATAACAATATGAAATGAAAAATAATTAAATCAGATAAAAGCTTAAAATCTAAAATCTCAAGAAGAATGTGCCAAAAGTTAGCATATTTAAGCCAAAAAGTACAAAAAAAAAGCTAAAATGCTCACAACAATCATCTATTATGCTATTGAAATTTCGTACACTATTTTGTTGACCTCTTATTGTTTGCATTTATGTGATTGGCCATATTTTTGTGACTGCTATTTACACTTTTGCTGCTGTTATATGCCTTTCAGGCTTTCTCAGCACATTCAGCTGTCAATCATCGACTTTGCTGCTGACATTGGTCACATGGGATCGCCTGATGTCGGTGACACGTCCGCTAAAGCCGCGCGATAGCGGTAAAACGCGGTAAGTAAACAATAAATCAGTAATAGTGAAAGTGGGAAGGTGAGAAAGTGAGAAGTGCTGAATTGTGTGTAGGCCGTGTGGCAAAGGGCAAATTGTCCTTGCGTGCTGAAGGCGGCAAGTTGAGGAAGTCATTTGTATACATTTACGACATTTTTCCTTATCAAGAAAATTACAAAACCACTCGATATATTTGAAGTAGTTCGATTAGTTCAAAACTTAAAAGAATTATAGGAGATATTTTTCAGGACTATTCGCCGAACTCGACACTGTTGTTGTTTGAGCGGGTATCTTATACCGATCCAAACAGGGTTAGATCTTCGGAATAATAGCCCTTGGCGGGATGAAATAATCCGTGTAAATTCCGGTACCGTCGAACCGGCTGCTGGGGAATTGTAGTACTCGACCCTCTTATATAGTAGTAGCTTTAAGTTTTATGGCTCAGATTTTACCTGAGCCACGCTCAGAAAGTAGAGGTCGTCTAAACGTAGCAGTGTAGAGAGGTTTTGAACAAAGTTGAGCAGGCCACAAAAGGGTTCGAGTGAAGAAAAGCAAAGCTGAGCTCGCTGACCTTGGTTCTGTTTACTTATATTGAAGTCGTTCGATACATTCACCAGGTGTTTTTGGTTAATATTGCTGAGTTAAGGCTATCTGGACAGACATAAATCCAGCTGGTTGTGGAGTAGAGTTGACTATCGTGGATAGGGTTTTCATGCATTTTCTGCGAAAGATATTATAAAAGAAGTAATATTGAGCCCAGTATCGAGTGAACTCAGGTGAGTGGACCCTGCTGCATTTAAAATAAAAAGTGAGCAGATCAGTTGTAGCTTTGCCATTGTCTTGCACTCAGCAATGACTTCTGTGCCATTTTCGTTTAAATTTTAACTTCTAATCGCTCAAGCAAGCTTTGCTGTCAACTCCTTCAACACCTTGAAGCGATTTCTACCAGCTTATGCATATCCATCATCTTTATTTGTTATTGTTTACACAGGGTTCAAAGCCGCAGCCTTAAACCATACAATATCTCCACACAGCACATACATTTGCAACCGAGCGCTTTTTACTCTTTGCATAAATAAAACGTGACCTATGGCGGCTGACGTGCGTTACGTACGTACGAGGAGAGCTCGAGTGAGTGGCTCAAGGTCCGCCGGCCACCCGCTTTCTGTGCAATGACCCACCAAGTGTGGAGTGTGACTTTATTGCAGGACGGTTAGATGAACGTCGGACGGTCCGGTTCACCGCCCCCAAGTGCTGTTGTTTACTTATAAAATTCGAGCTTTTACGACACTTAGCACGAACACTTAGCTGGCGAAGAACTGGTGACGTGCGGTTGACATTTTGTTAGTTCTTACTTACGAGTTTGGTGTGATTTTTATAACTGTATTCGTATTTCTTTTCTTTCCATTACTCTCAGTCTTGACTTCCCTCCATTTGTCCGGCACTGCTTCGATACATCAAATCATTAATTTTTTCGTTGCCTAGGCAGCACGTTTTTCAAGAGCTTAGCACACATTTGAATTGAATTATTTTCCTGGCCTCCGTCGGTGGAAAAGTGTGAATATGTATGTACTTTTCAAGTTGGTTTAAAATGTCATAATCTAAAATAGCAGAGTAACTGACTGAGCGCTATTGATAGGAAGCATGTGATTCTGTGAAATCCTAGTTTAAAGCGGAACTGATTGACTTAGGCATATGGAAATGTTGGTGGTGTGGAAATATTTCTCAGCTTATTCAGTGCCCTCACTAAGATCATGAGGATCGCAGGGCGACATGTCAAAAGTCTGCGCCATGTTCGATGAAAGTTTCAAACTCATTGCAGCTCAGCTAATGACTTCATGTGCCCCAAAATACTATATCATCCCCAGGAAAAAGAACTATGTCTATAGATAACAGCTAAGCGGGAGTCAAATATGTTCTTTTTTTTGAAGGGTTTGCTGACAAATGGTGAGTTCAGATCTATCAAAAATTTTTCACAAATAAACTTGAACGAGAGACTCAGAAACCACGAAACCCCTTCTCCCTTGCTCTCGCTTCTGCAGAAAATAAAAAGATTTTTTGTATTGCATTTCCATTATGTAGATAAATCTATTTTTCCATTTCTCATTTTATATACATCTCTCTTGCTCTAAATCGGCTTCGTCTTCACTTTTTTTTTTATACATTTCCTATTTATATTTACAGAATCGCTTTTCGTCTCGTAATGCTATGGGGTCTGTCTTTCGTTCTTGCCGCTCTGCCTTTTCTGCCAATAAAATATTTCGGCGGACACTTCTATGGCACTAACGGTGTTTGCCTGTCACTGCACATACACGATCCATTTGCAAAGGTGAGTGAGAGGGGAAAGTAAATAAAACATGCTGATAATATGGATAAAATATAGCTAGCGCGAAATCAGCATATACCCAGTGAACAAAAGATTGTCGAAAAGTAGAAAAAAAAAGATCTATGAACTATTCGCCTAATTGTAGGCAACGTTTTATTATTATATTAGTAGAAATAGTTATATATTGGGGAGCAATGTGATTTGTGAAAGACTACGAAGAGCCATGTGGTAACACCTACAAAGCTTCCCCTTATCAGTTAACGTTTTTGTTGTGTGTGAGATAAATTCCTCCGTTTTTACAGCAAAAAAATGGAGAATTTCAAAATATTGCGAGTATAATTAGTGTCTTCCGAGAAAACATTTTTTATGCAATGAACGTATAGTCAAAATTTACAACGTATAGTTCTGTCTAACGTGTTAATCCAATTGTTTGGGTGAAGTAAGCGAATAATCTGTAGAGAAAAGGAGAATGAAGTTGGGGCCACTAGAAGGTTAAAACGTTTTGAAGTATTATTCGAAGGATAATTTCACTTTTCACAATTTTTATTTATGTCATTTTTTTCAGTGCATATAGTAGCCATTTTACTTGTTATTTATTTTAAGAGAGTGTTGCCTACATTTAGGATCATACTAGAATTATGCGCTGAATTGTAGCTCGCTTTTTTAATTAATGCTTTTCGAATTATGTAGACACTTTTATTTTTCACAATTGTATTGTAATTTATTTTACTTAGCAGCTTACTACCTGGCAGGGTCTTTAGTATAGGGTGTGTGACTTTGCTAACATTCAATAGTATTATTTGATTGTGCGCCTGATTGTAGGCAACATTTCATTATTGTTAAAATTTTTTAGCAAAACATTTAAGATTTTCAGGAATTCAGCAAGCTTGGTTTACTGGTTAAATATATTACATACATCCACGTACTTATTTATGCAAACAAGGCTGAGTTCATGTAAATAAAAAATTGCGCTTCGTAAGCAGCCGTCATAAGCAATTTGCTGACACAATTCGTTTTCCATGTCGCACTATGTAAATTGCACATTTCGATTTTTTCTTCACATATTCGGCTACAAAATTTTGATTTTTTTTTAAAATACCGCTGTTGTGCGTCGCCATTTATTTACATACACCCCTACATGCTGTATGTTTGTATATTGCTTATTTTTCAACCCCACGTCCTCACCCAATTATTGCGCCAATAATTTGTTGTTTTTTTTTATTGACTTTCGCAGGGCTGGGAGTACTCCGCTCTGCTGTTCATACTCATCAACACCGTCTCGCTGATTTTCATATCGAACTCGTACATACGCATGCTGCAGGCGATACGCGACTCGGGCGGCGGCATGCGGAGCACGCTGAGTGGACGTGAGAATGTCGTGGCTACGCGGTAAGTGAACTCCATTTGTTTTCTTCTTGCTTTTTTTTATTTGTTTTACTTCTTTATGTGTGTGTTGTGGCTGCCAATGTAGGCGGGGGAGGGGGAAGAAACCCAATATTAATGAGAAATGGCAGAAAACGCATTAAATTTGATGACGAGCGATTGATGAAATGCTTTTTGGTATTAGCTACCCTCGCAAAGGAAGAAAGATCAAATGAAACTGTTTCGATTTTTGATGAAAATCGAAGTCCCCTTTCCTAGTTTCAACTCATCATAAGCTCCAATAACTCAAACCTCCTCTACACCGGCTTGAAGCAGTTAAACGAAGACTGCAATTCCATAACTGACTTTTCAAGCCTTTGCCCTCTAGCGCTTGTTCAGCTTAAGAGAATGATAGCTGAATAAAGCGCTGAAGGCGAAAGTGTTGGGTGAAAAGTGGTTGATGGTCCTTCGCCGGATATAAATCCGCGTACGCTTCGGTCTGCCAGCCGAACCGACTGTTGTGGGAGCGGTCACACATTACCCAAGGGCAGGTAGTTAATAGTGGCTAGCACACTAAAGTATCAAAGTTCTTGTGAAATTGGACCCTTCTTGTAAACTCAGTTCATCCTCTGAAGGCACATATTATTACAGATTAGTCGAAATCCTCAGACTTGCAAGAGTCCTCCATTAACCGATATATTTTTCAGAACTCTATGTGCTCTCATCGTGTCTTACCTTTTAGTACGTTGGTTGGTTTTGACTTGAGAGCTGAGCGATGGTTAGGCGCCAGTCAGAAACTTGAAGAGTTCTGGCGCTGGACTAAGTGCATTTCTGAAATCAAACAGCTTCTCAAAAAAGTACAATAGTGGTTCGAAAGCACCTAAAAGCTAGTAGCGCCTCCATCTATCAAATAACTTGACAACCGATAAAGCCCTTGGTTCTTAAAATGCTGAAATTGTTTTGAGATATGCTATGATAGTAACAGGTTTTGGGTAGCTAATGAACTGGATTCATTCGGGTTAAGCCGCCTGGTTAGGGAACGTTTTTGAAGAAGCTGAAAAGTGAGGAAATGAAAGCAATAGCTGTAGTAACAATAGACTCGAGAAAATGTGATTATTTCCAAGGTCGCATGAATTTTAAGATTGTCGGTTTTTTTTAGGCAAAATATGCTCAAGATCACCGCTTTATCCATAGCCCAACTTATTTGTTAAAATTTGTTATAATTTGCTACTCTAACTTTCTCTGCCTTTGCTTCCTGAAGTTTCGCGATAATCGTAACAACAGACTGCGCCTGTTGGCTGCCGATAATTGTCGTCAAGGTGGCAGCGCTCTCGGGCTGTGCCATCTCGCCATCTCTCTACGCTTGGCTCGCAGTGCTGGTGTTGCCGGTGAACTCAGCCTTGAATCCGGTGCTCTACACGCTCACCACGGCGGCGTTCAAGCAACAGCTGCTGCGCTATTGCCAAGCAGTGCCCACCTCCTGCTCACTCATGACCGATCCACGCTCGCAGACGCAAACCGCCTTCGACTCGAACCTCAGCATGAGCTTGGGCCACTTCAGCAGCATACGTACGAATCACAGCCACAATTACAGCCGTTCATCGAGCAGGAAGCGCTCACAGAACAGACGCCTGAGCTATGTGTGATGCCAGCGGTGCAGCGTGGCTGGCGGTGAGGCCGGAGGCAAGCTGGACCCAGAACATTGGAGGCACATCCACGCCCATGCCATGGACTGCTCAGCTCATAGAGACATTGGAATGAGACTGTCTTCTTAGTTTTACTTTAGTTACTTTAGTAGCGAAACTCCTTCATTTGTATGCTTATAAAAAAGTTTGAATGAAATTGTTTTCGAAGCTCAAGTTGGCAAGTAAACACCCTTCGGAAAAAGCATACTTTTTAACATACTTTTTAAATTTTGAAATTTTTTTTAAGCCAAAATTTTTTTTTTTAATTCTGCAGAAAAGTTGCATTAAATTTTTTCTTTAGAGTTTTACAATTTAATTCTGAGATATTTATATTGTAGAGAAAATTAATTTTTAATAAAAGTATTAGATGCTTTTCTGTAAATTTGTAGAGCTATGCCAACGAATATTGTGATCCTTCAAGTATTATCCAAATTTTAATACACTAGAGTAAAAGAAATAGTTACCTATAAAACTATATAGGTACTTTTATAGGCTTAAAAAATAGTATTAAGAGATATTTTAAATATTGTACTGTGTAAACAAATAATTTGTATGTCTAAAAGCTGCTTGAAACTGTTAAAGTAAATATGGCAACTTTATTGAAGATTGAAGAAACTAAGATTTATATTAAGCAGCGTGTTATCAACGATTTTTTAACATTATCGCCCAACGAAATTTGTTAGTTTTAAATGAAGATTATTTGAAAATGCTTTGAAATAAATAAATATTGTGTTAAAATTGTTGTTGGTTTCATTTTTATGATCAAAATTACTACGAAAATGCAATGAAAGTGCATTGGGAACACTCAAAGTGCTTAGGCATAAAAATCATAATTTTTGAGTTACACAACTTTGTGGCAAGCACTGGCATTACAAACCAGCATTACTTGAGTATACAATAACCCCGAAAATTCCCGCGTTTTTGGCGACTTTTTACTTGAATACCATCGATTTGAGGTATATTTTTAATAAAAAAAATTTTTTACGTAATTCCGATTTCGAATATTCTTCATGCAGCTTGTAGCGTATGCGTTTTTGAAAAATTCAAAATGTACAGAATCAAAATCGTTGCAATTCCCAGATTTTAGTGAAATGCTGCTGATTGCTTGTCGGGTGGCATTTAGTCTCATTTTTGGTTTGAAAGCGCAGATAGACCCTGCTAAAAGATTAGTGACTGTACTGTGCAGAATATGCTACAAAATATGAAATAAATGGAAAAAATGTTGTGGGTCGGCAATGAGCCAAGTTGCCACTTTTCTCTTCTGTAGTGAAAATCAGAAAATTCTTCAACTTATGATTTTTAGCATCGCCGTAAGGAAGCAGCTTCCGGGCAACATGTACGGGTAAATGCGAGTGCGGTAGGATTTTCAATTGTAAAATTGGAATTTGTGGCTGGTTTTGGAGGACGAGGAGTACGTTGAAGAATTCCATACAAAAATTAATTGCGATTGTTACGAACGAACACACTTTGTTTTGTGGAATTTGCGCGTTCCTTATGAATGAAATTGGTATTGTTTTGATTTGTAATATTTAGTAAATATAGCGCATGCTTGCGTGAATATTATTGACCAATGATGTGGCGTCTGCGCTTGCGTCAATATGTGGTTTTTTACAAGTGGTTCGTGGTGGAATATTGAGGGACATAGATATACATAAATGCTTGTATGCGAGCAAATATATTTGAACATGGGCATATTAAAAGTAAAAATACCTCTTGCCTAAGTTCAAATCCCATCTGGCATATAATTTGTTTTGGATAGAATTTTCGTGCCCTTATACCGTGGCTCGCTTATAGAGTGGTGTAGTTTGTTGTGTTCCCTTATAATGCGGGGAGAATGTTCGAAGTTCCTCCATACTGTGGTGTATTTTTCCTTTCGAAGTTGTGTTTGTTCTCTATTCATTAGCATTCTCTGCTTTGGGTGGCACTGTAGTACATGGTGAACGTGGTTCGGAACTTTGATATAGTGTGTCTTGAGTAAATGGTACGTTCTGGCGGTTGGTGTCCAGGTTGGCTAGGTTGTGGAATGTAAAATGGGTTTGGAACTCGGCTGGTGTGTGCGCCAACTGGCATTAGTGCAAATTTTTAGGCAGGTTTGGAACTGCGATGAACGTCCTGTTAACTCACTTAACAAGTAGAAAAACACTCGATGTCATGGATTTTTCTAATGTTTTTAATTTATTTTATATTTGCTCCTTTACATGTAAATCACTTCAGTTAATTTTATTTATTTTTCATATCTTGCAATTTCAGTAATTTGCATAAATTCTGATATTTCACCACTATATAAATATACGCACTAATATTACATATCTAAGTGTGTGTATGTGTGTGTGTGTGTGTGTGTATTGTTAGGTATGCATGTATGTGTGCTATAACTAGCTGACACCTGCATCTTGAGTGCTATGCTGTGTTGTTTACTGCCTCTCCTAACTCGTCTTATCGAATGACCATCGCATTTGCCTAGTATTGCTAAATTTCATAATTTTTTTATGATTATGTCATTCATTCATTATGTAGTAATGTTTAGTTTTTTTTTTTCAAATAATTAAAAATAAAGAAATTATGCAACAAAAAAATAATTAAAAATAAAATGAAATACATGACAAATAATACATGGAATTTTCAATAAAGAAATCAGAAACAAAACAGTTATTTCACTATTTTTCTACGTTTTTCTTGCAATTTGTAGTAAATCTTTTCCTTATACAAAATAGATATGCATAGGTATGTATGTGTGTTTAAAGAAGTGCAGTGCAATGATTACTGTAATTTTATGTTAAGCAAATATTTTGTAAACTTAAAAATAAAATAGAAGTGACTTAAGTGAAATTTTATAAACTTCATATAAAGTAGTTGCCACAAATTAAAAGTTAAAAATATTTTCTTAGTATATCGAGCACTAAGAGCAGATTGTGTCGAAGCTAAAACTTTCTATTTACAAAATGTAGGTCATAATTTTAAAAATATTTTATAAAAAATAATATGCAATAGCTAAAAGTGAAATAAAATTGTTGAATACTACTCTTAATATTTTCAATAAATTCGCTTAGCTGATTAATACCAAGCTTTAACTTTTCTTTCTTTTTCTCATTTGATTTGTTAGTTTTCTAAAATTTCGTTTTCAGCAAATTTTTTCAGATTTCCATACATATGACTGTGTCGTAGTAATTTTTATGTAAATTATTTTAATAACTTATATAATAATACAGTATTATATTTACAAAAATGAAATAAGGTGTGTAGTGGCAGCGACAATCGATGGCGCATAAATTAAGTAAAATGGTAAAGTAGCGGCTCAATCCAGCAAATCGGTCTTGAAGCTTTCAAAAGCTCTTCAGCGCGTGCGAAAGTTGCGCAAAAGTCAGAAATCTCATTGGCTTGGAGAGTACAGTTGAGTGTGAAAGCACTAGAAGAAATGTGAAAGCACACAATTACAAGCGAAAGCTTTCGAAAGCACAAACAGCTTATTTTAATGCAACGAAAACCTTTTAAAGTAGCTTTTTTGAATGCAAGCAATATTGTTGCTCAAATAGCAAGATCTCACTGTTAGAAATAGGGTTCTTAAATACACACAAGTTGAAAATAATTTAAAATTCTTCTGCTTACATTCAATATGAAAGCTCGTTAAAGCTGGACAAGAGCTTTTTACAAGCTTTAAATCACCTTTTAAACATGCATTTGCTTATAAAAATCACATTGCTACTCGAAAAATTTAACTGTTTTCTACTTTTTCTTCACTTAATTTTTGCGCCATTGAAAAATGGTATTCTTCGTCTTCAGTTCATATAGTTCGTTTAAGTTTCTTATTGCGTTTCATATGCACTCTCAGCATTGCTATGCCTAGATACGGAGTTTACAACACAAATTTCATTTGTTTGCAGCAATTTCAAAAAATATCAACAAAAAAAAAAAATAATGAAATATTTCTTAAATTACCGTTACATATTTACATGTGTTTATTCCTTATTCATAATGCTCATTAGTTATAGGAGTTATCTTAAGTTTGTAATTAACGTATTCACATCAAGTACCGTTAAGTACAATACCGTTAATTACACATCCATATATTCACATGTGTGCATGTGTTTCTTCTGTGATTTCTGCGTCCCAATTTTTATGCTTTTTTTCTTACTTCTTTAATTATACAATTAAGATATTGTTTTTTTTATTTTTATTATTATTCCGTAGAAACTTAAATTTAATGATATTTTGCGCTCCTTCGCTTTTTCGTTTTCTCACCAACATTGCTTAATAAGTTGCTTGTAAAATTGGTTGATTGGCAGAGTTGCCAATTATTATTTTCTAATAACTGTTATGGAAATTTCATTAATTTGTGTGAAATTTTGATTTTTCACAACTTGTTAGTGTTTTTACAATTTTCTTTTTTATAACTTTTGTTAGTTTTTGTCAGTTTCGACTTAACAGTTATGATTTAATTGAGTTCACACTTTAAATTTAAAATTTTTTACACATACACATATATATATTTGATATATATATATTGAAAAAAATATATATATAAATCGCTTTAATCGTCTTTACAACGCCATCAGTCTTTAACTTAGGGATTAAATTGTGTACTTGCTTAAAATTTAATATATTTATTTATTTAGTTTAAATTGAAAAATCCTTTTAGAGGTCAATGAAATTTTGGAAATATTTTTCTTTATTTATTTTAAATTTAAATAAAAATGTCGAGTTAAGTTGGATTTTAAGTAGTAGAAGGTATTTTGAAAATAAAAAATTTTAAAAATGAAAAAAGAAATTTTTTTTAATTTAAAAATCTTAAAAATTAAAACAGAAATTAAAAATTTAAAAATTAAAGAAAATTTTCTTTTAAAATTAAAAAATTCAAAAAAAATTTAAAAAAAAATCACATATTAAAATTTGGGAAAATTATCTTAAAATCTAAGTGATGAAAATGTATTCAAATTATATTAATTGCGTTAATAATAAATAAAAAAAATTGAAGAAAGAGAAAAAAAGTTACAACGATATAGCAAATAAAATTGTCAAAGCAAAATAAATTGCAGAACTTTAATTTCGCAAAATTTTAGTAATGATTTGTAAATTATTGCTTGAAATTATTTAATATTATTTGTGACATGTATACATTTGTTCTGTTTCGTTTGTGTAAAATTATTGAAAAGTTGAAAAAATAAAATAAAATTACTAAAAAAATAAAAATAAAAATTTGTAAAATTACGTTTTGCGGTGCCAAAAGCCTTGCCTTTCAATTCATTTGAAGTTTGTGAGTGAGTTTTTATTTAAAAAAAATTATTTAAAAATTTTTCAAAATACGATTTTTTTTAGCAAAGTTTTCATTTTCTTCACTTTTAGCAAAATTTTTGTATTTTTATATACAATAAGTGAAATGCTTATAAGTATTTCACAATGAATTTAATAAAGTAATATGTCGAATTTTTTTCTTTTGCTTTTGAGAATATTTTAATGCTGCAATTATATTTTTGAAATTAATTTTTAAAATTAACAAAGAAATTTCAAATATTTTTTCAAATAGAAACCCTAAAAAAAACCAGCGTTTTGGAACAACGTTTTTTCACAAAACAAAAAAAAATTTTTTTCCAGATTTCAGTATTTTTAAATTTTCTAAGTAGTGTTTGAATTATTCGACATTTCGCATATTTTGATCTGGCAACACCTTAAAACTTTTTACATTATTTTAGTTTCTTAATTTCCAAGTTTTCCGGAATTTTTTCAAATTCAAATATAAAAAACTTTCAGTTTAGTCCTTGGCACTTTCAAATTATTTTCAAGTGAATATTTACTTAAAACTTTAGCAATATTTGTTCAACACATGTTTATATACAAAAAATAAAATCTTTTTTTAGCTTAATTTTCTTTCAAGATCGTACACTTTTTAACATGAAGGCACATTTTACATTTTTGTTCTATTTTTTTTTTTAAGTCTAAATATAAAGAGCATAGTAACAAGATTTATTTACTAGAATTTACAGTGTTTTGTTCCACAAAAAAAGACAGCTTTTTAAGGTGTCAGTATTTAAAAAAAAAAATTGTTTTGTATTATTTGAGATTTTTTTTTATTTTCTTTATTTCTGAAAAATCAAATTTACAAGCATTTTTTCCAATGCAGGAGAACTCCTTATCGCTTTAACACCGTTTCGAAGTAATAATTTCTCATTGCCTTTAATAATAAAGAAGAACTTCGTTCGTTTTTGTAAAATACAGCGAAGGAATTGTCTTCGTTAAGTACCACACTGTTTTCGTTAATTTTCTGTCGAGGAATTTTTACTTACACTTTAGGTGACGGCGTCAAGTTGGTGAATTTTAGGAGTGTTGATCTAGAGTGAAAAGATCTCAACGATTTCTGAACGGTATTTTGTGGCGGGCAGCTCGATTGCTTAATATTTTTGTTACAATGCTATTTATTAGAATTTAGCAAAGGCGCAAACCGTTATTTCACAGGTTGACTGCGCTTTGGTACTGAAGCAACACATCAAGATGGATTTTTAGAGAGAGCGCGTGCTTTCATGAGCTTTAACAAATTTTAAAGAATTATAAAGAACTTTCAAGAGCTTTTAAGTTCAGAAATAAAATTATTATTACAGCCGTGTTTTCTCTTATCAGCAAACACTATGGATTTGCCTGCCTTCAGCCACTTTAAAATTCCGCTCAGAATTATCAGAAAAATTCGTTGCTACCCGCCGCACCCTCCCTCCAACGTTCGCGCTCATAGTAGTCTGCCGCATTGCCAGCACCACTACCACTACTGCTCTCCCCCAGTCTGCCGCCCATCCAGCTATTGCTGCCGCCCGCCCACCAACTGCCCAGAAATCACCGCTCACTTGCGTGTGTGGTCGAGCCAATGCCGCCACCATTGCCGATGGGCCGCTTGAAGAAACCGAGTGTATCGAGTGTGCGGAAGGTGCGGCGTATTAATTCGTCTTTGTACTTCCAGATGGTTTTGTCCTCGACCGAATTCTCGCGGTACTCCTCACAGCTCTTCTTCAGCGTGTTCACGCAGTCGGCGCGATAATGTTGCAGCTGTGCATCGGTGGTGTTCACCGGGTAGGACTTGCAGACGCCACCGAGGCAAGCGAGCGGAAAGTGATTGTGTAGAGTGAGAACGCGCTCTGGATCGTGGAAACACTTCACGTACTGATTGGGCTTGGTGTAGTTCTTGGCGCGGTGCACGTGTTGCAACATGTGCATGTACTTGGGTATGTCCTTATGCCAGCCATGTTCGTGCTGTTGGTCGTCCAGGAAGTAGACATTGCGAAAATTGTAGCTGTTGTAGCCTTCGGGTTTGATTTTCAGCGATTCGGGCACCACCTTCTCCATCAGCTCCGACCAGAGCACGAAGTTGCCCTTCGGCATGATCACCTCGTCGATGTCGAGGAGCGCAATGTATTTGTACAAGTAGAGATTTTTGTAGAGACAATCATTGTAGGGTATAACCTCGTTCTGACGCTTATGATTCGTCTTTTTTGTGAGGTAGAGATGCTGAAAGCCGGGCACATTCGGCTGTCCGCCTGGTAGTGTCAGCGGTATGACCTGCACCTTGCCCTCCTGCTCGTAGTGGCTGAGCACTTTTGTGATATTCGGATGCACTTGCAGATTGTAGAAGTATATCTTATCGGCACCCAAAATATTTAACATCTCGATCCATTCAATCAAACGCACAGAGAGATCATCGTAGAGAAAGTCCAAACCCTTAACGCAAACGGCGAAACCTTTCTTCTGATCATCCGGTGGCCGATTGTAGATGACGCGCAAGTTATTTGTCGCCGTATCGCAGTCCTTCTCCACCATCGAAACCGAGCTGGGCACGACACCGTGGAAGGGTTTCGGTATTTGACATGCTATTAGGTAGGGCTGATAGATACCCTGCTTGTAGTTACCCCATTTATTGTACCAGATATATTTGTATTCGAATGTCTTAACAATGAAGGGCTCCTTCTGGCCGTCGAACCAGAACTGGCAGTACGTCTTCACTGTCGGCTGTATGCGATCGATCATGCCGAGTATACGTACCGTCGGTCCGATACGTGAGGTCTTACGTATATCATAGTATGCGCCGAACAGCTGAAAGGTGCCGTTAGATGTGCGCATCGTCTGCCAGTAGATGTTATTGAATTCCAACTCAAAGATGGACGGATACTTGGCGCATGTGTTGGACTTTTGCTGACGGAAGTTCTTGTTCTTGCTCCAATAGGCGATGGGGAGCGAAGGTATGCGCGATTCGACATCGCGCACCAGCTGATCATCGTCCATGGCTAGAAGCAAGGCAGAAGGAAAAGAGGAAAAGAGACAAAAAGAAAGTAAACGAATTAGTAAGAAGTATAAATGTAGTCAACAAACAAGGTCTACTACAAAGTTATGCAAATCCCTGACATTCGGATTAATACAATCAAAGATCGGGGTAATCAAGATCTTCATACTTTGTTAACCACCTGGAGATCATACGATCGTCTGCAATTTTGGACTCTTTTAGTCTTCCTCCGTTTTGAGACTTGTTACTAATATATAAATCTAACTTAAACTAAAGGGTTAGATAAGATATTAAAAGTGGAAATATGAGACTCATTTAGATGCAGCGTTAAATCGAAGGAGATAAAAGTTAGAAAGGTTAGACGATCTTGACAAAATTTAGGCTGAGCTTAAAACGTTCGTCTCCAGAGAGGTTAGGTAAGGTTGGATGGTCGTGAGAAATATAAGACTCCACCTGTTTATCTTCGCGTTCGTTAGAGATATGGGACTAAGACATATAGTCTTATCGGAAGAGGGATTATAGTAGTTTTTAAGTGCAGTTGGTTTCGAGACGTGTCATACCGTGGTTCTTAACAATATTCGTACAACGGTCTACTTCACCACTTGGGAGCCTCCTCCGCCTTAAGTGTACTTAGTCCAATGAACCACTGAAAAATTTGTTATAGCCCTATAGTAAACATTGACTCACCTGTTCGATTGTCCACCAATATCTCCGAAGGATCAAAGCGATCCGTTGTGGTCGACGTAGTCTCCGCATAACGTAATATATCCTTCTGCAGCAAAATGCGGCCGCTCAACGGCACGGCGCTGTACTCCTGCGAGACAATATTGGTGCCGTGCATTTTGAAGAGACCGATTATGACAAAGGACCACACGCAAAGCGAGAGTAAGACTTTCAAGATAATCCTTGAACTGGCCATTTTGTTGTATTTGTTGCTTAAAAGTAATGATTGTTGTTGTAGAAGTTAAGTCTAGTAATTTTTAACACTAAACTGTTGTTGTTGTCGTTGTTGTTGTTGTTGTTGTGCTGCTTGTGCTTGCTCTAGCGGTAAGCGCGTGTTTTCACCAGTCACGGCGTTTTATTGTTGTTGTTATTGTTGCGGCGCGTCACTGTTCCTCTTTGGTGAATGTCGGCGACTCTGTGCGGCACACGAAAATTCCATTAACACTTCGAACAACTGAAACGAGACAACACAGCAGTGGAAGTGTAAGTAAAATATGAAATTTATATAATATAACTACGTGGGTGAAAGAGCGAGAGGGGGTGTCCCGTAAAAATGGCTATAATTGCGTTAGTGCAGTTGTCTAGCAGACGGGACATTGCTTTGACGGGACAAAGCTCATAAAACATTCAAAATAATTGCCACATTTAATATTGTGTGCGCGCCTTTGTTGTAATTTGTTTTTGTTGTTGTTGTTGTAGGCAAATTTTCATGTTTATATACCTCGAATAATAATGTTTGCCAACAAATTATCATTGAATATGAAAAAGAGCGCGAAGATGGCAACGAAAGAAAAAGCTACAAAAGCCCACAACAAAGCTCTATGGACAAAGAGTAGCGAATGCGTCAGCAAAGCGCACTTGCAATTCTCCGAAGTAACATTCAAACATTTAAAATAAGGTACAATCAAAATAAAAGCCACAATGGCGCCTGAATGGACGCGAAAGTGGTCACTCCGCGCTTTCTTGTGGTCTTTCTTCTGCGTGCAGTCGCTAGTCGGTGGGCAAAGCGTAACTTATGCAGTTGCTGTTGTTGCAATTGTTGCGATTGTTGTAATTGCCGCATCAATAAATAATGAAACTCATTATGGCAATGCATAAACTTCGCTTGACGCCAATAGCAAACGGAGTAGGCGAAACCGCGAACAAAAAAAGCTTAAGAGTTAAGGGAGCTTTCGCAAGTTTGCAAATGTCATTTGTAGGCACGTCGAGGTCTTTACTTGCAATTTTCGCAAATTATTGCCGCTAATGAAATGGTAGTCATTTCCGATATGTCTGCGGCCCTTTTATTGTTGTTGCTGTCACAATATCGTATTGTTGCCGGCAAGCTCCTGCAGCGTAGACACGTGAGTGCTTCGTCTACTACTTACATATTATTGCTACAATGAAGGAATTTTACTTTTATTGTTTATTGTTGCCTGCCCGTTTGCTCGATTATTTGTCGCTGCTTTGGTTGTTAACTTGTAAACGATATGAAGTTTTGCTGTTTTATTAGCCTTTTGTCTGGTCGCGTCATTTCAGTCTGAGCTTTTGTTGGCTCAACGGGTTGGCTGAATGGCCGGCTGTTTGGTTAGTTAGTGCACACTGTTGATTTGTCTTGTGGCACGTTCTGCGGTACAGTGGTGCCACTTCGATGTTTTAGTGCCGTTAGACTATAAAAGAAACTTGAGAGCTTTTACTACTTAGAAAGCACTGAATTTAGATGATGAAACGAAAAAGAAAGTCTCCAGGCATATTTTCGGGTGATACGCACTTTTATTCAATATTTCACGAAAACGCAGTGTAAGCTTGGAATTCTCAAATGGTTAATGAAAAGTGAGCTTTTTCAGCATATGTACTTTTCATATACTCATGTACTCATGTTTCCAAACGAGATCCCAGAGAACAACACGAATATATGTACGAACCACCCGGTGGATTACGATGCATACTTTCTATTTTCGGAAAGAGGATAAAAGATCAGTGCCCCAGGTATAAAATGATATCAAGTTGACTTAATAAACGACTTTCGTGTACACACTCTCTAATATAACTGCTTTTCTTGCGAACTACACACACTGTCGGCATCCCCATTGAGTAGCCACAGTTGACGGCCGCCCACTCCATTTTTTTAAGACTTCCAATCTGTAACATTGTTTGTATGTGTTGCCGACAATAAAGGAAAGCACAACAGACAATGCCGCTGTCACTCCAAACGACTCGTAGCGCAGCTGTGGGCTTAATACAGCCGCAGCAAAACGACGGCAAGTGGTAGCAACAGTGTGCCCCACCAACAACGGCTGGTCGGACGGACACCTTTTCCGCCTTGACTTCCTACCATTACAAAGCCGAATACTTCCTGGCAGAGGCCGCAGAGCAGACAGGCATGACCAGCCGGCTGGCTGTCAACTTGCAGAATACAAGTAATTTGTACCAGCAGAAGAGGGGTGAGCGCCAGTAGACATATCAATACAAGAGCTTAGGAGGAAAGTGAGCTTTAAAATAAAATGAAAATAAAGCATTACTAAAAACACCGCAGATCTTTGAGGTAAAGGCAGTTCGAGGTATAGAATAGAATATATAGGAATAGATGGCAGGCTGACAGACTGATAGGCTGCGCGGCGGACAGGATGTAGCGGCTGATAGCGCTAAACAGGCGATAAGTGTCCCCTCAAGTAATGCTGATGAAGATGATGATGATGATGATGAGGATGAACATGGTTTGGTGATAAAAGTAAAACCTGTGTGCCGTCCGCTCGCTTTGTGTGGGTGGCAAGTGACATTTGTGGCAGGTGCGGTTGGCTGCGGCAGCTGAGAGCATGCTCAATGGTGTGTGTGTACGCTGTGAAGTGATAAAAATAACTGTGGCTACGCTGGCTAAGCAAGAGCGGCAAATAAAGGGGAAGAGACATAAGAAGTGGAGCGACAGCAAGTTGCTTGACTGTGGCACTTGGAAGGCGCAGCGTCAGCAGTAGAATATACGCCCAAACTACCGTTATGCCACACACGTTGCTTTAAGTGCCAGCAACAGCCATAAGGAAGTAGCCTTTTAGATCAGTGCAAAATTTTTAGCGCCACACACACCGGAAAGGACACTCTCTATATGTGCTCTATGCGGTGCTTGAAGTAAGCTCGAGTCCTTGAAGCTGAGTACCGTGAATGCCACGAATGCCATGCTTGCACAAATGAATGCGAGAATGAATAAATGAATGGCACATAGAAAGAAATGAAAGTGTGGAAGACAAAAATACAGCAGCAGCAACAACAACAAAGGTACAACAAAGGCAATAAAAAAGGACACACGGCGAAAAGACATGAATGAGCGTATATATTAAGCTTAGAATGAATGAATTTGTTAAGCATAATTGACGCTGACATTGTAGACGAGACATAGGGATGCTTCGCATGCCACATGCAGCTGTGTACATGAAGGTATGAATGTCGGTACATACATGTATATGCATGCTGCCTGTCTTTAGCTACCTCAGTCAGGAGATTTATTGAGACTTAAACGCTATTCGCTTTTTATTTTGTCCATTTCTAAGGTTTCGTGCAGAAAAAGGACGAAAGCGAAAGTGAAATGTTGCAAATCACAAGCTTGTTGTGCGCCATGATTTTTTTTTTCGACACCGTAAGGTGATGAAAATCGGCGCCGTATGGCTAGTAATCCAGTAAGTGGCCATCAAATTTGAGTTGCTCCTTAAAGCTACACAAGGATATTTGCCACATTGAGTTTATTGGCATTGCTATAATTCTTGACGGAAGCGATTATTTTTTGTGGCCCAATTGGAGTGCAGGAAAGTAGTAGAACTGTGATTCAGAGAGCGACACACCGAAAAAGAGACGATATTTAAGTTCCAATCCAAAAATAAAACCCATGATCCAAGTTTTTAACTAACTAACATTAAGAACTAATTAAACTATTAAGTTAAGATATGGACGACTTTTGGACATAATGCTGGAGGAAATAATTCGAGAAGATGATCTAATCGACGAGTATCCGTTGTCATTATAGTTTAAGACCCAACGACTTAGAAAGTATTTACTCCGTCACCAGCTGGTGGTAGCAGAGAAAGAGTGAAAACTCTCTGTAGTGGATAGGACTTGGCGCCACTTCGGGTTTCAAATCGAATGAATGACTGGCATGGTATTTTGAACTTGTTAAACTCGCTAAAATAGTCTAAGAGGTAATCAAGAAGAAGCGCAGGTGTATTATTGACACGAAAAAGTCATCGTCCGTTCGAAGGTGGCTTAAAATTTGTAAAATCCCACAACTTTCGGATATTGTGGTATGATTTTCGCGTGGAAATCTGCTAGTTATAGCTTTAAAAAGTCTGTAAGCTAGGATAAGATTTACGGCTTCCGGTGTTCAAAGTCTTCTTCGGCTTAGTCAGCCTCGCTAACAATATCTGTAGAGTTCCGTGCAGTTTGAAGAGTTGGATCGGAGGCTAAGACATTCACAAGGAACTTGGAAGGCTTAGAACCCTTCTCTTGTCAAGGTTTATCCTCAGATATCCCGTCTTAGCTTCTCTGTTTGACCGGTTGCCCATTTTTGAAGGACATGAAGGACGATGCGTCTTTCTAGTCACTTTAGTTTTTAGGTAGGGAAGGAGGTAATACAAAATATAAAGACAGGACAGACTCTGGCTATCTAATAGAAACTGTACAAATTTTAATGACAATCAAGGCCATTCGTTGCAAATAAGAAGATTAGGCGTGGGTCTGTACTAAAATGAAAGACCCAGCGTCTCTAAATACAAATTAATACAAGGGGAATAAAAATATAAAAATTTTATGGGCAAATAATACAGATTTTTTCGGGTAAATTGCAGAATATCTTTTTCGTGATTGGGAGAAGATGAATGTCATTGATTTAAGACAATTTAAGTGTAATTTGCAACATCAAATGATTTTTGAAAGCTTTGTTAATCAAAGAAAACAGAACCAAGAGTCGAAATCGAGAGTCTGCTGCAAAACGAAATACTCCAAAACCATTGAGGTAATTTATTTCGTTTGGAAACCTAGCAACTGCAACCCTTCAAAGCGTTTTTGCAGCTTCACCTTCCCCACACCAGGTTGCGGTAAAGAAACAGAAGAAGGTAAACGATACAAAAAGTGGAGAAAAATATCAATAAAGCACTCAAAGCCAGTCTAACCGAAGCGAGTAGCAAAAGAGGTGACAAATGTCTTGTAGATTGCGCCTTGGAAAACTTACAAATGTCAGACACAAGTGCCAGCGGACACTCGACAGGAAAGTTGCAGTGGTGCGCCAACAAGCAGGGAACGTAGCAAAGCAGCGGGATATGTGTGTAAAAATATTACGCACCAGCTGCAAGGGGAGACTGAGCTTCGCTGTGTGATTCTAGGTATGTATACTTTTCACGACAGTCAGCCACTAACATTTACGCAAATGTCAAGGGACAAAACTCATAAAGTGTTTGAACACAAGGGTACAACAAAAAAAAAAAAAGAAAAAAGAGCTTCACAACGACACAAAGACAAAACGACTGTTGATTGTCGCCAACTGCGCACACGACTCATACGCGGCCGAAGCGACGAGCGGTATACGAGCACACGAGCACTTGATTTACCGCCCCAGCGTATGTCCCCGCTGTGCAATTCTAAACAGCTTGAGTAGCGCGGAGAAGATAATGAAATGCGAAAATTGCAGCCAAGGAGTTGATGTGCGGGATGAAGCGTTTTAATTTTAATTAATTTAATTTTTATAAATTTATGCCTTCTGGTCCCCAGAAGTGAAGTGAAACAAAAAAAAAAGAATTCACGTTGTCTAAAATCGCCGAAGTAATTAAATTATTATTCAACTTAATTTTGAAAATTTCGAAATCAAATGTTTCCAAACAATATTGCGCAACATGTTGCTTGAGAATGTTCGATTAATATATAGAAAATCCAACTTTATTACAAAAACGTCCAATCAAATGTGTCTAAACAATGTTGTGCAACATTTGCAGCAGTATTCAAAAAGC
This sequence comes from Bactrocera minax, assembly GCA_021498325.1. Classification (NCBI taxonomy): domain Eukaryota; kingdom Metazoa; phylum Arthropoda; class Insecta; order Diptera; family Tephritidae; genus Bactrocera; species Bactrocera minax. The sequence continues at coordinate 1,995,867 of JAKEEE010000032.1, forward strand.
TTCAAGCTAATTAATATCGCTGAACTTTTGAAAATATAAAGAATTCGTGTCCAAGAAATGTTGCGCAACATGTTGCGGTATCATTAAAAAATTTCGTGCTATTTAAAATAGCCGAATTCTTTAAAAATTAAAGATTTCATACCATAATTACGAAAATTACAAATAAAATGTGTCTAAACATTGTTGCGCAATAATGCTTATAAACAAATAACAAAGTATCTTCCTCATGTTTCCTGCTAGGCATAAGGTGTTTTCCAACCAAAAAAGTAAATTTCAATATTTTATAATTATTCTCAACCCTGCTGTCGGCTGTCGGAAAACTGCTTGCCTGGTTGCCAGCCTGACTGCTGCTGACTACAGCAATGCGAGTATGGAGCGGAGTACGAGTGTGCTGCTGTTGACTGTCTGTAAAAATTGTTATCATTTTAATGAAGTTGCTGACACATACGTTACATGCTCATCGCCAGAGAGCGGCTGGCACGCCGCGCGTACGAGAGAGTGAGCCATCCGGTGGCGCTGGCACTTAAGTATTTTGTCCTATACTTGCATACACGTATGCACATACCGCCGTGTGCGAGTGTGTCGTTTAATGTGCCGCTGATGGTATTTAAATGATGCGCATAAATTAACAAACGCTGCAATGCTCTTGCAAGAAGCGCACAAAAAATGTATGAAAGCAAAGCAAAAAAGGAGCGAAAAGTGAAAAAAAGCACGCTCAGCATGTTGCTGCCGCATGTCGCAGCATTTAATAACATGTCTGTCTTTCATGCAGCTCGACTGCTTTGTTGACTTGATATGTTTGCATTTCTTATTTATTCGTTAATGAAGTGGCAAGCTACAACGAGCGCAACAACAACAAAAACAATAGCAACAACGACAACGACAACGGCAAATTGTTATGGAAATGCAGCGAAGCACTCCGTAGGGAGCAAAATGGAAAATATGTTTGAAATATTACAAATGGCACTTTTTCCTGATTTTTTGCATCATTCACTGATTTGCGTTCGAATTAAATGTTTTTTTCAATATATTTTTGAGGAGCTGCGGGATTTGCTGTCACACTTTCGGGGTGCTCTGCTAAGGACTTCTTTAGGTTTTTTTTAGATTTCGCTTAGAATAAAGAGTTTCTTTTAAAATAAATGAAAATTGAAATAATTAATTAATAATAAATAAATTAAAATTATTATAATTAAATTAAATAATTAATCAATAATTTAATAAATAAAAAAATAACATAAAATAAATCAGAAGTATTTTATTTTAACCTATGTATGTCGATTTAAGCTCTTTTATAATAACACTGCAGATATATATTTCATATATATATATATTTACATTTTACACACACACATCAACTAAAACCATGTAAAAATTCTCTCTTAGCCTCGCGCTAAAAATTGCTTGCTTAAATTTTTAATTCTGCATATTTGACTAAAGTGTGGTTAAGTTATGAACTTAGCATGCCACAAAATTAAATACTCAAATATGCAACACTGCCACACACACACATACACAAGTCACTTGAAAATGCCATGAATGCAATATGAAGCCACAACAATACCAATTACCAACGTAAAAAATGTCAAAAGCAATGCACTGAAATATATATGAATACATATATACATATATACAGAGTATATGCACGCATACCAATGTGCATTTGAAACCGAACCAAGGTAATAGAGCAACTACTAAATTATATTACAACGAGATGTGCTCAATATGGTTTGAAAATGCTTTAATATATATATTTACATGCATTTATATATATATATATATATATATGTATATAAGTATATAGGTTTTATTATTATAAATATTATTGGTTAAAACAATGCCTGAAGTTGCAAGTTTCATTAATTTCGCATTTTCATTTCCAAACAATGCATTAATATTTACACATTTTATGCATTAATAAATAAATAATAAATGCGGCCTAACACTGTTGCGCTGTGGCAAGGCAGTGTTGCACGCTGAAATGTGATAAGCGGTGTGAAATGATTTTTTGCCGTGTGTAGTGGGCAACAGAGTTGCCAGTATCAATTTAGGCCCAATTATTTTATTTTTTCTTCCAATAAAACACATTCTGGTAAATATTTCAAGCAAAAGCTTTCTACACACGCATTTAAAAAAGCTGACTTACTTTAAATTATATATTTTCACACTACATTTTTTTACACACTATTGGCAACTCTTGTAATTCTAAGTTTTTTTTTGAAAATAGCTAAAGCCTGCAGTCGAGCAACAGGCCGTCAGCAGGCCGCTTGGTTTACCAAAAAATGTAATTAAATGCAGATAATTGAGCCAATATTGTGGTTTTATTTATTAGCTACAAAAAATAAATAAATCTTTATTAAAAATACGTTTGTAATATGATGTACTTTGTTTGGAAAATTGATATGTGTTATTTTAGCACAAATATTTGTGGTATTGATCATTTGTTAGAGGAGACGTGGAAATCATTTAAATGCTAAATACGAAATTAATTATTTATTAATACTTAAATAATTGTGCTTTTTGAAAAACTTTGTGATATGCAATATAATTTTAAAACTATAGCTATGAAAAGAAATATATATAAATTTTTTTGAAAATATTTTTGATGACTAAAAAAACTGCTTAAAAATATATTTATATATTTATAGAGAGTATAAAAAAATTTCATTTATACAAAACAAATACTACAAAAATTTTTGCGCTATGAAAATAATTTTTTGTAACAAATGTAAATTTTAGTTTTCAGAAATCAATAGAAATGTTATATTTATTTATACAAAAGAATATAATTGTATATATATAAAAAAAAAAGTTTTGAAAATTTTTACAGTATTTATGAAAATTTTTTTTTTAATTTTCAGAATTTTTGAATTTTTCAAAGTTGATTTTTTCTCGCGGTCTATATTTTTAGTAAAATGTGGTTATTATTATTATCTTTTTATTTGTTACATGAAAAATAATAATACATTTACTATTATATGAAATAAAAGGAGCACTAGCTCACCAGCTTTCGGCTCAAATAAATTATTATTACTAAATTTTTTTTTATATTTTTAGTACTTTATCGAATTTTTTATTTTTTTTTTGTTAATTTTTTTTTCCTATCTGTATTTTTTAGTATTTATAGCTTTATAATATTATATCAAAAAAATTATATATTTGTCCAAATTTTATTTTTTTTCTCAGTAAAAAGAAATAAAATAAAAATTAAATAAACTTCTGTTTGAGTTTTAGCATAACCGCCTCTTTTTCTCAAATTGCTCTCGATTCCATAGTATTTCGCTTAAATTTGTCAATTTCGCATTTCACTTTTGAATTTCATGGATTTTTATGATTTTAATTCCACAATTTATTCTGCGATTGACGACCATTTACTGGACTTAATTTTCACTTTATTTGCGGTGCAGATTTTTATTTCGCAACGTTTTGGGCGACATCATTTGTGAAACATTAAAATATTAAAAAATAATTAATAACAATTTCTTTGCGTTGACCCAAATAATTGTTTACCATATTTTTTATTTACTCACTTTCGCATTTGGCAAAATTTTTCGCTTGAATTACTTTTCAATTTCGCAAATTTGTTTATTGAGCAATATTTCATAATTTAGCAGTTCTAGTTTGAGAGTTCTTGTTTAATTTAAATCAATATTTTTATGTATTTCTTGATTTTTTAAATTAATTTTTATTTTTACTTTCTTTCCTACCTCCGAGCAATAGAAATGGCACAAATTTAGAGGAAAAAAGAAGTAAAACTTGTCAGAGCAACAATTTTCAAATGCATGCCTGACATCAATAGCGCAGAAGGCAATTCATCAAGCTGTCACTTTGGTCACAATCGGCAAGCGTCACATGCCAACGGCAAACGCTGACGCCCAGAACAATAGGGAGCATGTTCGGAAAGTCGGTAAGCAGCTTTGCGGAAATGGGCGCATATAATATTAATGAATTTTAAATTTTCTAAATTTGGGCAAAAACCCGACAGCACGACATGAGCGAGCTAAATAAGGCGGCGCAGATCAACTGGCGGCTGCAAAAGCAGAGCGAGGAATGTTGTACATATCATATGTATGTATGTGTAGGTATGTGTGTGTATGTGTGGTTGCATTTGAACAGTGTGTAGAAATAGCTGCATAAATTAAAGGCGGCTGAGACCTGTTTTTCTATCGGTTTGACAACTCAAAGGTATTGCTGGGAATTAAGAACTGTTTCATCAAGCTTTCAAGAAGCAAAGGCGAATGCCGATCAACTGTAAACGATATCTACGTAAGAATATCTAAACGAAATCTCGGTGAAACACACTCGGACACGTCGCGCTGAATTAAGCAATACACCCAGTGAGCTTCGTGTTGTTGCCGTTGTTGCCGTTGTTGCTCTTGTTACTGTTGTAATGATTAGCATGCGACAATGCTGTGGTGTGGCAGAAAGTGGCGCATGCCTGGAGCGACGGACATGAAAACTGGTCTGAGCAAGCATGCGAGCGCAGGTTAGAATGTGAATGAAGCGAGCACAGCGCAGCTCGTAAATATGTATGTATGAGCGACGCTGGAGACAAATAGTCAAATAACCAAAAACAATAACCGCAAATATATGCATATATTGAAAAAAAAATATAGAAAATAAAAAAATTTGCAGAATAAATAGCGTACTGACCTAAATTTGAGAAATCCAAGCATTATACACAAACAAAGTAGCAGCAAAACATAAAAAACAAAAACGAAAACTTAAAAAAAATTAAAAAAATGTTTAAAACAAAATGTGAATAAAAACAGTATCAGCAAGCAGGCTGTAAAAGTTACCACAGGCGCGCGGACGTGCGAAATTGGCGTGACAAGATTAAATATATATATTAAAAACACATAAAAATAAAGATGTATATGTATGTATGCCACTTTAAAAACAGAAAAAATTTGTAAACAAAACCGCGCATGCGCAGAACTAGAACGCAGTTCATGTTTATGAAATTAGTTAAGTGCTAGTAATGAGTAAATGTTTGCAAGCATGGTACCTAGAGGGTGTGGAGTATTCGGGACAAAAAAATATTCGAAGCGCCGGGAAGGCAAATAGTGCGCATGCGCAAATAACACAATGCTCCAAGCACATAGAAAGCGAAGAAAGCGGCCTGTAGAGGACTTATTGTAGGTTGTAATAAAATTAAAAATACAGTAACAAAAATTTTTAATTAAACAAAAAAATGAAATATTTATATTAATAGCACAAAATATAAAAGAAAAAAAAATTTTTTTAGATATCCCACAACTCTCTTTCGAACGCGAAAAAGCTTTTTGCCTAAGCAGTCGAATTTCATTTTTCGATAACCGTAGGCGTTTTGCGTCGATCATGCGCATTATTTGCCTGCTCTTTATGCCCAAATTTTTATTGTTCTACTACAGCGCAAGTCGGTCACAGCAGATGTGGCATGAATCACGATTGACGACTACTCATTAAACTACCGTTAGCTGCGGTTAAGCCTCATACAAATTGAGTTGCGATAAAAGTAAATGAAAGCGAGGTGTGAGAATGTGGCGACGAATGAACAAAAAAAAAATTAACTAAAGCCGTAAGTGATCGGCATTGCAATCAATCTTTAGACCCGTATGAGAAATTTTCAAAATTTTGCATGAAATTTCTTATTTGTTTTGTTTCTTTATGAGCTCAGCAGAGAAAGTGACAGTTAAATCAACAGTAAGATCAATGAGGGCACTAATGTGTAAATAACTCATGCTCCATTTTCAAAACCCCAACACTTCACTGGTTTCGAGATTTTAGCTTTTCGATTTCGAATCTATAAGTTTCAAACCTTAAACCCGATAGTATTTAGAACTTTAAAAGCATGTATAAATATTTTCCGTCGAAAAGCAACACTACAGGTCCCGTACAGTACAGTGTCTCGTACAAACTAACATTCGTGGAACCCTTCACTTCCTATGAAGCTGTATGTAAGGACTTTAGGCCAGACTAATATGGATTATTTCAAAATTAATCATCAAAATATAGGTAGTATTAATGGATCTTATGTTAAATAAAAATATATCCACCCACTACTTTTATTCAGAGCTTAAATGCTTAACTTACTTATTTCACGAACCATTTGCGAAGTATACAGCTCTGCCCTGCTAAACGAATGAAATATAAAGCACCTAATGCGTATCGTCTAAATGTAGGCAAAACGGCTCTATTCATAAGCTTTCATTGATACTCGTTTTCAAATCTTAAAAACATATATTTTGACTCCAACTTTAGTGCCAAGCATTTTGCGCTGCTGTGACACGATTCTTCATAGTTATTGAATTTGTGATTTTTTCACCAATATCTCTAATATGTCACAAACACTCACTTTATTGGCATTTTGTATTGCTTTAATCATTTAAATATTTTAATCATCAATACCGTTATTTCGCAAATTATAAACACTTTTAGAGCAAACCAAACTAGTTTGTAGAATTATGCACGATCACCGAAGCATACACTCACACCTTTCGCTAAATCTTTATCAACGACTAAACCAACTGTTTGGCAAACTTGTGCGATTAACGATTGGTAGCGGTACAAAATAGTAAGCGAGTTTGACGATGAGATAAAAATACATCGAGGAAATGCAGAACTAGAAAACGAGAACCAGTTCGGATCATTGATCTTTAACATGGCGAGCAGACCAAAAAGCACAAATAAACTAGGCGCGAACCCGGCGGCTTCGACTGCGTCAGCGCACACGCACCGCGACAAACTGTTTTGTGTAGTTAAAAGTTTTTCTTTTTTGTACAGCAAGATCATATGGAGCTCTCGGTGTGTTTATTTGAAAGAGCATGTGCCTGCACTCGATCGCCTTAGCCGGCGTCGGCATGTATGCGCGTGCGTCAGCGCGGGCTAAACGTGTTTACGCGGCTAAATAGTTCAATTCTTGATTCTTTTTGGCTGATCTGCCAAGTGATCTTGCACACAAGTACCCAGTTTGAGAGGTTAGTGGCTTTCTTGCATTGCCAATTGCCTTTTACAGTTGCGTATGGTCCGTTATTATTGGCAGGAAACGTTAACTGTGTACTTTCGAATTTATGTATTTTTTCCCACTCAATTCCAAGTATACGAGTATATAGCTATGGTTCTAAGTGCGCCTAACGGTACATCATCAGCTCCAACATATCAGCATACATATGCTTTTAATTACAATTTAACTGTTTTGTAATTTACATGTGCGAATGTGGTCGTAAACATAAAGAATTCCAAATAAAATTGTGCGATAAGAGAGCCATCGAACGCAACTCAAGCGAGTTCAAAACGCATGAGTTTGTCGCCTGAGCAACGTCGAACTGCTGGCATTTTATGGAGCGCAATTTCAGTCAAATTGCAAATAAAAAACGCCAGACGATTGTACATAAAATTTGAATTCTGCGAATTATGCCAACTACTGCCGCTTTTAATTGCATATTTTTCTATGCTTGAAAGTCGTTGGGTGCCGACTCCAGACGCTACACGCTTTCCATGCACGATCACCGCCATATTTGCAATTTGATCCATGGCATGTCAGTTTTGACACGATCAGTCGCCGCAATTGTGCAGTCAGTTGAACAGGCAAGGGTACAGACGAGGGGAGTAAACAGCCTCGGTATGGCGTGGCAGTAAGCGAATTGTGTCTGCGCTGGTTCCTGCTGGCTGTGGCAGTGTGGCAAGCTCACAAGATCTGTTGTGGCGGCAATGTTTGATTTCTTCCCCACTTCCTTTTGCGCTTTTTTTTATAGAAGATATTGCATGCCATAAATGCACAAACGACGATCGTGCAACATGCAACGTGAATAAGATGAGTGGAAACATAAAGTATTGCAAAATGAAAGAATAAAATAGCGTTTTGAAGAAATGTGATACACGCTTGGCAGTCTGCAGGAATCGCATGTTGGTTGAGGGATCATTGATCACAGAGGGATCTACAGATCATAATAGATACATTGTAAATGCAGTGACCATGGAAGTGGCGAAGTTGTTGGCTTTACGACTGTAGAGAAACCAAAAGATTATGATAGCGATCGCTTGTTTGCGTTGTGAAACGGAGATAACTATCATTCGAGTTCGTGTGAGGATCATGAAAGAATGCGTATACCCAGTAGAAGATACAATATTTAAGGTATGGAAATAAGTCGCAAAGTTCAACACTCAACACGCAGACGAAGTTTAACATTCTACTCAAAGCTTGCCACTGATCAACTGATCCTCCTAGAGACCTTAAAAATAGTATTATTGAAAGAAATCAAAGCAATAAGGTAACTCAAGATATGTGTCTGCAGCAAATCAAAAATGGAAGCTAGCATCATGGGCGCTATAATGTACCCATCCAAAAAATCCGCAAGTTAAGTTCTTGAATGGGCCGCAATGCAGTCAGTTATGCTTGCTCACTGAATTTAACTGGTAATGAGAATCATCTCTGTGGGAATTGGTTATTGAATTCAGACCAACATTTCGACTGAAACCCATTTGCTTAGCCAATTTTGTGCATTTGCTCCTCTGCGGCTCGGTTGTTTCATGCCCGTCGTACTGACCGTGTATAATTCGCAGCCAGTCTTCACAGTGAAGGCAGGCAATCAGCCCCATCAAAAATTGACTGTAATTATTGGTTATCAGGCAGCTTTTTTATTTACAAAACAAATGAAAGAATCATAATGTAGGGTTTGTAAAAACTGCTTGGCGCAATTTGGCTTTGCCACGAAACGCAATACGCGTAATTTGCTGAAAAGATCGCATGCAAGGATCACTTGATTTGCTTGATCATTGCAGTGCCGAACATCAACGGACGTGCCACTCTAAAATGCGTCTTATAAGCCATACTTCTATAGGAAAGTAAGCGCTCGTTGTGCACATTATAATTTGCAGGCCTGTAATATTTACTTTATTTGCACAGCTGCACGATCAGCGCTGCTGCATCTTCGCAATTAAGTGAGTGGTTGCGGGAAAAAATTAAACTTGCTGCAGTATAGAAATGAAGAAATAAGTTTTGCACTTTTAAAAATTAATTTTTGGATTTTCGCAGCGATCATATCGATCGTCGCAACACGAGCACTGAGTCATGATCACGTTTGCTGACTGTTAGTTTTTCAAAGAGCTCACCGAAAAGCGTGCGTTGTTGCTTGCGGCTGTGCCGTTTGCAAATTTCTTTAGTTTTTTCCCTTTGAATTTCTTTGTTTACACAGCTTCTATAGAGCTGTCTTCCTTTTCCTTTATGTGTGTGCCGAAAATTGGATGATCATCTTGTTGAAAAGCATTTTTCAGCTGTGTTTCGGGGATTTCAGCATTTGAAACAAGACATGAAAGATATTACTTTAGCTTTGCTTATTTTGAGTTCCCTTGATTCTTTCTTATTTGTTCCCCGATCGTGTATTTATCGATCATCTTTCTGCAGATATTTTTGCTTGCTGTAAAGCTTCGTGGCAAATCGAATTTGATGCGATCAGTTGTGCTAATTAGCGCACACTGCCGAGTCAATCGGGCGCAACATGTTTGGTTTTACTTTTTTTTTTTGGAAGTTTCCTACCAAGTAAAACTTAGCATTTCCTTATTTGCGGTTTGGCTCAAACAGATTATTTTTGGCGGATGGGTTTTTGATTGATTGTTTGTTGACCTCAGCTCATTTGTGGTTGTTTTAAGAATTTATCTGCCAATTGTGGTGATAAAATGTTCATTTGTATAAAAAAATTTTAGAATTATGACGCATACAAAAAAGTTTCGAAGAAGTAATTGCTTTTTAATTTCGTTGAATTTCTGAAAGTTTTTGAAATATGAAATTTAAAAAAAAAAACACATGAAAGTAAGAATATATTAGTATAAAGAAATACGTTTTTTAATCTTGAGAGTTCTCATGAAAATGGGAGGACAAGGTTTTGGCATTTCGAAATTATATTTGCAAAATTAGTTTGATAATGAAATCTCTCGTAAGAAAATAATATTGAAGTTACAGTGTTAAATAAACATTTCGCATGGAAAATAGTGAAATAGAATTTCTTCTTTTAGTGTATAATATGTTGCTTTAGCGAAATTTTTCATCAAAATAACCCGTATTTGTTTTCTGATTCTTTTGTAAAAATTTGGAGAAAGGCTTGAGAAATAGCAACAAGCGGTGACAGGCTGGTTATTTATACCTTTAGTAGTGATTTGGTGTCAGAAAGATGTGTATTTGAACCAAGTTTACGCTAACCAATAATTTTTATTTTTTTTAGTTTTTTAAATACTTTTTGTAGTCTCAAGGATTTTTTCGATTTTGTAATTTTACTTTTGAAAAATAATTTTTTAATTTTTAAAATTTTTCTTTATTTTTTTTATGTTTTAGCAACCGTATTTACATTTTAATTTAATTAGAAAATGTACATATTTTGGTTTTTCTTAATTTTATTCTTAATTATGATTAGAAAACTTTTAGTTAAAAACTAGAAAAAATTATAAAAAATCAGAAATAGTTAATATTTAAGGTTTTAATGTTAACCGGTGGTGTTTCGAGCCAAAAATATTTATGTTTGCAAATATATCAATCAAAATATTCCAAAACAACCACCTAATTTATTTTAAAAACATGTAATTAATTAAAAAAAATTTTTTTTTGTTGTTTGGTTTTTTAAATGTATTCCATTTAAAATTTTATTGACTTTTATTTTTCATGCAACATCAGTCAATCGTGACATTGATGCCCTTCTTGCTGCGTTCAAACTACCATTTAATTAATGAACTATGCAAATATTAGCTTACGACTCACACAAATTCAAACATACATAATGTTATATAAGTGTATGTATATGTGTGTGTAAACGAATACCTGCAGCAAGTGCTTTGTCCACTTAATTGCATAATTATTATGTCAATGTCATTTGTTGAAAAGCAAAAACAAACACAACTATCGGATCGGCGCCTCGCCGTCCATACAACAAATATGGCGAATGAATATGTGGCGGCGGCGGTGGCGCCGAGCGTGAGCAGAGCGAATTTGCGATTAAAATTTACAACTTCCGGTGCACGCATGCAATACTGTTGTTTTTGTTTGTTGTTGTTTTTGTTGCAATTGCAGTGGTTTGCTTGCATTTTTTGTGTGATTGGAATTTATTAAATAAAGTAGCAACAACAACAACAATATCAGCGAGCAATATGCAAATTCAATAAAATATGAATAATATTTGCGTTGCGGCGAAATATTTGCGTGATTTAAACTCGTTTTGAACCTGAACCTGAGCGCACGTAGCGCTTGTGGCCGATAACGTAGGCTGCGGCTGTGCGGTTGTGCGGTTGTGGTAGCTGCGACTGCTGATAACGGGCAGCCGCTGGCAGTGGAAAAACAGACAGTTAAATTTCAACTGCATTCTTTTTAATTGCTCTTGTTGTTGTTGTTTTATTTAATCGCTGCTGTCATTTCTGTGTGCCCCATTAAAACGCTCCCATATCGCTGGCTGCCAAGCGTTTTTTCTTCCACTAATGCTGCAGCTGAGCATATCGTTTCACGGGAAGTGCAGAAGCATTGCAAAAGTACACACACACACACACACCCATACACACATACTGAAATCCAATTTGCATTTTTTCTACCATTTCGAAAGTCATTGCTTGCATATGTATTTTCCAAACGCTCGCAGCAAACTAACGAAACGGCGAAAAATATGCGATGTTTGCAAATGGCAAAATAAAAAAGTTGAAAAACTTTCTGTAAATACTTGTAAAAGCAGCAAACAAACGAAAAATGCGCAGGAAAATAATGCAGCACGAAATCAACAAGGAAGCAGGCAGCAGATCAACGGCGCAGCAGTGCAGCGCGGCGGCCCGCAGGCCAAGCGAAAATCTAATATAAATGCAACACTGCATAAATGCGTTTTTCCCCCACACACACACACACACACACACACACACACACTATGCATATATCTATGCAAATATAAATAAAATTGCACATACACATACACTCATGTGCAAAAGTATGCATACATAGCAGAGCACATCCGCTTGTTCGGTCGTTGCAAAGTCGGGTTGCATTGCCCTCTATTTGCCTTTTTATTTGGTGTGTTCTTTACTTATTTGCTTTGTTTTTGTAAAAAAATATACTTTCAACTATAAAAGCAAGTAAAAATAGAATAAAATCAAATATAGCATATGCAATTTTGGAGTGAAATTCTAAAATAAATTTTTAATTTTCAAATTTCGCGCTTAGGTATGACAACTGCAACCAACAACAACTTTCACGTAAATTGCCAATGAAAATGTTTCGGCTGTTGCACGAAATCGCCATGTATAATGGACAACGCGGCGTACAATAATGCAAAAATTCACAATTGAAAAAAATTGCATTAAAATGTTTGGAATTGCACTCATAATAGTGGGTATGAATAGTTAATGCATAATTATGCTTGAAATATGCATATTTCAGTGGAAATTTATTTGGAAAAAGTAAAAGCTCAAACGATAATTGAAATTGAAACATTCAAGCGAAACTTATAGCACGCTGCACAGTTATTTGAGGCAGGTGAATTCGCGAAAAGTATAATAATGTTTATTTAAATATGTCTCGGAAAAATATTTAATATAATATATATGAATAATTTTTGGTAATTTACTTACAAATTGGTGATTGCGTTGAAATTAGAAAGAAAAAATTGTTAGCTAAAATTTTGATTGGCTAATTTTAATTTTAATTAGTTAAATTTTTTAATAAGATTTTCTTACAAAAACATATTAATAATATCATATTAGAAATAGCGAAAAAAATTTATACAAATAGAAAAATAAATATTGAAAAAATTAAATATTGGAAAAAAATTATTGAAAATTTCAAACTGAAATTCGTCTTATAAGTATTACATATGCATAAAATTAAAAAAATTATTATTACATTAAAATTAAAAAAATGCATAGAAACTAAAAAATTTAATGTAATCTAAGTTTAATAATTTTACTTTTTTTGGGAAAATTTAATCAAATAGTTTTAAAACTGCGTTAAAATATATTATCAAAATATAGGAAAAATTAAATTTAGGAACAGAGTAAAATTATGTTTTTAGAAAAATTACAAAAAAAAATTACAAAAAATATTAATTATATTAAAAGCATTTTTTTCAACAGGAGAACTATTTTAGTCAAAAGCAAAGTGAAAAAAAGAAATGAGAATTAATTAAAATAATTGCTTTGGGAACAAAAAAAATTTGGTCAAAATTAAATTTAAAAAGTGGACAAAATTTAATTTAATGTGGCTATGTTTTAAAATTTTATAAGGTTTATTAGCTTTTACTTGATATTATACAGAACTTAATTAACTAATGTTGATGCGACTTACAAATCTAAAAGAAATTAAAAAATTTTTTTTGTATTTTTATTCAGAAAAAAAGGGAATTAAAAACTGTCCTCTAAAAGCTCTGCTTTGAGACGAATTCACCGCACAGTTACTTAATTAACCGCCATGTAATGTCCAAGGCTGAAATCCATTGGCTTTTACGCCGACTGACAACCTTGGCTTAACCTCTCATGTGAGCGCGGAGCGCCTCTCCATAGCCACACCAGCCAGCTCTGGCTACCTTTCAAGTGCTGCTGCAGTAAACCGCAAATCAAACGGGCTTAAGTGTGTGCGGCCTATTTTTACAAAGGCCATTTTCCTGCATTTTTCTTCCGTTGGCTTCTTAAAGCCAACAGCAATCAACAACAGTATCCACCGCATTTCCCTATTGTTGTTGTTGTGGTTGTGGTTGTATGTTTTTCCTCTCCTTCTTCCTCTTCTTAGGCTACTGTTAAGCAGCACATTAAGCCAGTAAGTTTAATTAGTGTCAGAGGCAACAAACCCGTACAGCCGAACGAGCGACCAACAACACACACACTCACACACACACACACATGCACTCGCACTCAGCTGATTCATTTGTTCGCTGCACTTGTACTTGTCTCAACTGAAAAATTTCCAATTTGCCCTTTGACACTTGGCCTAATTGGATTTGCGGTTGCCACTCGTACAAGTCCGTCCGTCCGTCCGTCGACTTGGCCCATGCTCATATAAGCTATCATTTGTGTCTGTGTGTGCGTGCAGGTAATGCTACCCCTGCTCCTGCTTTGCTTGCAGTTGTTTGTTGTTATTGCTATTGTTGCGGCTGCTCGCCGCTGCAAAGGTATCTAATTTTTCTTCAAAGCTTGGCCAGTCGTTATGGTTTCTTTCCGTCGCCGGCAATAATGAGTTGCAACGCAAGGTAAGCTGAATCACTGGAACTCTATTAAGTAAGTGGAGATTAATGCAAAATTGAAAAGAGAAGTGCGGAGAAACGAATGGAGAATTCTGATCCAAAAGTACAAATGTAAGCTTTCTGAGGAGAAGATGAAATTTTAATTGAAATTTTTGCCAAACCTTCGAGTGCGAGCTTCTGTACTGTTTTCGAATAAAGCGCTTCTTTCAACTTCAAGTCCTATGAGAAACTTGTTAAGGGAGAGCCGATTATGCAACCAAGCTTAAGAGAAAACTCTTTACCTCTCTGTAGAGCCAGAGAATTTGAGACTTACAATTTCATTTTGTAGAATAAGAGGAAGAAAATATCGATCGAGGTTCGACGGACCCACGAGCGTAAGGTTTTTGAGTCAACTGCCTTGGACAAAAGAGTTGATCTTCGCTTACCAAGCTTATATTTAAAGCGAACTAACATTATGTTCCAATTAGCCTGACGAACTTTTATAGCTTACTTGGTACCAGAGGACTCAAACTATCCGAAGTGAAGGTCAGCCCTGAAAAGTCGAGAAAATGGACTTGGTTATTTCCGAAGAAATCATGGTTCAGAACTTAAGAACCTCTTCAAGGTTATCTTGTATTTTTTTTTTTGAAGTTACTACATATTATTGTTCTTCGATATTACGGAAGGTTAGAGGTTTGAAAATTATTGCAAAGAGGAAGACTCATTGAAACTCACAGTGGAAAGTTGAAAGAGGAAGTTTGGATTTCGACGCTTCTGAGGAATTAGTACCAAAATTATACAGTCATTTTCTAAAAAATGAGAGAGGTTTTTGTCACATCAATTAGCTGTTATGGGCCATCCACTTGTCTTTTTAAGGACGATGGAATAAAGCATAGAAGACCGAAGCAAACTAAGAACATTCCAAGAAGTGTATTAAGAAGACCTAATGAGGTTATTTAAATTCACATTCTCACCAGGCTGATCAAAGAAAAATCTGCCAAGTGTGAATTTTTTAATGGAAATAGAATCGTCAAAGGGAGCAAATTGTAGCGACTTTGTTTCCTATATGGCTCTTCATACAACACTCAACACTCAACATTTATAGAGACAACTTGTAATGAACTCTAAGAAGTCGTAAATTTAACGGAAGACTGTCAAAGTTCAAAGTCTGTGGATTAGTCACTAGTCTGCAGTTGTCTAATTCAATTTATCACTACTTTAACTACATTTATCTATAATTATGTTCTCACTCTCCGGATTAACTGTTATAATTATGTAAAGAAAAAGCACGCACGCACAAACGCTTCTTTCATTGCCGGTGATTGTCACATAGGCAGAAACTTTTATACACCTGCCGATAGGTGTTTCGCCAGCATTGACACTTCATTAAAAATAATCACACTTGTCAATTAAAGAAAATGTTGCACGTACTGAAACATACTTGAGGCGACAACTGGCGGACACCGACTCCAACAACTTTGGCTGTGGCTGCGACGGCGATGGCGACCGACACGGCCAACCCGGCGAGACAGAAGCTTTACGATCCGAAATAAACGTACACATAAGTCTAGAAGCGGGCACGTAAGTACGCGTGGCTGTACTTAATACAACAGCGAGCCACTTAATGGGCCACAAAAAGTATGAAATAGGCAAGGCGAGAAAAAGAACCACAAAACAAAACAGAGTGCCTATGTTATTGGCTGATGCAAAATACTTAGAGACGCGTTGCAGCTAAGATTTTTTTTGCGGCGAGAATCAACAAGGAAATTAGAATTCGCGAAACAGTGGGTACATTCAACTTTCATACAAGCGCTCAGCGTACACGACAGTACTTATTAAAAGTATGTAGACACGTATGCCGTTAAAAGGCCCTGCGGATAGGCGCGCGGATGCAGCAACAATGTGATGGGAGTTATATGTTCATATATATATACATATATATATATATATAATCGTATATACATAATATATGTATAATCGTATGTGAGTATAGAATGTACTTACTTCTGTAAGTACTCGTGTGTATATTACGCCGTGTTCGCCGCTTGATTGGTTTGATTGTCGTCGGTTCAATGCTTTTTTTTGTACTTCTCATAGACAGGCAGTGGCGGTAGAAGTGGCGTATGTGCTCGTTAAATTTTAGCATAAAACAATATTTCACTTAGCAACACCGATGTGAGTGCTTGTCTATTATAAATTTTAGAATTTCAGTTATGCCGTTATGAGGAGTATACAGACATTGATGTTTACTCTGAAGGATTGATGGTGGGGTATATATGCATAAATTAAATATTGTGACATTACATATTCTATATATATAACTTAGTACTATACTCTTCTTGGAAGTTGACACGTTTCGGGTGCCTGCCGGCGAAGTCATAATTTCTTGTAAATTAGTTTAATGGCATAACAGCAAATATTGTAAAATTATACTGTAAATATCCAAATTATTATATTTTATCGTAGTCGCCATCTGAACAATACTAAAATTAAAATCCCGATTAGTCGCGAAATATTTCGGGACCCCGAAAATGGAATCATCAATTAAACATCAAAATAAATAAAACTTCTATTAACAGTAGCTAATCAAGATGAATTGAAAATACGTTGCCATTGCTGTGAGAAGCTAAAATTAAAATGATGAAAATAAAATAAAAAATAATTCGAAAAACGGGAAAGCCAACTTGGCGGAAGAAACACTAAATTAACAAATTTATTAAAACAACACACCCTTACCATATTATCACATAAATACTTTTTTTGTAATAAAATTAAAAAATAATATTAAAAGATTTTTTCTAAAATTATTAATTATTTAAAAAAAAAATTCTTTTTTTATTTTTTAAATTTTCCTTTTTTGTATAGAACTTTTAGCAGGAAAACATTGTTAAATAATATTTTGTAAACATACAGGGCGCCAAATCTTGTAATCAGAAACTAGTGTAAATTTTCCTCCGTACTACAAAAAATAAATAGAAAGCATAGTAATATTTAAAACTCACTGCGCAAAATTTTCATGTAATTTATTATGAAAAATTTAATTTTATCTACAACAAAAATTATATAAAAAGATTAAAATCACCAAAATTTCCAGTCGTTGAAATGGAGTAAGCATATTTTTAGGCGATTACCATCACCGCAATACTCGATGTACTTGGGTTTTCATTTATTTACACATATGCTTGTCGGCGCCATGCAATTTCCAGCTCCAAACAGCGCTAATATGGTTGCCACAGCCACACAAAATTACTGCCGTTACGTGCCACACTACCGCCACTTACGGCGCTACACAGATGTTTTGCATTATCCCTTCCTGCCTCTGCCTCTGCCTCAGCTCTTCATTTTCCTTTCAATGCTCAATGCTCAATTCCGAAGCCAAAGTCTAACGCTGCCACTCCAATCAATGTCGATCAAAGCAACTTTCCATTGGCGGCGACAACAGCAATTTTGCTGCTGCCTGCTTCTGATGGCTGGCGATGTTATTGCTTTTGTGGTTGTTGGTTGTGATTTTTTTTTCTTGTTTTTGGAAGTGTTTGCTATTATTGTTATTGCACAGCAAACTGTTTTCATGTTTGCCCCTTCGTCCTCACTATCGTCCTGGCCGCCTCTCCACCTCTCCACTCCTCTGGTCCTTCGATTATTTGACTGTCTAACAGCAATTTCGATTGGCTTGTGTCACTTGCTGGTTTGTATAGAATTTGTGAATTTGCGAATTTGATTTTCTTATCACGTCGTCAATGTCGTGGTACACGCCGACGGTGGTTACAACCAAGAGAGGTAGCCAGGCGAAGGAGCTGAAGACAGTCGTAGAGGTTGCCAAGCAGCAAAGGAGCAACAGTCCAATTCGCTGTGGGACAAACGCGGCTACAAACTGTAATGAGTGAATTGAGTTAAGTTTGAGTTGCAGAGGGGCTTCTCGATCTTCTGGTCGACCCATTTGGAGTCAAAGCAAGCCGCCCAGCGTTGGGAGGCTGGTCTTGGCAGACATTCGAAGGGCTCTGCTGAAAGGTATTCGGGGTCTACAGACAATTGCTGGTTGCTGTTGCTCCAGCAGCATATCACGACGATTGACTTTGATGGTGAATGCAATCAAGAATGCTGTAGGTACAGCGGCTGCCAGAGGCTTGACTGCATGTGCCACCGAGCCTGCCTGGCTTTCTGCTTTATGAACCAAGATGCCTGTTTGGCACTTTCATTCACTCGTTCGGTGGGAATGTCATCTTGTATGTAAAATGCATTTGAATGGCAAAAGATGAAATGAATAAAATTTAATATTCGTATTTAGTGGCTGCTGAGCTTGAAAAGCGAGTAGGATGAGGAGAGCAGAAGCGGAGGATGGTGAAGCAGTCAAAGATTGGAAATTTAATCGCAACAGGCAAGAATGCAGCTTTCTAAGAGCGTAGAAGCGAGAAAGGCAGAGAAAGCGCAGGACAACTGTTGAATGAAGCCTAAGTCAGAGTTTAGGAATCCCGATATATGGTACTGTTTTCGTGGTTAAAAAATCTTATTCACAAGACGATTGTAACCGAAATAGAACAAATTATTGTTGAATCCCGACAACTTTCGGGATCCCGTTGATACTATTCACCAGTCCCGAAATCCCGCTTTGCCCAAAATGTTGTATTACGAAGTGCCCCAGCCTAAATGCAACAGCACATTGCATTTTTTGCCGACTAACACTACTGCGGCTGTCGCAATGCCTTGGCAATCGAGTTTAGCAAATCATAGTTGAAGTCGTTGATTTAGTGCAATGGCGCGTTAAAATACTATACTCATGCATAGTAGATATGTTAGACAATTAAAAAGAATTTCCAATTTCCTTACCAAAATTGCCAACTACAAAGTGCAGCAGACTGCTCAGAGCCACCGTAATGTAAGCCAAGCGGCAGCTACTAGTGGCGATTGCCGGTGAGCTGTTGAGAGCTTTGTAGATATTAATTTTTAATTTGTAATTT
Source organism: Bactrocera minax (assembly GCA_021498325.1). NCBI lineage: Eukaryota > Metazoa > Arthropoda > Insecta > Diptera > Tephritidae > Bactrocera > Bactrocera minax. The sequence goes on from JAKEEE010000032.1 coordinate 2,014,975, forward strand.
CAACGGCACTAAATTTGTTAAATTGCACTGTAATTGAGTATGGATGTGCGCACACACACACACAGACAGAGCTGCATTTAAATGGATTCAGCTGAGTGGAATTCGTTGTGGATGCTGCAAATTAGGTCGATTCTGGTGCCTTAATGGATTGCTGCAGGGGGAAAGATAGGTTTGCGAGAATAGAGAGAATGCGTTATGATTAGGTGGAACAACAATAAATGCATATATGGAGATTAGATTCTTGGAACGGCTTTAGAGATCAAAATTAATGTTAGAAAGAAGAGAAAAAAAGAGGAGAAAAAAAAATCAAATAATAATTTGTCTTAGGTTTGAAATTTTTAAACTGCTAATACACAAATATATGAATTGCACATATTTTTCACTTTATACAATTTTTGTTTTAATACAAAATTTAATTTTTTCAATTCTCTTTATATAAAAATAAATAATAATTAAAAAATATTTTGATTATTTCAAAAATTTATTTATTAGAAATTTTGAATAAATTGAAAAGAAATGATATTGAAATGTATATATATCATATATCATATATCATCATCATCATTTATATATGTATAATATATATATTAAGAAATGATACTTGCGCCAGCTTGCTCTCTTGCCAGTAATATTATATTGTACATATGTATTTGTAAAATCACGATATTTTTTGTGTATGGCTAGTAGCCTACTATAAGCAAATGTCGCTTTAAATTTATGTCAGTTCATTTTAATAATAAAGAATAAAAAAGGTTCAACCCCATTTTGCAACGAAATATAAAAATTAAAAAAATCAAATAAAAAAATTGTTTAATAATAAAATAGTAGTGTAACCAGCAACATTTTGAAACTGGCTTTGAAAAAGAGTTGTTGGCTGTTAAAAAGTTTCAAAAAGTTGTAAAACTTTTGTTCTGCAAACGAGCAAAATGAGCAAAACTGCACAAAGTCAAGCATGTAAGTATGTATTAAACCAATTTGAGTGGCAATATTTCTATGCATAAATGTAGTAAAATAGAAAAAAGAACATAAAACAAAATAGGAAACAAAACAAAGAAAACAGACCGTTTCAGAATGAAAAGGCGTAAAATGACAGAAATTTCAAATATGCACCAGTTGGCTGCAAAAGTCAAGCGCCTTGTTGGCAAACGGGCCTGTTTGCTGGCACACTAAGTGCTGACAAGTTGCGCTGTAGGAAAATGTAAATACGAACAAATTTTCTTATATGTTATCAAAAAACTGACTTCCTTAGTCAGACTATTTAATGATAAATAACCAATTTCATGTTACTCTTAGTGGCAACTCTGGAACCTGAACGTACTTTTCCCTACACTTTAGATGTTTTTCTGAATTTGTTATTCAATGTAACAAAATTCCAAAAAAATTTTGAATTTTGCTACAATTTTAGCACATTGTTCACACATTTATTAGTACTAACTTTTTAGGTATGCTAGTAATACTTTATCAACTTAATACTTTTTGCACCTCGGGACTTTCGAATAAAATAAAATTGTCTGTTATAATTTCTAGTAGACCCTTTTAGTACTTTTACTTCTTAATACCACTGCTGGATTTGTTGGTTTTATTTTTAAGAAATACCTAGTTCTGCCACACATGCTAAGCAGAACTTGTAATGCAGATTCCGTGAACTAATCTTTAATGCTATCTATTCACTAATTTTGGTTGAGTAGTTAACTAAGTTTAATTATTTTTAATATTTTACCGAACTTCTGTTTTAACTTGAGTGTCATATTATTAGTACAATTTAGTACATTTAGTACATATCTCATTGAAGCCCTTCTTGAGTTTTAGTACACACTTTTGTTAACTGTTGTTATGAATTTAATGTACAAAAACTCAATATTTATTTTTTAGTTATTGTAAATATTAAAGAACTTATTTTTAGTACACAATTGGAAAGCAGTAACTTTAGTACATATTTTCAGAGCATGAAATACTAAATACTTCAATGGTGCCAAATAGTTTCTGGTATTACACATATACATTTTCCACCTTAAAACACTATCTTCAATACACAATTTATTTTAAAATTTAATCATCGTAACTTTTTCATATTTTTCTTACAGGGTATCTTCTGATATATGGCTGTGACAGTAGTTTACGTTTAGTTAGAACCAGGCAAAAGAGTGAACAAATTGGCTCAAGGTTTTCCAGCGCCCATTGGTAGAAAATGAAAGTGAAAAAGTATAGTTAGAATTATTATGGAAAAAATTGCATTAAATGAGATGCATAAAAAATGGAAATACTCATAACAAAATAAAAGTGCAAGTGAGCGCCAGCAAATGCCGCGTCGTTGACTGTGTGTTATTTGCATATTTAAAGCAAATGTATAGAGGTTATATAACAAACATTATTTCGTTTATTTAGAACGAGGTGTTGTAGCAAGCGGAAAATGCGAGCAGAGAAAAAAAATTTCATATTGCAGGGAAAATGGTGCAAAAAATGCAAGACGGTGCAAAATGCAATAACAGCTGCGAATTCCGTCGCCACGCTGATGCCGTCACGCCTAACACTGACGGCTAACATGTGACACGCGCCGTTCGGTCAAAGTTGAATGTGAGACTATAATGCAAACGGTTGTTGTTGTTGTAGTGTGGCTGGAAAATGTTGCTGGTTGGAGGGGTTTTGGGTGGTGGAGGCTTTTTAGTGGCGTTATGTGGTCAGTTGTGGGTACTTTGTGGGTGAGTTTGTCGCAAGTTTACGACTCCCGACTGCGACTCCCGACGGGGTCACCAATAGAAGAGATTCATATTTTTTTTGCAAGTTGAAAATTTTTTCTTAATTTGTTTGAACCGATACTTATTACAATACTTCTTAATATATGAATTAATTTTTTTCAATAAATTATTCTTTTTTAACATTGTGGCACACCATTTGTCAATTTGGCGCTCAACAAAAATTCGTATCATTATTTAAATAGCTTCAAGCCATACAACAACAACAATGAAATTTTAATAAACTGCTAAGTACATACTCACATACCACATTAGAGACTTTTAATTTTTGTGGTTTATAATGGTCATCAAATTTAAATGTAAATCGTAATTGATCTGTTGCGGTTATTGACACATGCATACATACATACATATGTTAAAATTAAATGTTAAATTGTATGTTAAAAAGTCGACTAGGGATTGTTAAAGCGTAAAATGGCTTTATGGAATATTTGTAAAAGCGAAAATTAAAGCAAAAAAAAAACAAAATGAAGAAACATTTTGAATTAAAGTTTTTTTCTTTTAATTAAAAAAAATTTAATCAAAGACAGAAACAAATTTTAAATTATGCAAATAACAACATATAACTATTGTATCAAAATATGCACTTTTGTATAATTCTATGAATGCCTTTTTAAATTTTTTTAAATTACAATTGACTTGTGGTTTAAACAAATCAGCTATTATATTAATTATTCAAAAAAAAACTAAACTCCACAAATTTGCTTAAATTTTACAACTTTATCGTTGCTTGCGAAAATATTATATCATCCAAATAACTATATAATTATAATAATGAATGTGCAGAAAAACAAAATTCAAAGCAAAAGTACAATTTTCGCGCTACATTTTCACATGCAGTGCACAAATTTAGCGCCAATTAGAGCTTTATAAATTTAATGGCGCTACGAATAAAAATTGACGCTTGTGTGTGAACAAAAAAGTGAGTGGCTGTTAGCTATAAACATTTATGAGCATATTTAGTAGGTGAAATTGCGAAAAAAAATTACGTAATAAAAATCGAGTAATATGTCAGTGAGGTAAAGGGAGAGCGCAAAAAGAGTATAAGTCGAAAAAACAAATGAATTTAGAAATTAAAAAAAATTAAAATGTAAAATCGACACACTTTTTAAATTTGGCTTAAAGCATTCAAATTAAAAATAAATAATACATTTTTAGAAAACGATAATTAATAACATGAAAAACTTGTTTTAATGTAATGAAAAAAAAAATTTTCAATTTTTTCTTTGAAAATCCATGTTTTTGCACATCACACAAAGGGAAATATTCCGTTATAGTAAAAGTCCATTAAAAAATCATAAAAAGTAGCTCACTTTTAAGTTTTAATGAATTTTTTATTAAATATTAAAATTTCCACTTGGAAGTGTTTCCTACATTTCATTATAAATTTATATTTTTTTTAAATAATTTTTTTTATATTTACTTAAGTTTTTTCCTATTCTATTCTGTAATAAATGCTTTTCTTTGTATCTGCATTCACCTTTCAATTCCGTAGATGTTTATATTTGCGCCAGAAAACATTTTTTTTTGCAGAAAATTTGCATTTGAAGTGTTTTATAGTTGTCAATCAGTTTTTTTATGCAACCCGTTGTTCCATTGCGGATGTCTGAAAGTGACAGTTGTGACACTAATCTCAAAAAGCTTCAAAAACAAAATCGAATTAAATTGAAAGAAAACGAGAAACAAATGGAATGCGAAATAAAACTGAAAGTGAATGCAGCAATGGCAAGCCACAAGTATTAAAAAGTTATAATAATAAAAATACTATAAAAAAATTAATTTAATTTTAAACAAAATCTAGTAAAAAATTTTTTTTTTGAAAAATTGTGTCAGTCAATAAAATAAACTGTGCTAAAAATCCAAAAGAGATATTTTCTTAAATTTTTTATTACAATTTTTTTCAATTTAATTTTTTAAATTTATGCGTTTTTTTTTCCTTTTTGATTTTCTAACCGACCGTAAAAATGCACACGAGAACTATTTGCGTACATTAAACTATGTGCGGATATTTGGCAAGCATTATTGCCGAAAAGCCAATAAGAAAATAATGAAAGTGTGGCAGCATCACAGCGGCAGACACACTACAGAGTCAATTGTCTGTAATAAAATACCGTTACACAGCCGCAAAAGTGAAGGCAGTTATGAAATGGCTTGTTGTTGCTTTATTGGCGCATAGTTGCAAGCGACATGAATTGTTTGCACGCGTGCGTGTGTGTGTGTGCGAGTGTGTGCGTGCGACATGACCAAAACTGCCATCGACGGCACAAAAAACGCACAAAAGATATTGCGAAAAAGTAGCGAAAGGGCAATGAGCAGCAATAAACCAATAAAAACTAATGAAATCGAGCTTTTGGTACACACACACACACACACACACACAAATATTGCCAAAAATTATACAAATGAAAAAGGACGGAAAATGGTATAATTTAAAACTGCCATGAATTTTAACTTTTTATTTATTTTCATTATATTTACTTTTTCATGCCACAAAGTAGCGAATGTTGTTTGCTTGCCGGTAATCGCCGGGGCCGGGGCAAATCGCTGCGACCTTTGTTGGGGTTACGTGTTTTTATTTTTTATTTTCGCATGCATTTCATTATTTTTCTGCAATTTTTTGAATATTGCTTTCCATTTCCTTTTCTGCCAATTGGAACTCTGCTTTGTGTGTCGTGACGCCGGAAATGTTGGTCAAAGCGAAAGTGAAATTGTTTTTATTTTTAAAATTTTTTTTTATTAATTTTTTTTAATTTTTTTTGCAATTTAAATTTCTGCAATTTTTTCGTTCGCTTTGCAAACTCACTTTTCTATTAAAGTGGACTGCATTGATTTGACACGCGAAAATGCATAAGTGCCACGTTTCTGAGGCAAGCAAGAGGCAGATGGAATATGTAAATTTTTAAGCAACGTGAGTAGACTGAGGTTATTATATTAGTATAAAAATATGAAAAATAATAAATGATAAAAAATAAATTAATTTTATTGAAAGAGGTGACAAGATGAAGAAAACATAAAAAATGAAATTTTTTGACAAACACTCTTGGAAATTAAATTATCAAAATATTGAAAACATTATTTTTTTAAACCAAATTATTAAAGAAACATTTTTTAAACATATTTTACATTTAAAAAAGCAAAATGGTTTGTATTCGATATTAAATTTTTCCAAATTCAAATTTACAATAAAAAACGTTATTTTTTCGCATTAAGAATGGAATTTGTTAAAAAAATTTCAAAATATGATATTTAAAAACAAAATAGAAATTATGTTTGTATCAAAATTGAAGTTTTCTTATTTTTTGCTTTTAATAAAAAAAATTTTAAATTGTATTTTTTTTCTTAAAGTTTAATAAGAAATATTTTTAAGTTTGAACATTTTTTTTAATTTTGTTACATAGATATGTATATATTGTTAGAACGTTTAGAAAAGTTAAAAATTTCAAATTCAAATATTCTTTAAAAAAATTCTATTAATATTGCATTAATAATTCATTGAATTTTTTAATATTTCGATATTTTACAAAATTTTTCGAAAAAAATTATATTCCATATTTTATTTTCACGTTTTTAAATTTTGACAATCTAGTCCGTAAACATATTAAAAGCGTCTTAAATTTATTTCAAAACTCATTATTTTTATTAACAGAAAATAATAAATTGCCCATCAAAATGGCGCCGACAAAGCAACATTAAGTTTTTCGTTTAATTTTTTAATACACATTATTCATAAATGGCTTGAGAAATTCCAATACATATTAGTACTAAAACCTAATGTCTTGCACACTAAAAATGACATTAACACGAAATCAGCTGTCGAGTGTTCTTGCACAAAACAGCTGGGAAGTAGAACTGAAATAACAACAAAAACGCCGGTAAATGAATTTGTAGTTGGGAACATCAGCATATTTATGACTTAACGCCAGGTTAGTGTTCAAAGCAAAAATCTGCAATAAAGATGCGGTTGTGCATGGTAAATATGACATGCAATTTCGAAATATGTTCCAAGTAACGAGAATAAAAATCCAGGCCGAAAAATATGGTAAAAATAAAAATGGTAAGAGAAGAGAAAATGAATGAACAGTTATGAATATAAAGTGTATTTGCCACATGTTTATTAATGCATACACAAATAAAATACAGGAATGCATTTGGTAAACAATATGTTATATGCAGGTATTTGTATGTGTGTGCTAGTGACAACAGTTAGTTGAAAAGCTGCCACAAAAGCCGGTGTCAAAATGTCAGAAAAACAGACAATAATGTAAAAGCACACACAAAATATGTGCAACTACAGTGAAATGCAGCCCTGCTGACGTGTGCATAACTTTTCGACCCGACTGTGTTTACAAATTTCGCCAAAAAACTAATTTTGCTTCGTAAATACAATAAAATGCTAATTTTCCATGTATAATTGGCAGAGAATTTGTAAATATAATACAAAAGGTCAGAGTTGCCATGTATTTTTTACAAAAAAATGTTATGAATGCAACTAGCATCAACTGTATTTTCATGTAAAAATTAAATAAATAAGAACAACATGGCAACTATACACCTTAAATTCTTGTGAGCACCAAAAGCTGTGGCAACTCTATAACTCAAAACTGTATTAAAAAATGAAAAACATAATCCATCACATCTATAGTAATAAAACAAACTTAAAGATCAATCAAAGAGACGTCGAAAGTCCAAAGTTAATATTCCAAGTTTTTCAATTTCAAACTATTCTCCAGATTTTAATTCCCTAAAATTTTTTCTAAGAGGAAAACGAAAACGTTCTTCCTTGGTCTTTGGCAGAACTTTGGAATTAGTTTTGTGTTCTGCATAGCTCCTACGTATTTCTGGCCATGAAACCAATCGTACGAGAAACGGATACTTTCGACCATCAATTTTCAAACTAACAGCTGTCTTCAGTGAACTTTTCATGAACTCCACCGGAACTGAAATGGTTTCCTTCGACGATCTGTATTCAAATTTATTTATGTTCAATGAAGTGTCTTCGCTATGCAGGTAGAAAATCACGACTTTGACTTACTGGAGAAATAAACTCGAATGAGGTTAAGTTGGGCGCAAATGCCAGATAGCAGTTCCACGTAACCTTGAAATGCCCATCATAAACAAGAGGTTCTGGGTTTTCTCAACGTTGAGTCGATGATGTCATCGAAAGCATGCCTAGCTTGAAGAAGTTTACCGAAGGATGGAGCTACTTCCTCGACTTGCTCCTGGGGAATTATCTTAAAAGTGTTTAATAAGGATAAAACAGGGCACAAATGGCCTTATCGAAGCTTAGACGTAAGTTTATAGAGATATAAATTGTGGATTCTGGGCGAACTGTGGCTTTCCTTTATCCTTTAATTTTATTCCGAAAAATTACTTTAAATAGTAATTTGTTTTTTATCGTGGCTTCCAGTTCCAATCGACCGCAGTCGTCTCTTTGCAGAGCAATCGCTTCTTTCGCTAAACGGATTAGCTTGTGGGGGTACACTTCCACTTACAGCACTTTTAACTATGCGTTATAACGGCGCAATAAAAACTGTTAGATAAATAGTAAAGTCAGAGTAAGCTTCGTGCGAATACTTTGTTGTTGCTGGCGCTGACTTACCCAAACGCGCTGTTAAGTCCTGCTGACCCGCTTTGCTTTTTATCCAACACAACACAAAACACTCGCACACAATTGAGTTTTTATTTCATTACCATAAGTAAATTAGATCCACACAAACACCAATTCAGTTCTAGGTTAGGCAGTGGTCTGTTCGTGGCAGGACGCGCTGGCAAGAAGGCCACGCCACGCGAAAACAAACTAAATGCAAACCAGCTTGAAAAGAGAGGGGCTAGTGAGTTAGTGAATACAGAAAGCAGAGTGAGAGAGAGAGAGAGAGAGGAGTTGCAAGAAGAGGTATGCGTTTGTGCGGCGATGAAGCAAGTCGAAAAGTTGCAAGCTGCTTAGGTCGGTTTTTATGTGCGCCCACTTTACGCCGCGGTCGTGCACACTCTCAACTAGCAAAGCAACGCTGTGTGGTAATGCAACACTGCTGTTTGCATGCTGGTAGCGGTGGTTGTCAGCTCTTGTCGTCGACGGGTAGGTAAGGTGGTCTTCGCTTCCTTTCGGCTGTCCCGCGTCACCATATTTACTTTTAATTTAAATGCGCATAACGTGGACTTCACTGTGGTGCGGGCGCGGGCGCGGGTGGCTCTGATGCGTTGGCTGTCCAGCTGTCAGTTAGACAAGTAGAAACAGACAGACAGACAAGCTGATAGACAGACAAGCTGGTAGATAGAGCGGGCAGCGACAGACGCTTGTCGCATGAGCAGACATGAAATACTACCTACCCACCCTAGGAATACGGACACCGAGTAATTCAAAAAAATCAACTGCATAGCTTGTCCAACTGCACTTCGCCGCTCTCCCTCAAGACTCCACTGCGAGCTCTAGATACCGCCTGTTTATCGCATTCTGTTGTCGGCAATGCAACAGTCTGCCTAACAAAAGTCGAACAAATTCACGTGAAAATGCTGGAATTAATTTGATAGCGCTGTTGACATTCTAACGGTTTCGTTTTTAACAAATATCCCGTTAGAACATTTGGCAGCAAAGTGACAGCGAAAGTGGGCTGTGCTTGAGAGACAGTCCCTGTTGCGTCATGATTTATTTTGCGAAAAAAATTTCTTTAAAATGCACGATGATTATCGTCTTCATCATCGTTGCGAGCAAATGTGAAATATTTCATGCTTATAATTAAATTGCTGAGGGCATATTTTTTTCGCTGGTGCTAGGCAAATTACGTCATTGCTGTGGTCAGGTGTGTACACAGAGCTCTGCTAGTGAATACTTTAATGAGTTGAGAGAACTGACCGTACGAAAGTGAAAGAAGAAGCGAGTTCGCATGAAAAAGAAACACCAACTTGATGTGAGGTAGTACACAGAGGAAACGGTGAGCGAATTATTAGGGCACTGAAACCAAGGTCGAAAGGCGAGTAGAGCGATGGAATAAGAAACATTGCAGCAAGCATTGCAGAAGCAGTGTTTGGCACAGGTTGATGAAAACTACTAAAGACGACGATTGTGACCGGTCGTGATGGTAGGTGACCCATTTCCGTACTAGTCGTCGTGGAGTCTATCAAATAGCACTATACCATTTGTAGGAAGTCCAGTTCCGAATCAACTTGCCAAATTTTCGAAGGGGGTCCTACTGAGTTTGGTTCTTATCGGGAACTCCGAAGTGGGTCAGCACTACCGTCATGGCATGTTAGTATAATCGGCTCATCAGAGGCAAAACCATTAAAGAAATCACGTACAAAAGAGAAAAGTGGCGATAGTTATGAAAGCTCTGTTGATAACTTTAGGTTCCAAGCTTTCAGGGCTCTAAGCTCTAAAGTGGTAGCTTTCTATATATATAAAGTATTAATAATTCTTTGCAGTTACAGTACTCTTCCTTCAAAAAACTCTGAAACCTGTTGACGTAAAATTAAGCTCACAAAAAGCTCAAAGAGACTCTCGTTGAAATGAACTTTGCTTTTAATGAAGCTTTTTTTTTACGTAGTCTACTCTTAAAGTGGCCTCAATCATCAAAAATTTTTTTTATTTTTGTAATATTTACTTAATTTTCTTTCATAAATTCCTTCCTTACAGCCCTTTGTTGCATTCTGGATTCCAAAACTTTTTCTTTTCATTAAGAGCTTATTTAAAAATTGCTGACGGCTTGCTTTAATTTCACTTCACAAGTGCCACATTCTTTCTGCGTTGCTGCTGCTGCTGCTGCCAGTACTTTTCGTTTAGCGACAAATATTTTTAAATTTATTTATCTTTTTGGTATTTCTTTTTTCGCAAACTGCCAACAATTGTGAAATGCCAAAAATCGTTAAAACTTTTCAATGCAATTGTGTGCATTTCTGTGCGAGGGTGCGAGGGTGCGAGGGTGACACACAGTCACATGCGCATAGCACAGCACAGCACAGCACGGCGTTCATGTTCATGTTTATGTGCTTGTAAATAAATATTTTCATAATTTGAAAAGAGCTGACAAAACGCCTTTGTGTGCGCAAAGCTGCGACGTCTGACGGTAGGCGAACAGATGATAGATATGGGCTACTCGAAATATTGTGTATGCATGTGTGTGTGTAGTCAGGAATACATGTTGTAGGTGAAGGAGTACGCAAGAAAAAAAATGTAACATCAAATGTCTGAACTGCAGTGCATCATGATGTGCCATATGGGCAACGATAAAGCATTTAAAAACCTTTGAAAAATTTTGAGTAATATATAAAATATATAAATACAAATATATAAAATAATAATAAAACAATAAAAAAAAAAAATTTAAAAATATTAAAAGAAAATTTTAAAAACATATAAAAAACATAAGAAAACAGAAAACAAGTATAAAAAAATTTAACAAAAATTAAAAAAAAATATATATATATATATACAAAAAAATATTTTTCTTTCAATTAGAATAATTCGCCTGTGAGTTGGAAATCAGCATAAAAAATGTAAGTGAGAATTAAGTGAAAGGAGAGGCAGAAGATGGAAATTGACGCACAAGAAGTGGCAGTAACCGAAGGTGTAAGCGGCATGAAGTAAGCACATCCAATGAATAGAATTCTGGGGCGCTGCTGAAAAAACTACAGTTTAGCAAAAAATATTTCTATGAACAGGAGAAAACGATAGAAAGGACGCCTAATGAATAGAGAAAGAACTCTACTATACCCACATGCAGCTTTGAAGCAGTTTCTTCAAATTTTTTATCCTTTAGTGCTTGCAATGCGGAAGACAGCTGAATGTGCGACAACGCGTTTGTGAGTGGCCTAGGCAGGCAGCAAGTTGAAGAAAAACTTACACTCTGGCAGCGCTAGAGCCACACAAGCCGTGCAACAAGCAGCCAACCACACACTGCAGCACATTCAGCTGCAACTTCTAGTGGCACTTACAGCCAAAAGAACTATTATCAACGTCATTTTGTTGCAAGCAACACACAAGAAAGTAAATGCGCATAAGAAAGCGCAAAATGAGCGAGAGTGCGTGTGGAAGTGGGAGAGCAGAAGTAAAAGCAAACGCATAATGGGCTAAGTACACTGTGGTGCAGGCGAACACTCGGCGAAATAAGCAGAGAACCGTTGGAAAATAAAGCATTGCATACTTAAACGAGTCCACTTGGTCAAAATTAGCTAAAATACCGAGGAAGAACGAGCAAATTACTCAAAAGACCATATGTAGCCCATGTCGGCTGATTATGTTTCAACGAGAAGCTTAGGGGGTCTTCAAAGCTGAAAACGGAGCAAGTACGTTTATGAAAAATCTTGTGAAACCATCGTCTTTATATTCGAAATACTCCGGAAGAAGGCGCTTTCCTTCAATATATATGGTTTCTCGGAAGGACTGATTAGTTACTGTCGCTAGAAGGCAAGCAGTTTATTCAGGTGCAATTTTAGTACCTGCTTCGCAGCATAAAGCTTTCTTGCAAATGATTTAGATTCTGTATCCCGAAACTCGTTTCCTGATCCAAGATATTCGAACCAAGCTTGACAGTCTCTCCTTAATTTCAACTTTCCTCTTCAGTAATGTCGCTGAGTGTACACAATTACCCAAATATTTGAGAATAAGGGAACGTTGTGCTTCGTCTTCGGGTACTTCCTCTACTTTGGCTGTGGCTGTGGCTGATGATGATGACAGCAGCAATATTGCTTGAGCAACCATGAATAGCTGTTTGTTTGCCCGCTGCGATGGGCTCTGTGTCTGTGTGTGTGTGTGGTTGTGTGGTTGTGTGACTAATGCCACCGGGAATGAGTGGGCGACTGCATGACTAGTTGAATGATTAGATTGGAAAGCTGCTGCTGCGGCGGCGGCTGCGTGCAACACAAATACGCTTTGCATTACATGCAACTCTGTACGTGCAACATATGGACAACAACATGTAATTTTAATGCTTAACATAATTGCATTTGTAATTATTTTGTCTAATTTTTTGCTCATCATCCCTTTCGCTGACTGCTGGTTTCTCCCTCTCGCTATCTATTTGCAACTTATCCCCCTACTCCACAGCTAATGACAGTTAAATATCTCACAATGGTATACTTTCATTAATATTTTGCTCGTACTTGTCTGTCGTTTGTGGTTGCGGTGCTTTGTGTGTGCACTGAATGTGGCATATGATGGACGAACTGACAGACCGACAGACAGACATGGCTTATACATAGTGCTGGCAGCTGATGCCACGATAGTTTTGCTTTTGTCGGCGCTGCTGCTGGGGAGTGAGCGAAAGAGATTTGTCACAGTCAAAGTGTTGGCGGTGGATTATGGTGGCTGCTGGTGGAAGCTTAGTGAAATTAATGTGCGGCAGGGTTTAAGGTAATATTTCATAATTTAAAGTAAGCAGAAGATGACAAAGCATATTTTCGTATCATTAACAAGGAGGAAAAGTAGAAAAAGAAGGGGTATCTTTATAGAAATTTTCACATTTATTGGTACGTAAGCAACTTGCTGTTATTTAGTCGGGAAGTTATTCAAAAAGGATCCAAACATATAAATTCGTACTCGATCCATTCTCGAAGGCTGTATTAAAAGTGGAATTTCAATTTGTAAACTGCACAGAAAGGGTCTTAAACCACCTAGCTAACAAGGGGAGCTTAGCTCGTTAATGTGATGTTGATGTGGTTGTCCAGAGTAATTTTCGAACAGTAATCGCGAGAGATCTTCAAAATTTCCACCCATTTGCTGACGGAAGAAAATGTGAAGGAAATGCTTCCTCATCCTTATTTATATAGTTCGACTTAACCTCAAAAAAGTTTTGAAAATGTTTTCAGTAAATTCTTTGCCAGGAATCGGTAGTTATCAAAGCGGACCATGACTTTGAATAGAAACTTTGAACAGAAGTAAAAACTTAGTTAACTTCCTTTTTTGTCTATATTTCCATTGTTCGTTTTCCATTGATTTGTCCATTGTTTGTATGTCCCGATATCCAAAATTTTCGGAATTTAGCAGCCTCAGCTAATTTCAGTTCTCTTACAGACTTCGCAATACCATCGCTTTGTACGAGTCGATTCCAACCAAAAACCGAAGGAACACGGTCCTGTTAGCAGTTCGAGTTCATTCAGTTGTCCGCTGGACCTTGTACTGAGCTCTTAAATTATCCACATCCATTGTATGCATTCGCGTCGTTCTTTTCCTTTATTTTCCTCCGCTATCCATCAAGTAATTTTCCTGCGTACAACCACTCCGTGGGAACTTTCCTACGGCATTCTGTCCATCGAACGCAGTGAGCTTCTTTCAATTACGAGAAAAACCCGTCATTCGAGAAAAACTGATTGCTGCGCATTTCCATCTTCAGTCCATACTTTCTTCCTTTTATTTTGCACACTTTTCACATGCAATTGGCACATAAAAGATCATTGAAATTTTCACCTTTTAACTGCACCATTGACGCAGCTCTTCACTCGTAGCCTTCGCCTGGTCCCTCCACATCTCTTTGCGCGTTCCGACTTTGCCGGTTATGTACGGCATTGCTACTTCGCCGCGACTATTGATACGATTTTCAAGTGTATTATCCGAAGCGGCGAGCCACTTAAGTGTCCATAAACTTGGACTGCATTGCTTACTTAGTTTTATGCCTGTGTTTGAGTGAGTGAAGTATGCCTGTGGTCCCATTGTATGCTCGTACTTCAAGTATTGACAGTGTTGACCGAATACTGTGTGCAAATGGTCAATGTTGGCGGACGTACAGCAAGCGCGAGGCCGCGCTCTCCAATGCCGGACCGAGCTTAATGTTCAAGTAAAGCAGTTTTAGTGTTGTTGTGCTTTTAACTATCTAACTAGTTGTTCGTAGTTTGGCAGCATGGAGCTCAGAGCTCGGAGCTCGGAGCTTTGTGCTCAATTGAATTGAATTCGCTTGTAAGTTGTCAGTTGTCAGAATGTCGGCTGAATGCCTGGGTTGCTAGTTGCTTTGCAATAAAGTGCGAGTTGCTAGCACTTTAGTCATTTGCACGTTGACGGTGAAGTGCCTGCTGCAATATTTAAGTTTACTTTATAGCACTCTAACTGGGTGCGTGTTTAAGTTTATTTGCTCTTCTCTTCTTTATTGCTTATAATGGATGAGAAGAGGTCTCGCATTTCTTGTCTGAGCACCAAGTGTCTTAAACAAGAGGCGCTGTTGATATAACATTATTTATAGACTACAGTAGTCAGTTTTTGAACTGATTCTATGGCAGTGGGAAATATTATCCTTCATAAGAGAGCGCTTCAGACCTACTGGCGTGAATACTAAGGTATACTAAGGTAGTCAATTAAAAGAGCTATGTTAAATCTACAGGTTCTTAGATTCATGGAACTTTGCTGGAGTTTGTTTTAAACGCCGATGAAATCCATCGCGTCCAGTGTATATATCCTGACGGACTTTCCTCCACCTTCAAAATCAATCGCTTCAGCTTTCTAAATGAGTTCTCTGAAAACTTTAATGCATACTTATTTTGCTGGGAAAATGCAACACTTAAGTTTGTTGAGAGATTTTAGCCTACGAAACTTCGTTCAGCCTCTAATTGAGCGGCGTGTCATCAATTCACCAAGTTTAGAGTATGGTGAGCCCAAATAAACCACCATACATTATTATGTAGTGTGGATCACCTGAAGCCTCGTGCTCCGTATGGAAAAGATTCTCAACAAAAATCTTTCCTTTTCTTGCTTTTTTCACTTTCGCTTTTTTCAATCGTTTTCTCCAATGTACTTTTTTCTTCTATTTTCTATTACCTCACTTCCTTTGTTATCAGCTCCATTTATGCTGCCACTCAAACGCTTCTGATTTTTTCTATAAAAAAAATGTGAGCTTACTTACCGCTAGACTTGATTTAGAAATTGTATATGCTCTCTTTCTTGCTTGCGTTTCGCACCCACATGCCTCACATTCCCCGCTGTCGCCTTTTGCTCGCACTGTTGCGCGATGTATGTTCACGGGATTAAGTCTTTTATTTTGATTAATGACTTTAATTCGAATTTCTGCTTACCCAACTAGCGTTGTCTCCATTACTGACGCTTTATCTTCTTCTACAATTTCAAAATGTCACTGCAACAGTTTTAAATCTTAGACAATGTTGCGGTGGTGCCTTTGTCTGTGCGTTATGTCTTCCCAACTGCGCAAGCGCCGACCAACTGTCAGTTGAGTCAACCAGGAAAGCTGACGTGGGTGCGGTTCTTACGCGCTCATAGACTTGTTCTAAGCGCGTACGTCGCGTGGGTTAGTCCGCTTTTTGTGTTGTTTAGATTGATTTATGTCTTCCTTGTTGTGGCTAAACGCGACGGATCGTGTGAGAAAGCAGTGACCGGTGTGCGCTTTGTTCTTGGTTTAATTGAATTGAAATGCAAAGAACTGAGTCAGCTTGGTTGCAATATTTCAATATTCATAATACCCAATTATTTTTCTGCTCTCCTGTTAAAGCTGAAAGTCTAAGAAAATTAATGGGCGCAAGCGTCGAAACTCAGCAGTTGCGGCCAGATATATGCACCTAACAAGAGTAAGAGCTAAACCGAGCAAGTTCAGGATATAGTTCTTTTCACAAAATTCACAGCACACCTTTCAAAATATTTCAAATTCTTTTCCAGATCATTATATACTATTTGCTTCTATTTCTTTTAGTCTCTTTTTTAAACTGTCATTGTAGACGCTTCCAAAGATCGCCTTTATGGTTCAAACTCTTTATATTTGCGTAACTTCAAAAAGTCTGGCAACGTCGTGACATAGCCAATGGGTTTGCGCTTCAACGAGATATTTTCCATGCGGTCAAGCGTATTGCGTGCTGGTCGAAAGTTGCACTATTGCCATTTGTGGCATCTGAACTTCCAGCTGCGGCTACAGCATATCTATTTCTCAGCTCAACCCTCCGCAGAACCCAGCAGGCCAGCCGTACGGGTACTTTACTTTGTGTTGAGTGCCTTTAATGTTGCCACAAATGCCATGCAACAATTATTTGCGAGTCAACAACAGCATAAAAACTTTTGCAAGTTGTACGCTTTGAATTTGTTGGCGTTGTTGTTGTTGCTTTAAATGTCTCGCCTCTACGTGGGTGGAGTTGGCAGGGATATGAATTTGCGGTTGCACGACTGATGAGGCCGCACGGCTGCGTGCTGAGTGTATCTGGTTTCGGTGGTGGCGTGGGCGGCGTGGGCGGCTACGGTCTTCGGTCCAAAAAGTTGGCAATTTCAAATGCCATTTTAAATACTTTATAATTCGTTGGTTGGCCCAACAAATACACAGTTGCATAGCGGCAACTTGCTCGAGTGCAACACTGCGTTTTACGTTTCAAGTGGTGTTTGTTGCCTTCAAGTACTTTGGGCTGCGGCTCTTGGGACGTGTATAATACAGCTGCTTGACTCGATTGCTTGGCCGAAAAAGTTTTGGCCAACTCGCACAAACTGCTTCTATTTGCAACAAGAAATGTGGTAGTGCAAAGAAGTATTAGAGGAAAATCAGCAGATTCTTTCAAGTGTGTTTAAATTGTGGATGTTGCTGGACTTTCTTGGCTTGTGAATTTGGCATAGAAGTTTGCGGCGCAATAAATTGATTTTCACGCTTTTGCGGTGCCAGAAATGGCAAGTGGAGGCTAGTTGCGACGATTTGTGGGTCAATGTAAGGCGTGGCTGTACGCGTACAAAGCCACATTTGTTTTAAATTCAATGTCTAAAATGCGAATTCTTCGCTTTATTCCTGCCAGTTGCCGAGCATAATTGCCACACTCTGTGCGCAAGTTGCCAAAATGGACACTCAATTATAACATTCCACTTTCTGGTAAGTTTTAAACTGCATTTCAATCTTATTTTTCACATTTTCTTTAAATCTAATAACCTTCGCTTTCATTGCAGTTCGAATTTGCAAAGCCTTAACTTTCTATGCATCACCGCCATTTCCACCGCTTCCTCACCAATTGTCGCTTACCATGACTCGCTGTGCATAAACTCGCACTTTTCACCCAGCACACTCGCATCTACAACGAAGCGCTTACAATTGCAATTGCTGCGCTGTGGCTTTGCACGACGCTCTAACTGCATGCAAAGCAACGACCGACAGGATGTGAATAGGATAATGGTATAAAGTTTTCAATAGAGTCGAAAAGCAACTTCCGTGAAGTCGAAAATAAAATAAATAAAAAGAAAAAAAAAATGCAAAAAGTGCAAAAAATGCAAAAAGCGAAAAAAAACTGTAAACAACAAAAAATGGAGCACAGATAGGAAAGCAACCCACTTTTGATAAGCCAGCCAAAAGGAAGAGCACAGAAGCAACTAGAATGTGGCACAGCTTACCGCTGCTGTCTGAAAGTAGATAAAAAAAAAAGCAATGCAAGCATTGTGGCAATGGTGAACTAGCAATCGACAGGCGCTTAGTAGGTGGACGTCCACTGTAAAGCGAGCGAAGCAAATTACAGGCATACAGAGAGGATTGACTGGGTGAACAAAGACAAAAACAACTAAAAGTGAGTAAAAAGCGAGTATGAAAGGAGTGAATAAAGAGAAAATTAATAAAACGAAAAGAAAAAAGGTGAATGGCGCATAAGTTACTGACCAGCTCAAGCAACACAGGCAAGGCGAGGAAGCATAACCACTGGCAAAATGTATTCTTGCTCACAGAACATGGCAAGCTAAGCTTTGGTGCGGCAGGCGGCAGGCGGCAGGTCAACTTTAGCAGCATACGTGCTAGACTGGCGACTCTGCAGCCAATACATGCTTGCTGTTGAATATTATTATTTGCGTGGCGTGCAATATTTTGTATTTGTGTGGCGTGTGGTTGAATGTACAAGTTTCTGCGCCTATACATTGTAGATAACACGCTCAAACTTTATTGACACGAGCAGCAAGCATTTCATTTCATTCTTTTGTTATTGTTGTTGTTTTGCGTTTTGCAATAGCGCGCATTTATTTTTGATTTAGTGGCAGAGAAGTTCTGAAATACCGTTAGTGTGTTTTGAAATAAATTATGAGCGCTAGGGCTTGATACACGTGGCTGAAACGAAATGTTGGTGGATATTGGAGGCTGGCTTGATATAATGATATTAACGCAACATATTTCGTTCGCCGCAAAAGAGAGGATCTGAAATTCTCAACCAGTTTTAAAATTAATAATTTCATGAAGCAGAAAGCGTCTGGTATACAAATGCAACTCTGTAGCGAATTAAATGTGGCCATTAATATGCACCATTTCCTACTTAAAAAACTCCGTATATATACATTTCCATTCAAAAGCACCAATTTCTATTCTTACTTTATTCCGTCCAACCACCGTATTAGAATATATTTTGCACCAGTTTACACTTTTCACTCCAAGCACTCGCACACTTTTGTGGCCCGACTCATGCGCCGACATGTTTATCAAGTCAAACAACGAATCATAAAATAATTTTACACACAACTTTTACTTGTTGGCATTTCAGCAAATTTGCACAACAACAACACCAAGTGCAAAACATATCTATAAATGCAGCATTGTTTCCGACACAAAAATGCAAAAATGATGAAACACCAGCAAGAAAGGCATAAGTTTCGTGCTAATGCATAACTGTAAATGTATGTCAAAAGCAAAAGTCTAGAGAACAGTTGAAGATAAATGACGCTGACAAAGAAAGCGCAAGAGTTTTGCACAAAAACTCCAAGCACACAACTAAAGTGAGGCAATAACTTTGCTTGATGCAGATTTAATTGCATAAAGCATAACAGGAATGTGTGTTTACAACTGCACGAGTGTGTGAGAGTGCAAAGTTTTGGAAATTTTTGCATGCAAGAAAGTTGTGGAAGATTTAAACAAAATCAAACTGTAATTTACTCAAACCTAATCTGAAGGGCTTGCAAACAAATGGGCTTACATAGGCTTGGTTGGTTTCACAGGCTCTAGGTACGAGATTTGGTGTTAAATTGATATTATATTTCGGTCTTAAATCTCTTATGCAGCATTCAGAGGTCTTTCGTCACGTTAGAAGGTTGTTCAGGGGTCGCTCAGTATTTTCTCCAGCCCTTGTTACTTTCTCTAATATGTAGATGCGTGAGTTTATATTTTTGCTTTTCGATTGCAGCAAAACTCATAAAACCGAGAAAAGATAATCGGAATGATCGAATTATCGAGTTCGGAGTACAATCTAAAAAGACTTTAGAATGTTCTCGCATAGTCAACAAGTCTGTGGCTTGACCCATTCTCCTTTAAGTGTTTATTTGTGATGGAGCCTAGTATAACTAAAACTCTTTACTAAAATCTCTGATAATTTAAGAGTTCTGTGGCAACGAGGAGTTCAATTCACCGCAAAGTGGTCTCAAAAAGTCAAGAATCGGATCGATATCTGTGTCTTGACTAGACTAAAAAGCACTCAGCATCTACTAGGGTCCTGGAGTTTAGCTCTCACTCTACAGTCCCACCCTACTGAGTAGCAATTATGACAGTCTTAGGAAAAATACAGTTATTATTAAGAGGTCGATTGACTTCGTAGCCAAAAGGAGCTAACATCTGCTCAATAAGGAATGAAAATTTTGAGAAATCGCCTAATATTACGTTATATCCGGAAGATATATAAACATTTTGGGAGAGAATGATGTCGACTAAGTTCTATTAGTGAATTAATTATAAGCTTATATTTAGAAAAATTTTATGAGACCATTCAAATATATTTTCACGAGACGAGTATGAATTACGACAATATATAGTTGTAGCCTTGGAACAAACTTGGAAGCGTAAATAGCTTGATATTTTGGGTCTTTATTAGGTTTTCGGCGTAAAATTTTTGTTTGCTTAAGACTTAAGTTCACATCTCTTGAAATCTTTACGACGATAAGACATTGAGGTGATAATTTTATTTTAGGTTATATGCTAGGAAACTGAATATAATTAAAGTAGGTAGAAACTTACTCTTTTAAAAGACAGCTTACGATGTTCTTCGGCAGAATCTGCAAAACATAGAAGAAAACATAGATGTATTTTATGTCTTTCATTAACATAAAACTTATTGAAATGGCTTAATATATATAGTGCATTTGTTGTTTTTCTCTTCTGTTGGCTTCTCTGGCTAAAATTGTTTACCTTTTCGGCGTTGAAGCCTAAACAAGTTTCAAGAAACCGAGTGAGTACATTAAACCGTAATAAAATGTTTATGAACTTTCCATGTATGAATGAGTTTCGTGACAGATAATAACAAATTAAGAGTGGAAAGATAAGAGCAAATAAAAACTCAAACAAAAGTAGATAAACAAGATAATGCAAAAACAGTGATAGCGAAAGTTTCCACGGCAGGCGCTTAAATGACAGCTACCAAAATACCAAATACAACAAAAGAAAAGAAAAAAAACCAACAAAAAAAAAACATGAAAAAATAAAATAAAATAGAAACCAGTGAAAAACGGCTGCACGAAATAGTAAAAACAAACTCGTTTTCTATTGGCAGCAAGCGCTGCCAACAACAGCAACAGCTGCCACAAACGGCGACAATTGCCACATTAAACCACTTTCATTTGCGCATTAGTGACGACTGCACTGCCTGATTAGGCCAAAAGTGGTTTGTGATTTATGAAATTAGCCGGACAAAACGTTGAAAAACAGATAACAACATCGGCTAATGTTGCAGGCATGCATGCGCACGAACTTGAATACTTGAACACTTGCATACTTATACACGTACTTACATACTTGCATGCTTATGCACTTAGATACTTACAGGTCTTCCAAATAAGGTAACATCACACTTATGTGCTTATAAACTTACACACTTATGAACTTATGTTGTACTTATGCATGTACTTAAGTACATATGTACTTGCGCCTGCACATATGTTTAGGAAACTGCATACTTAAGCACTGTAAACTAATATACCTGAGTAATAATTTATTTAAACTATTATGTGGTTAAAAAATTAGATGCTTAAGTATTTGACTGATGGTAAACTTACATACTTATGTGCTTAGTTAGTTATAGAACTATAAAAAACACATTTAAACATCTTTCTGTTTATAAAATTGAGCGTAGGTGCAATGTCATGCTTACAAACTTACATACTTATGTGCTTAATTGCTTATAAAGTTACGAATTTTTTATATACATTTATTTACATGCCTATACAAATGATCCTAAATATATTTGTACGCTGCCGAACATACGTACTTATCTGCTTTGCTACTTTTATCCATCTATCCAAAAAATGCTTGCCAACTGAAATTCTTATGCATTCGGTTACTTCTAACTTGTAAACAAATCTAATTTCATGCTTAAAGGCCTATGAACTTATATACTTACGCACTTAAATACTTAAGCATTTTTTTACCATTTCACTTGCAAAAAAAGTATTTGAATTTCTACTTGCACAGGCACTCACATACATACTCGTACTTATGTGCTTATTACTTGCTTATATTGCTTATATACTTACATACATATTTATACATGCTAATGAGTATGTAAAAGGTAATAGGGGAAAAATGTAGAAAATGCAAGTATCCAATGCACACGCACATAAAGTTTATTGGAAAAAACGAAATAAACTGAAATATTTGCATGACATAAAAAATCGCCTCTCTCAGCTCAAGTCGTAAAAAAGGATTGCTGTTGCTCGGGATTACTTTTATTATTACAATTTTATTATTTTAGATGAGCATTTGAGATGCCGCCGATCCGAGACCCCGAAAAATGGTATTTGCGTTCACGCGCGGCGCGCATTTAACGCATTTGACGCCTTCGACAATCTGACACTCCCTATATAAACGCTCGGCCGCTACCCAAATATAATAAATTGTGGGTTAGAGTGCGGCTTGCTTTGATTCAAGTAAACGCCTGCGCGCGTCAAAGCACGTCTGGGACCCACACACATATATACACATTTTGCCAAAAGGCAGCGCGCATTTTTTCTTTTCACACTAACAGCAGGCGCCGTCGCCAAACTAGACGAGCGCTGTGGTGACGTCGCGCACAACCATTTTACCGATGTAGCTGCGTGGCTTTTAGTGTAATTAATGCAAATAAAAATAGTAAACAAATGAAGCGTCTACGCATGGCTGGCCAGCTGGCTGCCGGTGTCGCGATCAAACGCCGCTGCGTCCAGCGTAGCTCTTGAAGCGGCGTGAGCAGTGCCAACATCATCGCCATACTCGTTAACCTCATGCGTTTAATCATCATTATCCGAGGCGCATATCTCATCATCATCCGCAGTTCACACGGCACTAACATCATGGGCTTATGCGTAATCGTCATCAGCGTTGGCTTCTGACTGTTGAAGAGGTAATTGAACCGTGTCTAACCTTGACTTAGGCGCTGCTCAAGTGCGCTTTATGACGACTTTGACTTTGCGGTCGCTTGCCGAGTCAGCTGTTGCAAGGCAATTTTTGTTTTTGTTTGTTTTCGTCGCTTCTTTTTTTTGCTTCGCCTCGCGATTGCTTCTGTGTGCTTGGCTTGGCGCTGTTCAAGTGCGTAATTGTGCGCAGCTATTGCTGTTGTTGTTGCAATTAATGTTGTAAATGTTTGTACAAGGTGCCATAACACTTTAGGCGATTGTGTGCGCTTTTGAACTTGAAAATTTACTGACCGTTTTTTTCGGTGTGCGTGTGGCGCTTTAACATGCTTGGTATTTGGCTAAAGAGTATTCATGAGATTTTAGATATTTAAATGGTTTCAGTAACTTTAAGTTGTGGCTGAAGTGCTGTTAGAGGTTACGGCATGGAGGTCAATGTGTTTGAAAGGCCGGTTGTGGGGATTTGATAAAATTGTTTTGAGATGAAGTTGGACTGCTGGAGAAGCCCTGATGAAGATAAAGCTATACAATATAGGTTAAATAAAGAAGTAGAGGTCTGCCAAAAAATCCCTTAAAAAACGGCATTTAATTGGCTTTCGATCTAACTTAAGCCGTCCGACTGCATCGTTAATATGTAGCCTCACGAAGGAATGATATATTTGAGAAATATCTGTAGCGAATTTGGGTAAGATTTTAGAGATCCTTTTAGAACTGTAAATACGGCCGAATTGGGCTCAACTTCTTGGGCACTGATCTATTTCAGTATCAGTTTTTGATCCAAGCTCGAGTTCCAAAGCTCTTTTAGCTTAATAACTTGTGGAGGAATGAATAACCTGATTTCGAAGGAGCTCTCTCTACAACTCAACTACTCTTAAGTAGCTGTAAGCAAATATTTCAGACATAAACTCTATGCGAGCACTAAGATGCTGCAAGAGCAGGTAATTACTTCCTCAACTTAATTTGCGCTACTTTTTGAAATGGAACTAGTAAAACTTTTCAGCCTGTTCTTAATCCGTCACTTCCTCTAAATTCTTTACACGTCGCAACAGGTTAATCTGAAGCAAGACCGACAATCATTACCCTGCTATATTTTCCACACTTTATTATTCTCCATTAACCCCAAACGGTCTTCGTATAGATGCTCTTTGACAGCTCCATTTGAAGTCGCAAGTCTGCACACCCCACACGATGGCGCACCCAAAAGGAAAAGAACAAGCATGGAAGGCGGAATAAAAGCAAAGCTGTTAAACGCAAGATCGTCAATCATTCGCTGAACTACTGGGTAAGTGTAAGGCTGCGATATCAACCTACACCACTTGCACTTCCCACGCTTCCCCGCTTTTCAACTCCCCTCATATTAATTACTTAATTACAATTTCCTTTTAGAATTGCGCGCAAACTAAATCTAAGTTAATGTACAGCGGATGTTCTGCCCGTACCTGTTGGACGGTGATGTGGCGCGGTGCTACTGCAAGCCCTGCGCAATCATTTCGCAATTTGTCATAATTTTTATATGCGTATCGACAAAACCGGCCGCACCGACTGACCGACTGGGCCGAGCCGACCGTACACTCACCCGAAGGCTGAATGAAAATCGCACTGCATGAACGCGCAAGTGAGCAAAGTGAGATGCGAAGAGGCAGCGCGGCTGGTGCGGAAAGGCAATCTGGGCAGCCAGCCAGTTGGCGCTAGAAAGTTGCGCCTGAGATGCTATTGACCTCCGCGCTAGTAATGAATGACAGTGGAGCGCTGCAAAGATTAATAGCGACAGCTGTTCGCAGCGCGCGTTGCCGCTTTAATTGGCCCATAATTGCGGTAATACGCAGCGATATGCGCAAATTTGTGGCGGCAGCTGTAATTTTGACTTTAAAGCGGCCGTTTTTTTCGGAAAAAAAATAAATGTGGGGCGTTTAACTTATGGTTGGCGTAAGGATTTTGAGGAGTGTCGACGCAATATTTATTTAATTATAAAAGCAAAATGACAGCGCCGGCAGCAGTGGCAGCAACGGTGGAAATGCCAACGACCAGGCGCTGGCTGTGGAAATTGTGGATGTGTAGATCGCGAAGCAATGGTGGCACCGCACACATCAACGGCTAATTGGCATATGTTGAGGTGTGTTGCGGAATTTCTAGTTTTTCAGCTTCGCGTCAAGTAAAAAAAAATATGGCGTAGATACCAGAAGCTTGTGGCGACAAGCGCACATTTACAGCGCTCGGCGTATTTTCACCGCTTATGGCAGCCAGATCTAATAAGCTGCTACTCATTTATGTGCCTTTATAGGCTATGTAGGCTGATTGTAGCACTAAAAACAGCGACGACCATTTAAACACGAGCTAGAGTGCATTAGTTGGTGTGGCAGCACACAGAAACCGGCTTGACGTGTTGCGGCTGATCGAGAAAAGTTGAAATGTTACTATGCACATGCGAGTGCATAGTAGTGTGTGTGTGGAAAATCTGAAACAACCAATGACTTGAAATCCAAAAGCAAAAATGCACTAAAATGAAGCGATTATATGAACGCGGCTTGGAGAAGGTAACTCAAGACAGTGCTTGACTGGGGGAGGTTTAAAAAGCTATCATTAAGGAATGGAATGTAGTCTGAGGCCTTGATCCGGTTTGTTTCAGGGGAGCATGCCTCGGTTCTTTGAATGCCGAACTCGATGTCCACTCTTGCATTAGTGGAGCTTAATGGCTACTTTAAGACTATAACTGTACTTTAAAACATATGGGATGAGTAGGAATGGGTCGCTGGACTGAAACAACAACACTGTATTTCTTTGACAAGCAAAATAAACATTACGTTGTTTCAAGTGCTTGAGAATTCTGCGCAAAAGAGTCTTCTGTAGCGCATTCTAATAACCCATTTTCATCGAGGCACTTATTTAAGGACCGTATGTTATTGATTAAAATTTATTACTCCATTTAGGAATGGATGGACAGAAGTTTATTTCTTATTGTAATATTGAGGTCGTTGTCAAACCGTATAAAATATTACAAGGTTATGTTTCTCGCACCGATTGCTCGGCTTGGTAGACCTTTCCACGTTAGTTGGGAAAGAGCCTTTCTGGTCATTACCTTTTCCGTGTAGTTACTGAATATCTGAATGTATACTTCGATCGAAAATCGCTTAGTAAGACAAAGTCTAGCTTCATTCCATTTTGTCAATGTTCAATGGAAATGTGAGTTTTGTATGGACAAAAGACGACTATGAGATACACAAATGTTCCGAGTAAAAAACTAATAGGACTGGATCTCGTCGAGAGATTTGATTCAGCATTATGAAATGTAACTAGTACACAAATCTATAATCAACGGATCTCCGTTTATTAGTTACATTCTCTTGCGAAACTCTCTCGCTTCCGCTCTCAGAGAGATAATTCGATTTAAATTTTTCAAAAACTATAATTTTATAAGTTTTGGTTTAAACTTAGATGGCATAATAACACATTTTACATATTATAATTATTTTTAAAAGACTATTTCCTTGTTCAAATTTTTTGTTGGACTTATTAAAACTTTTTGTTAAAAAATTATCTTATTTTTGTTATAATTATCTTATCTTATTTATCTAATTTATAATTAAATTATTTTTGTTAAAAAAAAAATTTTAGTTAAAAAAAATCGAAAAACTTTTTTAAAATTTATTTATATGAATTTTTTTTTGTTTACACTTTTTGCCATTTGACGAGAAATTTGATTTTCGAACCAGCTAACAATTTTTTTCTGAATTTTAAATTCGTTTTAAAATTTTTATTTTGTTTAAGTTTGAATATTCGACTGCCAATAATTTTAATATTAATTGAAATTTTTTTAACATTTGAATGTATTTTCTTTTGTAAACTATTATATGTGCGTCTAACTTTTATTTTAATTTAATTGTCTTTTAAATCTTCACATATTTTTGCAATAAACTTTTGCGCACACGCTGCAACATTTATGATTTATGCGTTTTATTGCACCGGGTTACGTCGAACGCGCATATTATATATATTTCATGCGCGCGCTATTAATCTTGAACTTGCTCTGCAGGCATGCGGCGCATGCGTGCGGCCATACGTTTAAGCGTTTCTTACTTAACGGTCGCGCTGCATAATGAACAGATAAAAGACCGAAAGAAATAGCAGATTCAAATGCGCTTATGAGTGTGTGTGTGAGTGTATGAGTTGGTTGCAGCGCTCCATTGCTGGTGCTTTGACTGCACCCATGCGCCATGGCTGGCGCAGAAATGTGGCCAACGCGTGACCACAAATTACCGTTAAGCACAAGGCAATCAAATGATTAATGAATTCGCGTATTTATTGCAATTTGCTGGGTTTCACAAACATTCATGCGGTTAATTATGGCTGCATTGTTGTTGTTTTAATTGTTTGAACACTAACTGCTTGCAACAGTTTCTTCGCACTATTTAAAAATGTTTAAAAAGTTTGGTGAAACATTTTAATGGCTTTCTAAATTTTTGTGGAGCGCCAAATTGCGATTTCAACACAAATGAAAACTATTAAATAATTAAAATTTTTGCGCTGTTAATTAACTTTCTTCCGCACTGAAATCCACTTCCACATGTCACATTTTGATTAAGCGAGTTCATGAAATCGCATTGGTTTATAAGTGTGTGTGTGTGTGCGTATGCGGTTATATATTTTTCGCGGTGTTAATTTGCAAAAGTTAATTTCTTTTCAGCGCTGCAACACACAAAATTGCATTTATTTACTCAATTAGTTGCCGTCTATGCATCTGAGTGTATGTTTGTGCGGACGAGCGCGAGTGAGCAATCGAAACGAGAATGCAGTTTAATTTAAATTTGCAGCACATCAGTTCCGTTATGCGTCAACAACAAACCGCCCATATGCATGTATATAAACAAAAATATCAATAAATGCTGTAGTTCCGGATCCCGAAATTTCGGGATTGCAATTTCGGGATTTTGAAATCTGCACTTACATTTTGTTTGAATTCAATTGTGCCAACAAAATTTGCTGCTTAAAATGA
Source organism: Bactrocera minax (assembly GCA_021498325.1). NCBI lineage: Eukaryota > Metazoa > Arthropoda > Insecta > Diptera > Tephritidae > Bactrocera > Bactrocera minax. The sequence goes on from JAKEEE010000032.1 coordinate 2,042,945, forward strand.
ACTTCTAATTTTTTTTCCTGAAGTGCAATATTTTTCGATATCTTTCGACTTTTAAATTTAATTACTTTTATAAAATAATTGTATTATAGGTACTTTGCAAAAAATTTCAAAAGTATTTACTTTACTAAAATTCGTGAGTTTTATTGAACAAAATTCCTGAAAATTGCTTCGAAAAGTCCAGTAGTTCCGAAGTAACTGGCTTATAATCCCGTTATTTCGGGATTCACAAATTATATCGATTCAAAACACTGGTTTAACATAAACGCATATATATAAAGCATATTGCAAACATTTGCTGAAAAATAAAAATGAATAAAATAATTAAAACGAAAAAGAACAGACCCGCACACACATAGACAGCGACGGTTACAAAAGCCTCAACGCCACAAAACGACACAACTCAATTAACACCAAAGCACACTATGGATCAGCAAGTGAGTGTGGGTGAGTCCACGGAATTTGTTGGCAGTGGCGTTGACTTCGGCAAACCAATTGAATGGTGTTGCCACATCCTCACAAGCGCACACACTCATACTTTAAGTTGTGTATGCACTCATTCGTGTGCATTTTGAGCAAGCTCAGCGCAGAGTCATGGGCAACATATTGACATTCTGACAGTCGCTTTTTAATATAAACAACAACAATAATAATAACTAAAGCACTACGAGGTGCAATCAAGTGAATGACGAGAATGAAGTGCAGTTTATTGACTTGAAGCGCAAAAAAATAAGCATTTGGTAAATGAATGTGGCATGACAATAAATATCAGTGCATTGGGGCGAAAAAAGTGTTAAATACGAAATCAAGTCATTTCATTTCATTCAAGTCAATCATTTCTTTATATAGCAAAAGGTACTAACACGAGTTAAGGGAGTCCAAAAACTACCAAATAGTCCTCAACGCGCCTTCATGTTACAAAATAAATCACAACTAACTGTAAAAGAAAGGTTTCAAATATTTAGTCAATCGGTTGAGAATTGAAATGAGCTGGCAACATGAACGAAATTTATAGATAACAGCAAAATACAAATTTTTGGTATACTTTCTTGGCAAGATGGTCAGATAGTCAGTAAGAGTCAGCTGAATTAGTAAAGAGAGAAAACAGAATATTAGTTGCAGGAGAGTTTCGTCATTCATTCCACGAGGTTGATTCGTGTATGCATGTATATGGAAGCCCATTTTGACTGAAAACTCTGCTCAAGAGAGGGACTCATGGTTCTAGTCCAAAAGTTTCGGAATGAAATTATCCAGGAGAATTTGAACTGTTAATGGAGAATACAGTATTCACCGTACTACATGTGAGTGCCAAACTAGTTTTAGTCAGTAGAGGACCCAAAGTATGAATAAAACAGACAGTAGTCGCACTTCGTAGACTGTCTTAATCTTTGGCGTTTATTTCTGTTAAAGCCTGAATTTTTCTAGAAAAGTGTAGAAGGATGGATCCATTCACCCATTCATCCATTGTTTTGCTTTGGCTTAAAATTCTCAACCGGTTTATGAATTGTTCATACAACTTAACTGAGTAGTGGCTGTCTTCACTTGTCAAATAATCCGGAACTACTCTGGAAAGACCACTAAGGTTACAATAATGTTCCTAGGCTTAGCTGTCAAAAGCGTCACATTTATTGCGGCATCCACCTCTTCAGCTATCACCGCAACACCTAACCTATTTGTTTCCATCAACCAATTTGCCACATTGTGGTGAGGTATTGTTGCGCTGAAACCTCTTTTCATTTTGAGCGCATCAATTTATTTTGATGATGCGGCGAATTTGCAACACCAAGCCCATGTAACTAATGCCAAAAGCGAGCAGACTGCGCCCAACAGTACGCTCAACGACGGAATCAAGCGCTGCGAAGCCGTCACTTCCGTCTGCCTTGCATATGTAGCCGACGTAGCGTCGGCTCAATTTGTGGTAGTGCAATGCTGTCAATTTTTTTAAATCGGTTGTTTGTTGTTGCAGCTGTTGTTGCTTTGTTGCTTTGTTGCTTTTGTTGGTGTTGTCAGCGCAACGAATATTGCCTACATTTTATGACAAAAGCATTATTTAGTTGCGGCGAATGCGTTGCAAATTGATACATGCGATTAACTGTAATTACTTGTGCACTCTTCTTCCTACTCTTCTTCTTCTTCTGGCCGCTAGTACCTTTGGTTTCATTTAATTAAACGTTTACACGCGGAAACGTAATTCTTCAAGGTTTCTTTGTCGTTGCGCATGCCTTTTATGGCCGTGCGCACTCAACGCATTTCAGCGGAAAATAATGGGGTGACGAAGTGCAAACGATTTTCGTACCTTATCTTATATATTTTTTTTCTTCTCGCATTAATTGCAGCATTTATCGCCATTATTTCGTCACAATAGTTTTCTTCGCTTTCAACCTTGCGCATTTTCAACGCACGCGCAGCGCCTTCAAACGCTTCGCAACACCTTTTTCTGACGAGACCAGAGCCGACCAGCTGACATAATCGACGCCGCGTTGATAGCGGCGACAGCAACAGTTTAGACAAATATTTTCGCAATCACCGCAACAACACAGTTAATTGACAGTTAAAAATGCAATTAAGTGTTATGGAAAATTTGCGCGCGTTACGGATAGTTACGCAAGCGCATTTGTGCGCAATTTCGCACTAAATTGCTGGCCTAACGAAATAGAGACAATAAAAACTAACGGCTATTAATCGAAAAACTAAAAATTTTACAGCAATTAAAATAATGTTATTAATGAAAAAATAATAATTTTATAACTTTTTATTTACTAAGTTAATACTAAGTTTTGCATGCGGTAATGCAAAAGGCAATGCATTCAAATATTGGTACTTAAAATTGCTTCTTTTTGTAAATATTTGTAATAATTGTTGTAAAACTGAATTTTTGTAAATATTTTTCTTATTATACAGAAATTAGTAAATAAAAGAAATTGAAATCGAATAATTTTAACGCATGTAAAAAACATTTTAATATCAAAAATGGAAATTATTACAAAAAAAAATTAAATTTTGGATAGGAAAAAAATTCAATTAATTGATTATTATAATTCAATTTTTAATATTAAAAAACTTCAGAAAATTTTCGTACATTTTCTTAATCTTCCCAAGTAAATCTCCGCTTTGTGCTGCGATTTTGAATTACGTAACAGCGTAAATGTATTACTTGGCAAAAAACATTTTTTAAGCTTCACTTTCGCCACAAGATGATGAATGAAAAGTTAGGATGCCAGCGAAAACAAAAAATAAAAATAGAAAATTAAAGCAAGTACACAAAAAGTAGTAGTTGGGCATGAAGTTTGCGAAAAAAATTTAAAAATAAAAACAAAAATATGTAAGCGTAAAAGAAAATTGAATAAACGCTCTCAATAAACAAAGCTTAGAAAGTGTTTTTGAAAAAAACAAAAAATTCATATTTATAGATATGAGTGTATGTATGTATGCATACACATATGTGTTGTTGGTTTGCCCATAGCCACAAGATAGTTTTGCTAAAAAAATGGCAAAAACTTTAAAATTCAGCGCAAACAAACAATAAACAGATCACACAGCTGCCGAGATGAGACATGGAACTGTAACAAAGAAAACAAAATAGCACACGCACACACACGCGCACATGTACTTACCACAAGCACAGTTAGTTGAAAAGTATAACAGTCTGCGTTGCGGTTGACAAAGTATGACGAGCTTGTTGTACTTATTGTTGTACGAATGTGTAGTACCTTTAGTAGCATTGCGCCCTGGGGCCACATATGCCCACAGCTGCGTATGTGTGCGGATGTGTATGAGCGCTTGCGCATGCGGTTTGTGCATGTGTTAGTGAGACATTACGTGACTTTATTATCTAATCGCATATTACTCTACTCATCTGTCAGCAATGATGTGACAGTTGCGGCAGCCAACAACAACAACTGCTGTTATTATTATTGTACTTAACTGTTATTGTTATTGTTGTCATTGTCGTACAACAGGCCTTCTACTGTAGCTAGAGTAATTGCGCACCGCTGCTGTTGACTGCCGACGACGGACTACTCGACTCCCGCGTGCGACTGTCAGTGGCGAGTTGGTCGCTGACGCATTACACAGTACACTACGTGACTGTGAAAATTGTTTTTGTTTGTTGTTTTTATCTCCATTTGTTGAAGTTTGTTTATTTAATGACATTTTAGTTGACTTTCATTGCTTGTCACCGGCTAAAAATGCGAAAAAGTCAAAGCAAAGTGCAAAGTGGTGCAAAAAACGCATAGCAAAAGGTACGTTATTGTTGTTGCAAATTAAAAGTGAAAGATGTTGCGAAATTATTTGTGAATTACATTTTTCCATGAAGAATGTATGACTCTCTAATTAAATAATTATTTTGCAAATGAATGTTGGAAATAAGAGCATCAAACTGACAAGCCAAGCTGGAGAAGTGAGTAGGCAAATGCGAAGGGCAATGCCATGACAATGAGAAAAGTGGAATTTGTGTGCAAGATATGGTAAGGTTATACCCGAGAAAAAGTAATTAAGTGGAATTGAAATATTTTAGTGAAGGTAATCATTGCAATAATTAACTTGAGAAAATTGCAAATTAAAAAAAAAAACGAAAAATCTGCAGAGGCAAGGTTGCATTGGGTAATATGTACTATTTTCGTCCGACTCTAGACCACCCAGAAGAGTAAGAGAGCATAGTGGGACGGGAGAGAGAAGCAGAGTGTCTTCTATGCTCGTATTTAAGTACCAACAACCTCTCAGATGAATGGATAGATCATAACGGAGACGAAGACGAGAACAATGCTTTCTTCATTAACCTTAGATACACATTAGACACTCGTCAGACTAACACAGCAAATAAGAGTGACTCTCTATATAGAACTAGAAAGTACTCTGGGATATTAGTTCCACTTTGATCTACCGATTAGCGTTTAACTTCTCCTGACGAGCAATGAAACCTGAGTAAACTATTTACCAGCCTTTCGTTCGTTAATCAGCTGAGCGCTTGTAATTCTCCACAGGTTCATTAAATTTTTAATATACAATATGTATCCTTAATTACAGCGCTCTTGAAAGCGGGTTCTCAGCAATAAATGGACTATCTTAGTAAGATCCTTAAGACCGTAGCTTACGCTCAGCGGCAAAACCGATATCTAAAGGGTTATGGATTTCACAGAATAGTGACCATGGGGTTTGACGAAAGACCTCGGTAGTAAATCCCATTCATCGAAAGAAATATCTGATTTGGTATTGCCTACTCAGCTCGAGCGGTTTGCTTAACCCAATAGTAATGTTAGCTTGTCGAGAAAGAGAATTCTTTTTGTTCATTGAGAGAAAGTACTCTTTTACATTCCCTACTCAGTTTAACGGCGTTCAAGTGAATCAGGTCCTATGAAACAGCTCTCTATCTGATTGCTTGACTTCTGAACCATCTAATTGTATAGATAAATTACAGAAAAAATATAATAATTTCGTAATTAAAATATTTGACTCCCTACAGAAATTCAAAAACTCCCCAAACGCATCACAGCTGTTTAGCTCGGTGTACAAGCGCTGAGCTCGATGTTGGGCAAATATGATACCTCGTGATTACTGAGGCTGCACATGAAAGCGATACGAACCGCATTCGTGTCATTGTACGCTTCAACAGATACATATGCCTTCTTCTGCTCCCTCAGCGTTTTTCAAGTGATTGAATGTCAAAAATTATTATGAATTAATGTTGCTGTTGTTGTTGTTGTTTAGTGCAACGAGTGTGTTCTATGTCGATGCGCTAGTTATTTTCGATATTTTGCTGTTTTGCCTCGTGTTGTTTTGCTGCTAACATATTGTTGTAATTGTTGTTGTAATGCATGCAATACTGATGCGTATCTGTCAGTTTATCTGTTCATCTGTTTGCAGCCATTAACATTAGCGCCCAACTGTGAAATCGGTCATGAGAAATCATGGTCAATTACTGAAATTAAATTGAAAATTGTAAAGCTACGGCGAAAAGTGGAGGGGAGCGGAGCGATGAGTCTGTTTGATGTGTAATGCGTTGTGAGCAGTGAAGGGTGAAGGTTGGAGGCTGGAAGCTGGAGGTGGAGGTGGAAGCGAAAGTCCCATTACACCAAATTAACCATATTTGCTTGTGAATGCAACAATGGGGATAACAGTGTCGAGACTTTTATTCGCTGAATGAAAAATTTAATTAGTGATTTAATTTACTTCTAAATTTAGTTGAGTGATAAAATAATTAGTAAATGCATGCAGTATTTATTTATTCTCTGAAGTATTTAATCGTATAATAAATAATGATAAATTCATATCTTTGCAATAATGTAGTGGAATTCAAACTAAAAATATTTTTCAGAAAAATTATGGAAGGGTAACAGTAAAAGTAATGGTATTGTAATTGTAATTTCGAGATTATAATTTTGTAGCTGTCTCTAGCGACGATTGTATGTGGTATAACAGAGATCAAGTAACTTTACTAATACTACTTTTACTAATGGTAATGATATTGGTAATCAAAAACGCATATAATGTAATGAAAATGATGTAATGTAAAAGTTAATCATATTGAAAACTTTAAGCTAAGCTAGCGAATAGTCGATAAATATTTTTAACTATAATAAGAGTAATGATATTGGTAATGGAAATGTAATTGTAGACACAGCTTTACCAAACGTAGCGGTTAAAGTATTGAAGGTCCAAAGGTGGCAATAATTTTAAAGGCAATTGTAATACAATAGCGTAATAAGAGTGATTGTAGCAGCAGTTACGATTATAGTATCTGTAATGATAGTGGTAATCATAGAGCTAAACTGGCAAAAATAAAACTGTTGTGATATTGGTATTTGAACAGTGAAACAAATGAACACAAAAAGGGCGTATGAAAGAAACAAAGGTCAATTCGTATTGAAATTTTTTTTTGAGAGAGAGAGAGAGAGAGAGAGGAAGGGGAGGAAAGACAAATTAATACCTGGTAGGAAGATATTACAAAAGGAGCCAGAGCGAGAGAAAATAAATAATTTTTGCTTTAATTTTTCCCCCTTTGACTGAGGAAATTAATCAACATTTTGCAGCGCCCAATGTTGTCAGCTGCGCTGCTGTGTAATAACAAAAGTCGACGCTAATGTGCGGCATGCAACATTTTATGCCGCCAATGACGCATGTTGCATTACTCATGCATTACGTCTCCCACACACATTACATTACATTACATTACAACAGCAAGTATTCGCTGGCTCGCCGGTTGCCTTTCTGCCGATGAGCTGAGCAGTTGCCTGCAATGAATTTAAATTGAATTGCCAATGAGCGAGTGCAGCAGATTGCAGTGCCCAATTATTGTTTTTTTTTTGTAATTGTTGTTGTTGTTGCAGTGGCTTCATTACAAAGCGAGGCATGGTTACATGCTAGTGTGTGTATGTGAGTGTGTGCGAGCGCGCTGTCAGGCATTAATCCTTCTTTCGAGCGAAAAACTGCTGCTTCAACGACTCAACTTGAGTGCGTGTGTGCGTGTGTGCGTGTGTGCATGGTAATTTGCATGTATACGCGCTGCAAGTGATTTTTTCGCACGCCTGCACAATTTTTATTAAATTCATTCAAATTAACTCGCAATTTGGGTCAACTTGAGTGCTAAATGTGGTTATCCACAGGCGGGAGGGACTGTTGCCGGGCTGCGGCATACACAAGCTGCCGACTGCTGATTATGTCGATGATGATGACCATGTGGGAGAATGCGTCGTTTCGGGTTTGCCGATTGGCTGGGCGCGTGAGCGGTGGGTATAAATGGCTTTAAGGTTGGGAAAGTGCCCGAAACGCCACAGCGCTCAGGCTTATCCACTCATTTACATGCACATGCCGCGTGTCAATATTTGCAATTCTGTGTATGTGTTTATTTTTTGTTGTTTTACATGGCGTTCAAGTGAGCTAGCTTAACAATGGCCGGCTCATTGGCATTATTGGCCATTTTCGGGCACTTGCAAACGCATAAAAGCCAGCTTTGCACTTAACAATGCGTTTTTGTTGTTGTAAGTTGTGTTTTTGTGCCACTCTACATATACTAAATGCGCCGTAAAAAAAATCCTTTGCACACACGCTGGTACAATTTTAATGAGATTATGCTTTAGGCTTCTTCATAATACACGCATTCACCAAGATATGTGAGATATGTATGCGTGTGTGGTTCATTAACAGAAATACGAGGACATATAATGTGATTGACTGAGCGCAATATATGCGAAAAGAGAATAATGAAGTTGACACAGCTTTTGCTGATCCAAAGGCGAGATTCAGCAATTAAACTGCAATTGTAGATCATAAGGTGTGTTCATAATTACTTTAGGGAATATTATGGTCATGTTAAAAATGAGAGTAATGCTAATGGTAATTGGTAATGGTATAGGTAATGATACAAGTAATAATGCTGACTATTTGAATAATATTGAATATTTTAAATACTAATACTATTTGGAGATAGTAATATTCGAAGTACGCCATTACATATAATGCAAAAACATTACTGCTCATTACGGTACTAATAACACCAATAGATTTACTTCTACTTTTAAGGAAAAATGCCAAACATCAACATTTTTATAGTGTGTCAAAAATATATCGCAAATTTTAATAATGACAGTAATTCCAATAGTAATGTGTATTGTAAAATTCCATTACCATTATGGAACAAGCAACGTTAATGAGAAAGTGTCGGGAATGCATCAATATAAAATAATTATAATGGTTGTAATGATAACAGCATTTGTAAGGGTAGTTCAAATAGTAATGCAGAACGATAATGTAATCGGAGCAAAATGTTAAGGATGATATAATGATGTTTTCATTTCAGAATATAATTGTAATGATACTTCAAGTGAGTAATCGCAGCAAAACATTTAAAGTGGCCGATTATTACTTGTAATTGTATTCTTAGTTGTAGTGGTAATCATTACTGTCACCAAAGTTGTAATAACTGTAACGATATTGGTTTTACATTTAACCAAGTTGGTCAAACATTGTTCTGATAATGTTAATAGTAATCAACGTTTTTGTTATTTCACCTACCATATCGATTATTATCACAGCTTATTGCTGTTGTAGGCGTAAGCAAACGTTTCAAATACGCTACATGCATACATACGCATATATATAATTTTGTTTTCATTACTTCACCAGCTGTCTGCATGCAATTTGAGCATCAGCGGCGTGGCCTGCATGCAATTTGCGGTTGAAAATTGTTTATTTTTACACTCTACAATTTTTCCATGCGCCTTTTTCGCATGTAAATATGTATTTGTTTGCTCACATGTAATGACTTTCACTGGCGTTGCTCGAAAGGCAATTAAAGCCAGCCGCGCAAGCTGTTGCATGCAGGTACTTACAATAATAAGCATTTGTTGTTGCTGCTCGCACTTATTGCCAGTGTTATTATAGCACCCACACACATACACACACACACACACACACACACACTTGCTTTTACAGTTTGTGCGAATGTACATGCGTGCGTGTGCTTATTATTTGCAGCAAGCCACTATACTTTTTTATTGTAATTAAGTTGCTAGTAGTTCGGTTCATAAATTGCATGTTACTCATACGCCCTGGCATCACCGCGGGCTTGGCTCGCCAAAGCTGCGAACTTAGTTTATTGTAAGTATGGTTAGGCGCTAATTTACAATTAATTGACAATGGCGAAGCTACTGTTACTTTTTCCCCACACATACATGCACACAAACACACATAAGTATATATATATACGTTCTATTATGCTTCGGGCTTTTAATAGCAATTTGATACGGCATAGTACTGCCATTAGCGCACTCACCTGCATGTGTGTGTGTGTATATGTGTGGGTATTGGTGTGGGCAGCGGAAAAATCATAACAAATAAACAGGTCGACTGAGGTACAAAGCCTCACAGGCCAATGAAACTTAATCCCAGTATCCATACAAACACACACACACACACACATGCACACATATATGCATATGGATTATATATGCATACATACAGCTATTTATTTATAAATTTTCTGTGCTATCAAAACAAGGGCATCGCTTTCGCTGCTTTAATCCACATTATTATAATATAATACTGTACTCATAAGTACATAACGGTAGCTATTAGTTGCCTCTAGCTCTGCTTGCCGTTGTTATTATTCACTTTTGAAAGTATATTAGTGCAAATGCATGAATGTTTGCCTGTGTTGTTGTGCGCTTGTTAGTAGGCGTATCGATTACAGCAACAAAATAAAAATGAAGGAAAATAATTAAGACGCACAAACAACTATGTTACTAGCAAAAAAATTGATTGAAATACATAAATTTATATTTAGTTCGAAAGGTAGATAAACTGGTTGATGACTGAGTGGCCAATAACGGTAAGGTAAATGTACTGGTTTTGCTAAACCGACATATGAATAATAACCATGTGTGTATACTATGCTGGTTTGTTGTGTAATCGAGTAGGAGTGCATGTGTTGCAAGCAAGAGGGCAAAAGTGGCAATAACATGAACGTGTTCGGAAATAATTAATTAGTTTTTGTAATAAGAATTAAAATTTTTTTCATTAAAAATTAAACTATATATTTTATTCTTAATATATTATGGTCACAAGTCAAAATTATTAAAAAATAATAGTGAATTATAAAAACATTTGATAAAAATTTTCTTAATACAAAAAATAAAAACGAAAAATTTTTTTTAAATAATTTGAAAAATTACATAAATTAAAACAAATAAACTTTTATAAATACTGTTCTGAAAAAAAACATTAATTTAGGAAAGCAGGTTTTTAAGAAAATAGTGATAAAAAATTTGAAAATCTTTCCAATTTTTATAAAATTTTTTTGCGTGATTTTTTAGCAATTTTGAGTTTTGTGCAAAAAATTTATTTTAATTATTTATTCCTTCAATTTTTTTATCAAAAATTCTTTTCATATTTAACATTTTTTGAAGATTTTTTATAATAAACTTGTTAGTTAGAAACTTACTTGTTTTTAAACAAAATGGAAAGAAATTTTTTAAAAGCAACAAAATATTGTAGTTTAGGTTTTTTAATTAATTTTATTTTTATACTTTTTTGGAAAAAGTGATTTTGAAAAACACTACAAAATCGTAAAAGGTTAAAAAATTAAAAAAATATATATTTTAAATTAATTTATTAATTTATATTTTAAATATACTTTTTAATTTGAATTTTGAATAAAAAATTCTTTTATATTCAAAGAAGTCATTATTTAGTCAGCCAATTATAAATCTAATTGCCCTCAAAATCGCTAAATATCAAAACTTAGTAAAATATGGTAAAAAAAGGTGGCAACTACCATTTGGCTAACACGGTTTCTGCCACATTTTCCAATTTTTCATTGAAAGTGTTGACAAAGGAGAGCTCCTGAGGATAGGTCAAGTTTTTTGGAAAGTCTACAGAATATAAGAAGCAGTAGCCCAAGGGCAGTCATTTTTTCATATTTCAAATAAACAGGAAATGATCTCATTGGTATTTATAACAAAGTATTTTTTAATAATAGAAATCAAATCAGAGTGAGTGGAACAATTCTGCGCTTCAGTTTAACCGCTTGCACTGAGTATTAAAATGGCTTTGTAGCAATCCACAAGCCCATAAAATAATTATTTATGCTGTTGAATAACTATAAAATATATGCAAAAACGTTTCCAAGCCCCTATAAGCACATAAACGCAACAAACAACAATAACAAAAGCGATAATCAGTCAGTCATTGCTGAGAGTATTTAGTTGTGGCACAAGTTCAGCACAAGCTCAAATGGTTCTGACTGCAAGTTTGCAAGCAAAATAAAAATAGACACGCATTGGCATTAGGAGTTACCTGCGGGGCGATGGCATAAAACTGGTTTTCTGACACATATACGCTTTTAGAAATGCAAATGACCAGTGTACTTACAATTGAAACAAATACATTTTTAATTACCATTATGATTTGAGTTGAGTGTATTTTTTTTCGATATTTTTTATTAAACTATTATCTAAAGTGCATTTATTTGAGTGTGTGTATCTCAGAGTTCGCCACGCTCGCATGTACTTGTACTTATTGCACGCACTGTATTACACGGCACTACATTAGTGGCCGAACGAGTGTTATGAAGTGATTATTGGTGTTGCTAATCACTTCGACAATTGAATGCCACCTAGATTAGTACAAAGTATTTCTAACGCCATTAACAGCTTTGGCACATGCCTTGGAGATAATGCTTGGAAAGATTACAATTTGCATTGATTTCGAAAAACTTATGAAATAAAGGAACTTTTTTGTAGCGTAAATTATAATTTTTTTAAATTGATTGTATGCTTTTTTTCAAGTAATGTATTAATTTCTTTTAGCGTTCAATAATTCTTCCATCCCGATTGTGAGTAAAAACAATTTTTTCAGTCAAATTTGTTGATCAATGGCACTCTTTTATAACTGGGCAACATTTTTAAAATATTAGAAAACATTTTTTTTTTCATTAAATACGAATTAGAAATTCAAATTTGGAAAATATAAAGAAACAATAAACAAAATATACCCAAAAAATTCAAAATGAAGTTTTACAATATATTTGTTTGAAAAAGAAAATAAATAAAACTTTAAAATTACCAATCAAAAACAAAACAAATCAATATAAAACCTTCGAATACGAAATTCTATAATAATGAAAAAAGAGTAACAAACAAATAAAAAAGTAAAATATAAATAACTTTTACAAAATGTTTGAATGAATACAAAAAAAAATTCATATTTTAGTTTTATGTAAAAAAAGAATTTTGGACAAGAACCAAAAATTGCCTTACAAAATAAAAAAAGAATTGAAAAACTTTTTCTGAAAGAAATTAAAATACAAATTTTGTTTACTTGTTTTTTATGTTATATAATTTCTATTATATAAAATATAATTCATTTTATTTAAAAGAGAAGAAAAAATTTATTTTCCATTTTATTTAGAAAGAGTTTACAGTGGGCTAGAAATCAAAAATTGCGTTATATAATTCGAAGAAAAAGCCGGAGGTTAATAGACTTCCATTCTAAAGTTAAAAAAATTTAAATAGTGATGAAATGAAAAACGAAAATTTTCATGTGTGACCTTTTCCTAATAAAAAAACTAAAAAAATTGAAGAACAATCAAAGATTTTATGAAAAAAAAGCAAAAAATTGCATATGAAAAAAAAATTTTTTAATGAATTTTGAAATAAGTGGAAAAATTATGAAAAAAACAAATATTTAACAAAATTTGTAATTTTAAAAACATGTAACATTGAAAAAATCACGAATCACTGTCTAGCAACCAAAAGCCTAGCAAACGGTCATGAGCGGCAAGTACCAAAAAAAAAACAACAAAAACAATTAATTAAATATTTACTTTTCAATTAGTTATGAACGCGTTTTAGCATCTACTTGAGCGTTTAGCATGTTTTTGTTGTTGTTTCCTTTGCATTCTCGCATTTTATTTACCATTTTATTTACCACTTTATTATGGAAAACTTTGATGGATAGCTAATAGCGAAGGTGAACACATACACACACACACGCTAGCAGCACTGATATTGGCAATTAGCTACTTAAACAACGCTTGGCAAACAACATTTTTGAATTTTACACGCTTCTCAATGCAAGTAACGTGGAGAAACAGCGAGCGCCGCGCGGCGGAGGATGCGCTTGTAGCTGCACTGCTGCGAGCGGCAATAAGCCAAGCGAGAACACTGATTGTTATTGTTGTTGTCAATGCTGTTAAATAGCAGTGCTAATCCATAGCTCAGCACGCGAAACAAAGAAGCTTGCAATATACAACTAATGAGCATGGAAAATTTATTCGCAATTGAAATTTGCCTTTATAGTGGCAAAACATTGCAAAGCGAGTCGAAAGCGTCGTAATTTATATTTATTTATTTACATACTAATAATTCTTTTGAAAGTCATTTGCATTTAACAGTGCTAACAACTTGCATAAATGTGAAGAGAAAATTTAAAAAAAAAGTTTATTTAAAGGCAATTTTTTCACAAAAAAATAGAAAATTCCCTGCTCGTGATTAGCGGTTGTGTTATCGAAAGCCCTTCTAAAATTTATGCTTGCGATAGGGCGGCAATAAATAACGGCGTATCGTGACTTAATCGTATTTGCTAGGGATTTCACAATTATTTATTATTGAAATTTGCACAAAAAAATTTCCAACTTTTCAACACGAATCTTTGTTTTCTAAGAAAAAAGAACAAACAAAAGCTTTTAAAGATAACTGGCTTTTCTTTTCTCTTACGCCTTAAAATGAAACGGGACATGATCTTAACCCATTCAGGGTTGATTTGGTGCGACGACCCCTGAGCTTCGTTGATGGACCCAAGCTGATTTAAAGCTTAAGATGAAAGAAAGCTTTTAGTGGTACGGAAACTTTAAAAAGCTGACGGTATTGAGTTAAAGTAAAATTTGGAACTATTAATTTTAGGTTTTAACTACCAGAAAATATTCAAGAGGCTCAATCGGCGGAGTACCGTAGCAAGATATTAAACTTAAGATTCTGAAGACCTCTTTACCAAACAAAACGGTGTTTAAACTTTTGGACCTCTGGTTAAGATATACCCATAATACACTTTGGGTTCGACCAAACTATCTAAAGCTTTTGCCATCTGAAAGCAAAAGATAACTGTATTAGTTGTTGTACAACTATTAAAAAGATACCAAAGTCAGTAAATAATTTTCAGCACATTTCTGGCAATTCAGCCCTTGTAGACTATCCCTCAGCTCCATCTGAACTAGAGATGAATAAGTGATTCCATCTACATATATGGCCCACAAGCATTAAACTCGACTCTCGGTATTATGCCAATGGTGTTCTTCTGTAAAACGGCTGTTTAGACGAAGGGCTTGCTATTAATTGCTTCGACTGAAAACCAGTTCCTCAGATAATTGATCAGCATAATATATACTTAGATTACTCAGCACAGCCTTGAAGCTGTCACTACTTGTCAATTGTGATCCCATTTAACTGTAAGAAACCTTAGACTGGAAATGTGGAGCTACATCTTACTATTAACTAATGTGGTCTAATGATATGTTGTACCCCTTTTGGTCGCTTCCCCATCCACTAACTCTTTAAGAGCTCACTTACAACTCATATCTGCAAACGCTTTTCGTCTTTCATGTTCGCGTTGGCTGGCGGCCGGCTGCTGGCTGCTGGCTGATTAAGAACACACCACGTATTGTCTTACACAAGTCCAAAGTCTAACACATGAAGACAAGGCTAATTTATTGCTCTCTTTGTGTAATTTTCTGCAATAAAACCAAGCGCCTAGATGCTGGTTTTATGTGGTCTTGCTTGCCATAATTGTCATAACTTTGAAATTTAATATATGATAAAGAAGCTGCTAGATGATAGACTTACTTAAATCCTCATCACCTTGCGGTCTTAGTTAGTTGCACTTCACACATTCTCTGATTTCTCGCGAGTTAAGTTTTGGTGGCTTGAAGGTGGCTTGAGGTAATTAGGAACGTTTGGGTGATGTGCAAAAGAATATTCTAAATAAGCCAGAGCAATTGTCTGGCTTGCTAGTTAATGTAGAGGTGCTTTTATAGGTTCTAACGGTACTTTGTTTTTGAAATTAGAGCTAGAGCTTTCATGGGCTGAGCAGAGCGCGCTATTACTTTCTTCAAGTGATTTAAAGAAGCCTCAGAGAGATTGCCACTTTTGAATTCAAGCTAATATATAATATGGTCATCAGTTATAGACTTCAAAACAGAGTGACTAATGAAAAGTGTTAGTGTCTGACATCTGAGCTTTTATATGGCTGCGAAGTACTTCACGTGAGTTTCACTTAGTGAGATCTAATGGTCTCTCGATTAACCAAGACTGCTTAGGCCGAATAGACCATAATGGATTCCTTCTATCGCCCTATTGGTTAGCACAGAATGCAGATGTGTGGTGGAAGAACCAAAGTTCCAGTCGGGTGTAAGAAGGAAATAGAGAACGAGAAGGTACTAGAGGAACCTGGCAGACATGCTATCTCTACTCTTAATCTCTACTTTACCTTTGCCGCCGTTTAAGACGCATTAAAAGCTCTCAAAGCTCGCTTGTTCCAAACCCCGATGGAACGTGTAAACTCCCCAAAGCATTACAAAACGAAATATCGAAAATGAAAGACCGAAACAAAATTAAACTACACCGCTGTTTCACAAATCCATATCAGCCGGGGCATTTTACCCGCACAGCAGCGGAAGGAGTTTGTTGGTCAAACAAGCGCAGTAACTGTAAATGCGCCAAATGTAGTTGGTTTTTTCGTCGCTTTTAAGGGACCAACAAAATATTCCAGCAAACTTTCAGACCAAACCACCGCACTCCCTTTGTGATGCGCTCGTCGACGCGTGGCTCGCCGCTCAGTGTGTGTGTGTGGCGCTTGTAACCCATGCGCGATTTGGCTTAATTTGCAATTTACAGTTATTTTACTGCATCACCACCTGCCTGCCGTCTGCGCGCAGCATTGCATTTCCACCGCGCGGCGAGCGGAGGCTTTCAACAGCGTCGAATTCATTTGTTGGTTAACGCGCAGTGTTGCTCACAGTCGGAGCGCGCTCCGTTTGGGGATTTGTTTTGTTTATCTGTAATTTTGGTGGAATTTGTGATGCAGCTTAAATGCTCGCGCCCAGAGCATGAGCTGGTGGGTGTGGATGGTGGGGCGCGTTGTGGGCGTGTGCGCGCGTATGTGCGCGACAAGCGCCAAGTAACTTCATTGCGGTTGCCTTAATGTAAATGTGCTGTTTGTAGCTTTCGACCGCCAACTTTTCGCACTAACTCGCACAAATTGTTGCAATCGCAGCTGCCGCGCGCCCCAAAAAGGGGCCTCCGCTAACTGTTTACGTTGTGAATTGAATTGCGTGTGCGTCATGTGTTGCATTGTTTGCACAGAGAGTTGCATGTTCATGCACCTGCCACCGCCGTCGCCACCACCATCACCGGGCACAACGTCGTCGCCGCTTGCCGTTTGCCGTTTGCACACATATCACTTGCACCTTCGCATTGGGTGCAATAAAATTTGTAAGCGGTTAGTGCATTATTTACTGTTTTACTATTTTACGATTTTGTGGCGTTGAAGGGTGATAATTAGGCGCTTTTAATGGTATGCGCAGTTGTTTTAGCTTTAATTGGTACACACAATCGTGCTAGTCAACGCCAAATTTAGGTTAGGTTGTGCGCCTTTCATTGCACACAGCTGGCGCGCGGCCGCGTTTGATTTTAAAAGTGTCGTATTTTGTTGCAAAGTGTTTTTTTCTTCTTTTTTTTAAGGTATATACAACTTTGTTTCTAATTAAATCAACTGCAATTAATGAATTGAAATTAATGAACGCTTGAGTGAATGAATGTTTTGGAAGAGAGTAAGTGAGAGTTATCGGGTATAAAATTTTCAGTTGGGGCCTATACAATAAAGTATGCAATCTTTCATCTTTAAATTTATTTAAATGAATGCCAAATTGATGAAAATAAGCTGTAGTTAGTTCTTGAGACAGGATTTGATACATTATGTGGAGTTTTAATGCTCTCCAGAGTCGGCTTTCATAGGTTATAGTGAGTTGCAATGAGCTTATTAGCTCTGTAGTACCAATATTTCTGCTCTGGTTTACACCAGGTAAAACAACAAGGATGTATAATAAAGAACGAAAACAACCCTGTTGTTAATACATACTGGGTTTAAAGGAGAGTTAAATCTTGTACAAGAAACAACGAAGATCGAAGCATATATGCATTTTTGTTCTCAGACAAAAAGGTCACGGCTGAAAGCAGCGTCACAGAGTGAAATATACCAAATAAGAGAAACCTTTCATTGTCAAAACAAATATCATCGGCTTCATTACTAGGAAGCATCCAATTATATAGAGTATATTGTAAGCTTTATGAACCAGGGAACTACAATACCGACATAAAAACAGCCTTTTCTATTCTCGTGAAACCTGAATTTTTGACATGTGTATTTTTTAGGTGCAATTGAGACCATTTATTTACCACGGTCTTTTTCTAAACGAAAGATTCTTTAAGAACTCATGGCAACTCTGCCGCCTTATAATAACAACAACCCGCTCTATGTGGGCCGACCGGGCGCAGAACATAATATACTAAACTAATAGCTAATAATATTCGATAAAATTACTTCAGACTTACATTAATCTCTTCTCGGGCAGCGAACGCTCAGCTGAAATGAAAAGGCGAAAAAGAAATAATTAATTGAAATTGGTCATGCATGTACAAAAGTACTTATCTGAGTACAATCATTGCTTAGGTAATTAATTGAAATTCTACACGGTCGCGCTTCACCGCACAAATTAATACACAATAGAGAAATTAACCGTCACATATTAATAATTAATGCGAAATTATGAAATCCTAATTCGCCGCGAAATTAAAAGGGCTAAGGCAGCTCAGTTCGATGACGCGAGTGTGGATTAAGACAATAGACATATGTGGCTGACGAAGGGCGGGTAATTTATCACAATAACAACACAAATTTAATGGAAACAGCGTCTGGAGAGCACAGAAGTGACGCTTAAGTACTTAAGCACCCAAGTATCAAATGAAACAGCGCCAACAATGATTGCTGTCTGTTTTGCCTCACATTTCCTTCATATGAAATCCCAAGTCAAAGCAGAAATTGCCACATAACTCAAAAGCGCCCAGTGCAGGGGGCGAACCGAGCCGCCGGCCGACAGACAGAAGTGTCGAAGTGTCTTATGCCGAGACGAACGCCGAGAAACAGCAGCCGAGAAGCGAAGCAAAGCGCGTGGGTGCTGTTCGGGGGTGTTCTGTTCAGCCACAGATGTGTGTTTGTGCTTCCGAATGATAAGCCGCCGCGCTGAGTGTTTATGTTGTGGCGCCTTCAAATAGGCTACTTGTACGCCACATGTGGGCGATAATGAATTTATGATATTTATGTCGTTTTCGGTATGAACATGGAGCGCCGCATACGTGTACCTCATAATTTATACTAACGAGCGACACACGTGTTGTCATTTTTGCTTCATTTAGAATTACTTAAAAATATTTGTGAAGACAGAAAGCAACAAGCAATTTAACAGTGCGAAGATATAATGAATTTTTCTGCCTGGCGATTGCTTAGAACACCTGAGGTTATTGTAGTTGCACATATGTACAAATAATGTGCGAAAAAGCGTGTAGGAGCGTGTAGGAGCGTGAATCAGCGCAATACGATGCCCAGTGTGAAGCTTATGCATACATACATACGCACATACCTACAAATATAGCAGGGGATAAGGTTCAAAAAACTTTTAATTAATTGCCAAGGTGGGTCTACACACACACATACTTAATTTTAAGGTGGCTGGAATGGCCAATAACAGATTATTATCATTAAAAAAGAATTATTATAAATAGATATTGGTGAAAAAAGTAGAAGAGATAAAGCAATGAGCTTTGAAATAAACAAATAATTGAGTAAGGAATTACAAAATTTAAGAAATAAAAAGTCAAATAAAAGTAAAATGAAAAAATGATGAAATGCTTCAAGGTTTTGTAATTTAAATATTAAATAATTATACTAAAATAAATTACATAACAGATTAAATAGGACTAAAATATTACTCTTAAGTTAAAAATTTTATTATAATTTTAGAAATGCAACATTTTGAAGAGCTTTTTATTTAACAAAACAAAAAAATTAAGGCTAAAAAATGCACAAATTTTAAACTAAATTTAAAAATTAAATAATTTTAGGGATAATGATAAATAATCAAATTTGAAAAAAAAAATTAAAAATAAAAATTTCTGCTAATAGAGAGAAATAATAAAGAGATATAAATAAATAAAAATGAATTTTTAAGACAATTTGAAAAAGAATTTCAAAAGTAATTCTAAATTGCATTTATATATGTATAGTAGAAAGATTTTTGAAAAATTAACCAAAAATGGTTATGCAAATTAACTAGATAATTTTTAAAATTCTCCATTTAAAAGAGTTTAAAAAAATAAACATTAAATTTTTTTATGATTTTTATTTTTTGGAAAAATATTGGTTATAAAGAAGCAAGGTATTAAGTGTAAATTTTTCATTGAAAAAAAAAATATATATAAATAATTTTAAAAATTCATTTATGCAAAAAAATCACATTTCAATGTAAATCTTTATAAATAATGACAAAGCGAAAAATAATTACAGCGTTCAAGATAGACACTTTTGATTAATGATTCATAAATTAATTTGTTAACAGCGGAGCTTTGGAAAACAGATTATTGAAAAAATTCAAAGTTGTCGCCATCTCTCGCGTATAAATTAAAATACTGAACTATAATTTAAGGCTTTTAAGGCTTAGAATGAAGTTATTAAAACTCCATTCGAAATATTAAAAAGAAAAAAAAAATTATAAAATAAAATTTTAAATAAAAATTTTTTTTTTTTAAATTTATTATTATCAATTTAATTTTTTTATAATTTTTTTACATACGCTATGCTTCATTCCATTACTACTATGCTTTTGCCGCTGTTTTGTACAACAATTATTTTCTGAATTCTTTTATCTGCATAATCGAATCTGTCAACAACCCGGTTTGTTGTAGAATTTGTTGTTGTTTTTGCTCTTTTCGTGTAGGTGTTTTCATAGTTGGTGGCGAAATATTTGTAAATTGCTGCAGAAAAGTTATTATGCTTTGACAAAAACAACAAAAAAAAAAAACAAAAAACTTGCAAACGAAGAATGATGGATTATTTGACACTGTATGGCAGCTTGGCCAAACATATCCGGGTGATTAGTCAGACAAGATTATTATTATTGCTATTTGTGTGAATATGTGTAATAAGAATTTGTAAGAAATCAATGACAAAAGTGTATTGAATGATCAATTGAACGTACAGCAGGTGATGAAGTTGAGATAATTGCTTTTGTAAGCGGAAGTGACAGCCGTAAATATAGAGGGAATATGGCTAAAAAAAAAGCAATGCGAAAAGGTTTCTAATCATTTTTTATTAAAAATTAACAATAAAAAATTCTAAATGAGTAATAAAATAAAAATATTGAAAAAATTATAATTTAAATATTTATTTTTAAATTAATACTATAAAAAGTTCTGAGGCTTCTATATAGCAAATATAAAAAAAGTACTTAAGTTGCAAGTAAACATTACCGCCAGCACATAGTCCAAATTTTAGGCAAATAATTAATTAGAATAGCAGACACGACTGACAAAAAAAAGCAGAAGCTTCCGGCAGTGGATTGATAAATATGCAAATAGTCGGGTAAATTTAGCTGAATGTTTGGCCATAAATAAGATGATAATAACAATATTTAAATACACATGCATGAATACATGCATGGCTACGCTTGGCTAATAACTGCCTGATTTTTGTTTTAAAACTTATTATGACAAAATTTTGGTTTTTTCATATAATTAAAAAAAAAAATATGCATTGCAATTCTAAAAACGATAATTTTTTTTAAATCTTAATTTTTTTTAAATCTTAATTTTTTTTAAATTTACATAATAAAAATTAATAAAATTTTTTTTAAATTTATATTTATAATTTATAAAAAAATTGAAAATATTTAACTTTTAAAAAATTATAATTTTTTCTAATTTTTATAACTCAAGATGCATTTGAAGTAAAATTTTGTTGTTTGTTTTTTCAGATGTGGAAAATTTTATATTTAAGCTAACAAAAATAAAATTTGTATCATAGTGCAAGTAAAAAGAGAGAAAGAGACTCTTCTCCAAAATACATATTTTTTTTTTCTGCTTAACATCTCTAACAATTTTTATATCAAGACCTTAAAGCAATATTTTTAATTCTCATAAAAATGTAATCTTTTCCCACTATTGCACATGACCTTCACGCAATTGAACGATTGACGTTTCATAAAATTAAAAATTTGCCAATTCGATGTACAAACGAGCATATAAAAGCTAAACAAAAGATAATAAGCTAGTGAAGCAAATGAGTAAATAAGCAGGCGAGCGAATCGCCAAATGGGCATGACGAACAATAAACGAAATTTATCAGGTAAATAATTGGAAATAACATGTGCGAGAATAAAATAACTAAAAAAAACAACAATCAAATCTGCATGATAAAACAGAAAAGCGGATTACTTTGGAATTTAATTGGAAAAGGCTTCATCACGTTTAGAAGTAAATTTTATGCAACAAAAAATATTTTTAATTTATATCAGTAGTTTTTCAAATTTTATTTGAAAAACGTAAAATTTGCAAAAAATAAACTTTGGAATTTCGGAATATTTGGAATAAAATAAAAAAAGAAAAAATTAAATGAAAATTTAAAATTTAATTTTTTAATGCAGCAGTTCCGAATTACATTCAATAGTTTAGTGGAATTTAATAAAAATAATTTTTGCTGAATTTCTATTAGCAAAATTTATGTACAAATTTTAAATTATTTTAATAATAATATAAATAACAACTTAAATACAAACAATCGATTTCGAAAGCTTTCTTTAGTCACTTGCTCATGTTCTCTCTCTTCAGCACTCTCACTTGCTTAACCAATAGGCGTGCAGAATTTCTCTTTTGCCTTCTTATGAAGGGCTGTCCTAGCTAGCTAATTTTTTTTATTTAATTCTCAACAGGTTTATGAAATACAAACACAAGTTAGAAGTAGGGTTCATGCTCACATTCAAGTGATTTTTGGTAGTTTTGAAAGTTGCCTAAGATTACGTTAATTTTTTACGAACTTCTTAACGCTGAAACATGGTATTATTTGGAAGGCGAATATGAATAACGGTTTTCAGAAATAAGGTTAAGCTCAAGAGCTTTTTACCATTGGGTGAGAAGTAGTAGCTTATGCTTTTTTGTGATGGTTCTGAAATTCGCTTACGGTTAAAGTGATGGAGTGAAGCAAGACGATGGACAAAATTGTAAGTTACGCATTAAGGTCAAGTTGTAGTTGGAAGTTTCTTAGAATATTTCGTACTTTTGCCATAGGAAATGTCAGAAAAAAGAAATATACATATTGGGAACACTTGTTTTGGAACGTTTTTGTTTTAAAAAAATATATTTTTTTTTTGTTTGAGATAAAAAGCAACCAAAAAAGAAAAAATAACTAAATAGAGGCAAGGATGTGCAAAAATTGTTTATAAAATATTAATATTTTTATCGCTTTCATGCGTAATTCCCAACATTTTTATGACTGTATGGCATAAGGTACCATTGAATGGGGTTTCAAACACATAAAGGAAATTTTAATATAAACAAATGAATATAAAAAATATGCGTATGAAACTTGGCATTAAGAAAGATATTATAAGCAAATAATTTGCATGGCTGATGAGCCATTATAAAACATTAAGCGAAGCGAAGCTGAAATAACATTCATAGAAGTGATATCATCAATGCGCCAAGGAAAAACTTAGAAGAAAAAAAAAAACAAACAAAAAGCACATAATTTATGTTTAATGTATTAGCAATGTTCTGAAAATAGTTACAGCATAAATTTTTTAATGCAAAAATATTAAAACAAAAAAGAAACAATATATGGTAATTAAGCGCACTTATTTAGTAATACCCACGGAAGTTTGGAGTAACAATAAAACGCGATAAAAATGTGCTGCGGTTGGCGTAATCATCTCTAAACTGCTGCCAATGAAATATTTACTATTATCTACAACAACAAACGACGTCAACATTTGCACATTTCGCTTTGGACTTGACATCTAGATGCTATCACACGCATTATCATTATACTCAGCGCACAAACGCGACGCAATAAGCACCTTGGCCAACGGCAGCTTACACAATATAGGTAGATGGAGGTTTATGAAATATTAGTTATACACACACACGCACACAGCGAGTTGCTGGCAGAAGCATCTACAATTGCCAACTTGATTAGTTAATTGCTTCCTTTGGCACCCCGACCGCTCGAATTATAGTGTGCGAGTGTGGGAAAGAGAATGGGCGGAGAGGCAGCTGCTTACTCATCGCATTGTTTATGAAAGGTACTAAAGTTGTATACGAAGTACAGCATTTTATAGTAGACTAACTCACAATGTAAAGAAATAAAAGATACTACAAAGCTTATAAAATAATTAAAAGCAAAAACAACAACAGTAGAAGGCAGTCCAGAAAAACATATCATTAACTAGAAGCGTCGTAAATGTTTGGCTGAGTAATGATTACTTTACTTTAAAATAAAAAAAAATTGTTTTTAATTTAATCAAAAAAAAAAAAATAAAAAATTTAGCATTGTAGTTGTTGTTGTGGCTTTTTTCTTTTTAGAGAACCGCAGCTCCAACTTTTTATGTTATATAACTATCTTATGCTAATCACCGTTTATTTATAGAATTTTGTATGCGAGTCTATGCTGCGAATTTTAATGACTTTCATGAAAGGTAGAAAAAGCAACAACAACACCATTGAAGTGATATTCTAAGTTTAATATCAGTTCAGGGTTCAAGTAAAGTCAAAGTAATTTGGTGAGATAATTAAAGAGGGATGTGTTCAATGAAAGGCCGAGGACTAGTGAATCGCGGATAAGGCATCAAGCAGATTGAAAAGCAAAAGACAAAATAGCGGAAATTGTTTGGAAATAAAGTAAAAGTATTTGGCAAATGAAGTCAAACTTGAGATTTCATATTTTACTATAATTTAGCTTATCATAAAGTCTAACAGCGATTGGCAGACCAAAAGGCGATCCTAACGGAATTACCAGCCAACTAAAGTTCCTCCAAGACTTTATTTTGACTAAGACCCATTAAGTTTGTTGGCAGTTAATATATTTTTAAATATTCTCGACTCAATATTCCGAACTCTCTCACCGATCACTTCGGTAAACGATATTTAGATACCGATCCATCGTTGTTATTATCTAGAATATCGCTTAGATCGAAAGTCAACAGCTCTCTAGCCAAGCGATTTCTCAGACAATTGTTATGCAGTGACCATGATATCGTTTTATCTTTCTTTCTTCTTTCACATTCTCCGTAGAACACATATCTGAAATCTCTATTGCTGTCGTCAAAAGGTGTTGATGTAGAAGTTCCAACTTCTAGACCCGTCAAATTGCTGGCCTCAACACTGTGAGATGAAAGCTTATAGAAATTTCAGAAAGCTAGAATAGTCATTGCTCGCAACTAAGTCTCTTGAAAGGAAACGTAGGTACGCTGTATTCGCAACTACTATTCTAAACAGACTCATAAAGGAGCCTTATCACCTACTTTTTATATTCTTGGCGAACTATGTGCTTTTGTCTCAAAAGGAATCCCTCGAGTTTTAGTTAAAGGATTTGTGGATGGATGTGTGTTTTGAATCTGACTATGAGTTGAATTACCATAGGACTTACAAATAAAGTTGCTGAGCGACTAATGCCTGTGCATATACATACATTTAAGACATATTTTCAAATTTTTTCTCAACTTTCAACAATATAATTGCTCTACATATACAGTTTTTCTTCTTCTTCTTCTTCTTTCAATATTAATATTATTTTCAACGTTATAAGCTCTTCTCCAAACGAATCAATTTCGAATTGAATTGCTGCAACTTGCCTGGATCACCCAATAATGGAAGCAATCAAATTTTATTTCCTTACATAAGCGAGTTAATAAAATATGCGACCCTTCAAATCTGCAGGAAATATAAGGCGTATGCCTTTACAAATCAATATAATATTTCTTGCCATAATTACAGACATAAAGTGTTGCCAGACAATAAATACACACGTAGTTACTTAAAATCAATCACTCTCAGAGAAACACACACATTCACACACACAAGGGCTGTAAAAATGCTTATTATTTTCTTTTCGCCATTTTTGTCTGCGCTTAACACGTTCTTCCATGTTTTCCACACTTTACAACTTCGCATTAAGTAAGTGTGGATGTGTGTGTGTGTGTGTGTGCGTGCAATGTGGATATAAAATGGTTGAAGGATTTGAGTAATTCTTGTAACCCTTTTGTGGCAGCTTCTTCAGCGAAGTGTGTAAAGTGTGCGCTGCAAGTGGGCCTGTGGTTTGCTGTGTGCCGACATGGGTGTGTGTGTGTGTGTGTGCTTGAATGGCAATACCTTTGGTACGCGTCGCATATTAATCTGAGTTTATAAATTACAGAAGCGATAAAAGTGAAATTGGCAAGAGCGGACGGCAGGTGCACAGGTGCCGCACTTGACTGAAAATACCCTGTAGGAATATTGAAGGATGATCCATCGTCTGTTAAGAGATTGTTCTTAATTTCATTCAGCGAGCTCGAAAAAGGTTAGGGCCGCTTAATCAGCTTGGTCACTTGGTAATAAATAAGATGAGGTTAGCTGTCTGTCTATCGGTTAGGAACGACATCTACTCAGTCAGACTACTAACTATTGCAAAGTGAAGTTAGAGCTTGCGACCTCATCAAGACCTCGAACAACGAACCGATACCTTGCGTGTTAGAGAGCTTTTGTAATGGTTCTATTGTTGGTTTATGATCCGAAAATCAAATTAGTGCATTAACATCTTCTCTACATCATAAGACTCGCAAAAAAATTGCAATTTAGTTAATATGAGCTTAACTTATTCGATTATGAACTCACGAGTTTTAGAAGACTAAAAAAATTATAACTATTAGTGGAAAAGGGAACTGATTTCTAATTCCGAACTTATCGGGCTCAACTTTACACAGATACGGTTCGGCGAAGCGCCAATTGCGTGGCTATATGAATAGGTCAAAGGACTGGAGTCTGGCTACGTAAGTTAATCGCCAGTTAAATCTCGGTACTAATATTCAAGAGAAGAAATGAGCTTCGAGGATTTTTAGCTATACTCGCTATAATTTGTTACAAAAGGAACTTGCAATGCAGACTTAGTACGCTATTATGGACGTATGAATTTTGAGCAAATCGAGTAACACACTTTCTAACCAATTCCAAGCCGCCTCTTACCCATAATCGTTTTTTATCTCAAGTCTATTAGTGCTTGTACTCTTCCGACATGTGTTTTTCCAGCGACTACGTGTGATTTGTTCTTTTTAGCCGAAAGCACGTGACCTGCCGAAGCCACGGGGTGGTTCCAGCGGCTGAAATGAGTTTTTGACTTTCAACACTTTAAAGCGTCAGTAAGTCTCTGTATCCATATAGGGAAGGAATGTACTGTGTGAGCATGGAGAATGCATATGCCACCGGTTCAAAATTGCTTGACTATTTCGTGGTAATGACTAAAAAATGGTAGCGAGATGAGACTTTGAGGTGAGTTTACTTTAAAGCTAAAAAAAAAAGTAGAAAAAATTGTAAAACTTCAATAAGCGCCTGAAAATGCTATTTAAAATATACTACCCCGAAGCTACCCAGAAAAATTTACGTAAGAGAAAAGAAGAAAAAAAAATCACAACATATTTTCGTTTACCCTCCATCCCCATTAACCAAATCCTTACAGCCGTTGATGAATCAACCGAAATCCTTCAACTGCCAAAATCTCCGCCAGCGCGTTTGTATGGCAGCATATTGCTGTCACTCTTGCTTAGCAGCGTCTGCGTCACTTCCGCCTCATTTAAGCGGCGATTTGTTGCAACCCCAGCGAAGGCGAACGCAAGGATCGCCAGCGACTACCTGAGGGTAGCCAGGACATGCTGCTGCTGCCACTCAACAAGCTGTAAATTGATTATGTGCGATTATTTTCAAGTGTCAGTAAATCGTAAGCAAAAGCATGATATATGACAGTCGCCGCGCGAACCCCTCTGAAAATAACAATAGTAAAAGGAAAGCAGACAATGGGAAAAATAAGATCATTTGCAACTAGAGAGGACAACAAATCGCTGCGACACAGCGCGGTCTAACTTTTAGTGCGGGGGGAAATGCAGACAAAAGCTTCCAAGCTGACGATGCTGCAGGGTTGCATTTTTCAGTGTAAACATGCTATATTTTTGCAGGCGAAGATCCATATGCTAAGCTTAAATAGTTGTTAAAGCAGCCAGCTACGCAAAGAACTGAGCAATGTGAAGTGCAGCATACATTTAGGGCACCAAAATTGAGACAGCAACCGTTGTCCAGTGTCCAGATGCATTTTTTCTATGCATTTCAATCGCTTAAAAACAATATCTGTTGTTGTTGAATACACGCTTTAACTCGCTTAGCTGACATAGCAAAAATTTCGCGCAATCAGTAAAGCGGTCAAACGGTGCTATCACACCCCGGAAGTATGCTATGCAAGGCAAAGGGGCTTAAGCTTACGGGCAGATAATGGCCAGGGGCAGTTAAATGGCTGTAGAAAACTGTGCAGCAGAAGTTTAAAGAATGCGAAAAGTGCTGTTTGAACGCGTACACAAACTGGAAGTTTCAGAGCATACAGGGTGCTGCGAAAATTAAAAAAAATTTAAAAATATTCAGGTATACCTTTTTCCATCTTTTTAACTTGGAGAGAACTAGGGGAGTACAAAAGACATCTAATAACTCAACAAATTGTGGGAATTAGTATTTTCAAAGCTTTGTTGGTATAAAATATAAACAGGATGGTACAAAATTTCGAAATATTACACAAGAAAACTATCACAAGAGAGCTTTTGCCTTTCTTTAGCACAAATCTGTATGAGAAGAGCTTATTTTTCGTTAAAAAGACATTTCCATTACGTAATTTCATATTTTTCACTCTTGATGAGATAGATTAACAATTATGTTGATTTCCACCACCCTGCTTTCTCTGCTTAAAACAACGGAAATTTTTTCTGCTAAATGTCCTGCAGCATACCAGCTCCTGCTGCTTCTAATAAATCCATGTCAATTGGCAGCCTGCGTCGGCGCAGTTGTTCCAACTACAATGATTCAAATCACACACAGACAAACACACACACAAGCGCGCAATGCCTCTTTGTTACCCTCGGCCCTTGCTGTTGCCGGCGCATTCTATTGTTGCCCTTATTGTTGTATTGTCTCTCTCGAAATGATTAAAATGCAACAGACACGCCAGGAAGCGCTACCAGCTGTTGGCCAAATGTGCGTAACAAAGGCCCGCTGCAATGAGCTGCTCTTGTTCACACACTTAATCACATGATTCCCTATCCTCACACACTCACATACTCACACACTCACATACTCACACACTCACACACTCACACACTCCACGCACAATTTATTTAGTCATATGCCCTTAATTATTCCTGCCTACTGTTGTGAGTTTGGGTAATTAAATTTGAATAGCATTGGATTGTAGGGTCAATTTTATTGCTTTTTCCCCCAAATTTTGAGCTCCGTTACATTCTGACGAAAATTAGTTTCGCAGCAAATACGAAATTAATGATCCGATGAGCACAATGCGTTTCATTAGCCAGAGTATTTCATATAAAACAACTGCAAATTGGAAAACTTGTTCTATTATTTGATACAATTTATTCAGTTTTCAGTAAAATTTCAGCAAAATGTGAAAGCTCAAGTGTGTGCATGTAGTACGTATGTCATTACTAGTCAAAAATTTCCTAAAAGATTTCCTAAAAGATTGGAATTTTACGTATGGAAGCACTTATGAAAGCTCAGAGTGAAAGCTTTATGTTATACTTTCAATTTTAATTTAGTATATTTCGCTTTTCTTGTTCTCGAAAATTTATTAAATCACTTGCAGCATGAAAGCAGGTGATTTTTCACCTTTCTTTCACCATCGCTTTCTCTTTCTGTGCTTTCTATGCTTTATTAGCATATATTGTACTAAATGAATAATATTTTTTTAATAGTGAAAGCTCGAAAAAAAATTTTCAAATGACCAACAAGAAGGTAATAAGCTGCAATTGCGCTGCTTTAAGAATGAATGATAACAGTGCAAGTTTTAAAAAATTTAAAAGCTCAAGTGAAAGCACCAACTGCTGCGCACACGTTCTTTTTAGATAAAACCAAGTAGAAATCTGCATAAAAATGAAAGCTTTATTTACTGCCGTAAGTTTTATCAAAATGAAAACTTAATTAAATGCAAGATTGCACAAAATATGAAAGCTTACAGGCACAAAGCACCATTTTATTAAAAAGACAATTTTTCAGATTAAAATTAGATGCTAATGTAAACATATAAGCTTTGCGCATTAGAAACTGACCAAAAAGAAGTGTACAGTGAAGGTATAAAGAATATATAAAACGCAATCGGAACGTGTGAAAGCTTTCTTCGCCGTTCAGATTTTAATTGTCAACAGTTAAATAAATAAATTAAAGAATTGTGGTTGTTTTAGCTTTTGAGGAACCTCCATTCACAGCTAATTAACACTCTCTTGAAAGAAAATACTATGCTACAATAATCCACCCTAAAAGTTGACTGACAAAAGTCAAATAAATCACAAAGTCAACTTGAAGTGCTTCCTTCTTGCCTCCACTCTTGACATTTAATATTCCCTTTCACACTTTTTGTTTGTCTATTTTCGCCATGGCATGTTTTTTGACTCAAAACAATAACAAAGTGACAGTCAAATGCTACGCGGTAACATCTGGGTCCACCCGCACCGCACTATTGCTCCCCACCAACAACTCTCCCCCACTCACAAACACATTTCGAACGCCATAACTTTTAACTTCGGGCATATTTTCGATGCTCATACTCATATGTTGCCGCGATTGTTGCTATTGTTGTTGCTGGCACGATTTTAATTATGCCATTCAGGGAGTGAGTTTGAGAATAAAACCCAAAAAGCATGAAAGCCAACCGAAATTTAACAACAACAATAAAAATAAATAAATAAAGAAGTCTTTGATTTTGTTTATGTGCCTGAAAATGTGTGTGTGTGTGTACATGTGTATGTGCGTCCGTGTCTTTTTTCAGCGAAAAGCGCGAAATGTTTGTGTGAGTGCACTTGTTGTTGTTGTTGCTTTTGCATATGTGCGGTTACGAGTATGTGCTTTTTTAATATGCACACACACACACACACACACAGCCATTCGTGGCAAAAAATAGCATGAATGTAAAAAAAATTTTGAAGTTTCTGCGTTCCTATTTTTCCTGCTGTATAAAAATGCCAAAATAAATAAACGAAGCGTGTTTTTAGGCTCCTGAAGCGGCTGCCAGGCGCAGTGCAACATATGTGTGAACATGAAGCGGCTTTTACGATTTTCATACGGACTTGCGGTTGAATGCTTGTGAGTGAGCTCAGCTGAGCTGAGGAGTGCGGAGGAGTGGCATGGAAGTGCGCGTTGTACTTTGGAGTGGTGTGTGATTATTAGGCGAGTGGCATAAATGGAGTTGGAGTGGGGACGAGTGTACGGAATACTGCAGCGTACTTTTAGTATTTTTTAAAAGCTTGGAAAGGCTTACTTAAAAAATAATAATAATAATACAAAAAAAAAAAAAAAATTGAAAAAAGTTTTTAAATAAAAACAAATTTAAATATTAAAAAAAACTTTTAATAAACAAAAATTAAAAAAAAAAATGGAAAAAATTTTAAATGTGGGAATAATGTCCAAGTACTAAAAGAAAAGAAATATTACGAATGTTTTTAACTTCTACAGAGAATTATGTAATTTATTTGTTATTACTTAAAAAAAAGTGTTTAACTAAAAATATACAAATAAACACCGAAATAAAAAGATTTCATGTAAAAAATTATTACAGAAAGTTAAATTCGATAAAACAAGTTTAAATAAAGTTTTAAATAAAGTTTATACTTATTAAATTTAAATTATTTGTAGATAAACTAATTATATTTTATTTTAAACTGTACGCAAAAATTAAAATAATTTTTGGTGAAAAATCAATGCTTTTGCTTTTGTATTTCAGAAAAATATTTTTTTTTTTATTAAAAATAAATTTAAAATTTCAGAATATTAAAAGAAAATAAGAAAATAAAAAAAATGGCGGCAAAGCAAACAAAATATACCCAGCACAATTTTTAGTGGTTTAAAATTAAAAATATAAAATTATTTTTCACAGTAAAAATTTCACCCAACTCAATTTAATCAAATCGGTTATCCAGCCCCCACTGTTTCAATATCCTGCCTGTTCTTCAAAAGCCACCCGATAGCTCTCACATACCTATCCTAGCACCTTTCGTAATTTTTAATAATTTTTTCGTCAATATGAAGCCAATTATTCGCCGTATAACGCAGCGCACATCAAAGCAAATACACATTACATAAAAGAAATTAAAAATTTCTCGTTGGCAAGCTGGTGGAAATTCAAAACAGCTCCACTCACACACACACACACACATACACACACACACATTCAAACAAATTTCCTACTTTCCGCAAGCCTTTTCCATAGAAGCTCCACCTGTGAAAGTATATCTCCAACCCAGCCCCGTAAAATGTGCGCCAACCAATAAAGGTGGCACAAAGCGCGCTGAAAACGAAATAAAAGCGCCGCTGAAGAGAGAATTTAAAAATCTAAATGCGAGTAACGCAACCACCTCCAACACCAGTTGCCTCGCGGCATATTTTTTTTATCGTATGCAATTTATTAAACGCAGCAAATATTTCGAGTGTCGTTATAAAAGCATTTTTCACTTATTTTTAGTGCCACATTTCGCTGTGCATTTCTTTCGGATGAATTTTCGTCATGATAACCCGCGAGCGAGCGCACGCACGCCAGCTGCTCGGCATGGAATGCGCACAACATTGCCGTGGCCGCCGCCGGAAATATTTATTACATTGAAAATTGTCAAACTTTGTTGCAATACCTTCGTTGTTGCTGTTGCCGGTCGAGTTCTCTTTCTTTGTTGTTGTTGCCGGCTTAGCGCGTTAAATCGTCGCGAATTAGCTGTGTATTTGTTGTTGTTTTCTTGTGTATTGTTACATACTTTTGGCGCATAAAAAATGATTGCCAGTATTTTGTAAAGATTTGCTTTTGAAATTTTCTCTCATAAAAATGTCTTAAAATTAGCCAAAGTGGATTAGGAAATAGCCGGGAAGTTGGGCAAATAAATTCAAGTTTTGTAGCTGCAAGCGATATTTTTATGGCGAAAGTTGTTGAAGCTCGCCTAATATTCGGAGAAAAAAATTAAGCAATAGCGGTAGTATTACAACTAATAAAATAAATAAAATTTAATGGCGGTCGCTTCCAATAATTTTCCGAACGATAATGAGCCAAACAATTTATTTGTATTGTTAGAATTCATACAGAGAGGCTGAGAGCGGAAGAAATGTGTCAGAAAATGCCAATAAAGTGAGCTCTTGAACCCTTAGCAAGCTTAGATTAAAGAGCTTGAAACTAGTTGGTCCTCTTATGGGACCGCTGAATGATTAAACATATTTCAACAATAGATTTTGCACTACAGAACCATTGGAGAAACGCGAGAATGACGTGACTTAGTAAAGAAATGCTAAGAAAAGAACTTTGTAGAACTCTAAAAAGCATAGTTTTAGGAGTATTACATTAACTGTTCTCAGAGAGAGAAAGAACGGATTACTAAATATATCTTTAGTTTTGCTACAATTAGTTGAGAAAGCCTGAGAATGACATCGTTTATCAAGAACTACATAATACTTTAAGTTAACTCTGAGGGAGCATACTTTCAGGACCCTTATAATGTCTGAACATCGCAGGAAATACTGATGCATTTAAAAAATATTTTTAACACGCTATAATTGGGAAAGAAGATGAAGAACACCAGAAATGAGTTAAAACTAGCTTAGAAATACTACTTAAGTGATGTCAGTGAGCACACTTTTAGGAGCCACAATCACTATCTGATCTTCTGAGGAAAACTGTGTCTATCTAAATATATTTTCGTTACTCCAGTATTAATATAGATAGCATATGAGACCCATAAAAGGACCAAATATATTGGAATAATTAAATAAACTTCTAGATAAGCATCCTTTTAGCTGCTCAGCGGGAAATTTGGACTCCCATTTGGAAAATCTTGTGACCATCATTGGTATGAAGACGAAAGTTTCAGTAAAATTATCAGAATTAAACTGAAAACTAATTTAGAAATAGGGCAAGCATACATTTAGGAGTCTGAACATTATAGGGCTATAAATTCTTATTTTGAGCTTGCTAAGCTCTGAAATAAATGCTGGAAAATTCTGTATACAAATAAGCTAAATTTTTTATATATTTTTTTAAGGTTTTCCTACTTTTATCATGCATTTGTACAAGTTTTCTCAGTACCTCTTTATCTCTTTCCTCCATTTGTTCTTCGGAAATTTATTGCACATTCACGAAACTCAATCACATAAAGCGCACACTACCGAGGTTCAGTATTAAAAAATTTCCATACTATTTACAAATTTACTAACTAATCTACCACAGGGATCAAGTCAAAGCAGTTGATACACAGAGCAAAGGTTATAGGTCAATGCGGGTCTAAAACAAATTATTGGTTTAATGGAAAAAAAAAAGAAATGAAAAAAGAATGAGAGGAAAATAATGAAGCAGAAATAAAATAAAGCTTTTGCAATATTTCGTTTAAGGAGAAAGGAGGCGCAGAGGGGCGCTGAATCTCGGGAATAATATAAATTACAACGTAAATCTTTGATAATGCAAGCAACAACAACAAGTGCAATATTAAACATATTGCCTATAAGCACTAGAAACATCAATGAGCTGAAAAGTAGCAACAAAAATGCTAAAAACACTAACAACAACAATAGCGCTAGTGATTTCAGGAGTCAATAGCTTTTCTTGTGACCAACGCAAGCTCACTACCACCACTATACTTGTTGCAATATAGTAATTTTTATTGCTATTTCGTATATTGTTTTTATTTTCCGCCCGCTCACCACTACATTTGCGTTAGTTAAACGTTATGCATGTAACGGTTTTGTCTGCAATGCCCATGTGTCTGACACACACACATATATATATATATATATGAGCGAATATCCACAAGCGCGACAGACACAGCGGGCAAAAAGGGCTCAATTGAGCATACACATACGAAAAAACACAAACACACACACATACACATACGCGCGCCCACTCACACCACCACATGGTAATAAAGGAGAACTGTAAAGCATTTATACTAAATGGAAATCGTTGTGTTAAGTGAAAATGAAATAACAAAGCAACTTAAGCAGCCAACAAGGATACTTGATGCTGTGGCATGACCCAATACCCACCTAAGGGCAGCTGTATAAATATCCCAGTGACCCTGAGTGTCGTTTGGGTTGACTTGCAATCTATTTGAGGGCAACAGAAAGATAACAAATGAACACATATACATATGTAGGTATGTATGCAGGTGTGTAAGTGTGTGTGAGTGGCGGCAAGCATGTGTGTGTGTGTGATTTTACATTTCGCTAGAGAATTATTGAAAATGCACATAAATGAAAAACTGTGGACCCTCGACCCAAAGCATAGCACACACATACACACACACATTTATATATAGCGAAATTGGGCGAAAAGGGACTAGAAAAGTATGCCGTAGGAAAATTGTGTGTTTACAAATGAGCAAGCAACATACAAGCTAGCAATGTGGCCGCATTGCTGGCATGTAGCATACTGTGAGGCGCGCATGCAAGCAAATCGTTCTCAATATTTAAATACAATAAATAAATGTTTTCTTTTTGGCGAACCTATATGCAAATGTTTTGATTCCTTTTTATACTAATAGAACAAAAAATATGCGTGGTTGGACTATATATATGTATATAAAGATGTTTATAAACATTCTCTTATGAGCGCGCCGGACCTTTCGAGTACAAATAGCTGCCCACATACGCAAGTAAGTCGATTTTAGAAAGTCAAAATTTGCTTTTTATTATCAAAATGAAATATTTATTTATTGCAAAAGGGATAACTCACAGTGAATGGACACATTTTGTTAGCTTGTTTGCCATTGTATAGGTGCCTCGATGTATGTCGTGCTTTTTACAGAGTGTTTATGTACATATTTATATGCTGCGGCCTACAGAAGTACTGTAAATGAGTTTGATTGTAATATTTATGGTACTTTAAACCGATTGCCAGTAGATATTATTTATTGAAAAGAGAAATTTTGATGCGCATCTTGACTTAATGGAAAATTATTATGATTGTTATCACAACAAAATTCTGAAATTCATAAATCATTGCTGAAATTCGTATGCAGACTAAATCGGAGCGCTTCATTAAATCTGCAAGCAGAATAAGGTAAGTAAAGGGTAAGCTACCAATGCTCTTGAGAGCCTTAAATTAAGCAGTTCTATGGCATAAAATCTCTCTACTGCAGATGATAGAACGCCGAAACAGTTGCTAAGGCTAGGTGACTAGTTAAAGCTAGTCATGTAGTTGGAGCTTGAATCTACAGGAGAATAAAATATCAAAAAAAAAAAACAACAACAAAAAATATCAGAGAATCTGAGCTCGAATTTATGCTACGGCCTCAACTTGGTTGTGAAAAGAATTTGGAGCTATGCCCAACAGGGCAGAATAAAATAAAATTGCTTAGAAACGTAATAAAGATTAAATGTATTAAGAAAACACATTGTGAACAAAATTCTGAATTTAAAAACTTTCACAAATGAAAAAATCGTTTTATTCCAAAGATATAAAATATATGCTTATTCAACAAAAACCTAAAAAAAAAACAGAGAAAAAATTTAAAAATTTAAAAATAAAAAAAAGTATATAAATTAAAAGCGAATAATTATAATGATTAAAAAACTTTAATCCAAAAAATGGATATTTAATAAAAAACTAAAAAAAATTTTATAAAGTCAGAAAGAGTAAATAAATTAAAAAAATTTAAAATAATGTTAAAAAATTATAATAAACAAAAAAAAATTTTTAATTATCCACGGCATTTTTTACTTTCTCTCACAAGTGGAAATTAACTGCTTATACTTAACTTACTCTACATAAACATCATCCCCTTACCCTTGCCTCACTTTTCATTTTCAATTCTTGTCACCACTTGCATTTTTACTATAATTGCTTTCGTTTTTTTCGCCACCACTGTGCGCTGACCCAAATTCCAACAGCGACTCAAACTCATTCTCACATTCACTCACTTCAAAAGCAGACAAATAACTGTGTGAATGCACATAAGCGAACGTGGCAAGCAGTGCACACCCCACTACCGCTCTTCCTGCCGTGCGCAGCATGCATAGAGCTGGAAATTCCTTGCTGCCCTGCCAGCCAGCAAACAAAAAGACAAACAGGCGCGCAGCAAGCGAATGAGCTAACAAACAAATAGTGAACTGAATGAAATGTAGTCAAAATGTTATGCAAATGTGCAACAAAAGCACTGTAAAGAAAATATTCAAATAATTGCTCGTGTGTGTGTTTTTGTGTGTTTGTGTGTGTGAGTTGTGCAAAATAGTTTCGACTGCATTTGAGTTAGGGTTCTTCTGCTATTTGACTACAAACATAAATGTGAAAATATAAATTGAAATTAAATTAGAAATGGCATAGTTGGCTGGAATCCTGAGCTGGCAAACAAAGAGGAGAAAGGAAGCAAATGCTGTGTGAGACAGCTGCGCAAGCGTGCAGATTTTGGTGGGAACAAAAGTTGCAAAGCGAAATATAGTATGCATTCATCGCATTATGTCACTAATTTAACTCATAAATATTGAAAATTAGCTGAGTTCTGGGTGTGAGTACATTTATGACGCCTGCGGATATGCTACGTATTTTGAAATGCTTTGCAATATTCAATATTTTTGGAAATAACTAAATAATAAGTGCAAACATTAGCTAATTTGTAGTGAAGCATTTCATACAGATATAGTTTTTTGAAAAACATTGACAAAGAGGCTTTTCTGACGCCTGGTAGTAGGCAATGACTTTCGAATTTATGAGCATAGTCATGCACAAAAATTCTGTTATCAGAAGTATATTGAGATTTGTAAATTGCTTTACAATTGAAAAAATTTTTTTAATTTTGAAAATTTTTGAAAAATTATGTAAATATGTGATCCTTACAACATTTTGTACATCATATTCACACATAACACATATTAAGCTATAGCAACAGCTCTGGCGCCGCAAGGTATGCTACTGTTTATAAAAATTATGATTTATTTCAAGCTCCAATGATGCATGATTGAATACGTTTTATGAAATTATATAAACAAACCTTCCTTACTTCCATTTTTTCTTCTTTTCTTCTAACTCTCAAAAAATTTCAACTAATTTTTCCATGCCACGCATCCAACACATCGTCCACTCCATTGAACTCGCACACTTTTGCTGCCAACGACACGCTTCTCATACACTTGTTGTGCAGCTTTTCAAGCAATATGAGTGCTTCAAATCTATTTTCATTCCACTTGAATGTTGTGCAGTCTACGCTTCACTTAACTCTATACACTTTTCATTATGCTGTTTCTTGAATTTGAGTATGCATTTGTGCATGTGTGTGTGCGCGCGCGCTTCAGATCGACAAACAATAAATACATTTTCCTCAAACACTTGAGACACTTTACTCCTTCTCGAGCACTGCGACGCTTCATCGCCCTTCTCCGCTTCCTCTTCGCCGGCGCAAACGTTTCATTATGTTACAATGTTCAATTGTTCGCCGGATTATTGCTTGTAGGCGTGCGTGTGTGTGTGTGTGTATTCTTCTACAACTTCTTCTTCTTCTTCGCTTTTATTTGTTTGCTTGCCGCTGCATGACCCAGAAATCAAACTTGATCGACTTTTTTTTGTTGCAAGGCGTTCATTCACATGCCGAGCGCCGGCTTGTGTGTGTGTGTATTTGTGTGTGTGTTGCTAGGCAGTTATCTACGTCTTCCCAGCGCTCGCAATTGAGTTGAAATTTCTTATTATTCCTAAATTTCGGTAGGTTTAACAGCCTCTACTCCCCTTCCACCCTTCACCATCACCAAAGTTTTCGCTTGGCTTTTGACGCTGTTTGATCTTTTCACATTTTTGCCTTGATTCTTCTTGTATAAATTTGTCTATTTGTTCTGTTTGGAAATGTTGTGCGATCTTTAAAAGCGCGTTCTTTTCATCTAGCGTAAATTGCTTGCGCGCGTCAAGCTGACTAGCCGGAGCTTCGCTTTCAGATTTGCTGCCGCATTCACACGCTTTTTGTGGCGGCGCTTTTGTTGTCCACCTCTTGTTGTTGTCTGCCTTAAATGTCAATTACAGCGCGTTCACGCTTTGCCTTTGTCACGTGATTCGCCGCTAAATATTGTAGAGACCTATTCAACTTAAATATTCCGATTTTTTGTTTGGAAAATGAAGGTGAGTGGAAATTTTGAAAGTTTGAAAGTTACAGTTAAGCAGTTTTTGAATACTGAATAATTTTTTCTTCAAAGAACACCTGAATAAATATTACAATAAATAATATAAATAAAAAATTTTATTTTAATATATAAAATTATTTAAGAAAGGAAAAAAAAAATTAAGAAAAACCTTTTAGAAAAAATTAGAAAAAATTCAAATTATTTAAAGTTTTCAGCAAACAATTCTGTGCAGAAAATGTTAAACATCAGAATTTTTTGCTGTATATTCTTCAAATTTATTAAAAACATAAATTTTAAAAAATTTCAGTTCTAATTTTTGATATATTTCTATGGCAAATTTTTGATGTGTGTGGATAGTTAATATTTTAAGAAAAGCAGACATATTTTAATAAAAAATACAAATAAAATTAAATAAAAATATAGAAAAAATAAATTTCAAAGCTTGTTGAAAACTTCACATTCAACATTTTCTTAAAAACTTTTGAGTTTTTTCAAAAATAATTAATAAAATTTTCTTTATTATTAGATTAGAACTAACACTTTGTGTTTTTTTACTAGCGGATAATAAAAAAAAATTTTTTTTTCTTTCATAAATCGGAAAATTTTTTTTAATTCAAATTTATTTTACAATGAAATCCATACCATTTTTTCAATTATTTATATCTAATTAATTTAAATTATTATATTTTAAATTTTCTTATCTTGAAAATGAAATTTGAAAATTTTTTAAAAAATTTCAATGAAGAGAATATTTTGTAATGCATTTGCAATATAAAATGTTCTGGTTTAATTTTAACAAAAATTTTCTGAATAATTTTAATATTCTAATATTTAATATATTAACAAAATTTTAAATTATCGCATTTTTCAATTTCTGTAATTCTTTATGCTCTTTAAAAATGTAATTTTTTTGATATCAATTTTTAGATATCAAAGCATTGTTTTTCTTTTGTAATTCAGTTGTTAAGTTCAATAAATCCATGTGATTTTGATTATTGTTTTTCTACCAAAATTATGAAATTTCTGAGTATATTTCTATTAGCCCCTTCGGCCGGCTCAACCTGAATGGTACTAGAGCTTATTAAAATTAAAAAATTGTAACTGTCAAGCGCTGACACTTTCCATTTGCTACCTGTCAACGCAATATTGAACCATTTCATATAATTTTTAACGATTCCGACGCAAATTGCAAATATTTTCCTACAAAATTCTTTTTTGTTTAGCAGCAAATGGACGAAATGATAAATGAGCACACTCAGCTGGCCATAGATTATGCAAAGGGGGAAAAACAAACCATCCAAATGAGAGAGATGAAAAATTTCGTATAAAAAGGCAAACAAGAATTTAGGGTATGTCAACTTTAGGAGCGCGGGCAGGGGCAGTTGGCAGTGTGACAACAGAAGATTGTCGCCTTATTGAATATTTTTTGACATAGCTGCTAATAAAGCTGTCAGTTTTTGCCATTTTCGTAGGAAGAGTGCAAGAAAAATCGTTGGTACGCTATTTGTGCGTTCGCCGAGCGGTCAGCGCATGAATTTTTTTTTTTGAATTTTCCCTTGCCTCGCTTGAGGGGTGGCTGCCGCGCGTAGATAATCGATTACGGTCATTACTCATGGAGCGAAAAATATGTTTTCCAAAGCAGTTTTATGGATTATCTTGCTACTTTTTTCATGTCTTCCGTTTGCTTACTTTTATACATACTTACTCACATTTTTGTTTTTTATTGCTTTCTGTGACACTCATTTTGACAACTTACTTCTACTTGACACTGGTACATGCGCATTTAACCGTTTTATGCGCGCTAGACATGCCAATTGGCAATTTGCATAATCAAAATCATCATAAAACTCAAATTACCGAAATTTTGCCGGTGCTTACAGCAACAACAACAAAGTCTGCCGTAAGTAGCGTCTCCAAGTGTCCGCTCTTTGTGCGGCGCGTGTAATTTTTGCGGCAATTTATTTACATTTTATTTTATTTTTCTGTTGTAGTTTAGTGCTCCTTTGTGTAAATTGTTGTGTTATTTTGCTTTCGTGCTCAACAGTTCAATTACTTTACATTAATAATTATATATTCAGGCATGTTGCATGTCCCACTCGCATTTGGCACAGATTTATGTCGCAATTTTGTGTAATTAAATGCGAATTAGAAGCGAAAGTAACAACAATGGGCATAAAAACAGCCAACAGGCACGAGCGATGTAATAATAATGCGGCAACACTGGTTGGATGCTTGGTTAAAAGAAATCATTTAACATTTTCAATGACAATTTCTCAAATTAAAATAATTTTTGAAAAAATTACAATTTTGTGGAAAATTTTTTTTTTTTTGTTATTTCGACAAAATATAGCAAATTTTGTAAATATGGCATTCCTGTTTATTTAAAATTACATATACACATATGATAAAATACTTACATATTGTAATGTGTTTGTAATAGTGTAACTGTAAAAGAGAAGAATTAGTTAAAATTACTCTCCAAATAGCTTTACGAACTAGATTAATAATAATTTTTTTTTTAATTTTAAAAAAGTTCTTCAAGAATGTTTTCCTTTCTAAATTCTTTCTTTTCTTTTCTTTTTTCTAAAATTTTTTTAAGAAATTTTTTCTAAATTTTATTTACATTACACAAAAATTTTTTTGTTTACAAATTTTAAAAATTTTTTGTAAATTTTTTTTAAATGTCTTATTTTTAAAAGTCTCAGCTTTAACAGACAAATATAACTTTAGCACAAAAGCTTTTATTACATTGATTTGGCAAAACCATTCAATAACGAAAGCAACACCAACATCAATACTGACCTTGAAGGTGCACTTGCTTCTCCAATAACCTTAAATAAAAATAGGAAACGCAAACAGACAACGAAATTAATTCTTGCTGCTAAAATTAGCATTACTTGAATTTTTCATCGCAGATTTCGCTTTTATTTACCTTCGTTTTGTCCATTTTTGCGATGGTGTCGTAAATGGGAGCAATTTTATTTGCTTTTTCTATCAGTCAAAAGTCTATGGAACGCCCTCAACAACCGTCAATAGTAACTGGTGACTTTCAAGGTCAGCGTACTTGAAGTAAGAACTAATGCCAAAAGCAAAAGCTAACAAAAATCAAAAATGCAAAACAAATAATATTATGCAGCACTCGAAATGTTTGTCCACCATTTAAAGATAAACAAAAACTTGTGTAGCCAAAAATAGCAGCACGAGCCGAAGTTGGAGAGGCAAAAAATTTATAGAAATCAGACTGTTTAGCAAAAATTAAAAAGAAATAAAAAAAAATTACCAAAATAAAAATAAATTTTAAAAAAGTTTAAGAAAATTTTGAAAAATTTAGTAAATAGGAATTAAGAGTCTAAATGAAAGCTAAATTTTTTTATAAAATTAAACGAAAAATTATGAAAATTAATATTCAATATCATTTAATTAAATGTTAAAAAACTTTATTTAAATAAATGACCTTCCGAAAAATTTTTACAAAAAATTAAATGAACAATCGATACACAATTTAAATCAATTTTCCACCAGAAGCAATCAGCAGTGTACTCTTTAATTTGTTTTGCGCATTTTTTATGCTCAAGCACCTGTCGGAACCCAATCGCATACACGCACACACACACACACACATCTGTAGCGAACAAGCAAACACCTTGACTGTGGCACGCTGCGTTAGGCGGAGCGGCTATTAAACGAATCCGTAAAAGGCTTGAAAATTCAGCTACTTTTTGTTGCTTTGTTTTACTTTGTTCACTGCTGGGGTGTTTTGTATGCATAAATGAACATTCAATGCTGACCATTGGCAAAATGTAGCAGGTAAATGAGTCTCCAAATTGAGTCTCCATTGAATTACATTCCAAAGTATTGACGCGCTACTCAAAAGCGTGCTAGTTGTAAGCGTTTGGTGCGACGTATGAGTCAACAATTTACGTAGCAGAAATAAATGGTTTGTGAATAGAGGGAATAAATGGAACCGAATTTTGGAAATTAAAG
The DNA here is from genome assembly GCA_021498325.1 of Bactrocera minax. Lineage (NCBI taxonomy): Eukaryota > Metazoa > Arthropoda > Insecta > Diptera > Tephritidae > Bactrocera > Bactrocera minax. The sequence continues at coordinate 2,085,874 of JAKEEE010000032.1, forward strand.
TTGAAAAAAAAATATAAAAATTAAAAAAATTTTCGAAAACAACATTTGATTGAAAACTTTGATACATAAAAATATTGAAAAATTCTAAACTCATTAAGTTGAGGTCGCGAATCAATAATAATAAATTCTAAAAAAAAAAATTTTTTTAAATAAAAAAAAAATTAAATTCCAAGATTTTTAAAACATCTATTTCGAAAATACTCATAACTAATTAAATCAGCTAAATTAAATTACTTCCAAAAATATCAAACATTTTCAAAAAAACTTTTCAGTAAAAGTTAAAAAGAATTTAAACATAGAAAATTCAAACGCAACAGTATCGAAAATATTTCGATACTCAAAACATATTAAATTTAATGATACAAATTGTGATAAAAGTTTCTCAAATTTTTTTAAAATAATTTCATTCAATTTCTAAAATTAAAAATTAAAAAAATTTTTCGAAAAAAAAATGCTTCAAAAAGTAATCGGGTGTTTTGACACTCCCCTTGAATGTCGACAGACATCTATAACTTCCATGCAATATTAATTTGTCATTTAACAGCTTGTTTTTTTCCCTTCCCCTGTTCATTTTCTAAATTGCATATTTCAAAGTAAATTTTGACATTTCAATTTAGTTGCACATTGCAGCAAAAGCCGTCAGCGCGCTGTTTAACGAAGTCGTAAGAATTTCCCAGCGCACACCGCTTACTTACATGCCTGTTAAATGACTCAATTACGCTCGCGTGCGCTCTTCGGTGTTTTGAACATTTCCATTTGCTTTGATTGATGTGACAGTTTGTAGTGTGATTTTGGTGTGGTTTTAATTAAATTTAATTACAAAATCCACTATTTGTCACTCAGCAGCAGTTGAAAGTGCTGGAAATGTAATGCTTGAATTTCTTGTAAATATCGAAATGAGTTGTGATTTTTTCAAGTTGTTGCAGCAACAAGTGAGTAGATAATGACAGCATTTTGACAGGAAAATAATTTATTTATATGTTGATTTATTTATATGTTGTTCGCTTTGATTTTTATAAATTTTTCTTAAGGCTTGCACACGCAACATTTTGTGTATACATATTTGAATTTAAAAACGAAATTCAAATTGAAAAGTATTACTGTGCCAAATTTCGATCTTTAAAAGAGTTTTATATAAAAATAACTATTTTCTAATTTAATTTAATGTTTTGGTACAGTAAAAAAATGAATTATTCCTGTTGTTTCCAAAAATTTAACGGAAAAGAAATTTAGGTATTTCAATTAATTTAAAATTTAAGCATAAAAAATTTATATTTAGATAAATATTTTTTTAGCAATTTTTTTGACTACGTTTTGCAAAACAACTAATTTTGAAAAAATTAATATTCCTACTTTAAATTTATTTACTTTTTTTTATGTGTAAATCGTCTAACAAGAAATTAAAAAAAAAAAAAATATTGAAAAATATTAAAAAAAAAATTAAAACAAAATTTTTAAGAAAAATATGTAATTTAAATTTTTATTTATTTGTATATTTTTCTAAATATGTGAAATGGAAATTTATTGAAAAATATAAAGCACACTCACCCAAAATTTTATTTGCAAAAATATTTTAGAAAAAATTAAAATATTTTATTGGGTTGTTCGGAAAGTCATTTCGTTTCTTCCCGCCAGAGGACTTAATTACGTTTTTTCGAAACTAACTTCACACTTAAGCCCCATAACCATTATATGTCATGAGAGCTGATATTGCAAGGCTTGTGTGTGAAAAAGTTCTATTAATTCTACCCAGTAGTTTTTGGTTGGTGCCTTTTTAAATATGGAGAGCAATAAGCAGCATTTTCGTCATATTTTACTTTTTAACTTCAGAAAAGGTAAAAATGCTGTCCAAGCGAGAAAAAAATTGACGGATGTGTATGGAGAAGGCGTGTTAACAGTACGCCAGTGCCAGAACTGGTTTGCAAAATTTCGATCCGGCAATTTTGATGTCGAAGATGCACCACGGTCTGGAAGGCCGGTCGAAGCTGACAAAGATGCGATAAAGGCATTAGTTGATGCAAATCGGCGAATCACCACACGAGAGATCGGTGAGAGGTTAAATTTGTCGAATTCAACTGTTTATGGCCATTTGAAAGGCATGGACTTAACCTCGAAGCTCGATGTGTGGGTGCCCCATGTCCTTACCGAGCGAAATTTGTGTCGTCGTGTTGACGCGTGTGATTCGCTCCTCAAACGTCTAGAAAATGATCCATTTTTGAAGCGGATTATTACTGGGGACGAAAAATGGGTTGTATACAACAATGTTAAACGCAAGAGGTCATGGAGCAGAAAAGATGAACCGGCTCAAAGCGTGTCAAAAGCCAACATTCACCAAAAAAAGGTGATGCTCTCCGTTTGGTGGGATGTCAAAGGAATCGTTTTTTTTGAGCTTTTGCCGGACAATACAACGATTAATTCAGAAGTCTATTGTCATCAGCTGGACAAATTGAATGATTCACTTAAAGAGAAGAGGCCCGAATTAATCAACAGGAAGGGTGTAGTGTTCCACCAGGATAATGCGAGACCTCACACAAGTTTGGTCACTCGCCAAAAACTTTTACAGCTTGAATGGGACGTACTGCAACATCCACCATATTCTCCAGATCTGGCGCCTTCCGACTACTATTTGTTCCGGTCCCTGCAAAATTTTTTGGATGGCAAAACCTTTACCTCAAATGAAGATGTCAAAAACCACCTGGACGAGTTTTTTGCCAGCAAGGACCAAAACTTTTATGAGAGGGGAATTATGTTACTGCCAGAAAGATGGCAAAAGGTGTTGGACCAGAATGGCCAATATATAATTTAATAAAATATTTATTCATTATACGAAAACTGTCTTTCATGTTCCCCAAAAAAAACGAAATGACTTTCCGAACAACCCAATAAATTATCAGCTGAGAAAATACATATCGAAAAATTAAAAAGTTATAAACGATTTGGAAATATGGAAAAGACTTTTTTATAATCATTTATTTATTTTTATAAGAGATAAGAGATAAGAGACTTTCTTCCACTCAAACAAACATAAACTTGTATCTCGATACTCATGCTGCTCAGACCGGAAACTAAATCAACTCGCCATATAGGCAAGATCATCGGGGTTGTATCTAGTGAATCCCTGGTCCCTGGTCCCTGGTCACTGGTTTCCGAAGCCGAAAAGTCGCCGCAGAGTAGCTTTAAGCACCAAGTGATGCCGTGGTGACTGAGGGCGGTGAGGTTATGTGTAGCTGGACTAGCCTCATTAAATTACCCTAGGAATCAGGTACCCATGTCTCGGCGTCAACCCTGCATTCGCTTAATATAATTATTTTCATGTTAAATGCCGTTACTTCTCTCAATTTAGTTAGCATTTAATGCTGCAATTTCCAGTACAGGCCATCTACCGTTATCTTTTCTCTCTTTCTCCACATTAATATCATTTTAAGTGATTCGATAAATGTTAAAGAGATCCGCATGCTCTTAAATTCGGTTTTAATTAAACAAAATGTTTTAGAAAATCAACAAATCGAATCTCTGTTTTGTGAACTAGCCAAGCGATCAGGCGTGTCACCGTGCGTATATATTTAATATTTAATGGTATTGCTTTTCATATGCTTCGGTGTGTGAATGTGTGTATGTGTGAATGAACTTAGTTTGAGCCCTTCAATGGCATCAATTAAAAATCAATCAATATGAAATGTAATCAACAGGAATTTTATTTCAAAACCGCTCTGCTATTTGCTTATCTTTAACTACTGCCAATCCTTCACTCACACAAACCCACAGACATATATAAGAATATTTTGAAGTTTACATGTTTATTTGATGTGTGTGCAACACAAACTGTAATGAATGCATTGAAGAAAGTAACGGTAAATCAAAGAAGAAATTTGACAATATTGACAGGAGCAGGAAGAGCGGGTGCAGAGGCAAAAATCAAAAGGACAAGCAAAGTGCAGTGTGCAAGACAGACATTTGCTCTATCACAAACACACACATACACACATACACACATACACACACACACACACACACATACACACACACAATTCGCACTCAAGCATGCCATTTGCGTAGCTGAAAAGCATATAACTCGAGCAAAATGCTTTAAAGCGCTCAGCTATTTATGGCTCCCTCCATTCGTAGTTTGTCGACGAAGCATCGGTTTTCGACCAAAATGTGCGAGTACTTTAATCAAGACTCACAGTTTACACATGTATGCGTGTTTGTGTGTATGTGTGTATGCGTGTGGCACGTTGCATGAGCCACACTCTCTACGCACATCACTTTCTTTCGCCTTTGCGAGTAAAATATAATATGTTTTCGTCCTCTTTCTCGTTGTTTATACTCCTTTCTTGGTCATAAACGACGTTAATAGGTTAAACGCATTAGGTCAAAGTGCATATACGCTCACTTTACTTACAGATATGGATGCATTTCCGTTTATGAGTATACATGTATGTCTACTTTTAAGGAGCAAATGTAGTTTTCAGTGCGGGAGAGCAAGCAAGCGCCAGGTTGTCTTTGTATGGGTTCAATGTCTATGTGTCCGTTTGAAAGGCTTGCAGCGGCAAGAGAAATGAAAATAGAGAGTTAATGGCTTGTGAAATCACATATTTATACTGTTGAGCGAATTTTATTTTCTTTAGCGTAAATGTTTTGCTCTAAAAGTGGAGTAGATGGAAGCGGCAAATAGTTTAGTTAACTTGAACTAAGCTTTAATAGGTGAGCAATGAAAGCTAAATGGAAGTACGCCTTAATACAATTCCATAAATCATTATGCTTTTGAGAAAGCTTTCTGTTTTCAAGCTCAAGTCACAGAGAGCGCTAAGCTGAGCTTCTTTTGTACATGTAGTTCTTAATTCAAAGGGAATTTGGGGAGATCTTTCGTTCAGGGGGTGATCGCTCAGAATTGGTAATTTCAAAAAGAGCTTTTTGGAACGAGATAACACGAAGTCGTGTAAGATTGCTGGACAAATACGGAGTAGCTTTAATGGAACCTCTTCCACTGCTTGGCATCTCAATGAGCTTTCACTAAAATAATGTTTGGAAGACTTTTAAAAACACCAGCTAAACTTTGGCGAAAAAAGCTCTCAAAAGCATTAAAAAGCTTTCAAGTTCCTGCAAATTTCGAAGTGATTTCTTAACGAAACTGACAGGTAAATTTCAATGGGTTCAATGAGAATTCAGAGATTTCTCACGAGCTTAATAACAAAACAGTGAACTTTGGCAATTTTTGGTTCGTTCTATTCTAAGCTTTTCTTCTAAAAGTTAAGGGTTGTCTGCAACGTCCGGATCTTAAAGGTTAAAACTACTGTAAAGGCCCTCGCACAAGCTCGATTTATGACACCGGTTAAACGACTAAGCGGGCACTTAATACCTTCAGCGCCTGATAAATGTATACCCGTTAGAGCTTTTCCACCTGAACAGCGGCCTGCTGAGTTCTTCCACTTCCACTTATATTCATTTCAAGCTCTTCTCTCTGGCGGATGCATTTCATTCACTCTCTCCATATCCTTTACATCGATTCGCCATTAGGGTAAGTGAATTTTAATTTGGCCCAAATGCTAAGCAAACAAAAAGTGAACCGAAAAACTTTGGCAAAAGTAAATTTTTGAAAACCAGGTGCACTGTCTGCAGACAATGCGAATGTAGAAGGAATACAAGGCTGCAACATTCCTTTTGCACTCAGTAGGTTGGAAATGAAATTGGAAATTGACTAAGTGTGTGTGCGTGTGTGTGTGTATGTGTCTATGTGCAACTAAAACAGGATGTGCATGTCTGGCAGTTAAAAACAAAAGCAACTACAACAACAACTACAAATACAGCACTCAACCTACACTCTGGTATGCTTGTCACATATGCAAGTGTTTGTTGCTTTTGCTTTTTTCACTGTCAAACCCCGAAAAAAATCTAAAAATTTATGGCGCTGTCGCTGTTCGATTTTGCATGAATTATGGATTTGATATGATTTTTTGCGGTGGAAAATAGACGGTGGCCCCTACACACACACACGCACACGAGCACATATAAAAGCGAAAAGGTGTGTAACAGTACAGGAAATGAAGAGCCGGGGAGGAGAGAATGAAGAGGAACACGATGTTTGGTGTAGAATTTTAATTGATTACACACGCGCACACATATCAGCACGCCTACTATGTAATACATACATACATATATGCTTACCTAGAGTACGTAGCCATTTGCCGCCTTTCTGGTAGAATCTCCAGCTGCAGAGCGCTTTGAATAGTTAAATTTTTGATGGCCAAAAACATGTTCGGTTTGAGCCAAACTCTTGTTAATTTTACGAGTTATGAAGAGTAAATGATTTGAATTAATTGTGATTTAATAGTTATGAATAAATTGTGATGGAAATCAGGCTGTATAGTGAAGTGTTGATTCGCATAAATTTTGTTATTGGAAAAAAACCGACGTTGAATGCATTTATGCGTTGAATTTGAATTATGACAGCTAGAAAATCGATAGAAGCTACTGGAATTCTAGAAAAAAGATTAGTGTAAATAGAAGAATATGAAAAGAAGGTTCAATAGAAAATTTCGGTCGAGCCAAGAAAAGCAAAATACTTCGATCAAGTAGACTCAGAAATTTCAAGTCTCAAGAAGTTCACAACCCTTACCAGTAGCGGAAGAAAACAGCCAGTGAGTTAAGTACCACAATATGAACAATATTTTTGAGTATAGACAAGTTAGAGCGCGGAATTTCGAACTTAGCGAACCCAGACTACCTTGAAGGGTTAAAAACGGAGTAGAACCAATCATCGGATTGGAGGTTTACACGGAAAACTTATTGAGCCAACTCAACTTTGATACAGTTTACATCGAAAATTTAACAAGCGTGTCCTCCCTGAAAGAAATTGGAAGCATCGCGCTGATATTTAGTTTTCAATCAGTGTTCGCTGGCTGTATACCTGAATTAGACCTATAGATACCCATCTATTTCTGGCTTGAAGTCAATATATGCCGCAGGCCATAACCATCTCGCTTGCCTTGGCTTCAAGACCTGACAAATTTTAAGATCAGGCTAACTGACGGACAGGCCCTGGATTTGGAAGCATACGGAAATGAGATAGCTTCAGAGCAAGTATCTGCGACTAAATATAGAACGCTCAGATTGCTAGTAACGCACTAAAGCGTGAGATGCTTTGCGAGCTCTGCGCAGCGGCTTGCATGGAATTACTACAGCTGAGGCAGGTAAAGGTCTATTAATGAAGTGAGAGTGAAGTGTCTATCACTTCAAAGAAGCGACCAGACCTCAGCTCGCAAAAATTGCAGGTCTTCAGTAAACAAAGTTTCTTACTTAAGAAATCTCTACCAAAAAAACTGAGAATTTATATAAACGCGCTACATCAGACAGATATTAAAAAGTCATCATTACCAACTTAGCAGAAATTCGCCAAAATCACAAATAGCTAGTTAGTATTTCCACAGAACCACTGCAGTTATATCTGCGAATCAGCAAACTGCAGAAAACTTTAATAATTTTCACGGAAACACCTACTCAGTTGCCATTGCTACGATTGCTAAACTTCTGCCGCGACCAACAACTGAAAGCTTACGGAAAAACTTTCTCTGCTCAACTCAGCCGCTCTACTCTGCCACATATTTGGCGTGGATCCTTTTCCAACACTCATTACCAACCACAGTTGAAGAAAAGTAAAATCAGAAATAAATGTAAACAGACAAGAATATTCAATGTCATCAACTCAACAACTTAATTACCCAGCACTTAAGAGAGTCGGGCGCGCGTAGCATAACCTTCATTGTGGGTGTTTCAATTTCGTTTTGCTTTTGTTTTTGTTTGAGCGAAGTTACAATCGACATTTTCCTGCAAACAACAACGAAGAGGGAGGCAACTTTAATGAGCGAAATGACAATGACGAAGCGATGGTGATGAGAGATGGTGACGCAGTTGATGGTAACTCGGCAGGTTTTTTACACACAAGTTTTCAGTTTTGTACGCCGAAAGGCGCTTACAAAAACCACCTAATTACAACGCTGCCTGTGGATGCTTAGAAGGTTTGTCGGGCTGGTGGTGGCCAGCACGTGTTTTGTTTGTGTCTCAGAGTCTTCACCTAATGACCTAAAACTCAAAGTCTCATTCGCATATCTTTTTTTAAACACTTTCTTTGCATAATTATTAATATTTGCTATGTACGAAACATGCAGCCCTACTCGGCTCGGTCCGTTTTTACCTCGCTCAGCACAAAGCAAGACAAAACAATACCAAGATATCGTTGTACGTAGATGATAAAAAAAACTCCCCGAACAAATGGGAAAGTAGCATCAGCTATGGGGAAGGGAAAAAACTGCAAAGCACTTTCCATTCGCCCGAACCACACCTTCTAACTGCACAGCACCCTGGTCTACTGGCTCTTTGCAAGACCAAATTCATGCGGACTGCCGCACGACATCGCACAAATAGCCTTCTCGGCAGCATCATCGTTCGCAGTCAGTCAGCTCGGGTGACTTGTGTGCCAAACGTCGGCAGATAGGCCGGCGGCTGTTGACGCTTGTACGCTTGAATGGGATCAGTGTTTCTGTTGCTTTTTCTACTATTGCCACTGCTGTCATTACGTAAGAGAAAAGCGCTGACAAAGCATATAAAGCTGACCTGCTAGCCAAAAAGCAAAACCAGCGCAAGAGTAACCGAGCCTCATCTGCTTGGCCATGCCGACGACTGTCGGTCCGACTGGGCAGACAGTTGGTTTGCGCCTTTGGCGTTCGACCTGCTCTATATATATCACATAATACCGCGTACCTATGCTAATGTGTACATGTCGTGCAGTCACGGCGAGCGTTGTGGGGCGCACAGTCGGCGCGTAGTCACTTTCTTTAGCCGCACTTGCTGTTAATGTGTTTTTCATTGCACTCGCGTGTATTGTTTGTTGTTTTTTAAACAACGTTCCACATTTTCATCATCTACGGCAAGGCGGTGCTTTCTTTGCACGCAGATGTCGGTTATGTTTTTGGGCTTGCTGTGTATTGGGACAGTGTCCGCTGTATAGTATAGCCCATTCATCTCGCCAATCTAAGCGTCATTTGCTTGCCGTCCATCATCTGACGATCAGTGTGGGTTGAGAGCTCGTCACATTTGTGTTGCTGAAATGAGCTTGACATGACGACTTGACTGTCCGCTATTGCGGCACATAAATGTCGCGCGCCTTACAAGTCGCACAAGCCGTACACGCCGCGCTTCGCCAGCATCTCTCTCCTCTGGTATTTTCAAGCGACGCTTTGTGCTTTCGGCATCTCTCACTCCGCTGTGTTAGTCCACTGTCAGCCATTACCATTTTGAGCATGTCAGCGTGCATTGACAGCGTCTCAGTTGTCCCTTGCCTCGTGGCTTCAATGCTTTTCAGTGCCTTTTTTGGCTGTTTGCTGGCTACTCGTTCTTTCCTTCTTTCTACAGCTTTGCCGTTGACTATGGGTAGGCCTATCGGCGCTTTGGCTTTCTGCGCGCCGACCTCCGTTTTATGTTGGACGCGTTTTGCTGCAATGTTCCACTTGGTATGAGTGCTGACAAGTCTCTGTCTCCGCGTCGACTGTTTTTACATGTCGCTCTTGTTTGCTTTCAACTTTTGTTATTGTTTTTGCCTTTTATGTCAAGCTGTGACTATTTGTTTTGGTCGCCAGTGCGTCTTGCTTATTTGTTTGTTTGCACACTTGTTCGGCCACAACGAGTGTGGACGTAATTTTTTATCAGCCTTAGTGCTTTCTTCCTGCCGCCCACTTCGATAGGCTCGTTTTTATGGTTGCATTTCAGTGTGCTTCTTCTGCTGTGTTGTTGTTATTATTTATGTTGATTTGTTTGTTAGCTGTCAAACTGCAACAATATGACAGCTGACAGTGCTATTCTCAGAAACACATTACTGTCCGCACTTGGACGTACAATGGCGATCAACTAAACGGTGTTGTGGGTGTGTGCATGTACGAAAGGGGGAACTTTATTATAACATTGGTATCGTCTGGCAGAAGGTCGTTTCCTACGCTGAGTGACCGCTACATTGACCTTTTCGTAACTCATATGTGGAAGTATGAGCGTGTAGCGCTGATAAGAAATATACGATTACCTCGTTACTCGCTTGAATTGCGTAAATAAATTGCTGGTGATTTGTACAAATTGGCCTAAAATGTACGAAATTCTGTTCGGGGTTGCTCAAAAAGTGTATGTGTAGTCACAAAGTTGACCTTTTTTCGGAGTGTCTACAGTCTACAAGATAAATTGTCACACGTTACCGCATATCTGTCATGTGGCGGCAAAATTTCAGTATCCATGTGAGACTACTAAGGCTGGGAACATAGCGGCACCTATAGTAAGCTGATAAAAGAGCCAGAATAGCAGAGAAAAGATATTAGTGTATGCAAGATGGAAGAAGCTTATACTTGAATGCAAAAAATAACAAAGCTGAGTCTTTCAAAAAACTGTATTTCCTTCAACACTAGGTTTATCAGCGTACCCATGACGAGTTTTTCAGAAAACGGCTTAACTTTAAACAGTTTCTAAACTCGTGAGAAGAGTAGTAAATGCACTTGGTATCCCAAAATATCTAACCCTGGTTTCAAAATAGGTTTCTACCTTAGAGACACTTACAGCAGCAGTCAATTTCGTTCGTCCTTGGTTTAAGCAACAACAGTTTGTGAAGAAATAAATAATTCTAAATGGCGACACCTTTGAGGCAGAAACTTGTCAGCACTATTTTAATTTAAAGATCTTCCGCGTTCACGGTAGACCCATGGAGAAAACAAATCCAGTTCATGGGTTGAAATAGTTAATGGAGCCAGGAACTAGCAGAAATAGCAGAAGACTAGGGTGTGCGCTTCAATAAGGGTTCTGACGTGTTAAAAGACACTGTTGTCCAAACTTTGCCGCTATGATGAGCAGTATTTCATGTTCTAAAAGATTCTCTCTTGAGATTTCTCGCTTTATTGTACGCAGTACAGGCGGTGTGAAGTATTGTACCATGGCGGTCGAATTTAATTGTTTCGACAAAAAAATATAACAATTGAGAGGGACTCGCATTTACATACGCTCGAAAAATATGGCCTCAGCAGCATTCCATACAATTAATTGGAGAATGTTGCAATCCATTCTTTGAATCTTGGCAGTGGCAGATGAAAGCCTGTAAGTCACTTGGTCTACTTTGTTGCGCCCACTTAATTCTCGATAACGGTATTCCTCCACCTACAATGTAGCCTTTTTTACCGTGATTTTAATATTACGCCATAAATTTCGACACTTTAGTTGAACTCCGCTTATTTTCCGCTGTGTGCGTAACTTTTTCGTTTTAATTCCTTTATTCTTAAACAGTTTCCACTGCAATTTCGGCCGGGTTCGCAGGTATTGTCTGCTTGCTCGGATTTGTCACAAAGTTGCATTGCTTTCACCTTCACCGCTCGCACTCTCTGACTCTTACACATATAGCCTCTAGTTCTTGCTTCATATGTGAAGCTGACATTCCGTGCTTTCTTTATTCCATTCTTTCTTTTACTGAGGTTTTCATGCCAAAGTTATGCTTTATGCAAATTTATGACTTCCACGCACCGCAATGACACTGCACTGGCATTGGCTAAGGCAGCGATGGCGGCGGCGGTGTCGCCAGTAAAAGTTCCGTTTCACCATTTTTATGGGATTCTGTAAAACTTTCAACTGTTATTCAAACAAGCGGCGAAATAAAAATGTGAAATGTAAAATGCGCGTATAAAAAATGGAAATAAATGTGTTTGCAAGAAATTGCATTTACCATTTGTGTTGCTACAACGAAAGCGGGGCGTGAGTGTACTGTGTCAGCACAGCAGGAAGTCGAAATTCTGGATTTTTTCAGCTTTGACACTTTTCCCTTGTTGACTCTTCAACGCAACTGGCAATTTCCGACTTTTGAGCATTTCATTTTTTTATTTTTTAAGGTTTTTTCTTTCTTTTGGCTGAAGCGAGAGAGTACATAAATAACTCAAAGTTATCGTTTGTTGTCAGCGATTGAGGTTAATTCAAAAATCGAACTGTGCAAACCGAAATGTATTGCTTGCCAAGGCGCGAAAGCAAGTTGCACTGCGAATCCACACAAAACCGAGCGAGCTCTTGGAAATAAAAGCGCACAGCAATAAATATTTATAAATTGATTTCCGAACACTTTCACTACACTACTTCACTTCATGGTTGTGCAGCGCCGCAGACGCATTGCAATAGGTAACGGCAGTTATTCCGTGTTCTTTTCACACTGTAACTGTTGCTGACATGCCTGCTGTCATTTGTCAGCGCGCTGCACTACCCACGTCGTGCATTTCCTACAGCCCGCGCGCTCGTACTGATTCTTACAGTTGTGACTGCTACTATGTTGCCAATCGGCGTCGCAGAAAGGCACTGACAAACTGTCAGCGCGTAAGTGACGCAATGTATTTGCTGCGGAAGATGGACAACTCGCTTTGGCAGCACATATATGCAACCCTGCTTGCTGCCAACGACAAATATTCGCACATTACAAATGGAATGAAACCACAAAACCAAAAACAAACACATATACACACATGCACGGGCATTAAGTGCCGCAGCCCGCGCTGCCAGTCTCAGTTCGTCACTGGCCGGGCAGTTGTCGTGGAGTTTGCAGAGTCGCAGTGTAAAGTGCAAAGTGCTCGATTGCCACTGAATAGGCTCAAATGTTGCAGAACACGACGCGCAGCGTGGGATTGATGTTGGACGTGGTGGTGGGTGATAGGTGCAATTTGTTAATGAGCGGCAAGCGCACATTGCGGTAGGGTGGCTGCGGTGTTTTAGGAAGTAATTAAGTTCTGGTTTTTGTGGTGAAGCCGGCACTTGAAGCACGGTAGTGCTGCGCAAATTGCGGTGCATTGCGGAGTTCATGAATGCCGTGGATTGCTGGCAGACTAGGATTAGTGTGGAGATGCGGAAGCTGAGGCGAATCTATTTCGGGATATGTTAGGCTTAAATTGTCAGAGTTTACGTTGCTGAGCTTAAAACAAGCAGATAGTGGAATTCTGAAAACCGATATGCCAATTTGGCAATGAATAGAACAAAGCAAAGGGAAAAGTCGAAACTCTGTACTTCGAATAGCCTACACCTACCGAGTCCAAATTCTATAGGCTGGTCGTCAACCTAATGATTGAGGATTAGTTGATTAGCACTACAGAAGCTAAAACGTTAAGTTTGGGAAGTCTAAAGTCATCTAACAGAGGAGGTAGTTGTACCGTTCTTCCTGTCTCAGCAGCTTACAGTTGCTGCTGTTCGGGAAGCTTTCTCACAAGATTTGAAGGATATATCTGAGCTCCATGAACAACAAGATTTTATTGTGAAAACCTTTTTAAGCTCTTTCTTCTGCTCCGAACTATTTTTCTTTGGCACCTGAGTTAGTAGTATATAGTTCGGAATTGTCTCGAAGCTTCCCAACTTGTTTCTTAACTCGCTAACCCTCTCTCATACACATTGTTATAGCAATGCAAACTCCCAGTTCCTTCGCTCAATACGTTTGTAATATCTGCGTCTTAGTCTTGTACACTGGTCTCTTTAGCTCTTCAGTATTCTCCTGTAGTAAAATTATTTTTTAGCTATTTATATTTTCGGCTTTTTTTGTTTTCTCGGCTTGTGGAACATGTGAACTCAAAGCTAATATCTAAAGCTGCTAACCTCAAATCTGTCACACATTTGCGGGGCACTTGTTGAGTTCCGTAATTACAATTTTTCTTGCTTTCCTTTAAGCTTACTCTTCGGACTTTGCTTTACTTTTTTACATTTTCCTGCTCCACTGACCTGCCATTAAGTCATCTAACCAAAAAAACAGTAGTCGTTGACTGGACTCCAAAGCGACAGGTTTGGATAGTTTATGCACCTCCTCTCTCCCTCAACAATTTTCCACCTTGTTTCTGAGTGAGAACACTGCTATAAGTAATCACGCTTTCCAATGTTTCATTTTCACATTTCTTTCTTTCGCAATCGTCTTAAAGTTAAATTGTTATTTCTCTTTGTTTGCATTTAAACTTTGCCATACACTTTTATACTACCGATTTGGCTTTGATTTAAAGGAAAATGTTGCAAACTTTTCATCCTCTCCCATTCTTTTCTCCTTTACATTTCCTTTTACATTTAGTGCTTGTGTATAATAACGGTTGTTGTCATGCAACATTGTATGACGTTGCATGGAAGGAGGATACACAATTTGCAAGAAAAAAATAATTGCAAATCGACAATCGGCTTACAACAACAAGTAGCGGCATGCCAGGGCTTCGTTAGTTGCTACACACGGTGCTTTATTGATGGTCTGTAATGCATTCTTGTGTAGCACGCTTGCTGATTAATTTTTATTTCGCATATACCTTTTTCTTTCAGCTGCAACACTGCTGCAACTAACAATGGCCCCAATGCAACCATGTGATTGTCAGCGCGGCAGCAGGAGAGCGTTAAATAGTAAGACAGAGCAAATGTCAGCGTTGGAATAGAGATGTAAAGGGAGACAGTGAAGATTAATGAAATGAAATGAGGACGGAGAAGGGGCATAGAACAGAAAGAAGCAAGAAAGCTCTCAGGAAAAGTCTAAGAAATCATACTGACAAGTAGAAGTAATAAGAAGGCAGCTCAAAGCAGCAAATGAAATAAGAATGGAAACATCTTAAGCAACAAAATTAAGTCCAATAGAGAGAGAAAAAAAAACTGAAAAGATTCAAGAGGACACTAAGGGCGGAAAGAATATATGCGCGGGCGGATTTACGGAGAACTAAGAATACTGAAAAGCGTTAAAGACGAACAAATGAGTTTAGAAGCGAAGGAAAATTAAAAACGCATGAAATAAGAATGACGCTGAAACGCTCTGAGGTTCGTCAGTGCCTGAAGCCAAAACTTAAGCTATGCACAGAGTAAATTGGAGAGCAGATAGTAAAGTGAAGACAATGTAGCGAAGAGCCTTAAACGAAGAAGCAACGTATGGTGAATATTGTGTCGTGATTTTCTAAATAAGCTTTACGTTTTGTTTCAGGAGACAGACCAAACCTACGAATATGAAACCGGGGACATTTTTTGCTGACTAAATAACAAGCAAGCAACTTAATATATTTTCTAGTGAATGCTTAACCGAAGTAGTACTGAACTTCAGAAGGTTCATAGCCATTCGTCATAAAGAAGAGCGACTGAATTTCCAAGTGGGTATGGACTTTGAATGGCGGTTGAAGAGACCTAATGCAGATGGATAGGACTAGATAAGAGCAAAGCATTCAATGACTAATTTGGGAGTAAAATTTTATTTTAGAGAGAATACTCAAGATCTCGACGCTGCCCGAAAATATGTCTATGGAAGAACGTCTAAGTACAGTATCAATATAGATACAACATAAGTCTTCTTAGGTTGGAAGTAACTAAAAAATATATGGGTCACCAAGTCCCAGAAATTAAACAGTAGAGAAGAATTTAAAATGTGCATTTCTCCTGCGTGATTCCTCATTGCTCGCTCTCTGCACCATTGCACCATGCTTGCTCTATTGCATATTGCTATAACCATAAATTGGTTGGAAAAAGTAGCCTCACTACAGACAAGAAATAACCAGAAATACCATAATAAAGGTAGATGCGCTCGGTAGTAAACAAAAGGTGCCCGTGACGAATACATCAATACGAGTTGAGAGCGTGTACAAAACTCGTTGTAGCACGTATTGATTGTTTGAAACACTGTGGCAATCAGACGTGCTGCATTGGTTTGCCAGAAATTATTTCTTGTTACTGGTGCTCCTGTTGCTGGCTGCCGCTGCCGCTGCCACTGCCGCTGGCTACAGTTGGGTGCAGTCAATACGAAGTAATAATAAAAAATATGCCAAACTAATGGTCACATGAGCGAATTGACAGTTGTGATTGGTTTGTTGTTGCACTAACTTTTCATTGTGTTGCATCGTTGAAGTAGCTGCAAACATATTTCTGGATGAATATATATATATATATATATATGTGTGTGTGTGTGTGTTTGGTGGAAAGGCTTCAGTTACCTGCTCATTATGCTATTTTTTCTTCAATTTTCCGGTTTTGCCCTGTTATTTGCTCTTTTCATTGGTTACTTTGTTGTGTTGTGTTTTGTGGCATTTACTTGGTTTGCTGGTTATATTGATTTCGTAATAGCGAGCAAAAAATGCCAATCAAAATGATATGCTGGTGATTTTCGCAGTTTTATTTTTTCACGTCGTTTCATGATAGCTTGTGCAATGTTTTTTTCGCCTTTTTTATTGCTTCAGCATTTTTGTCTTTACTATCTTGTTGTTAGTGTTTGTTTGTTGCCATCTGTTTTGACATTTGCTGTGGCAGAAATTAGAATGACGCTTGTTTTACTGATTGTAATGCTTATTAGAGACTGGTTTGCTTTGGCACGCCTATTTATATGTATAGCCACCAAGAAGTTGAATAAAAATATGAAAAAATTGTAAATTTCATTGAAAGACTTGCGCTGAATTCAGTTTAGAAGCGCTGAATACTTACCATAAGCCGCTGCTCTTAGCATTAGAGGCTCATGTATGCATTTGGTGGGGAAAAACTTTTGCTGAATATAAGTTTTAAACGGTGAATACCATTTAAAATACATACTGTGTTACACATTTTAGTTATATATAAATATATATATCCTGAAACATTTGCGCTGAAAGTTCCTTCAGTTGAGAAATATCTTTCTTCTTAGATATTATATTTTTGGAAAAATTATAAGCGCTGAATTAAGTTTGAAGTTATAAAAAGGAACTTAACTTTAGTTATATTAGTTGCTAAAGCGTGTCATTGTATGCTTTTGCTCATAACAATCGCGCTGAATTGTACTTAAATCGGCTGAATTGTGAAAAACGCATGCTCTTTTATCAGGTATTATTGACTGCAAGATCTTAAACTATTCAAAACGTTCACTTTCTTGCCGAAATGTAGAATCACGTGAAATCAGAAAAGCAAATCACATTAGCTATAGTAGATTAATTTCTATTATTCAGATAGATATTTTCACTCTTTTACGCTTGCCTTTGTAATGTTTCGTTCAATCAAGCATTGCAAACTTTTAATGAGTTAAAATTTTTTTGCAATTGAATGAAGTATGATGCCACTCTAAATATGTACTTCAAATTAATGAATAAAAGATTGTTAAAATCTGTGCTTAATAAATAGTACTTTTAAGCGACTTTTATATTGCCCACAAAGCATTACATTTTATATTTTTTGATATGCGGTGCTTATTCTTTATAACCTATCGACTATGACTACAAAGCCTTGCGCTACTTTCTCAGCATACTTTACAGTGTCATTAAATTACAAAAATTATTTTATTGCAGACAAAAAGGGAACAACTTAGTCGCTAGATAGTGGACAAATTAAAATTTTGTTATAAATGCCTAAAAATGCAGGCAAAGTTGACGCTGAATTAGCTGAATAGCAAGAGTTTATGCACACCTATAGTAAATGCAATTACATTTTTCGGAATTACCAAATTGAATTGCTGAATTGACCTTGTTGGATGAGGAATTACCGCCTTAACTTAAGACTGTAAGTTGTTAAAAATTAACGCGAAATACAACGCGAATGCATTCAAATAGTAATATATGTGAAATTTTTAGAAGAAATCAGATATTCGTAAGCAATATATGTGCTGAATACGCTGAATAGCGACAATTCTAACCTAAATGATGCTAAAACGTTTTGGTTTATGCTGCCGCTATTAGAAAACGCGCTGAATTGAGTTCAGTGCAACCAAGCACTAGCGCTGAATAACACAAAATAGGACTTACTTTCATTGGTTTCTCATTTTTGTTGCGAAAAATTTACGCTGAATGGCACTTGATGGCAATTTAAGTCTCTAATAATTTATATAGTGAAATGCCGAATCTGCTCTACTGTGCTCTCGCTACGATTGCCCGTTGAAAGTAAACTTCCCGCGAAAAACCTTCACTTGCAACATATTTGCAGAGCGAAAACATACAAAAACAACTACCACGTGGCTTTATTATACCTACAAGTAAGAGTCGCAATGCCAGCAGACGAGCAGATAACAACTAAAGCATCGGTAAAAATGTGAAAAGCAAATCAGAGCAGCAGCGCCAATGGTAAAAGACGGCTATGAAGGAAAAAGTAAAAAACACGCTGAATGGAATTACAGAGGCCGGTGAGAAACGCTGACGCAGCCAAGTAGTGAGCTTGGCGAGGCAGTCAAGCAAGCGGAGCGCACCAAGCGGCTGGCAGCTGGTGGCAGGTGATTGCGGCTTCGTTCGGCGCGCTGCCGCTACCGCTGTCGCTTTGTAATAATTAAAAAATTCTTCACGCTACTGTGATTTGCAGTGTCGGCATTGTAATTACGCATTGTTTGTTGCTATTGCTGTTGTTGGTACTGCCGTTGCAGACAAGCGATGAAAGTGATGCCACACACCAACACACACACCCACACACCCACACACCATGTTCACTTACAAATTGCTTTGCATGCACCTCTGTGTGTGTGTGTAGTTGTGTTTGTGCCATTAAAGCTGAATGTATGCTTTACAGCAATAGTAACAACAGCAACAACAGCAACAACAGCAATAACAACAACGCATAAATGTAAAGATGTTAATAGCAACAATGGTAATAAAATTAAAAGCTTGAAGACGAAGCTGATGTTTAAGTAAAGAGCCGACCGTAGGCTGGGCCTTTTGCTACAAGTGAATTGTTTGGAAAAAAACACAATACACAATAATGGAAACGGAAAATGTGCAGCTCAAGCGTTATTTGTTGAAGGTAATGTTGCATGCGCTCACACACACACACACACACACACACACACACGCAGACAACACATCTACATATGTAACGGTAAGCAGTTGCATATGTTTTGCAGCCTTCTGCTTGTTTTATGTCTTCTTAAGGGCACACACACACGCGCCCACTTATTTTCAGAGATTTTTCAGATTTACGTGCTTATGCAGTTACTCATTTACTTAGTTAAGAGCGTATTTGCTTGGCACTGACACTCAACTTGTCACTCAGGTGCCTTTTTTGTTTTATTATGACAGAAATTAGTGCTGCCACGTTGACTTTGCGTTTGTTTTTGTTGTACACTTACAATTTTATTATTCTTTGCCATTTTTACCGTTATAGTGATGCATATCTTCATGTAATTTGTACAAAATTTATTAATTAGCTGCAGAGAGTTATGTATTCCATATGAAATGTGGGTAGGTGTGGCATATAATATTAGTGACAAATAAGAATATAAAGAGTAATAAAAATGAAATTCAAAGTGACTTTTGCTGTTAAGTCATAAAAATATTTGTCGTGAGTTACGCTAAAGTGGCTTGATTTAAAGTACTTGACATCAAAAGGAGAATTACTTACATATACAAAGAAAAAGTGAAATGGAAAGAAAGGTTCCTCTGTTCAAAGATTGTTCATTTTATAAGATTTATCGAACGAAGTGCGCTGAATTGCTCTTATTAAAGCTGAATTGTGAAAATCATGTGAGAGATAAATTAGGTAATGCATCTGCTTGTATTAAGATCGAAAAAAGTGCGCTGAATTAACCTTGTAATTATTCAATTGGGATTTTGACTCATTATGCTAATAAAGAAGATCAACTATTGCACAGTTGGTAAGTAAAAATGTGCTGAATTAAGTTTATAGTGGCTGAATTACAAAAGTAAGTAACTGAAACGAGACAGGGCGCATAACAAAGCACATGTTAAATAAAAATCCTTGAAATCTGCTGCAAATAAGTGACAGAATGGCTAAATAATAAATAATTAAATAGGAAATCTCTTTCGCAACTGCTACAGTCTTTACATAAGAGCTGAATTACAATATAAGCAATAAATTAGAGAAGGTTTATAAAAATTCGCGCAGCAGTAAGCAGTAAAGAGCTGGTAATAATAAACCACGAGTGCTGCGTTAACTCTATTAGTAATATTAAAAAAAAAACATTGGATTGGAAAAAATAATTATAGAATTATAGTGTTGCAGCTTAACGTAAATTGTGCTACATAAAGAGCTGAATTATATTTAGAAGCGCTGAATTACTTATATAATGCAAATTAAGTTAAAATTCAACAATTATCTAAAAAAATACTAGTATTAAAGAAATTTTAAAACCGCTGAATTGAAATGATATTTAATAAGTTGCTATTTCCAGCACCAAAAATAGAAAATGTGTATGCTTATAAGTGATTTATTGTTGGAATAAATTAAAAATGCGTTAACCGGAGTTATGTTCACTAGAAAAGCTATGATAATAAAAAAAACAACTAAAATTGTATTTTTGTATAGCTGAATTGTAACGCGCAAGTGAAAATAATGAAAATAAATGAATTTTATATAAATTTTACTTAAAAACTTTCGCTGAATTACATAGAAGGCAGCTGAATTAAAAAAATTTAAGTAATAAGTAATTTAAGCTATAAGTAAAACATAAGTATCTGCTAAGAGAAGCAAGAAAAATGCCGCTGAATTGCATTTGAAATTGCTATTATCTGAAAAAAAACACTGTTTACTTTTGTATTGGAAACCATATGTATATAAAAACATACTTATTTTTTATAGCAAAGCTAATGCATCGCATGTGTCGGCCGGCACGCATGGCTGCCTGCCTAATTGATTAGCTGTGGCTAACAAGCTGCCGCTAAGTGCACTGGCGAGATTGTATTTGAGTGCAGCGTGGATTGCAATAAAATATATAATGCTTTTGCATAAATAAATAAGCTTGCTATAAATAAATAAAATACATACATGCATACATGTGTGTAAAAAAAAAGTAAATCATATATTTATTAACATTAATTTCAATTTTGCTTGCTGTGAAACGGGCGTATTTGCCTCAACACTCCAGAGCTTTTTATTTATTTACTTTTTTTTCAACAAATTTTCTTAGGGAGTTGCATTAAAATAGTCGTTAGCGAGTGGAAAAAAATCACAGAAATCCAAATGTAATGAGAATGCTTCACACATATGTACACATACGTGTGTATGTATGTCTGTATGAACGCCCACGGCACGTCTAGTGATTGTTTAATTTTTTTATAAAAAATCTACTGCAACAAGGTACTTTACGCTGATGCTGTGAAATAAAGTATATTAATACAATTTTCACTTTTTTGCACGCACACCAATAGATGGAAGCATACATATACATACATGTGTAAGTTTGAGTAAAAATTCCAACTTCCCCACGTTTGACTTCAAAAGTGAAAATTGTTGAGGCAAAGTTGTGAAAATCGCATCATTTGGAGCATGAACACACACATATATGTGCGTATTTTTTTGTGTGCCACATTTTGTGCCATGCAACAAAGTTATACAAAAGAATCTGCCACAAGAAGTGTGAGCCTTTTCTATGTTGAAAAACTACTTAAAACGCTTAAATGCGCTTTACTTAATTGCTTAATGCGGTTAAGCGATCAGCAGGTAAGGAAAATATTCAACATAAATAGAAAATGTGTTAAAGCAACTATTTAAATTAACAAAATAAACTATTAAGTATATTAAAGTTAAAATTAAACTAAACTTTTTAATTCAAATGTAATACTTAAAAGAATTTTTTACAATGAAATTGGTTATTGAATAAATTATCAAATCAAGGTATGATACAATCAACGACCTTGAACTGAAGCACATGCCTCATAAAATCAAAAAAAAAAATAAAAAATTAAAAATTGTTAAAAGGTGTTAATCGATACACAAGTGTGTCGCATTTATGGACTCTATCAATATACTTAGCTCAACAGTTTAGCTGATTGCTTTGTTGTTTTCACGTTGATAACTAATGAAATAACAGTTATCTTGACATTTGGTAGATTTGGTGACAATTCAATGTTACCGATTGTAATTTTGCGCAAAAATTTAAACATGTTGGCGATAAAAAGAAATATTTTCAAGGACAAAAAATTTTTTTTGTTTATACAAAATAACCTAACACAATTTTAAGCTATTACGCAATAAAGTTGCATATTCAGCTCACTGCAGTTGAAATAAAGCATTTGAATTTGCCTGTACTATAACTAGAAGAACAGCTAATAACATATTACTGGAATTCAGGGCAATTCAGCTGAATAATTTAATCAAAAACGTTAAACAATACTTAATATAAGATGTAATTCGGTTAATTTTTGCATAAAAAGCGCAAAAGATATACGAATGTCTACAAATGTAAACTCTCTAAAACATCAGTTTTAGAGAGCAAACATATAAAAAATCTTAAAGATCAATTCAGCCCTGTTGCTGCGCATTTTCGAAGCTGAAAATATCAAAAATTGCAATTCAGCTACGTATATCCATAATTCAGCTCATTATTAATGCAACTAAATGAGCGAATATGTTAATTAGCTCTTAACATAAACGTTAAGAGTACTACAGAAGCGATTCAGCTACTTATCTTTGCATTTCAATGCACTGTATATGCAAATTTTTAACAAAAATAATTCTTCGGCTCATTATCAGGAATTTAAAAACCGACAAGTCTATCCAATTCGTGATTAAGTTCAGAACTTTTTGCAGTTTAGTACTTCTAATATAATTTGTATGCAATTCAGCGATAGTTGGCCTCAACATAATAGAAAAAAACTTAATTCAGCGGTTTATTAATGCATATGCGCTCATCGCTGTAGGTTTAAATGGGTCAAACAGCAATTCAGCTCATCGCATATGTAATTCAGCTCAGATTTATAAACCGTGGTTAACCGTAAAGGTTATTTAAGTATGTAGCTCATTTTTTGGCATTCACACCAAAATTATTTGTTCTGTTCTTGTGTTTGCTTAAAATATTTATTAAATAATTGCATGGTTAATTTTTAAAGAATTTTTTGTGGCAAAAATACTAAAATTATATGAAATAGATGAATAAGCAACTTATTGGATTTGTTTTTTAAACTTACCGTAAGTTTTTCGTTTTGTGTTGGTATGACTTGTGAGGTCGCGACGGAAAATCTGAAATTAAGAGGGAATAGACATTTTAGTGAGAAATTAATATACATATACAAAGAAAAATTGTTAAAATACTTTTTTTCCATTTTTTATAAAAAATAACATAACATAAGCGCATATAATAATAAATACATATATTATATATAATTTTATTTTTATTATTTTTATAACTTTGTCTCCATTTTTGCACAAACTTTGTAGCTTTCAGCGTGATCAGAGATGCGTGACGTTTTAATTTCGGATAATAACGGGATTTATGGTATTTTATAATGTAATTTATTTCCTTAATAATATATTTATAAAAATGATAACAGAAAAAGCACTCTGGGGAAAATTTTATTTGATGAATAGTGCAAAAAACCAAAATCCCTGCAGCAGTTGGCATGCAATTGCACAGATAAAACTAAAAGTACCCGAAAGAAACATATAAACGCACCTAAAGCTTAAAAGTCAATAGGCAAAAGCTTAAAAAAGTCGAAAAAATTAATCAAATAATGAATATAAAATAAATATTTTAAAGAGGACGGAAAATTATAATTAGTACGTAAATTTTACTAGCGGAGGTAAAAATGAAAAAAAAATGAAATAAAATAAAAATATTTTAAACGAAAATCAGAGAATAACACAAAATAATCGCTTGAAACAATTTTTTTCTATGAACAACTAATTATACCGTTACAAAGCTAAGCAGAAGCGTGTCAATTGAAAATAAAAGTGCAGAAAGTAGATCACTTTCATTTCCACCATATTTATATCCTGCTGCCACATGCATCACTGCATAAGCGACTAAAAAAAAAAATACAAAAATAAAGCACAATAAATTCAGCAAACCAACGGACTTTGCTTTGTTGTGGCGTCATCCAGCGCTGACAATTGATTTCCTGCCACGCCCACCCACTCGCAAAGCCAGCTAATAAATATATACTTGAGCTCTGATAACATATTAGTATTATATGTAGATATATACGTATGTATTATTGACCTGTGTCTTTATGTACTTGCTAGGCGTCTTAACCCAGCAATTAAGTCAATTGCAAGCGTTTTACGCCAAAACTCCAGTGGTGCACGCCCACGGCCCAGTGGTGCTTTTGCAATGACTTTCCAGCTAAGTTGCGAGTGTGTTTTTGTTGTAGTGTCTTAGTGGCTAAGAGCTGATAATTAAATCGCTAGACTGGCGGTTGGCGGTAGTTAAGTGGGCACATTTTCTTCCGTCTTCATTTCTTGGCACTCGCGCTTCCCTACTTGTTTTATTTGTTTTATTTTCTCTCTTTACTCCTTTGCTCATATGCAATGAGGTAAAGTCATTTAAGTCGCTGAACTGCAATATTTTCTGAGTCGAAAGGAAGTCTGAAGTAACCGTGGTGCCAACTAATAACAATTTCTCATTCCAGGAAAGATTTGCAGTGCTGATAAAGTGAAGAGAGGAGACTAATCGAGTTCTCTGACTGTTCTGAATTCCGGCGAAATTAATTAAAGTAGAACACTTTATGTGCCCATTATCATTATCAGTTCAAAATATTGAGTTAAACCCGTTTATTTGACATCTTACAGCAAATACTTACAATAATAAACCCATGGAGAATTACAGAAATGTACGCTTGACGAATGAAATACTCAAGTTATTTTAAAACACTTGCAACTTCGCACAGCTCGAGCTTTATAGCGTTGCGTACATATTAATTGGGAGCAAACTAAAGGAGCTTTCTCAATGAGCGTAAAAAGAGCAACACTGTAAACGGATTGGCCAATTTGATGTGTGTGTTCTAGCCGCTCTATTTTTTAGGTAAGCGAAAAGCAGCCTGAATACTGACGTGAGTGAATTTTTTATGTAACTTCTCTATAGGGAGTATGTGTAATTTATCAATTAAATTTTCTGCGAATAGATTCATCTGGGAGCAAAGGAAATAAAACTATTGCCATCAATAGCTAGCGAGTTTTACTATGTTTGTTTACTAGAAGTTTTCCTATATTTCTCTATATTATTTTATTAAATATTTGTTCAGATTTTTCTTCTCAGTTTCATGAAATATATCTCATATCATCATTTTTATTGCGTGCAATTTGCATTGTGAGTTTCCAATACGCAGAAATTTTAATGAGCTTATTAGTAGAGTACAGCGCCTCAGTGATTATTCAAAATTCGCCTGCTGTCGCGGGCGTTTACCGTTAACTGCAAAGCTTCGGCTGCTTCTCTCTCCCACACTTTTCATGCATGTGCTCTTTCATTAGCTGCCTCAGCACCATGTCAATGGTGTTTACGATCTACCCGCAGAGGGGATTTTTCGCAATCTTGTTATACTTAAATGTGGATTACTTGCTGGCGGACACGTGGCGAGGGAGAGTGGCGAAATATATGCAGTTGCTTGTGAAGATATTATCGCTCAATGTTAATGAGTGTCGTCATGGTGATAATGAGTTCGTGAGTATTTTATATTTATTTATGGCATTGATTACGTTGAGGAAGTTTTTTGAAATTATTTGATGAATATTTTGTATGGGTTTCTGTGACCATGTGCGGTGGATTGAATTTTTTAGAAATGTTTTTAGTGGAAATAGAGGCAAATTATGGTAATAACTATATAATACTAAGCTTCTCTTGCCAATTAATATCCGTAATATTTAGTGATAAATATTAGTAGGAAAATATTAGTAAGTATTCCATAAGGGCTAGAAGCCAAGAGCGAATATTATGTAAATTATTGCAAGCATAAAATAATTCATTACGCGTTAGTATTGTGTATCAAATCTTCTGGCACTTACACTAGTGTTAATGTAGTTTCCAATTACTAAGTTTTTGTTGATTATCGAGTTCGACTGGTTTTTCTTGCCAGGTTATTACTTTTTCGGATTAGAAGGTGATTTTTCAATGTCATTTATACCTGTTGCTAACAAATAATTAATGAAGAGACTTTTGTGAGTGAGTTTTATGCGTTCTTGCGTTTGCTATATTTACTGTGAAAATAAAGAGAGAAAAATAACAAATAAAAAGTTAAAAATATTTAAAGTGAAAATACACACATGCACACACAATAAAAGAATTAAATTAAAATATTAAAAAAAAGGATTATTAGAGAAAAAGAATTCATCATTTCCATATTTTCTAAAATCTTTTAACTAGAAAATTGAACAAAAAATAATTACAAAAATTAAATTTTCTGGAGAATTTTATGAAAATAACAGTCATCTCTCTGCACAGAAAAATTAAAATTACAATTTACAAAACGCTTCAGAAATTCTCTAAAGTGGTCAAAATAATTATAAACAATATAATTTGCATTTTTTTATTCAAAATAATTTATTCAAAAGAAATTAAAACAATAATAAGAATTATATTTTGATAATTGAAATAAAAAAAAAACATAATAATTCTAAGCATATGTTTTTTGGAAAGAAAAATTTGTAAAAATTAAAAATGTATAAAATTTAAATTTTGAGATTTTTTATTTATAAATGATTTTCTTGGGCGCATTTTACATATTTTACGTATGGAAAAATTTAAAAAAAAATTACATTTTATTTTTGTTGAAAAATTAAAGAAATTATAAAATTAAATTTCCAGATTTTTCTTAAAAGATATTTTCTTAAAAATTTTTTTGAAAATTATAACATTACAAAATAATTTTATTATTTTAAGTATATGACATTATTTTTATATCGGCGAATAATGTAATTTTTTTCTACACATGAACAAAAAATGTAATTTTTAGTAATTTTAGCTTGTATTCAAATTTCAGTTCTTTCCGTTATAATTCTCTGAATTCTTCGCTACACTGCCGCACATGTGCATAATTAATTAGTTACACGACATATTTTCTGTGACGCTGTTGGTCGAAGTTTGCTCAGTTGGTCAGCATTTTTGTCAGAGTTAATTTTCTAGCGGCTGTTGTTGTAGTTGTTGATGTTATTATTGTTGCTGCAATTATTGTTAAGGCAACTATAACTATCGGCTATCGGCATTTGTTAATTGCTTTTAATTGGTATAAGGTCATTTGCACATATTAGTTAGTGGCACACGCTGAACAAGACACACACACGCACACAAATATATTATATTTCCATATAGACACATATCTATGTAATTTGGTAAATAATCGTTTGCATGGCATGTATATGTGTGTACAAATGAGTTGTTTAATATATACTTGATGGCACAAGCAGGCCACTAAATCGTAAGGCGATTATTGGTACTTTTGTTTTTGTATTTGTTATGCATATATATATATGTATATGTATGCGTGTAAATTTGTTAAGCGATGATTTATGGGCTCAGTAATAGTAACCTGGTATTAAAAGGGTGCGCTACTTTTGGTCGTTTTTGAGCTTCAAGGTCAATCAATGTCATGTATTATGCTTCATATTTCATAAATTTGGGCTCTTGCCGTACTTAAAATTTTAAACAGTCCAGTAAGCCGTTTTGGACCAGTTTCAAACCAGTTCTTGTCCGAAGCTTATTTGTTTATATTTATTTCTTATGCTTATTTTGAGCGGAAGTTCAAAACTCTTATTTAGTCTTAGCAGAACTGCTATGCAACTAATCTATTTTGAACTAGTCTGTAATTAGGTTTTTTTTATATCCTTATTTGCTATAAATTTTACTGTAAAAAGATTTTTTAAATTTCTTTTGAGAGTTTAAGTAAACTGACTAACTAGTAATTTCGGGCTAGTCGCACGTGTAGTTGCTTTTTACTGCTCATCAACCCTGACATACCATCACACATTCATACCATATCTGAACCATCTTCAATAATAAATATATGTGCAGCTCTTGCTTGCGAAAATTAATAAATATTTTACCCCAAATTTCAGCCAGCGATTTGTGGCAATTCAAATGAAATGAAGAGCGAAAGCGGGCGGTGTAAAGTGGGAGGAGAGGTTGCCCTGGTTGTGCCAAATGTAATGTGTTGCCGACGAACAGTGAAATTATCTATGAAGTGACGTCATAATTGGCGCATAATGAGCTTTTAAGACAATAACTAGATACTGTGAACTACACAAGTCGCTATAGCTATAGCTAGTCACTAAAAACAATCGTTCATGCGAAGTTAGGAAACTATCCGAAAACAAGAAGAAAGAGCCGCAACTAATGCTACATAAGTATGTAACTTCGTGCGCATAAATCGTTTGAGAACTACTTTTGTGCTGAATGAAATGAGCTCGCTACGCGTATAATGGCGCTTGTTCGAGTGGTTTGCATTGTGAACCAGTAGTGTACGGCGGACACTATAATATTTAGTGACAAGCAAACAATCAATAAAAATAATCACAGCAAATTTATTGGCATAATGGAAGTGTTCGGTAAACTCTGGCGGCATATCCAGTAAATCGTCTAATTGGTTCAACTAAATACTAGAATGGAGCCATAAAACAATTAACACATCATATAGGTATAAGTACTATGCGAATTGGATTTATCAAATAGATGACAATTCGATATATAAAACGAGAGATATTAAGTTTCGTAGTAAAAGTATAAAATTAAGACCTCAGTAGTAGTTAAAGTAGAGAAAAATTTTGAGAAATATAATATAAAAAAAAACAGGAGCAGAGTTCCAAAAATTGTTTGTTCAATTCTTACCCCTCCTCACTCACTAGAAGAAAAATACGAGAGTATAATACTTTGATATCTTTTCTTCACAAACTCTGAAGCGGTTTTCTTAGAAGATGCACTAATCAGAAAGAGAATCCAGTTATTATACCAAGGACGGTATAATTATGAGGCCTTACGTGGCCAAATATTTAAAAAAAAATAATCAAAGCCACTTTCCGGGACAGTTTGCTATATCTGAACCCATATAAAATCTGAAATGGACGCAACTTCGTTGAGAGAAAGGAAGCATAAGTTTTACTGTTAAGAAAATCCAAGAGCTCAAGACCGAAGTCTTCGAGTTGAGAGGTCTATATACTAGGAAATCAGAAAGTTTCCTGTGATGTTTCTCAGATCAAAATATTTCCCACCGAAAACTCAACGGAGCTGTATTTATGCTATCTTAATCCACTTTATATTGAATGTGAAAATGCAGATTTCTGTGCGTCTGGCAACCACTTTTTATGGGTGAGCAGACGGTGAGGGGCAGAAAGCTTTCGAAAGAGATTTTTTTCCTGAAAATACTTTTGATGAGGGTAAGTCTAAATCGGGTAAGTACAGTGAAGTAGGAGAATAGAAAATCATTGGCCGAAAAATAAATAGAGTAATCTTAAGGATAAATTCGTTAAATTGCAAAACGCAATGGAGTGGAAGTGATGTAAGCTAGCTCCGGTAGACGGCAAATTATAAGCAACCGAGTCAGCCGGAAAAACTAGGAATGCGATTTGGGCTACCGATTCGGCAAATAAGTACGACGACTTATTGGAAAACAATGAGAGCCCTTAAAGCTCTACAGGCCAAGTATAGAGCGCGGAGAGTGAGGGATATTCTTTACTTATTTATATTGGAATTAATATTAGCTTGACTGAACCGTATGTAACGGAACGCAAATGAAAATTGTTGGATATATATATTTCCTCTGTATATATATACCTGTACACCGAGAAAGGATCCTTAAAGTGTAAGTGTGTGTGTGTGCGTAAATGACATGCGACAAGGATCGGTTTAAATAGCAAGCATTCGAAAAGACAAGCCCGTAGTAGTGGCGAAAGTAGCAGCTGTGACATTGCGGCACGTACAAAATAGGGGTCTACAGCGATACAAGGCAGGCACAAAAAAGGCGATATGAGTAGAAGAATTATAACAGAAGTGCGAGAGTGTTAGTAGTCAGATGGACGCAACGGGAAAGGCGATGAGTGAGTTAAAGAATGAAATGTGGCAAGGACGAAAGGATTGATGGCCGCAAGTGAAGGGTTCGCAGGCGCGTTGAGTGTGTGACATCTGCGAATATGGGACAGCATAACCACGTAGACACACAAACACACTCATTTATGTGCTTGCGATAGATAGAACTGCATAAGTGTATGTGTTCAAATTGTGTGTGCGTGTGTGTGATCTCGTTGCAGTGACACATTGTAGTGAGCCGACCATACGACGGCTTAGATTAATATCTGCTATACGCTTACATGAGCTTAATAAATTTAAGGCGATTTATCAGCAAAAGCGGTCAACAACAACAACAACAAAAAACAAGAAAAAACTAAATAAATAATGCAATAAGGCTGATTTGACCTTTAGCTGCTTGTATCTCGCTGCTAAGCATTTGTCATAATCACTCATAGAACTTCCGTTTGCGCCTTTTCACGCTTGCCGCCTACACACACCCACACACACACACACACACACACATGCTTACGAGCAGCTGGAGTGTTACTCTTATCATTTGCTATCTTATTATCCTTGCTTTTCTATTATTTACTATTGTTGTTGTTGTTGTTGTTAATCCTTTTATAATACTCGTTCACTCAACAACGACAACAATAACAACACCAACAACAACAACACATACCTTACAAGCACTGTTGCACACATACAACCGAAGGTTCGTTGGTCTAATGAATTCTTATTGCCAATTGACGTTGAGGCCAGTTTTGGGGCGGTGCAGGGAAGGGCGGGGCGACGTCTATGGCGAGGCATTAGAAATTTATTTATGCAAACAAGTAAGACATCGCTGCTTGTTTATGTACATGTGCATGTGTGTATGTACATGTATGTATGTAGGACAAAAGCGGAGTAGAGTGTAAGGTTTGTTGCATGTCTTCAGCGTGTTGCTTGTCATGTTGCATGCAACATGTGGCGTTAGAAAAATTTAGAAATGTTAAGCAATATGGCTGAGAAAGTGAAATATGAAATATTGCAGTGAAAATAGTCGCTGGGTGGGGTGCAGTGAAAGCTTGAATTGACGAGAAGTTTTTGTTGTTGCATGTAGAAAATACTTGGCTTGTATGAAGATACACATGGTGAAAGAAATATATGCAAAATGAAAATACTAAATAATGGTACTTTTTAATGGATTATATTTTGTAATAAAAATGTTTTTCAAAAGTTTTACATATCTATGAAAATGAAAATTTAATATTTAATATTAAATTTTCGAAATTTTCCTTTAGATAGAAATTCTTTATTTTATTTTTAGTTATTTTTTAGCAATTATTTTCTCAAGTTAGCAGTTATTTTTTCAATAAATTATATGAAATAATATGAAAGAAAATTAATAGAAAATTCTTTAATTTTTGCAATTTTTTTTTTCGTTCAACTAAACTTTTTTTTTTGTAATAATTGATGGAAAAAAAATATGTAATTATGTAAATATAAACATATTCACATTTATGGCTCCATATTGATATAGGACTACACTTTTCTTTCCAAACACTTGGCTTACCAAATATTTCGGCCACTGATTGCTTTACAGAAATTTTACTGAAACGTTTTTTCATTTTAAAATTCCAGCGAAATGTTGACAATGCTGTGGAGCAGCATAAATCTCGCAGCGCGAAGAACACGCCCCAGGAGGGCACCAGTGTGTAAGCAATTGACAACAATAAAATATATGCACGCACACATGCACACCTACGTGTTTGACACGCCTCAGTTTTGTGCCAAAAAGCAAAACATAAAAAATTTAATATCGATTAAAAATAAAAACGTTAAACAATTTTCAATTGAAAACGAAAATTCGGTCATTGCAATTCAATACCAACCGAGGAGATTACAAAAGCAGTAACAACAACAAGCAGCGGCGCTTCAGCGACATTCAGTGTGTGACGTTGCCTTTTGTTTGAGCCCCCCTCTTTGTCATCCCAGCATATTGACAATATTTGATTTACTTGCCGAAGTCTCTACGCTCCATTGTCTTAACGTGAGTCTGTAAATTTATGGGAATACAGCGGAATGCAGCGACTCCTCTTTGCTTTGGAATGCTCAATCGCTTTCAGCATTTATTGCTTTTGCTGCGACGCTTTTGTATTTGCTATCAAATTTGGTGCATGCAACTCTTAATTCTATGCTTAATCACCTCGTAAAATATTTTCGAAAAGTCACGATTTCGAATTTGCTGATGTGGCATATTAATAAAGGGTGAAGTCGGTAGTTATTACTTGGCAGACTATATATACATTAGCAGATGCAAATGGAAGAACTTTATGGCATTAAAATTTGTGAAGAAATATTATTGAAATACTCAAGCACGGAGAAGACAGAGATGCGTGGAAAGCGTGGATGCGCTTATTACTCAGTGATTTTAAAGATAATTTAGGATTTAATGCTATTTAAAACAAAGCAATTCACAATTAGAATGTTGAAACTTAAAAAAACCGACGTGCTTAATAATTTCTTAAAGCTTTTGAGAGCTTTACTTTTTAGTTTTTATGGAATATTCAAAAACAAAAGTCACCTAAGACATATTTTTCTGCAGAAGAGAATTACTGAAAGCTACAAACTTTTAATCGAAAAACTAGCAAACATTTTTATTCTGTAAGATGCTGATCAAGCTTTTGAACAATCTCGCCAAAGCCCGATCATGAAAGCTCGCTAGTTCAATGATTATTAGAATAAAGCTCTCTAAAAAGCTTTGCCAAGCTTTAAGCTTCCAACAATATAGTTTAAGATAAAATTTCGAGCTCAAAAAACTTTCAAATTCAGACAATATATTTATAATTAGTTTATTGCTTCCTATGAACACACCTTTAGTGAGTTTTATGCGCTTTTAAATTAAGTTATATTAAAATAAATTGGATTTGGTGCTAAATAAAGCTTTTAGGAAGCCTCCAAAAGCTTGTCGGAAATTTTAATGGAGCTTTCAACAACTTTTTGGAAACTTTTTAAAACTTCACAGGAATTATAAACCCTACTATCTAAGCTTCAAAATCTACTCACTTACCCCAGTGAGCTTTCAAAATTTGCAGCTTATTTGAACATCATTTTGAGTTTGAAAATTATACATTTTTCTTGCCTTAAATAATTTTTTAATCCCTTTTCAAAGTTATCTTGTGCTTTTTATAATACTTGAAGTGCTCTCGAAACACTTTCGTAATTGAACCGGAAGTTTTGTATTACGATATAGTAACAAAATGCAATCAATTGCTTTTCATAACCTAAAATACATGTGTGCTTAGTGTGTACACTTGGGTATATGAATGCATGTGTATGAGCAATATGAGCACTTTGCCGTTCAAACAACAAGTGCCAGGCTCAATTTGAGAGCCAGCAAATTTTCTTCGATTGTGTGGCCAATGGCTTGTGGCACACACATACACACATGCAGAGAGAAGTGTGTCAATTGCTTGGGACTTTCGGTTCAACCATAAATGTGTCACGGGGCAAATTCGAAGAAGTGCAATTACAACAACAACAACACAGTTTGAAAGTTTATAAGTGATGTTTGCTAGGCGATTGAGTATTTGGTGAGCCAAGTTGAAACTGCCAGCGGCTGCAACATCTTAAAGCTGTAAAAGTAATAACAGTAAACTAAGTTTGGGCTATATAAATGCATTTAATGGGAAAAAAAAGTGCAACTAAGCGGTTTAGTTGGCGTTGTAGCGAGCGGGGCAGACGTTTTCTATTGACGAGTCGCTAAAAAGCTGGCAAAGTTCGTGAATAAACTGTGAAGTGATTAAGGCAACGGAAACGAAGGAAATGCAAGACGAATGGCATTGAAGAAATGGAGAAGGGGAGAATTGAGAATTGAGTAAGGGAAGAATCAGTCAAAGGATACTCACTCAAAGCCATCATAAAACCAGTGGCACAGAAGAGAACTTATCAAACGGAAAGAAAATCTCATAAAAATGGCAAACAATTAAAATGCTTGAGGGAAGAGTAGTGCAAATAAGAAAAGAGGAGTGCAAATGTATAGATAATAAATTCTATGCTTAAAAGAATGCAATAAAATTAATGAAGCGTGTGATTGTGGCAAACGCTTAGTGATATATTGAGTCACCCCGCA
Organism: Bactrocera minax; assembly: GCA_021498325.1. Taxonomy (NCBI): domain Eukaryota; kingdom Metazoa; phylum Arthropoda; class Insecta; order Diptera; family Tephritidae; genus Bactrocera; species Bactrocera minax. The sequence goes on from JAKEEE010000032.1 coordinate 2,119,632, forward strand.
CTGCTGAATTTTTGCTTTAGCGAATCAATTAATTTTTTTTCTTTTTTCGTTGTATTCCATTCGTGTGGCATATTCCAAAGTAATCATGAATATGATCAGAGCATAAGAGAGTGAAGGGGGACCATGAGAAGTGGGTGAAATTAATCATTGATATTTAACTCTAGCAGAATTGGGGAAAATTAATACGCTATAAAATAGAGAAAGTGAAAAATGGAGTAGAAAAATCAAGCAAAATAAAAAATTTTTTAATTTCATAAAATTTACTGAAAAATATTTCTAGTGATTAGATTTATTTATTATAGATTTTATAGTGATTATTTAAAAAAAAATTTAAAAATCTAAGTTGGAAAAAATATAAAAAAAAAAAATAAAAAAATTTCTGAAAAATGTTTACAAATATTAAAAAAAAAATTTTAAAAAAATTGAGAAAATAAAAACAAAAACTAATAGAGTCATTACAATTAATAAATTTAAAAACCAACAAAAAAATTTAACAAAAATATAAAAACAGAAAATCACTCACTCAAAGCTCGATTACATTTAAGCCGCACAGTAAATATAAAACCAAAACCCATAAATTGTAAGCCAAAATTTAGTTTTTGATTGCTCTGCAGCTTAGCGCGCTTTTCAATTGAATTTGGTGTTTCTTTAATTTTTAGAGTTATGAAAGAAGTATTGTGTGGCATGCCACATAAATCACAGTCGTTTCGCAGGCAATAATAAATAAAAGCCAAAAGCAAACAAATGAAAAAAAAAATTTCGAAAATGTAAAAAAAAAAAATATTTTCGAAAATTTCAATTTTGTTATAGGGTATGAAGGATTAAAACTAAATGAAGGGAGTCGCATATGAACAAACCGCAAGCGTGAATTGTACATTGCATGCCACAAAGGCGAGTATGCGTGATGTTGCAAGTGTTGATTGAACAATATTTCGATGGTGAGGGTAATGCCGCATGCACAACGGAGTAAACAAACGTTGTGTACAGAGCAAAAGACAATACAACTTATTTAGAAGGCTTTGTAAGTGAGTGTATGTGCGTGTGTGTGCCTGCCTCTTTGACGCGGTATTTTGTTGTGGTGCTAACCAACATTTTTTCTCAGTTCTCGAATGGGGTTAACGCTTCAACCTAATTAAGGGCGATTGTAGTTTTGAAAATTTTCAAATTCGTGCCCACATTTTGCACACTAACTTACATACATATCCATAAATATATATATATATATATATATATATATATATATATAAACCAGTAAATAGTCTCAATTGTGTTGGATTAAAAACACAATTGTTGATTGAATGCCACTGAGTTGCATGAAATTGAGGCATCAACAATTAGGTTGTGAGCTGTAAGGCTTGTGATTCAATGAGAAAATACTCAAGACAAGCTCTAAATATTTTTAATAAAACGTACGCATATACGTATGTATTTTTTGCAAAAGAACGCCATAAGAATTACAAGTATTGTGAAAAACATTTAGTTTCGAATTAGGTATAAAAAAATTTTTTTTAAATTTGAAATTCCTCCTAAAAATAAGTTTGAAACGATATACACCCATTGTTTACATTTTGCTTTGTTTACCGTTAGCAAAGGCAATCACCCTTCTCGAGGTCAATGACCTTTTGTGTACCTTTAGCGAGGCCAACAACTGATTGTTTATTGTCATTGTCCCCAGGAAAGGAGGTGGACCTCGCTAATACATGAATTATTTGCTCAAAGCGTACGAAAACATTTGAGAACTGACCTCGTAATTATCCGGAATAACTATCCGATTCTATGTTGACAAAAGATTTGTATAGATTTTTGTCTAATATGATGATACAATCGATGCCGTTTTCTTAGAAGAACTTCATATTACTCTGCTTAGGTCCACCCTCGAATAGAAAGCATATCGAATATCGGAAGTGTCAAAGCTAAAATCTTTTCAAGATAAAGATACAAATAAAAATTATGAGATGAAGATAAGGATAAGGATAAAGATAAAGATACGGATAGAGACAGATAAAAGATAAAGTTTAAGATAGCACTAATGCTTAAATAAAGCAGTTCTAAGAATAGGTGAATATGATAATCTTGCAGATAGCGAGAGAAAAATTAAAACAATTTTCTGAAGATTGTAGTTGAATAACTAAAATATTGTAATCAACCAGTCTTCTCTAACTTTATGATTAGATAGGACAACAACAAAGTCCACATACTTACATATTTACATATGTAAATAAATAAATTTTGCAAACTTGTGCCCTTTGTGACTAATTTTGCAAAATCTTCCACCGCGTTGCTGCTTATCTTGAACGACTTATCTTAATTGAATTGCTTACAGTAATTTAATCTCGCAAAAGTAATCACTACGCATCAATTTTATGCGGCAAAGTGAAGAAAACTTAGGAGTTTAGATAAAGAAAGAGTGTGGTTAGGGCGCAGATCGAAGGGGTTTTCGTTAGGCGTGCAACCAAAAGGAGCAGCGCAGATTGAAGGTTGGCTTCGCTTGCATTTTTTACACAGTGTAGAGCGGAATTTCAGTTGAGCAATTAAAAAAGAGTAGAAAAAAAAAAGCGGCGAGCAGCGATTATGGCGCACGGGAAGCGCACGTAAAAAGTGGCGAACGTGTTGAGTGAATACTGAGTCCTTTGCCTCAACTCTCGTATTAACATGACGCACGTGTTGCACATGTGATGCCAAGCTGTTGCCACCGCACTTGTATGTGTGTGTGTGTGTGTGTAAGTGCGTCTGTTTGCATTTGCAGCAGCAACAGCCCAAAATGTTGGACAGACAGCCGAGCAAACACAAGCGTATACATTACTGCAAACACATAAATGTGTGCGTGTATTAGTGTGTGTAAATATTTAGTGGCATTTTCATGATCTGCCATGAAATATTTTGCGCAAAAAACGAAGTAAGCAAAGCAAAGCAAAGCAAAAAAAAAGATTCAGCGATAAGGGCAGACAGACAGACAGACAGACAGACAGAGAGCCAAGTAAGTCAGACATGAGCATGGGTCTGTGCGTGTATGCAATTGTACCCGTATATGCTATACATACATATTTGACAGAGTTTGTTTGACGACCAAGCTGCGTGATGCATCGTTGACTGTTGCTTCCGCTACTTTATGCGCGTATTTTTACGATTTCTAAAACTGGAAAAGGGCAAATAAAATGTTTACGATTTTTTAGAACTTAAAAAAGGAGTATATCGCGAGCGTTGATATGAGCAGTAAACTTTTAAAGACCCTTAGAATAGTTTACAGATATTCTCGTCTGGAATGGTTTGGCAGAAAAGTACAAATAAAACTGTGAAATAAAATTATAATGCTGAAAAGCGCTTATATAGAATTTTCAAAGCGTTTTTGGCTTAAATTGAATAAAACGTCTTTGGTTCGAAAATCTTAAAACTGCTTAAGGCTCTATGTTAATATGTTATTTTGTATTTTGGAAAGAAACACATATTTTGAAATTCGAACTTTATGTTCGAAACTCAAACTTCATGTTCGAAAAACCGCAAAATTATTTCTATGTAAAATTTTGAAGATTTTACATCGAAATAAATACGAAATTCGAAAACTAAAGGTTAGAAGTTAGCTAAAAGTTGTTAGAACTCATTTCGAATAGAAACTTTGTCTTAAAATTCAAATCAAAAACAGGTGCAAAGTTTGTATGGGAACTCTGAATAAGTCACAGTTTGAAATTCGAAACCGATCCACTAATGCAAGCATTTTTGAACAGACACTTATGGAATTTGGGTTACAAATTGGGTATTTTTATTACAATTTTAGTTTTTCTTTTTTTGTAGTCTAACATTTGTTGCTACACATATGTATTTGCTTTATTTCACAAATATTCTTTCACAGATACGAAGTGAACTAAAAACAAATCGAATTTCAAGCTCAAAAATTTGAACATTAAAATATTCGTATTATTTTGCTCAAAATAATGCAACTCTAATCCAATTTTCGAAAGTCGAACTTAAAATTCGAGTTCGAAATTTTTAATTTCTCTTATTTTTAAACCGAACTTAGAATAAACTCTTTTTAATTAACAACTTGATTGGCATTTTTGAAAAAACAGGCATTTTTCTATCTTTCGTTCTTGTTGAAGTTAATTTTTGAGTTCGAATACTTATTTTCAAAAGTTTATGGCAAATTTTTCTTTGTTTTTCTAACATTTCGCACACAACACATATTCGACAAGATGGTTTACAGTATGTTATTTTATTCACACATATCTGACACATTTGGTGCTAAAAATAAGCACGAAACTATAATGTGAGCAGCTAGCAGGCAGACAAATACCGCCAAAGTTGTTGAATAACGGGAAAACGAGCGTGAGATAAGAATAGGCTGGCTTGTCTGCTGGAGGGGCAGCCTGCCCGCCATATGTGGCAACAGATGAATTTTTAAAGACAGCCAAGCAGCAAGTAGAATTGTGTGATATTTTGGCAAAAGAGGCGCGTAACGTGCGGATGAGCAAAGAGCAAAAAAATATTTTTACAACAAAAAACATTAAAAAATATGCGAAAGAAGCAAACGCCAAAAACATTAGCACAACTGAATTTGTAGGTCTAAATAAGGATGCTAATACGTGGCCGCAACAAAGTTGCAAACCCAAATATGGATGCGACAGAAGATGAAAAAATTAAATAACTTTTTTTTAAATGCACTAAACGACTTGCAAAATATTCGTCCGTGTATGGTGTAAGAAGAAGAAGAACCAGGCATTAGAATAGCTGTTAGTTTAAACTGGTAGCCGCGTCACGCGTTAATGCAAGCTGCGCTAACTAAGCGCATACTGTAGGCAACTAGAGACTGCCTTTAGTGCCACATTGTAAATAGCACACATGTGGCATGTGGCATGCAGCATATAATCGATACTTGAATTGCATGTTGGTGAAGAAATACAAAAAGAGTCTCAAAAGTCAAGAAGCGGCAGCCAAAACTGAAAATACTGAAGCGACAATTTCAGTCGATGCGAACTGAATGGAGAAAAATAGCAGATATTTTCTAAGGAAAATTTTTAAATAGTAAAAAAAGTGCACAGAAATTGCAGTAGAGGAATAGTAGAGCCGCACAATGCAGCCGAAACACTCAAGGGAATCACCGTTACAAGCAGCTAAGCAACTGTGTGTCGTAAGTCGATATTGGCTGCTGGTGACTCGTATAATAAAGCACAAAGGCGACAAAATCGAATAAAAAAAAAAACGAAAATAAAATGAAAGAAAATAAGCCGTACTTGGTTTCCGAATATCATTGGGCTCGCGAACAAAACGAATTCCTTTGGCTACGAATTTGAGGAAGTAAACTATGTGTGCTATTTTTGAGGCAATCAACCGACGGCCGCCGGGTAGTGAAAGGTTCAAGTTGGCCGATTTGTTAGGTGAAGCGCGCAAAATCATTGCGCACAAGAAGGCAGATGTCACGATGGGCCGTTGGAATGAGATTACGTAAGGAGCCCGAAGTAGTTGTATATTTCTGGTTGTCTAACTTATAGGTTACACGAAAAACCATGATCACCGACTGATTTTTCTCCGGTTTTAAAGCGCATAGGGAGCGGAGACAAGCGATTTGTGAACCGTCCATTGTCAACTCATCATAACTTGTTCCATAGCACATTTTTTTAGGGATTTTCTGTGGTCTTATCATGCATTTTGTTCTCTGAAACGTCGACTGTTCTCAATTTTTCTGTAGAAATATTGTTTCAATATAAGATATACAAGTTACAAATTGTTTTAGACCAAGGAGCTTATAGGTAACATTCATTGCTCATTCTCAAGATGATCGGATCTGCGTAATCGGTACCAACCCCATGCATTATATATCAGGAAAAGTGCTATTGCCAAAGCAAGATTTTTTAAAACTGCATTTTGAATTCTTCATTCCACTCCAACAAAAATAACAACATTCTGTGTTAACATTTTTTAAATTAAATGCTTCTTTTCGTTTAATCACGTTGAATGACCTTTCGTTGGCTTTTTCGTGCGAATTCTCTCGGAAAACGAATTTAGTTTAAGATATGCAGACTCTCAGACTCTCTAATGCGTTAATGAAGCATTTATTTGCACCTTTGTTTCACATGTTCTTTCGTAATCTTTGGATTTTGGGGCGTACGCGATCTGCCCTCAAACGGTTTTCGAAATTATATGCGCGCATCTTAGCCAGTGTACGAAGGTGTTTAATAGATATTCCACCAAATTTGTGGCTCTAGCAAAAAACTTACATATTCGGCATAATTTTATTTGTTTATTATGCTTTTAATTTTTTGTTTATATTTTTTCACACCAAATTCGCTTGGTAACTATTAGATCTAAGCATACTCCTTTCAACATTTAATTCTAGCCTCGCATTTTTTTTTTTGTGTTTTTGCTATTATTCTTGCCGTTCCGTTTGGCCTTTCGAAAACGTCAATGCACTCACTCACACAATAACTCATGCAACATGCCACACTCACACATGCGGTACATGTGTACCGCAACATACACAAATGTACATGAAATTCAAGCGAATTCGCAGTTGTTGGCGCGCCTGCGGCAGCAACATGCGCTTGCAACAAGGCATTCCACACCAGCGGCTGGCTGGCAGCAGCAAAGAGTAAACACCAAGAATACAGGAAAAGAAGACTAAGCGCGGCGAAAAAATACAAAAACAAAAGCTATAATGCCAGCAAAATAAAAACAAGTGAAGCAGTTGAGCAAGAGGAAAGAACAAAACAAAAAACAAAAAAAAAAAAACGAAACAGCAACAACATTTGTCAGGCAGTTGGCCACAACAGAAACTAGTTGACTTGCCAGCGCAAATTGATAAACTGCCTCGGCTGTGGCTGCCACAGACGCCGCGCTGCGCTGCGCAGCTACCAAATGCCACTTGATGTATGCAGCACAAGCGCCTTATATGCCACTTATGTAGATATGTATGTGCAGCGCTCCCAGCAGCGTTGCATTTGGAGGCTCAGCAAGCATGCCGGTTAGCCCATTCAAGCGCATCTTGGTACAAGCGACTGCATAACCACAGCGAGGCAACAACAATACACACATAATACACCTACATATGCACACATACAAACATACATGCATGTACAAATTTCTACATACGAAACGTGTCTTCAACCAACAACAGGTATTTTGAGCGCGTCTCAAGTCTGCACACACACACACACACACACACACACACACGCACAGATCTACACACAGTGAGCCAAGCCACACAGCCCATATTAGTCTAAATCTGTATGGTAAACCGGTTTAAGCATTTTGCTTCACCTTTCTATATTTTCTTAATAAATTATCGTTGGCCTTTCTTTCCTCTATGCGCTGTGCGCTGTGCGCTGTGCGGTTTTGCCTCGGCGTCGTTCGTTCGCTTGGTCGCCACAATTTTTTTCCATTATTGTTATTATTATTAGCATTTGTTGTTTTTATTGTTGTAGGGTTCAGTGTGGCAGAGTTCATAGGTTAAAAGTTGTCATCTTCTCGTGTTCACTTCGCAGTCGGGCATTTCCTTGTGCAAAAGCAAAGCGTTGGCAAAATATGAGTTTCAGAAAAAAAAAAAAAAGTTTTGCTAAAACCTGCTTTATCATCGTGTCCATTATGTGACTAGTTTAGCCATTGTGCTCTTATCCGCAAAGTTCATCAGACTTGCTTGCTTGCTTGAGCATGCCCAGCCGCTCAGTATGAATTTCAAATAAGGTGTGCTACTTGGCTCGTAGGCAGATGGTCGCATCGCCTTATGTAATGGGTAATTGGTAGACACAAATAGTTTAGGAAAATGGGTTTTAGATGCTACTTTGGTGGACACATAATTCCATTTTGATTAAAAAAGCGTCCAAAATAAAAAGAGTACGAAACAATTTTCCGAAAAGGTTGGTGTCTAAGTTAAGAGCGCAAGAAATAGCTATATTGCGAAGGAGAGAGATGGTGACAGCGAAGAAAGAGAGAGAGAGAGAAATATTAGTGCAAGTTACATTAAAGAGAGAAGTATGACGAGATGACCAGAACTAAGTCATAACCTCAAAAACGACAATTGGTGGAAGATTTTTTATATGTCGTTACAAATCGAGGAATGAGACCCGTAGACCAACCATTAATTTCTTCGAACTGTATTATTTCAAGTTAAATGTCGAGAATTTCGGATCACTTCAAGTGTGCAATTAATATTACGGCTCATATAATATCGAAACGTACTCTTGCGAATGTAAATAAAAGACAAAATCCGCACAGTCTTCATACATGTTGCTCTTAGGCTCAGAAAGTCCAATAGTCGAAGTCTACGACATTCAATTGGTGAAGCATAATTTATTCTAAAGTAGGGATTAAATTCGGGCCTGAAATTGTAAAGATCTCTCTCATAAAGTGGTTTAGATTTTGAAAATTCAGTTTATAAAAAAATTATATCGAAGGTGATAAGAGTATGTTTACTTCTACAGGTATAAAAAAAGAGTATTAGAGGGAGAGAAAGGTATTTTCAAGCAATAACTGCGGTTATTTCACTTTAAAAGAGATATATGATGGAATACGATCTTCAGTGGTGCAATTATATAATAATTCTTTCACATGCTTTACTTCATATATAGTTCTCATTCGGTTCATACAATTTAAAATGTATATTGCGTAACGTTAGGAATCCATTTTTATTCAAAATCTAGCTCTTACTGAATCAAGCTTGAATTGGCAAACAGTTTCGGAGTTATAATGAGGTAAAATGACATATTTGGTGCTAGGTCGAAACTCACGACCTTAAGAATGGATGCAGTTAGTAGCCGATTTTCTTCCTGTACTCAAACAAAAACGTCAGCATTGCTCTTAAACGTCTTTTCAGCCACCAACCAATCAACCTTTTCCAGTGAATTTACACATCTCATTTATTTGGGTCCACAATTATTTAACGATAAAGCAACGTCAGAAGCAGCACTGATGTCGCGATGATCTAAGTAAGTACCACAAAATCTTCAACTCACATGCCTCAACCGTCTCTGCCACAAGCTAACAGTCAAAAATATTTGTAAGCTCATCGGTTAGGCATTTTTCTCTCGCATATCTATATCTCTTGTCAGCTGTTGTTCGTACGCATTTTGTATTGTTTTAATTTACGTTTAAGGTTTGCGCTGCAAATTAAGCATTAAATCGTTAGTGAGCTGAGATGCGCGCTACCCTTTCCACTCCTCTACCCTTTTGTGCGCTCTTTTGACGTATACTCCCGTTGTACCGCCGCTTCGTCTTAAAGTCTCCGCTTCTGCACTCGCTAACAATATTTTCGGTATCGGAGACTTCGTTTTTCGTCGTTTTTTGCTTGTTTACCGCAAGGCATTTCGTTACGCCACATTCACATGCTCAAATATTTATTTATACTTCGATTTAAAGCCAAATTTACGTATTACTCATGAGTATGAATGGCTTCCTGCTGTTGAGGCTGCGCTGACTATTTGAAGAGCCCAGCAAGCGCTGCAAAGCGAGGTGATTTTTTTCAACGTTTTTGCTATTGCTTTTGTGCTGTTGTTGTTTTGTTGTTTTTAATTATGCATGTATGGCGTATTATTTCTATTTTCGTGGTCGACGCTCGCTACGAGCCAAGATTGCTGAGCTGAATTCGTCACGGCGGCGGTTTTCACCCGCTTCTCCACTTGAGCTCAGTCAAGTCATCAATTTTTCTTTCGACTCTTGCCTATTACCTATTTGCTTTGAGACAAGTCAAGGCAATTCCAACGCTGCTCGCTGCCGCTGAAGGTGAGTTCCAGCTTAAACGCTTTGCCAGAAATCAGCTTAGAGCTTTGTGCCAATAACAACAACAGCAAATCGAGTGCACTTCACGTCACTACTGCATTCACTGCGACGTGGGTATATATGTGTGTGAGTCGGCTCACGCTGCTTGCACCAAATGGTTTTTTTCTCAGTCTTTGATTGCTGCTGCTCTGCTGGGATTTTCGATTAAATCTCCATATTGCATTACGGCTTTGAAATTGGAATTGCATTCGTCATTATAAGCCGAAATATTTGATTGACGTGAATTATTGGATTTTCGGATTTATTAAAGGTGATTGCGTACACGTTGAGATGATTGATGTGGAGATGTGTATGTGAGCTTTAAAAGCACCGAACCGTTGAGCCCAGCAGAGACGAGCTGAAGTAAGACTGGCTCCATTTGTAGTTGCTTAAAAGAATATACTAATACTAACTTAGAATACCATTAAAAGAGTAATCGGTTGGTGACCCAACAGCGCCCAAATAAAATGAACTCGAGGCAATATTTAAGTACAAGTTAGAGAGAAGAGCAGCTACACTAATCCAAATGAGCTGAAAGCCAAAGATATCGAGACACATACATAGGTACATATTAAACCCCTGAACTCTATGAAATATCTAAGAGCAAAGTGGAGAAACTCTACTGGAATACTCCAAACTAACATATTTGTGAAAGGTATTCAGAGCTGAACTCATTAAGTTCAACACAAATCTAGGTTTGATACGTCGAATCAAACTCACTATAAGCCCTAAGAAGACCGTTTCCACGATATTCAGGTATACGTCGACAGAATGGACCCGGATTTTTATCTACCGAAGGAGTATCAATTCCGTCAATTCCTCAAAATTATTTAGAAAATGTTTTCTGCCATTACATAAACAACAACAATAGGCCTAAGAGACATTCTTTCATTAAATTTCGAAGGAAAATCTGGAATTACAATATTTCCTACCCTAGGAATCACAAACTCATGTTGTGTTTCTAAAAAACGTCTGTTCGAAATTTGTTCCTACTAATACCCAGCGTAGAAGAGGAGGCAATTATTGGTCACTGATGTAGAATGAACATTTATGGCGACTATAGAATTATTTCTATAAAATTCAAACCGCTAAAAGAAATGGAGAAATTCCGAAGTGAGTGTGAGGAAGAATGAGGAAGCGAAAAGAGTGGATTAAACAGTGTGCCAACAAAGAGAGCTGAGAGAGCATACAGTCCACAGAGAGAGCAGAGAGGGACACGTATTCACATAGCTCACTAATTTTTATTTAAAGAATTATAAAAACTTTTGAAATTAAAAACTTTAACAAATTTGAAAATTAAAGATATTCTAAAAAAATATAAAAAAAATTCTAAAAGAAATGTTCAAGCAAATCTCTTTGAAAAGAATTGTATGAGAAATAAAAAATTTTAATTTTTTATATGAAAAATTCGAGCTTCCTGCGCTTTACCACCAATATATTTTCTTACAAATGTGAATGAATAAATATTCACGGGTTTTTTATATTCAAATTCATCAAATACTTGCCTTGACGCTTATTTCATTAGCTAAAAATTTTTTAAATGTTACATTTGCATATACAAGACTCAAAGAAGAGCTTTCAAAACAAAAACTCTCTGAAATTAGTAACAAAACAGAATGAGTCAGACAGAAGAACGTGGAAAGGAGGTAAAATAGCAAAATCAATAATAAAAAAGTCGAACCATAAACAGGTTTAGAAGAGCGAATGTCCAAATTAGCTTGGATTAAATAGTTAACGTTATTCAATTTTATAATCTCGCATACTTTTGATTAGTGAATGAGTTGCTGCATGAAATATTTATAAAATTTAGAAAATTTTTCATAAATTTCGCATGCGTTTGGGCGACTAAAATAGCAAATTTCGCAGAAGAGAAAGTAAGCAGAATAAATAAAATTGCAAATGGATATGAATATTTAAAAATTTTTTTAAATTTTCAAAATTTTAAAAATAAAATTTCATTTTTTCGATTTTGTTTTACTCTTCTTTGGCTTTTAACAAAAACTTTCTAACGATAATTTTATACTTCGCAAACAAGTTGAGACAATCTCAAAATTTACATCAAGAAAATTCCAAATAAAACCCGAATAGATATGGTACAAATGTATGCACATAGAAAGCGCATGTTGACAGTTATTAACAGTAAATCGATTTAACTGCCACCAACAACTGCAGCAGGCAGCTCAAATGACGCGCTTGTGACGAAATGTGAGTTTGCTGAACCCTTTTTCGGAATTTCAAAATTTCTGTTGAATAATAACAACAACAAAGCGTAAAAATTTTAACAAATACATTTCCATTCTAAAAGCAAAGAAAATAAAGCAAAACAAAAAAATGGAAGCAGTGTAATTGTATCACTAACGAACATACATAAATTCAATTCAACTGGAATTCAATTTGAATACTTTTTTTTATTGAAAGAAACATGTCATTTATTTCGTTTTGATAATTTTCAGTAATTTAAAATTTAATAAACGTAAATTTTAATGGTTTCTTTACTCGAGGCTTGATTTATGGCTGCTTGTTACGATATTATTAAAGTTGAACTTATTTTACCCAATTGTTGTTGCTTTGTTTACAAAAAGAAAAAAAAATCTGAAAATGTATGTTTAAGTATTTAAAAAAAAAATTATTAATGTTATTAAACAAATTTTTTTTTTTTTTTTTTTATAAGTAAAATTTTGGAAAAAAAATTTTTTGTACACTACTTTTTGTAGTAGTACACGAATTTTTTGTATTTTTTTCAAAATTTAATTTATCATTATTATGGTGTATTGGTTTACAATGTTTTAGCTTGTCCCATAAAGCAAATTTTATTATGTTGCTGCTGCACATGACAATAATGAGGCTTTTCACACGCCAGCACCGAGGGCATCCCAACCCCTTCTCCCACACGCACCCGCACTGCATTTGACGCCGCACTTATAATTGACTTTTGTTTGCACACACGCACACACACATGTGCAGATGCAGCGCGCTTGCCGTCGACTTCATTAATGGTAATTCACAGAAATAAATTTTTTTGCTTGTAAGTATAATAAATTTAAATTGTAATTGGTGCGCATTAATTTGAGCTGAATTGAATTGAGTGCGATTAGCGTGTTGTAATGCTCATAATAATAATGAAATGATTTATATACATGCATATGTATATTGCGTTTTTCCCATTCACTTTCGCATTTGCTGGCATTGATTTCGCAGCTGTTAACTTTTATTACATAACGAATAAATACATAATGCGATACATAATGCAATAATTGCGATAAACAGTTAACTGTTGCTATTCAAAAGAAAAGGAAAACAATGAGCGCGATGAATTTGAGTGGAATGAGTGACCCTTGGCTTGGCATTTTAAAGAAACAAAAAATAATAATTAGAAAAAATTGAATTTGTGTTTTTTGACGAAATTTGTATTTAATACTAATTTAGAAAATTTTCAAAAATTGAGGAAAATTAAATAAAAAAAATTAATTTTATTTTATTTTAAAAAATTATTTATAAAATTAAAAAAAAGTAAAATTTAAAAAAAAATAAAATTATATAAAAAAATTAGAAAATTTTTAAATAGTAAATATTTAGAAATTTTTAAATAATTTAAAAAATTTCGAAAATTAACAAAAATTGAGATACAAAAGAAATTAGATAATTAAAAATTTTTGAGATAAGAAAAAAATTATATAATTAAAAATTATTTTTATTGTCGTTTTTTTTATTTATCAAATTTATTACCATTATAATTAAAAAACTCAAAAAAAATTAGATAATCAAAAAATTTTTTATATATTCAAAAAATACTTGCTTTCTTGTAATAGAGAAATTTGAAAACACAATTTTACTTCCTCAAAAAATTGTACATGTGCACAACTTTCCGTTTTGCCACAGGAAATGCAAATATTTCGAATGCACAAAATTGCTTAAGTATATTTGTCAGTTGCAGAATTTTTCTTTCTAATCTTAAATCCAATTTATTTGCTTCTTCATTAATTCCCCTTGCTTATTTATGCATTTATTCTTTATTAATGAAATGAACATTTTCTTTTTTAATTTTTACCAATTTCTACTGACCAAAATAAGCCGACAAACAAATTGACTTACTTAAGCACTAATAGATTTTGCAATACAAATAGAAAATGCTTTTTCTTGTTTAACGAACTGGAAAATTGTGCAAGTATACATGTATGATAACCGAAAATTTCGTGCATAGAAATTTTTGACTTAATACAAATTTTGAATCCATTGTTTTGATGAAATTAAAAATTGATAAAATTTTAAATTTGATTTTGTGTGAATACGAAATTCGATTACCAATTTTATAAGATTTTTTGTTTTTTTTTTTGGAAACAAATATATCGTTTTTCGTCTAATTTCTTTAGCACACGTCCAACTTGTTTATCAACACCCGTCAGCTCTCACAATGGCAACCTTTTAAATGTCGCATTGTGTTTATTACAAATTTGAGCAAATTTAATTTTGCAGCGAAATTGCGAATTTGACATTGTGTCAGGTGCAAAAAACGCATGTCCGAGTTTGATGAGGGCAAAGTGCAAATTTATGTTCAAGTTATTGCAAAATTCAAACAACAACAAATGCCAAGTATATCAAACAACAGCAACAACATTTATTTTTGCAACAAAAAATGTGCAAGTGTGTGTTTTTGATTGTTATAGAATTATATGTGGCAGTGTCAGTGTGGCCAGGAGCGTGAATTTTGGGGGGTTGTTTGCTAAAAGCTGGGGAATAAACATAGTCATTGAAGTTATTGCATAAATATGTACGCAAATTACTTTAACGCGGCGAAAAACATGAAAATTTAATTTAAAATATTTTCAGCTTTTGCATTGCTGTTTTTTTTTTGTTTTTAAAGAAAAAGTTAAAATTATTCCTTTTTCACATTTTCATTCACAATTTTTTTAACACAATTTTCTTGGTTCCTTCATTCCCACTGCACACTCGTTGTTGCACACTTTCATGGTCAATGGCTGCGAAAATGCAGCGACATTGCATTTGTTTGTGGTGAGTTCCGCTTGGAATGCCAAGCGTGTTGTTGCGGCAAAAAGCCGGAAATGCTGAAAGAAGATGCACAGATTGACTAACGGTATATCGAAAGCGAGTTGGAAGGTAACGCAGAAACTGACTTTGAAATTTAAGACTTCGTCAACTAAGAATGCACACCAGAAGACGAGAGGGTCTGAAACAATGGTTAGCTGAGTGGACAGAAGAAAGTTTGCGAAAAGCGTGGCAATGAAAAAACAAAATATTTATGCTTGGTATATGGAAAAATTGAATCTAAATTAGACCTCATATAATTGAAGTATATAAAAATACAGTTTTGCGATCTGTAGTGTGCTGAAAAATATCCAAGAACTGGACAAACATCTTAAAAACCGCGTTCATGGTGGTCTAATCACTTATACAATCAGCCAAACCATACCTGCATTTAGAATAAATTTTGGGATCTATCGAAATTTGTGTTAAATAACTCTGGAGGTACAGTATTATCTAACGAAGTTTTTCGACGAAGTTGCTGTAAGGTTCTCAGCTTGCCGAAACATGTTCCTAACACTTTCCGAGGTATTCCATGTAATAGTTATGAAAATAGTAAGTTCAAATTTCTCAAAATCTGTTCTAAATATCTGCTTTGATGCTTAAGATACTCTAAAGGTAAACAAACCCCTCTAACAAACATACCCCTCTATTCCGAACAATATACAAAGTAAGTACTTGAACATAGATTGGCCAAAAATGTTTGAATGGAACTAGCATAGGATAGGTTTCTTTCATTCTGAACTTTCTGTCCTCGAACTGTCCTCGTTAGTATAAAGTCTGTAATCATTCCGGAGGTCTTGCCTCGTGTTTCCATAGTTCCCATTCCAAGGTGGGAAGGTTAAAATATAATTTGATAATCGATATGCTTAAATTCTGTCACAGAAAGATTTAGGTAAAATATTGACATACAAGCCGAACAAATATAAGGTGGAGAGTACGAAGAAACTTGACATGGGAAACAAGGTGTTAGAGATACGTCTCAATAAAATGTGTTAAGAATGCAGACAAGATGCCTAAGAGAGAGAGAGAGAGCACGTGAAAGAGAATCAAATTTTACGAAGCAACCTGAAATCGATGGTTACCAAAAGAGAGTTATTTTAGTACGGATATAAACACAGTTCAACAAATCTGTCAAATGATTGACATTTAAAAATAAACTACATATAAGAATGATTTAATTCAAGCATGAAGGACGCTTACTTATGATATTCTAGACCCATCAAATGAATTATTCCGCTAAAATTGAAGTATACATGATCACTTGACGATGATCACTTAATGATATTCTTCAGCTTTATTGATAGACGTCCTTGTACTAAATTTTCATTTTGTTTTCGAGTCACTTATCAAGTTTATTAAGATTCATTGTAGAACGATGATAATGCGGCTAGATCTATATGTAGTCTATAATGTATTTGTATATAGTTTTTATCAAGAACTAATCAAATGATCTGCATCATGATCTGTACATACAAATGTGTTCTGACAGCCTTGAGATAAAACTCGCTGGCATTACTGGCCCTACTAACGGGGTTAGCAAACTCACACACAGAGAAACATGTGCATAAAAAAGGTACTTTTGTGAAAAACGAGTGTGAGTAGACGAATGTAATTTGATATCCTTCACGAGCCTACTTGCATATACGCCATCTAAATATGTTTACTAGCATGTATGTAAGAGTGTGTGAATGAATAGAGCGAAATTGAAATGCCTCATTGACTACGTGAACCCAAAACTCCACGCAAACTCGCTTCCGACCAAGTACATCGGCCTGCTGACAGCGGAGTCAGTTCTATGACACTTGTAATAAAAGAGAGAGTGAGAAGGAGAGCGATACAGTTGCGCAGCAGAGAGTAGGAAAACTCAATGCCTGCAGCACTTGTATGCTACTAAGTATGCCTGAATGATTGCGCTGAAGTTAAATGCTTGCCTGCCTGACGGTTCGACGCAGCGGGGGATCTGCTGACATATTGCTTTCTAAGAGCGCAATGATCCTGTAAACAAAGGATGTATGTGTGTATGCATGAGCCCGAGTGAAATAGAAATGTGCAAAGGCGGTCTAGGATATTCCGCAAAGGTCTCAGTGGGAAGATATTTGTGTGCGTTGGGTTAGAGTAGCAGCTGCTGCAGATCCGAAAGTAATATTATGTGTTTAGAAGCGCGATAAATATTTACGAAAACGTAGCGTATTTGGCCTCGCTAGCGATATTCGAGAGCGCTCTGCGTACATACTGCCAAATGAGCACAGATAACTTACAAAGCAAACATAAATAAACTGAATAACGGAAAAAGTTAAGCATTATCATGCTAAACGTGTCATAAACAAATCATATTGAAGTGGTTTTGGTGATAAGAATGTATGCGAGAAGATAAAATACGACTTATGCGACAACTCAATACTGCTGGATGAAATTTGAAAACGAAAACATTAGCTTTTCTGTGGAGATTATAAGGCTAGACACATAGTGGTGCGAAGTGCAATACAGCAATGAGTGCTCAAAGTAAAGATGTGCGCAAAATTTATGATTTAGGTAATTAGTAAGAATGATTCTATTATAACTCGACCTCTCAGCTGTTTTCGATCAACATTGCCCAGCCTTTGATATTGAAACTCATAGTTTCAGTTGCTCTAACTTATAATGAAGAACGTTAATGATAAGCGAAATTTCTTCTGGAGCGCTGTACTTCAGTAGCTATAACAAATAGTTCGTCAACCTAGACGTCTGCAGCCAAAATTTTAACACTTTGGCACTATAAAAAACAAATTGCAAAATGTTTTCAAAGGCGCAATATCGAACCATTACATACGTCACTCCAACTAGTTTCCCACTAACCCCAATCTGTGGTCAAAGGCTAATCGAGCGCAAGTAGGAAACCATGTCAGTAGCATCGATAAAAAAGATACATTTCGAAATTCAAATATAAAGTGCTAAACACTCTGTACCACCAACTCAAGAGCCACTCAGTTGCTCTAAATAGCTGACACCAACAATTAGACTGACATTTATTGCGCCAATTTGAACAGGTAACCTCTAGAGCTTTACGGCATTGCACTGCTCTGCTCGCTGAAAACGCCAGGCATTAACGCTTTTGCATAGCGTATAACGGTAAAAGTGGCGATTGCAAACAATTCTTAGCAGCTCCTTTTTATTTAGTGCTTTTATTTGTATTATTTTTGCATCTCTCTGTTGCTGCAACAAAAAAAACAAAATGTGTTGAAAAGTAGAGCAAATTTTTTTCGCCAATGTAAAGCGCTACAAAATACTTTTAGCTGAGTATGTATTGGTAGCTGGCTTTGAGCTTTCAGTTTTCTTTAATTGCATGTTTGCCATATCCATATGCTCTGTGCTCTAGCTGACCCCAGTGACCCTCTTTTGTGGCACACTGTCCGACTACCCCAACAGTTGAGCGCGGCCAGACTCTGCTAACGAAGCGGGAGGTGAGATGAGATGAGGTGCAAAATTAGCGCAGACTGAGTGTGAGTGTGAGTCTGTTTTAACTGAGTTTCGTGTTGTTGACGATGTTTGCTAATTATTGGCTGTTTGCGAAGCTGTTTAGTATTGATGATACTTTTGTTTGTACGAAAACTTAGGCAGCTACTAATAATAGCAGTTCATCTCCATGTTCCACAAGTTCAGTTTAGCTACAAATCGTCTCAATACACGCCATATTTCCAGAAGTAACAATATTTGTGAAATAGTATGGCGATCCACTAGTTCTTGGATTTTCTTGGAAGGGGATTTAGATTCTTCTCTTATTTAAAATGCTAAAAATAACACTTTATCGCCGCATATGTATTACTATTTTGAAATAGAGAGGTGTTTCGCCTCTTTCGTAAATTCAGCTTCGCTACAAAGGGATGGGATCGCCTCAATAACAACACATATATGGAAAAATATCAATATTTTTTCATTTAGTGAGTTGCCTTACAAGTTCATTTTGGCTAGAAAGCGTATTTAAAACAATTATTTTATTTAAAATTTTAAAAATAATAGTTTATCGCTGTATATGTATCAATATTCTGAAATAAAGAGGTGTTCCACAAGTTCAGTATTGCTTTGAAATAAAAAAAAAACTTAGTAGTTATTGAATTGAACTGCTAGATCCAACGCCAGCTACTACCTTTTTAATAGAGCAGTGCCACTTTGGTGCTGAGAGTGTAGTTAGATAGACATAGCCACAAAGTTAGATAGTATAGACTATAGTAAACAGACGATACTTGCTTCAACAGTTAGGTATTTAACCGTCTCACAAGTTCATTTTTCAGCCGTTCCACAAGTTCAGCTCTTCTCTACCTGGAGTGCATCTAGCGTAATGCCAGTAAACTAAAGCGTCAATAAAAGTAACGATTGAAGTCGTAACATGTAAAAATAAAAACAGAAATGGAAATCTCAGCAATTACTTTCGAAAATCGAAATTTAACAACCGGCAATCCGCTTCGTTATTGCTGTTGTTTTAAATAATAATGGCTGGTTATCAACAGCAGCAGCAGCTGTCCGCTGTCAACATTCCTAGCTAAGTACCCACGCTAGTACTAGTTATGTAGTGGTTTGGTTGATGGCGCAATTTCAACAACTCACTCACTCACTGAACTCAACTCAAACCACATTGAGTGTCATTAGCCCCCCCGCGGCACATGCGAGCATATTACAAATATTTCTACTATTCATTCTGTGATGTTGACAGCTGTTGGTAATCCAATTTCGTTCGACACACAAACACACACACACACACACACACAAGCACAGAAGCATACCTACATTCAATATAAACATAAATATTTAGCAATATATATTGAGGATTTGCGGCAGTGGCGTCGAGCAGAAGCGAAAGAGCCAGCGAAAAAGCAGCGAATTCACGGAAAAATTCATTGAAAATTCGGAACGAAAACAAAAGTTGCAGAATTTGGCGCAAAACAAAGGCAATATCTAGAGTATTTTGTTGCAACATAATTTGTGTGTTTGTTGTAATCGGTGCTGTTATGTTGGTTCATTAAATGAACACAAATAAACACTGTTGAACAAATATAAAGTTGCTAATTCAATTAGCATATAAATTGTGACGAATTTTTCGACGCAAATAATTTTCTTCTTTTTTTTTTTTGTTTGCAAGAAATTTAAATTTGGATGTGTGTGTATGTAAATGTGTACACAAAGAAAAAATCAGCATTTTTTATATATATATATATATGTTGTATGTATATATATATAAATATGAAGAAAGTAGAAGAAATTATTTTAGACTTTTAGTTTGAAAAGTCAACATTTATGAATCTAGACTTTAAAATTTAAATGTTTTGTGGCAATGTTTTTTAGTTAAAATTAAAAAAAACATTTCTTTATAATTCTATTATCTTTCATGTTTTTCTATTTTTATTAATTTATTTATAATTTATTTTAAATTATTAGCTTTAATTTTTTAGCAACCAACTTTTATTTTAAAATATTTATACTCTTTTATAATTTCAGAATTTTATTATTTTTTATAATTTTTTTTCATTTATTTATTTTTTGTTATTATTTATATTAAACTATTAATTTATATATAATTTTTTATTTAAAATTCGATTTAAAAATTTTCATAATTTTCTGTTTTTAATTTTATCATCGCTTTTTTACTGCTCTGCACTTCGTAGACTTGTGAAAACATGCTCGATAACGTTCCGTTAGGCAGCAACAAGCGTCAAATTGCGATATTTGTGCATAAAAATTGAATAAATAACGATGGCTCACAACACCAATTTTCTATGCCGTAAAAGTAGAAAATGGAAAAACATTGTTGATGGCTAGAAAATTTTGCATAAATTTTAATTTAATTTCATACATAAATATTTCTGAAATTGCTGCCACACATTGCGAAATTTAAATTTGCTGGCATATTTTATAGCGAAAAAATCTGTGTCATTAATTTCACACAAACATTTTTAGTCGTCAAATTTTTTAATCACCCATGGAAAAAATTTATTTGTGCATGAGAAAAAAGTAATTAATCACTTGTGTAAAAAATTTATTGGCGCATAAAAAAATTTATTCTTTTAAATCTAAAAATTTATGTCAAACGTCATTTGACGACGTTTCGAAGCCTTAATATTTACTGACAGCTTGTGAAAAAAAAATTTATGAATAAAAAAATTATTATTTATAGACTTTTTGTATCAAAACAATTTTTTTTTTAACAAAATTCGTCTAAAAATTGCATGAATAACAAATTGTACAATTTTTTGTGTTAACAAGCTAATTGTTGAAGTGTTATTCGGCAAACAAATACGCTGGATTTTTAGGCGCCACAGCCATTTTATGTCAACAAACTTTGACAAATTTCAATATAAATAATTTATTTTACACCTGGGAATTTAGTGTTGCATACAATTGAGCGGCTTTTTATATTCAATAATTACATCAAGTTGAAACAAAAATTTATTGAATTTGAATCTCACTGCCGCCTTGATTAAATTAATTAAAACGTGCCAAAAATATTTGCAAATTTTTATGGCTTGTTTTTTGCTTTGTTTATGGGCAACATATTTATTTGCATAATTAAAGGTGTAATAAAATATTTATTTATGAAAATATGCGGAACATTTTCTGACATTTGTAGAGAAATTTTAACCTTTTATAGTTTTTTTTGGAATTTTTTTGTTTTTTATTAAAAATACACAGAAATTAAATAAAATATTTAGCTTCGTTAAAAGGAGAAAAAATTTCTAAATTTTATTGGACAAAAATTTAAATAAATTTTTTTTGTTAAATAATGTTGATTATTTACCCAGAAACATTTTTGCAATAGTGAACAATTTTTATAAATTTATTTTATCTTAAACTGTGTAAACATTTGGATGTGATAACTTTAAAAATATTAATAATTACTTTTATCAACACCAAATATCAAAATCAAAATAATGAAGTTTATATTGTTTTATTTCAAATACGCATTAAAAAAAAAAAAAACATTTTTTTTACTGCAAATCTACACATTTTTGAGTGCAAATTTCTTTTTTATTTTTCCCCTATACACAATTGCCTTCCATTGGGCCCTGCAAAGTTGCAGTTATTTTCAATTGTTTATTTTTCGCTTTTGCCTGTTCACTCTTTCCCTTTCATGGCAGCGCTTTTGTTCTAGGTAACACTGTTTTGATGTGTAATTTTTCACTATTCCTTGCTTGTTTGCATTGTTTGCCTTGTTCAATTCGTTTCGTTCATTTTAGTTTTTTCTATTTTGCTCACATTGTTGCAATTTCAGGGTGCTAGTAAATAGCTCAGGTGTAGACTAAAATATAATAAAATAGTGCTTGGGTTAGGTGATGAGTATAAAAATTCACATTGTGAGGGCAAATAGTGGAAGTGTGTTGATTATAGAGGGGTAAAGGGCATTGTGATTGTAAACGGAATGATTTGAAACTATTTTTTATGGCAGCTAATTACTAATTGAAAAAAAAAACAAATAAATAAATAATACAAACAGTATGTAGCTCCATAAAATATAAATGAACCGGTTACTTTTACTTTTAGACTTAAAATGTTAAGTTATAAGAAATTTTTTAACTAAAATTTAATTTATATTTAAAAAAAGCCAACAAATAAGGTACACTGCCAAACATTTGGAAAGCAAAAATTTTATTTTCTTAAACTGATTACTTTAAATTCCAGTCATAACCATACTAATCTCTAAGCCATTTAGTTGAAGTTTTCAGTGTACACTATATCATTTAGCTACCACTTTTCTTAAGAAAATATATCAGAAAGGGATTTGGAATTTCCAACATGGAAGATCTGTCGACTATAATTTACGCAAAACTCAAAGTAAGCGATCTGAAAAGTTGAAAGCAAATTGCTTCAGGTTTTAACTTCAAAATTAAATACTGTTGTGGAAATGAAATTTTTAGTAAAGTTATGGTAATATATAATATATACAAATAAGCTAATATATAAGTTGCTAATATAATACAAAAATACTGAACATTTAATTCAAAAAATTAATAAAAATAATACCAAAATTTTTTTAAATTAAAATGTTTCAATTTCTAGTTGTTAAATTTATCAAAATTTAATTTCTAAAAGGAATTATATAATGCGGCAAGGAAATTTTACTTACATATTTTACACAACACTGAATGTAATTGCAAAATGTTTAGTTTGAATGAAAATGCTATTAAAGATGAACCATATATTTCTATTGTTATTATTATTTATTTATTTAAAAATTTTTTATTTGATATTTTAAATTATTTGAAATTATAATAATCTTTTAAACACTCATTTCACAAATTTATTTTTAAAGTTTAAAAATTTTTTGTTTTCTCTAATTTTTTATCATTATAATTATTATATTATTATTATTGAATTTCTTATATTTCAAATTTATTATTTTTATGCTTCGTATCTACAGCTCTTATTTCTTACTGTATATTTGTTATATGTTTCTCGGTTTTCATTTATATATTTATTATATATTTGTTACCTAATTTACTATATAAAACTATTTTTAGTTATATATGAGTTTTCTCTGATTATCTATTGCACATTTTCTACTGTTTATTTATATTTTCAAATGTTTCTTTTAATAAAAAAATTTATTTAAATAATTTATTTGTTTAGTTGTGTACATTTTTAGTATTTATACATTTACTATATTAGTTTTTTAACATTTATATACTTAGCATATTATATATATTTTAGTTATACAAATTATTTAAATTATAAATACTACATAAATTCTAATTATAAATTTATAAAAATGCGAAATTAATATACATTATTTAAATTATAAATAAATTTAATTAATTAAATGTATATTAGTTTCGGAATTTTATAAAAGCCGTACTTTTCTATTCATCAGCTATATTTTATTTTCGTTATTTAAAATTTTTTATTATAAATTTTTTTAATTAATTGCAAGTTATGTATTGATTTTATTAATTATTAATTTTTATTATTCGTCTATTTGATCCAAAACTATATACTTTATTAATTATAATATTTTATTATTAGTTGGTAGTTAATTTAGTTTTTATTATGATAACGTCTCATAACGATAATGATAATGTCTCATATAAAGTTTTTTACAATTCGCTGTTTTTATTTTAAACTTCTCTTTATTTAATTGGTTTTTAGTTATTTCCAATATATTTATATTTGTTGTATTTATAAATTTTAATTTTTCTTTTATGCTTATCTCAATTCATTAAATATTTTAACTCCCATCTCACTTACAATAAGAATCTCATAAAATTATAAAATATTTTTAATAATGTAAACGAGGCAGCACTTACATTTACTTATTATTCTCCTGCACTGTGGCACTCATGCAATGCCCAAAGCGTGCTGGCAACGTGTTGCTTGCTTTTATTTTTTGCTTTTCGTAATCTTTTCTAGTTTTGCACAAACTCCTTTGACCGGTTTTCAGCTTTATTTCACTTATTTCTCTACTATATTTAGCATTTACAATTTCTTATTATTTTTCTGATTTTCTTCTCAACGCTTTCTTATTCATTCACAGCGCTGCAGCGACAATTTAACCACTTATGGTCGGAAATAAACACACGCACTCACTTATCAAGCACTGAGTAATGCATAATCCAACTGATTTGCTGTAGTTATTCATCAGTCGATAATCGATAAACATTGGCTTGTCTGTCTTTCTGTCTGTCAGTCAGTCAGTCAGTCAGTCAGCGAAGCGAGTAAGCAGGTAGCATCCGAATCGTCGTGCTTGCAATCACTACCTGTTCTTGGCTGCGACGCACCGGCATAAATAGCCAAGAGCCGAAAATCATAAACACACACGCACATACACACACAGGCAGGCAGACGCGCGAAAGAAACGCAAGATTTGTAGAAAGAAAAATCAAAAAATTCAAAAACAAAATATTGCAAGCAACATTAAAGTGACCAAGTTAAAGCGCCAAGCTGAAGGAGAAGCAGCAGAATAGCAGCAGTGTCTTCGTTTCCTAGATTTTACTTATGCCCACATAGATACAAACACACACATGTGCATGTGATTCTCCTTGCAGCCACACAAATGTTGTATTTGCTTTGTCTGATTGATTCGTTGCGCCGCTGTTGCCAGTTGTTATTATTGCTGTTGTTTGTATTTTACTTTTTGGCTTTGCACAGCCACGAAAATTTTCATTCAGCTTTGTATTTCGGTTTCAAATATTTTCAGCACTTTGAATTATCATTTATTTATATTACACTTACTCGTACACATTGATTATCGCTTATTTCCCGATTTCCACAAATAATTTACCGATATTCTCAATGCGTGCTGCTCACGAAATTCGCACTGCAACATTGGACACCTAGCGGTTGTGTAGTGAAATTTTTATACGAAAAATGCTCAATCGTCTCCGTTCGCCTTTAAACTCAAACTGTCAAACTGTGAAACTGTCACTGTCAAACACGTCCGAACACGTCCAAACGCCATAAAAACCGGCACGAAACTAATGGAGCAAAGTGTTCACACACCGCCGAAAACCAACCAAATTCTAATGAACAGCTCGATGCTTGCGTGTTGGCGAATTTGTTCGTCGATTGGTTCGATGTTGCGCTGGGGTCGCGTTCGACGTCGCCAAAATGTAGAGCCGACTGTTGAGCATTTGTGGAACGCATTTTTTGGTGAAGGCAAATGTGTGCGCTACGCAAGTGGTTCGTTCGCTTAGCGGTAGGGAATTGAAAAGGTGAGAATCATTTGTTATGTCTTGCATCAGATAGATGAAGCATGTGAGCGTCCGCATGACTTTACCAGGCGATAATAATTCCCTAAGAAGCGTTCAGCTTTCTCAAGATTGCCTAGCAGACGTAACTAAGGTTTAAGTGTCGGGCTGTGTGTCAGTGTTTCGCACGACCTTGATCAAAACTTCGGACCAGAACTTAAATTAATTCAAAAGAACAGACTCACAAGTTCTGTGAGTTACCTTCTTCAGGAATCGGGAATCTTCAGATGAAAACTAACAGCAAAAAAGATACGCGAGCAGAGTTTTAAACACACAAGCTATGGCTTGTTAGACCTGCTCTCGTTTTTCAAATACTTGGGCTTTCCGTGAATGTTTGCAATATATTCTGCACTTCAAATCCGCCAGTATTTGTCCCACGCGGCCGCTATCAACTTACAATCCACATTCCGATTCGAACAGACAATTTTGCAGTCAAACATGTCGCACACAGGTAGCAGCAACAGCATGCAGTCCATAAATAATTCCCATTCGCTGCATTCGCTTTCGACTATCCATCATTCGACAATACGAGAGTGTCATATCCAATCTCTCACTCTCTTTGCAAAGAGTGGGAGGCACGCTCGCGAAGATGCTGTCGCGAATCAGCTGTTCGTGTTTGCACTGTTAAGTTATAATAGTATTCTTGTTAATATTGGGACAAAAATTTAACAAAACTGATTGTTTTTCGGGGAAATTAGTCATTATGTGATTTATACATAATGGCGCTGATGTTGATATCAGTTGTTTAATGGTTATTAAAACGTATCTTCCAATTGTCTGTCTAAATGACTAGAGATCTTTTAAATTCAATTTATAACTTTATCCACCAATCCATCTCAAATAATTTGTCCAATGCAAGTCATTAAAATAAGGTAGCAGTCGTCCTGGAAGCAGTTACATTTGTACACCGTCTAGTAAGAAGTAAAATTGAGAATTGCTCTGCAGTGATCGGTGTTTGGCTAGAAGGCCTTTAACTCATTTCTCGTTCAATGCGTCGCCATAGAAATAGAAATGAGTTCCGCAGCTCAAATTGACTTTCTTGAACTGACAAGTTCTATCTGCATTATGTAAGGCGCTTATAAAAATTTCCAACGAATTTCCCTGTGAAGAACGTCGTTTAATAACCAAACAAGTGGTACGTCGCCTGATGAATATTAGCAGTCAATGAGACCCATCAGCGCTACTTCTTAATGTTAAGCTAGTTGGTGACTGGAGACCTTGAAATATGCCTTTAATATTGAGCTGAGCCAAAATTACACTTGTGTTTTTTAAGAAAAAAACTGAAAATTTTACTATACGTTTCTGACTTTGCTGTAATTTTTATCCACATTTGTCCAGAAATGCCGAAATATAATTGACAAATATTCATGGTTGTTGGGAAAAATGTAAATTTAAATAAAAAATGCAACATTATGATAATTGTAACCGCTTTTTTGCATTAAAGAAGACATTACATTTCTAAGATAAATACAAATTCATTTCCCTCAGCTAATGTTCATCGGAGCATATCATTGAAAGAGTGAAATAAATTAGTGAATTTGAAATTTGAAATTTTTTTTTAAACAAATATTTTTTACGAAAATTCCAGGTCTTTCAACATCGAAATAACTGTACGATATGGCAACACCGCCAAAAGTTATGCACTCAACCATGCACAATTCACTGTTAAGTCGTTAGCAGAGCCACGCATATTTTCATGCTCTCCCCGGAAGTCAAAGAAACACACACACACTCTCCTCACTCTCTCTCACTCTCTCTGCCACCACATTTACCTCCCTTCGCCAGCACTAACCTTACACTAAATATTTCGTGGCACGCTAATGCAATGTTAGCCCTGACCATTACACGTTTTTATTGTTGTTGTTGCGTACGCCACTTTTTGTTTACATGATTTACTTTGCTGCTTGTTGGTGGTGGCTTCTCGTTTGTCTTTACTTCTGTGTATGTATGTAGGTGCATGCATTCCACTTTGATGAGCCACTCTCTTCCATATTTATGTTGTTGTTGTTTTTTTCTTTTTCTCTGCCTTTTCGCACGCCACCATAACCTACCACATGCTCGCATATGCATACAAACAAACATGTAATACATACATATGTAGCTTGTTATTTGCATAGGCCATCAACAGCTGTGTCTTCGGTGGCTGTTAGCCGAGCTCTGCGGCTTTCAGGCCTCGCACCGCCGGGAATCCGAGTGGCGCAAGGGAGTAACTACGTAGGAGCACATGTAATGAAGCAAATATTTTTCACAAACGCACACACACTCACACACACATACACACATATTCATTTGTATGCGTGTGTGTTTGCATTTAGCATATGAATTCTGCGGTTATCAGTTCAGGCGCCGAGGAGACAACAATGCTAGTCGAAGGTTCGCCCAGGGTAAGGGTCTGCCTCTGGTATGCGACCGATCGACCGACCGACCGGCCAATCAGTGTCTACTGTCAGCTTGCAAATGCAAATGCATTAAATTTTATTGACAGGGAAATATTTGTTAACAAATACTTGCATTACAAATGTTTACATAATTGCAATTCTAACTGAATTTCTGATAAAATTGATGATTCGACGAAAACAAGAACAAAAACAATAAAAACACAAGCCAACCGGGGTTTCTCTTGTTGATTGCCGCTTGAGGAGCGAAAAATTAACAAAGAAAATATTTGAGTAGAATAGGTGGGTTACAGCGTGCGCTTATAACGGCACTGCGTAGGCAGGAGTGAGTAGCCAAAGTAAGGAGGGTACGATCAGCGCGGGAAGTGCGAACATATTCGCACATTTACATTTCGTGTTTTGGCTGAAAATTTTTCCAAAATACTGAGCAAAAATGTTAGTAACTTTTTAATTGAAACTTACAAAACAAAAAAACACGTAAAAATTTAAAAAATTACAAATATCAAAAAAACCTAAATACAAAAATGCTAACGAATAGAAAAATAGGTTAATTTCATATTTATATTTACTTTTTTATACAGAAATTATTTATTATAAAATTATGTCGTAGCTGAAAAAATAATTATGAACAGGAAACAACAAGCAGGAAATAACAAAGAGGAAAAACAAATAAATATTAATAAAGATAGTAATTAAAATGAAAATTATTTTAAAATGTTAGTTTGTTTTTTACAAAAAATAAATATCTTGTTTATTTTGCAAATATTTTTAAGAATACCGAAAATCTGGCATCTTAGTCGGCATCTGGGTTGAAAGCTTTGTTTTTACGGTGTGAACCTGTCAAAGTCTTGAAGTGTGCCCCAGTAAAGGCTAGGGAGCTTTCGAAATGGTGTACACCTATGAATGTTCCCAAAAAATTTCAAATAAATTTTGTTTATATAGAGAAAACAGGGGCACATATATATGTATATATTCACTGACCGAACTTCAAAACCTGAACCGAAAACCGAAAATTTCCAATTTTTTTTTTTGAAGGTGGAAAAAAGAAGTATTTAAAAATCTTACAAAAATAATAACAGTTGGAAAAAATTTTAAAATAATATCTATAATACAAATTTTAAATAATATTTACTAATTTAAGATATATATATATATATATTTAATATTTAATAAATAAGCATAAAAATATTATATAAACTTACAAAGAAACGTATTTTTTTAAAAGAAATAAAGCGTTTTAAAAAATATTGACTTTGGAAGCAAGAACGTTCTTTTGAACGTCAGTGATCCCCAATATCAAATCAAGAGTCTTTTGACAAAAAAAAAATTTCAAAAATACAGAAACTACACATATTGTATATACAATCATGAATTCATTTAGACATTGAAAACAAAAAATAATTTTTTAAAGCAAAATACTGAGATGACTATAACAACGGTAAATTAATTAAGATAATCATTAACAATCTGGCATATTTCTGACTTCGTTTTTCGTGATACCTCAGTGGTGACAAAGTCGCGAATCCGACTACACGGATTCCATAGTTTCAATTGCGAACTATCAAGGCGGATTGTCTAGTAGAGAAATTGGTATAATCTTTGGATTTTCAGAATTACAATGTCTGGCATGTTTGGCTTCAACGAGTGGCTTATTTGTGGCTGCTCAATGGTTGCATGGTTCTGCCGCCTTATTATTAAAAGCGATAGGGTGCAACCCGAAGAACCCATCGAAATGGCACGATTCGGATAAACAGCAACAAACGAATGGACAAAGAAAATTGTAACTTCAAATTCACGGAAGGCCTCGGTTATTAAGACAATAGAACCATACCAACCAACACTACAGCACTATAGACCAACTGTAAATAATTCCAAGTCAGGGCTCTAGAATTGATTTCTAGAGTTTGAGACCCACTTTCCACTTATAATTTACATCTTTGTGGCACATTGTATGCTTTTTCTTTACTTTGAAGAAAACAAATTGTAGTGCCACATTTTTTTAGCTGTAAATCTCAATAGAATTAGTACAATAAACCAAATCCCGAACACCCACCCCTAACACAACCGCATTTTATTTTTTATTTATTTTGGATGGAGTTGTTGAAAGGCATTCGTAAAGTAGGTATTGAAAAAATACAATAATTTAAAATTAAAAAGTGATTAATAATTAAATATATAAATTCTGTAAGAAATTAAAGAACAAAAAAATATCAAAAGAAATAATCCGGTCACTGATATGAATATACGTTTCGCAATGAAAAAAACATAAACATAAAACATAAAAATAATAATTTGATTAAAAACAAAAAAAAAATAAAAATTGGAAGATGGACGATGGAAACTGAAGCTAAAATATCTAGCATGAAAAAATAATAAAATGGAAAAAGTTAATTAAACTAAAAATTTCGATTTTAGTGTTCTGAAGTTAATTATAATTTTTAATTTTCTTTCTTTAATAATTTAAGATATTAAAAAATATAAATGAAATTAATTTAAAAAATGTCATTTGAATTTATAAAATTTTTAATAAAAAAAATTAAATAAAATTTTGAATAAATACTGCAAAAATTCAAATTATTAACATTAAAACTATTAAGAAATAAACAAAAAAATAAAGAAGCAACAATTTCTTTTTAATAGGAAATATAAACTACAATAGAATAGCTATACTCAGAATTTTTTCAAGTTTTTCACTAAGAATTTCTATTTTCATTTTAGAATTAAAAAGGTAGCATTTTCGAAACATAAATATTTTTTAAATTTTCAAAATTTAAAAAAACCTCAAAAAAAATTTCTTTTCTTTGAATATATAATAACTAATTACAAAAATGAATTTTAAATATTCTTCTATATTTTTTAAAATCAAATTAATGAATATCCAAAAAAAACACCATTAATTAATTTTAAGCGTTAATAAACAAAAACATACATGTTAAAAAAATTTAGAAATAATAATTTAAATTTAACCTAGTTTTTTACAGAAATGTATTAAATATAAAAAAAAAATTAAGAAAAATTAAATAAAATATGAGAATAAAAGTTAGGCTAATTATTTTGTGACAAATAGTTTTTTATTAATTACATCATTTCACTTTTTTTTTTAATATTTCTTACTTAAACGTTTAAACTCAATGGAATTTTTCGCATACATAAAAATTTTTTGGAAAATATTAAACATACTTTTTACAAAACTTGCATTAACACAATCAAAGAAACTACATTTTTGACTAGAAAAAATACGAAAAACTAACTAAATCTACAAGCAAGTATAAAAAGCACCCGTTTTGATAATATAAAACAAATAAATACAAATAAAATTGCTAACAGTTCTCGTGTACATTTTCTCGTTTCTTCTGCAAATGGAGATCGCAACCGCTCCAGACCAACTGTTCCTTCGTTCTGTTCTGTTACAACATTTCGTCTTTTTCCAGTAACGCGTCGATATCCGCCTTTCCTATTAAAAGGTTGTCAAACCACATCGCCATGACTAGGAAAACATGGCAAAGGAATGCAACGAATGCCAAGAGAATTACCACGCAGACGGCCCATACGGACAAAAGGCCAAATAATCCAATTTCATCAAACTTTCTATCGAGGTAATTTTGGATTTTCACTGACAATCTCTCATTATCCATATTGCTTGTATTGCGCTGATGTTTGTTGTATATTTGTTTGTTGTATGCTTGTATTCTCATAACGGTGAATTCAACGAAAAATTTTCCACAATTGCTTGTCACTTTTGATGAAAAATAAATGAACTTCTGAAATCTTAATTTCCTTCTACAACTGTTGCATTGCCGTTCTGGCATAACGGTGAATTAAACGACAGAGTTGCCACACAATTTTGATGAAAATTAACTCCTGAGATTTTAATTTCATTTGTTTTATAATAAAGTCTGGCAACACACGCGCCCAATTTACCGCTACTACTAGAAAACAAAGGCAGGAGTTCGATATTTATAGGAGAAATATTTTCACTGAAAAATTAGTTAAAGAAAAAAGTAAAGTGAAATGCCCATTATATTGCTGTATTTCTTGATTGGTGTAGTGATTCTCCTTATTATCACTTTGTCGGTATTTCTTTATTTCACGATACGCGCTTGTTTTCAAAATCAGCTGGTGCATCCGAACATCGTACAAGCTGGCCAAAGAATGGAGACCGCATTCTAAAGCAATGGGAGGCCAATTCTTCCTGGAAGAGCAAACAGCGCAGCAATGCAGGGGTGAAATAAGCCAAAAAGGACTCAACTAATTTTTTTTTAAATATCTTATGTTGTATGTTTTTTGTTTGTTGTGAAATGTCTTGTTTGTCTCTACTTTTAAAAATATATTGCTGCTTAATAAACTTTGTTTAAAAAAATTAAAAAGAAACTTGTTTCTAATTACTTCTTTTTTATTAAACATTGTTCTCATATTCTGAAAAGCTTGTAGGAACTGCTCCAAACATTAACTGCAAACGGACCAGAAATAAGGCAGCAGTGGGTAAATTCGTATAAATTAGTCGGAAAAAATTGGTGTAATATACGCATACGCAAATATTGCAAAAAAAAAAAATATTTTTAATTAATTAATTTAATATTTAATTGAAAATTAAATAGAAAAAAAGTTGTTCGTAAAGAAGCTAAAAATTTCAAATAAACGACTTTGTTAAAAAATTAATTCAAAGCCCTTTGCGGATATAAAAAAAAAAGTAAAATATGTAGAGCAAATATGTGTAAAGCAATCGCTCGCAAGATCAGTAAAAGAAACATATTTCAGCGTTAAATAATTTCTTAAGGGAATAAATCTTAAGAGACTGTCCGAATACATTCAAATCTGTGGCTGGGAATGGCCTAAAATTAACGAAATGTATTGAATGAATTTTCACAATTTAATCGAATGGTACCTTACTTCAAAATTATCACAGAATCTTTACCTTGCCAAACTTTCGTATTATATGGTGCATGCAATGATTTTTTGTAGCTTTGAGCAACATCTGTTGCAATCTGGCATAAAAAATGGAACTTTAGGCCATAAAAGGATCAACGCCTAGTGTCAAACTAACTGATATCATAATCTTACCGCAAAGTTTACGAAAGCGATTACAGATTGGACTAGCGATACGGACTGGCGATACCACAAACAACAATTTATGACTTAAAAAAATGTCGCAAAAATTTCTCTGCAAAGTATTATTTCCAGTATGGAAGGCTGATTTTACATACATATATGTATCTGCTAAACAGACATTTTACTAAACGAAATATGAAAGAGATTTTTAAATATGCTCAACAAAGTTTGCAGCTTTCGTATAAAAATTGAAGTCCAGAGTAAAAGAGACCACGTAATAAAAGTAAATGCCCTTGTTGCAAGAGAGCGTAATTGTTTTTTCTTTGTGGCTAAAAGGATGTTAGACCTTTCAGGTCTTGTCTAGTAATACTGAGCGTATTCACAGTTAGTATTCTAATTTTTTATTTCAGCATGGAAACCTTCGGATCGGAGAGGAATTTTGATGGAAATTACATTTGCTCTAATTCCGAAGAATTGGACCGCTATTTGTTCCACTGTACAGTGCTATCTCAACTAACAGCGCTATTGCTAAATGATATTATTAGCACAGCTGTTAAAACTCCACTCATTTTTGAGCACTAACAGCAGTGCTGTTAAAATTAAACAAAATCATGTTAGAGACAGGTGTGGATACTGCTATTGCTCATAGGCGCTTCCTAATTAATATTTGAGCCACGCACAACTGTGAGGGTCTTGCAAATGGCATGTAGACCAATTTATGTAAATCATTATTTAATTCATGTATGGCTTTGGCAATGAATTTTATGGTAATAAATGCACATATATGCAGCTATATATAGGCGAAACAAAAGCAGGGCATTTATATAATAAACATTATCGAATAGTTAAATGCGGAATTTGAAGTACAAGTGAGGTATGAAGCAGTTGGGAGTGTGAAAAGAAAGGGTATTACACTTAATTGTGAATTCCACACCACACCATATTCTAATTTGAGTATGTAAATAGCACTTTATAAAAAGAGAAACAATTCAAAATGCACTGAGGCAATGTTGAACCGCGCCAAGTAATACCAGGAACCATCAAGCAAGGCTGGTACGCTGCTGCCATTGACAAAGGTCAATAGAGCCTATGTTAAGGTCTGCCGAAGCTAAAATTATAACAGAATGTGTGTGTGTGTGTGAGTGTGCATGTATAAATTTTAAGAATGTGACCCTCAGCCACCACCAGCTTGTAGTCAGCGCCGGGTGCAACCAGCAGAAACGCTAACGACTCAACCAATTTCGGCTTTAATGGAGTCTTCAGTTGCAGCGGAGGCCAACAACAACGTCAGTGTTGCTACATATTTGTACACGTACGTATGCCAAGAGTGCTTTTAAACACCTATAGAGTTATGTGTGTGGGTCCACCAGCACTTTAAAGTGGAACTTAAGAAGAACTCACCATCAAAGCGACATGCAAGAGTGACCAAAAGTCATTAAAGCCCAAACAAAAGGCGTCGAGCAGAGTAATAAACAACAATTAAATGTATATGGAAGAATTAAAATGTAAAAAAAATAACCAAAAAATCAGAGGAGGTATAAAACGCGACAAATTGTAAACAATTGTTGCCGTAAATTTGTAAGGCAACGAGGAAGATTTGCCTGAAGCGCGACCAGGGCCTGGTACTACAAATGAAAAAATGCAGAGATACGCCAAAATATTACATTCACTTGCTTGCTGCTTGAAATATACAAATTGTATGGATAATTAGTATAAATGCTTCGCAGAAAACTCTTCCCAAGTTCCGATCCAACTACGAAACAAGACTCTCAGCCTCTCTGA
Source organism: Bactrocera minax (assembly GCA_021498325.1). Classification (NCBI taxonomy): domain Eukaryota; kingdom Metazoa; phylum Arthropoda; class Insecta; order Diptera; family Tephritidae; genus Bactrocera; species Bactrocera minax. The sequence goes on from JAKEEE010000032.1 coordinate 2,154,352, forward strand.
AGGAAAAAAATTATGATCATGTCAGCTTCTAAAGAAGGCGAAATCTAATTTCGAGATTTAAAATTAACTTCTATTGCTGGTAGGCAATGGTAGTTTCTTAACTACTGGCTAACGGCGGAAATTAAAAAAAATTCAGTTTAAATTCAAACAAATAGGATACTAAACCCATTTTAACGGTAGCTCGTCCCTTATGCAGAGCAAATCACCAAAACCCCTTCTCCTAGGAAACCATTAGATCGTGAGGTTCAGAATTTTCTGAGTATTTTGTTGTAATTAGACGCCCAACTAATAAATAACTCTATGCTTTATTCAAGGGATCACTTTTGAATCGCAATTTAGACTCTCTCCGGTGACTTGATCTAGTTCGAGAGAAGAGCTTGTAATTTCTCAAAGCGGAGTAAATCTAAAGGAAGTTTAATGCCTTTAATAAAAGCGAATATGGAAAGATAGAATAGAAAGCGAGCTCAAAAGTGATATGGGACCGTTAGAATTAAAATCACCCTTAACTATTTCTTATTATATTTTGTAAGTTTTTTCTTATGTGGCAACTCCATCCAACTGATTTTCATAAAAAACGGCACCGCCAAGTAGACAATAAAGGAAAGACAAAAAGAGTATGCAAAGTTAAGAAACGAAATCGAAAATAACAGCGCGAAATCAAACTTTCTTAAAATAAAAATAATATAATAAATTAAGCAAATAATTAGAAATGGTGTTATTTATGATAAGCGTGGCAGTCTTAGTACTGCTCATGGCTGTGTTCATATATGTGCTCGTCTCGTTCCTTGAGCAAACCCAATATGAGGTACGAGTACCAATGGTTCGAGCGTAGAGGAGTGGCCGAAGAAGTGTCCAAAATTTGAAGAAAGATTTTATAAATACATACCTACATGTTTGTTGTCATATAAATAATAATGCAATAAAGAAATATCCAAATACATATATAGTCTGTGTCTAACTATTGAAATTAATTTTATTTTTATTATAAAAAATTCGGAGCAAAATTTTCATAATTTTAAAAATATTAAAAAAAAAAAATTCTCTTCTTTTTCTTTATTTGGTTTGAAAAAAAAAAAACAATTACCAGCAGATTAAGAAGAAACGCAAACAATTACATACAAACATTTTCAACTTTGATTTAAAGAAATAAAAATTGAAATAAAATAAATATCCATATTATCCTATACCGTAAGAAAATACGAGTATTGATAATTTGCAATATAATAAAATATTTAAAACAAATTTTTTAAAGTTAGGAAAAGGAATTATACAAAAAATTTTAAATGAATTTTGAATAATTTTTTAATTGAGATCATTAAATTTTATCGCAGAAATATTAAATTTGTTAATATATTTTTGTTGTCAATGTGAAGACGAATTGGAAATTATAAAGATTTAAAATTTCAAAGAAGCTCTGGCAGCTCTTTACAAAGTTCAGTGTTGAATTCGAATGCAAGTTATATATTTATGTCTTATTCTCACACTATTAACTATATATGGTCATCCTTGCCTTGTACCAACGGTACTTTAATCGAATAGAGGTGAAACCTGCAGTTAAAAAATATCGGCAAAAGAACTAGAAGAACTAGAAGAAAATAAAAATAGCAATTGAAAACTGAAAAAAAACCTTTTTTTTTAATTTGTGGAGCCCACTTAAAAACATAAAATAAATAAGATATGCATTATTTCAGGATGCTCTTTACGCTTATATTGGAATCAGTTGTTGGTCTTCTTTTTATTTTTGCCCTACTGATTCTATTTATAAAAAATATGTATCACATTCCTACATCGGATACGCGTAATCATAATTAGTAATGAATAATATTAATTGAATTAATTTTATTACTTAAACAAAATTTACAATTTGGATATTTAAAAATGTAAAGAAACGAATATAAATGAATGAAATAAAATTTGTTTAAAATACTTACCAGAAAAGGTTTTCGAGTGGTTTTTTGATATGGCGATGATCTGTAAGAGAGAGAAAAAATATTCAAAATATTTAAATTTATGAAAGGCTTTGTAATTCAATGAATTTATCACAAAAATAATATTATTTTGTGGAAGCAAGTAAATTATAATATGCTTATACTTAATAAAACCAAGAATCGAAGGCTCTAAAGAGCCACATGTTCATTCCTTAAAGATCCACTCTGTCCTATTTTTCCTTTCACATTCGCAGTTTTAAAAGTTTTGATATAGTTTGTCCGAAAGGTTTCTAAAGTAACAGTCTTAGAGCCGATATAAGCGTAATCAATAAGTCTACGGAGATCCCATTTTGTTGATTACGCTTTAAGCTACCTGGTGACCCTAAAGTGAAGTTTTGAAGATCAGCAATGGAATCCGTTATATTCGTGGCTAAAAGTCTGTTCTCACTTCTATATCGGAATACCGGATACTAGAGCTATTCCCAAACTCCTTAATTGAAGCTCTGTAGGTCACCAGTAACTATTGCTCTCCCCTCTCTCCCTCACATAAGGGTTGGTGGTAAATTACTTAAATTTTTTTCATGTGAGTATTTAATATTTAATATTTAATTTTTTTATTTTATTAGTTCTTTGCGGTACCGATGATAATCATCATGTGGTCATTACTTTGTAATCATCTTCTCGCAACATTTTCAGTAGCCGCCTTGCAGTAGCTTCGAAAAAAATGCGCATAAATCTCTCAGCTAGCTCATAAATATTTTTCGTTTTCATTATCAACGCATTTGAAATACTTTTGGTATTTTCATTTTTTTCTGAACGTTTTGCTTGTATTTTAATGTCCGTTAAGGCATTGTTAGTGCGTACGTGCGGCGGTGTCGTTGGTGTCGAGTGAGTGGAAGCACGCTCGTCGCGAAAGCTTGTTGGGCCCTATCGCTGTCAGCTCATCAACAATGGCATGCTTTAGTGTCGCAGAGATGCCAAGTATGTGTTGTTGTATTTATTTGTTCGATATTTGTTGCTTGTTGCGTCTTTTGGACACAGCGTTGCACGTACGCGGCATAAGTAAGTGATATGCTGCCACATAAAAATAAAGCAAGAATAAAGACAATGAGGAGCTTGTGGGAAGCGCGGGTGTGAGGGTACTCCATATGAGTACCGATGAATAATTTTTAAAGGGCCTGTAATATCTCTATCTGTTGTGACATCTCCATATTGCCTCTGCCTATGTTCAAACACTTTTTTTGTGTCCAAATATATTTAAATTTTGATTTCTGTTTTCTATATTCACCCTGCTTTTACTCACTTCCACATAAATAATTTCACAATATTTGTTTTTTTTTTGATTTGTGCAAAATTCTTAAATTTCACCGCTTTTACTTCACACTTTTGCTAATAAATAAGAAAATATTTACAGTTATACAATACTTTTTGGCACCGCCATTTTCCTTAAATTGGTTTTTGTCATCACCACAGTTGTTGCAACTGTTGGCGCATTGCGTTCCCTGCAACAGCGGAATAATAATCGTAATTGCAAGCATCCATTTTACATAATGAATGTTGCTGGGCGCGCGCTCAGCAGCGAAATCCATTAACTGATTAATTTTCCGGCCATATTGCCAAGGCGGGGAAGTCACAAAGAAAACAAAAAAGTAAACAACAAATTAAGTGTGAGAAAAATAAAGTTAGGTTAAAAAGGGTGATCGGTTGCTGTTGAAAAAGGGTTAACGCGCATTTAAAGAGAGGCCTCAGGTATTATGAATACACTGCATATTCAAGAGACTACTGTTGTCGGCTTCTTATGTTATTAGGGGGATAGTTCTTAAATTCCTCATAAATGAATAAATAAATCTTCCTCACAATTTACACTTCTTAATATTAGCAATCCTATAGGAAACCCATTGACAGACTCTTGATATAGCAAACTTCTCCGAGTATTAATTAAGAACTGCTCCAGCGATTTAAGGAACCACACAGCCTTCTGGGAATTCAATGGAATCTAAATCTAGCCTCTTAGCTTCAAAGAAATTTAATCTTAGACTCTTCTGCATATGAAATATGTAATATTTCTTTATCTAACCCCAAACCTTGTATTAGATATTTTTTTGACTTTTTAATTGAAAAATTAATAAGTTTTCAATATAACCGTTTTATGGGGTGTCGGCGTGGTTATTATCCGACTTCATCCATTTCAATTTTGTATTATTGGTTTGCGAGATATGTACTTTAAAGCTCTTAAAGGGCGGGGCCATGCTCAGTACATTGATGCGTTGTAAAAAATTACAGTTTTCTATCTTTATTTTCGGCTTAGATATAGCGCTTTAAAGGTTTTCGGTTATTGCCATTTTGTGGGCGTACAATGGCCCAGTTACGCCCAATGCCTACCTTTTTATGCTGCCAGACTATGCGGTAACCAAATTCCATCAAGATATCTTAATTTTTTCACAAGTTATCGCTTACGCGAACAGATTTACAATCACCCGGAATTCAATTCATTCGCCTCGTCATGCTGATCATGTCGATATATGTAAATCTATATCTGTCTCGATTAGTTTCAGGTATTACAAACAAGCGTTAGATGAACAAAACTATTATAACCGCTGGCAACATGTTGCGAGAGTAAAAAAGTTAATACAAACTGAACTAAAATACTTCAAACGTTTTTTTTTTACTTTTTCTTCAACATCAATGTTTGCTATTTTTACAATACATTTTAATACAATAAAAGAAAAACATATATTTTGTTGCACAATATTTTTCATTACAATTTTGATAATAACAATTTAAATATTTAAAAGAGTATGAATATAATTAATTTTCAGCTAAATTTTAAGATTTTTTCTTATTAAATACTTTTACGATACAATTTATTGAAAACAATTGACAAAAAAAATGTATGACGAACTGTGAGGTTAAATAAAGCACTTTTTAGTATTTTATAAATAAATATAAATAATAAGAGCACCCAGATTTTAACTTAGGACAACAACTACTATATACAAACTACCTAGATACTTAGTATTCAGGTACACAAATACTATTCGTCCAACTATATAGATATGAGTATTTGTCTCAGTGGCTACTGGGACATCGTCAACAATTGTTTGGTCGCATCTAGATTTAAACTTGAGTTTCGTCAACTTCCGCCTCAACGTCCACGTGCTCCTCCACACCCATCAACATATCAGGGGGTAATGATCCGATCTGATCATTAGCGTCATCATTCATTCGCTGTACCACCTCTCGCAATTCAATTTCATCCTGAGGCTCAGCATCCTGAAACTCAGCTTCCTGTTGCCCCAGCAACCTACGAAGAAGGGCGCAAACGAGGCAGCAATAGATAAAGATAGCAATATACACAGCTGCACATATTATAAAGAATTCGATCAATACATCCATTTTTGTTTTCTTTTATATATATATTTTTTTCGAGTTCAAATTTAAGTCTGCGCCTTCCTCACACTTTCCTTGGCGTTATTATTGTACAGTTTGCTTACGGCTTTTATATTGTGTGGTATTCTCATTCGCGCCAAAATAATATCGTTTATCTATTTAATTTCGGCTTAACTCCGAAAAGGGTTACCACTTAACACCCCAAAATGTTTTGGTTGAAGGATTTGGTCAGTGACGACGTAACCGCAAAATAAGGACGGATTTACACGATTGCGACAATTTATATACCTTTATATCGAAAATAGCTAAATATCACCTTGGAGAGGTCAAGAGACGAAATATCAAGAGACGTCCAGATCTCTAGAGTCGGTTACGCACTATGTAAATTCATCAGTATTCATTAAGAATCCGTAGAACTGATACTTTAAACCGGACCATTACTTGTTTGAGTAGACCACCGAACAAGACAGCTTGACCGGGTTTCTTCAATGGAATAACTGATTATTTGAAATCTGAATTAGTCGATATTCATAAAGAAAGGCTAGAAACGTTCCTTTCAGCAAGCTGGTGAGATATGCGTCTGAGTCGAGAACCGGCAAAGGATATATTGAACTTGATGTACTTCTCGATCTATGGCAGCGAGCTCTATAAATTCTGAGAGATAAGTTAATACTAAATCCGGACCTCTCACCAAGTCAACACCTCGTCCGCTTCTTATTATATGGGACCTATTTCAATTCATGGAATAATACCTTTTAAAACATAACATTCAAAATCCCGACAGTAGGCGCTAAGGCATATTTTAATTTTTTAAATAAAATTTCGGTTATGTAACCAAAATATGTGGGAAAATAAATTATATGCTTTTTTCATTTAACTTAAAATTTCGAATACTACTATTTATTGGATTTGGTATCGCAAAGCAAACGGCTACGGAAAAACTGAGTATTCAATAAATTAAATTTACAATTTTATGAAATATCATTTTATGAAAAGTTTTGAACAGTTGAAAATTTACAAAAGTATGACTTATAATTTTTCATAAGTTACAAATTATAATTATAATATTAAAATTAAATATTAAGCAAAGCTTTAAGTCAATAAGAATTCAAGACATACATCATGAATTCATACATTTTCATAATTTATTGATAAATATAGATTATTAAAATATAGAGAAATTATTAAAAAAAGTGAATAGTTTGAATTAATTTGATTAGGTTTTAAGTTCGAAGTTCTGAATCAACATCGGAATATTCTTCCTCCACATCGGAATTTTCACTATATGATAAATCACTTATGTGGATGGTACGCTTCGTCTTGCGATAATATGTCGCGTCGTCGCTTTCATCTGAGCTCTGACCCTCCTCAAATAGTCCTTTCTCCACATCTTTCTCGGTTATTTTTGGTTTCTTTCGGTAAAAGTTCATTATCAAAGCTATAAAAAAAAACAATAGAACTCCTTAAGGACAGAGGAATGGAACAAATGATAACATTTTTATGAGTGGATTTTCGAGCGTATTTTGCTAGGTTGCAGCTTTTATTTGTTTAGCACTTTCTGAATACTTCTATTATAAGAAATTCATTTACGCTTCTTTTAGCACAATCGCCACTTCTTTTTTTTTTGCAGTGAGGAGTGCATCAAAAGCAATTAAAGCTAAATTTTACATTTTCTTTTCCTTTCCCTTCCCTTCCTCGTAGCACAGTGTATACACAAGCATGTAGGGTGGGGTTAATCACGACACTAAAATAGTTTAACATATTTTTATTACTTTTTGAAGCTTTCCTATAATTTTACAGCAGATTCATAGACACTATATTCGACACATACAATTGTACTTTACGATCCTGTTGAAATTTTCAGCAATTTCATAGTCAGGTGTGAAATATAATAAAAGTTTGCTATAATTTCTATAGTAACAAATCAATAAGATTTACGGCCAAGAATTTCGTGTTTCATTATATCTTCTTAAAGAGCAAATTATGGGTACTATTGGAATTAAAAATAGTATGGTAAATTAGTAAATAGTAAATTAAAAAAAATTGTCCGACAAAATTGGAGATAAATAAATTTTATTATATAAATATAATTGGACCTAAAATGTTACCATTTTCATATTTTGCAAACGGTAATTTTTATAGTAGCTTTAAGGTAATATGTTTTGTTTAAAAAATTGTTATCACAACTTAATAGAAATATTTATTTTACCATAATTTTTTATAGTAGAACAATATGTACACTAATTTTATCTGTAGCAAAAAACAGTTATATCAAGAAGAATTTCGAAAATGTTTTGCTGTACTATTAGCTTTTTTTGTGCTATAATATTATAGCTTTTTTATAAAAGTTGTTTATAGTACAGAAAAAATATAAAAAGTAATCACAAATAAAGAATTTTCAGTCTAATCAAAGCTCGACAGATTTTCACTTAACTTTGCCTTAAGCAGAGCATGAAAGAAGGCAAGATAAACTTGCGAGAAGAGAGGAGAGAGCGGCAGAAAAAAAGGAAATAAAGCATACCAAGAAAGGATGCCTATAACTTGAGAGGCGAAATCTTTTCTCTTTCTCTGATAAGAAAGAAAGGACTAGAGAGAGAAAGATCGATAGTTGGTGAGCACGAAAAGCGATAACTTTAAGGAAAGTGACTTCATGTTATGAATATGTGTATGAAAGTTTAAGGAACAAAATAAATTTAGGTTTTCTCCATTTATTATTTAAATATTTTTCTTAAAAACGTATTTCTTAATAAGTTTTAATATATACATATCTAGTTTTTTAATTTTACAAATTTTTTACACTCAAACTCTTCGTCCATTTATAATTAAAAGGTTTATAATTATATATATATAAATATATATATAAATATATAAATATATAATAATATAATAATATAAAAGGATTATAATTTAAAAAAAAGACCTTTTTATAATTTATAAATTAATATGAATAATAAAAGTAAAATGTTTAATTTATTTCCAATAAAGAAAAATAAACTTTTACGTATATAGTAAATGTGTGTCTACCAAAAATCTGAGTATTCAAGTGCTTACATTTAGAACATATAAACATCACTAATACCGTACTTCATTTCTCTTTACTTCAAGCTTAACTTTCATACATCCGCTATGGGCTCCAGTTCTTCCACTAGTCCAAGTTGTTCCAGTTGTGCCAGTCGTGTCAGTCGTTCCAATTCTTCCCGTCTTTTAGCTCGTCTTTGTAAAGACTCCCAAAACTGCCTCGATAGTTTTAAAACCTTCTGCTCATGCAATAACATTCTCCGATGAGCTCTCATAGCTCTTAGTTCACTTTCCTGTTCATATAGTCCGAAACGTATTCGGTTCTCTTCTATTAGGTGGGCGATTCTGCGTTGTCTGACTTCTACAGCTCTTCTTGCGGATATTTTAGTACACACGTAGATCATTGCAACGACGACGGTAATCCACGCGGAAAGGATTATGAAATAAGCACTATACAAAAAGTGATTAAAAAAATGAGTTTCCTCTACAGTTCGCCATTGTTTATTAGTCTGGTTAGTAATCTTAAAACCTGTGGCGGAATCCATAATTTATAATTATAACTGTAAGGTAATTCTTACAAATAGTTTCTTTTTCAGAGAATTATTCCACTATGCCGTTATTGCACTTCGTTTAAATTAATGATATGCCCAGTGCTGCCACTTTACTTAAATAATGCGTATCAATGTAGTGAGCTTAGCTGAGGTTCGTATCTTTTTCGGAGGGCTGATTCTTTATAGTCTCTCCTAATCACTCCCGACAATTTTGAAAAAAATTGTAATTCACTTTTATCAGCTGAAGCGTTAGACACTTATAAAGGGTCAGTTCCACATACATTAGAAAGAGTAGTACGTTTATTTGGTTTTTGGGTGGTTCAAAATACAAACGAAAAACGTCTCGTGAATATACACAACAGCCAAGAAAGTTGAAAACCTTAAGCGAATAACTGAAAACTTTACTTTATAAGAAAGTTGGGGTCGTTGATGAGAATTAATATGGGGGGCATTAACCCGAAGTTACGAAAAGTAGTAGTAACTTATTTTCGTTTATTTTGGTAAATAAAATTACTCACAGATATATTGAATGCTCAATATATCGATTAGTATATATTAAAAGTGCAAAATTTTGTAATAAAATAATTTAGAATAATAAATTACTTTCCAGTTTGAGGATCCAATAAATATATTTTTCGGATTTTTTGGAATATATTTTTTAATAATTATTTTAGAACTTTTCATCTTAAAATATTAAAATCTAAACATAAATACAATTTTATAATTTATAAATAAATATTTGCAATGAAAGTACAAAGTTTAGAATTGGTGATATCAAAGTGAATATATATATACAAATACTTCTGTGGGCTGTGGGCTATATACTGTGGGCTCCTCGCACTCTTTCTTCGTGATTGTTTGGGTTTTCTAATTTCCTCTACGGGAATATTTGCAATTAGTTCTTGATAACATTCGTGTTCGACTTGGTTCTGCCTACTGCTTCTACTTTGGATATTACGTTGATGTTCTCTTCGTGCTCGCTAAAGGGCCATTCGTCGTCTGTAACCGGTTATATACCCAACATAGAAAAACATATGGAAAAACAAAAGGACCCTTGTAATAGGAATAAACATTGTAACAGTAATAAGAGGAATCCGTCTTCGTCGCCTCCTCCCCCATTTTTATTGATTAAACAATATTGTTTTTTGTATTGTTTCTATTATACTGTTGTTACAATTTAATGCTTTTGCATATAGCGCAGATCGAATAATTGATGTCAAGGATGGCTAAAGTTTCGTAGTAAAGTCAGTTGTGGTTTCAGATTTAATATTCAAAGTGGGTCAAATATTTCTGTCAATCAACTCAATAGTGCAAAAGATTCCCTACAAGGTAATAAAGGTTCCATAGGATAGAAGATCCCAAGTTTCTATAGAAACATGCAACTGCCAAATGGTGAATCATTAAAAAAGTTAACTCTCTACTTAATAGCAGACCATAATAATTAAAAATATTATAATAAAGTAAAAATATTAAAAATAAAAGTATAATAATACTTAAATTCACAAAACATGCTTTTATATCTAAAAGTTGGAAAGTGCAACAAAATTTCTAACAACTTTGCCAAAAGCCAAATTGCACTTGCTGAATATAAAAAAAAAAACATTATAAAGTTAATATTGAATTTTTGACTCTCCGAACAATATGCATTTAAATTTTTGAATTATATATACTTTTTTTTTACAGAATTTGTTTCCATTCTTTAAAAGGTAATCAACCAAAACCAACTTTTTAAATTTATTTTTGATTTTTTAAATACTCTCAATTTGTAATTGTATTGTTTAATTTGTAATTTTGTAGTTAAAATTAGTACTTTTTTTATTTTTCTTTTTTTCTTATTAACTTTATTTGTATATGTATGTGTATGTATGTTTGTGTGGGCGCACCAGTTATCATATACATATAGTGTTAGGTCTGTTAGTTTACATGAACGGTATATTTAGACCAAAAGTGCTCTTCTAAGCCTAAGCTACGCCGCTCTATATATAAGCAAAATGGGATTACACTAATTAAGGATAAAAATATAAAATTTGAAAGCTTCATTAAAAAATTTTTTTAGTTTCGGTCAAATTAGTATTTTGAATTTATGGAATAATTTTTTTCAAGTATAATAGCTAATACTAATGAAAAAATCTGCACAGGACTTGATTGCACACAGTTTGAAACATTAATTTTTGTGAAAAAAGAACAAACTTAGAAATTCTAGAAATAGTTGCAAATAAAGTTTACATAAATAAATAAATAGATACGAAATTACAAAAAAAAATAACATGTTTGAGAGAGAGCACACAAAAACCAGAAATAAAAATTTCTAAATGCAATATTTTTGAGAACATACTGACAATAAATAATAAAATAATTTTAAATGTAGTAAAAAAGTAAATAATTCTCTTGGCAATAATCAAAAACATTATGTTTTTAATCTAATCTAAATATGTTTGCACTTTTTCATTTAAAATAAACTAAATATAAATTAAAAATAAGTCTCAGAAAAGTATTTTCCAATGCTACATGTAAAAAAATTTTAAGTTATTTCTTAAACTTTCTTTCCCTTTTCGAAAAATGTAAGCAGTTCGAAGTATTCCGAACAACAAAAGCAAGAAGCGTAATTTCTTAAAAACATATTTTCCATACAAACAAACAAGTGAACAATTTTCTATAGTGCTTTTCAATTGTTTTCTTTTCAAAACTTGAAAAAGTTTAGAGTTTTCTGGAAAAAGAAGTTCTCTAGAAATAATTCCAAATAAAGTTAAATTTTTTTGAAACAGTGCAATAAAAGTTATTAGAAATTTCAATGGTTCATAAATAAATAATAAAAAAAAAATATTTTTTGTGAATAATCTGAACACTTATCTTTAGAAATCTTAAAAAACTCTGTAGTCTTCCGATAATTATTAATTAGTCACCCAAAATTTAAAACCTTGTTTCGACTATTTCCTTATTCGTTCGAAAGAGCTAAAAATTAAAAATCTTATAACAAAATTAAACTTGCCAACATTTTTATAATAATTTTCATTAAAAATCATTATTTTCTAAAAAAAATTTTTTGCACAAATACAAATAAGTTCAAACTTTTCGAATTACTTAAAGACTTTTCTAAAACCGATAAAATTTTTCTTAAAAAAGATGAAAAAATAATTCAAAAAACATTGGGAAAACTTTTGCTGAGTGCAGTAAACTTAATATTTTCAAAAACAGTTAGATGTAAATATTTCAAAATTATTTCATTAAACCTTAATCTTTTAGAAATAGTTTCCAAATTGTGAAAAGCGCGTGCAAATTTAAAAAATATGTTTAAAACGCTAAATATGAAGCATAAAAATTACAAAATGAAATATTTGTCATGAATTATAAAATTTTAAAAGTCTTGATATTTTTTCAAAATAATTTTTCAAAAACAACTTTTAATAATTTCTCACTAATATAAGGTAAAAGCTATTGTGGTAAAATTCGAAAATATTTTGGAAATTTTGGTTTAAAAAATTACATAAAATCTTCAAAATATATTTTACAATAACTTTTCAATAATAACAGATAAATCTCAAAAATGTAAAATTTTTTTCCTTTTGAACAAACAATTTTTTTAAGCATTTTATAATATACATTTTTTTCAATAATTTCTAATTCATAATAAATAAAATTTTGTGAGATATATGTGAAATCTAAACAGAAAATTTCTCAGGAAACAATATGAATTTTTTGAACAAATTTTAGGCAAATTAAAAATATTTCAAATAACACTTAAAAAAATTCGAAGAAAATCGCACTCAGTTAACACCCAACATGTATGGGAGCAAACACTAGTTCATGTATGTTTGTTAGTTATTGGTATCATCCAGCCTGTTTTTGAAAAGAATTATTAATTAAAATCCAGCTAAACGTTTCATTTTAACCATGCCTGTTTGTTAATTTATAAAGCTTCAGACCAGCTTCAGCCGGCCTGTGGTGTGTCTTCCGCGTTTCGGACTCGCGTTTCGGCTTCTCGGCCTTGATAAATATGTTGCCACCTTCGACATAATATTTGTCAAGATCTCCGTCAATGTCATCTTCACTATCAGAAAATTCATCCATTTCCAAGTTTTTGTCATCAACAGTATCAGTTTTAGAGGAACTAGTACAGCCTTGATAATACAAAAAGAGAACGATCGCTCCGATCAGAAAGGGGAGTGAAAAGAAGAATATATATCCATATTCAATATCAGTCCACATTTTTAATTCTCTGTTCTAGCCTCCTTTGCTTTTAAAATGTATTCGAATACTACTTATTCCCGTTAGGATTTTATCCTTGATATCTTATCTGCTGCCAACAGAGTTGCTAGCAGAGTTGCCAATTTATCGCATTCGCAGGAAGAAGTAGAGAAGAAGAAAGAAGTTTAAAGTTTTTCGAACAACAAAAGCAAGAAGCAAGAGATAAAGAAATTTCTATTGTGCTTTTCAATTGTTTTCTTTCTAAAATTGGAAAAAGTTTACAGTTTTATGAAACAGCGCTATAAAAATTATTAGAAATTTCAATGACCCTTAAATAAATTTTAAAAGGCTATATTTAGTGACACACGGAATATATATTCATAACCAAAGTACATTCTTGGTTTCCTGTTCTAGGCTCGTTTGCTTTAAAATATATTCGCATATTGCTTATTCCCGTTAGGATTCTATCCTTGATGTTTTATCTGCTGCTAACAGAGAACAGAGTTGCCAATTTATCGTAATCCCAGGAAGAAGTGGAGAAAAGGCTACGTAAGTACAATATATAGAAGAAAACGGAGATTATAGTTATTCAGTACTATGATAAGTCCAGAAAACTCATGAGCCATAACCTTAAAAGTAAATTCGTTTTAGACTGTCAAGCGAGAGTCAAAAACTTCACTTGCCTGAAAGTGTTTGTCCAAAAACTATTACAAAAGCCTCTTAGCTTAAACAAAGAAGGCATTTCTAAGATTTCGCTCATTTATCTATAAGATAGGCCTATAAGATCCAAAATTGTAATATGTGATAATTAGGTGCTCGCAGGGATGAGTTATCAGAGCTCTTACTTATAATAAGGCTCCATCAAACCTGAGAGTTATGATTTTCGTGAACCCTTCGAGAAATATGCATCAAGAAAGACAGAAATTTGTGAAATGATCGATGCTTCCACAAGTTTGGAGGAGTATTTCGAAAGATATCTGCGAGTTACCAAAACAAAAATCTGAAATTCTGCAAGCTTCTCTAGCCACGAATTAGGCCGATCAATGAATCGACCGATGAATCAAAGGACATATATACAGATACTTTCTGGTTATACAGATAAGGCCGTTTTGAGATGCACGACGGGAATGAGCTGCTTCCGAGATGTCAATTCTAAACCCGATACAAATTCGAGTCTACTCCGATTAATTCATTATTTCTCACACAAACTCATACATTTCTTTCAATTATTTATTTTTTACTTAATTTACTATTATTTACGAATATATATTTTTTAACATAATTTAAGTCTTAAAGAAGCTTACTTTTAAGGAAGAAGCTTTACTCTCCGCCCAGCAAAAACGGTTTAATTTACATTACGCCTTTCCCCAGCCGGGTCGTCCGCATCCATCTCTCTAACGGGTCGGTACAGGGCGCGCATTCCTACACCGTTCACTGGATGAAACTGCACGCCATTTCTGCGATAAACTGCACCCTTATTGTACATGAGTAAATAGAAGAGAGCGCTTACACCAATCATAAGAAATCCTAAAAGGATGAAAGTGGGTAAGTCCAGAGGCATACTTGTATTTGTTTATATGTTGTGTTGCTTTCAGTGCAGAATTTTTAATTTAGAAAATTAACAATTATTTTAGAGTTTTTCGTATGCACATTTTCTTTAGTAATCATGCTTCGCTGTCACTTTCTGTTTGCTGTAATTTAGTGGAACTTTCGTTGAACATCGTTTAATACGTGACGAAGTTGCCATGCAGTTAAAAGATTTGTAATTTTTTTGTTTTAAATGGTTTGGTGATTTTATTGACTAAAATTTTTGAAATAAAAAGTGGTCAAAATATATTTTATTACACATTCTTTCTTTTAAAAATTTTTGTCATTTACATAATGAAAAATTTAGGAAATTTTCGTAAAAAATTGGTGAAAATATACTTCGGAAATCTTCGTTATATATTTTATGGTGATTTTCTTAATGAAAAATTAAGAAAATTGGCAAAAAAAAGATTGGCGAAAATTACTTATAAACTTTACTTATTAATGTAGATATTTTTTACCTCTGTCTCTAGACACTGTATGCACAACTTTTTATAACTAAAGAAGTGAAAATAAAATTTTAAATATTTGTGAAAAAACCTGTGCAAGGTTTTGATTTATTTGAAAAACAAATTTTTTGCTTAGAAAATGTAGAAATTTAAATGCCCTAAATTTTAAGCGATTATATATTTATAACTTTCATGGTTCATTTTTCTCTTGAGGGGAATATTTTATCTTTTAATCAGCTTGTTGGAGAAAAAAATTAAAATCAAAATTCGCTATTAATTTATTTTTTAATAATGTGCAAGTTTAGTAACTTTTGTGCTTCTTTAAAAAAAAATTTACACTAACAATTAAATAAAAAGTTAAAAGTTAACTAATGGACGAAAATAGCAATAAGTTTTTCTTAGAGCTTTTTTAAACGAAATGATTAAGGTTTTTAATGTTCCGTTTCGTCAATAATTTATTGCATTTTGAATGGAAGTCCGCCAACTACATTAGGAAGTTTATGCTACTAAATTTACATGATATAGACATTTGTGGTGGAAACACAGTACAATAACAAATTGTCAAGCATAATTTATACCTATGACTGTAAGAGTGTACAAAAGCCACAATAATTTATCACCTAAATAAAATCGAGTACATTTGATAAAATGCAAATGAATATAGTTCACAAAAGTACTGCCTTAATTGGTAAGTATGTGCGATAAGAAAAGATTATGCCGATCGTTATGTCATTGTCAAATAAATAAATTTCAATACTTAACTTATTTGTACACATATACTCACATAATAATATCACATAATAAATATAAATGAAGTAGAACATTAAGTAATAAATTAAATGTATATCATTATTTTCGTACACTAAGGCTGATATGTTTTTCTTAGTTGATACGAATTGGTTGGATATGGGTATGTCGTGCACAACTTCGATAGAAGGCTGTATGAAATCTCTAAAATGCGTCTCGATTTACGTGTATGCCATCGTTCAAGGCCCGCATAGCTATGACATTTATTTGTTCCGTTTCACGGTATTGAAACACCATCCGAAAGAGATATATCAAGATTGCGGCTAAAACAGAGATCCCTATGAGAATCCAAATTAAATAAGATTCGACAAATTCACCGAAATTCATTATTATTGATGATGTATTTAATATTCGTGGAGTTTTCAGGTCTGTATTGAAGTAGCTGCCGCCTCGAAAATACCATTTGCTCGCCTCTTATATGCCATTTCGCGCCTTTTTTCACATTTTGCGATACGTCAAGACGTTATCAACAAGGTTAACAGATGAAAATAATTTCGTTTAATTTTTTTTTAAATCTCAACATTTTTGCGGAAAATAGCGAGATAGAAATTTACACTAAAAATTTAAAATTAATTTTAATTTGTTGAATTTATTAAATATTTTCATTAACGACTATTAACCAAATTCAGCCCTACAGTCGGTAAGTTATGACTGCCATAAGAGATGGCTCAAGTTTTCACTGAGTGTAGAGTTTATCTCGAAAGTTACTTGGTTTGCCTAAGGGAACACCTACGCTGCCTTTAAAATCGCTCTCGTCCCATTAAATGTAAATGGTTTTTCAAGTACGTGCGACACAAGGTCACATAATCTCCACAAAGTTCAGATTTACTTCAACAAGTGTATGGACCCTACTTATAATGCAAGGTCCGATAAAAATATTTATCTAACCGCTAGAGGAAATTGGTATGGTAATAGATACCAGAGAAACTGAACCAAAAGCGAAATTAAGTCAATCAAAAAAAGTTGAACTCAACGGCTTTAGGAAGAAGAAAAAGTTTAGAAATACCCAAAGAGTATGAGCTTAAACCTAAAGTGAACACCCATGAATTTCGAAACATAAACTTTTAAAGACGTTTAAAATTATGAAACTGTAAATACTTACGAATGTGGTTGCTCCACAGGTTTTTATGGATGTACCCGTTCTAAGAATTGTCCGAAACCTAGAATTGTCAAAATCGACAGGAAATGCCCTAGAATCAACGAAATATTACTCAGACTTAAGAGGAAAGAGTGGTAATCCACACTTTAAAACATATGCTAGCGTCAATAAAATAATTACTAAGGTAAGACAAGATAGACGAAAAAGAAAAGCACAAAGAACGGTACACTATTGCGGTTAAAATATGAGTGGACAACAGAAATAGTAATAAGTCAATAACCCGTATGGTTAACGCCGATTTCATATGGGAAATTTGTTATTTTAAAACTGTACGTTTTATTGTCCTCTTTTGTCTTACCATTTTTTTTTTTTTGTTATTTTTGTGAATTAACAGTTTTACAGTTTTCTTACATAAAAAACATATCAATATTAAGCAGTTCTTCGTCCATAGCTCTAAACATTAGTTTCTTCGATATCTTTCTCTCCAACTAATTCAATTGTATCGCC
Source organism: Bactrocera minax (assembly GCA_021498325.1). NCBI lineage: Eukaryota > Metazoa > Arthropoda > Insecta > Diptera > Tephritidae > Bactrocera > Bactrocera minax. Next base: position 2,171,873 of record JAKEEE010000032.1, read on the forward strand.
TTCAAGCTCAACATAGGCCTCTCTTTTGCGCTGAGCTCTTGATGTAGATTCCTTCTGGAATTTCACTTCAGATTCTGGTTTTAAATTTGACTTCATGTGTTGCTTTCCAGTGGGTTCTATTTCCGCCTCCACTTGTATCTCTAAATGTTGCTTTGAATCGTCCCCCCAGCTGCGTCTTGTGTTATATATTATTTTCGGCGGTGCATCGCGCATCAGTTTTCGCTTTAAAATTAGCTCTTTTTCGGTTTGTATTGAAACCTTTGTTACCTTTGATTTTCGCTTGTATTCTTCGGTCAATGCAGGGGGCTCTCTCAGGCACAAATCCGAGGGATTTATCCAATCATACCGGTTTCTGCTCCTTGGACACCAGAATCGTAGCCTAGAGCGTCTCCTTCGACCTCTTCGCCTTCTTCGACCTCTTCGCCTTCTTCGAAATCGACAGATCAGTGATACACAAATTTTAGTATACATAAAGATAAACAAAATTAAAAGCCAGAAATGTAAATTGAATTCTATCGTCATTTTGATTAATTATGTAGGCAAATCAGATTGCAGGTAGAGACTGTGCGTTTTTTTCGGAATTTTCTATTGAAGTAGTTTACTTAACTATTATAGTGGTGATTTTGCTATGATCTGTGAAAACATTGTGAATAAGTTTCCTTTGTGAATGTGATGGGAAGGTGCTGGACTAAATTTTTTTAATAGAAAAAATAAAATTTAAGAATTTTATTTCAGGTTCGTTGGTTCTATGTTAGTTTTCTTTACATTTTCTTAAATTTAAAATTAATTCTGTTTATTTTTACTCTTAAGTAATTTTATTTCATATGAAACAAATAAATTTGCTAATAAAAATTCTGTTTGAACATTATTATATTACCCACCGAATTACAGTGTCGTTTGGTTTAAATTAACTTAAGATTCATCACGGATTTAATTTAAAAGAAAATTAACTCAATTTATATTAAATTTCTTGAAATTGTTAATAAATCTTGCAAATTTAAGTCAATTAAAACTTAATTGAACTTTGGCCAGTCAGGTTTTAAAATAAGTTTGTAATTTAATTCAGAGAAAATTAACTCTGTTCGACTTGAATTGATTCAATAGTCTTAATTGATCTTAATTTAGGTGGACACCAATTTGATTTGATTTATTTAATTTTACTTTAATTTACATTTTTTTTAAATTCTAATAATTGTTTAATTCAAAATCATTTAAAGGCAAAATTAACTTAATAAAATTAATATATAAAAGTATTTAATTATTAGATTAATTAATTGGATTTTTTACTACTTAGTTTTTACTCAATCTAATTGAATTGATATATTTTATGCTTTTCATTTCATTTTTATTTAACTATTTTATTTTTATTCTTTTGTGCCTTTAATTTATTTTCAATTGCTATTGTTATTTTATATAATAATTATGTATATTTGCAATTTATGGGTATTTCAATAAAAAAAATGGCTTTTTTTCAAAAAAAAATTGTCGATTTATTTTTGATTGGTCAAAAGTTGATGCAAAATAATTTAGTCATAAAAATAAGTGCAATTTTATAATTTATGCTTTAACATAGGTTATAAAATTACAATTCACAATTTATGAAAAAAAGCATTGAAGTTTCAATTAAAGCATTAAGTTTTCATTAAAAACTAGAATGTTTAAATTTGTCTTCTACTTTCTCATTATTTATAAAATTTTAGTTTGTTTAATAATTTGTACAAATATATCTAGATTAATAAAATTTAGGCATTTTGCGTCGAGAATATTTTCTAACATAATTACTAACTCAAAAGCTGTGTATTAAATATTATTAAGCTTGTCATTTTGCGAATTGCAACCGTGTGGTTTTTAATAAGAGTAATCAACTATTCGTTGCACTCATTAAAGCATTAAGTTTTCATTAAAAACTAGAATGTTTAAATTTGTCTTCTACTTTCTCATTATTTATAAAATTTTAGTTTGTTTAATAATTTGTACAAATATATCTAGATTAATAAAATTTAGGCATTTTGCGTCGAGAATATTTTCTAACATAATTACTAACTCAAAAGCTGTGTATTAAATATTATTAAGCTTGTCATTTTGCGAATTGCAACCGTGTGGTTTTTAATAAGAGTAATCAACTATTCGTTGCACTCATTATGTATTTCTACCGTCACCAATCTTGGCGCAGATACATCCGCCTCTTCTCTACTCCCCTCTCGGACACGTCTCTCATCTTGTGCTTCCAGCTCATCCTCCATCTCTGCCTGCCTTTCAGCCTCGGACTCTTCCATTAGCGGTGGCAATACTTTCAGTTCTAGATCATTAGAAGAACCAGGAGAGGCAGGAGCCTCCGATACATCACAAAAACGGTGCGGATAACGTATGCGAATGTATAAACACACAATGAACATTAATAAGAATATAAATACACCGAAGAATGGATATATGAAAAAAGCTAGAGACATGATTATAACTTTTTCTCTTCAATTATTTTTTATACACTTCTATTGAGGGCTGCGCTTTAGGACACTTTCTACTTATTGCTCTTGTTGGTGATATTGTTTATGAGAAGAAATCAGAGATGATTTTTGCCTGTCATACGGAGAAAGATAGAAGAGGAAAGATAGAGGGCATACGCAGATCTTATAGAGAGCGCAAAGCCATAGCAGCATTTTGCAATAATAAACCGTTATTCGCACTCATATCAAAGAAATTCCTTCAATAAGGGTATTCACGGTGATAAATTATCACTCATTTCTAATATATACCCCTAGAATTGAAATTTTATAAATTAGAAATATTTGAAATAAAACTCGACAACACTTTTTTGATCAATGCATTTCTTTAAATTTTATTTCAAATAACTCACTAGTTGTCGACTGAGTAGTTGGAGAAACATTGCAGATCCTTTATGCTTACAATAGATAGTAGATACAAAAGCAAAGAAGCACACACGAGGGACCAATGCCCGGTAAGTGCTTAATGAATATTTCAAACAATTTGAGGACGTATCCTCCGTGTTCGGCAGGCGTAGAAAATTGCAGCCAAACAGTCCCGGGTATAGACAAGCAGCACTAAGATAATCATAAGGACCAGGCACCACATATATGGTGACATAGCACCAGAGTTGAAAGAAATTTGTTATTATTTTTTCAACTTATTCGAGTCCACGAAGGAAGAATGTTTGCGCGAACTGGGCTGTTGTACGTTTCTTGATTTATTTTAAACATTTACTGCTTTAAGAAATAAGTGGAAAGTAAAGAGAAAAATACAGTAAACAAAATTGCCAATCTTGTTGAATAATTTATGTAGAAAAAATTTTTTTTCTTTTATTAAAACTTATTTGTTATATTTTTATTTGCTTTTCTTCAAATTTTTTATTGACACAATTTTTTTATTTAATTTTAAATATAAATTTTTATTTTATTTGAGTTCAATTTTCTCATATAAGGTCTATTTATAATTACAAGAAATTTATAATGATAGCTGTTAAAAAGATATTGTTAAAAATTAAATTGTTTTGCAATAAAAAACTAATAAAAGTGTTATTTTTAATTATTGCTTTACAATAAATGAATTAAAAAAAAATTTTATAAATTTTAAAAACATTCCATAAAATATTTCACACAGCAATTTAATTTAAATTTTTTGCTTATTTTAGTTATAGAAATATAGATTTTAATTTAATTTTAGATTTGAGTTTTCTTTGCATTTTTTAAAATGTATAGATTTTTGTTTTTGAATTCGAACTAAACCAATAAAATTGATTTTGTGTAAAAACACCAAATCACCTTTCACCTTCTTCCCTTCCAGTTTTAGTAATATTTTTCCATACAAAATATTAAACAATTTATTTTATTAAATTTTTTTTTTTTAATTTGGGGAAAGTTTCCGACACCTATGTCAATGAACTTCCTTTTATAAAAATTTTTTACTGCAAATAATTCAATTACACAGCCAAAAAGGAAAAAAACGGAAGGAAAGGAGTGATTGTGTGCATCCTAATGTAGTTAGTGAATTTAAAAGGGTTAAAAGAATATGTAAATAAATGTATGCATGTGTAAACACCAAGTCAAATAAACATATGTGTGTGCTTCTTTCAACTGCGCACCATCTTTCCATTGCGCAACAGATGCAATTATGAAAGTATTAATTGAGTGAAGAGGCTTGCAGTTTTGTCGGCTTGTCTGTCATCAAATGTGTGTCCTTTCCAACTCAGCACAACCTTTTGTCCCGCCCCACAATTTCTAGCGCACTAAAACAAACGAGTAAACATATGAGTATTTCCCCTACTAACTGCACTCATAATTGAGTGGCATACACTTGTCTGCCCTTAAACGCGGCATTTCAGTTATTTTATTTACCGCGAAAACCTTTCAACTACAAACCAGGTCCATCAATGGACGCATAAAGTTGCATATGCATAAAGTTGGTGCAGTTTGTGTAACTATAAGAGAGAGGCGCTTGCCACAACAGCAGCTACATTCAACGAGTTTAACGCAACAGCTCGCTTTATTGCTGTTGTGGATTCAGCACATGGCTGCGGATGATGCACCAATTTACCTTGCCTTCTGCGACACACATATGATTACCATGCCAATTACGAGTAGTGAACTACCCCACTCGAACTTTTGTTTTGAGTGTCTCATTCCGCGTTGAAGTGCCATTGTGTGGCGGCGACGGCGGCTAATAGACGACAATGCACTTAAAGGTTGAAAGCGTAGTTATGAGTGTTTGCTGACTGCGGCAGTGTACCGTATGGTGCTATCAGTGACTGCGCAGATAGTGAGTGTGAGTAGCGGCTAATATTGAAAGCACTCAACGCTTTGAGCATGCATTAGGCGCGATTTTATGTGGTTGAGCGCTTTTAAGAGGGTGTTGTTGTTGTTATTTCATATTGCTATTCTAATGACTTTTCATATGGTTAATCCCTCTTCAAATAAAAGGAATGAGTCATCTGCCATTTTGTTTCTTAAAAAGGTCACACAAATTACTCAATTGTTTGCAACAATTCAGAAATGCCTAAAATAATTTTAATCAATAAACTAGGATACTGTGAAAACCTTCCTATATATATTTTATAATTGTTCTTCACGTTATTTTGACTAACTAATTTCACTTCCTGTTGAGTGAAATTTTGAGTGAGTTTTTTAATTGTATACAGCAAAAACAGAATTTTTTATATTTTTAGACCAGCTTTTGCTTACCTTAATATTTCTATCATATTTTTTCCTTGAGCGTGCTTACGTTTTGATTAATGAAATTGAAATATAAATTAGAAAATATTTGTGCGTTTTATTGAGTGTATTGCGCATGTAATGTATAACTGTACGCTTAGTCTGAGAATTTTTGTCTTAAACTGTTTTATTAATTTTAAAACAATTTTGATATTAATAATATTCAATGCTCAACAAATTTTGAGTATTAAAAAATTTTATTTTTCTTACTTTTTCCCATTAGAAATTTTGCTTCAAACTTTTGCTTTCTTCAATTCATTTCATGCTTTTGTCCCATTTATTCCCCGTTTTTGCTGCTTGCTTGCCTTGCTTTGTTTGTCATTAAAAAAAAAATAAAATCTGTAAAAGTAATCACTGCAATATTGAGTGCCTTTTGAGTGCATTACTTGCCAGGAGTATCGTTGCTACGTAATTTCACTTTTATGCGCATTACCATTCACTTAACACTTTTAATTGCTTTTATTCAAGCCCATATCTCTGAATTTCCCTCATCATCATCAACACGCCGCCATCTCTTATTTGTCCTTTACTCACACTTTCACTCAAACTCGGCGCACTGCATACACACAACTCACTTTAATCACTTTATCGCTTCGGAACGGCCATTTCGACGTTGTCTCAGCTGTTTTTAATTGAAAAACTTTTGTTAATTGTCGTAGTCGCCGTTTGCTGACAATTTTTTTTTGTTGTTGTCTTTGAACTGCCTGTATTGTTGCAGTATGTAATTGTTATTGCAATTGCAGTTGCCATTATTGTAATTATTTTACAGACTGCGTTATGTTTTGTTTGCTTCATTTTATTTTTATTCCTTTAACTTTCATTTGCTGTTATTGCCATTATTGTTGTTGCATGCCAGAAGATAGCGAATATTCGAGCGACGCATAAGCAAATAGGCGAGTTTAATTATTGAGCGCCTGAAAGTATGCTTCCTCTCGCAACTTTTGCGCACGCACGCACATACGACTCACGAAAACTGCTGCTGACCTCGTGGTGGACCCGAATGGGGCGCTGTATAACCGCTGTATACCTGTATGCTGGGCGCATGTGGCATGCCACTCGGCGGTCCGCGCTCATCATGCGAGCAATTAAAACTGTCATCATTAAAACTTATGTTGATTGTTCTCAACTGGGTTGTTGGTTTTTTGTTGTTGTTCTTATTATTGTTTTGCGCCTGCACTTATATTGCCGGCGCGGGAATCTCAGCACTGTGACCATCCTCGGCGGATGTTGTGGCTGCAGCGTTACGAAGTGCCATTACGTCCGCCGCTGCCGCCGCCGCAACTGGCAACCATCAAATAAACCAGTAATCCATCCGGTGTATGCAAGGATGCGACTGCGAACTGCACCAATGCTGACGCAGGATGACAATATCTTTATTATGGCATGAATTGCCACTTTCAAGCAAATAGGCAGCAAAATATAGCGGATTGTAAAACACTTGCGACTTAAGCGAGTGACTCCATTCGCAGTTTCCTGATTTTATTTAGTGCCTTTGGCGCTTGAAATGCAAGAAGTGTTATTGCTGCGTACGAGTTGACTAAAATAGATTTGGTAGATAGAAATAGATAGTTGGGATTTAATAAGGGCAGCGAGTTGTTAAAAACTGTGCAAAAGAAATATGAGTTGTAGATTTTGAAGTGTCTTAGCAATATGTTGCGGAAAATAAAATCTTATAGAAAATGTGTATAGAGAAATAGAAAAGATTTCTGTGGGAAAGCACGTTTTAAATTAAAAACAAAACCTTTATACCTAGCAACATGTTGCTATATAAAGTTGAGCAACATTTCATGTTTCAGCAACATATTTCGCACATCATTTTTGAACTCTCGCAACATGTTGCAACAGAGTACATTAGGGTTTTTGTTCACCTAACAAAACACCTGACATTTTTATTTGCAATTATAATTTTTATTGCAATTAAATTTATTTTTTTTGCTTAAAAAATATATATACATTTTTCCATTAATTCGTTTCAACATTTCTAATTCAGTATTATTTGATTAAAAAATTTAAATGCATGAAAAAGTCGCGAAATATCATTGTCTGCATATAAATCCACCTTATTTAGTCAGCTCACAAACTCTGCATTAGTCTGTCTCGTATGGAAAAAACTCTTGGAAATTTTTAATAATATTTGCAATATTTACTTAAATGAAATAAAATAATAAATTCTGCAAATACCTGCTTTTGGCAGAACGAACTCGTTTGCTATACAATTTATGCATTTCATAAACTTTATTTATGCACACAGCTCGCCGACACATGCTGAGCGCGCGCTCCGGCTCATATCCTTGAGTCATCCATCTTCCAGCAGCGCCTGCGCTCAACTGCTCGACGGCTTATATGAGGAATATATTTATTTTCTCATATTGAAATGCGCCTATTTATGCGGTTTATTTCCTTGATGTTGCTGTTGTTGGTGATTTTGGTTTTTATACGCTGTTTGCTGAATTCATCACGGAAAATCGTGCATAATTCATGAGTGTGTGCGAACATATGTGTGCGTGTTTATGTGATTGTAGACAGGAGGCAGTGCTCAACACAGGTGTTAAAGTCGATTGCAATGCGTAGTGGGAGAGAGGAAAGCTGGAGTAGGGGAATAGCTTACTTGATAAATGATTTATCAGCTCTGGCTGCTAGAATTAACGCGAGGTAGCAAAAGCTGAGTTCAGGGTTGGAAGAGCAAAACAGTGAGTGGTTACTTAATATGCTTCCATAAACATACTATAGTGGAGTAACTGTCTCAAATTGCGACTAAGTTCGGAAACGACCAAAACGAAGAGCCGTTTCTTACGGCAGCCGCGGATGTGATAATGGAACGAATCGAGATTTCATCCTACGGATTACTGATTTCATCCTAATGATTTTCAACTCAGCAGCATTTCTCAAAGCTATTATTGGAAAAATGTCTACAATTTACAGCAACGAAAACGATATGGGTGAATGGTTGAGCATAAAAGACTGTAAGCACATAATTAAGCTTCGATAAACAGCTATAATTCCTACCGGGTTTACTACGCGGGAACACCTATCTCAGAGACGAAAGCAAAATTACGAGAGAGCAGAGAGAAGATTTTCCAATCCAAGATTTTCCAGAGTCAATTGGCGCAACTTTGTGTTTTAAATCAGGAAATCAATACTACCAATATCTCTATTAAATATAACAAGAATACACTTTGGAAGAGAATATAAAGAGCGTTTACCACCCCAACAGCTTAAACGTTAGCCAAAACAACTTGCAAGGGCGTTATAGTATATAAAACTATACAAATTCTCCAAAGAGATTCAGCGAAGACGCAACCCCTTTCATTAGAGTATGAATCTCTTGTAAACAAATTCTCCGAAATGTATATTCAAATGTGAGAAACGAAGAGTAAAACAATAAATAATAGAGCGGTTTTGCAGGCGAAAGAACTTTGCACAGATCACAAAGTCCGAATTATACTTCAAATACAGCATCTAGGAATCAAAACAGATGATCAAATTGATCGGCCGATGTCGGAGAAACTGTAGAAACTGTAAGAAGAGAATAGAGATGCTCAGAATAAAAGCGCTTAAAAGCAAAGCGAGCGAGAGGAAAAGAAGCCGTAGGGAAGTTGTAATCCGAAGCTTTGCTCATCAAGCCAATGGAAGCGGCTGTCCTTAGGAATATATGGGGAAACATTTATTAGGGGATGAGGTAAAAATTTAAACAATAAGAGAGATGAAAACTAGAACGCTATAGGAGCTTTTCTAATAATTTGAATGTTTACCTATTAATTATTCTGCTAAATCAAATAATATTGTTCTAAAGGAAATTTGGAAAATTAAAAACTTTTTATTTATTAAAAAAGTTTAGAAGTTTCAAAACCTTTACCACAATTCAATGAAAGACCGAACACCTTATATTTGAAAATTTTAATTCGATTTTATAAATTTTAGATTCCATTTAGAAAATAAAATTTTTTAACGATTTTTGTTTTGTGTTCTAAATCAATAAAACTATGTAAAAGAGCCGCCTGCTTGCGCTGAATTCCACTGAATAATTTATTTATTTATTTGCTGTCGCATAATGCTTTAATGCTTCAATGCTTTAACGTTTTCTGTTTTTTATTATTCAACGTTTGTTCGATTCGTCATTCCAAGTCAAACAAAATATTTACACTCACTCACTTATTGGTGTTGGCAATCAATATAATGGTAATCGTGATTGTGGTTGCCAGTATTCGCACATCTACACACACACACATACACACACGCACGCATTACCTCAAACTCGTGCATTCACCCAAATGGTGCTGGACTTATGGCCAACACTGTACATACACACCGGCATGTGGAAGCGTCTGTGGGTGGCTGATGCTCTTGGTAAAACCCCAAACCGCAAGCTCATTATGAATTCGCAGTCAGTCTGTCAACGTTGGCGCTGGAGCGCTGGATTGTGAATTAAGTGCGAAAGCGCACAGCGAGTGGTTTTTGTGGTGAAGCAATGAAAACAAAAATGATACAAATATCTGGTCACCGCAGGTGTAAAATAGGTGATAATATTTTTAGGTCGCGTTGTCTCTCTGTTTTTTTTTACTGCTGAATGGAAAAGATGTGAAAATTGTATTCAAAATGAATTTTTTAACGGAGCTTTATTTTTAAGCTGCTATCTAATGAGCCAGTGTCAACATTAGCAAGAATTTGAGGATTTATTATTAGTCTGATTGACCTGAAGCCATCTGGTGGCGTTTCCATCGGGTTCCACAAATATGTTCTAAGTTAATGTTAAAGTTAAGTTAAGGAATCTCATCGAATTTGACTAACTAGAGGGTTACAGGACTTATGATTCATTCTCTTTCAAAAATCCTTCTATCTCTGTCATATATGAGAGATCACTGACAACTTCCACTATGCAAGACGACACGTGCTGAGACATCAGTAAAAGCTTCAAGGGCGTTGTTCTCATTCTACAAGCGCGTTAAGCGAGAAGGGAGAGAAGGGTTCAAATTATTTATTCATGTATACACACAGTAGTTAAAAATAGTCCTTCGTATATTTTTTATGACATTTGCATTTAACAATGTTTACACAATTCCCCTCACTGCTGTTCCCCAATCCCTCCTTGTTCGTTAATCTTCCCTTTACAAACCCTTTACAAACTACCAGCGATTGCACCCTTATTTGCGCTATAACTACGGAAGTGCGCTTCTTTTCCATACTAATTTTATATAATTGAGCCCATGCCATTCCTCCAACAAAATCACACAACAAATATATATGTATAAAAAACTAAAATTCAAAACTCAAAAGTGAGGGTAAATAGCAATTATTTTGAGTCGACTAAAGTCAACCTCTGTAGAAGGATAAAGCAATGTTAATTTCCCTGCCTCTCCCTCTAAACTTCGTGCCCGTTACCCATTGCTTGTTCGGTTGCAATGTTCTTCAGCAGTCTCGGTCCAAAGAGAGGTGATAACTCACAGAGACAACAAGTTAATTATAAATGCCATACTGATTGGTTAGTTGTTGTATTGCAGTTGTTATAAAAAACCATTTGTGAAGGGTGCTTTCCAACGAACAAGTTGAGTGCGTGTCAACCCATATTTATGGGCTTTGCTAGGCAACTGTTTAAAGGCCATGAAGGGGGGTTGCAATGTTATGAATAATTCATGAAAACCATTGTAGCGCTAAGTCGGAACTTTAAGAGCTTTTAACGCAAGTAAATTAACTTTGAATAAACATCTGTCTTCAGAGAAGTTTATGAAAGTTCCACGATCGCTAAGTAAAAGCCAAAAATATACTTACATAAAAGTGGAAGCTTTCGTAAAAGCTCGTTGGACGTCTTTTACAGAAATAAAATGAAAGTGGTAACAAAAAAGCAAAAAAAAAATTGTGAAAGCTTTTAATTTTATGTAAAATCTCAATCATACGAATGCAGAGCCGAGATTTTGCGAAAAAAGCTTTTTTCGAGTAAAATTAAAAATACGTTCGCTAAATTATTTTCCACTTTTGATAGATCCAGAGTTCAACCAAAAGCTTTCTAGCAAAATGATCCATGAATGCTGCGTGTTGACTTTTTGAAGTAAGAACTTGTATGTGATTTTTCTAATATGAAAGCTTCTTCGAATGATCACTATAATATACAAATTTGAGCTTTCAGAATTGCTTTCATCGCAATAAATATGGAAGTCTAATATTAGTTATGAACAAAAATATCTACAAAAAAGTTTTGAAAAGCTTTTACTACTGAAAACATTTCGCTAAAGCTTTCGGTAAAAGTTCGTCGTGAGAAAAATTATAATATTTTTATACTTCGAAATCTGGTATGCAGTTCAAGAAAATATGTTACATAATTTTCAATTCAATTCAAGATATATTTCTTCTAACTAGAATTTGAATTTGAATTGAAATCACAAATAAATAGAAGAAAAAAAAAATGCAAAAAATAGAAGCTTTAACTTTCTTAAAGCCTTTAAGTCTTCCCATCAAACTGTTTCAACGAAGTGTAAAAAACGTTTAGTATTTCAACCACTCAAACGCCGCCGCGAAGTAAAAACTTTAGATAGGTTAAAGTGTCATTCATATGGAGACTACCTTCGCACTTAAGAGCGCCAATTTCTGCTTTGTGTTTACTCTGCGGTCTGTTTTCAAGCATGTCAAAGTGAAAAATATTGACTGAATTGGAGCAAGCCTTGAGAAGAAGCGGTTAGTGCTTTTAAAAAAATGGCAAGAAATAATTGGAAATCAGCGCTGGAGAGAAAAGCTTTCGTAAGCTCTTAGACTACTAAGCCGTTGAATTCTTTTTAAAATATATGCACAAATCTGAAAACACCCTGAGAAGCCCGCTTTCTCCATACATATAGTATAACTCTGAGGCCTCTCAGTGACATTGAGCTTTCATAATTTCAATAACAACTTCAACTTGCAGCCTCCTAGGCTAACAATCTATAAATGACGGCTTCGACTGCCGAACTACCCTGCCGAAGACTGGCGAAAAGATACATGATAATATTAACGAGATTCTAAATCCAAAAAAATGTGTCTAACTGCTATGATAATACAACAACAGTGGAATGGTTTGCTGCAGCTTTAAATATATTCTGCCTACTTTTCCCTTGAACTATAAGCCGCCGGCATGCCAGTTTCGGCCAGCTGCATTGCTTTGGAAACCCGGATTTGCATATTACTTGAGGGACAGCATCATGTCTGGTCATGCTTGTTCCCTTTTGGTCTGACTCTTTAGCTCAGGTTTTGATGTTCGAAGTTGTTTCTATTTTAGTGAGTAATTTCTCGTATTATTTTCCAACAGTCAAAGCTTTTTAATACCAGATCTTAGTTGCTTTTTTAACTTCTCCAACCATGGTTTACGTATGCCAAACTCGCAAGTTATTTCATTCCCTATAAATGCGGAGCTGTCTCTTACTTTTGCCTAAGCGATGTCTCGCTGCTTTGAGCCGCCTACTTTCGTCCTTTGAATCTACGAGTTCGCATCGACCTACTGTCTTCACTGCCATCTTCAGTCACCTCAGCTAAGTCTCACCATTTCTCTCTCGTCGAAGAGTGCTTGCCTTGTGAAGAAGGCGTATAGTGGCAGCAATTCACGCCAGTGGCTCATCAAACGTGCTGCATAAACACATAAATCCAAGTAAATCCAACAAAATTGAACCAATAAACGGTGATGAAGTGGGCAACGCGAGCTTTTCTAGCTAAAACTTTTGCGAACTCTTTTTTCTACTTTTTCTCCAAAACGAAGGGGAAGCAAAATGAAAACAGTAGTTGTATGAAAATTGCAAATTTCAAAGTTGTTGCAACAGCAATGTTGCCAATAAAGTTTATGCAGCATTTGCCGCAGTGGCTTTTCGATATGCATAGCAACACCGGGCTACCATCCCTAGCGCTCCGTGTCTTCTGCCCCCCCCCTTGGCTTGCACTTTGCTTGGTGTTAAATGCAAATGATGAATTGTTTGTTGTGTGCTTTTAGGCGCTTTGGCGGCAATGGCGCGCCGACGAAAGGGTAACAGAACAAAACGAACAACAGCAACAATTGCACTGTGTTGCACTTACAACTGTGTGGCTGCATGCCAGTTGAAGGCATTATGGCAACACTTTGGTGAGCTGCGAAGCTGCGCCACTTCGCTCATTCATTCATTATGGATGCGAGCGAAAGTGCATTGCCGACGTTGCTGTTATTGTTATTGTTGTTGTTCCTATTGGCGCACAACCATTGAAGCGAGAATGTGCGCGCTCAAACACAAATATTAGTTTCACAGGTGAAAAGCGAAACTTTCCGTTTGCCCCAGCCGAACGCGGCAACACTGGAGCCATGCCGCCAGTGGCGAAGGTGAGGTAAGTTTGAAAAATATTCGAAAATTTGTTGAAATAAGTAATCGGAAAAAATAGCATGGTAAAAATATTATAAATTGTTTGTGAGTGTCGATGGAAGACATATTTGCCTGGTCGGAGAGCGCAATAAATTTCAAATTTAGTTGGCGTAAATAACGAAATTTTCGATGTGGTTGGTGCCAAGAAATTCCAAAAAAAATTACAAAAATATGATATAAAAACAGTTCGGTAAAGTAAAAAGTGAGCAAGTAAAGTAGAAAGTGTGGAGGTTTGGCTGTGAATGTTACAGAATTTATTGGAAGAGAGTTAACGGAATTTGTGGTGCTCTGAATTTGAAATTTTAAGTGCAGATTTGGATTGCTTCAGTACAAGTACCAAAACCTTTTTCAAATACTCAAACACCAATTTTTTTTCTACAAAATCAAATAGCATATAATGATACAGTACAAATAAAATATTATAAATTAAATGTCCCTCTTTCGATAATTTCTAACAGATTTTTATAGTAATTTCTACGCGATTAAATACAAAAAGTGGAGAACATTTATTTTCGAAATTAAAATAAAATTCTGAATTCTAGTTAGTGCACGAACAACTTTGCTGACATTTATCTAGTACGAAAAACCAAAACATACAATATTTCAAATTATTAAAATTTTTTCTTGATTTTTAACTAAAAGTTAAAAAATAAAAATTTTTTCTGAACTATTTTTTTGACATGATTTGTCATTTTTAAATTTTTTTATATGTAACATAAAATTGCAAGTTATATACTCTAAATTTTTAAAATGTCAAGTAATAAATAAATTTAAATTTGAACCGTTCTTTATTAAATTTTTATAACGCCCTTAATAATTTCCAATAAGTAAAATAAAGTTTACAAAATTAATATATTAAATAAATTTCTTTTCATAATTTTTTAGGAATTTCGGTTTATACTTTTAATTTATTATACATTATTCACAATTTGGGTGTGTACAATACATAATATGTTTTATTTTGATTGTATGGGTGGGCGTGGTTATTATCCGATTTCACTCATTTCCCTCATTTTCTACAGGTTCAAGTTAAAAGCTGAATTTCCTAAGCGTCACTTTCTAGGCTATAGCAAAAATTATTTCCTATCTTAAGCAAAAACAAAAATTGAAGTGTGCTGGTTGGCAATTCGCTTTCCTCATCATTTCGAGCAACCAACATGATGCTAGAGCTCTTCGACACACGTTTCGAACACAAAACGAAACAAACGCAAACCAAAATAATTGAAGTGAACTGTGAAATGGAAACTGAAATTTTTTCCGAGAGGCGACCGCTACAGACGCTGACCTTGAAGCGACGCGGCAACATTGCTACTGCAACTTGAACGCAAAACCATGTAAATGGATCTCACACGCTGACAATGCCGCCAGCTACTAACCACCGCAATTAACCGACTGCCAGCGGCAGTTTGCCACATTCGAGACAAAGTGGAATAAAAATTGGAAAAATACAAATCACAAAAAATAATGTGAATTACTCAACTCAGCTCATTTGCCGTTGATTTGATGACCGTTTTTTGCTTTTTGCAATTTTTCGAAATTCACCAACTCATTTGCTTTTATTTAAAAAAGATTTTTACTTAAATATTTATTGTTGTTGTCTGATCATCGCTCATCTGTAATTTGTAATTGCTCAAATGTAATGCACTACTTTTATTTTCATTTGTCCGCTTTTCACTATTTGTTGTTTTTCATTTTTGCTGCATTTAACGGTACATAGCTGATTGTTACTACACCGGCAACGTGAAGTGACAGTCACTGTACGATTACTGTTACTGATCAGCTCACAACGAAACTGTGGGAAACGGTTTAATGATGCAACTGCTGCGCTAATAGTTTACGAAATAATGTGAACTGAATTGTGGCGAATAATAATGAGGGCAACTAAAATGCGCGAGAAGAAGTGATTAAAATGCAATGAAGTGAGGAAAAAATAAAAATATATATGTGCAAATATATTAAAGAAAAATAAAACCAAAAAAACACATGAAATTTTAATGATCTTTTTGAGTAGGGCTGCCGCCCATTTAAACAAACTCAATAAAAAAAAAATTTATAAGAAAGCCATACAACTTCGATGAGTGTTTTTTTAGGAGTGTTGCCACCTGTTAACATTTTTACGTACAAAATGTGTGTGGTAAATATGTTATTACAATCTTTGTAGCAAACGGAAAGGAATTAATAAGGCTTACCCACGCAAAATTTTTGAAGAATGGCTGCCACCTGATAAAAAAATGCATTTCAATAAAGTTTATCGGATGAAGAAGCGCTACCATATCGGTATCAAACTGAAAGGATGTCAGAAGGTATATAGTTCATAGCTTTTCGAAAATGGTGGCCATATATTCAAAAATCTCACATAAAAGCAATGAAAGAAACACCAAAACATCGAAAATATATATACATGTGGGAGTTTAGTTTGATAAACTAGACCATTTTCTACACTATAGATATCAATCTAGAGACCTTAAGTAAGGTTTACAGAAGAAAACATTCCGGATAAAGGTTGCCACCTGCTTAAATACTTGCATTCAGCAAAAAATTTATACGAAATAAATTTGTTTAAAAATTTCTGCTCGAATTAATTTTGGAAGGATTGCCTTTACAAAATGGCCACCAAACTAAAGCTGGCTCTCGAAGCTGTCGGCCGCTGAATAGATGCCTTTTCTTCTTGTCTCTGCGAAGATTAATTTTGAAATCATCTGGGTGGCAGTTGGCTAGTAGCCACAAACTCGCTTCCTTTTACACTTCGTGGATCACCCTTTTCTGCCACGTATTGTACTAAAAATAAATCGAACCAAACATCGAAGGCCAATGCAAAAGCAAATAGACGCTTTCAAATCCGCAATTTACATTTATTATGCAAAAAAATGTATTTGTTTACAAATAAGTGAAAATTTGCCTGCCATCAAAAGTGCCAAGGCCGCGTAGCAACACATTTAAGTAAATAATTGCGGGAAAGAAGCGCAAAAGTTTTGAAAAAATTGCGTTTTTTTCTTTCACTTCGCAAATTTGTTGCAAGCTTAATGCCTGCCAACGTTATTGCAACGGCGCTGCTGTGGTAGGGCTGTTGCGTCAGTCACTGTCATCGTGCCACAAGCGCTGCAAATCTCCCATTATTTGTGTACAGGTATAAACAACAGCCAAGCTAAGCTGGCAGAGCGCTGGCTAGACATTCGTTACGCCCGCAGCGCTGACAATTAACCAGTTAAGCCATTCAAGTGTTGCCACAAATCGCTACTGCAACACTTAATCGCCTGCAACACTTTGCAATTATTGTCTTTGCATTTTCGATTGGCACGACTTTACGATTTTTCATTGTTGCCAAACAAAATTCAACAAAAAAATATTAAAAAGGTGCAACTAAGGTGGGTCGTGGCGGATGTTGTAACAGAGCGCTTGGAATGAAGATGCTTGACGGGTGGTACTAACGAAATTTGTGACGTTAACAGTGTTATAGAGATTATGAGAGGCTCAAAAATGCCAGTGGAAAAAATTTTGGATAAATTATAAATAAAAAAAAAAGAATTTTAAAAAATTTATTTATTTTCAAAAAAAATTTTTTTTTTTAATTTTTTGATAAAAAATATTAATGAAGAAATAATGTATAGCAATTTTATGCAAAAGAATTAGACGATAAGAAAAAGTTCTTAATATTAAGAAGAAAAACACTAAAATAATTTTTGTAGTATCTTCGAAGCCGAAATAATAAATAACAAAAAGCAACAAACAAATAAAAATTAAATGCATCTAAATCGACTTATTATTAAATACATAATTTGATTTCAACAAGCGTGCCAACGGAATTAATATTACAAAAACAACACCCAGATAAGCCTAAATGCACATTTTTTCATATTTGTTTTTATTGCTCTTGGCAGGTTTGTTTTAAGCAATAAATTGATTAAAGGCAATTATTAGACCTGAGGGGAACTAAATTTTTTGAGTATTAGATATTGACCTTCCATTTGGGACCGGCCTAATAAATAGATAACATTCCTTGAAAAAACTTGTTCCTTAGGCCTTGTTAAAACTTCAAGTACCCTTATGACGTAGACATCGTGTTTATACAGCCATTATAAACATATTCCGATGATGGAGAAGCTCTGTAATTCTGACTAGCTATCTGTAAGCAAGCAAAAGCTGTCTCCCAAACTCAGGTCAAATTTTGGTACTGACCAAAAACCACATATGTAAATGTTTACCCGAGAGCTTTTATCAAGTTCCTATAGGAAGATCTTGTGACTTAAACTATCTTTACCTCAGATATATAAAATTTCATTTACTCGGATTATTATCGTAAGAATTAGACGAAATCCGTTCAAAAAATCCCCGAAAAAGCCCAACAAAAATCTATACAGAAAGTTCTACAATTTAAGGGATTTCATGGAATCAGTAGATAATCTTAAAAAGAATTAAAAAAAAAAAATAAAAAATTGTTTTATTAAATTTTAGAAAAATTTAATTTAAAAAAAGTTTTTAATTTTGGAAATTTTTAATATTCTTTTTTTAATTATGACTTTCCAAGAATTAAAAAAAGATGAAGTTTTCATTTATTTTAATAGATTTCTTTAAATTAAATTAGTTGGGAAGCCAATTTTTTCCATTAAAGTTTCTTGTGAATATATCTTACGAATAAATTATTGTAAAGCTTGACTCACCCGGAAATTATTTGATTAAAGGATGAGGTTCCATTAAAATTTTTAATTTTTGCAACACAAATTTATTCCAAGACAATTTAATATACACAACTTAAGACCGAAACACACATAATTTGAAAACTGAAAAAAAATAAGAAGAATATTAAAATTGATGAAATTTTTTTACCGAAATAGGAAAAATTTCTTCACAGTTTTTATAATTAATTTAAGTCATTAAAAATTTTAGTTATGAGATAAAAACCCATTTCTGCATATAAAGTATATTTGCGGCCGTTTTTTTGTCTCTGTGTGTTTCTTTTTGTATTTCTGTTGTTTTTTGGTTTATTTAGATTCGCAATCAAAAGTTTGCCCTTGAATGAATTGCCATAACATTTATTCATTTATTCGATTGGCATTTTTACGAAGTACCTTTTGTCAATTACTTATTCTTCAGACCATCAAGTGGTGAAGCTGCAACATTTGCTGCTTAAGTGGACGCTAAAAAATCAATATGCACAAAAAGTATGCCGGCGAGGTCACAAGTTCACTGCACGCTTGGTTTCAAGCGTAATTTTTAATTTTCTTGTCAATCAATGTAATTTCCAATTTATTGTATTCAATGTAATTGATTAGGTGTGCGGCTTCGAGGTCGCCGGCAAATGAGTTTGGTGTCATAAGGGCCAAGCAAAATGCTGGTAACAAGACATCGCCTAAATTAGCTTAATGAGGTAAAAAACTAAGAAAAATACCCAGCATATAAATTTCAAAACAAAATAAAAGTAAAAATAAAAATAAAATAAAACAAAATTCACAAAATAGTAAATTATTCGTAAAAATAAATAGTAACTTGCAACAAAGTAATTAGATAAAAGATTCCAAATTATTATGTAATATTTAAAAATAAAAAAATGAAAAATTTTGAAAAAGAATCAAAAGTTTTTGTGTTTTTTAATTGATTCAATATTTTCAGCCAACTTTAGTGAACCAAAATTAGTGAACATAAACGTCAAACTCAAGTTTTTATTTTGACAGCTAGTCTGACATATATGAAAATTTCGAACAAAAATATCCAAACATTGTCAAACTTAAAATTATTTAATTGCAAGTGGTACATCAGGCACTTTTCCACACTCATTTTCATTTGAGTTGACTTCTACCCCTCTTACTAACTTATCCATGCTAGTTATTGTTATTTATCTGTCTCGTGCTCATTATTTTTCTCTTGAATTAAGTCTCCATTTGGAATCAAGTTCTCCTCCACTTTCTATTCTTTATATGTAAATATTTCTACCCTCTTTTACCCTCTCCGCCGCACACATTTCCCATATTTCTTTGGCTGCAACCCTGCACTAAATGTCATCCAATTTCAATTTAATTACTGTCATTTACGTTAAAATGCATATCCGAAACTAAATTAAGTTGCCGCTGAATTGCATTTAAATATTTCACTACTCAAACTCATGAAACAGAGCTGTCAATGTCATTGCGGTCACTGACATTCGACGTAAAGAGCATTGCGATGCTATTTAGTAAGTTGGCACAGCGCGCCGAATATTAATTAAATGCATTAAGTAAGGAGATTGACAAGTTGACAATTGTCACTTGAGTGAAGAGATAGCTGGAAGGGGGAGAGCGTTTGATGAAAGAGCAAGTTCAATGAAAGTCAAAGAAATAATTTATGTATTTCCAAAGTTTGAAACAGTTCAATGAAGGGTCTTTCGATTACGTATATTTGCGCTGATTGGATATCATTTTAAGGCCATTCATTGAAAACCCATGAAGATGTAGGAGGATTTAAGAGTTTCATGTTAGACTCATACTCTCTTCAATATCAAGTTTCCGGTTGAACGTTATACTATCGGAGTTTGAAAGAGTATGTAGCATCCTCGAAATAATACGACTTTAGTGTAGGAAGAAACCTCAAACTCTCCCTTTAAATAAATGAAGATCACTCACGCTTGTTGGCCCCATATCTCCTCTGGCTGTCACGACTTTTTAACTTTCGACTACTTCGTTATGAATAAATAATACATAGTGTTGAGTATTAAATTAGGATATAAAGTTCTACATCGCTGAAGAGCAGTAATTCATATTCTGGCTACAAAATGACTACAAACTCTGTAACTGTGGGTTCTAGTGGTAAAGGAAGGCCTTGTTTGGCTTGGAAAGTCCAAAGAACTTAAAGTAAAAAGTGCCTAGAGCTTAGTCGACGTTTGAGTGATTATGGTGCCCACCTATAAGCGATTATGGAGAGCTTGGAGCAGAAGATAGAGCGCTGATCCCACAATAGAAACCTGCAACCTTTTGAACGTTAGTAATATTGTTAGATTATCATTGTATCCACTCAACCGCAGCGAGTAAGGTTGTGGGCTAGATAATGTATTGCCTTAAATTGTACGGAAAAGAAAGGATCTGTGGTTCAAGAGATGCAAACCTTTTACCACAAACCTCTACTTTACCGAGCGACAAAATGGGGTTTTATGCCATCCATCTAACCTAACCTCATTTCTATTGAATTTTCATGCTTCTTCTGGCCGCATTTGGACTTCTTAAATAAAGTAATTCAATCTAACTAATAATTAAACACTTAATTAATTGCTTTGTGTATTTTATTGTGCATGTTAGTCAACTCAATTGAGCAGCGTGTGCGTTCCGCAGGCAATCAGTACCGCTGTTGCACAATGAGTGTTGATTTGCTATTTGCCGAGTTGCCAGAAAATCCAATATTAGCAGGTAAATCATTAATTAGTTTAAATGTAAATAGAAATTAAATGCCAACAGTTAATATTTGTGTATAAACCATGCAATGTTGTTTTTTTAAGCGAACAGCCGCAATAATAAACCCAACACGCTGCAACAATAACAAACAAATATGCAGGCGTCACTCGGCGACGCGTGTGTTGGCGTGCGGCTGGGGCGTTCGATGGAAATAGAGCGTCAATTATTGAGCAGAATGAATTGCAATTGATTAAATTGCATAGAAATTAAAATTAATGATGTCTTAATGACTGTTAAGTGAGTCACTACTGTGGCAAAGTAGTGGCCGCTTGCCCAAGCGCTACAACGAAAGTCATTATATTACAATTATTTTACATTGCATTATATTACAACAAATAATTTGCTTTGCTTGATGTGACAGTATTTGGTGGTAATAAGTACTTACACTAATACTCACATAGATTTGTAAGAAAGTGCTTTCTTGCTCGGCAAATTTTAGCAACGAAAGACACTATAATATTACAACAGGAGAAAAATGCGTCTGTGGCTAACAAAATAATAACGAATTAAGGTGGTACAAGCTGCAAAAATCGGTTATTATAAATTTTTCAATCTGGTCTAAAAATATTTAACACATTTGCTTAGTATTTTATGGCTCTAACATGAAAAAAAGGATAAGTAAAATATATTAAGCAATAAAACAAACTCTTCTAATATTTTTGAAACTGGTATAAACTGCAAAAAGTTTCCCTTCTACTTATTCATGCTGCTACAAAACTATTTTAAAGTTAAGGATTAAAAAATAAAATTCCTTATGAAATATTCATAACTGGTATAAACATTTAAAATAATTTTTACGGTCAACAACAAAACAACCAAAACAAAAAAAAAATAAATATTCTCATAATTTTTGTATGTGTCACCTTCATTGAATTTTATATAATTGCTCGCTTGCTGCGTATATAAACTTCAGAGTTGAAAACTGTAGGTACTTGCGCACGTGTTTGTAGATCTGCATGCAATTTTATGTTTGTGTTATTGTGTTTTTGACAGCTGAAATTTCGCAACCGCAATAATTGAAGCAGAAATAATTTGCATAATTAAGTTGGAATTCCTTTGTATTTGCATGATTGAGTTTCCTAAAATAATTTAATTTACAGCGCATTTGGTAAAATTCTTTAAGAAAATGCGAATGAATATAGTTGACGTTATAGCTGTATACCAGTTACTCAAATGTCGTTTATTTTGTTAAATAATATACTTTAAAATTACGAGGACGTATATTCGGTCCAAAATGCAATTTTTACAGTGATTTTACAGTGAGAAAAACAAATAATTGATACAAATAAGAACTGGTATAACACTAAAGCGAAATAAATTCAGACTTAAAAACATTAAAATTCTTTTACTATAATGTGAAAACGGTACACTATAAATTAAAACTGGTATAATATAACAAACTAACTGGTGTAAACAAAAATTGCATACGTATAGGGCTGAAACATGTTAGATAAAAAATTTGGTGGAGTTTTTAATTTGCATACATAAAGTGCTAAAACCAATAACTACTAAACATATTTAAATATTAAAACATATTTCAAATTATATTAAACATATTTATTAAATAAATTTATTCCAAATAAAATGCGAAAATATCGGTTTTAACTAAACAGTTGTTGATGAACGAAAACTGGTATACAAAGTCACAAAGCACAATCTTGCCGTATGCACAAGCATGATCGCTTTTGTTTCAAGATGGGTCAACTAAATTTCGCAGGCATGAAGTAGTAATGTATGTAGGGCACACATTTGTAAAACTGGTATAAATCAAAATTCGATTTTACTAAAAAATATTAAAATCTCAGGCTTTAAAGTGCGCCTAAGTTCCCACTTTTCGCCTTCCAGTATGTAATACAAACGTACAAATAGACACTTGCTCGCTATAAAATCAGCATTCAATTTCCCCACGAACTTATGCGCTTAATTTACTTATGAAAATTCACATCGAATGCCTGAATTAAGGGCAGCAGAGAGAAACCGAACGGAGAATGCTTGTGAAATACAACAAAAGCAACCAACTGCAGCAACCAAAGTGTGGCTAAAATGCAGAAAATATGCGAATGACTGTGCTGATGTGGCAGACACTTGAATGGCGGCAACAGCGGCAGTGGCAAGTTGCCGATAAAGTGGATTTCATCACTTAATCTGCTGACACTGCGTGTGTGTGAGAGTGTGCGTGAGCATTGGGCACCAATGCACCAATGCACCAATGGAATCAATGAACTGCAATAATAACTTGGTTGCCGAACTGCCCGGCGTTTGTTAGCCTCACTGCAACTGTAGGCAAGCAGGCAGGCAGACAAACCGTCGGAACAATAGTGAAGCGTAATTGAGGAAAATGATAAAGTTGAATGTATACGGGTATGGAGGAAGAATGGAAAGTGTGTGAAAGGCGCTCAAAGGGAATGTGAAGGCAGTGGATGCGTCAGCCTGCGCTATGCATGATATTGTTATTGAAAATGAAATCCAAGGCGCTTGAAAGTAGGCAATGCGAGCATTGAAATTCGCTGAAAGTCGCAAGCAGCCATTAAAATTTAATATACCACCATTAACGAGTAAAATATGGACATTTTCGTGTATTCTGAGAAGGCCAGTTAATATATTTAATATAAGCTCTGGGTATACGAGTTAAATCGGCAATAAAATGTTGCCTACTTTTGTGCGCAATCGCTTTTCTTGCCGAATCGAATAAATATGCAACACAAATTGAGTGAAAAGCGAAAAAATGAAGTCAAATAAATACAAGTGCTCAAGCAATTGAAAAAGGATCGCATACGGAGCGTGGAAAATAATCAGGCAACTATGCCATGACTGCGTAGCGAGGTCGCCTCGCTGAAATTCGCAGCAACTTTAGCATTTCACGCGTGGACTCATGAATAAATGCGGGTATATGCATATCCATGCAGGGCTTGCATTCAGCGCAAAAAGCTTACGACCATTCACTTATCTTTCCATTCACGTAAAGCCATCGCTTCTGCTTCATCATCTTTTATACCAATCACACACACACATACTGGTGCATCTCTTCATTCCGTGGAAAATTGCTGAAAAATTGCGGAAACTGTGCATCCTTTCGCATTTCTTTCACCTCACTTTTTCGCATACAATGCCATAATCACAGAATTCGCGCAAATTGACCGAAAAATGCAGACAACCTTTTTCGAGTAGAGAATGAAACGGTCAGCCAAAAAACCACCCATATATTCGGAGAGCAGACAGTTCAGCTCTTCACCAAAAGAAATCCAAGGATAAAAAGCACAAAATTATAAAGAAAAAATGTAAAGTGAAATCATTTTATGCCCATTGCATGCTAAAATCGCCGAGCGGAGTGAAAATGAGCGCTTGCCTGCTAACAAATGAAGCATACATCTCGGTGCAATTTAATGCCTCTATGCACGTCTGCGATGACCACGTATACTCATATTTTCTTTGCAGAACAAAAAACAAACACAAATATGGCATTTCACATGTTTGTAATGCAAGTGGGCATGTGCCACAGGCAATATTTTAAGCAAATATATTTTACAGATGCTTGTCACAGTTCACATGCCTGTGCGGCTATGTAATAATTTTGAGATTTAAGCTATATTATCTTCACTTGCCAGGCACATGAGTCTGCTATGGGGCTGATAAGGAAATTACAAACAGCATTAATATTTAAACACATTGAAAAATATGAATTCGCCTATTTAACGGATTGTTTGTGTAGTATGGAACAAAAACTGTTCGAAAGGTTGTAATGGACTAGTATAAAAGCTACTTAGCATTGTAGAACTTTAACCGAAAATCGTATGAATATTTTACTAATTTATTTTAATAGTGTTTTAAAAGGGGAAGAACACTTGAGCTATTTTGTGAAAACTGGTATAAATTAAAGTTCATTTATAAAATGTTACTAAACTGAATTTATGTAAAAAAAAAATCAATTCGGAAGGAAAGAATATTAATAAAATTAACTGGTTGTAAACTGGTATAAAACTAACATACTGAAAATCTTGAGGAATACACTTCTAATTCCGATTTAAAAGTATTATAATCAATTTCGACCGCCATAAAGTTTGAAATTACAATATAAAAAACTGGTATAATCAGTTATATATCACGTGTATTAAATATATGAAAGTACCATTAATTTGTAATCATTAGCAAGAATGGTAGGCATAAAGATAATATTATAACTATAATAATTAATATTTAGTTAACAAATCACTTTATTTTAACTTAATCAATACTTAGCACTTTTACATCGAAAACTTTCGGCTTCGCTTTTTTTACACATTACTTCAACTCACTTCACATTTTCATTATAATTTTAATATCTTTTTTTGCCACATTTCGCCTTTAATATACCTTCTAAAAATTCAGTTGTAAGTGGCATTAGCTCTGTAGCAACAAATTTAAATTGCTAGTTCTAAAAAATAAAAAGGTGATAATGAGAATAATTTTAGTTATATAAACATTATAAACAATTTAAATGTTTTTAGAATAAAATGTTTTAAATATAAATCAATAATTAACAATTGAAAGTAAACTCCTCAAAAAAAAAAAAAGAAACTTTTAACTAATATGCGCCATTATTACATATTTAAGACTGTTAAAAACTGGTATAAACTCCAATACAGTTCTTTCGTTATGCATTCTGACTAAAACTCAAAGCAAACACTGAATAACAACTGGTATAAATTTCAGTTTGGTATAGTAAATGAAATTTGTCATAATCATTAATATCAGTTTAATTGGGGTTATTGTAAAAACTAATAATACCAAAACTGGTATAAATTTTAACTGGCACAAATTGAGTTTTCTTTTAACCTAACAGCTGTATACTAAAGGTTGGATACAACTTTGAAAAGTTTTTATTAAACAAAAGCAGAAAAAGCGAAATAGAAACTGGTCGAAATTTCAATTTAAGTGTCAATGGCAATTAAACTTGTTCACTTAAATAATTTATTTGAAATACACAAAGATATGCTCATGTAATCTTATTTTTAGTCAATGTTTTTCTCACTTTGGTCCACCTTATTCCCTCTTTTGCATTTGTTTAACTGATTACCAAGTCCTTCTGTCAAGTACACGACTTTTCAGTTAACCCCTTTTGTAAGCTTTTTTATCCCAGTTTCCTCCTTAAATCATCACATTTGTTTATTAGCCGCTTTTTTGTCACCCCAGCAGCAACAGTAACATCCCGCTCTATATATGTGTCTCTTAGCATCCGTGTATGTGTGTGAGCACAATCTAATCTGGAATTCTCTTTTCCCTTACATTTTCCTTTGAAGCGTTGACTTAAAAGCTATAGCCTGCGTAGTCAAAATGTCAATAAATGGAAATGAAAGTGTGCGGGGAGGAAAGAAAAAATAAACGGTTGCATGACTCTCAGGAACATGTTTGGCATAATTGACAAAAATGTCAAGTGATGTCAAATTTTTTGGCATTTTTCAAGCATTTTGCGCACACGACTACATGCTGACGGGGAGCGTGTAAAAAAGGTAAACGGAGATTTGCCTGCAAGCTCATCCTTTTTCATACACATTTTCGAATATTTTTTCTAACCCTCAGCGCTGCTGCGTCGCATGCTGTCAGCCGATTCTTTGTCACTCTCGCTATTGTTGTTAGACATACACGTATACACTTATACATATGCGCATGGCATCCACTTGATTGTGTCAATTGTAAGGCGTATGTTGCAACATTGTCCTTTGCTTTGGCTGATTGTTTGATTGCCAGCAATTTTTTCGGAGCGGTTTATTTGTTACTTTGTTCAGGCGAGCCAATAACCGAAACATTGTTAGTGAATGCAGTTGACAGCAGTGAAGTGACGTAAAAAAATTGATACATTGACACTAGCATTTTTGCATACATTTGGGCGCCAATGCAGACCCTGCAACGCATACATAAACACACGCGCCGAATTTATAAACAGGAAAGTGTCAGGCAATTGAAAGTGACACCAGGGCACAAATACATTCGCATGGAAATATTCAATGAATACGAGTTCGGCAAAGTGAGTTCACGCAGAGAGATAGGTAAAAGAAGAGAGTGTGGTTTGTATGGTTGCTTATAACAACTTGTAATAGTATATTTAACAATTTAAGTGCCAAATGAAGTAGTGAAGAGTAGAATATTTCAACTCGTGAAATTATCAAAAAGAATTGCAAAATATGTTTTTTTGTAAAATGAAATAAAAAATGTATTAAAGTAAAAAGGAAAATAATAAATATTGAAACTGGTATATCCATAGGTAAATAAAATGATTATTGACCTCTGGGAGGGTTTCTGGCTCCACTAAATGTAAAATAAGGGTTTATGTCTTCGCTAAAGGTAAATAATACGTCCACTAAATGTAAACAAAAGGGTCATTTACCTCTGAAAGGGTTGTTGACTTCACCAAATGTTGACAAAGTGTTACTGTCTCGCTAAGCGTGACTCGACCATTGACCGGGTCAGATGCCCCGCTATACTATGATCCTCCGTACCAAATAACACGTTTATATCTAAATTTGCT
This sequence comes from Bactrocera minax, assembly GCA_021498325.1. NCBI lineage: Eukaryota > Metazoa > Arthropoda > Insecta > Diptera > Tephritidae > Bactrocera > Bactrocera minax. The sequence goes on from JAKEEE010000032.1 coordinate 2,199,354, forward strand.
GCTTAGTTATGGTATATATACTTTATTACTTATATTATACCTTAGTTATAGATATATTTTATCTATTAGCACTTTATCTCCACTAAAGGTCTTTTGTGGGCGTAGCAAATGACGAAGAACACGTGTACCAAGTTCCATCATAATATCTTAATTAAAACAACATGTTGCGAGAGTATAGTAATGTTATGCAGAGTTTAAAACCATTGTAATCTAAATTGAATTTAGGTAAAAATTGCACATTATGCCAGTTAAATTGGTATAAACGAGTGCGGTATATAACAGATTTCAAGATAATAAATTTTCACATTTCCCATGGTGTACGTTTTTTCACATATTACAAACTGGTATCAATTTAATTGGTATAACGCCTTTGTTCATATTTTTATCGTAAATTTACGCTAAAATCTGTATAACATCTAGAGAGGTACAATTAGTTTTACAACATTTTAGGTAATAAAGTTTCAGATTTTATATCTCCCAAATTAAGACTGGTCTAAATAAGGGACAACACAAAACACTTTTTATACATTTTATGTTTGGCTTGGGGGAACTAACATTGTGCCCGAACTAATTCATTTCAAACTGGTATAAACTGGTATAATTGTAAAATTTCTCAATTGTACATAACGAAAAAGAAAGAGCGACTGAAAACAACATTGAAGGTTTAAATTTTCAACCAACTGTAAGAATTTCACCCGGTTATATGGGATGCTATAGGGATGATGATAGGGATTGCCCTTATATCCCTAATTAAACCAGTTAAAGCGATACCGAAACTAATCTCTCAGACAGTGAAAACTTGCAGCAAAATAAAATGAATCAAAATATTTATATTTGCTTGCCAGAACTTTCGTTGCCTTGCCACAATCGTTCACCAATGAATTATGGGTTATGCACGCGCTTGCCGCACGCATTAATGCCACATTTTCGCAACGAAAATGAAAATCCAAACTGACATGCTTGCTGCTGCGACAAATGACAATTTGAAAGCAATAGTTGTTGCTGCTGCAAATGCATAAGACAAGCGGTTTCAAACTGAGAGCACAAGAGCGGGGAAGTGAGTGTTTCGTTGGATCTTGCAAGCGTCTGGGGCATGCCGCATGCTTGCGCCATTTTCGTGGCGGTGTCTGTGACAGCTTTTGTAATCGACGGCGACAATTTGAATCATTGCACTTGTGGCATGCGCCCCACAAATGTACAACATGGCACAAAACACAAGTGCAACAACATGCGCGCGCCACTAAACAAGGTCGCACATGCGCACACACACACACACAGACAACAGGCGACATGGCCTTACGTCGAGGCAATGCGCCTGATATCCGCTACTGCTGCTACATACGCAACTACACACAAGTGTTTATTGTAGCTGTACACATTACACTTGCCACATGCATTCACTCGCTGCCGCATTGCCGGCGCCGCAGTGTGGCGACTTCGCAAGTGTCATTGCCATTTTGCTTTCATTTTTTTTTCTATTTTCTCCACAGCTGCGAGTGGCAACTGCTGCCTGCGCTGACTTTTTCTTTTATATATTTATTTATCTTCGTGCCACACAGATTTCATGGGTGCTGCCAGTCACTATTGCTGCCGCAGTTAATTCTATTTCGCACGGCGCTCGCAGCCGGCAATGCAATTGCCATTTGGTTTTAGTCGAAATGTGTAGTCTGCTCTAAGGCGCCTTAACTGCTATTTGCTATCAGCTGCAGCGCGCTTATCGCCGCAATTGCACGCCGAGGCTTAGCGAAATCGCTATGTACATATGATCGTCGTTGTGGTGGCACCCTTGTCAGCACCTCACTTTGCATGCCACCTCCCCGGCCGCTGTTGGAAGCGCGTGTCAACATTTGCCTTAGCGCTTTGCTGCCGCATTGCAACGTTGCTCTTCTCTGCTCCTTTTTTGCTCTCTTCAACACACTGTCATTTATTTTTGCTGCTCCGTTAGCTTCTCGCTTTAAATGCAATATAATTTGCTGCCCGGGGAATTCAGTTGCTGCTGCTGCCGCTCGGCTGAGTGCTCATTCGCCTCATATGCTGTCTAAATTTTTAAAAATCTCAAATATTTATTGTAGATAAGTTTATATACTTATTGTACATATGTGCGTGTGAATTCAACAATGCATACTTTTCTTAAGGAGACATTTTAGATAGTGAAGCGATGTCGCCAGAACGTGTGTGGACTGCTTTTGTTAGAAAATATTAATATAGGTAGTTTTAAGGAACAAAAGAAATGGAAGGAATTTAGAGCCAAAAAAGTGGCAAAGGAACGAAATGGAATGGAACGAATCAAAAATGGCATAGAAAGAAACAATGCGGAATGGAATAGTATGAAACAGAATGTAGTAAAGAAGATAGTACAAGCCAGTATTTTAAAGGAAAGGACATAAAATGGATTGCAACGGAATGGTTTGGAATGAAATGCCAAGAAAGTAACACCACGCATTATAGCTCCAACTATTCGACGAAATTGTAGGGAATGATACACCGTGGAAGTGACGCCAAGTATTGGAACTTCAAATATTCAAAGGAATCAGAGGTCAAGGGAAGAGAGTCACAGAGAGTCTTTTCTGAACAACACAGAAACATAAAATAAAAAAAGCATAAAAAAGAAAATAAGCATTCCGAGGTATTCGTTTCTATAGAAGCCGAACGAGCTCTCAATTCAGCAGATAAAGTCTTTCGATCAGGACACAGGGGGATATTGGAAGTCTAACCAATAGCGCGCTTCGACACTGAGATCCAGAAACCGATCTCTGTGCTTACACGGTTCGTCCTACTTATGTAGTTTCCGACTTTTCTAAGTAGGTTGGAAGCTTTGTGAGCTTTTAAAGCTAAACTGAGCTATATGCCTGAGCTCAGTCAGTTTAAACTAAATTTTGAAGCCTTTGGCACACAATCGCCCAAAGCTACACACTAACCCGGCTCGCTAAGCCTCAATGGCTGCTACAATTGGCTTACTCAGCAACATAACCTAGAAATCATAATCCCACTATTGCCGCATCAATTTCTCAGTCTCACTTTCATTGCTCTTATGCCATTAAGCGTCTAACTGCATTTACCTTTACTAACCTTACCATCCATGCACCACTACATCGATGCCGCGTGCTTTTCAAATTCTTTTAGCCATTATTCGGTCCATCGCTGGCAATTTCTACTGTCCTTGGCTGTCTTTTTGTTTGGCTTATGTGTTCACAAAATTTGTTTGGCATATTCGCTTAGGCGGCTCAAAGTCAATCCCCCTCCGTGCTTGTTGCTGCAACATTTGCATGTATGCCTAGTTTCCGACACACGCGCAACATTGGCTCGAGCGCAGGCTGTTGTCTGCTGTCCGTTGTCCATTGCCCATTGCCTGTTGGTTGTTGGCTGTTGGCTTGTTGAGCTCCAACCGTTTGCTGGCGTTTGCCGTATCTGATCCGCATTGTAACCCATTTTATCATGGTAAGGCCTGACTGCAAACATTGGCGAGTTGGTGGCATGTGCGCACATAGAAGAGACCCAGTAGGAAAGTTTTCAAATTTCTAAGTATGCAATTTTTGCAAGAGAGAGAGAGAGCGGAAATGTGGAGTGGACTTGGTTTGGAAAAAGATGTCTTCAATCAAACCTTTCCTACAAATCAATGTCCGTCCTCTAATTTCAGTTGTTCATCTCTCTTAAACCTCTTAACCATCCGATAACCCCCCCTTCTTATATTGAGACTTTCAAAATTCAATTCATTCCTTTATTTGGTGCCGGTCATCCTCTGTGGCCCTAGCATTCCTCATAAAACCCGCTGCAGCTAATTTCACATGCTCTCACGTGCAGCTTTTTATGTGTCAGTGTATGTGTGTGTGCATGTATGTGCCTGCAGAGGCTTCGTTGGCTTGTAAATGAATTAATGGGAATATGCGAAGCGCAAAACTGACAACGAAATTAGGATAATGTCGGATGTGGCAGCGACAAGGACAATGGCAATCAATGTGCCACACTTACTAGGATGAGTAAGTAACAACAACAAGTAGGAAAAAAATGGTACACTGCTGTTAAGTATGCATTAACTTAATTAGCGAAAGCTTTTGTACAGAAATTTTATAATTTTATAACTTACTTTTAGCGGGAAATTTCAGTTCTGCAATTTTTCAGGTTTAATAAAATTTTCAAGTTCATTATTATTTGCAAAATTTTAAAAACAGTAATAAGCAAATTTTACAGGTTTAGAATTGTTGTTTTAAATAAGTACTCTATAAAATTTCAAGTTCAAAACTTTCCGAAAATTTCTGCATTAAAAAAAAACATCCTTTGTAAATTTTTTTAATTTTTTAGGAAAAATAAAATTTTTCTAAAAAAGTTGAAATTTTTTCAATTTTACGAATTTTGTAAAAATTTTTTTTCAATTTTTAATTTAATGAAATTAATTTTTTTGTTTTCAGAAGTGGTTTTGGTATAACTAAAATTTTTCTTCAAAACCTGTACGGAATAAAAATTTGTTTAAATATTTTAGCGATCTTGAAATTTTTTTTTTAAATTTTACGAAATTTTGAAATTTTTATAGATTTAATAATTAAACAAAATTTTGAACTTTTTAGATTTTTTTTTATTTTAAAAGGAAACTTTTGAAATCCGATTTTTTTTTGTTAACTTTTTTATAATATTATGTATATGTAAAAAAAAATTAGTGTTTTGCTTTTAATCAACCTCGTCTGCCAGTAAATTTCACTTCCTCTACCAATTTTGTAGTTTGCGATACAATGTAAATTTTGTGCAAAATTCGAAACAAATCAATGACTAAATTCCACCGCCGCCGCACACTTCGACCGCCGCTTCAGCCCACGCCTAATATAAACGCATGAATGCGCGCTTGCTTTTTGTGTGGCATGCCACCGCAATGTTAGTGTATGTCCATTTTCCGCCTGACTTGCAACGGCTTGGCGAAAGCTTGCAACAACGCGCGTACAAACTCACACATATACAAATACATATATACAAGCAAGTACAAGTAGATATGTTGCATGCAATTGTTATGCCCCAGCCATGTTGCAATGTTGCAAAACAATGTTATAATGTTGCAGTGACGTTGCAGTTGTCGTTACATGTACACATTTTTGCAGCTATTGTTGTTGTAGTTGTAATATTTGTTCATGCCGCTATGTTGATTTTGTTTTCCTTCCTAACAACTGTTGTTGGTTTTATTGACAACGTCTGCGTGGTTGTTGTAATTGTTGCTAAGGCGCTTTGGAAATTTCGCTTCTAAGTATTTTGTTGTTATATGTGGCAACAACAACATATTGCTTGTTATATTTTCTTTTTCATTTACTACTACCGCCGCTTAGAATTGGTCCTTGGAATAACTGAACCTTTTTCAAAGTAGTACATTAATATGAATGTTTGATTCTGGTCCTGGCCTCTCTCGGAAGATTGCTATTTGTGCTGCGTTGGCTTAAGCTTTTCTCTAGCATCTTCACAGAAAGCACAGAGTACAGGAAGGCTACTCCAACCCCAGCTTTGAAACCTAAATAATCACTGCCTAGTAACCAAAAGAGTGCATGGACTTTAAAGCGCATAGATCCTTAGACCATTTCAACACTACAACCCCGTGATACCAGCCATCCGAAAGGACCTCACCTCGCCCAATTTTTTAGAGACAATCTTCTTCGAGAGAGTTTCCTTTAAGACAAGTGAACAGAAACTCCATAAACTGACCATGCATAGTAATAATTGAATTTATAGCAACAACAACAAACAACAACATAAAAATTAGTTGGAAAATATGGCGACAGCAGGCATTGTTGGAAATGTGCTCAAGGGTGTGGCAACAAAAATAAACAGAAAAAATATTCTCCTCAACGAATTGGCATTGTAAGAAAAAGAAACTCCTGTAGGGAGCGTAAAATAAGCAATTACAACAAAAAGACAACAACAATAATTGTAGTATCATGTATTATAGCTAATAACAAGCCAAGCATCGGCTACATATAAATAGAGAGAACAAGCATAAATCGTTCGAGGCCGCACCTGGCACCAATTACCAACACTGCTGCAGGTGAGGACATGAAGGGCGAGCCTCGGTGACTGGTGGCGACATTGCTACGACAGAGTCCATACATTGACCGAGTCAAGATTGAGGCAAGGTGTAGGCAGGGCCAATAAGCAGTCGAGGCAGGTTGTAGCGCTACAACAACAACAAGCACAGCAATAAAATATTGGTAATTGTTGCCAATACATCGGCGTGGCCATAAATAAAAATGCTGCCTCGCAGTGAAGTCAGTTAACAGTGAGCAGTGAGCGAGGAGTCAGCGCCGATCGAGCGGGCGTATACGCAACATTCAGCGCCATCGAATGCGAGTGCCAATCGACGAGGGGCTGTGATTTATTTGCCCGTCGCCGGTTGTGGCATATTGGCAAGTGGCGTTTTGTGGTCGCTTATTATTGTGTAACGGTGTATGAGTTCTTTCGCCACTTCTTTGCTTATTTATATTTTTTCAAGTTTTTGTTGTTGCTGCTGTTGCTGTTTGCCATTGCCTTTTGTTTGGTTGCCGGCAAAGTGGTCACCTATGACGTTTGCATTTCATTCCACTTGATTGCCTTTTATGTGTTTAATTTGGTGCTGTGGCATCAAAAAAAAAGAAGAAAATAAAAAATTACAACAACACAAACAACAATAGCAACAACAAAACGTCGCGCAATGATGCGAAAAATCAGTGAGCGCGACGAAAAGGTCAGTTTTCTTTATGCTTCTACAATCACTTGCTCTCTGCCCCTCTCTCTGTCTGGCTTCCCTCTCACTCACTCGCAGCTAATGAAATATGCGCCACTCGTTTGTCGATGATTTATTGAATTTAATTTCATTTTATTGCGAGGACCGCATACTAAATGATTCCTGGCCCTGCGCCACTTTACCACACGACACACACACATACACACATACACACACAATACTTGCGTATACCCTGTCCAGCGATTAAAGTTGTGATTCGTTTTGCTTTGCTTCGATTTCAATGCTTGAACGATTACACACCAACAAAAACAACAACAAACCGTGTGGAGATTGTCAAACCCAAGCCTTTTATAGTTGTTGCTGAAAGTGAGTGTGTGTGTATGTGTGGGGGGTGGAGGAAATGTCCAAAAACGGCAAACGATTTGAGCTTTTTTTTTTGCTTTTAATGTTTCCTTTGATTCCATTGTTGTGTCGATTTTAACACGTTTATTTTATTGAGTGACTTTTGATTGTTGTGATGCGATAAAGCAAAGTGAGTTAAGGCAGCGATTATTCATAGAGAAAACCTGACAGCTTTTGAGGTAGGTAAAAAGTTGTTAAAAAAAAGTGTTTGAAGTTTAGTTCCTAAAATGTTGCTAAATATAAAAACTAAATAAAAATTTGTTAAAATTTCTTTCTTTTGCTTTTTGAAAAAGTGAAAGTTCTACTTCTATACGGAATTTTATGAAAGCTTCATGATTATAGTAAAGCACACACTTTTCATACTAAAAGCTTTGTTATAAATGTGAAAGATTCTAAAACTTTCATAGAAATGTTTTAAGAAGCTTCTTTGGCTACTATATGTTTCACTAGTATGTGAATACTTTTAATTTATATATTTTTGAAACCTTAAATTTCAAGAGATTATTACATGTAAACACTACGAATCATATAAATACTCAATTATTTCAATATTGCCTATAAACTAAAGTTTTTAAAATATAAACCAATAATAAATGTTCATAGGCCATTTATTTGCTCTGAAAATCAGAAATTTATTCAGTTGCTGACGTTCATGTATTTAGTTAAAATTACTCAACAAGGCTTAACTGTGAAAGCTCTAACTGAAAACTTTGAAGACTTTCACATCCTGCTGCGGATATGTTTTAAATGATAATAGGAACTCCGTTTTCCAACTGCAATATATGTATATATGTTTGCAGGAAATTAAAAGCTTTTAATTAAATAAGCAAGATATTAAACAAAAACGGTATCAGTGAAAGGTTTCTTCGAGAACAGTTAAACGTTTATATATACATACTCGTATATATACATATCTATAAAAATATTTAGAAGTAGGTTTCTCATTTAAGTCACATTGATGGAAGCTTTATGCGAAGCTTTCATATGGAAAAGCTTTTAAACAAAAAAGAAAACTGAAGTAGAAGATATTTCCTTTATTAAACAGCAAACTTTACTACTCTTTATTAAACAAAAATCACTCGATTAATGTTAGTTAAAGTGCTTTTTGAGAGCTTGCACTGAAAGAAAAAATTAAGCAATGAAAGTTGAAAGTTTTAATATTGCTTTTTGCGTAACCATCTTTCCAAAGAGTCTAATTGTTTAAAGGAATTATTCATTTAAACAGCAATTTACAAAAATGAAAGCTCCGAATATTTGTGTGGTACTTATAACCACATTTTGTACTTTTTAGCTACACATGAACATACATAATCTTTAAAAGAATCTGTTTGAGTGTTTAAATATTGGCTTTTTGGTTGGCTCACTGCCGAAATGCCAAAACCGTAAAACAGATTTGCTTTTAAGCCATTTTAGCAAAGCAGTTTACAAATGTGCTTTCACACTTAAGTGACAGTTCAGCCAACAACAACAACAGCAGCAAGCAGCAAGCGCTGAGAGATTGCCGGTGCCACATTTGCGCAGCCCAGCGCATTAGCGTCGACAGCAAGACGCTGCGACTGGCGAAAAGCTTTTATATGGGGGCGTGTTTAAAATGGGGGTATGGAAAGAATTTAAAAGGAAGCGAATTTACTTGCTGGCAAACATAAAATACATTGTAAAAGGGTTAAGCAATGCGCATTGCAATTTATTACACTTTACAGCAGCATGAGAAGAACAAATGTGAGAAAATGTTTAAAAAAGAAATAATAAAATAAAAATTGCGGAAAAAAACTGCGATAATAAAGCAGTGAGTAAAAGCTTTGCGCAGCAACGCGGACGCATGCAATGTCAAGAAAGTGCGAAAAGACACTTCCTTTTCGGCAAAGAATTGGAACCGACAAAACCGAAGGAGAAACGCGCCGGACCGGAAGACGATACAACAGCGCGATGGCAGCGACAGGAGGCGACGCAGAGGAGGGCTAAACGGAGTTCAATGCCGAGTAAAGCGAGAGAAAAGTGGAAAGCAGCAGTAAAGCGCCAACAAATGTGCGATTTATTTGTGTGCATAAATTTAGACAACACACACACACACACATGCGCCAAGCATTTGCCACTTCATTGCTCTTCATTTGTGTGTGCCAGCGTATGTGTGTGTGAGTTGAAATATATATTTTCTATACAGATATATATATATATATGTATGTGCGACTGCACTTTTCGTGATTTGGCAAAACGAATAGATTTGCTGTCGCACCGCCTTGTTGAAAGGCGCTAAAAGCATTGCTGTTGCACACACACACACACACACTCATACACACAGGCACACGCACTCACATTGGGGCGCCAATAAATTATGGCATACATTAAGGCGCTTCAGCGAAAAGTTGTTAAAACAGCAGTTAGGCAAAATTGCCACGTTGAAAGCAAAAGGGTTTAGCTGCTTTCAAAGAAAAATGGGAAGAAAAAATAACAACAACAATGGGAAAGCAACAAAACTGTAAAAAACAACACAACCAGGTATGCAAATTGCCGCTGCAAGACAACAATCAGCGCTTGTAATGCAAAGGGGTGGGGCAGCAAGTACAAGCTAAGGGAAATATTCGAAAATAAATTTAATACACAAGCTGTAGGCGGACAACCGAGAAAATTTTTCTCGCGCACAATGCACGACAATTCAATTTACATCGCGTTCGATCGCGTGCCGCCAAATTGCAAATTGAATAGGGGCTTTCGCCAGTATAAGCATATGTGATTATACATCATCTGTATGTTTGGCAAGTTGGTAATTGAATTCCGCACGAAATTCGCATCTAAAATTGTATGCCAGAAAGCAGCTGCCTTTAACATATTCACTCACTTCAAAGCTCATAAGTAGGGGGAAAATTTTGTACAAATTTAAGAACTTAGATTGTTTAATATGTAATAATTTAAAGTAGCGGAACTGGGTCGTTAAAAAGTCTACTTAAAAACATAAAAGAACTATTTTGCAACAAGAGATTTGCGGAAGTTTAACATTGAAAAATGAAAGCTCGATGGTTAGTTTTATGCCAGAAAGTATTGCGTGAATTGGTTTTTTCTTTTTTCTTTAAACTATATTTTAACTATCTTTAAAATATCAGCTTTTAACTTAACAACAAAAACTGAGCTTTAAGGAGCTTTTAAAATTGTGAAATTTCTCTATATTATTATAGTTGCCGGCTAAAGGTATTAGTCTTATTTTAAAACCATTAAGGAACTGTTTTATTCTAGAAAGAGAAAGCTTCATTAAAAATTTGATTAAGAATTTCAATAGTTGAAAAAAATTTTGTGAAAAGTGAAGTAATTTTCAAATTGTGAAAGATTTTGAAATATTTTGCAAGCTTTTCAGTTTCAAGAAGCTTATAAGGAAAGGTTTATATCAAAGCTATCGGTAGTAAGCGTAGGTGCATATAAAAGCTTTTTTTAAATTGGATTCAAGCATTGTCTTAAAGAAAACTGTTTTGTAGTGAAAGCTTTTGTCGGCAAGGAAAGGAAGCTTTATTAATGAAGGAGGGACAGTTGCATAAATTTGTGAAGTAAAAAGTAAACTGGCTAGAATTGTTATTTTTTTTATTTTAATTGTGCAGACTGAAAGCTTTCTTAATTTCTTCGAACCATAGGAATTTAAGAAAATATTTACGGAAACATATTTCTGTATATTATTCATGAACATATATTGCAAGTTTTCTAAAAAATATGGATTCCTATAAAGCTTCTAAATGAAAGCTATGTGAAAGAGAGCTGGCTTTTTTAGAACTTATTGCAGAAAGCTTTACTAATGAAACTAGATTTCAAAATAGCAAAAGACAAAAAGAAAAACTAAAATTATAATTACAGTACTATGGAAGGGGAGCTTGCTAAGCTTCGTAGCATATGTGAAAGCTTCAGCAGCAAAACAAACACTGCTGGCGCAGAAGCATTTTTTTATTGCTTTCGTTTGCCTGCAACTGTTTGCTCCCCTTGCGGCACTTTAACGCTCTTCAATTTCGCATGCATCAACTAACAACAACTACGCACAGCCCATAAAAAACGACTCACCCGTGACGAACACTTGAACGCACTTCAGTTGAGCGCTATTTGATGCCGTTCACGCGGTGCTGCCAGAGCCACTTGCAACAAGCAAAGCTTGAATGGCTCAAAAATGCCGCCTGCGCGCACACACACATGCGCACGCACATGATGAAATGGCCTATATAACTACAATAATAGGAACAACAACAACAGCTGTTATGCAACCAGCATATTTTGCATGAACAATAGGGCAACACACATAAGACGCCCAAAGCAATCATGGCTGGCGGCAAATGGTTGCAACTGCTCCCGGCTGCCGCTAAATGTACATGCGTGTGAGCAAGGATATACACATGTATGGGTGTAAATAGGTGTGCGTGTGTACAAGCCATTTCTCCAATAAGCGCCGCCGGCAAGGCGTGAAAATTATTTATGCGCGCATATTGCGTGTCGCCGTCAAAAACAAAATTGCCTGAGTGTGGCAGGCATGTATGTAGTGAAGGCGGGTGTGGTGCGGGTGTGGTGCGGGTGCGTCATCGCAGGAAGCTGTTTGCAACATACATGCAAACAGGTATGAGGCAACATATGAGGCTTATTGCTGTTGCCACCACCTGTGGTGTCTTTAGCGCGCTCTCGGATAACAGGTAATTTTAGTCAGGCTTTTGTGTGTTTATTCCACAAGCAGTTTATTTTCAATTTGCATTCGCACTCACGCATAAATTCAACAGCCGGATTGTGTGGTAGCACAAAAAATGCTGATTTCCCTTGAAATCATTTAGTTATATACTAGAACGCTTTAAAGCTATACCAAAGCATTGAAAAGTATATGAAAGTTCTTAAAAGCTTTCACTTCTTTTATTTTATGCTAAATAAGAAAGCTTTCGACATATTAATGAAAGCTCGACGGCGTGGTGAGTTCTTATTTTTACCAAAAGTATAAAATAGAAGAGCTTTCGAATACACAAGGTAAGCTTTCGCTAAAAGTAAACTTTTCTATTCTCAATTATATATTTTTATAAAAAAATAAATCTTTACACAACACCATATATTAAAAAAATTGTACTTTGGATATGATGAAGCTACCTAGTGGAAGATATTATTTTTATATAAACTTATTTCTTATGCTTTAAATTTTTTTTATAAATTTAAAGGGTTTTGAAGCTCTGAGCTTTTTAGTACAGATCTTTGAAGCTTTACGATTGCACATATTTTTTCCCCACTACATCTTTTATCATTAATTTTTTGAGAGCTTTTTAATATAACGAGCAATTAAGCTTTCAAAGCTTTGACTAGCCTTTATAGCTTTTCTAGTTTTAAATCGCTATTTCATTTTTAAAATCCTTCTGAGCTTTGAGATTTCAATTGAGATATTTTACGTAAAATTATAAAATTATTTAGTGTATATATTTAAGAAAAATTATATAGTAGAACTTTCATTTGAATTTTTTTTAATACGGCTAAAATTTTGTATTATTCAATGCGACATAAAGAAAGCGTTGTTTGAGTTTGCTGCCGAAGAACGTGACTTTTTCTGCTACTCATTGTTTATTTAATTTCACAAATTCGGTCATTTGCTCCAAAGTTTTTTCCACCATTGGTGCCTTAAATTCGATTTAGATTTCTAAAAATGTCTCTGACGTGACACAACGCCTGCACTGTTTCTTATCAAAACAATTTTCATCAACTGTGTGCTTTCACTAAGTAAATACAACATAAACTTTTATATGACGTATATACTTTTGTATGAGTTTTTCAATAATACAAATTTTTTTTTACTTCCGCTCGTTTTCATTTAAGGCATGACATTTTGACGTTATTTACTGTTACTCTTTATTCCGAATATGCCTTTTTTTTATTATTTTGTTATTGTTTTCTTTGTTACAGAAAATTTGGCATTTCAACTTTTTCGCACGTCTTTAGACTTCTTTCTCCATTTCCCCCTCTCCTGCCGCACTGTTCGACTGTTCTCCGCTCGCCGTCACACTTGAATGAATTTTCAAGTTAATTTGAAGCATTTTTAAAAATTTCTCTCACGTACTAAATAGCACACAAACAAACCGAGCGAATGCTTAAACACATATGAGCACAACCACACAGATATCGGTAACTAAATGTGTATATGTGTGAGTGTAAATTTTTCGAAGGCGCGCGCCAACTCGTCCAACTCACCAATATAGACAAATGAAATGAATCGATGGCGGTAATGTGGTTAGGATGCTGCCAGCGCAGTAAACGCTTTAGTGGGGAGTGAAAGCTCTGCAACCCATTGGAGTGTCATAAAGTTTAGTTTAAAGTCGAGAATTGAATGATAATAGTTGTGTTTGGTAAGCAATACAATGCGGTCCAAGAGAGCAGCAGGCAGAATGTATATGAGGTTTTACTTCCTTAACGTCATCAAGCTTTGGCTGCTTTACTTTTATATAGGTCTTCCTTTCGCGGCTGCTGGCAAAATAACAGGAAATTTCGAAATTTCTTAACAAATTTTTGCATTTATTTTGTGCAGACTTGGTGTAAATTAGCAGTGGAAATGGAGCCAAAGAATATGTATCGATAAAATTGAAGATATTCGAAGGCCTGTTAGTGATCAATTTTAGCAACAGCTTTCAGAGCTTTCTTAGTTTTGTTAGAATTAATGAAAAATATGGAATTTGAAGGCCTTCCCTTTAGATACCTCATTTTAAACTACTAGTATTAAACATTGAATTTTGAACTGAAAGTGAAAACTCGCTCTTCGAAAGCCTTGTAATACAAATTATCTTTAAATAAGTGGAGCTGATTTAAGTTACATTATTTCATGCAACAAAAAAAAAAAAAAAATTAGAATGCCTTTGATTTTATTAAAAGCTTAATTAAAATAACGACAAACGCTTTGTGAAACTTTGAATAAAACGAAAATTTTCAAAAAGGTTCAATTCACAAGCTTTCTAATAAATGTAAAAGCTTACGGAATTCTTGTTTACAACGTTGCTATTAACTTTTAAAGACAACACCATGTTAAAAAAGAAAGTTAAATTAGTTTTAATAAAAAAACAAGTGAAAGCTTTTAGGAATATTTAAGATTTTCTGCTTGCTGTACACGTTATGATAGAACAATAATAAAGTAGGTACATACGATGAGTTCGGGCTTCTACAGTAGTGTGAAAGCTTCATGAAAGCTTCATAACAGCTATAAAAGCTCATTCAAAATGTTTTAATTTATTCTACAAAACTTTGCGAAGTCACTTTTGATGTTAAAGCTGTAAAATATATTCTTGGATTTATTTAAGATATGCAGAGTTGACCTTTTTGCTAACAACAATTTGATTTATTCACCAAAGCTCATACGAAAAGTTGATTGTCACACTATAAGGACACACATATATCAGGGCAAAATGAAATAGCCGAATTTTGGGATATAAGCAATCTCAGCTTAAAAGTTCAGTATTGACGTAGCGCTTTTTCTAACCAAAACTTGCAACAAATCTGGAAAAAAGTAAGTGAATTCGTAAAACAACCCAACAACGCCAAAAACTCATACCAAAGCACGTCTGACAAATTTTCTTGACTCGTATTTTAATGCAATCAGACAACGGAAGTTTTCAACGGATTGCCTGTCGCACACACACACACCTGCCATAACACATACAAAGGAGAAGTGAGAAGAAAATTAAATATATGTGTGTAAATGGAGAAAATTGCAGTTGAAAAGTACGAGTGAAAAATGACAAGAGAAGGTGATATATGTTGAAAAGTTCACTCTTAGTATGTGTGTGTGTGTGTGTATCTGCCAATGCGGTGGTAACAACAGGGGGGCGATGTCTCCAACGGACTTTCAAGTGAACTCTCAACTGTCACGTGCAAGTGTCGCAAATAAACACAAATACACATATCGACCAACTGACACACACAAACACACACACACACACACACACAAAGTTACATGCATAAGTGTTGTGTAGTTGTATGTTATTTGCTGCTTAGCAGAAACTGTACTTGTGCGGCGACGTGAGCTATGGGAGAATTCGATTTTGAGTGGCATTGCCTGCGCATTATAACTGCAAGGGTGTATGTGCGTGTGTGCGCAACTGCTTGTACGACAAGTTTATGTTGCACGTAAATTTACGCTAATGACATTTAACGCTTCCGCCACACACACGCACACACACACGCACACAGTCAGCCAAACAGAACAATCGCTTGTCACAAAGTTGCTCTTTGGCATTTGCCGTCTGCCAGTTGTATACCCCAAGCGTGTGCCGTGAGCGTGTTTGTGTGGCAACACTTGCCAACGATAATATTGAGTTTTGCAGCAGTCAATGCGGCAGACAAAGAAAATCAATTCCCGCATTGGGAGCCGAACTTGCCACAGCAACATACATACACATTTAATAAGCACAGTTTGTTGTTGTTGTTGTTGTTGTTGTTGTTGCTGTTGCCACTGCTAATGTGTGGCATGAATTAAGCGGCAACAGTTAAGTGAATTTGAGTTGCATGTCTATGCGACATAGCAAATGAGCTGTGGTAACACACTTGCATGTGTGTGTGTATGTGTGTATGTGTGTATGTGTGGATATTTGTATTTATATGTGTGTCTGAAACTGACGCTACAAATGGGATTCGCAATTAGAAATGTTGCTTAGCAGACAAGCGGCAATGCGCCAAGCGGCCCGGGCGGTCCTCATAGGTTGTACCTGTATTAGTTATTCATAACAACCTCGAAAGCGAATTACTTCCTTAGGTATGCCCAATTGGCTTAACAAGAGCAAATAACATGCAAAATAATAAAACTGAAATAATTTAGACTTCCACTTTACTGAATTAGAATGTTTCTCTCTCTAGAAAGTCTCACTCGAAGGAGAAAAATTTTGGTTCGACCGAAAATCATTTATACCTTTGGCCCAGAAACCTGTAACTGAAACGTTCTCCATGGTTTCGGAAAAAATCGCTGAGCTCATCAGACGTATCGAAGCAAAATCAGCCTAACGGAGTGAACGATTGATCATCAAAGACTAAGAATTCGCAAAACGAAAGGAATTCAATGAATCAAGCCTGGAAGTGGTTGCTTTTGGTTGAACAGAAAAAACAAGAAGTCAAATAAAATGGAAGTGTTGGCTAAGGTGGGAGTGGGGCTTGAAGTAAAATTTCGCTTCTGGTATGGACTTGGGGCTTCTGGGAGGAAACATCAAAACAATTTTTAAAGCTTGATAATATATATATTTCAAGCGTAGTTTAGTGTTGGAATACCAAGACGCTCTGGAAAAATCGAATGTCGCTTAAGGGAGTATTTTGGGTACTCTTTTCGAATCAATCGAGAGAGTAATTTATACCCCTAATTCTGTCTCAGAGCTAAACCTAAAGTTCGCACGATAAATACGTTCTTCACTTGCTGTCAGTCTTACGACAAAGTAACTTAACTACCTGGAACTACCTGATTCTTAGCCTCATCGTATAGAGTTCAAGCTACATACCTTACACTTTCCAAAACGAGAACCAGTAAGAACTGAACGTCTGACTCTGAGTTCTTACCACCATTTATTAAAAGTCAACATTGACTTTTATTATTTGAAAATTTATTGCTGCTCATTTTTTCTTAAGGAGTGAGGCAGAAGCGCCTTAAGGCGCTGCTGATTCATTAAAATTGCGCAATTGAAAAATTCGCATGCAAAAGCGGTTTCCTATGAGCTCAAAATTAAAGGCAGAGAATTTTACGCATCGCCGATTCCGCTTAAGCTAAAGTTACAGCGTAATTAAGCGAATTAGCTGAAGGAGCAAAGTTTCTTAACCCGACAAAAATGGGAACACAGCAAATTATATTACTAGCAACAATATCAACAGCAATAATGCGAAATGCAAATTAAGTAAATTAGAAAAGTTGCAATGCTGCCGAACTAATTTACTTGAATCCCGAAAAGTACCAACTAAGCACCGAACCCTAAGCACCTACTCGCTTTAACTCGGGTTAGCACGCAGCCCGAAAACGTTAAATTAGTCGCCTGCCAAACTCAAACTTCGCCGACATTACTTGCTTGCCTCACACAGCCGCACACAAACACCAAGACCGTCAAGCACAGTCCTCCCGCAGCGCTAGTGTCCTACCCGCCGTCTCGTTAGCTTCATTATGACCGAAACTGATAACAATTTCCAACTCAATTTTCTTGTGTTGAGCCCCAAAAGTACGCTAAAACACATTAACCATTTCATTTAACCAGCAAAAAGTGGATGGACGTTGGAAACGAAGAAAAATAACAGTAAATTGTTGTGCACAATAAACCAACCGCTTTGTTTCGTTTAACTCTTTTTTCTTTTTTTGGAATTTTTTCTGTTGCTTCTACTCCACTCATTTATTTTTTGTACCTCAAACACTTGCACTTCCTCAACGATTGATAGTCGTTTAACGTTCGGACCGGCTCGGGGGATATGCGAAACGTTTTAGTTGTTGTAGTTGTTTATCATAAAACCACAAACATACATGTGAGACACCGTACTGGTCGTTGATTTGTTGAGTTCCTTTTGAGTCAGCAGCAAAGTCACTGAAGGGGATTGGTAGTTAAATTTGGCACTGATAAGATCAATAAACAAAGAAGTTTCTTCCATGGAGTAAAACATACGAATCTAGTGCTCCTCTCCTACAAAAACCCTTTACAGCGCGAAGTAAGAGAATTGAAAGACACACTTTTTAGGGTATAAACTGTTGACTGAAACGAATTTTTTTGTCGTACGCCCTCACCTTTGAGCGAAACCTCTTGTGTACCCAAAGTGGTGGACTTTGAGCATGAGATTTAGGTTAGAAGTTGAGATCGGAGGCGTGAGAAATTGCGATTGAGATTAAGATCGGGATTTAGATTGAGACCAAGAGAGAGAGAGCTCTACATTTAGATTGAGATTGGAATTTAGAATGATACTTAATTAAAGAGGTTCTGATTCGGATTGAAGTTGAGGTTAAGGTTGAGATTAATATTGAGATTGAGAGTGAGAGTGAGACTGAGACTGAGACTTAAACTGAGACTGAGACTGGCGTTAGGGTTAAGGTTGAGTTTAGAAATGAGACCAAGTAGCATGTAAAAATATTGCGAACATGAAATTTAGATAGAAAAAGAATGAGGAAGTGAATAAAGGGTCTTATGCAATTATAATATAATTTTCCTTGGTTCAAAATTAAGATTTATTAAATGAAAATTAAAATATTTTATTTTATTTTAATTTTTGAGCAAAAAGTCATGTCACAAATTCTCCGCGTGATTCTTGTTGTTGCGGCACACGTTTTGGCTGCTTCGCTTGAATGGCGCACAAAAAGATAATGGTTCCGACGATGACTGCGACCGACCACATTTACGCCGAACAACTAAAAGGCTTGACCATTTTTATGACCATCAACAAACAACCGCTATAACAGTGAGACACATACATACACACATATAAATGGTAAAAAGCAGAATACACGGAAAAACAACAAAGGCAACAAAAGCAACGAGTGAACATGTACAGACATTAGCAGTGGCGCGTAACGCCAACAACTGCAATAACAACAACAACCAAATGAAAGTGGGAATAACAACTGGCGGCAAAGGCTTCGAAAGCGTGCGCTAACCGTACATTACGCGCCAGGAGCGCAACGCATAAACAAAAATAAGTTTGCAGTAAAAATAAATGACTGACGGGCATGAACAACAAATGCGCAGCAAACAACAGCAACAACAGCAACAACTCTATATACATACATATGTAAATGCGGACAAATAAATAAGTTGCTGCCATGTGCGGCGTGGAAAAGTCCGAAAGCGGAGCTTGGCGACTGGCATCCGAGTGAGCTGCAGGGTAATGAGAAACAAATAAAAAGTGAGCGAACAGCAAAAGGGATGCCTCACTCTTCCACACACAACTCGCTAACACACAAGTTGTAGCACGTAAATGCATATCAATGGCAAGGCAACAATTTCTAGGCCAAAAGGGATGAGCGTTCTATCGGTCAAAGGCCCAACAATGTCTGTTAATTAACACAGAGGCAAAAAAATATACGAAAACCAAATAAAATTGCAGCAAATGTAGCTTTGCGGGTTAGTATGAGTGAGAAAAAGAAAAAAAAAATTAATGGAAAAAAAAAATATATATTTTGTACCCTTCGGTGATTCGGTAGCTGAGAGAGTATCAGTGGTTGTGGCATTTAATTGGCGCTACAGCGCTCAGTCGGTAGTTCTGGTTTAAGCCGGGGAAATTTGGTTTAGTTAGCAGGCCTTGCTTGGATATAGTAAAAGTTTGTATTGGATCACAAAAGGATTTCCTGTCTCTATCAGTTCAAGCTAATACTACAAGAAAACTTTAAGGACCCTTAAAAGTTGTTAAAACCGTTATTGGTCGTTGTTGTAATAGCTACATTCTTAAACCTCCCTAGAACGGTGACCAAAAATGCTCACACAACGGTTATTTTTAATAGCATATTAAACCATATCTTGCCATTTAACTAGTTCGGACTTATCATGTGTGTTAATTCACTGCCTCGATTCCTCTAAAAGCTTAAAGCTCACGTTTTCAAAGGGATAAATACAGAAGATCGCGATTCGCTGTTATTATCCCGGTTGCGTCAAAAGAAACATCACACCTCCAGAAGTTATAAGCTATCTCTTACCATAAAAGCTTTCCCTAAAAGCTTAAAGCTCATAAAAGCCTAATCTCAGGAGAAAATTGTTTTTCTGGGTCTTAAAAGTTTTTATGAAAGTAAATTGTTTTATTTTGGTGATTTCAGCAGCTCTTTCGAAGCATTAAAGCTCGCACCATAAACTTAACGGCACATTTTTCGAATCACGTTTGGCTTAAATAAAATTCACATATCATAACACATTATTACCACTATTATGCCCAATAAACCAAGTTTTGTAATAATCAAGGTCTCTTTCACCACCTCTAAACATAAACATGAACATAAACATAAAACAACTGGGAAATTTTAAATATATAAGTTAACTTGTATAAAATGTGAAACTGTTTAAACTGCGAAATAACAACGTGCTTTATGTCCTGGTACACACAAATAACTTCCATTTAAGTACTTTAGTGCCACAAACCGCCCACGCTCAGATTTATGCCAGAGCCTTACCACTTTATGGTTGGCCATCAAAGTTTGCTGCTCTTTCACTTGCCACATGCCACTTCCTACAACTTAAAACATTAAGTGTTAACCTCCATAAAATAAAAGAAAACTGTTTATTGCGCACTTAAGATGTAAACATTAGCTAATTAAAGTGTTTTAAGGGCATATGTAGCATACTTTTCGGAGCGCACATAGTTGGTAGTGGCTTTAAGCTGCAGCTGCCACTGTTGCGGCTACTCTACTACTACTAAGTTGAATTTAAGTAACTTCTGCTGTATTCGGGCGCACTTGAGTGGCACGCAACGGCATGCATGACAAATATTTGCCTTGCCACGCCGCCTGATAGTATGCAAATGAGTTAGTGCAAGTTGCAAGTTGCTAGTTGCTAGTTGCAAGTTGTTTTCAACAATATTTGCCTGCTGTTCGCCGTTATTGAAATGCCAGTTGCATGTTGGGGTAGACTCTTAGTAATAACAATATAAATACCAACAACAACACTAACAGCGAGTGTGTAAGATTGCGGTTAACCGCAAACACTCGCGCACTGTGTGTGACTTCATTAGAAAAGTGCGCTGTGGCAAGCAAAAGTTTACGCGGCTGGATTGTTGAAAGCTGGATTGTCTGCGCGCGTGTGTGTGTGTGTGTTTATGCAGGTTGCCGATGATTTTGCCACTTGTCAAATGCAACTTCAGTGTAAAATCAACGAAGTGCGGCTCAAGTGCAACATTTTTTGATTTTCACTGCATTTTGCAATTCTTGTAATATGCTGTTGCAAAAAAAAAAACAAAAACAAAACGTGCAACGTGTTGCGACAACCGGTAAATACGGCAAATGTAGCAAATATGGCGAATCTGCTTATGTGCCGTTGTCGCTGTTGCAAAATAACGAACAGATTTGCATGCGCAAGTGGCGTTGCAAGCACGCAAGCAAGCGCACAACACATATACACAGGCAAGTGCACACCCATTCACATACAAGAATTTATATGCAAATACCTGCTTGTATAGCCTTGAGTGCAGACACTCTTTAGAATTCACACTCATTTACATATGCACGTATGTGTGTATGTGCACACAGCGAGAGAAACAGTTAGAAAAAGTGCTGCGCCTGTGACACATTGCGCACTCTTGCAAATAATAATGCATTGGGAAATTTATTTTCAGTAGCAGTTTTTGCCACCGTGAGTTTTGCAATTCAAATTTTCACCGCTTCCCCACCTCAGCGCTTGCGCCTTACCGCTAAGCAAATATAGCAAAAGTAAATTTTCAAAGTGCAAAAAAAGCAAAAAAAAGCAAAAAAAATTGCAAAAAAATAGTTCGAAAAATTGCTAAGAAATATTGCAAATAATTTGCAGGTGGCAATGCTGCGCAAAGCAGCTCTACACTTGGTAGTCTAACGCAGCGCTGCGCCAACAATTTATGCAAATGTGCGCTTGTAAGAAATGCCACTGTGTGAGTATATAAGTTCGTGTTTTTGTGCGGCAGAAAAGAGTTATTAAAGTAGTAAATGCAAAGAGCGGCTGAGAAAGGCTTCACCGTTAGCAGCTACACTGAAAAGGCATTGCTTCTCAGCTCAAAGTGATAGCCGAGACTTGTGCGTGCAAAAAGCGGTGTGTGACTTTGCTAAGTATCTCTAACTTGAAATGCTATGAGTAGGAGGATCGATGAAAAATTTCTTGTCCACATTTTAGAATAGGCATAATCCTGCAGAGAACTTGACTGGGAAACTGGAATCTTTGTATATCGCCAAGATAGCTGTAGTTGATAATGGAATATGTCAGATATTTTAGGATAAGAAAAAAGGAGTGAGTCTTTGCTAAGTACAGCTAGTAAAATGATTATTGCTACACGATCGATAGAAATATTTGGTACAATCTTCTAGAAAACGCATAATTCTGGACAGGGATATACTCTGTTTTTTCTCTAACGCATTTTTAATAATCAAAAGACACTTTGGAAGCAATCGAATTTGCGGATATCGACCTCTAACTCTAAGGTGAGCTACTTTGATAAAAAATTTGCAAAAATAAGCGCTGCATAAGCTAAGTATTGATTTCAAAGCGTAGTATATCGTATCTAATCGGTGAAGTTCCATTTTAATGTGTATGGTTACAAGACATTTTCTATCTCTCCTTTCATAGGACTAGAAAATGGTAGTGTGGATTAGATAAAATGATTATGAATTGTTTCCCGAGAAAATCCGAGAAAGAAACTTGCCAAAATCCCCACAAAAATTGAGAAAAATATAAACTGAAAGTATGTGCTCTTTACATTCTTTTAAAGAGGTCGAGTAAAGGCCAAATTCGGGCTTCATTACCCGCTGAAAACGGACCGCAGTTCCTACCTTGACTCAAAGCCCCACCAGTGAACCTTACTTAAGCATGCCAAAATATATGTTTGGAAACCGTCCCCAATAGGAATTGTGTATCGGTTCTCAGCTTATCGCAACCTTACTTGGTAATCCCAATAATGTTCCGTATTGCTTATGCAAAGTCCACCCGAAAGAATTCTCACAGTGTAATCGCTCGCATTCGAACTGCCAACGCCGTCCAAGAACTCAAGTGTCCACTTCACTTGACTTGGCCCGCACTTCAAATACTTCAAAGAATTTTATTGATTTCATTTGCACTAAATTGTGAAACAGCACTAGCAGCAGCACAAAGGAACGTCAAATGAATGCAAGCAGATAAATAATAAAGAGAATGTGTTGCACAGAATTTTGAAAAAATAGTAGCAGTTGGAAGGGAGAGAAATGTCCGACAACGTCCGGGTGCAGATAATTTAGTTTAAAGCAAAGAGATGGAGGCAAGCCAGAGGAAAGGCAGTATGGAAGAGTAAACGAAGGTGGTTCAAGCCAATATCAAAGATTCTAACGAAGTGGTGAGTAAGAAAGAATAAAACTACAGTAAATTACTCAGCTCGTAGAATGAAATTTTGGTGGAAAGTTATTGGTAGAATAGGTAACGTATTCAGCGTAGAACTTACAAGGTACCGAGGAAGGAAGTTGAAAGATTGATTTGGAAGTATTTCATCATAGCGATTCCATAACCTCTATTATCATTACATATAATCCATAGATTAATAGATATATCATCAATACATAAAGCCTAGAGAAGTTGCGACCGGTTGGGCAACTCCTTGAAGCTAAACTTCATATACTCCAGAAACATACATGGAGTTCGAGAGAACGCTTCTTGAGCCTTGCATGATACGTTCAGAGCTTAGATCTTTCGCCAGTCGATAGTCAGAATTCCAGCATCATGGAGAGAGCTTCCATATTGAACTTATATACTTTTAAGTATTACTAATCAGCGTATATAACGAAGTTGGATGGGTATTTCGCTCTACCTTCAAAAAGTATTGGCGTTGCGAGCTTTCGGGTAGCTTTTTACTGAACCAATCTACAGGCTCAGCCAGATTTTAAGTATTTTCATGAATTGTAGGCTTCAAATATAGTTCGGAGAGTACTCCCTTTAGGAAGAATTTCGTCAACAAAATTTCAATGTGAGAGCAGCTTTCAAGAGCATTTGCAGGAGCTTTAATTAAAAGTTCGGAAAATAAAAAAATTTTGTTTTTTGGTTTCTTTGTCTCCCTGGTCGAATAAAAGATCAAATTTTGCTAGTTAAGGAAAAAGTTGTGTGAAGATTTGAGGCATATAGCTCCTCAGCTGTCTGTTTATACAAGAGCTTACTGCAAGCACACTCCAAAGTTTGAGCGCATATAATGCTTTGGGTTTCTACATTTCCGTTTTTGCAAAAATTTTAATCTCCAAATTTGAGTTCAAAGATTGCAACAACAACAACATGCAGCATTCCACCGAGACATTTAACACTTTCTGAGCTTGTTATCTGAATTTGCGCACATAGCGCAAATTAAATGAGGAATTCGCCGGAGTTGCACAGCGCGTAACGGAGGTTTCGTATAACTGCTTGCACACAAGCACGTTGCAAGCAATAAGAAATTTCGCAAGACTGAAGTGGACATGGAAAATGGAGTTGAACGAATTAAGAAATGTGCTTGTGTGTGTGTGTGTTTGTCTGAGTAGGAGAACGAGAATGTATGGTATTGCATTGAAACAGTTGCAATGTGTATGTGCATGCATTTATAGCGGATTACAACACACGCACACACTTGCAACAACACTAAACCCCTTGAGGCGCCTCAAATTACTTCATTATCAGAGGCAGAGTTCGCAATTTATATTTGGCAAGATATTCCTTCATATGCTGCCTCACACACACACACACAGCCACTGTCACACACACACACACACACCCATTTAGTCATTCATTTGCTCAGTTGCTCCGGGCAGTCACTTGAGTGTGCGGGCACAGCTTCATTTCATGTTGCAAGTGGCGTCAGCATACGATTACTTGCATCAAATCACCTGCTGTTGCTGAAATTGTATTTTTATTTACTTGTGCAAGCTGCTTCTTTTGTTTCTTGCACTTCGTCTTTACGCTCGCTTTGTTCGCTTTTCTGCGAATGAGTGAATTTGGTAAATTGCGAACGCAGCCGGCGGCATTGCATGCTTCATGTTGCAATATTGCAAGAATGTTGACAGCAGCAGCAGCATGCGGCAGCTGTTGCCACACACACTCACAAGTACACACACAAAATGGCAGCTGAAATGTGTGCAAGCAACCAATGAAGTATTTTGCAGACGGACATTGGTACAGACAACAGCCAGGGGAGCGGACTGTACAAAAAGTGAATGTGTGAGTGAGTGTGTGTGCGTGCAACAACGGTAATGAAAACAGTGAGTATAAGAATGCGGCTACTTGACGCCTCACCTGCTGCCGTTGCAAGCTTTTCCATGATTGCATGCCACAAATGCATGCAACGCACAGTCTTACAGACTCGCAGTTGCCACTTCACGCCTTACCGCCAGCCTAGCAACCCTGCTTCGCAGTACCGCTACACAGATGCCATGCCAACGCTCGTCGGCATTCCGATTTACAGGTCTGGCCAAGTGTTTGCTGCTCGGACGCAAACAAACGGTGTGTGGCACGAATGCTAGAGCTAATGCTTACATTGCAACACTGCGTCATTTCGTCATTTCGTTGCTATGGTTGTGTCGCATGCATGCATCGGTGTCTAAGGTTACCAAAGCGCCTTAAGGTATGCTGTAAAAATAAATAGCAATCTCGGCTGTAGCCAGCAAAGCAGATATTTGTGTGCAGCTGTGCGCAAACGAAATGCTGTCGCCAACGTGCAACAATAACAAAAACAGTAGCTGCAACAGACGTGCGCAAATCAAGCTTTCCTACACTCTACTCTACTCTACTTTGCCACCGCACCGCATTGTTGCATGCCGCAGCTAGCTTGCCGCACCAGCAGCTGAACGCAGCTGACAGCTGCTACCCCCATTTTGCTATTTTGCTATTTGACTGAATTGCCGTTGTGGCATTAAACTAAACAGCAGCACACCTTGCAATTTTTCGACGAATTCCTTTTCTTCTTGCACTTCTGCAACTTGCTTTTGCTTGCAATGTAAACAAATCGACAACAACAACAATGATAATAATAACGGTGCAGGTGGCAGCAGTACTGTCAGCTTAAGTTAGTTTGTTGAGTTTGCTGCTGCATGTGGCAGCAATACGCATTGCTATGTCCGCAGGAAATGCTGCACTTGTTGTTGCAAGGCAGTATGTATGGCATGTGGCAAGTTGAGCTGCGGCACATATTCGCGTGCACACAAAAGTTGGGCAATTCAAACACATATTTCTTCAACTCTTACATACTTACATATATATAATACTCTTGCGTGTTGCAACAACTAAGTTTGGTTCTGTAGTGTTAAATTTTTAAACTACTTTCTATATAATTTATTTTGCTTAAGAAGAACACATTCCAAATTATTATTAATTATGAAATATTTTCTAAAATTAAACAAAAGGTATGAAATATTTTCTTTAATTATATGTTATAAAATATTTGCTACATTATTATTATAATATTTCGTAATTTTCTTTTATTCGATTTTTATTTTTTTATAAATTTTGTATTTTTTTGAAGCTAAAATTACAAAATAAAAAAATTTTTTTCTTTGTTGTTTACTTGTTTGTGCACTTTTTGTTGAATTTTTCTAATATTTTATTTAATGTTATTATTTTTTATTCACATTTATTGCTTTTACACTATTTGAAGAAATATTACTTATTTTTAATATTTTTTTATTTATTTACCTTTTTTTTTTTGATATTTTAGTTTTGGTCTTTGTTTCGCATTTATTATCTCAGAGTTTGATTAAATTTAAAAAATCGTTAATTCCCCTTAATTGGTGTTAATTTTTTCATAAATTTTAATTCATTACCATAATTATTTAAAATATATCATTTTTGTATTTTTATTTTATTACATTTTCTTTTTTCGGAAATTTTTTATTCATCATTGTGTTAAAAACAATTAAGTATATCAACTAAATTTAATTGCTGGTGTAAATACCTATTTTTTTAAATTCAATTTCGCTTATTAAAATCGAGAAATTTCTCTTGCGTAATATTTTTTCATATTTTTGCACCAATTTCATCACCTTCCTCTATTTAACGCGCGTGTGGTTTCAATTAGTGTTTTCATTTTACTAGTCACGATCTCACCTACCTTTTAAATTACTATTTCATTAACAAATAATTATTAATTACATCGAGACAATTACGATGATACAACCAAATCATGTAATTGCCTGCAATTTCAGCATAATTTGTGTTTGAAAGCGTGAAAATAATGAAACGGAAACTAAAAATCGCCATAAAAACCATCGAAAAATATTAATTTCATTAAAATAACAAAACGACTAAGTGGACAACACCGAAGGCTGCCGATGGTGAGCGGCCCACAAAGTTAATAGTAATATTTATTGAATTTAATATACTTATTTAATTACGCTAACGGCACTTCGAGTGTTCGAATTGAATGTGCACAGCAGCGAGAAGTTTTTTCAAAATTATCACTCACTCACTTTAATTTGAATTCTGTTTGGTTTCAAATGCAGTATACAAATTATATTCACCGTTGGTTGCACTTGAAAGATTTAATTCTAGATTTTGTCGATCATTTTGAAGCAATTTGTACAAAATTTATCCAAAAAAGTTTGTTCGCATTTAAAAAAAATTATATTTCTATCAAAATTCAATTAAAAAAATTGAAAAAAAAAAGTGTTTTCCATAAAAAATTATAAAAAATATAATAAAAATTGTTATAAACTAAAAAAATCCAAAAACATTTTTTTAATAATAATGGAAACCTTACCAATATTATTACACCAATTATTTTTGTAGAAAAAAACAAAATAGAAAACAAAAAAAAAACAAAAAAGACGTCGTAAAAATATATAATCCAAAAAAAATTTTAAAAATTTTTTAGCATAATATTAACATGCTTAATTTCTCTATATATATTTTAAACCATATTTTCTCAAAAAAATATATAAATATTTCAAAATTTTATTTCCTTATGATTCTATTTGTAAAGCAAAATTAAGAAACTTGTTTCAATGCACGTTTTTTTAGAAAATTTAAAAAAAAAATGCTGTATGGGAAGCAAAGTTTCTCTTTTAAAAATTTTAAGCTTTAATTGTTGTGTTGAGCATACTTCAAATTAATTATTTATATTTTTTTTAAATTAAACGCTTTAAATTAAGTAAGACTTATTTCTTAACCAAATATTGAAGAAGGAAATTTCATAAAAAATAGCATCTGAAAAACGCAGCTAAGTGCAATAATATAAAGAACACAACTGAGTAATTGGACGATTCTGCATTTGCAGGCGAGCGAACGTGACTTTCGTCTAATTTGATGCATTGAAATGAGCTTAACTTGAGCGAAGGCGATATGCAACGGAAATATTTGATTGCACAAAATTGGAAATTTCAAAATAATTTACAATGCTGATACAAATTATAAAAAACAAATATAGTTATATCAAGAATTTCACAAAAATTACCTAAATTTTCTCTAACATATTCTACCTATGTTTCTCAATTACAAAAAAAAAAACCATCTACGACTAGTTTATTGCAATCCAATTACTTCCTCCAGTGATTTGCTTTTGCACTCGCTTTAGTAACATCCCCACTTTTTCCACACCACCTTCTCCTGTAAATGAAAGTATGTTATGTGTGGCCTGCTTTTAGGCGCTGACAAAATTGCCAGATAGTTTAGCTGAAAGCTTCCATGTCCTTCAGTCTTTTTGAACAATTCCAATATGTAAATATCGCAAAATCATGTTATTCATGGCGTTTCATTTAACAAAAATACAAATATTTACACGCACAAGTGAGTTGTGAGATCCTTTGGCATCCTAATGTCATTTCAGGGCATTGACTTTAAGCACATTTGTGGACAGTTTGTGCGTTCAAACGATGCATATTAAATCTATTTGATGGCTAATGCAAGTACACCGAAAAAATAATGAAATTAAGACCTGATAGATTTTGTCATCAGATTATTAGATTGGCGTTGAATACTTAGAATCTGAAAAGCTTTCAATAGAGCTTTTTTAAAACTTCAAAAAAACAGTTTCCTTCCTTAAAAAACCGTTTTAAAGAATTTCATTTAACTTTAACTTTTTAAACTCTCTCAAAAGTACTCACTAAACTTTCAAACATCTGTTGCTGAAGAGCTTTTCTAGCCCAAAGCTTTTCTATATTAAACAAATTAATTGCTATCGTTTGGCATTATGCAAATCACTAAGTGTAAAAATTTCCTGAAGACTCAGTTGAATTGGAAATTACTGCATAAAACTTAGCTCACTTTACCTAAACTTCGGACACTCTTGATAAGCTTCCAATTTTCAAAAGCTTTTACTTTTAGAAAAGCGATGTAAATATAAATAATAATCTAGATACAAATGTAATACAGTAATATTTAGGAATTTTGTGAAAATAAAAGGAAACTCAGTTGAACTTTAAGCTCTTCGCTTAGGCACTTTTCTAAAGTGGAGTAGAGATAAGAAAGAGATAACAACAAACTTGGCAGTGTGGGTATAAATGCGCTAGAAGGTGCCGAGACAAAGTTTAGACAGAGCTTGCTTGGATCCGTGACTTATAATAATATAGAGTAGAGCGGAGCTCTTAATCAATCCCAAGTGTTTAAAAAAGTTGTCCACAGTGCCGTCAGAAGTCCATTCGTCCATTAAAGGAAGTACACTAGGTCCAAAGCTAGTTCGGAAGAAATATCGTCAGATATCCGAGCTCAACTTTTCAAAATCAACGGTAATGAATGGTATGAACACAAACTTTCAAGTAAATTTTTATTTAACTTTTTGAGTACTTAATTGTCAAAAGCTTCTCTATTCACTTATCATTTTCCTCACTGTATTCTTCCACAAAGCGCAATGCTTACGTTGTTAAAAGCAAAAGCAATTGTTGCTATTTAATCCATTATTAGTAGGTGAGCCCATTATGGTCTTAACTGCTAAGCAATATCGGCAACAAAAGGCAACAACAACAACAATAGCCGCCAACAAGCAACACAAGTAATAAAACAGAGCACTTGCTAGACCACATCAGCTAAGAGCTCCAAGGCAGGCCACAAATCGAAATCTCATTGGGGATTTCAATTGCCTACAACTCAGGCAGATTGGTTGCTGTGTTGCTGTTCGCCGTGCCCAAAGAAGCGGTCGGCAAAGTAAATGGAGAAATGGGCAAGTATAAATGTATCTATGTAAATATGTAATGGACCTCTATATAAGTGTATAACCGTATTTATACTGATAGGCAGATGAGCATTGTACTTTGCCCTGCTGAGTAAGTATTTGTTGAAATGGAGCAGCCGAAGTGAACTGCAGTCGGCACTGAATAATTAATCAATAAATGAAATGCAAACGGACAATGATGACTTATGGGCTTACCGACTGATTAAGAGGCCGACTGATTTACGTATCATTTAGTTATAATATGATAACATTATGAGTATTGAACAGACGATTATTAGGACCCACTAAAGCGGTCAATAGCACGATAGATGAGTAGTAAATGAAGAAATCTAAAAGTAAGGTTCTGATAACCGTCCAAATATGGATTAATTAGGAAAATATCAAGACTATGGGATTATTTCTGGCTCCTAAAAGAACCAAAACCCAAACTCTGAAAACAGCACTGCAGAGAATGCGTAAAAGATTTACAGATATTACATTAGAAACACGTGAAAGCGTCATATTTAGGAAGTATACCTTCCAGCATGGCTTACAACCTCTTTAAAACCTGTGAGAGCCGGGTACACCTAACTGGAATAAAACCGAAAGAATCGTCCTTTATATCACGAGATGAATGATCCTCCATACAGTACTCTTTTCGGGCATCCACGAATCCAATAGTAGATATTTCGGATTGAAGAGATGACAGTTAAATCGAATAAGTTAAATATTCTCTGAGGCCCTGAGTGGGCTGAGATCTCACAGCTACTTTGGCTTATCATAGACGAAGTCATATAGAGGGCTCTTATTTTTTGGTTTACCGTTTAGTCGGAGCAATATTTTTCATAGCGACAACAGAACCCAAGCTTTGGGAGATCGCTGTCTTTGGGGAGCTACGTCGACTCGAGTTCGGAGAATGAAAAAATCCCGCGCAGACTTCAGAAGGATTATCGTTTAAGTCAAACGGAGATTTTACCACAGTTTCTAACTGAGAAACTAAGAATAGCAAAATACAAAATTTAGTATTTCCGGTAGGGGATTTTTAAATACATTTCTGCTTAGCAAGTTGAAACATAGCCTACACTAGTCCGAGTTTCATTCCTCTGCCTTCTACTTCTGAAGTCTTTACTGTCAGCTGACCTGCCATAGCAACACAAACCTTCCTCATTCCACCACCAAAACATAGGTGACCCACTGACATAATGACTCTCCGCACCACCTGTCAGTTCACAGCTCATAAACACGCACCATCATTCATCCACTGACCGTTGCTGATGAGTTGTCGGCGCAACATAAAAGGCCGTAGCCAAACAGGTTGTACGTCAATACAAGGAGCAAGCACACACACAACCGCACACTTCAGATGTCTGTTTTTACAGTCAATTAACCCTTGCAACGAGAAAACAACGCGAACAAGGCCACCAATGGGCAGGCGCTGCTTCCATTGACAGTTGATGTATCGCTGACAGTCGCTGAGTGACAGCCAAAGCAGCGGTTCAGACGAATGGACAGCGCTGTTGCTGCTGTCTTAACGGTATATGGATAAATGAAACTTTGTGACAAAAAATATATGCCACACAGAGAGTACATATCAATATTATTGATTGATACTGTCAAAATATTTCTGGCGGTCTCAGAAAAATGTACCAAAGGGTGAAAACTCAAAATTGTTGGCAGACGCTGATTGATTGCTGTTTTAGGCACCATCATTTGTTTACTCAGTAATTTCTTTTAATTCCCGAGTTCCTTTTTAATTTCTTATAGTATTTATCAATTCTTTTAGTAAGCCCTTATATTGCGTACCTTTTTCATCTTCTCTAAGCACGCTCTGATTGACAGCTGTCAAGATAACGCCAATTCTGTTAGTTATCGAGCTTTTCCATTTTTACTATTCCACGTCAGAACTCAGTGTTGCCATATTAATAAAATATAGTTAAAAATATATCTATATAGGTTTGATTATCAATAAAATGTCGCAGCGTTTTCTAAAGGGTGGTTTTCAGACAGCTGAGTACCCCGGATAAAATACAATTTTGAGTGAACCCCGGATCTCCCGGGACTCTTATGGGTCGATACTCAGAAAGAAACGGGACTGAAACAATAGCTTAACTGTCATTATGTTCTGCTATCAGCACGTAACCTCATTTAATTTTTGAAGGTTCTATAGTGCCATAATTTTGAAAGATAAGGAACGGCTTAAAATATTGTGAAAATTTTTTCAGGAAGTACTGCAGCTGTACCTAATTTAGCTAGATATTTAATGGATAGTTACACGAGACCACTACTTCGATGTGGATGTCGTAAAAAGGGAGCACCGTGGCACAAGGAAGTCGGAAAAAGGCTGAGTGGAAGAAATGTAAATGGAAGGAGATGACGTTTGCAAGAATTTTGCAGAAAGAATGGGTTGAGTAATGTATATAATGAATGAGGATAGAAGATGAGGAACTAAGTACGAAATTAATACGAAATAAGTATCCAAAAAGAGAGAAAGAGATTGAAGGAAAAGTGCAGAGAGAAATGGAAGAATGCAATGAAGAATGAAGGAAAGTATAAAAGGAAGAAAATATTCAGAGAATTAATTGGAGAAGAATGGAATGAAGAATGAATGAAGATACAATGAAATGATGATGAATAATAGGAAGTATAAAAGATTTAGAAGCAAAGAAAGAAACGAAAAACAAACGGTATCTTTCGAAGGGATGGATGTATGGAGATAAGAGAGAAAACAAAAGAATAAAGATTAGAGAATAAACAAAAAAAAGAAAGAAGGGTGGAGGTAAAGATCAAGAAAAGCTAGGCAGGGAAGAACTCTGGAGTGAAGAATTAAAAAAAGAATTGTAAGGAAGGATGGAAAATCACAAGAGAAGGAAAAAAACAATAAAATATTGATATAGTTTGATTGATATAGAGAATGTGTCAGAAATTTTTAAAGAAGTAAGCATGGAAAATAAATGAAAAAGTTTCGAAGAAAAACTTAAGGAAAGAAAAATTCATTATAAAAGTTACTTCTCTTTTGATTACATATAAATAAAACGAGTTTCCGAGTAACCATAATTTCAAATTCATAAATTTGAATTATTTTTAGCATTTTACCGACAGCTGGCAGCTCTTGTGAGGCTAAATTGAGTTCTCTTAGACAGTTCCAAGCTCTAATGGGTCGATTGTTCTTTTATTTTTCGGCTCAAATGGTGGGAACATACAACAACAGGAACACCCAGACAACAGAGAAAAAGTAACAATACGCTTGGATACAAGCAAATAGATGAGCAAATCTTTGTATTTGTACAAATGTGAGTGTGTGCGTGCATGGTTATCGTCGATGGCTGCGTAGCTTTGCGATTCAATTCATTTGCTTGCCAAACAGCACAAAGTTATGCAAATATATGTGTATCTGAGCACAGGAATTCTGTAAGCAAAACACAAATATTTCAACAGTTACACACACACACACACACACGCTACCGCTCAAATAAAATTCACACGTACGCTGCAATAAGGAAATTGGAGTATGCTCGTGCTGGTAACAAACTTTTTCGTTTACCATATCAAAGTTACAGCAGGTTGTTTACTTTTATTCTGCATTGCTATTGTTGTTGTTATTTTTATTGTTGCTTTAGCTAAGTTGTTGATTTGTTTGCTTTCGAATTGGTTTTGGTTGCGATTTGAATTTAGTTCCTTCGATTTACTTACTTTTTTCTAACACACAGCGGCTGCCAACCTGTCAGACGATCTGACACTATACACACACGCACACACATATACACGGTATTTACCTACAACTGCATATCTAAAGCTATCAGCCGACGAATTTTATCGGCACTCGATCTGCCTTTCAGCCGCAACGTCGGTACGTGGCACGAGCTTGCCACACAATCCATGCAATGGAGCAACTTCGCATGCCACACTCGACTGGTGTTTGTTTACATTTACCCCGCTCGTCAGCGCACAGTCGGCGCTACCGGTTTTTATCAGATTTTTGCTGGAATTCATTGAATTTGAAAGATTTTCCAATTTCCTTGCGCCATTTTTCTTCCACCAATCGGTGAAGCAGCCAAGCACTGCTCTGTGTTTCATCATTTGCCCGGCCCTGCGCACGACGCACACCGCACGACGCACGTCTCACAATTAAGCTGTGTAGCTCACTGCTCAGCTTAACGGTATCGAAATTGAGGCACCTGCCCTGCGTCGCACCTATTTGCACCCGAGTGCCGCCCGCCCAGCTCCGCCGCACAGCTCGGCTCGGCTCATTCCAAGTGGCACTGCGGCAGGCCACTGCCACAAAATGTAAATCGGCTGAGAACTGCCAACTCAATGAACGAGAGTTTTATGGTTTACTTTGCTATGCGTTCAATTTCTGTTTGTTTTTCTTCTATTTACGGATTCTCCAGATTTTGCGGTATTTATTTTGCAACTTTTGTGATTTTTGTTGTTATTTCGATTTCCATGGGTTTTGTTGCTGGCATTTCACCAAACTTGTGTTATTGTTGTTGTTTTATTTGCGTTTGTTGCTTTCAGTTTCCTTGCTGTTGTTATTGTTTTTGTCATTATTGTTGGCGTTGATGGTGCTGTGATTATTCCGAAAAGCTTTATCGGCAGTTTATTAAAGGCTTCTCGTCGATGTGCTCACTTCAACTGTGCACATGTGTGTGTGTGTGTGTGTGTGAGTAAATGTATGTGTGAAGTGCTCAAATTGACATACTGACAGCTCGATTGCTTCGAGGGAATTACATTAGGCATGACATGGTAATCACTTGCTTGCGGTGGCCTGCACACACATATGTACATACATACATACATACAGACATAAAAATTGAGGAATCTTATCGAAAATAGCAGCTCCTTGCGCCGTAACGCCTAAAAGAGTGCTTAGATTTGTGAGAATGTGCGCCCAGCCGCAATACTTATGCATTAGATCGCTAAAATTATAGCGAAAACAGCTAAGCTTATGCTTAAAGGCGTCGTTGCTGCCTTATATTATGTATGTGTCTTACTTATATGCGTCTTTCATTCTCCTATTGCTCTTTAATAGCCTTCTCACTTAACGTCTCTGCAAAATCTAAGCTTCTTGTGCTATTGTATTATCATTACTCACATTTTCTATAAGCTTGTCAGCATTGTAATCCCCTATGAGTAACTTGTAATCTGGTAAAGCATAATGTATGATTATGCGCCTAAAAGTATGCATGAAGAAACTGCCAATACATGATGGTTATATAACCAAATAAAGACTTAACAGTGTCTCATTGCCTCGAGCTTCATGCCTCTGCAAACGTTTAACCTTGACTCTAAATGGCAGTGTCGCAATCGAAGGAAAATGGAAGGAATATATGTCGCAAGGTACACACTTAAAAATCTAAGAAGATCTAACAGATAACTGGCAGGCGTAAAAACACTAGGTAAGACGTATAGGCAGGGGAACTAACTACAGCTATTTTAATAATGTCCGCTACGCTCCTTTGCTAAACAGGGACCAATCTAGGACACAGTGAACCTTCTCGTTGTCTATTAGAATGGTTGAAGACAAAAATTAAGAGTTAGAGATATTTTAAAATATATCCGCTTTCCATATTGAAGCCATACTTAAACTGTCTAAAATCAAGGAAACCTATTGGGTCTTTGGACGTTTTTCAGCTCAACATTTGACAAGGGCCCAATACTTCAAGCAGCTTAGACTTATTTAAGAAGCGACACACTTCAGAAACTTTTTTCAAGCAAAGTGTACAGCATAGCTGATAACAGCGCTTTTAAGGTGACCAGAAAAAAAAGTAAGCATTTCAAGTACAGTTTGCTGTAAGGGAGGTAAGAGGAAAAGCCTTGAAATTGGAAATCTGAAGAGATATTATGTCTATTTATACAGCTACATAAATGATTTTGGTTCCATGGGTGGTGTCAACTTTATATGAACACCTTGAAGCGACTTAAAAACTTTCTTCACAACCTATGTTTCACAGTAGCTTTACTTGGTCTTATTAAAGTGAAAAGTCAAAATTACCAATGCTACGGCGAATACTTTGGCAGATACGGCAATAGCAATAAGGAAAGAAAGACCTGGAAAATACATATAAGCAATTACTGTTTACTTTCCACCCATCTGGTCATCTTATTCTTTTTATGAACAAGCGTTTTTCGCATTTTCCTTTCTATTTTCCTTTTTATTTTCCTTATGCCATCATTCCTTCCCTGCTCCACATACATAACTAATGACATTCAGTCCACCGAAGAGATTGCTCTTCAAATGCAAACAAAAAAAGACGCCACCACATTAAGTAAACTTCATAAACGCTTAGCAAACACTGAAAAGACTGACCGCTTATGGCGAAAAATAAATAAAAAGTGGAGAAGAAAACAAACAGCTGCTTAAATGACATCAAAGTGAGCCAAAGGATGGCACAGTTAGCAGTTGGCAGTCAAAAGGGATTACTACACTGACCCGGCAATGGAGCGAGCGCGCTTTCCACTTGCTCACTTGCAAGTAAAATGCAACCCTGCTGCACCCAAGTAGCTGTCCCCGGTTGTGTTTCGCATATTTGCCGCGATAATTACATTTAATGCAGCAGCATTTTCTTAT
Source organism: Bactrocera minax (assembly GCA_021498325.1). Lineage (NCBI taxonomy): Eukaryota > Metazoa > Arthropoda > Insecta > Diptera > Tephritidae > Bactrocera > Bactrocera minax. The sequence goes on from JAKEEE010000032.1 coordinate 2,235,722, forward strand.
AATTGCATTTTAAGAGGAAAACAGCGCACGCGCCAAAACAAAACGAAACAAAACGAAGCATAAGGAGACAAAGGGACATTGCATAAATAGAATGGCAGGACCTGCTGCCGACTGAAATGATGCTGACGTTGTAAATACATACTTGGCTTGCTTGCCGCCTCAGGTCCGCAACTAATTGAGTTAATGGCTTGGAAAATCTATTTAAATTCTACACAAATAACTTTACAGCTGCACATAACTGTAGTTGTTGGCTTGTTGCTTTTAGTTTCTGTTTATGTTTCGTAATTGTACTGGTATTTGAATTTGCTTTTGTTGGTGAGATTGTCAACCGGATACGCTGGTATTTAATAGGCAAATATAAATTGAAAGCTGCTTTGGCATTAGCAGAGAGCGGGGCAGGGAGCTGCAGAGATTGTGTGTTGTTAGTTAGATAATAACGGAAATTATAAAAGCGCTGTTTAGTGTCTAATGAAGGGAATTAAAGTGGCTGGCGCTGTTCAAAAGGAAGTGAGAGTGTTCTAGGAGATGCTAAGAAAGCTCTGAGTAGGGGAAATGAAATGAGAGTTGAATGTGTTCAGAGAGTTGCGTAATGAATGACTTTGGTATTGAATTTTCGTGTATATTAGAAAAATATTTACATATATATTATAAAAGTAGATAACAAAGAATTTAAAATAGACCTACCCTTTAATGGAAGGCGCACAAAACGAATACAATTCGAAATTCGGCTGACTAAATATAATTAGAAAAAAATATTTACTAATAAAAAAAGTAAAAATTTTTCTTTCATTCATATAATTTGAGAAATGCACATAAATTTCTGTTTAAAATAATTTATGTGTTGATAAAATACAGATAAATTGTTCGAAATACAATACAACTTTCCGCAGATTTTATATTTTGGGATAACCTTGGTTTCGATCAGCGTATTTCTTTTGACGGCGACCTGAAAAGCAGGAAAGGTTTGACAATTATTTTCGAAAAGTAAGAATTTTCAACATGTATTTGGTAAATGTCAAAAAAGCCAGCCAAATGATGTTGAGTTGACCTATTATAGCTAACAGAGGTGACTCAGTTGAGTTAAGAAGAATATGGGAGAAGAAAGGAGGCAGTGGAGAAGCCAAGCCTACTTCATGCTATGCTTACAAAGTCATTGAAATAAAGAAAAGCCAAATATCTCAAATGGTGGAATGTAATGCTGTACCAATTAATTATAATGTAATGATATAAAATCAGAAATCTTTCAGGTCAGAGGGTTACCTGTTATCTCTGGGCAACATAAGGACTATTTGTAATGCTCGGACAAGTTGTCTAATATTCTATTTTTAACAGAAATTAACCTCAATTGGCTAAAGATTGATTTATAGAACTCGGAGTTTATGGTGCCTGGTAATATAAAGGTTAAAAACCGATTATGGCTGACTCTGTATCAACACCAGCCTAGTACTAGTATACCAGAAAGCAACTAGTCTTTTCTAGAAAATTTACTAGATGTAGATGTCTTTTGCTTTTTTGTTGTAAACCTTACACCTTTCATGTATCAAACATTTATTTCATGCAAGCAAATGTATATTTACATATTTACATAAACTCATTGAGAATTACAGACTACGGCGAATGAAAAGTTAGCAGCCATTTTGAACCCAACTGAGTAAAAAATTTCCACTAACAAAGTACGCTACTTCTACTCTTTTCCCCGACATTTTAGCAAACCTTTTTTCCTGCCTTCCCATCTAGCAATACTTGTCGCAGACACTGCCTCTCCGCCACTACCCGCTGTGCAACATAAATTTATGCGCATACCGACTTGTCAAAATGTGTTGACAAAAACTTCAACATATGCAGCAAATAGCTGCTTGCCACATTTTTCGCTTTTTTCACAACAACAGAGTTGGTTTTTGTGTTGCGAACAAAACTTTGTCCAAAACTCCGCTGAATGCGCCTGTAAGTATGCCACTATAACATGCAGATGAAGTTATAAGCTGAAAGTGGAGAGCGGAATATATGTTTATTTATTTCAATTTTCAAGCCACTAAAATCGCCGATGTGTGTAGGGGCTGCGAGCGGGTAGTAAGGGCAAGGCATACCAGTTGCAAGCAAAGCAGCAGAGAAAAGCGTTGCTTCACGCCACTGCAGCAAAAATTATGCAAAAACCCCATCAAAACTAACAAAAACATTTCAGCGATTTGTCTTGTTGTCTGCGAGCTGCTTCCGCTTGCCACCTAACTGCTTGCTACTCGACGAGCTGACAGGTTTTCGGCGTGTTTTTTTGCTAAACATGCTTTACTTGGTGTTTGTTTTTGTTGACTTCTTTATTTACTTTGAATGAACATTGTTGATTTTATTTACACTTCGCTAACGGAGCATTTTTGGCCTCTTTATTTTAGTTCAGGTTTAGGTGAGGGGGTCTCATATTTCCCACCGAGGATTCACTACAAATAATTATCTTCTGGAGATTTTGATTTTGAGAGCACAAAAGCTCTAAAGCTCAGTAGCTTTTTGAAGTACTTCCCTCATCATTTCCGAAACTTATGCTTGAAGGAAAACCGGTGTTAGAGTTAACTCGGCATCACAGTCCCGTTCCCTCAGTTGTAAGTCGAACTCTGAAGGTTAATCCCCCACTATTTAAATATATGCAAATATTTTGCAATTGATACTCCGAGATCCACTGTAAAAGCAAAAGGTTTCGTCTCACCGGAAAGCTTTGAATCTTTTCGAAAATCTATTTCGGAGTTACACCAGCTACAGCCACAGTTATTAAACTCTTTTACTCATCTACAATCCACAAGTACTTCCCCCTGCACTTCGACTTTCAAACATTCTTTCGAATAAACCTCAAACACTTAATTGCCTCGATTCAGCATCACCAAAGCCTCGAAAATGCGTCAATAATGAACACTTTATTTGAACCGCACCACACAAATGAACACAGGCTCTTACTTGTCCTCGATAAGTGCGCTGGTTGACCAACACCGACCGACTTCCGCATGCGAGCACACACGGTCGGCATTTGAAAGAAATCAGATTGGCAACTTTTACTGGAATTAAAATAGAAATTGAAATTGAAAGGCAAAGGAAATGGGAAATTTTCAATTTCGATCCAGCTAACAGCAAGAAGGTGTGTGAAAGGCTGTGCGGTCGGTTTGTTGACTGTATGTGACAAAGAGCAAGCAATGAAGTAATGAAAATGAAAATGAAGATTGGCTGATTGGAAGATTGCAAAAAAAAAGTAAATACAAAAAAACCAGAACATTTACGAATGTGCCAAGGGGAGAGGCGTTGCATTCCAATTGCAAGAGAAAAAATAAATATTTTCTTCAAGTGGCTAATAAGAATTGAAGATAAGGGAGGAGTAACGTTGATGTGCCGAACTTTTAATTAGACAATTTCTTCTCAAGCTTACATTCGTACAGAGCTGTTATCGTAGCGAATCTATGGTATCAATAATGGATGAAAGCTCATTTCTTTCTGCCGATTATATCAGATCGGAGTAAATCCGTCGGAGGTCGACTTGAACACCAAGGGAGTTAAAGATTGGTGTTAAGGGTGTTCTTGTTACGGATCAAGCGAGGTTATGATAGAGGTCAAATGAGATCAAGCTAGGGGTCAAGGGGATTTAAGTTATGGGTTAAGAGAGTTTATGTTAAGGGGCAAACGAGGTCAAATTAGGGATCAAACGAGTTCAAAGGTTAGAGGTTGAACGATGTTAAGTTAGAGGTCAGAAGGTCAAAGGAAGGTTAGAAGTCAAAAGAAGGGTCAAACGAAATCTAGCTGGGGATCAAGAGAGCTCAAGCTAGGGATCTAGAGAAAAACTATTTTCAAATATTAATATAAAGATGTCAGGGGAAATTTATATACTAAGTTTGATTACAACTATTCAGGCAGTTGCTAAGACATGGAATTTCGCCTGGAAATGGGTTCGGTCAGGTTCTATGCCCAATTTTTATATCCAATCACCGATATCTGGCGTACTAATTCTCTAATAACATTTAACACTTGGCATTTTTCGGCAGAGAATTATTGCACTTTCGGCAGTTTTGTTCAAACCCTTTGCACGGGGAGGCGGACATAGTCGTTAACCGAGTTCACCTATTTTCTCACCATATTATGGAAAGATGGCGCAAAATGTTTCCCATAAGTTAAGTTTATATAGCTGTAGTAGTTTGGGATATATGTTTATTAAAACTTTCGTGGGGCGGGGCTACACCCACATTTGCATACTTTAGATAATATAATTAAAATAGCAAAATTTTACGACTCGTACTACTCATCTCTCTATTCCCACAGCAAATCAACTAAACCATTTATAAAATCAACGTTTTGTGAAATAAACAAACTTAACAGCAACAACAATTCACAAGAGACACCGACGTCCCCCATCGTCATGCTCGAAGTGTTGAGTTGCAAATTGCACACCCGCTGACTTGTCCATTGCAGAGCGAATCATGACGCGCACAAATTTCGCTGTAGTCCGCGCGTTTGAATAGGTCAAATAACTGTCGAGGGAAATGCGCCAAAGTGCCGTTCCATACCGCGCCATAACGTCCACACTCGCCTTCAAATGTTTAATATCAAAGCTTGCTGCCTACCACTGCACTTACTCGCGGCGCGCGGGCCATACTTGACGCGCGACGAGTTGCTCGCCATCAACGGCACTCGCAGTGCGCAGAATGCAATTATGTTGGTGTTTGCTGAACGTGAAAGCAACGCCACTAATACATAAAGCGAGTGCAGGTGTGTGTGTGTGTGTGCGTCTGTTTTATTTCGATAGCAACGACGGTCACCTGCTGCCGCGCGTCAGCGTCCATTTCAGCGCACTCTTGTGCTTTTCACACTCTCACCTCACGTTTTAGCAATCAGCGGACTTTCTGGAAGCACTCACTTTTGATCACTAAATGCAACGCTGCGTCATGAAGTGTTGCTTTGAGGTGCTAAAATGGCATTAAATCGGCGATGGGTGGGCGAATGTGTCTATTTTGAAACAAGTTGAGGAGAGATGGTAAAAAAAAGCAATTTTAAAATACTTGAAAAATATTTGCCACATGCCATTTTTTTAATGATGTTTATAATAATTTGAAAAAAAAACTATTTTTTCCACACTTGAACACTTTTGCAATTGAAAATTCAATTTAAACATATTTTCCGTTCTCAAAATTTAAATTCTACGACTGTTCACAAATTTGCGTAAATTGCTTAGATTTTCAAAAACAAGCTACTCGTTAGCTTTTTAATAAAATTTCGCACACTCAAAGAAAATTTTGCAATTCCACTTGTGTCTTCCAACACATGTAAACACAAAGGAAATCGCCACACGCAAACGAATTCATATGGAAAACATGCCGGAAACACTTCCTGCTGCCGATTTGGAGGAAAAATTTTGCCACAGAAATGCTATGAAACAAGCAGGAAAGCAAAATATTTGTATGTGTGAGTGTGCATTAGAGAGAAAGAATTGCCAAATAACACAGCGACAAAAAACACAACAACAACTTTGTTGCATATAGCAAATGAGGCAAATATTTATGCAGCAACAAACATGCATATGAATACAAAAGCAGCAAAGATAGAGCACAAATATGCTTTTTAAATCCCTAAGATCAGCTGAAGATGCCGATTTATATGTCAAATAAAAATCTTAATTCATATGGATAAAGGAATTTATGGAAAATAATTAGTAAATAAAAATTTTACAAATACTCACTTTTTATATTTTCTATTTTTATAAAATTAACAGCTATTTTGCTATTGAAAATGCATTATTTCAAATATAGATATTAGTTTTCAAAATTCCAAGAATTTTTTGAAAAATTCCTAAATTTGACTTTAGAAAACAATTTATGAAAAAATTGTACTCCCATTCCCAAAATGCCGTTAATCGAAATCCTATAAAGTAACAAATTAAAATATAAGCATGTTATTTGGTGCAGAAGATCTTAGTAGTGCGGGGCATCTGTGTTGGAAAAATGTTTTAAAAGTGCTTAGTTTAAACGCATTTTGATTCCATGAAGTTCGCTAGACCGCATATATTCCCAGATACTCCATAAGTAATTCATTTGATTTACTGATTTATATTCATAACTTTATCTCGAAAAAAGCAAGCAAATAGGTCATTGACCTCGAGAAGTGTGGTGAACCTCGCTAAACGTAAACAATCAAAAATGTAAACAAAAGTTGTTTACCTCGCTGGAGATGAACAAAGTGAGTCATCGACCTCGAGAAGAGTTATGGATCGCGGTAAATGTAATTGAAGAGGTAATTGAAAATGGAAATCTGATTCTGTCACTGACTTTCAGTTTTACAGTACAGTAAGTCCTTATAATTTCCCATATACCGAATAGGTCGACCTCGATGCCTATGGCTGACTTTTTTTGTTAAACTATTTTTTGTTCAAATTTTTTAATATTTTCTCCTCAATAGCTACTTTATAAATAAAAATCGTAAGAAGAAGTATGCCAATATTTTATTAAATTTACTTTATTAAATCTACTTCTATCTCTCTTCCGTCTCTTCAATTTAATTTTCACATTTTTTCTTCTCTTGCACCCCTCTTTCTTTGCACCACTTCCTGCTTTCCTATTACAACTGCATTTTCGTTCTCCTTCGTCCATGACCGTGGCCCACAACGAAAGTGGTTCGCCGTTGGCGAACTGTGTTGGTTATTGTTGCTATAAGCAGAAAATGCAGGCCAACTGCCAGCAGCAGAAATTATGTAAATGGGATGTGAGTATTTAGTATAATATTCCAAAATGGTTCTTGTTGTGTGGTTTGATTTTTAGCGTTTTCGAGTTAGCTAAATCTTTAAGCGCGCCTTAATGCTTCGATTTGATAAATGACATACTTAAACAATTCAACTTTAAGCATATGTAATATATACATATGTTATTGTTGTTGTTGCTAGAATTGTTCCTACATATATTACCTTAGAGTTCTCCTAATACTCCGCCAAAGCTAATTAACGCCCGAAAAGCTATTGTGCGGCGCGTTGCGCCAAAGCATTAAACACACCCGTATCCTTGCGCTTCACCGCTTTTTGTTGTTGTTCTTATTTCCACTATATGCTGGTGTTGGTGGCACGTCAGACGGCTTACCTCAATTAACCCATAAATACAGTAAACAAAGTTGGAGATATGGGAGTATTACATCCACTTAAATACGTCGAAAGCAAAGTAAATGAGAGGGCCGTAACAACACGGCCGAAAGAGCATGCACTCTGAAAAATTCTTGTTAGATTGAAAATAGTTAGAAAATGTCAGCGAAGTGAGCTTTCTAGCATTGCAAAATCATAGAAATCCTCAGAGAGCAATAGATCCCACCTCAACTAGAAGTTACGAGTGAGTAGCGTTTTTTCTAACCTCAAAGCAATAGAAAAGAGAATGAAGATACTTTTTTGAGTCCAATCGACTTCGAGTTAGATATAAAACAGCAATTTATATATATAAAAAAAACCAAATCGTGAATACAAAAATCGATTTCCTTCTGCAAAGACTAAACATCGAGTTTTAAGCTTTCCACACAAAGATTCAGAGCAAAGTCGATGAATGCTTTGTATTGAAGAAGTTCCTTCTCAAGCATTTTTCCAAAGAACTTTGCCTAGCACCACTCCGATTTCCGTAAGAATTAAAAAATAACCTAAGTTGAGACCTGAGTTGAGAAGGCGGACTGGGGAAGTATACTTTCTTAACTCAGCTGATCTTTTATATGTTCCAAGAGAACCAAACTAATTCCATAACAATTTCTAAATAAGTTATTAACCTCGGATTTAGAATTTCGGTGACAACTTTGTATAATTTCTACGCGATATCGAAGCCAACCTAACACATCGGCCGTATGATATATTGGTTAACCTAAAAATGTATACTGCTTGAGCTCACATATTGAAGTGATCCGATCCGAGTTGCCTTATGCTTTTACAATACTCAAAGCTTTGGAGTACATTTACTGTTCTTCGCTCAGGCTATGCATTCGAATATGCCATTGAGCTTTGGGCTTTCTTGGTCTTCATAGAGATATAGTAATACATAAATCTTCAAAAGGTAGGTATGTAAGCAAAATTTAAGGATAGAAGTCAAGTCGAGGGAATTGCCTTTAGATTATCGATAAGATTTTACTTTCGCAATATTTCGCAGTCGGCACGAATCATTGAGCTTCAAGTTCCAATACCTCAACTGAGTAGGTTGTCTTGGCTTCCTACCTCCGCTCATAACTTGCGCACCAATTTCCACAGTGTGGACTGCTTTAACTTCTTTATAGCCCAAGAATGCCTAACTTTCTTAAAGTTTGCTGCTAACTGCTACTAACATGATGACAGCTAAGCGAATGCCACGCACACAGCAATCGGCTGTCGGCTCGTATGCCATTAAACGCAGCGGTGGCCTGATTCGAGGCGCACAAACTGTCACACGTCACCCTCTCGACACCAGCTAAGCATGCATAAGTAAAGGAATAACAAGTCAACAGTAACAGCGTGTGATTTATGATAATTCATTATACTATTTTACTTGCTTTACCAAGGATTTCGTATCAATTAATCATGACTTTTGTTGGGTTTACTTGTAATGAGCACGAAGTAATCATACAAGCAGTTGGATTGAGAGAAATGTGATACATATAGGTGAGGGTAAGTGAATTACTGTGTGCGTGTGTGTGTGTGTGTGTGTGTTTGAAGGTGCGTTCTACGAATGCTTTTATTGGGAGAACCCTGCGGAAATGGCAAGCAACCTCGTTTTGTGTGCGGAAGTATTTGCAAGAAAATTTGGAATTTGTAATCTCACACTCAGGAATGAATATGTAAAACACAGACGATTTTCGGGAAAAACGAATAGGTTCGTCTCTAACCGAACCCTGAGACATTTCAAAAAAACCAAGTTTGAGTGTAAGAGATTGAGACGTTTCGGAGAGGCCAACGTTTTGTATGAGAGGCCTACAATCAAGTGTGGTAGTGGCAAATCGTTCCTACTGGCCATATTGGGTAATGTAAACATGAAATTTGCTGTTGTTGCTGATTGTGATTATGCACTGTAAGCTGGTGTGATTATGCACAGCCGGTTTGCTTATGCCGCCTCGCTCTGCTTAATAATACACCTGTGTTTGGCATAAAGTTACACACATTTTCAAGCGCTTAAATTCCACATTATGTATTCATGTTGTTGTACTTGTATTTGTATTTAGGTATTTGTGAATTTCAATGTTTTTGCATTCAGGCAATTTAAGCAATTATTGCCATGTTTTCTCTATTTGCTTGGGTAATAATTTATCTGTTGCCTACATTTAGGCGCCAACAATAGTTAATGCCCACAAGAGGTTGTCTCTTAGGCCTGCTTCATTTAATTGGCACAAAACTATTACTGCTCTCCACTCTTTACCGATTTCTCATACATTAATTGCTTAAGTATTTCATATTTGTTGACATACTCCGACTTAATTTCGATTTTATTTACTGGAATTATTAAGCTTTCGGTTACAAAGGCTGTTATTTAGTGATATTTCGACAATTTTGTGTAAATCTGCATATTTCCATGTGTATTAGGTATGTCTGAACTCGTACGGTTACCTACAATGGAATGTGCACCCGTAAACGCCTACAAATATGCAAGGCATTTACTTCGAAAATGCTCAATCAAATATTTGACGTCTAAACTAATATTTTCAAATTAAATAACATTTTATTTAATTGTGTCTATTCTTGCAGCAGGTGTGCAGAAAACGTACATTTGAATGGCAAATAATTGCTAAGCAGCTACAATACATAAACCAGTTATGGTCTGGCCACAGACTAGTTACTCGAATTGTCTATTTTATTTAAAAACAATTTTAAAGCATATTTGAAATGTATTTATTGAATTAAAAATTTGTCGTTGTAAACTAGTTCGTGATTAGTCTCCTTCGAACTAGTGAAAATTTGACATTTGTGAAACTGAAAATTTGACTAGTTTTACTAGGCATTCGCGAAGATATACGCATATATGCCTTAAAGTACGCATTCATATAAGCATTTATATATTTCATAAGCATTTATTATACGTAAGTGCTTTAAAACAATTACGTATGTAAACACATTAATACTAACACGTAAGCCTAAAAAGTCCTCATGTTAAGCACTTTAAATACACAATTTTTAAGCATTTATTGAGTCAGCGTTTATTTTGTGATTTAATTGAGTTAGGCCTCCACAGCCAAGCTTAAAATTATTAGAATTTTTCTACAAATTTGTTTTTGTGCACTTACATATGTGTGTGTAAAATTAAGCTTCAAGATTTATTACTGTTTGCAAGTGTTGACAGTTGCACGCACACCCCCACACACGCGCACACACACACAACAATTGTTCTGAATAACAATTGTCGGTCATCTGACATCATTTTATTAATTTATATGTGTATGTGTATATATATATATAGGTGTGTGTGTGTGTGTGTCTTCAATAAACTTTGTAAGCACTTGATATGTCAACTGTTGAAAGGCAAGTGAGCCGTCTTCGGGGCAATCGAGCACAAACGAAATGCAACAAATACTCCGAATGTCCTGTGCTTGCAACAAATTTATTACTGCGTGTCCATGTATGTTTGTGCGTATGCGTGTGTGTGTGCTCTAGCATGCCTTGAATTGTTGCGAGTTGTGCATTGTGTATTGTGCGTAGGAAAATATTTACTTTGACATTTTAATCGTTCCAATCGGTCTCTCTTGGTGGTTATGCGCCTTTATGATTTTTGCCGACTGTGAATTTGTGTTGGAAATTTTTGTTATTTACCGTTTAAGTGATTTACAAAAGTGTTGGGCAAATAACAATTGCTTTTGTTGCAATTTTATAAAATCAACACAGCCTAAAAGTAGATTATACCCTCGGTGTGGTTTGTGAAAATGATTGATGTAAGCTAATGGCAGTGAATTGTTAAGTTTAAGTGTTGCCTACTTCCAGGCGTAAATTGTTTTAGTGAAGAAAAAATTAAATATTTCCTTAACAAAATTCCCACAACGGAAACGTATTTCTGGAAACACTGCATAGTTGACTGGGCTAACGTCTTCTAAAGGTTTTTGATGCTACCTAGGCGTATGCTGCAAATTAGGGACTCCATAATGGAAGCATAGCCTCTTGCCTTGTTTCGGTTTCCTATAACTGAAATTGAGAAATGAACATTCCACTTCGAAGACACATCGTTATCTATAATGTAATGAGCAAACATATAAGTGCAAAGAGGCGTATTTATTTGAACCAAGAAGCACCCCAAAAGTAGGCTGCACCAAAGCAGCTCATAAACATTCATATGAAAAAGATAATTTTTCTTCAGTTTTTTACACTGCCTCCATAGGGTTTCCTAGTCCTCCACACAACTATATGCTCTTGTTATCTTCCTAATCTAACCACACCTCTCCAACTTTTGCGGAATTGTGACAAAACTGAAAGCTTGGGACATTGTAGGCATGCCACAAAATTAAGTATCGTAAATATGTTTAATTCCTCAGTGGCTTGCCACAAAAGTGTATGCCAGAATTACAACAGCATGTTTTTGAATGAAAACCACAACGGCGGTTAATATGAATACTTCAAGAAAAGTTTAGTTTCTCGTCGAGTGTCAAGGTATAAAGTTGCTGTTGTTGTTTCTGTTGAATTTCGAGCAAGCCTTGTGTGTTTTCTTGCAACACAATCTCTAATTTGCGCTGTGCGGTTTTGACTGGCATTCCGCTGGCGCAACTTACAACACACAGCGCAGGTGCAACATATTCTCTTCGTGCCACACGCAACATGCTTGCTGTTTTATTAATAAAAATTTGTTGTTGTTTTGCATTGGTTGCCACGAATTTGCAATTTGCAATTTGTATTGTTGTTGAAAATGCTTTTGTTGACGTTGTTGTTGTTGTAATCAAAGTTTTTGTTGCCTTAATAGCCGCACTACATTTATTTGAGCGACACTCGCTTGTAATTTCTTTGCTTCGAAGCAATACATTCACTTATAACAACTCTTGTTGTTGCTGCGCATTTTGCATCTAAATAATTAAACTGGTTTTTGCTGCCATATTCACCACAACGTGTCTCTCTCTCTATGTAGTTTTTGCGACAGCAGAAATTGTTTTGTGCATTTTGCTTTCTTAGTGCGGCCAAAAGGGAGTTGCCATGCTACTTTTCCTCCCGCCGAGCTTTAGAACCACCTCTCTCCAGCTTTCGGTTTGTTTTTGTCAACTACCGTTATTGTTACCTTTGCTGACAGCTGTCATGGGTCACATTATGAAATATTTATCATGTATGAATAGTCGCTGTGTTAAAACGGAAATAACAAGTATTTACTTAGTTGTCTCCCATTTGAGGATGGAGGAAATGAAAATACAATATTTACGAAGAACAATTAAGCTAAAGAGACATTCATGAGTTTGATGTAAAATGTGTGAGGTTAGGTCGTGGATAAGATGTTGCACTTGCTTTTCTGCAACAAACCAAGGGAATGTTAATTTACAAACCGTTAAGTTCCGTCATTTCGGTAGAACCCGGCTTTGAAAGCCGTTGGCACTTAAGTAAAACTCTAGTAGATCTCATGAATAATTTTCACATTTCAGCTGAAGAGCAAATTAAAATTCGGAACTTTGAAATATGGAAACGAAGAAGCGCGATTTGAAGCGATTTGAATACAAATAAGTTTGAATAAAACCCAGAACTTGCGAGCTTTTGCAAAAAATAAAGGTCTCTATATGACATATCAGATTTTTATTTGTTTTCTGATAGTGAAGTGAAGCCTCGCTTACTGGTCGGTCTGAAGTTAAGATGAGTGCGGGCTCGAGCTTTAATTTGCTGTTCCGTGTACTCCAGTAAGAGCTTTAAAGCTGGATGGAAAGAACTTTACATTTGAATCGTTAGATTTAACACTGGAATATGGTGAAGGCTTGGAAAAACTTAAGTGCTAGATGCTATGGACCTTAGTACGAGCATGGGTTATCGGTCAAATCTATAGTAAGCTTCGTGGACACCTAAGCGCTTGAGCGCTTTTTGTTACCCCAACTACAGACGTTTTAAATAACAGCTTTCATGTAAGAAAAAAAAAAACACTGATGAATTCCAAGATCTCAGAAACGTGTATTTCAACTCCATTCATATACAAGTCTTTGAACTTACTTCGCTTACTTCAAGATTCTTACAACCGTTACTTTTCACCACTCACCAAGTGAAATTAAATATTTAAAATGTGGCAATGCAAAGTAAATTTGCACGAATGCACTTACTTAAACTTAAGTATGCACAGAATGTACATACCGCCCACCACAAAGTCACACCCATCAATTCGTGCGAAATTCAACAAATGTAGCATACTTCTGGGCGTGCACACATCCACTAACCGCCAATATTGCAAGCAATCAGCCAATGCAATCAACGTGGGCGCTGCCTTACCACAATACCAACTAGGAACCACAACGAAGATACCTCGAATTTCGAACCTAACACCCGCTCCCCCCTCCCGGCACACCGCTGCCACACTTCATGCATATGTCCTGTCTAATTTGCGGTTGCCACAGTTCATAGTTGGTTGCTGCAGCAGCATAGCTGCTATAATTCACATGTGTTAAATGAAATTAAGATGCCAGAAAGTATAAGCGCCTTGTGGTATGCAACAATGTGGTGCACATGCGATTTTACCCTTTTTTGCCGCTAACTACTTCACACCTCGTTGTAGAATGTAATTGAATGCCGCGCAGATTCACAAGTATAGCATACTTTAAGGCGCACACACAAGTGTTTGCGCATATTCGCTAGAAATAAAGCGCACTTAAACTAATTATACGCGCACGTACACCAACGCACCCGTACAATTACATTTCGCAAAACTTTGCCTGACTTTTAGCGCAGCGCTGAGCTTCAAAAAACTTCGAACGAAACGAGAATCGAAAAACCGCTCAACGCCTGGCGGTATGCAACGAAGACGCTAGTGAAAATTGTGTGAATTCTTTCAGCAGCAGCAGCGCTTCACACACTCAGCAATATGCCACAAGAGCAAATAACACATCCATGTATTTGTGTTTGTGCGCTATAAACTATTTTAATTAACCGAAAATTTACGCCCGCATTTATATGCGTTCAAGTTGGGTTGCATGCGAGTTCGTCGCTTGCTGTATGTGTATGTGTGTGTGTGTGTGTGTGCATAATCTCACACACTTACGCTGCATAATTTATGCACGCGATATTGCATATTTTAAGGCGCTTGCCGCTGGCACTTTATTTGCCATCATCGCTGACGTGCGTGGCCGCAACTCAGCGCCGCAATTAAGTATGCAATGCATTAATTTTGACGTCAAAGTTGAGTGGAGTCCTTAGTGCTCGACATGGCATAAAGGATTTTAATTGCACTGTGCAACAAATCGAAGATTTTTTGGCACTCAAAATACCGATTATACGAAACGTAGTACCTAACGATCTCTCAAGTATTCAGTTCTCACTAAATAGGTTTTCCTTTATGTGTTCCGATTTCATAAGGGTACTTTTTAACAGCAAGATATGTTATTTCATATCATATTTATCATTTAATAAACATCACATCAGTTGATGTGAGGTCATATGATATGATGTGATATTGCATTATGTAAAATAAAAGAAAAGAAAAGTAGTTGAAACATCTGCATGTATTGTAATGCAAACTAAAAAAAAAATTTAACATCATATGATCTGACGTGGTATGATGATGTGACGCGATTTGACAACATATGATTTTTAGTGATTATTTAGAAATTAATTAATTTTTTGTATTCTCTTGCTTACTTTCTTGGATTCTCTGATTTAAGGTCACATAATGCCATCATGGATGATGCCACATGATGTATTATAAGTTCATTTGTAGTGATATATGCAGAAGAAATGTGATAATATTGCGTATATGATGTGATTCTTCCACATCGTTCTTCGTCATATTAATACATTTGCTCCTCATTTCAATTGAAACTTGCTGCATGCCATATTGTGTTTTCCATTTCATTGCATTTTATTTCACTTCGTTTCATTCCGCTCCATTCTACTTTGTTTCGTTCCCTTCCATTCCACTTCAAATGTGTCATTTGCTTACTTATCTTACCAGCACTGTTGTTTTTACTTAAATTTGGTTTCGCTGTTCCATTCCATTTCATTCCGGGCATTTAAATTGAAGTCTAAAGCCTTCATCCTTGTTTTTTTTTCTTTTTTTTTGAGAAATAGTAAAAATTGGTTCCCATTTCATCATTTTTCATTTCAACAAACTATTTTATTACACAGTGCACCTTATTTTATAACCCTTCTACTTACAGTTCTAAATGTAAATAGCAAAAATTTTGCAATTAAACTTTACTAACCAAACTTGGCGAACTATGATGTTTTTCCTTACAGTTAATCAAAATGCAAATAACCACAAACAAACGAAATAAAATTTAATAATATTTCCAGATATTTTTGTGCATGTGGCAACACACAAGCATACCAGCAAACAGGTCTAAATGTTCGAAGCCGGCCGTCGGAAATAGAGAAACATTTAAATTAATAATATTTATCTTTATATATACAGTAAAGTATAACTGTAAGCATAATCCTGCACTCTCCCTACTCACTGGCTGTGCAACTTTGCTAAGCCGTCTGAGCCATTTTATCGAATTTTCCAAATGCAAGTGCTGCAGTCAGCAAGCTCAGCCCCTGCGATCCACTGCAGCCGTGTGCGTGATGCGTGTATGTGTGAGTGTGTGCACCCTCACTCTTCGCACAGCAGTCAACTGAGTTTTAGTTCGATTGATTTGTCTTGCAAAATGCTGCAATAACAGTTTCGAGCGATAAACGTCGAGCGCTGGCTACCACTACGCCCTCACACTCCTCAACCCATGTATCCGTGGTGTGTTTGTGTGTGTATGCGCACACTCTCGTGCGGCTTATACAGCAACTGTTGTGCAAACAGTGCAAATAGACTCAGCTGCACACATTCTGCTCGTAGGCAACGGTAGTTATTTTATAACGGTACAAGTATATTATAATATAAGAGCTTTGCGGAGACTTACAAAAATGTTACAAGAACAAAAAATATGCTACACCACAACTCTCCTGTTATTGCAGCAGGATTATCAGGCTTAAGCATTTGCAATTTTATCGCTCACTTAATTTTTGTTGCTGTTTTTTCAGCTTTCATTCTTTACTGACCACCACACATGCACGCCGAAAGAAGGGTAAATATGAGTTGCGGTTGCGGTTGCGGTTGCGGTTTGAGCTGCTTAAACTGTTGGGAGAGACTGCAGTAAGTGGTTTGAGGCTGAATTTAAATTTAATACCCCAATGTTTGTCTTCTTAACTAGATAAATATGCTGTTGATATGCGAATGTGCTTGTGTTTGCTCAACTCAATGCAGACTCTAGCAGCAATAAATATTTATTGCAGGAAGAGGGAAATATATAATATTAAAAATATTGCAGCAAGCTCAACACTTTACTGGTAAGCGTTTGGCAGCATCTTAGAACATGAAGCCGCACCAGGTGCAAGTGCACTCAGAGAAATTGAGACACCGAATAATGTTGCTAATCGAACGGCCAGGGTTCCGATTAGCAGCCAACATAATCGCAGGACACCTTTTACTGACCCTCCTCGGTAACACAGGCCCCTCCCTACCCACCACAATTGTATCTCTATTGTTAATTGGACAAATTAATCGGAACAACGAGAGCGGAGGAAAGATAGAGAAAGGAATGCGATAGGGAGAGATAGAGAGAGTGGAGAGAGTGGAGAGAGAAAAAAGAGATATAGAGGTAGAGAAAGCGAGAGAATGATTTAAATTCATTGTTCAGGACTCCTGAATGGCGACGAAAAAAAGAAATTCTCTTCTAACTTACTCCAGCAATGTGCTCACGAGCTTAATTATATTCAAGTGGCAAATTTATTTCCAACAGCTTGGATCAAACAAGATCTTTGAACCCCCGAAAATAGCAGTTCTTGGTTGAAATGACATGGAATACATAGAATATAACATGACTTTACCAAAAAGAGGGAGCTGATGCCATCAAGCTTCTTTAACTCATATTCTACTTTGAGAGAAATGAAAGAAATTTAAAAGTAATTGAAATGTGAAACTAGCGAAAAACCTTCTTTTTCCCACTAGCCGATTCTTTTTTGGCGAGACTCTGATCATTCCATCCCATACACATTCTTCTCAGTGCACTACGCTCTCGGCTTACATCAGGTGCAAGTCGCTTATTTTCTCTAGTATACTTTACCAGCAAATGCAGTCATTTGTTTGTCTTTACTCATGAAGGAGCGCCACTTAAGCAGATGAAATAAGCATATGTGCATTGCAATGAGGGGGAGAAGTGGTAAATATCGCTTTTATCTAACATTTCGTATGCAACAGCAGCTGATGGGAGCGCGACCATTTTTTCCATCTTTCCATCTTTACATGTAATATGAGTTGACTATATAGCTGCGAGCACCTAAAGATATAAATATGAAACTGAAACGTTTAACTTCGGCAAATATATATTTGTTTTACCGAGATTGCACTCGGTTAAAGAAATGAATCGAATGAAGTCAAGCACTCGTATTAGTTAAGAGTTCTCGGAACTTTTAAGCATCAACTAACGGGCTGGCATCACTTGCAAGTAGCTCTGACATACTCATCGGTAAGCAGGCAACAGGTGGCAGTAGAGCAGAATCTGGCAGAGAGAGGAAATTTCAAGCCTCCTCTAGCAGGTTATGAAGGAGCCGCTTTCCTTGTCAGTATATGTTCCGGACGAAACTTCGCCTCTGATACGGTTTTCATTGAAGCGGAACGTTAAATAATAACATAGGGAAGACTACGATGACTTTGTTCCAGACTCTAGGTGACATAAATTGCGTCTCCGAAACATATAGGTTTCCTACCGCCAATTTCCTGCTGGGTTTCAAGCGCATCTCCACATCAAATAGATTGCAGCTGCCGCCTGTAAGCAACAAAGTCGGCAATTGAATTGCAATTTTGCACAATAAAATGTGACACAGCATACAACAGTTAAGGGGAGCCGCAGACAAGAGTTTGACACATCAGGGTGAGGCAAAAAAGCCAGCAAAAATAAAATTCATATATCGGAAATCCGCTGGGACGCAGCCTTGATTACTTGAAAGTCTACATAAGCAGAGACGACCCATAACTGGCAACTGGCAGTGATTTGCGATCAACAACAAAAAATTACAATAAACAAACAACAACAACTGACTGGCAAATAGCGAAAATCGAAAATCAATAAAAACCAATTCGAATACATAAATCATTGCAGTGCACATATTCATAACACACAAGCAACAAAATAAATATCAACAAATGCAATGCTTACAGCAATAACAACATATATCGCCAAATATCAGCAAAGCAACAGCGCCAACCCAAGCCAAACCAAATCGAGCCGAGTCACTGCTCTCGATTGCGGTGGTAACTATAAATCATGCCGCTTGCCACATGCCCCCATGCCCCATACACACATACAAAGCAGCAACAAAGCAAAATGTTGTAAGCCAAAAGCGGCAATGTTTTCTGCATTGTGTTGTTGGTGTTTTTTGTTTATTTTTTGTTTGGTTTTCTTTTTCCCAACTTCGCTGTTGGGCGTTGTCCCTGGTGTCACACGAATTTTTATATATAAACAGCAAATTTATTTGTGATATCAAAATTTTCGCACACGGTATGCAAATATTTGCACTAGCATCACATACCGCACCCGCGAGCAAGCTTGCCACACGCTTGGCCATAACGCTAATCGAATTTATTAGCATTTGTTGTTGGCTAGGAGTTGGTTGAGCTCTTTAGCAGGCTTTAGGTGCCGCGACCACCAATCTGCGCTCACGCTAATGCACTTTTATCGCCTAATTTCGAATGCAAATTGCTGTGGTCCACCAGTTGCTCCCAGCCCCGCACCACTCAGCTACGTTCAAAAAGCCTACTCGACGGCCTTCCTGCTTGGCCTACAACTAGGCGCGCCGCTTATTTTATTCTCTGATGAAAACAATCGCTCCACGCCACAAATTCAATTCAATTTCACATTTACCACGCAAAACTCGTTGCCATAACTCGTTTGCAAATGTATTGTCAATAATTACATATTTGCAAATTATGTTGATTTGTTAGCGCGTGTCGCACGCGTTTTGCGCCGGCGAGCATGCAATGAATTTGGATGAATGAATTGAGACATTATTGAAAACATTATTTCATCTGTTATATGGGGGTTTTCACATTTGTTATCGATTGTGTGCATACTTTTGGTATTGGGTACTCCATACATGTACTTAATATATATGTACAATGTTGACAGTGAGATTATAAAATATAAATTTGTCGCACTGGTAGTCGTAAATCGAAATTAGTTTTCGAAGTTTGCATGTAATCTAATCTGTTTGTGGGCGGAAATATAAATAAATTTCCAAAAGCGTATAAAGTTATCAAGTACCGTCAGAATAATTCTTTATTGCTTAATTTCTACTTGTAAATAAACCAAATGACACCTGACAGCGCTTAGAGACACATTTCTACATTATTGTATTATACTCTTAGTTTGCTCAATTAATGAATATTCGGAATAAAAGCGAACTCAAGTGCATTTCCACTATGAAAGTAAACGAAAAGGGCACCAAACCTTCGGCTTCTTATTTGTATAAGAAACAGCATATTAAGCTTGGTCTTGCTTTGGTTACACAGTTCATGTTTGAATAAGATATTTGTGTTCCCTACCAGCGAATATTCAAGATACTCCACACTTTATCTTCGCAAAAAGTTCGAGAAACCTCCAGTATTCAGAAGGAAGTAGCGATTAACTCACCACAAGTCAAGAAAGAGTAGCAAATAATTATTTCGTCAAGAGGCAGCCATATGAGGTTCTGCACGATTCCTTCAAGAAAGCTCATGTTGATGATGCAGATCTCGGTTTGCAGTTGGACCTAACGGCAAAAGGGCAGTAAAATGTGTGTTGAATACTTTGAAATTTCCGCATTGGAGACAACGAGATTGAAGACCTACTATGGGCACTTACTTCATCGTAATGTAAGAAATTTTATAAGGTTTGATTAGTTTCTGACTTCGAACCCATTAAATTAAGAGAATGAGGGGATTCCCTATGTTCATTCAAAGCGATCGCTTTCCCGATGAAGTGTCAATAATAAAACTGACTCATTTTAACCTCACATTTCATAGTACCAACCGCAATTCTTGACTACAGCTTACGGTAAAGCGCAGAAAGAGTCACTTTCTTCTCATAAAATAGAATGTAGAAGTAGCTGCAACAGCAACAAAAAATTTACAACAAGAAAAGAACGCCCACAAACTGCAATGACAGAAATGCATTTGAAATAAATGAATTCCATTGCGTTCAAAGCTCTAAATGCCAGCTGCGGTTTGTGTTGGCACATGGCAGAGGGATGGTGGCGGAAGTACACAGCGGAAGTACAAAACATGGCAACGGAAATGCAAAATCCGTTTAGTTCATTTGTGTGAAAGTAAACAAAACGGAAATGAAGCAACAACAAGAAAAAACAATACAAATGGCAATAAAAACATCAACAAAAACAACGAGTGAAGGCTTTGAATAAATATTGATGTAAACATTGTTGCAGGGGACTAGGAAACGCATGAAAAGAGGAGAGAATTTGGAAATAAAAATTCGAGTGTAAGCAAAGAGACATGGGAAAAAATAGCAAGGATTAGAGTGGATTTACTCAGAACCTTTTCGATCCTAGTACTTCCATACTTCCTTTATTTCTTTCTTTACTTTCCATCCCTTTTTTTAAGGGCTACTTATTTTGCTCTCATCTGTCTTTCTTTTTTTCCATTATATTTCTCTCTTAATTGCATAATTTTTAATGTATTTCTTTTTTATTGTTTTCTTGTTCACTCTCTTGTTTGTGGTTTCCTGTCAGCTTCGAGATGCCGTCTGACTGACAGTCTCTTGCCACACGCAAGGTAAGGTATTTCCTTGCCACAAGGACTTGATTAATTCATTTGGCTTCACAACTTTGACCTTCAATGTGGAAGAATATAGCAGAACTGAGATAAAGAAGTGCTAATCTAGGTAACTACGGTAGAATATAGTAGGTAAAGTTGATCTATATAATTCTTGATCACATTGAGTCTTAAAAGCTTTCTAGATACCTAGATTATGTTCAGCAGTTGCCATTAAGTTGAATAAGTTGTATGACTAACTTTAACACAAATGACGACGTCGAGATCAAACTATGTCCCGCTGCTTAGAATTAGTTGGAGTATAGATATTCCATGAGCACGTTAATCCACAAAAATTTTTTAAAACCTTTGGTGGATCTCGGAAGTTCTTTTCTAATGCAATTTGGCAGTTTATGGTATGAAATTTAAAATGTGATTTTGTGAGCCAATAAAAGGTATTACCTATAAGTTCAAAGCCGACTCAAAAGGGCACAAGTTGGACATTGTCTCTTCTGCTCCTGGCGGAACAAACGTGGTGAATAGACCTTGAGCTTCAGACTCTAAAAATTCATCAACTCCTGCTGAGCCAGGAAGAAGTCCAAAGACCATCTTTTGATTAGGTCATCAGCGTGACTTTAAAATCAGCGAGCTTCATTTTACATCGCCGCTTTAAAAACATGAAAAATCACAGTATGACGGCAAGATAAATATGAGTGGAAACCAACGGCGCGCAGAAAATGCACAAGAATAACACCTACGTCTTCTTACGTCAACGCAGGCACTCATCAATCAATGTCAGCGCGTTTTTTTTTTTTCACATTTTTTCGGACACGATTCGTCTTGCTCTCTCGATTGCTGTCTTCACCACAAAGCAAGAGTAATTTTGTATATGTGGTGTCCACCCATGTAACGGAAGGTTACGCTGGACACAGAAATGCGGTCGAGGCATCCACTGGCTCAGTGTTCTCGACAAGCGACAACGGAACTTTATTATAAAGCGGAGTGAATGAGTAAAGATATAAAGCGGCGCATAAATCAAGCTGGATAAGCAGCAAGTAGAAAAAAGAGCGAAATAAATAAATGTAAAGAGAAAAATGCAAGCGAAGAAGAGGATTGTAGTGATGAACTGAAGATAAGAAGTAAAGCACCTTAAACTGTGGTAAATAAAAGTGTGGAAATGTTAAGAAAGTAGACAAAGCTGGTATCAAACTCACGGATTTTAGTCACTAGGGATAAATTACAACTCTAAAATCAAACCTAAAGTTAACCTGAACTTGAAAGAGATCTGCAATTAAACGCAAAGCTCTACCAAAAAGAGAGTAGTGACTACTTATCCTGTGGGATATCTCTCTTCGAAGATTTCTTAAGACTCTCTCTCTTAAGGGTGGAAACCTAATTCTGCTTCCTGAACACTTCTCACCCAGTTTTTTTAATATGCTCCCGAATCTCCTGAAAAGTATTTCCCTCATGTATCGATGGCCAATTCTTCCAAAAACATTTTAAATTATACGACTAACAAAAACACATCATCGTAAATAGACATAATTTTAGGTCGTGTAATTTGTGAAACATTTTATATACATACAGTACTTTATTTGTGTCGTGCCATTTTTTTCATGTTTCGGTGAGGGATAGCTTTGGCCCCCGGATATCTAAATTAAAAGTGTTTGTAGACGTAGCCAAGCCTTTAGGGATTGCAATGAGTCTATCGGGAGTCGTTTTAAAAACTGATTTGGTATTTGCGTAGGGAAATTCTGTATCCACGTCCAGGGCTTTTCTTTATCAAATGGTTCATGGTAGAGAACCGGATAGAAGTTCCTCTTGCGGTCGGATTTTAAGAGCTGCACCATTTGTATTAAAGAGAGCCTCTCCTCTTCCTCGTTTTCTTCGGCGTGGTGGTCGTAGGTTATTGGAACCTCTTCCAGTGAAACCTCCATTTCCATGCCTGGGTAGTTTATTATATTATAAAATAAGTTCAGACTTTGTAGTCTCCCCCTCTCACGTTCTTGTCGCTTTTCTAAGCTAAACATAGCTGTATTGTGTATATCCTTTAGGCCATAATTAGCATTGTCGAAAAATTCACTGTAAAATGGATACGAATGACCTGTATAGCCTATATCATAAATGTAGCCGCTTTCAGGTGGAAAATTTTCCCAACTTTGTGTATCGAAATTTTCTTCTTGTTGAACCAGATTTATGCCAAAAGGGTCTCTCTTAAATGCATTTGCTTGAAATTTCTTTGGAATTTTGCCTTCATGCCTTCCAAAGGTAGTATAATCAAAAGAACCGTGATTAGTTCTTTGGCGATGTACCCTTGGATGCCTTGCATAACGAGAATCTCCTATATGATCCAAATAAGAAGGACCTTTGGGAGGCGCTCTAGGACGTCTCATATGTTTAGTAGCCGCGGCGTAACTTAAGTCATTTACTGTTCCTAGATGAGATGATTCAGGGTCTCTTGAAACACGATGATCACCGGATTCATAGCCAGCAAAAGTTTCTAATCTATTTCTTTTATTAGGAACTACAGGGCGTCTTAAATGTTTCATAGCTTCAACATTTGCAATGGCAGCATTTGTTGGAAAAGGTCTGAAAGTACGTCCAATATGTCTAGGAAAATTATTGTACGTAAAAAGTCCTTGTGGTGCTGCTTTATGATGTTTGGGTAAATGACCTCCTCTAATGACTGCCAAATCAGTTTCAATTCCACTTGAATCTTTCTGTCGAGGTACTACGTTTACGTAGGTGTGTCGCAATAATCGAGGTGCTTCGGGGATCATGGAGCCAGTTACTCGACGAGAGGTTCTACTCTCTCTGGAATTCATAAATGGTCTGATATGTTCAAGTACGTTCCTTGAAACTTCTATGCTTCCACGACCATCGGTAGTGGCAGAATAACCAGAATCTCCTACATATGTTGACTCTGTGGCAGTTCCAGCAACATTTTCTTGAACATGAGTAGGACCAAAATATTTTGGAACTTTGCGCTGATCAAAATCGCCAGAGGGGACTCCGGCATATTCCCAATATTTATTTGTGCTACCCAGCCCTCCAGCAGAATCAAACATAAAACTGTGCTGAAGGACAGCAGTAGGTGCCAAATATTTAAAGTCTTCAAAATTTCTTAAACGTCTTGCTGCTCCTTTGAGATGACCTTGAAGAGGGGCTGCAAGATGTCTCAAATATTTATAAGCTTCCACATTTTCCAGGCCACTTTGTAGTGGCTCTCGAGGAATTTCAACAAACGGCACATAATTACTGGACTTTTTGCTACCAAGCCCACGAGCATATTTAACTGTTGTAGGCTGTTTAGGTCCAGATACAGGGTTTACCGAGCAAACTACTCCAATGCAACCATCATCTAAGCAATTAATAGTTCCATTGATATCGGCTTGCGGAAAGGCGCCATTACGTATTAAATATCTATAAGCTTCCATACTACCAAGGCGACCAGCAATAACAGGTAGTTTACCTTGGTGAGGAACTCCGGACTTGCCACTTGCAAGGCCATCAGAAACGTTAGTCAAATAATTTTGCGGTGGGTTCATAGCATATCTTAAATAATTTGCATCTAGAAGATGTCCTAGGCCACGTGGAATGCCACTGATATGTCCTAGCGCGGGAGCACCATTAAATATGTTGTAGATTAAGCCTTTGTGACGTCTCAAATTAGTGGCAGCTCCAGGGATTTGTATTTGATCAGAAACTCCGCCAAATGTCAAATATTTAGTTGGTCCAGTGCTGCCACCAAGACCACCAGATGTGGTTAGCATATTACCCTGTCGTACTTCATCTCTACACATTGGAAATCCAAAACCTCTCATAGTACTGTGTACTATGCTGTAATTGAACATATCATCTTTATTTGGCTGAAAATCTTCCGTGGGCACTAAGTCATCATAATATCTCAACTCTCGCTTTTGTTCATTAGCGTATGGCGCGGCGTCGAGCGCTCTATGTTTGCTATTGAAATCACATTCACGACGCACTTTAGTTTTTGGAAACGTTTTGAATCTAAAACTATCTTTAGGTAATCTAAAGACACTGCTGGGTTCAAACGCTTCATAACGTTGCTCCGCAAGCGCAGCTGTCGGACTTGTTGCAAAATCGAGTTCGACAGCTCCAGTTTTAGTGCATATTTTACATTTTACGTCATGTCCAAACCAATTTGCGTGTACTCTTCCAACTCCAGGGAGACGGGCAATCGCTTGGCTGGTAGTATTTACCGGTCCTCCACTATCACGTAATTTGTAGCCTGGTGGCGATGCAACCGCAGAAACCTTTTCAAATGTACCAGCGGATCGAAGTTTCCCACAATACTTGAGACCACCACTATCCTCATATGTTCTTTGCTGCTGCGCCTTCAGAGGTCTACTTAGTTGACCGGTGGCGGCGCCGGCACCGACATTGTAATTAAGTTTTTTTAAAAAATCGAAATTGTTTGTAAACGGTATACTGGGCATAACTTTCAGTCTGTTGTTTTTTACCGCTTTTTTATTCGTCTTTTCTTGTATGGATTTAATAATATTTTGCGGGTGCTGCCATTCGGTAAGTCTTGAAGCACACGTTGTATCCTTCTTCAGGGTCCGCATTAAAAGATAGTTTTTGTACATTTCATTGCCAAAGTTGCGTATAAAGTTCCATTCACCTCTACTCATATACCTCGCATTCTTTGTGAATTGTCTACTACTTTGACCGGTACCTGGACACTTGGCTAAACTGTTCAATAAAAGAGTACGTCCAGTTTGCACACAACACGCTCGGCAAATTGGAACAGACATGTTAATTTTGAATTTTTCTAAGTTTTTCCAAAAGAATGAACCGAAATGAGTTGAGTCTTGAGTTTATGAAAACGTTTGTTTCAAATATTTTTGAAACTCCAAACAAAATATTTGAGGGTTACCAGACTAGAATTATAAGAATATGTAACCCCAAATGTACAGTTGTGAAGATGAAAAAAATATTTGTCATAAAACAGTGTGTTCCTAAAAACAAGTATTATAAAAACTGTTCTTTTGTCAATTTAAAATTTATTTTAATTTCTGCCGTGTAAGACTTGCCCAAAAAATTGTAAGGTGCATACTAAAGGCGTTCTAAGCGTCTAAACTTTGATTACGTAAATTTAAATTTTGGATTTTCAAATTTGATATAAATAAAAAAGTTGTTGACTACAAGCACTACGTTTTTTTCCCGCTAAAGACATTCGAAGTCGGACTCCAAAAGCGCCCATCTCTGAGAGAAATCCCATTAAGCTTTAAGTAGTGAACAACTTTTCATTTGCCTTATTCTTACTCGCTTTTTCTTGATCGTTCCATCAATCAGGGTATCGCTTTAGATATTTGTTGACGACGTTGTTGGGAAGAATTGTCGTCCAGGTCCAAGGCTTCTCCAAATCATAATGCTCTTGATATATTGCTGACTGAAATGGCGAACGGTGAGATTTCCATTGAAATTTTAAAATGTCGGCAAGTTTACCGATTTTAGGTTTTGCAGCATTCCGCTTTCCATTTCGGACTCTTTAATTGTGTCGTCTTCATTTACGAAAGCGTAATGATTAGATAAATTATTAATCAGCCACGCGAATTTTTGTTTCTCTTCAGCTGCTTTTAGCTTTGCTCTCATTGTGGATGAAAATCCTCGCTCACAGTGAGCTGCTCTGTAGTTGACACTGCGCCCGGTTTGAGCACGAGGACTACATTTAAATTTCTCTTCTTTGACGTATAATAGACCAACACATCGATTATAAGTTTCGTTGAAATCGGAATAAGCATTGGGTGTTGCTTTAATACAAGGAAGTTTCTTCTGCGTGCAAAGTCCACTAACAACAGCGCCACCTTTAGCCCTGGAAAGGTCCGTACCTCTACCGACGTATGCTGTCGGCATACAATTATCTGGCTGATAGCCGATGGTATCTCTATTCCTATGCTTGCCCAACATGTTAATTCCTTGCTGAGCTTGAAATGCAGCAGGAAACTGTGGTGGAGTGGGTTTGGTGTAACACCTACTTAGCCCCAAGTTACCATTGCCCACTGCCGGCCGCAAAGTACACGCCGCCCGCAGAGCATGACCTAAAGGTCGCCAGTTAATCTTTGAATCTCTCTCAAGCGTTCCGCTACACGGCACATGACGTCCATTAGCGGCGAAACACGCGGTAAATGGAATCGAGGGCACTTCTTTAACCCTGCTTTTACATTTAGCTCTGCGTTTGGAGCGCCGTTTCTTGACTGTTCTTTTATTCGAGCAAGCTTTCTGTCGCGTTTTCGGCCGGGGATGCGTTGTCGTTAAACAGGTCGTGACATGTATAGGGCGATCTTGCCATTGATCATTATATACAGTCTTTGAGGAGTTCGCTTTATCTACGTTAATACGATTAGTTGACTTAGGGCGTCTTTTCTGTAAGTTCCATTTTCTGCGAGAAAATCGTTGATAATCTTCCACACGCTTTCGGCACGTGCACATCTTTAACCAGTTGCCGCTAAGTGCCAGCGAGAAAAATAGGGTACATATGGGGTTTTTATTAAATTTAGTCCAATTTTTTTTGAAAAGTAAATAATTTTTATTTTAATTATGCCAATTTCTAACTATGAAATTTACAAAAAGTTCTACGAAAATGTCATTTGTCTAATAAGATTAATTTTCGTCACATTAACCTGCTGTAGGTTCATGAGAATTTAGGAAACAGTCTGGTTTTAAATCAAATTCATAAAAACCCGATTGCAATATTTTTGAGGTCATAAAACTTCGTTGTCCCAAAAAGAAACGAACCTTGACTAATAATTTTTAGTTTAGAATTTCGTCCCAAAAAAGCTTACTCAAAAAGCTTTTGTCCCAAAAATTAGATTTCAAGATAATTGTAAAATTTTTTTTTTTTATCAATTAGAGGTAATTCGGAAATGTATTTCCCTGAAATAAATTTTGTGAATAGTGATTACTTGTCCGAAAAAAACACAATCAATTACTCTTAAGAGGCCTTAAAATGTTAATCGGTAATATTAGTTGTGGTGAGAAAAAAGAAGGTCTGTTAAAAAAATAAAAGAGGTTCAAAAAAATAAATATGTCCCAAAAAATCAGAATTGTAGATTTTCTTGGGGAAAAAGCTAATAGAATGTTGTCCCTAAAAAAATCACAATTGTAGAAATTTATGGGTCAAATATTTAAACCCAAAACTTTTTAAACAAATATATCCACGCAGACGCTCTGAAATAATTTCAGCCGATCACATTAGCCACAATGAGAGCGGCTTAGCTTCAGCTTTTCCAAAAAGTCCATCAGCCAATAAAAGTTTATCCTGGACCCACATCTTTGTTCAGAAAAGCTATAATACCATAATAATTTTGTTAATATTGCCTATTCATTAATCCGTTACGGCGTGTGGCAACCTTACATATTTAAACCTCGTCATCGTCTAAGCCTTCTTTTGGGTTTCGTTTTTCAAATTCCGCCGTCCACGCTTCTTTTGTAAACGTATATCTTTTATAACACCTATAGCTTGCTTGCGTGGAGAATATGCTAATGCAGTAATCTTTTGTTGCCGCTTCCATTTTTCCATATCATTCAAAATGTTCTCCGATATTCTTTTCAAATACTCCTTGGGGATTCGTTTCGGGAAAGCCCGCAACCAGGTCCATGGTTTGTTCCGATCAAAAGGCTCGTGATACAAAACACGCTCAAATGCTTCATAGCCTGGCATGCCCTTTAGCATTCTGATAACTGCAGAGAGGCGCAGCTTTGGTTCATCCATTATGCTAAATGATAATGGTTTGTTATATGAGATAGTTCTATAGAATTCATCTTCAAGTGTTTGCGTCAACTCCTCCACACTGTCTATATTAATAGGCTTGGCTTCGGTAACGTTTGCATAGAATTGGTTCATAGTTTTAATGAAATTCTTCATTTGATTCTTTCCTACAGCACGCTGTAAGCCTGTTAAATAACCAGCTCTTGGCTGTTCGGCCAATTGTGTCATACTTCTCATCCTGCCTGTGCGTCCCAGTTCCAGACCGAATTTCTTTCGGCCAGTTCGCTCAAGATCCTCATCAATACGCGGGAGTCCTGTTCTGCCTAGGCCACGTTTCACTGTCACGTCTGCAATATTTTTTTCAAACCTCTTTCGATTCGGATCATCTAGTTTCTCATCTGTCATTCTCCCCCTGGGGAAGTCTAAAACATGTTGGAATTTCTGTTTCTGGGAGACGAATTGTTCAAGTCTTTCCGGACCAAAATTATTGGTTAATGGCACGTATATTGCCTTATTGACCTTCTCCTGGCTGCCAACGCCAGCCTTTGCAGTCTTTGCACCTATCCCAGGTGTCTTTTTGGCCATCCGCTTATCTAACACCGCATCCAGATCTCCTTGCATTAGCCATTGCAATGTTTTCCACTGTCCGTTAGAGGCGGCTTTCAAGTGACGAGCTAACAAATAATTTTTGTGCGTCTGATCGCTGAACGTGCGTATGAAATTCGAGGCATTACCATCCACATAGTTGGGGTCTTCGTGAGGCTTTCTATTATAACTATTAGCATAGCCGTATGCGTGCTCACATGCGTTCCTGAGCTTATACTGACGAAATGGTATAGACATTTATATTTCGAATTTGGTTAAAGTTTTTCAGAATATTTTTTTGTATTATATTGAACTTTCGTATTCTTTTATATTTTTCACATTTTGATATTTTAATGCTTCCAACCTTATTTTGAGAATATCAAATACAAACTAAAATATCATGGTGAGTACTTAACCGTGTAGAAATTAAAGAAAAAGCTATATCTTCTTAAAGTGATATCAAATCACGTCGGGTTTCAAGTAGGCGTAAGTCTACGTCTCCGTCCAGTGATGCTGATTTTGAATTTCCGACCATCTCTTTGTGGGACATTGATTTTGACTTTGACCCTTCTATCCCTCACCTGATCTCTCAATCTGCCTATCAACTTAGGACATCTATTTTAGACTTCAGCTACCAATTCAAACTTCTTTCCTCAAGTCAAAGAGCCGCAGCAGAGGGATCACAATAAATAAAATTGAAGTTACTTATCTTCCGGGAGGGGATTCCTTATAGTTTGAGGATGGAATAGGTATGGTATTCGAGGTAACAAAATAACCACAACCTATGGAATACAATAGACCTATCCGCTATTAAGTTCAGAACCGAGTGTATCGGTGCTAGGAACGAACGACCCACTGAAATAAGCAATTTGGTCAAGGTAAAGTGAAAATTCAGTTGGAAATTTTAGGGAAGTCGTACATATTTTTTAAAATATGGAATGCCATTCCTATTACTGTCAAGTACTGTTATCCTTCCTATTACTATCAAGAGCCACCTTGAAACAAAACATTTGTTTTTTATTGTATACATTTTATTTGTAAGCAATTTTACAAATCAAGGTCCGAAGCAATATTTTTTGATTTTATTCCACACAAAATTATAATAATAATTCCAAATGAACATTAGGAATATTGGGAACCTGGTCTTGCACTAAAGATACCGATACTCGCTACTTGGATTGGGTCCTACATTCGAAATTCGTTATTTTCTCCTAAAAAGTCTCCTTTTAAGATCGACATATTGAGTTTCGACTTCAATTGCGCTCGGCTTTATTTGTTGGTTAAAATCAAGTACGTCACAAGCATGAAGAATCTGCAAGCCGCTGGGGTTCTACTACAAATGAGTTGAACTAATTTATGGAAGATCTCCAGAAATCACATCCAACATCATGTTATACCATAATTTATTATGCAGTCGTCACAGCACCGATCGCAGACTTCTCCCTTATTACACTTATTTATATCAAGATAGCTAAGGCGTTTTTGTGTTCTTTGTCGGCCGCTCATCAGCGCCATAAAAATTTATATCATACAGTGAATTTTGTATACTGTTAGCCTCCATGACCATGCGCATGTATCGCGCCATGGCGGGATCCATTTCATCGATGCTCAAATCTTTGGCCGACTCCGAATCTATTTCTTTCGGCTTTCTTTTCACGACCTTAAGAGGTTTTAGAGGACCTCTTGGCATTTCATAGTGCTTCAATATATTGCGGAACTCCGGTGAGACGGACTTGCAGCATTTCACGGTTATATGCGTGTCTTTTAATGTTTTTGGGGTCACTTCAGTTAGCTTTTTCGCAATCGCAAGTCTACCCAAAATTTTTATACGTTCCAAACATTGTTGACGATTAAGTAGAGGTTTCTCTTTAAGCATATTTGGGTCCTACAGCGCTACGAACGCATGAAAAGTCGCAGCTCTTCCGTTTTGTTTAGAAATAGTAATTCAACCGAAAACATAAATGAAACAATTTTGTGCAAAAGTTTTCTCCAAAATTCTGAACTGACTGAAGTTCAAATCTCATTTCTTTTACTTTTCGTGTTTTCACAGGGTGCTACAAAGGTCTCTTTAAAATAGTTTCAACTCAAATTGAACTCATTTTCGAAGATCATAACAAAGCGAGAAGTACACAAGAAACACGTTTATCATGTCTGATTGACTACAGCTCGGTGTGGTCTAATAACCCCATATACAATTTAATATAGATAAGATGATCCCTAATTACCTTCTTTTAGCATGGTAATTTTGTGTCTAAGCCTGCAAAGGCAAGAACTCCAGCGCGCCATTTAATACAATAGAAGTATTGTCTCTTTCCGGCAGCTAAAAAAAATAATAAAGACTGCTGATAAACATCACGTTTTGGATTGAGGGTTTTAAAAGAAGGCGGTGTAAATGTAATACCCTTACACAAACGGACCGGATTGACTGCTGGCTGGAAACACATATAGATCAATTCAAACTAGTGGACATTGAAGAAAGATTTGCACGTCACCTCTCTTAACTCTTTGCTCTGAGTTCTTCGAACGAATTTTTCATCTATGTAACTTCTTTGGTCCTTCGCTAGCTACTTAAATCAATTTTACAAAAGAAAACGTCCAAAAGCTAAGAATGTACACTTTATTGGCAGTGAAACGGTACAAAATGACACGGTTGCCACACTTTCCTACTTTCGCATGCACACATAAGCAATTTTCCCTACTACGCACTCTCTCTCTTCCTCTCCCTCTCTCTTAATTTGATTTATTACCTTGCAAACAGTTTCGCATTTCTGTTGTGGGCACCAAGTTATGCCATGAAAACTACACTAACAACTTCGCAGCGCTCGTGCAGCAGACAGACCGCAAACAGGTCAAGCGGATATCGTTCGACGTCTGTTGAATTTATGCATGTTCGCTAGTTTCGATGATGCATCGAGTTGCCATTGGCAATAACAATGGATGAACTGTGCGCCATAAAGTGCGGTTGGCGGTTGATCTGTGTTAGAAGGAAATGAATTTTTGGAAACAAATATGCAAAACTGCTGCGCAACTGAATTTGTATAACGTGCATATGGAATAATTGGAAGGTCTACTCATGCATATACCCTTGCGAAACCTTATACGCCTTGCGCACGTGAGAAATTTTCTCAATTTGTCCACGAACGTTGTCCACGAAACTTCTAAACTCATCACCTCATCATCATAAATTGAAATCCCAGCTCAATACAAAAATCTGAAGTGAGCTCAAAAGCAAGGGTTTTAGTAGAAGCGGAATTCCGCAGAACCTTCCAGAGGCAGAGATTTTTACCTCAGTAGGATATATAAATGGAAAGTAAAATAAATATGTCTCTAAGTGCTTCAACCAAGCTTTCTGTGGTCCTTAAACTATAGTTTTTAGAATTCAAAGCCCTTTTCAGAGGACGAGTTTTATCTGAGAATTGCTGGTCTCATTTCCAAAAGATCTAACTACATTGATGAGCTAACACCTTGAAACTTCTCTTCTGGCTTGGATTTACCTACTTTCCGGTTAATTATTCGGTTTTTGAGAAGTCTAGCTAGAAAGGTAAACACTTGTGCTTTTAAATCTCCAACCGCAAGACAACTTGGATGGAATCGTCGGCAACTGATAGGAGTTAACCGAGGAATCCAAGTGGGTTAAGTCTCAGAAATTAGTTTCTCCCCCTCCTCTGTTCTTCAAGCAATTTAATTTTTACAATAGCGGGCTAACTTTTCCCCTTCTCTTTCTTTCTCAGCCTCTTTTTACTCTCAGAGTACCTTCAACTTCTTTTCAGCCCGCCTCATTGGCTTCAATGTAGTGTTTATTTGGCGCTCCAACATTCTATAACTCTCACACGTGTCGACACTTCGACAACTTCGTCACCAACAGTAGACTGGCGAAAGTTTTACGCGTTGCCAACTGCTGACGCAACGATCGCCCAACAGTAAGAGAATGTTGTAAACAATGGCAATAAAAATATTTAGTGGCGAATTGTGCGGCAACCAAGCTTGTAGACAGAATGTTCATGCAGTAAAACGGCAAATGAACGAACTAAAGCAGTAGAAGAAGAAGCATATAAAAACAAAAAGCGCAGCAAACTTATACTACGGCACGCACACACACAACAAGAAAAGTTTACACGCAACCTTAGTTTTTGTGTTTTTATTGTTTTTGTGCACTTTTCTTCCACATTTGCTAGTTTATTGCTTGGGTCGGTGCAACATACATATTTGTTGCTGCAACATGCCGCGGATGCTGATTTGCTTCAGCAGCAAAAACAAACACCTTGACTACCCGCGCAATTTACTCGACAATTTATTCCTTTTCCGATTTTTATTTCTTGATTTTGAGAAAAAATTAAAGTTTTTTATCCAACTTTCTTCGTGCTTTCTTAGTTATCAACTATTATGCGCTCTCTTTGTGTGCGTTAATACACCAAGAGTGCATACTCTCACTCTGCTAAATCAATTGTGACAAATAAGAAAAAATCTTTGTTGCACCTGCAACATGCAGCAGGCAGCACGGAACTTTCTGCAAAGTTATGTGACGCACTCGGCCGAACTTTGGCGAGCCAGTGGAAGTTAAATAAAAGTGGGAGCAGAAAAATGTCGAAGTTCTACAAAACAAAAAATTTTGAAAAACACTTAGAAGTGAAGGAAAAAATAGTTTAAAAGACTTTTTTTTTAGCTAGTTTTTTTCAAAGCGAGTGGCACCAAGAATCACCGAAGCATCGGCGTTTGTGTCATTTTCTCAAGATTTAGTAGCAAAAGTTTGCGAAAATATTTCTTTGGCTGCACTTTAGCAAGTAAGTGATAGTATTTGCAGCAATATGCACTTTCGCAATATTTCACTTAAAATTTATTACACCAAAAGATTGCAAATTTTTGGTGGGAAATTTTTCCAATGTTAGGTCAATGGCAGAAACTTTGCGTGAGACTTTGGTCATTGAAGCATGTAAAAAGTATGTTAATTCATTGTAAAATCCGGTGTAGCGGCATTCTTACATCTTAAAATAAGTTTGGCAGCATTTTTAAAGCCAGCAACATGTTGCAACATTACGTACATGTTCAAGTGAAGAGAAAACTATAAATATTTATTGAATTTAGTGCGTAGGCAGTTTTATAAATGCTCTTCGCAACATGTTGCGAACGTTATGGAACATGTTGCATTGCCTTCGCAACATGTTGCTAAACAAAGTTTGCATTATTTACAGAAATTAATTATATCTTAGAGACTTTAAAAAATTTATGCAAAATATGGGCAACATGCTCAACTATGTTTGTTGCACGGCAACAAAAGCCGTCTTTTTTTTAATAATCTATATTAAGATTCCTTATACGGTAAATCTATGTATGTATTTCACACACACTTTGTTGCACATTTATTTATTACACACACATTTATGTATAACTTACGCGCCTGCACAACTTTTTGCATCTAGTTGGGAATGATTTGCCAAATTTAAAGGTTTCCAATTTAATGCCACAAAAAAGCTTGAAAATTCCAAAAGTAAAAATCACGCCAGTCACAACGCTTATGCGAAAAACGCACCCATTTATAAAACCCTCAATAACATGTAATGGCAGTGAGTTTAACGTTGCGAGCTATTGAACTCACGTTGCATTGACATTTATTGCAATGATGCAGCAAAAAAATTGTGGAAACCGAATTCAGCGGGGACAGTAAAGTGAAGAAAAAAATATTTTTAAGTATAATTTGAAGAATTGCAGAAGATGAAGAGAAGAAAGTAAAATTAAAAATATAAAAAGCTGCTTTCAACTAAATTGTTATTAATTTTTTTTTTGCATCAAAGATATTCTGATAACTTTATACACTTTTGTCAATAAATTTTGAAAATTTTCATGCCAAAAATTTCATTTCTTTTGTTTAGGGTAATTTAATTTAGTTTTATTTATTATAATATAATTTTTTCGAATTTGAATTTGAATTTGAATTTGAAAAAAAAAAATTAAAACTTAAAAAAAATAATTTTTTTCAAATGAAAATTTTAGTTATACACATAAAAAATTTTTTTCATTTTAATTTTTGCTACATTCAAAATATACATAGAAAAATGTGGCACGTCTGCCAACCTATATAGCAGCCTGCAAATATTTTATGTCATATTTTTTACGAGTGTCAAGTAACAGCGTGCCACATATCTGCGCACCATAAAAAGTCGATGGCACATAAAAATATATGCCAGATGTATGTGTATATTTATGCCCACAGTGTCTCATAAAAGTTGCCTAACGAAGTGTTAACAAACAAAACGCGCTGCTGAGCAAATTAACCTGCTATAGCTACCTGTTATGCATATGCAACACACCATACACGCATACATAAGCGCGCAGGTGTTTGCGCTGTAAGGCACTAAGGTATCGCGCACCTGCCGCAAGGCTTCCGCGTTGAGTAAACTAAAACTTAAGTAATGCTAACTAAGACAGAAAAGAAGCAGAAGAAGAAGAAGCACCGGCAAAGCAGACGTTGCAGCTAATTTTTGCTGCCAACAAGCAGCAAATATGGCAAAATCGTGCCTAAGCGACGTTGAAACAATGATGCTGAGGCATTAGCAGTCTACTTGCCACAGACAAAGTTGAACGGCAGCGCAACGTGTCGTGCCGCTTCTAACAGTTCGCCGGCATGGCATATTAGAGCACAGCAGAGCATAGCACAGCCGCACCGTTGCCAATTAACATATTTAATTTAATTAAATTGAATCGCCAAACAAAGCTTAGATGGAGTTGATAGTTGGGCGATGAGCGCACGCGGCACAAAGTGCACGTTTTCGAAGCGAGACGTGCGCAACAAAGTGCGATAAAATAAATGTGAGCGCTCTTGCGCAAATATGTGGGACTATGTGTATATATAAACATCTATATTTATTTAAGTGTATGTAGGCACAATTCCTGAAATGCTTAGACGGACAGCCGGAAAAAAATATTTGTGCAACATAGCACATATTTTTTTTATTTAAAAAAGATATGATATAATCAAGAAAGTTTTAATTGCGATTTTACTCGCCTCATGGCGACTATACTTCGTGAATAAAAGCCGAAACTGCAATGAATAGAATAAAAAATATTAAAAAGTTTAAGAAAGTGAAAAAAAAGGTTTTTTTGAAAGAAATATGTGCAATTTTGAAAAATTGAAAAATAATTATAAATATTTTTCGTTCAACATTTAACAAAAAAGTGCCGAAATTTTGCGGAAAAAAGATAATTTCAAAACATTTTGTTCTCAGTAAACCAGATCTTTAACTTTCGCTTCATTGCTACATTAGATTAATCGTGGTAGCCGAAGCTCTTGGCAACTGGGACTCTCTTCAAGCGCCCAACAACGCTTCAATTTAATTTAATATCTACTTGTTCTTCTTTCCAGCAAACAGATGCTCAAATAAACTTTCCTAGCAGTAGTAGTAGGTTTCTGGCGAAACTTGCAGCGAATCTAAGCACTTGGCAATGCAAAAGAGACTTCTCGAGCGGCTGTTCCCACAACAGTCGGCACTACGCAATTGAAATTTACAATGATTTTCATCCGTACAAAGAACTGTCAGCTCGGCAGCATTCCTCAAAATTTCTTTGAGGAGAATCTTTTCTACCACTACAACAACAACAACAACAACATATTTCTAAAACACAGGGTTGCATTTGAACACAGCCAAAAGGGAAAAATCTGCTAATTTCAAATAATTGCAACACTTTTTAGTACAATATTATTCTAAACTTTCACTATCACCATACTAAACTCAACTCTAATACGGTTTTAAAATTAATTTCCTACACTTAGTGCGAACGAAATAAATGTAATTTCCTCTCTTCAATTGCATTCACACTTTTAATTTGTTTAGCAAAGCACTGGTTGCCATATAACCCAAACAATAATATAAACCAACAACTTAATTATGCAGCAACAACTCCGAGAGTCAGTGTGTGAGTGACATTTGTACATGTGTATATGTGTAGCGGCGCCGAAGGATGTGCCAGGGCACAGCTGCTGCCGAGCGCAAACTGGAAAAAACTGACTGACTGAGAGCGGACATGAAAAATTAAATGAATGGGAACTATAAAATAGAAGCGAAGTGCGGAGCACACTAAAGAACAATAAAATAAAATTTACCATATAAAAACTGGCAGCAAGGATAACACAAAACGAATGCCGAACTCGGCAGTGCATCCTGTTTTCATTTAAAAACTTTCAAGTGACTTCTAATTGCATTTGTGCGGCAAACTGTGCGCATTTTTTGCACTAGCTGCACTACAAGTACTTTACGCACTACCACAAGCGCGTTCAGCATACACGCACACGCACACATGGACACATGGACAGGCGAGCGAGCGGGACAGCGACGGCCGCATTAAAAAGTTTCGTCATTTTTTCGACATTAAATGCGCCGTGAAAAGTGAAACTTTTGCTGTGCTGTGCTGCAACACACACACACACACACATACACACACATTAACACGCGCACATACATATGTAGACAAATATTTGTGGGCCAGCAGCTACTCGGTCGCCGAGCGACGCACTTAGCAACTTAAATGAGCGCATTAGTTGAGAGTAGAGTGTGTCCGTGTGTGTGTGTGTATGTGTGTGTGGCAAGCAATAATTTACTAGCGGCAGTAAGCCTAGGCGCACGACCACTTTATAACCGGAAACTGTTTAGACGACCGGTAGCAGCCAATTTGCCGTGCATCCTGTGCCTCGTCGACCCGCTTGCTGCGCCGCCAAAGCAAGCGGCGTTATTGTGGTAAATAGCTAGTATTTAGTATGGGGCATGAACTCACCACTGCCTATATCTCCCAGAGCGCTGACCGCCTATTGCGGTTTGCTACTAATGTGGATGTGAAACACACACACACACACGCACACACAACTCACTCGCCCCACCCAGCAGAATGCTGGCGCGCACTTCACACAAGCGCCAAGCCGAGTGCGTAAACGCTGCGTGTACTTGCTCATATATTTACATACAAACGAGGACTTGCGTTGGCGGCTTTTTGTATGAGTTAACAATGCCCAAATAGTGGTCCTTCAGTTGGGCTTTGCGGTTGGTTCTTAGGAACGACTTTGCTTGTTGTTGTTGTTGTTGTTGTTGTTGTGCGCATAAATGTCGCATTATTGCGGAATAATTATTATTTTTTTTTTGTCATTGTTGTTTTTTCTCTTTCGTGGTAACTATTTGTTTCAGACCTAGGTGCAGCTCAGCGGATCTTATTGTTGTTGTACTTCACGAACAGTTATACATTTGGACTTATTTTTTTTTTTAGTTTCGAATAGGAGGGCCCAAAAGATGTGAGGTAGCTGTAAAAAATTATCGTTTACAACAAGAACACTCAGCACCGTTTAACAGTATATTTAAGACTTCCCAAGAATATCAGTCATCACTCTAGAATCCTTCGAGTATAGATGAAAAGATTTGCTTAGCTACATCGAATCTGATGAGATTACAAGAGGAAGAGCAAACTGGCACGAAAAGTGGTGAGTGAAATTCAGTTTTATGATCGCATGGGTTGGAGCTCATGTGGATATCAGGACACGGTGATATTCGGGGTTAAGAACCACAGAATTGGCAATCTGGCAACCGATCGAGATTCCAACGAGACCAGTACCCAATACGGCTCTAAGCCTTGCAATTCTGTCGAAAGTGGAAAGCATACTGGATGAAACTCCTTCTAAAATATAGAGGTAAAAGCAATGACCTGTGGTGGGAATTTTGGTTGTAAGGTTCCATTGGTTCTTAAAGTTGTGTTATAGAATGTGACTCATACTTAAAGAGTCTCGCCATTGGCGGCTTCATTCCTCTTCACTTTCAACGTATTCATCTTCCTCCACACGAAACCTCCTAGTCCTACCAGAGTACTTTCGCAGGTAACGTACTGTAGCCCAAGATTGCTAGGGTTGTTCCTCTCCTGAAGTCCCCCGATAAGATCAGGAGTGATCCTCGTTCTTATCGTGGTATCAGTCTCCTTCCAGTGTTTGGCAAAGTGCTGGAAAGAGTCATGGTGGAACGACTTCAGGAGCTAACGCGGGGTAGATGCTCGAATAGACAGTATGGGTTCAAGAAAGGACGCAGTATAGAGGATGCATGGATATATGTACAGAATGCAGTTAAAGAAAGTGCCAACAAATATGTCCTTGGCATATTTGTTGACTTCAAGGGGGCTTTCGATTACCTGAGCTGGGACCGAGTGATAGAACGTTTAGAGGAACTTGGCTGCCCTGAAGTGACTCTCTGGCAGAGTTATTTTTCGGACAGAAAGGCCTCTATCGTTGGCATGAATGACAGAGTTGAGATCGGAGTGGACCGAGGTTGCCCGCAGGGATCCATTTGTGGTCCTTATATCTGGAACCTCATGATGGACTCTCTGCTTGGTCAGCTCGAGCCACTCTGTAAATGTTGTGCGTATGCGGACGATCTTCTTCTGTTAGTTGAGGGTCGTTCACGCTCCGAACTAGAACGGGCGGGACAGCAATTCTTAGGAATTGCTCACAATTGGGGACTAGGTGTCGGGGTGGAAATATCGGTGGACAAGACGGTGACTATGCTGCTTAAGGGTAGACTGTCAACGGTTCGTCCACCGATTGTCCGGGTGAATGGGGTTAATATCAGGTATGTGACGCAAGTCAAGTACCTGGGTATAACCATGGGCGAGAGGATGTGCTTCACTCCACACTTGGTGTGTGTGAAGGAGCGACTGCAGGCAATCGCAGGCAAGGTGCGACGCATCTTACGGAGTGATTGGGGCCTCGGACGTCGCGCTGTTTGCACCGTATATCGTGGCCTATTTGTGGCCTGCGCCACTTATGGAGCTGCGGTATGGTGGAAACTTGCTACGACGGTCGTGGGCCGCCGAAAGCTTCTCTCGGTGCAGCGCTGCATGATGCTTGCCTGTTTGCCTGTATGTCGCACTGTTTCGACTGCTGCGATGCAGGTGCTTTTAGGAGCACCCCCCCTTGACCTGATTGTTATACAGCGTGCTGTAACTTTCAGGTTAAGAAGGGGATTGAGTGTGTACCTGCCGAGTGTTGACTGGCTTTCCGATGTGGAAGTGGAGAGGGAGGGGTATCTAAGAAGCAGGGAGCTTCTAGATGATAGGGTTGTGAGAGTGTGGCAAGACCGTTGGGACAATTGCCCTAACGGTCGGGTGACTTACGGGTACATACGCGACGCTACTTATGTAAAGGGTAACCCAGACTTCAGATTCTGTCTGAGCCTGGGTTTTCTGCTCACTGGACATGGGCCTCTGAATGCATTTTTGCATCAGAGGCACCTATCAGACGTGTCGGAGTGTATGTGTGGGGCACGCTTTGAAGACCATGTTCATGTTGTAGCAGAGTGCCCTATGTACTCGGACATCAGGGACCTTGGGGCCTTCGGCATTAGCCGGAGTGACGGACAGTTGGATGTTAGTGGTGTGATCTCCACCAGTCAGGGTGAGGAGAATTTGAAATTGTTTGGTATATATGCGCGTGAGTTATTTAGGCGGCGGAGGTGTTTAGCTGGATAATAGGGTTTTTCAAATTAGAGTGTAGGTGGAGTAGTTTTGTAGTTTTTATTACATAAGTGTGGTTGGGTGGGGTTTATACCCCTGGTCACCAGTCCAGAGCTGTATGGAAGCTCAACTGGTAGTAGTTTTCTGGCTACGAGGTCTGACCGGAGACTTAATTCTGGTACCACGGGGAGCAGGAGCCCTTGGAGTTTACTCCAACCTGCTCGTGCGGCATGGCCCTTCGGGGAGTATCGTGGTGGCTGTGGTTTAAACCCAAATGCGGGAAGAGCTGGCCTTGCGTCAGCTCAATGTGGAGTTGCATTGCAACCGGGTGCCGGACCCAAAGTACGGCAGAGGTTTTAGATGGGCCTCGAACCCCACCAAGGTGGTCAGTGGGTCCATTCCCCACTGCCAATTGGTACCGACAGGTATTTAGCAAATGCTATCCACCTTCGGGGCGCTGATCAACGCATTGTATTGATCCGTTGTGTTCTTGAACACCGTGGAGTTAGGCCGTACAATGGCAGGTTCCCACGCAAAACACATCGACTTCTGTAGCCCAAGAATTTGAAGAGAGCGGCTTGGTTTGGTGATTCATCTACTATTTTTATTAATATCACATTTTAATACAGTTATTTGCTGAATGCTTTTTACATTTTCGCATCCCCACAGTAGCCGTGGGACAGTTACTTTTTCACGCTATCTCACGTCGTGTCACTTATCTACATCAGCATATTCTCGTCTTCCCACTCCCTCGCCGCATTTTCTTGCCGTGCCACTGGCGCTCACTTTACACTCATGTCAAGTGATTTGTTACTTTTATGAGGCAATGCGACACTTCACTTGATTAGGCCACGTTGTACGTGCAACGGCGACGTTAGCGGCAGCGATGAGCATTGCAACGACTTGTTCTTGTGTAACTGCAGCAGCCGCGGAAGACACTCAGCGTAGGAGAGACACAAATCTTGCGATGACGTGCTTGCCGGCCGCGTCCAACATAACTGGCTAGTTTAGCTAGACTTGGCTGGTCTGGGCCGCACGTTCGCCTTAACCGCGCTCAAAGTGCCACTTAAATATGGCTTAACAGTAGCGGTTGTTAGAAATGAGTGTGCTTGCATCAGGGAGTGACGAGGGGACATACGAGTTATGGCATAGTGTCGGTAGGGCAAACAAAAATATGCTGGAATGTAAGTAATGATGATGAGTTTGTTATGAGCTTCTCGGTAAAGTATACAAGGTAAATATTGAAACGACATTTTTTTTGCCATAAATTATATCTTCACATAGTTTTTGGGTTTGCGATGGGAATGAGTACTGTACGTTCCCTTATGAAATCCTCTCTCATGAGACAGCGCACATCAGAGAGCCCGCGCCGTATTAGAAGTATTTAGAAGAGAATCTTATATATAAGACCGAACCCTAGAGTCTTTAGGAGCGAACCGTTTAAGAGAGTTTGGAGATATTATCCCAATCGTCGGTACTATTTTTTGATAATACAAATCTAGTTCGTGATCAAGGAGGAAGAGTATGTCCTTTATCCGCAACTAAGGCAACCTACGACCCTCAATTTTGATTCGGTCAAGGAGTGTCACCACAGCAAAACTCCTCAAAACTATGTTAGGAATATTGTATGCTGTAAGAGGAAAGATACAGATACTTATAAAGCCTACTTGTAAAGCTCAAAAACTAGAGATTTAACATTTGGTGAAAGAGTTGCGAGAATGAAACTCAACGTAACTATTCTGCAGAACCCCTCAAAAGAACTGAAGTAAAATGGAAGTTCTGGATGTGAGTCCCAAAAGTAGAAGATTGTTAAGATTTTTGCTTAATAAGATTACCTCTCTCTCTCTGTCTCTCTCTCTATCTGACTCTCCAAGCTATATTTGAAACTTTAAAGCCTGTTATTTCGCTAAATTGTTAATCCAATCTATAATACATACTGGCTTTTGTCACAAAATAAACACCGTTAAAGTTTAAATTGCAACATTCAATGTTGGGCAACAAATGTTGCTGCAACATTTGTGATTTCATAAACAGTAGAATAGAACAGTAGAACACAAGGAAACACAATAAGTTTATATATCTATGCAGTAAAAACGTTTCTCAACATAGAAATGTTGCCGAAACATTTCCGGAGAATTAATAATCCATTATTTAGCATAAGAACTATTCATTAAAAATACAAATAAGTTAATAAGCTATACGTCTGCACAACAGCAGTGAGGGAAAAGCAAAAACACAAGCCACCCGGCAATTCCGCTAATAAAAATATGAAATTCCCACCCGCAACAATGTTGCAACTGCTGTCATTCACTTAACACCCTGCCATCATACATTTGATTTATGCGCCGCAACGTTGTAATAAACGCCCAACAGCAGCGAAATGAGAGAAGGACAGCAGAAAACATTGTAGCTTACAAAAATAACAACAACAACATCAACAGATGACAGCACGTTCATCAACATTTGCCCGCCCCTGTGACACTAGTACTCAGAAGGGGTCCCAGCAGGCAACCGGTCAGCCTATAAAGCGGCGAGTTGACCCTCATTCACGCTTTATGTTGCCATTGGCGACAGCAACAACAGCAACAGCGATGTTTGCAATAAAAACTGACAGCGGCAGCAAGTTACAATGTTTGCACATAATTATAAAATTTGATGCGCTGTTAGCAGCTTTTTTGCCTGCGCGCGGCTTTTTCACGCGGAACTCATTATTCACTTCTGCTGCGCACATTTGCGACTTCCTTTTTGTTTTTCACTCACATTCTTATATATTTTTTTTTTTCAATATTTTTGCCACTTTCATAATTCTTTTCGCCTGCGTTTTTTTGCTTGTCAGCAGAAATTTTTGCTTTTGCCGCAGCGCCGCGTTCGAAAATATGTTCATGACTACATTGCGCTAATTTGGATTTTAATTAAAATGTCAGCCATATTGAGCGGTTTATTGCCAAGTTTGCGGGAGGCGGAAGCGTTTTTTTTAGGATTTCGCCTTTTGCTTTTCATTTAGCAGAACTTTATGTTGAAATGAAATATTATCGTCATTATTATTACATTAAATTGACGTTTATCACCCCCATAGCAGACGTTCTCCATTGCGATGATGAAGGAAATAAATAACGGTGCAGCCGAAAGGTATACTGTGGAAAAATTTAAACTTTTGTATGAGATTCAAAAACTGATTTGTTGGTGTTGATTTGATTTTTAGTAGCCTACATTTGGGTGCTAATTTTTCAAAACCGTTTTTAATCAATTTATACAAAAATGAGTATTCGAAAGAATAAATTGAAATATTTTAAAAATTTTACAAATAATTTTTTTTTTTTTTTGAAAAATTGCTATTTAAGAAAATTCTCCAAATCTAAAGCCTTTATTTATTCATCATTATTTTTATTAATGTTTAAAATTACTTTTTACACCATTGAGAATGTCAATAACTTTTTTAATATTTCTACAAAAACATTAATTTCTTTCTTTGTGTTCTTTCTTTCTTATGAGTTCTCTTCGATTATATAACCCACTCTTTTGCGCGCTGACCAGCAACTCATTATTAACACACATGCCGTTAAGTGAAGTGTTCTAAGTATTCGCAGGTGCCTCGATTTTCCACCTGAAACCTTAGCAACTCAGCGCCTTTCTGCTTGGCTTATTTGGCTTTTCAATTAATTCTTGTTCTTACTGTTACTTTC
The DNA here is from genome assembly GCA_021498325.1 of Bactrocera minax. Lineage (NCBI taxonomy): Eukaryota > Metazoa > Arthropoda > Insecta > Diptera > Tephritidae > Bactrocera > Bactrocera minax. The sequence goes on from JAKEEE010000032.1 coordinate 2,280,070, forward strand.
TTGGTAGTATTAACGGGGTATAGAACGGTTTACCGTTCCTTTCAACGTACATACATATATATATTTGTTTTTATTTTTTTAATCGCTTCTGTTCGCACAGTGTTGCATAATGTGCCTCGGCGTCGTGCTTTGACCTTTCCACGGCACCTTGGACTTGTTGCTGTTGCATGGTTCTTATCGGCTCATTTTAGTCGCTTCGCTGCTTAGTTTTAATTGAGTTCGTAATTAAATGCATTTGCTTACTAAGTAGTTGCGTATTATTTGTTCAGACAAGAGTAAATAGCAAGGAGGTTCGAACGCGAAACTTTTTTTAAAGATTGAACAAGTTTTTAGTTGTTAATTTTTTTTTTTTTTAATTCTGTATTTCTACAATAGTTTCTATTTTTTCAGTTTTGACAGTGTTATCAAAATTTTTTGAACATTTTTAGGTGATGTGTAAATATTATTTAATTTAAAATAAGTTTATCAATTTATTGAAAATTGTTAGTTTTTTTTTCTTTAAATTTTATATTCTTAAGAAAATGTCATATGGGAATTAAAATAAATCTAAATAAATAATTTAACACAAAATGAATTTACATAAATATTTGTTATAAAATTTTTATATAAACGAAATAAAAAAAAATACATATCTTACATTTTGACGGTGTTATTAAAAAAAAATCTAGAAGTGTTTTATTTTTCGCTTTCTTTTTTGTAAATTTTTAATTTTTTTTAATTTTTTTAATTTTTGACTTATTTACTTTATTCAACTTTTTTGTGTTCATTTAATAAATTTTTTATTTAATTTATTCCTTTATAATGTATTCAATACGATTAAATATTATTAATATTTCAATTTGCATACTTGACTGGTATTTAAGTAAAAAAACGATCTAAATAAAAATAAAATCAAAGTAAATAAAAAAAAAAGAAATCGGAAAATAATTACATTCGCATTGAATAAATGATTGATTGATAGTCGTGAATACATACACACATAGAATACAATAAATAACTTGCAGTAGGCGACAAAGTTTGGCAGACATTCACGCACACACACACACAAACAATCACCACATCCGCTCTCTGTAACAGTAAAGCGAAACAACAACAATTTATAAAATATTCACTATATCCACTTTCATCTATCACTTCACATTTATATTCACAATCTTATCGCGAAGAATCCAAAACACGCTTCCTGCCCCTTCCCCACCACCAGCACACTCACACGCACGTGCAGACAACGCGGTTGAAATCGTATTTGCCAAATGAAAACATAAAAGCAGCTTCCGAATGCCAGAACGGCAGCGATTTCGGTATACAAGGCCAGTTGCGGAGAAAGCGTGTGTAAGGTTATGGTCAAAGCGTTGATGTTACAACAACAACAACCAATATTTGAGAAAATAAAGAGGTATGCTTAGAATTTTTTTGTTGTTGTTGTTTGCTTGAGCCACCCAAATGCGAACACACTGGCGCAAGTGTCAAACAAAAGCTGGGTGACCCTGATCAAAATTAAGGAAACTTGTCAAATAATGAAACTCAAAGTAATTACATTACTTTTCAGCATAATTTTGCTTCTTAATTAACTCATTAGCGCTAGTTCTAGTTGCTCATTAAATATGCAAATTATTAGAATTTATTTTGCTGTGCTCCAAGTGAGATAAATTTCAAGATAAATTAACTTTTCTTTAATGAACTTTAAATATTTTACTAGAGTGAGTGAATAAGCATTTTCTTTAAAAAAAAAATTTTTTAACACTATTTAATTTAAATTTAACAATAATCCTTTTTTTTTTAATTATAAAAATATCTTTAAAAAAAAAATAAATTATTTGGAAGCAAAAACTAAAATTTTTATTTTTTTTTTCTTAAAAGCATTTTAAATTTTTTATGAAAAAGTGTTCTATTTTACTATAGTTATCATTCTGATTGTGTTGGAAACTTTTAAATAATATCGATATTTCAATATGTTTTTTTGTTTAATCTAATTAAGCGTGGAATTCGTCAAAATTCTTAGGTCGCATTAAAAATCGATTCCAATTTGAACACAATTTATTAAAGTGTCATATTAACTGTAAGTGCCATTTATTAAAAATACCACGTATGGTATATAGTATGCAAATAGTGAATATGCAAGCTTCTGTGTATGAGTCCACCTCACGGCCAAGCGTTGGCTGCTTTGCATAAACGCCAACACCAGCGCTGGCGCAAACAGTCAAGCAGGCAACCAATGCCGCTAATTGAATTAGCCACACTGTTTCAGTGGCGCTACATAGCAACAGTGCTAGCATGCGGATAGTGATTATACTTGTTGTTATTGTTGTTGCTAATGCATTATTCACAACCGCAGCAAGCATTGAACGTCATCTACTTGAACGCGAAATTGGCTTAGTCACTTGACTCGATTTGTTGCCGGCGGTGCAACGTTGTCTTGTGGAACGTAGCCACTTATGGTAGTCTATATGCACATTAGGGTGATGCTTAATGGAATCGATTTTATAATTATATCACTTTCGTCCACTTATGGAGTAACAATGTGTTTCAAATAAAATTTATAAATTTTTAAACCGAACGAAAGCGACCCAAGATCAGATTGCTTTGACTCCCCCGTACCAAAATGTTCAATATTTTCGACAATGGTAGTAGTGATTTAGGTACTAAAATGGCTTAAGTAAATACTTTCTACCTCTTTAGTCATTAAAATCTCCTTCATTTACTTAAGAACCACCCTAATGTAGACGAATATAACACTCAACTGTTCAATATGTGTTTGCTTTTGTTGTTGTTTGATAGTGTTGCACTAAATTGCTGCAGGCACATGACACATGCCACATACGTGTTGCAGCAATGCTATGCTACACTGGCTGAGGCAAGAGCTCGACGCTTACTTCCACTTCACTCTCTCTAATTCCCTACAACCCATTCTGCTCCTCCTATTGGCACCACCATTTTTTAGCGTTTTCTTCACTTAGTCCATTACATTTATTAGTTTTAACATTATTGCATTGCAGTCACTTCATTGCAGTTGCTCGGGTTTCGTTTACATAACATTGTTGTTGTAATTGTTTTTGCTTTTTATTAACGCAATTAAGTAGTAAGTTAATTATGTAAATTGAATATAAAATACAAGTCGATATTTAGGGCTTAAAAAATGCAATACAAAAAAATTGTGACGGTGGCAACCCTTAAGCTCTATTGGCTAGCTGCCAACAAGTCTTGCTCTTCAGATTTTATTTATTTTGTTTTTTTTTACTCTTACCTTTTGACTTCGCTGTCAGCATTTTCCGGCAATTTATTTGCATATTCAATTTATTGGCTTTAATATAGTAATTATTAATAATTTAATTAAAGTCATATGGCTTAATTGAAATTGATGGTAATTTTGCGCGAGAATGATGGACTTTTTGCGCGGTTTTGTGGTGTTTTTTAGCTTCGCAAGGTAAATATTTGAATTTTAAAAAATTAATATTTATATTTTTTGCAATTAATTATTTACTTTTATTTAATGGATTCTTTTTTTTTTTAATTAATAAAATTTTAATGCTAGTTGAAAACCTATTATTAATAAAATCCTAAAAAAAAGGCAAAAGCAGACTTTCTTGTGTTTTATATGTTACTATGATGTAGCGATTTATTTTCATTAAAACTTCGGACTTTAGGCGCTTTAAAATAATTTACAAAGCTTTAAAAAAGCTGTTAAGAAAATACATAGTCCCTTCTTGAAGTTTTCTGAGTTGGATTGAAATCGACACACAGATCTGTGCGGTCATATAAATCAGACCCAAGATTCTTTTTAGAAGCAGGTAAAAGCCTACATATAGTCTTAAATTCATAGGGTCTGAGCTCGACAACTGCAAACCTTCTCCCCTACGAGAGAACGCTTTGGTGAACCTATGACTATCTACAGTTTTTCCCTACATTAATGGAGGTCGAATTCACAAAGCGCGCCTCGGTCTAACGGAAATATATACACGGTTGCAAAACTCTCCAGCCAGATAGATTTGATGAGAACTTCTGGATTCGATGCTTAATCAAATGGAGGTAATAATGTAAACGTATACTCTCCTCGTAAAATACCCAACTTTTGCGTTGTTAAGGTTCAAGTATCTGAAAGCATGATTCTTTAGCTGTCTCCAATATTAATACAAGAAAATAAACCCTTAACATTTTTCAAATATATACCTTATATAACATTCGCGAATGGCTTCAGACCAACTATCCGAAATCTCTTTGCAATGGACCAGGAAGAAGAACGGACAAAATCTCTTAGAAGTGATAGTCTAAGTTACAGCACCCTCTTTTGTCGTAAAGGCTATAATATCAAGGTTCAGTGAGTCCGTGAGTCCAGTCGGTGGGAGTCAAAATATTAGAAGAACCTTCGTAGAAAGAGATAATAATGAGGGGAAAAAGTAAAACGCGTGAACTTTTTGAGTAAAGAAGAAGTTCGGGTTGGCTTCCATGCTATATGTACTTGGTATATGTCGAGTCTTGACTGCTCCCCTGAACGGGCAATGTTTCAGTAATTACTTAATAAGCGCTCTCTGTAAATATTCATTTGTGCCCGCGCCACCTTTAAAATATTCATACAACTGTGCTGTTATCTCCATTAAAATTCAGAGTTTTGCAGCCTTACACATGGAAATATTCATGTAAATAAAGCAATTATTATGTAATCACAATTAAGCAGCTGTCATTTTCTATACCAATGAAATTAGTTTGTTCGACTTGATAAATTCAATTCCAGGTAGATGCTAGTGCATAATTAAAATTCACAATCTAATTGGCAAAGCACGAGAAGCAGATTGCTGAATACGAAGACTTGTTGCTTTATTTATGTACAAACTATATATACTATATATATGTACATATTTATAGGAGTATATCAAATGATATATCTTTAGTGCAATTCGATTATTAGGCCGGTTCTTTGGAATCTAATTAAATGGAACTAATTGATTGCTTAAATTGTGACATAGTGGAACATACAGTATGTAGGTGTGTGTGGGTGCAGATGTGGAGTTTCAACAGAAAAAGTAAATTTAGTTTTCAAACTTTTTCCTTAATTTTCTTATACCGAAATTAAAAAAACAACAGAAATAAATAAGCAGAACGAAAGGATAATTAGATTCTCAGAGATAATTATTAAAAATTCATAATTTGCTAATTAAATAAGCTTAAAAAGTATTTATATAACAAAAATTTTAGAAAAGTTAATTTGGTGTATTTTTAAAATTTTGAATTTTTGGAACAATAATTATTATATATTAGTGTAATAAATATTTTAAATTGTCAAATTTAAATTTTGAAAATAAAAATTTTTTAAGAATTATTTAATTTTAATTTCTAAAATTAATTAAATTCTAAAATTCAATAAAAATTACTGACACAAAATGTTTAATGTGAGAAAATTAAAAAAATTAAAATATTGGAAAAATTATTGTATCTAATTTCTTTCGTTTTTTATTTTCCGTTTTAATTCTACATAACTTTATTTTTAGGATGAAGTTTAGAAAATAAAATTTAATTTATAACAAAATAAAACTAAATATTGTGAACTTGAATAAAAACAACACAAGCAATTTAAATGCAAACCACAACTTAAAAATACTGGAAACAAAAATATAATCTTTTATTTAAATTTAAATGCTTCAATCTGTAAAATAATAAAAAAAAGCATTAAAAATGAAAAATACCAAAAAAGTAATTAAAAATTGTATATACTTAAATTTAATTTTGAATAAATATTTTATTTTTCAATCTTGTTATATTTAAAATTTTTTTTTTTCTCTCATAACTTTTAAAAAATTAATTCTCGCATTTTGATGAATTTAAAATTTACTTATTTATATTTATATTTAATTTAACAACGCTTGATTCAACACTTTAAAGAACTTTAATTTTTGAATTGGTTTTTTTCAATTTTTTTTTTATATAATTTCCACATAAAATTAGGTGCAGTTGTACAACCATCTCAGCTCAAGGTATAATTCAACGGAAATAATTCGTTTTGATGTAAGACACAAAAAAATATGACAAAAATGTATTTGTAAGAATAGAATTACGCGAGGCGTGTTCTTTTCAAAAACATTCCTTTCTTTCAGAGAATACCATAGAAAAATGTAATAAAAGCATAAAACATGTGGCTGATACATACAGACATATGACCCAAGTGTAAGGGGAGAAAGAGGGCGTCTGTGGCGTCTATAAATGAGCAACATGTGTGAGTGGGTGCTTACAAGAAAAATAACGCGAAAAACAAAAAAGAAAATAACAACAAACACCTACACAGGTATATATTGTTCTCATTAGAGTGAAAAAAAGAAAAAAAAATATTGTTTTATAAACAATTTAAAAGAAATTGTAAAAATAAAATTTAAAAGATTTAAAACTTAAAAATTTAGCGCACTTCTGCGCACACTGAAGAGTAAATAATTGTTAATCCAGCCAATGTTTGCAATATGCCGCACATACTTTTTCGCATAGCATACGAGCAGAGCTATAAGCATTTTTACGTTTATATAATCACTTCCTCGTGCATTGGCAATGCTTTTGAATTAGCTGCAGGCATAAAATGTGCTAAAAAAAAATAATCACGCGCGGCTATGAATGACTGTCTGTAGCGCTTACCAACACCAACAACAAACATACACACATTCTAGTAAACAGACGCACTTGTTGTTGCTTGTCTGCGCAGCGTGCAACACTATCTGTTATGTTGTTGTTGTTTTGCTACAACATTAGTCTGCTGAACAGCATAGACTACAAGAACAACCGACCGTCTGTTTACTTAGCTGAGATTTCAGTGGAAAAACAAAAATAAAAAAAATTTTATATTCAAGAAATAAAAATCAGAAAAATAAATAAAAGAAGAAATATGTGGAAATAAATCACATAAATGCACAGCTCATCTTCATAGTGCTTCTACACGCTAGAAACACTTCCTGGCGGAGTGAAATATTAAAGCGTGCAAGCTGTTGCATTTAAGTTGAATGTATATGTATGTATGTATGTATGTAGGTATGTATGTAAACATATGCTTCTACAACAATTTTTCTGCTCGGCAAGTAGTAGCTTCGCTCCATATTCACGCACTGACTGACATATCCGGTACAAGCAGTCAATAATGGAAAGTATATGCAATAATCGAGGGAAATAGGAAATTTTTAGTGTAAATAAATAAGCAATAAAAAATTCTGAATTATTTTCAACGAAACGCAAAGTTTGAGAACGACTGAGCCGATATGCTGTTGACTGTCTTAATCACGTGATCGATCTGACTCACAAAAAAAAAGTTAATTGTTATTCTTGATAGTGAAAAATCTCACCTCATCATATATATATACCTTCTAAGAGCTTTTCAAATGCAACTCTAAATGAACTTCGTCTAAAAAACAGGCATATATGGAGTCTTCAAATCTTTGGGATTTCCCAGTAATATGGAGTTTAAACTTTCTATTCTTCTCTTCACTTCACAGCGCGAGAGTGGCGGGCTTCGATCCTCGTTTGAAAGTATTATACTGAAACAGGAACTCTCAGCAGAGAAAAGTTGCTCATCCATTACGAAGATTGATGGTCTGTCGACTGCCTTAGCTGCGAATAAGTAAAGACCTTAGTTGCTGCTCTGTGTGGGTAAGTACGTTCAACATACCTTGATGAAAATCCCATCAAAAATAATGTCTTCCTCCTCAAATCAAAATCTCCGAATACGTGACCAGATCAAACTCATTCTCTTTTGTCTAAGGTCGTCTCTGAAAAACCTCGATTTGACCACCCTATTATCATAGCGAACGTCAGCTCATGGAGACGGTGCCTCTTCCATTTTTTTCCATCTGAATTTCGATCCTCTACCTAACTGTTACGGTATGTATCGAAAGAGCCAATACTTGGCGTTAGCACACGCGAGGAACCCCATTTAGGATGTCTAAATGCACGAAAATGCAACAAAAGGCATCGCTTAAATGATCACTAGATTTGGCTTTCCGAGATTTCTTTCTGTTCTCAATGCTCAAAAACTCGCTTCGGGGCACGTACCAGAAGTCCGAAGATTATCGATATGTAAAACCTCTAAGTAGAAAACTGAATTAACTTTTTGAAATGCTTGAATTAAACATGTCTCTTGCAACCAGTGAACACCCCTTTATTGCCTTTCATAGTCAAGAACAATAACTCGATTTGTGCAAACATGTCTATTATATATTGTGAAACTAACCTTTTTCCCACACCTATCACCCGGATTCGTCATTGTAGCTTTTAAGAGCACAATGAAAAGTTGTTCAGCCACTTGGCGTAATCGATCCGATTGTTTGCTTGATTTATAATCAGGAGCGGCGATCAAAACAAAAGCCGAAATTATGCTCACAGACACCACTTTATTTTATCATGCACGCGCTTAACGGCTTTTATTGCTATACAAATTTGTTTTTTTAATTTCTGTTTGATTTGATGAAATGCGCGATATTCACTCATTACACACACACACACACACACGCAAATGCACACAATCAATAACCGCCACTGACAATTTGAAAGCAACCGTTATATATTTCTTTTGAACATTTTGTGGTTATTTTGGAAGAGTGTAGACAATAAATTGGCATGTGTCTCATTTATCTAGCGTCTGTTTTGTTATTTATTTGTTTTGCACCTTTCAGCTTAATCATCATTGAGTTTATTGTTGGTGTCGCTCGCTCAGTTGCAATTTATTCAAGGTAAACTTTTATGTAACAATTTCGACTATACTTTTGCCATTTCGTGCGATTTGTTTCTTTCACTTTGGTGAATCCATTAATTAGTCAGGCAAGTTGTTTTTGATTACGAAAATTTACGGTACAATTCAAAAATTAAATTGAGACATAAATGAATGTGACGCACATACATATATCGCATAGAAAGTTCCAATAAAAAATTCAAGAAAATCTCCTCCAGTTTTTATAGCTGAAAATTATTTTTGTGCTAACACTTGCAAAAAATTCAATAAAATTATTTCAATTAATTTTTTCTTTAATTTTAAATAATTTGAAAATTTTTAATAATTTTAACGAAATTTTTTCAATAAAAATTTTTTTTAATAATATCTAGAAAAAAAAATTTCTATTAAAAATATATATTTAAAATGTTTACATTAATTAATTTTCTTTTAATAATACTTAATTTCTTTTAATAATTCTTAAATTATTAAAATGTATTAAATATTTTATTTATTTATTAAATTTAAAATATTTATATATATAAAAATGTAGTTTATTTATTTATTAAATTATTAACTATTTAATATAATATTAAATATATAATATATATTTAATAATTTTAAAATTCTTTTGAATATTTTTCAATTAAAATAAAAAAACAAAAATTCAAATAACCTTTTTAAAAAATATTTCAATTAAAATTTTTTCAATGAATTAATTCTTTTATGAATTTTAAAATTCTGTTTTCAATTAGAGAAAAAAAATTTAACTGACATTTTACATTTAAAAATACAATAATTGCAGAGAATTTTAATAAATTGAAAATTTCTATTAAAATTTTTTAAACTAATATTTTTTCTAAACAAAACTTTTTAAGCAAAACTCTTTTCAAAACCAAAAAATTCGATGGAAATTTTTTCCATTACGAAATTATTCTAATAAATGCTTCAGGTAAATTTTTTTTAATTGCATTTTTTTTCTAAAGATTTTTTTTATTAATAATTTTCAATAATATATTTTTATAATGAAGATTAATTCATTTATAGAGTTATTTATTTTTTCACAATTTTTTTCATTCAAAATTTTTCTAAATATAATTTTTTCCGTGGGAATTAAACAAAATGCGTGTATACTGCACAACAAACTGTGCTTACTTTGACAGCTGATATATATGCCTCTAGGAAATCCGAAAACATCTTCGAAAATTATTCAAAAATCCCCTATTAATTCAAAGTCAGTAACAAATGGTGGGCAGAGTCAGTGATAGCATTAAGTCATTAGAATACTTTCGACGTAAAAGAAAGTGAACGAAGCGGCAAAGGGAATGGGAAAGAGCAACTAAAAAGCAAAGAGAAAACTACTCATAGACTGATTACACTGACGACGCGCCGACAGACAAACATCCATTAGATATATGATGCGTGTATAAAGCCTTTAATGGAGGACAAAAGACGCACGGCTAACAAACTTAGCCAAGTCAATATATTTGTTTGTCTGCGATGCTGTAAGCCAACCGGCTGGTCTCATGCCATCTCGCCGTCCCTCTTTCGATACGGCGCTCTTTCGCTCATCTTGTCGTCTTAGTGCCCATAAAATAAACATAAATTTCGTCTCCGTGTTATGATTTGCTATTAAAACTACTGTCGTTGTTGTTTTTGTTTTTGCTTTTGCTTTTGATTCATACTGTCATTATTAAAGGTAAAGCATTAAAGGCAGTAAGTAGTAAAGTTTTCTGCAGACTAAAGTAAATGTTGAAAGTTGTTTGAGCCAGCTGAAAGCTCTTTATAGGTCAGTGTGCTGCTCACAAGCTAGACGTTCGCGCACACAAGCTCCCTTACACACGCATAGAAAGAAACCAAAAATCGAAAGGATGCCCGAGTAATCATCGGCCGGGCAATGAAAGTTGATGGAAATGAGCAGTATTCAAAGAAAAAGCGAACGCAAGCGAAAGTGAGCAAAGTGGGAAGTAAAGTAAGGCAAAATTCGTTTAGTGGGTTGCTCAGCTACTTTGCTCCAGAGGCAATTAAAAATTTCTTTTAGGAGCCTTTCCTCTGCTCCTTTTTGCTGCCACAAGCTTGTGGCTTCATATTGTCTTGGGTCTCAAAATAATTGTGTGCCGACTGCCGTGGGTTGTTGCGTAGCCCTAAAGACAGTTAGTGGTTGCAATGTCTTCATTGGAAAGTGCGAAATTTTGGTAATTAAGTTAACAAGTTGCTTTTGTTGTTTGGCTTGTTGTTTGTAAGTGCCAACAACTGCGAACAGGAGACAATTTATTGAGTTAAGATGAAGGAAAGAGACTAAAAAGAGAATATGTGAAGGAATTTCCGGTAGAGGTAATTGGAAATATTAACTAAAGATCTTCCTTCTATTCAGATATTCTGCAGAGCTCTTTTATTACGTCGTGGAAGCATAAGAAGAGCCTAACAGTTCTGATAAATACTGCTGGGATGAGTGTTTTTGGCTCACATAAGTTCAGGTTCATTCCCGGTTCTCCAACTCTTTCGTTATTTTCTCTTTTATCCTAACAGCTTGCCGATATATATCCATACCAAGCTTTTACTTATTTCTTTGGGTAAAACTCTCATACAACCTTATTGGGTTCTGCCGCACGGTTTTTAGCAAAATTAAATACCTCTCGGCCTCAGCATAATTTCGATTCCGAACTCGATTTTTATGAGTTTAAAGCTTTGGAAAAATCTGGTTAGCAATCTTTCGGTAACAATATTTGGCACCTCGAACTAACAAATCGACGGAGCTTCAGGTTTTGGTTCGCCACTGATCGGCTAATGCATTTTGTAGGAAACTGTTTCATATCAGAAATACACTCGTGTATTTGTCTGTGTATGCCAAATCAATTTAGGTAACTCTTACTTAGACTTAAATTTCTCTACTCCGACCTCTCTCTCCTTTCGCCTCCTCTCGGCAATGAAAATTTTTCAAACTGCTTGCCATTTTAGTTCACGCTTCCGCCGATGGCAAGAATGCCAAAATATTTAACTGATTTGGTTTCAGTAAGTGTACCGTACACATGTTTGTGTGTGCGTCAGCTAAATGGCTGTTGCATGCAACGCACGAACCGGTGTCACGTGACAAATATCTAAAACTGCTGTTTTCGTTTTTTTTCTTTTTCTGCTTTTTTTATAATGCTTTCGTTTTCTGTGGTCTCGGCATTTTTATTTGCATTTGTTTGCTCGGGGTCCATGTCAGTTGACAATTTACATAACGGCAGCGTGTCACTGAAATTGCCACCGATTACGTGGCGACAAGATTGACATGCAAAATTATGGGAAAGTAGTGGGAGAAGATGAAAAATCATAAATACGAGAAAAAGTATCGGAAAGTATAATGGCAGTATGTCATGAATTCTATGCCCGGGCTCCACAAAAAGGACGTCAATAGCACTGCTCGGAGGAATGATTTAAAAAGTCGGCACCTTTTGATCCAATGTTACTAATGTCTATTTATGGTTGAACCTCTTTCTATGGTAGTTGGCTTGTTGCTTTTAGTAGGTCTTTCTATTTTAGTCGGTCCAGCTGGGGTTATGCGGCTGGAACCCTAGTTGCGGTATTCAATTGTGCGGACTATGGGCTTACATGTTCGTTGAAAGACTTACAGACCTCAAAAGTCCTTCCAAAACTTCCACTAACACACAACATAATCCATTTTTTCCAACCGGGTAACTGAATAGAATACAAATCGGAGACGTCAAATGCCATAAGATAGTTGAGTTACCAAGGAAGTGTGCTAAAGCTCGTAGCTAGGAACTTTAAGAGAGATGAGACGACCTAATGTGATGCCGTGAGTTCCAGATCCGGTATTGTCCAAAGTGAGCTGATGGCTACTCTTTATGAGTTCCGAAATCAATTGGCAATAGTGGGACTGGATCTGGTTCAATCGTATACTAGTAACAGTTTGAGACCGAAGTGGTTTTATTTAAATTACACAAGTTTAGCATTTGTAAGAAGAAGTTACAATGCATACTCACTCTACTTAGCATAATAGCAGATAGCTAAGTCTTTCTATGAAAACAAAATAATATATTCATTTCTTAACCGTTTAAATCACTATTCCAGCATCAATCATAGTTTTATTTTTATTAGATAATTACCAAAAAATCTGTAGAAGTTTTACAAACTAAACCAGCTTGAGCTCCTGCATTACATTACTTTTGAAATCAATTAATTTTCCACCGTGAAAATTTATTAATGAGCCAGCAAATAAAGGGCGAATGAGCAAAGTTCGTCCATCCATAGAAGCAGAGCTTCATTACTTCCCTACCGCTCTCATAATGTAGCTCTCTCACTTCTTCTTCTTCTCACTACCCACACTTCCGCTACGAATGTAAATTGCTACAATTGTTGCCATAATTCAACGCTTTTATTAGCACATTTACAACAAAAATCAAAAGTCATACAACAACAATTTTTTGGGATCTTTTTTTTAATGAGAATTTTGTATAGCCAACTTTTAGGAGCAGCTGTTATTTAATTAATCACTTAGCAAAACTTTTCGAAAACATTTAAAACATAACGGTACTGTGAATACTATGGTGGCAAAGTGAAACGAACGGTAAATGGCAGGAATAAATATTAAAGACCATAAAAGTGTTGATGATTAAAGTTCAAGTGGAATTTTTGAAGGCAGAGTATAATAATGAGTAGTTATGTAATGCAAAATTCACTAGAGACTATTATAGAGGTTTTAATTAAAGCTACTGTAATGCTTAGAGGAGGAAGAATCTATGGATATTTGATTTTTGAGTTCGATAAATCTGAGTGCGTGCGGCGGAAGCTTCTTCTCATTCATTCCAACCTTTCGGAACTTCGCTTTTCGACTCAAAGCCTCTAATGCCACATGAAGAATTCGTTCCAAGATATTGACTTTAATCGTGGACAGCTCAGTATGATCTTTCTAAGTATTCGACCAGTTAGATGCTCCAGTTGGCTTCATAAAAGTTCTGTTTATTGCCCGATACCAACCCTTTATCCATGGAAGATGTTTCCAGAATTATTACGAGAAATTTGCAAGACTGCCCAGAAGAAGTTCTAGAACTTCCAGCCCAAGACATTTGGTCAATTTAGAAAGCACTTCTAAGTTTTATTGTGCCATCATCATCAAAATCATCATCAGCAAAATCCCGAAGACCTTTCCTATATACGGTTACTTCAATTAATACTCCCGAAAACTTGAGTGATGCTTTCTCCCCTTTGATTTTGTTCGAGGCAAAAATTTGTTAAAGACCTAAGCAAACTTTTATGCGTGCCAAACTATGGATAAATGAGATTAATATGGAGCGCAACAGTGCAATCTTCATCGAAGAGCTTTATATAATTTTAAGCCTGAAACTCGAAAAAAGTATGGTCATCTTAAAAAACTTAAAATAATTCAAATAAAAAAAGTATTAAAATTTTCGAATCAGAGCTTAGTATAAACTTTCATACAAACAAAATACGAACCATCAAGCTTCTTTCATTCATTTGAAGGTACATGAAGCAATATTTCGATTCGCGTCGTGAAGTTTCTGACCTTAGTCAACAATAATGCGCGCTTCAACCATGCAACATCAACAAAAGCAAGGCTCAGCGGGGATTAAAAAATTTCTTTTCAGTTTACTTAACCTCAATTGGCCTTGCCTTACCTAACAATCTTCTTGTTGCAACATTGTTGCTCAACTTGTACCTCGTTACAGACACTGCAGCGCTACCGTCTTTATTATTGCTTTTGTTGTACGTTAGTTAGCTAACAAAAATTACTATTTTCTTTAACCAAATAAACGTGATGCCCTACACGGTTTTTGAATGCTTTCTTTGTCTTCGCTTCTTTTGGTGCGTTTTTTTCGCTTTGCAGGCTATTGTTGCACGAATGTTTACGGGCGCCGCGTGCAAGTATTTCTGTTTATCTCTGCAAAACAAGGTAGCTTCATTGAGTTGTTGTCATTCCGACTTCCCTCTGATTGCAGTTAACGGTGTAGCGAATTCCGCTGGCGATTGGCAGGAGTTGTTTGTTATTGCTACTCCACTGCTGACAACCGATTGTTAATGCTGTTGACAGATGATGTTGTCAGTTTGTAAGTGATTTTTGTTGACTTTGGCTTTGATTAGTTGGCTCTGCTTCTATTTTTGCTCTACTTATCTCGATGTCTCCGATGAACTAAAAGTTATCTGAAATTCCACAGCGCTGGTGCCGGGTGCAAAATATACAAGATTTTCTGGCATTTTAATGAATTGGCTTCCTCTTTCAGAGAACCTAAATCACAAGAAAGAAAGGGGAAGCAAAAAATACAGATGGACTTATTTGACACCCTCACTCCTATCCTATTCCACCCTATTTGCTATCTGTACAAGAGATTCTGATCCATGAACGATATCATGAACATAATGTGGAATTCAATATATATGATGTCTGACATCAACCCAAGATACCCAACATCTCTTTGGTAGTACACAAAGTTCTCGCAGTAAAATACGATGACATGATAACTCGTATCAACCGACGACGAGCAAATCCCTCCGGTCAGTAAATTTAGCCAAAATAAAAACGTAAGTAAGTAACCTCGTTAAAATGGTCAGGAGAAACAACAAATTGAACACTTCAAACTCAAATGGCCGAATGAATCGGAGAATATATGTGATTCCCAAGTAACTATCTCTATACTCCTAGTTTCTATCAGATTGATCTGATTCTGGAGTTAGCTATATTCCAAGAGTACCTATGGAGAGTTTGAGAGGTTATGATTATTTTGCTCTATTTATTATTACTCTATTTTGCTCGCTCTCTCTCTCCTAACGAGCTCCGTAATACGAAAGGAAAGCCTAGAAAAGTAAACATAAAGCAAGAAAAGGGTCGAGGTGTTATAAATCTTCTCACTACTATCAGCTACTACTTATAAATAACGGTAAAATTACTTTTATGCGTTTGTAACCAAACTGTGCTACAAGAAATCGGCCCAACATAGCCTCAAAATAAGAACTTCATAAGAGCCAATTTGATGAAAAAGTGGGGAAATTAAAAAGATATGGTAATTTGTCATACATTTTTGCTGTTCAGTTCTAAATGTATTCAATCGATAGCATGCATCAAACTGCAAACAATTTTCCGCACCAATAACAAAACACTACGGCATTGCTCCACTTGTGGCTCTTTATTCCACAGATAAGGAGCGCTTGCCTTTAATTGCCAGCAAATTGTAATCTGCGTGATATGCGCATGCTTAAATGTTTTTATATACTCATTTTTATTAAGTTTCATTTAAAAACTTAAAAACAGAAAATAAAGCTTTTTTTTGATTTAAAGCTAAAATGATGCTTCATATAAAACTAAAAAAATATAATTGTTAACCAAGCTTATCTTAAAACCTCAAAAAAATATAATAAAAAATATTAAAAATGCGGAAAATTAAATAAAAAAATTTAAAAAAAGTTCAGTTAATTTTTATTTATTTGTTTTTTTAATCTTTTTTTTTTTTCTGTAAAAAATTTCAAATTGTTACTTAGCCACTTCTGTTCACTTATTGCATACACTTAACAGTTTATTTTCCACTCATGCCATTGATGACCGACAATTTCATTGCTATTAACTCAATATGCCACACATTGCGTGCACTGATTTAAAAAAAAAAAAAGGAATAATTTTTCATTGTTGCATATGAGTACAGCGCTATTAATGTGGCATGACAAAGTGCAAACTGCTGAAGCGGTAAGGCGCTCCATTTGACAGTATTTGTGATGTGTGAGTGAAGAGACAATGGCGTTGGCTTCGTCTTTTATTGTTATTGTTTTAATTTTATTATTATTTAACTTTGATATATTTGTACATATGTGTGCACGCAAGCCATAGAAATACATGCGTTGTCGCATATATGCGAGGGTTGGTTAAACAGTAAATTGTTTGCATTTTTTTCTTTAATTGAAATCGTTCTGATAGCTGTTTGAGATATTTTTTTTCATATGAGTCTCTCTGTGCATATAATTTTATGTCATTTTTGCTTATTTTTGTCTGGTCTATACGAGGGTGAGTTAAAAGTAAATAGTTTAAAATGTTTTTCTTTAATTGAAATCGTTCTGATGGCTGTTCGAGATATTTTTTGTTCATATGAGTCTCTCTGTCCATATGATTTTATATCTACTGCGTATTTTCTGAGTATGGTAGGTAAGTTCTAGGTAAGTTTTAAAATGCTTTAGTTGCCCCTCGTACTATTCAAGACTTGAAATGTGAAAATATTAAATATTACATGTACAGCATGTGTGTATGTGTGTATTTACTTCCATTAATATTCATATATTTGCATATGTTCATTTTAATTTGGGTCAAATTGTGCTGCCATTTTTTTGTGTTTGCATATTTTTCCGCACGGCATTTTATGTACGCACGCACTCAGCTATTTATATAAATAAATACAAGAGTATATATGTATGTATGTAGATCAGATTTTGCGATTTTTGTGACACATTTTTTCAGGGCAATAAAATTTTAATAAGCTTCGCACGTCATCGACACGCATGCAGTTGCATGTATTGTAATATTTTATTATTCGTGTGTTTTTTATTTTTTCTGCATATTTTTTATGATTTTTCAGGCCTTGTTCTTTTTTCTCCAACTGTTGTTGTCTCTTCTGTTGTGGTGTTGGTGGCGGCATGAATTGTATGTGCCTTTTGTGGTTGTTTTATTGAAGCATATGGCGTTGTTAATGTTGTTGTTGGTGTTGTTGATGTTATTGTTAGTTTTTGTTGTTGTTGCACGATTTTAATAATTTCCACGCATACGGATTTCAACCAGTTGTTGTTGCAATTTTTTTAATGTTGTTGTACATTTTTTGTTGTTTTTTGTTGTTGTTGTTGTTTCTCGAGTTAACACGCTATTTCCACTATCTATTTATACAACAAGCGCGCGCACACACTCTCAGCCACACTTATCACACATCCGCTCGCACATTGCTCGTTGAGCGCAGGTTAATCATACGCCATGTACGCCACATTTGATACGCTTTCATTTTTATCACTCAGCTCATAATGCAACAATTAATTATTAACAACACTGATGCGATTAAATGTAGCATTAATGGTTTCGAGTTAATTGCACATCGCATGAATGAAGAAAATAATGGTGCCTTTATTTTTTTTTTTCAAAAAAGAGGCAGGGGAATGAGAGCGAAAGTGATTGCTTGCAAAAGCGTAAGTGCGGAAGGGTGAGAGGGGTAGTGAAGGAGCGCCATTGCTCGAGATTAAATCAAATAATAACAAATAAAGCAGGTCAGCGCTCGTGTGTCACCGAAGCGTGCATTGTCAGACAACATTGGCAACAACAAATACATAGCTTCATTAAAGAAAAACATGTACAGTTGTATGGCCACAAATCACAGCCTTTAATTAGACATATCGCATTTAATTGCTTGTCAAGCGCCATATCTTCTAATTGATGGATAATTTCTTTATAACGAACACTATAAGGCTATGCTTAATAAAATATTAAATACATACACATACAAATTTTTAATTAATAAAAACTTAAAGAAAGTAAAATTTTAGAAGAAATTAGTTTATAATGTACCCAATTTTAGAAAATGTATAATATTGTATAAAATGCATAAAATGTATAATATTAAAAATTAGTTCAGAAGTATATAATTTAAAAAATACAAAAATTCATTTAAAATTTCTTAAAAATTTAGAATCACAAAATAAGTAATATGAAAACAGTATAAAAAGTTAAAGTAAAATTAAAACAATAAAATGTCTTCATTACAAAAAACATTCAAAAAATGTTAAACTTAAAAAAAGAAATAACAGTAGATATTCAGAAAAATTTCTAAAACACAAAAATATTTCTTTGCAAGTTCTCAAGCAAAAATAATTGGATACATAAATTAGATAAAAACGAATACGTTAAAGGAATATATTATATACGCTGTAAAGGTTTGAAACTTATTAAAAAACGAAAGCTAATAGTATCCCAAAAAGAAATATGAACAAATTAAAATAAGTTTTCAATGACAAAAAATAGAAATAAATATTATTTTCTTATAAATTTTTTCACCTACTTATTTCTAGACATTTATAGCTACATAATTTTTTAAAAATAACAACATGCAAAAAGATTTTAATGCCAAAAAGTTCCAGCAACTGCAACACCGAAACCAAGCCAAACCTAAACAAGCACTCGCGCATGTAATGAATACTTATGTAATTAGCGCTAATGAGCGCTATCATCATCGATCATCAACGTTTAAACAACGATGACACACAATAATGTTTTTGTTATTGCAAATGATAGTTTCAGTTAAATAACTGCATGATTGCATGACTTGTCGATTGGCAACATGCAACATCCGCTCAGGGTTGAGTTCAAAACCTAACAGCGGTCGCGTTAAATGGGCACAGGGTTGGAAGAATGAAGCAAATCAAAAAAGCACAAATTAAAAATGTACGAAATTAAAAATAAAAAAAAAACAAAACAAAAAAGATAAAAAAAAATGGGAAAAGCTGTTAGAATGAAATTGAAAAATTGAATTGAATTAAAAAAAATTAAATATAAGAAAATTAAAAAATTATATAGAAAAATATGAAGAAATTAAAACCAAATATAAAAAAGTGTACATTGCAAATACATATATGTTTAATACAAAAAATATACGATACCGAAAAAAAAAATTTTTTATAAAACGAAATAATTTTGGAATATTTTAAGTATTTTAAAAAATAAATTTTTGTCTTTTTCAGAATTTCATACAATCTTTAAAATTGTTGAAACATTATAATCCAAGTATTTAAAAAACGAGACATTTCCTTTTCTAATTCTCTTCTTAAATTAGTTTGAATTAAATTTCTTCTGCACTTGCATTGTGTTCGGAGCTCCCTCATTGTTTTCTTATAATTTTCGTCGCCTTTAATTGCATTGTGCCTAGCAAATAAACGTAATGAAAAATTTTTGTTGTAGTTTTTTGATCCTCTGGCCGACCCAATTTCCGCCATTGTTTTCCTTTCATTAACGCTGCTCTTGTTTTCGCTTCGTTTTGTGAGTTTCATTGTATTTTTGGCTTTTCTTTTGACGATTTTTCGCTACTTTTATTGCTAGTTGAAAGTTGTTTCACACATTTTATTTTTGGTCATCCTTATGTTGTTGCCTTTTGTATTAGGCTTCCTAATTTAATTTCGCTAAACAAATACTTACTGCATTTTTGGGCACATTGTGTTGTTGCTGTAGCTCTTTGGGTTGCTTGCGCCTAAGAGTGTCATTTCTTTTGCTTGCTATTTGTTTGGGCAACGCGCGAGAAATTTAATTAATTTGCTGAAAAGAAAGAAAGAGAGTACAGTTAGTGATGAAGTGGAAAGCTTAGCAAATTAATGAAAGCAGCAAAAAAAAATTTTTAAAAATTGAGAAAACAAAATATCTTAGATTTTATGTAATTACAAATCCTGAAGAATGTTTAAAAATAATAAAACTGCAACATTAATAAAATTGCAGTTCTGATATATAAAATAATAGAAATAAAAAACAAATACAAAACATTTTAGAATTATTTTATTTTGTAATAAAGAGAGAGAAAACATATTTTTATGATTTATTTTTAAATTAGACAAAGCGCAAAGCGTCCACAAAAAGAGTAAAATACATTAAATGCATTTTATTTTATATTCAATTTTTTCAAATAACTATTTTGTGAATTTTTTTTTTAATATTTTTTTCTTATTTCATTTTATTTTTACTCAAATATGCTCAGATATTAAGGATTAAGGATCAATATTAAAGAAATATTTTCTTTTCTGTATTTACTATTTATTATTTTTAATAAAAAATCATTAAAATCGTTAAAAAACTAAAATATTTGAAAAAGTAATATCTCTGAATAAAATGTAAAAAAATAATTTGTTGCAAAATAATAACATAATATTATTATATCAATATAAAAATAATTAATAATAAATATAATAATAAACAATAAAATGAATAAAGATATGTTAAAAAGAAATTTAAATCTATTAAAAGTATTGAAAATACAAATTTTTTCCTATATTTTAATCTATGATTTCAGTTACATTTGTATATAATATATATAAATATACATATTTTAAATATGCACACAAAATGTGAAATTAACATTTTCAATAATTTTTTAATACAAAAAATTCAAAATGCATAATTATTTAATTTTTACTTCCCATTTTTATCGCTATTATTATCAATGGTTGACAAAACATTTCTCTTTTTAATTTTAAGGAAACTATTTTTTCTTTTACTTTAGGAACTGCTTTAATGGCTTGCCCCATAAATATCGCTTGCCCGTTTGTGGCACGAGTAAACAAAATTTTGGCAGCTGCCTCGTGTAATAATTTAGACATTATTGGTTATAAACAAAGTCTGTTTTGGTCTTTTTTCACTGCGTAAGCGCTGCCAATTTCAAAGAGTCATCGTTAGGTCGTAAACGCTTGCCACAGGAAGCTTGCTACTTTTTGTCAAGTGACAGCTGTGCAAATATGGCACACTTTTTGCAGCACACATGTAAGTATGTAAGCATGAATATTAAACAACATGCATACACATACATACATTAGCTGCTACATAGTTTTGTTTCTATTTGCTCATCCTTTTGGCTGCCTCAAATAGCGCATGCATGTTTCTTCACCACAAACTGGCTGGTTGACAGTGAATGCAGCAAATTTACAATTGTTTACTGTTGACTTTAGCGGCCATTAAATGTTAAATGTCAAAAACAAAAAAAAAATGAACGGCGGCGAGCAGTCAGCACAACATATGCCTGCTGAAGCGTCGCACTCGCCAAAACTTATAAATAAATAACGGTAGCGAGTGCTTGGGAGCGCTAAAATATTTGCTTAGCTTTGCGACCGCTGTAGGGGATTGTCTCGTCTTGCTTGTTGTTGTTTTGATTCTGATGCCGTGCAATACGATGAAACGACGAAAGCCAACAGCGAACGCGAGCAAATAAACCAAATTCACTTTTGGCACGCTATCGCCGCTGGCCACAAGGTATTGGCAACAATAGGCGTACAATGAAATGGCAAGCCTAGCTTTGACCTCAAATTACGGCGCTAGCATCGGGCGCCAGGCGCTTGCCAGCCAGCCAGTAAATTTGTGTGACTTTTTACTTTTATTTGGCTGGCTGACTGCTGGCACGCCGCGGCGTATGAGCAACATACTGGTCACAGTCAAGTGTTGACTAACTGGCATCACTGTTGCTGGAGTGCGCTAAGTGGCTTAGAAAATTTTCAATTTCTCGCACTTGCACTCACTTAACGCCGCAGCGCTTTTGAATTCCGCCCACACACGCTCCGCCACGCACACGGCTGCCGCTGTTGCCCATTCGTGTTTCTAAAAAAAATTGCTTTCAGAACCTCAACGCGGCAATTGCTCTATTTTATTGCTCTTTTGCTTGCTAATTCTGCATTCGAGCGCCACGCACACACATAACACACACATAATGCAAAGTGCAACACAATGGCAACTAACACTTTCACCGCTCACTTTTCCCAGCTTCCAGCTTTCATTGTCTCAATTCGCAGGAAGGCATTTGAATGCCTCCGTGGCGGCGGCGGCTCACACGCGCCACACAATGGAGGTCCAATGCAATAATACTGTGCAGCAATTCTTGGGCAATCACAATTGTAGTGTTCGCTTGCAGGGCCAATCGACGTTTATCGCCCCCCCGTCCATCCCACCACGCATCATGCTTATGGCACTCATGTCATATTATGTATATTCAGGAGTTAGATAAGAGATTTCCGTGAACTTGGAACGGTTTGGGAAGAGGCAGATTAGTATGCTGTTCTTTGGGTCAATAGTTAAAACCCATCCGCTGAGTGCATTTGTGGGATTGCCTTTAGCTAAAGAAACTATGAACCTAAGAGCGGCTCTTAAATGAGATCGTTCGTCTTATAAATTAAACCCACAAAATCAGCTGAAAAGAATTATAATTTCGAAGTAAAAATATTCTAGAACCCATGTACACTCAAATAGTTACTTTCCGGGCTCAAAATCTTCAACTCGCACTAAAGAGCACTCCAGTTTCTACTTCATAGTAAGTGATGACAACTGGCTTCCAATAAACCAATAAACTTTTTCTTTAACCTACTGTCTTCTGAGGCTCTTTGCATTTGGTGAATCAAATATCGAACTCTCTAACTCCAAACGAGAAAGTAATTTCAGACTCGACCTCGATTTGTAGAGTTCTGCACGTAGGAGGTATTTCTTATATTTTAGCCATTCGACTACTTCCATGCTCCCAAACGTCAGTCTCAGATATTTAATCTGATCTAATTGTTACAGGGATTAGTGCTCAATCAGCATGTGTTTGATTTGAAGTAAAGTCGATGATTTTTGTTACTAAAGTAATGGGTTTAACTCTTTGGAAGAGCTCAGCGAGCTCGAACTGCTGATACGGTGAATTTGCCGAGCAAGCGTGTTTATAGATACCGAAAGGTATGTAAAAAGAAACTACTAGACTTTTTCTTGTACATATTAAGAGCCACGCGCGGCATTTGAGAATCAGGAAATATATAACTACTAGTTCTCCAGATAAGATACGTTAAAGATCTGTTCGATTTGATAGTTTCTAGGCAGTTCATTGAGGTGCTCACGCCCTTCTGGCATGCTCGTAAGCTTTAAATGCTCGTTAAGGACACATGCAACTTTCAAAGGTGTCAGATTAGACGGTATTAGAAGGTTTTACCTCTATTTTCCCATTCAATCCGAAACTAACAAAACATTCACCTTAAAATAATCCGATACATCGAAACCAGCAGGTACACACCTTCTCTCAACTAACTCATTTGCATACACTTCTGCAGCCCTAACGCCATTCGCATGCTCTTATTATCATTGAGAGTGATTTGATATTCAAGTGAGCGACATACTGAGCAAACACAAGGAAAACCAGAGCAGTCGTGTGTGAACAATTTATGCGATTTACTTGCGCGTGGCTTTGATGCCTTCAGAATGCGAAAAAAAATGTCGGTGATAAGAAACGAAAGAAAAATAATAAAAGAAAAGAAGGCATATATTTTCAACCAAGGGGAAGTGGAGGATAAGACTATGAAACGATAAATATAAGATTGGTAAGCTCTCTCCACACACATAACGGTCTTCACTCCCACTCCCTCCAACCCATGCTCACTTTCATACCAATTCGATTTCATTCCATCGAGCCCTTGACAGTGAAAATCTTTTAGCCACACCGGCATTTTTGTAACGCTTATCTCCTTAATCAACCGCATCATCGAGCTCATTTCGAGCTTTGCAGGTTATTTTGATTTCCCAAGTACCTTTTGCGCCTTGCCACCGTACGACATGCAAGACATTAAAGCTACGCACTCGCAACTAAGCTCACCAATTGAGACACATTCTGGCTGGCGTTAAATTGACAAAGTAAAATAAAAGTGGTAAGGTGGAAGCGATGAAAAGAAAACTTAAAGCATTTTCGAAAAATACAAATAAGTAAGTGAGAAACAGTATTCGCGACACCTATATTCCGGTCTAAAAACACTTCCAGTAATCAATTCGAGACGGTATTGTGTGGACATGGAAATGTTGTTTGAAAGAGAGAGAGACTGAGAGAGAGAGAGAGAGAGTTCCTGAGTATACAAGCTGTGGGTAGCCGACAGCAATTAAAACACTTTCTACTTCCATTTCTCTTGATAATTCCATTAAGTTTTCGGTACTCTACTTCAATTAAAGCACAAATGTCAAAGAGCGTTCTTCGATCCAAACAAATTTTAGGTTCATAGTGACAAGCATAGCATTCATTTTCAGAACTATTAAGACGAGTAAAAGATACCCCAAATTCCGTTAATTTCCATTAAGTAATTTCTGCTTGCCTCAAAGGTAGAAGGTACCCGATAGCATTTAGAAAACGGGTCTGTGGTCTGAATAGCTGGTGCCATTTTACCATATATCATAAGTACCACCCTGCCAGTATAACCCTCGACTGTATTTTTTACAAGAAAATTTCACTGTCAGTTTTTCAGCCACACACACTTCCACCTTCGTCAATTTTACTTACGGCACTGCCTGTAGCATTTTCCGCATGCAAAATTGTTGTTTATACTGATGACGCTGATGAGCAGCACCATTATGCTGATGAATATAACTATGATGATGATGATGATGATGATGACGATGACGATGGAAGCAATAATAAGAACAAAAACGCTATTGACTATAATGATGCGCGTGTCGAAGTTATTGCTGCTGTTGTTCTACATGTTGTTCACACGTTTCTTTTTTCCGCGCCGCCGATGATATGCCACCGCGTTTTTTCGCATCAAACTCATACAAACGTACACATATGTAAGTATTCACATTTTATGGTATACCTCCATGTTTGCTTGCCACAAGCCATTCGCCAACCGCCAAAAATTGTTGCTGTCACTGTTTATTGTTGGCAATTTAGCAAGAAGTAAAAACAAAAAGCGAAAAAAACAGCAATAAAAACCGGCAAACGAAACAAAATGATAAAAATGCTGAAAAGTGTGAAGAGGACGTGGAGAGTATGCGAGGAGAGCGAGAGAGGTGCGGTATGTTGTGGCGCCAGCAACACAGAGTGAAATTGAAATCAGGCGATTGTAAGTAGACAAGCAACAAGAAAATCACTTTATGAGCTGAGTGTGTAAACGGCTTGAGGATTGCTGTCAAGGTATGTGGATCAACGCACATTATTGCTACGAATAATGTTATTTACTGAAATGCAAAGCACACGTCGTAAAAACAATGGATTTAATATTAAATTGTATTACTTGCGAACTCAAAAAAGATTTCGCACAAATAAAGTGTTAAATGAGAATACGAATAGAATATAATAGAACATCGATGATGCTCAATTCAAACACCTTTTTAGGAGTGCAGTTGAATTCGCAGGACAATTTTGTTCACTCTGACTACTTAGGTCAAGGGATCTCCCTCATTTATCTGTGGAATTCGAAGTACTGGGGCTCGATATTATAAATTGCTTAATATAAAGTAACAAATGGAGTAAAATAACATTTAAAAATCATGCGGAACGAATTGGAATATTCGGAACGGAATGCATTGGAATATTCAGAACAGCAAGAAATAATAATTGGTAGGAGTTAATGACTCCCGACAGGAACAAAGCGGAACAAATAAGTAAAAAAAGATGAATAGCGCAAAATTGTTCACTAAAAATAACAAAATGCAAGAAATAAAGATTCAGTTATATTTGAACCGATCACTTGATTTCATAGTAGTCAGTAAATGATCTTCGTAAGTTTTAAAACCTTTTATTTGTGCTCCACAAGTTACTGACTGACCCGCTGTACTATATAAAAACTGAGTGCTGAGTCCCCCAATAATCAGGACCAAATCTACAACAACCCGCAATAAAAATGTTGGCGCATAACTCTTTTTTAAGCTTAGCCACCACAGTTCAAAATCCAATCAAAAATATTTACCAAATGTGTCTCGGCTACGTATACGTCACGTACAATACGAACACAAACATAGTTGTTACTGAGTAACTGTAACTGACATGCGAAGAAATTTATGTCGCTGAACACTCAACTGACCTGCACTAAGTTACTAAACCCAAAATGTAGCGCATGAACACACATACATAGAAGCACACGCATATGCGCCAAGAGAGCACACATACGATATACCGTTAGTGTACGCACTTCGCTCACCTGACGCTGATGTTTGCTTCGGGCAAAACTTGAATTATTTTTTATTATCAATGTATGAGTGTGTACTTTAATATTTTTTTTACTTCTAGATTTTTGACATATTTACTGTTATTCCTTTTACAACTTTCCGCTAAATGAGTTTGTCAATATTTGCTCTGCTTTCATATTTCCTTGCAACAAACTCCATTTGCCATAATTTTTAGTTTATTTCATTTTTCACTTTTCTTCTTTTTTTTTTTCTCGCCATATTTTCGTTGGTACTCTCCCTCGCCCCCTCCTGTTTGCGTATCCTTGCGTACCACGTGCCTGCTTTTAGCCATGTCGGTCACGTTTCTTCGCCAACATATTTCACACGCTGCCTCACAATCACCTTTCACTCTACACAGCTTCTACTACAACTGCTCCCCACCATCTCTTAGTCCCGCAAACTGGTTGTTGTTGTTTTGTTCTTTGTTCTTCTGTTGATGGCTGTGTCTTACATGTGTAAATGGCGTTAGCTGTCGGTCGGCTGCTTGTTTGGGTCGCGCGGTCATACAGCCACTTGGCCATTTGGCAATTCGCACGCACGCATGTGAAGGAGCGGAGAGAGTTGGGGCGGGGCAAAAGAACTGGTGGATGAGGAGAAGCGGTACACCAGCAATGGCAACATTCTTGCAATTTATGTCCATTTGGTGTGTTCGCGTGTCATAAAATGGCATGCACACACACGCTAACCCATTTACACATTTTCAACATTCATATACTCACATATATATATACTCACATGTACTCATATGTAGTCATGTGCTTGGTGAAGTGGAAAATCAAATATACTGCCAGCAAATGTAAGCAAATAATCGCAGACATTCGGAGCAGGATATTCCCCCAAAGGCCCTCACTTCCTACATATGCATACGTACATACACACACATTTATAAAATCTTATGATTTTTCAACATTTGTTGAAGCGATAAATTTTCAGTGCTTAAATTTTTATTGCATTTTTTATGTGATTTGAGTGCATTAAGTGAGTCTTTGGTTCAATATTTTACGGTTTTAATTTGGCTGTAGGTTTGTTATATAATAAAATACTGATACTGATACCTATACTCGTACTTATACTCATACTCATATTTATACTTACACTCATACTCGTATTTATACTTATATTCATACTCATACTGTACTTATACTCATGCTCACACTCATATATTTATACTCAATATACTCATACTCATATTTATACTTATACTCAGACTTACACTCATATATTTATACTCAATATACTCATACTTATTCCTACTTGAAACCGTCCCATCAAGGTCTTGACTAAAGTCCCTCCGGACAGCACAGTCTTTTGGGAGACCATTAATTGAAAGAATAAGTACCAAATGTACTCGAACCCCTAGAGTAGTTATTAGCTTATCTTGAAGCCCTGAAGCACGCTTCAAATCCCAGATGGATTTTTTAACACTTAACTAAAAGAACTAGAGTCAGCTTCAAATCAAAGTTCGCTGTGTTCATTTAAGCTCAACGTTTTAGTGATTTGTGCTGCTGATTCCAACTCCCGATTAGTCTCTAGATCAACTTTTCTCTCGATCTCTTGTTCCATTTGACTAGTTATAAGTTCTACTTATTTATGTTCCACTAAAGACTCTTGTGTATCATTTGACGGCACCTGCACCCATCGCAGCAGTCCCAATTGCCGCAATACGACCTGCATTTCTTGCGCTAATGGTTCCTTATAGCGCCATATCACACCCTCGACAAGAGGAGTCTCCAGCGTCTCTTGTAGGTCAGGTTCACGGTAGTGCTGCTTTTGGCCTTTGGACTCGTTTACGCTTCGCATGCCACAAACAGCTACCCAATGCATTTCGTAGTGATTATGTACATCGGTTACATAACGGGCACTGTGAAAACATTTCGTAGCCATAAATGGTTCGAAATACTCTGCCACGCGTGCTACATGTTGCATCATATACATATAATGTGGTACGGTATCGCTAAACGGCTTACGTTCGTCGACGGGCAATTCTGCCTCAGCAGCTTGCGCCACTTACTCCCAGTTGCGGCTAGGCGCCCACAGGCATAATCACCTCATCCACATCAACTATAACTATATAATCATACTTGTACATATTGCGATAGGAGCAATCGTTCAACGGTATCAACGCATTGACACGATGTTTGCCAAAGCAAGCTTTCATCAGCTCGTATGTGACGTGCGGCAAGGCCGATTCGCCACGTGTCAATGATATGCCCGGTGCTGAAACAAAACGTTCAGCTTCGTAGTGCCGCAGCACTTTTATGGCATTCGGATGTATGTCCGGCACCCAATAGCCGTAAAAGCTCCAACCGTTCAACCAGCCGAACCGAGTTATCCCGATATGGATTGAAAAGACCCGTCGAACAAACCACGAACCACCGCGTGCACACTCCGACGCCACTAACGAAACAGTTTTCGCCACTAAATGTTGCACCTCCGCCGGCATGGCGCACTCAGTTTTGGAGTTTGGGAAAGTATCGATCAGGATTGCTATCCCAGTCTCTATACTAGAGCTCACGGTACTCACGCACCGGCACACTATATGCTCTTCATACTACAACTGACAATAACTGGGCGGATAGACAGCAGAATTAAAACTCACGTGGTCGTCGGTCTACAAACAGTTCTTCCTTCAACGAACTCGATTCCAGTACATTCTCTGTGAATTCGTACTGGGCCGTCCAAGTGCTGATCCATAGCAACTGCCAGCAGCAGCGTTGAATTACTGCAAGCCACATCGCAGTTGAGTCTCTTCTTACAAACCATCCTTAAATTCCATTTAGTTTTATTACGTGTTCAAACATCTTGTCATTTCGATGACGTGGGTGGTAAAGTTATTTGATGTGCAAAAATCCATTATAATTATTACTTATGTCATACATGTATGTATATTTTTAAAGAGGCATTTCCTACAAGCACCAAATTTGAAGCATACATTGTAAACAAACTGAAATCGAGTTCGCACAGTTATTTGCCTCTGTTGTTCACGCAGTCATCCGGTAGAGCTCCAGACATGAAGATCACAGTCCATGGTTGTCTATTAACATCGACCAAACCAATTAAGTAGACTCAATTGACATGTCTCTTCACATCTAAAAATTGTATTTGCCAAGAAATCCCACTCTACAATTAGTTGTCGAAGAGTTTTTGTTTTTCGTTTAGAGTTCGCCGTGCTCAAATAGGTTCGCCGTCTTATCAGTTCGATCAACTAACGGTTTTCTGAAACGTTATTTTGGACTGAAAATTCTCGAAAAGGGGTTTCTGTGCAACCGACTTTACACACTTTGAGTCTTCGGAGATTGCAGATCTTGCAGTTACACGATCCACTGGGGTAGAGGACGGACTAGGACGGAATGTAAGTGAGTCACATAGAGCGGTTTCATTCATCTCGAAGATATAAGCAGACTGATAAGAAGCCTTCTTACAAACAATGAAGAAGAAATATTACGAAATGACCAATACCCCCACCGAGAATATACTTTCCTTTTAATGTAACTTACTTTGTAATATTTGTTGATGACTGTAGGCCGCACCAAATATGATTCGCACAGTACAATTGTACTTTGATCTTTGACGTTGCGCCCCAATGTGTGATTTTTTATCTTATCAATACACAAATGCCGATGTGCCGATGATAACTGTGAAACAAAGAAAATAAAACCTAGACAAGGTGTACAATAAAAAACACTCATTTATCGAAAGATAGATGTGTGTAGGTAAACCAGCTGTGGAAAAGCTGTTTGTCTAGCAACAAAAGTCGATGAAACAAAGTACACAAATATATATCTAATCAGACACATTTATTTAAATATATAGAAAAATATGGGAGTAGATAACATTCTATAGCTGCTCTAGAAGCTCAGTACATAAAATATGCGGAAACTATATTGACAAATGCTGCCGCAATGCACTAGCATTAATACTAATACTAAATACTAATTTAGAGGAGTACAAACATTATACTTTTTTGAGGGGAATTCGTACGACCGGGAGCTTTTTACGCTTATCGGTTCTCATGTTTTGCTTGTAGTAACAATCAATGAGCTTGAAAACAGCACTTGGAAACTATTTGAAGTTTTGAGAGTAGAAACAATCTGCTGTGAGATCATCCATCTATATCATCACTTATCGGTGATGCGAACACCTCTGCTGGATCAAATGAATTGCTAAAACAAGAGACCTTCGCTTATTTTCGGCTACACCATGGTAGCTTATTAAAAAGAGAGAGAGCTTTATAAAGACCAGATCGGGCTCAAAGTGCGGCATTTCGCAAGAACGTTGTAAAGTATGTAAAAGGTCCATTTGTTATAATCAATGACTTTAATGGCAGAAGAGTATATATTTGAGATCAGTTTAATAAAATTGAGGCGAACAGCTAAGAATTTTGTTTTATAAGAAAGAACTAAGAGCTCCAGGTTTAGCTATGAATTTTCGAGTTGATTATCATGAAATCCTCTCAAATAAATGTCTCCGAATGTTGTTATCCATTCAATCCAACCTTAAATTTCTCTACTTAAATCAAGTTCCCCTTGGGAGAAGGCTTAGCTTAAGATCAAGAATATAACTGTTTAGAATAAGTATTATACCAAGCAAGTTTCTTAAGAAGTGTTATGACTAATCGAACTAAAATGTGAAATATTCTTCAAAGCGTTTCTCAAGAATAAAAAATAGAAAAACAATTATTTTAAATTTATGCTCTTTGAGTTTATGACGCTTACAACAACAACAACAAATTATATACAAACCAATATGTGAAAGCGCCTATTATCGGCGTTCGCCGATAAGATAAGTTTTTACCACCAAATTCCGTTATATTGGCGGTCACGATGAGTTACCTTGAAGTCAGAACAATTGGCAATTATTTCTATTCGGCACTAATTTAGTTCGATGAGGGTCGCGCATTAAGGCAGTTGAAAATCCGCAATAAACGTGTAACGAAAAAGAAAATGCCCAAACTACAATTTCTTTGTGTGATCACGGTGGCGCTCATAGCCATCTTACTACAGTGTAAATGTCAGGCAGCGTTGCCGAGAGCGTCAAATGTTCAATTAGATGCGCTGAAGAATCAATTTCTGCCCGCTGAGTACAAAAATCGCAATTTTACTGTGGGTACGTAGTAATACAAATATGTCCAATAAATTTGAATTGAAACAATTTTCTGCCACCAACCACCAGATGAACTGAAGAAGGTGCTGCGCGAGAAGTGCAAAAAGGCGGCGGGCGGTGAAGAGAACTCCACACTGTATCAGGAGATCGAGAAGGCCAGCACTGTGTTGACCAGCTGCCTGGCTGGTTTGGCCAATCTGACAGCGTTGCAGCAGGAAATCGAGGCGGCACGGCCCATCGGCGAGCTGGACACAGTCTTCAATAAATACTGTGATAAGGCGCCAGCCGCCACGAACTGTTTGCGCAACTTCAATGCCAAAGTGCAACCTTGTCTGCGCGCCAAAGAGAAGCAGCAGAATGTCGTGCTGATGCGCATCGTAACAGGCTTGATTGATTTCATGTGTACGCGTGGCGGTGATCATATAGCACTTTTCGTTGCCGAAGAGGGTCCCGAGTGCTTGGAGGCGAATCGTGAAGCAATCAATATGTGTTTAAATAGTTCATTCCATGAATTCTTGCCCAAGGACATTAAGGTGCCCGATCTGTTCGATTTGCCCGATTTGGTGTTGGAGCCGGGTCATTGTGTCGATCTGGAACGTTTCGAAAGCTGCACCATACACCATTTGGAGCAGTGTCGCGAAATTACACCCGCCAATGTAGCCGAGTCGGTGTTTAAGTACATTAAAAACGAGACAAGTTGCAATCAATACATGCAAGCGAAGACCAATCAGCGTCCGATACTGATGAAGGCCAGCGCTGGTGAAGGTGGTGGGACAAAACAAGCATCAAATGTGTTTATTTTGTTGCTAGGTAGTAGTTTGATGTTGTTTGTGGGTTGCATACTGAAGCTCTGAAGCGGTCGATTCTATTAATCGATATAAACATGTTTCGATAGCACTTAATATGATATATTGGTTATTATTTAGTAAGTAAAAGGAACAAATATTTTCCCAAAAATTTTATATATGAAATAAGATCGATTATTATCGATAAGTATTGAAAAATATTTAGGTATAAAATTGAGAAATCGATTTTCCCACTACTAAGTTATAAAAAAGAAAGCGTTATAGCAAAACTTTATCATCGATACTTTTTTTAATCGATTTTTGATAATATATCGACATATTTTTTAACTTGAAATCCGACTGTATTTTATCTATTCATACTAATTTTTTTTTTTTTAGACACTGCTTTCATATTATTTATAGCTACAGAAGCCTCGTAACGTAATAAGAACGTATTTAATGAGGTTTCTTAGAGTAAGTTAGAGTAACAGAAGCTTCACTTGTTCACCTCGGCAGTTTGTGAGAAAAGTGGAGAGACAAAAGCCTCCTTCTTCTTCGTTAAAAGAATTTCAAATATAATGCAAGCTAATTTCAAATTGAAGTTCATTATGAATACGATCTCCAGAAGTTTGGTATCAGAACCAGAAAAACACTCACACCGCTGCTAATTGACTCATGCTCATGTAATCTTGTACTATAAAAAATAACCGCTCATTTCATTTATTATTGGAATGATATTCTATGATCTTACGAAGCTATTGGGACACTTAAAGAAATAGCAAATAACTTATTTAATACTTTTATAATTTTGGTTCACACCAACTTATACCTAAACCCTTAAGGGGTCTACTTTAAACATATAATATAATGAAGTTCTTTGAACAGCTTAACACTCTAATGCTGACCGCGTTATCTTCGCAAATAGGCCAGTTTTTTCAACACCGGCTCCACATTATTCACCAAAGTGTCCTTGTAACGATAGATACTTTCATCGAGTATCTTGGTAACCCATTCCGCCGGCTTCTTCAATTGACGATAGTGTTGTAGCTGCGCCATTTTTGGGTCCAAGTTCAGCCAGCGGCAACTTTTCAGCGCCGCTAAATTGTAGTGATTGTGTAAAGTCAGCACCTCGCTAGTATTTTGAAAGCATTTAGCACCTTCACCCACTCCTTCGTGTTCCCGTCGATGCACATGCTGCAACATAAACATATGCCGCGGCGCTGCCAACGTTTCAGTATAGTTTAGCCCATTAATGGGGAAATGCACATTGCGCACACAGACACTGGCATAGCCGTGAGGACATTTAGTTGTACGCAAATGCTCCGTTTCATCAACTAACTGTTGCCAGGTGGTGATATTGCCAAGCGGCATGATCACCTCGTCGATATCGACAGTCACAATATATGAATACTTGTACATATTCCGATAGAAACAATCATTGTAGGGCACCAGCTCGTTCACGCGCTTGTTAGCAATGCTCGCGCGCAGATAATCATGCAGATATAGCGGTTTGTTCACCATCTCCGAACCCATACTCAGCGGATGGATTTCGACGAAACCCTCAGCCACATAATGCTCCAGCATACGTTCCAAATTCGGATGCAACGCCAATTTGTAGGCAATGACTTTGCGTGCGCCCAACAAACGCTGCATTTCTAACCACTCCACCAAGCGTGGACCCATATCAACATAGGGATAATCCAAACCCTTCAGGCACACCGCAAATCCGTGTTGTGTCTCATTACCGACCAGTCGTTCGTAGCGTACGCGCAGTATATTCGAGGCCGTGTCGCAAATATTCATCACCAAGGAGACCGCGTGCGGTGCGACCGCCTCCCGCGTTGCCAACGGTACTGCGCATGTGAGTAAATGTGGCATGTAATCAGCTTTGGTAACCCACTTAAAGTACCACACCAGCCGCTGCTCCACCACGGGCACAATCACCGGCTTATCGTTGCGATTATACCACAGCTGACAATGGATGGTATTTTTCGGCGGCTCCTTTTTATTCAACATGACAAGCACGCGCACCACGGCGCTGGACTGTGTGACGTGCGCGCGCGTATCAAAATATGCATTGAAAAGGTGATAAGTGGCATTGCCATTGTGAAACACCTGCCAGTAGTCGTTGTGAAAGCGCAAGTCCCTCAACGATGGCGCACGGGCGCAAGTCGAATTTAAGCGCATCGCTTCCAGGCGATACCACAAATCGAAGGGCACATTTGGCAACTCCCTTTGATGTAGCTTCATAATGTCGTCCACTTCAACTGCTGCAGATGTGTTGAGGTGTTTAAAGAACAAACAATAACGGTTAATGTAGAGCTGTAATAATCGCTTATAGCAAAGTTTCAACTTACGTATTTCGTTCATTAATGAATTGGTTTGCATTATAGGCGCTGTTACATTGTGCCAGGCGCCTGGCTGCATACCGCTTTGCAATGACATTTGGTATGTCATAAATATCACCAATATTATGAGTATCCAAAATATAAAAGCGAAGATTCGTAGTAAATTGTTTTTGCTCGAAGACATCTGCGCAATTTGTTTAATACTCGGCGCGTAAGAAAAGATTACTAAAGTCGAAAAATACTGAAATGTGACTAATAAAACTTTTGGCAAACAGCGTTAGCGCAACCAGAGCTGAGCTATGGTATCAACTAATACCAGAAGATACTTCGAATGTTTTACTTGAAATACAAATACTTTTCTTATCGCGGCCAAGAATATTGGAGCCAAAACAAAGTTAAGATAAGGGATTATCGATTAAGAGTGGAAAGAAATAATAATAGAAATTGACTATAAATTGGTACTCAGCAATATCAAG
Source organism: Bactrocera minax (assembly GCA_021498325.1). Taxonomy (NCBI): domain Eukaryota; kingdom Metazoa; phylum Arthropoda; class Insecta; order Diptera; family Tephritidae; genus Bactrocera; species Bactrocera minax. The sequence continues at coordinate 2,315,130 of JAKEEE010000032.1, forward strand.
GGCTTTGCAACAACTAACACGGACCTCTGTCTTCAATGAACTATATTAGTTAACTTAATGTTGAAAAAATTGCGAGATTAGCGCGGTGCAGATAGTAATACGAAGTTAAGAATAATAATAGCTGTCTTCGATACGCGAAGCATTGCTGAGTGGCAGTGAGAGTGAATCGAACAGACTATATCAGCTGTTTCCGCAAGCGGAGAAGGCGGATAACAAATCGAAGACAGCTATTAATTTTGTAGGCAAGCTTAGTCCAGAATTACGCACATACGTCAAGAATGAGAGCATGATTCAACTGACATAAACATTATTTCTGTTTTATTTGTCAACACTTTCTATCTCTCATTTTCATTAAAAATTTTGCTTTTTAGCAATATAACCTCAATCAGCAATTTATAAGCGACGGAATTGCTGTCGGAAATCGTCGTGATTTGATGCTAAAGTTGCTCTCTGCACTATGCAATTCATTGGTTCGATCAATGTTCCAAAATCTTCACAAAATATTTCTTTTTCAATAGCGGTTGGAAAGCAATGACAAACCCCCGAACAAACTATTACCATAAAATGACTGCTCATAAAAGCCATTAACTGCTCAACAAATGGGAGAAATGCTTGAAAAACAGAACTTTGTGGATCAGCTTATATCGTCTCATATATTTTTATCGAAATCCTCATTTCATAGATCTTCAACTCTCTTTAATTTTCCCACACAACTGCAATATCGCCTATCTGCAGCTCTTTGTCTCTACTACGGCGTGACAGTCTCCGTCTCACTTTTCCAGTGACCCTACGTCCTAGACCGTAGATTCGACTATAGACTTCGGTAGACTTCGAAAATACATAGGTTATGGTATCATGGCTTTCTTTAATCCTCTAGAGACTAGATTAACGAATTCACTCCACAAAATCGCCACGCGTTAAACCAGAACTTGCCCATACCTCACAATTTTACGCAGCAAAAGAATATTCTATATTTCCACTCTCCCTCCACCTTTGGCTTTGATTACTCCAATAAAATGCTTTCTGGGTTTTCGTGACGTAGAAATTAACTTGTCGCTGTACCAATATTAACCCGGCAAAACTTATACTCACCATAAAATTTCGTAAAAATATAATACGAGCGATACTACACCGGGATGGTCCGACTTTTATAGTGAAGCCTCAAGTACTTAGGAATATTGAGGACTTGAAGTAAATACTTTTAAAAAAAATTGCGAACGACTTCTACCGTCCGTAGACTTGAACGGTCAATTTAGTATTGGCAAAATAATAAGTTAAACTTGGTGCGTATAGTAATACGAAGTTTAGAATAACATTAACTTCTTAAAACTCCATGCCAACTGTATAAATATTATGTTAGCGGTTACACTAGACTTACGCACTTCAAGAATAAGAACATGGTTCCGCTGGCATAAATCATTATTTTTTGCTTCATTTACTATCACTTTTTTATCTCTTATTTGTATTTTCATATTTTGTTTTTTACTTACCCCAACAAGATTTGAATAGCTGAAATTAAATTATGTTTATAAGTGACGCTATTACTCTCGGAAGTCGTCATTTTTTTTTTTTATGCTAAAGTAGCGCTACCACTATGTAAGCGCTTAGTTCGAGCTCCACAACTCGATTCTCGAACTTAACAAAATGTTTTGTTTCCAATTGCAGTTGCCTCTCGGAAGACTACGGTTGGAAAGAAATGACAAGCCCCCAAGCAAATTCTTGCCATGAAAAGACTTCTTATAAAATCCATTAACCATTCGGTGTTGGCTTAAAACTCCCTTTGTCATTTCCTTGTCGGCTATACATGGGGATGGTATAAAATAGATTGAGATAGGATAGTATGACGTGGGTGAAGATAGGATTGCATTCAATAAGACAACGGCCATATCAGCGAGTTTTTCCGAAGAACTGTGACAATATACAGATTTCTAGGCAGCTCTGAGCAATGAGTTTTCTAACAAAATAAGTTAAAGAGTCGATACAGTGAAGACATAACACATCTCAACCAAACACCTTGAACATGTAACCGAGTTCAGTCTATTTATTCTTTCCCTTCGTTTCGTTACACTGTACTTCCTTGGATCGTCGCCTACACAGCCCTTCCTCCAACTAGAGTATCACAAACAACAATAGCCGAAACAACTAAGTTTCCTCCTAAATGCAATCATAGAACGCTTGTGCTTGTCTATTCGTGCTTGTTGTTGCTGGCGGAAGTTGAGAAGCCGCAAAACTTCAACTGTCAAAAGTTCTTTAATTGCCCTTAAAATGCAACAATGCGTTGCTTCATTGCTTAATTACATATTTTACAGCCACAGTCCGACACGTATTGCACGCGCTGCGCCAACGCCAGCTCCAGCTCCAGCTCCAGAGTTTTCAATATATGCACGAGGCATTCCCACTCCTCACCACGCTCATTCGTTTGCGTTTCGTACACTCCTTGCGACTTTTCATTACACTTCCGTCGCAGAGCTTATTGCACACACGTAGGAGGTAGGTAGTTAGGTATTGCATGAGTGCGCCTTAAATGCGCCAACTTATTTTCTGCACATTCCACCGCACCATTGGTGCCACTTTCCCTACTTTGCAGGCTTTTAACGCTTGCCTAACGAACCGTCAAACCCCGAAATGCAATCATGGTTTGGAAGTTCGCAGACAGCAAATTCAAATATTGAGAGGAAGTATGGAAATTAAAACTACTTTGGTAGTAGATAAGTGGTCGCAACAGATATTTTGTAGTATTGGAATCTTTTAATTGAATGTTCGATAGACAAGAAGCATATATCCGACACTACTGAACGGTAAATAAGTTTGTGCGGGTCAAAGCAAGTTTGGCGGACTTCATTCCTTAAAAGCTTTAGTCAAGGGTCCCATAGTTCTATCGACCTTAGAGCCAAAGATTCACATTTCCATAGACAATGTAGTCCACATCTCAAACCCCGCCGACTTTGAGTATAATGGGTGAATTGTGAGCTTTTCACACATTTTGCAAATCTTTTTTCATCCATTACAGACCAGCGCTTTGATTTCTTTAGATCGAATTGGACAGCTTCTCCTAATAGATGATAAGGGGAAGATTGTACAAATATCTTATACTGAAATTCGAGGTCACAGCGCCTTAAAATTGCAGTTCAGTAAACCCTGCAGTTAATGCCAATCCAGGATAGTTCCAAATAAACTATCTGCTAAAAAAAACGCGCTGAACTGATGGTTTGTGGTTTCATTTAAGCAATGAACTGAAATTTTGTAAATTTGGTGTTCAAGTTCCTCAGTTGTGAGAGACTTCAAATCTGTGGCTGTCGACAGTAGAGTTAGAGATAGAAGAGGCTCTGTGTCGGAAAGTAAACTCTTCGTATACCAAGATGTTTACAGTAGAGGCCGTAAGATCTAACAATACAATTGTTTTTATTTGCCTGCGACAAACAACATTTTCCACCTCCCTCAACTCACTAACCTCTGCAGCTGTAGTATTGTAAAATTACACCAAACAACCATTGCTTAATTATGCTTATAATTTTTGGTGCAATTAATTGGTGCATACATTCGCGACGCTACCATAATTCGGAAATTATTTGGCGGAAATGAAATTAAGCTCTGCGCAAACTGTTCGACAAACGGAAATTGTCGAATAATCTGCTGCATGTGAAACAATTCGAGCCGAAAACAACAATATTCACATAATTCGAGCCGCAGCGGCGCCGATGAGCCCACTAAGAAGCATAGAGGCTTAAAGGCATAGAAAACGCAACTTTTTTGGACTAAAATGCGACTGGTATATTTCTAGTCGATTCTTAGTAGATTTGACTAGTAAAATTTCGTCCGCGCGCGGCAGTGTGTGGAACATGCATTTTTCCAGAAATTCATTATTCAAATCACCCTGTGTTTGCGAACACTGTGTCATTGCTGCGGAAAGTTGAAATGCCACTGTGAAAATTACAACGCTGCAAAAATCGAAATGTGTTCGCGTACGCTTAACTCATCAAGTTTTAGACAACACTACCTTGCCGACAATTATTTTAAAGAGAACAGCATGAAGAGGTTTACTCTTTAAGCTTACCCATAGCTAAGTCAAAAGAATATAACAAAACCTGAGAAGGTGGCCAGATAGTTCGCCGTGTAATTTTTACATTTAAAATTTTGCAAAAATATTATTTAGTGTTTTTCAGCTTAATTTCACTTAAAATTGGTTTAAAAAAATATTAACAATTTGACAAATTTGAAAACATTTTTTTTTTTTGAAATTTCGAAAAAAAATTTTGTCGAAAACTAAAATAAATTAAAATTATTTAGTTTAAATTTTTGTATTTTCTTGTGTTCCATTCTTTCAATTTTATTATTCAGAAACTAAATTTCATTACACATACTTACAACTATTAAAAATCAGTGCTTCACACCTTGCATGTCATCCAAGCGAACACAAACATACATACTTTCGCATATAAAATCTGTATCAACGGTTTTGGGAAGTCTCAGTCCACAGCTGGCTGCTTAGAATTGAGCACGTTTAAATTAATTATAAATATTAAATACTCGGACGCGCAGCATTGAAATTTATTGTTCACAACTTAGGCGAAAACAACAACAAAAACATGTTCAAGACAAGCGCAAATAAATTGTGTGCCGTTGGTCTGCTTATTTTCTGCGGCTTAGCCGTGCTGAATGCTGCGCAACCGGGCTACAACAGTGAGTTAATAAAAAAAAAACGAAGTTACTTTTAAGTAGTTACAGAAAAAATTTTATAAATAATTTTTTGTCCAACTTTAATTTAAAATAGCACATTTTCTATTTAAAAAATTATTTAAAAAAAAGTGATAAAAATTCAAAAATTTAAATTGTATGAAAATGTATTATTATTTTTCAAACTTCTCTCCTCAAAAATATTATTAATGAAAAATATGTGTTATTTCATTCACAACAATTCTTTCTAGCACCTAAATCTTGCCCACCTCATGAGACCTACACACCCTGCGGGCCATCCTGCCAAACTGAATGCGCCACACTAAATGATCCCTGTTATATTCGTCATATTCGTTGCCCGGATGGCTGTTATTGCGATGAGGGATATGCACGGGATGCTAACGGTGCCTGTATACCACAAGAACAGTGTCCACCAAAACAATAGCAACAACATACATGTTGCTTATGAAACGAATATGATGAAATAAACTGATTTAAAACAATAAAAAAGTTTCATTACAAACAAAACTCTTTTAATTAGTAGTATTTGCACACAAACAATAGTTAATTTCAGCTTACTTATCTCTATATTAATACTTTTTTTTATTTGTTTGTCATATACGCGAGCATTGGGGATTTTTTCCTTGTTTATGTACAAACAAACACACAAATTTGAGCGTAAATTGTTGTTGTTTTACTAAATCTATACGGATGGCCATAAAACCAGAGAACTTATAAACATAGAGTAGGTGCAGGTTCGACAGCGAAAATCCGAAAAATTTCAACGGGGGAAGTCACCTCACGATAAATTAACATAGTGTTGATTCTTAGCAGAAGGAAATCTGTAGAAATTACGAAATTTCTGTTGTTAACATTCCCAACCAGAGAATTGTAATGTGTGAACCAGAGAATGCAAGTAGTACATATGTATGCTATGTGAATTTTTTAAATTCAATTAAAATTTTTATATTTTATTTTAATTCAATTTATGCTCAACTATGAATAAAAAAAATTATTAATAAAAAATATTTCGAAACATTTATATAAATAATTAATACATATGACACCATTAAGGAGTAGAATAAGCATTGATTTGCCGACGGCAATTTTCTTGTCCTTGTTATGTCAATATTTATTATTTAAATAATTATTTATTTAAATTTTAACCAAATATATGTTATCATCTTTTAAAAAATGTATTTTGAGGAGTATGCATTTATATGTACATGCATAGATCTTTGAGCATTTAATTAAATATGAGTATACGATTGGACTATATTTTCGATATATATGTATGTATATCTATATAAATGCATGTGCTTTTATTTCTCTATGCATGCATATAAATATGTGCCAACGAATTTACGTACACTTTTTTTTTACATACAATCTGATTTTTGTCAAGCTGTCTGCGCTGTTGCCACATTTCACTTTGACTTCAGCATCAGCATCAGAATATGATTTCAACCTTTTGCCATCGTGGCGAGGAAACAGGACATCGACAGCGACGCCTGCAGCGGGGAGAAGAGTTTGAATGGATATTGTTGTTGTTGTTCTCGTGATGCTTAGAATATTCGTTGTAGTTTACAACAAGTATGCAATTGCATAAAGTTGGTCAGTCATTCGCGCAGGTTTGTGTGTTTCTGCGATTGCGCATATGAAAGGGATTCCCTGGTGATGTGCACATACATATGTACGTATGTATGTAAAAACTATATAGGGCATTGGGCATGTTATTTTTGCGATTGCGCATATGAAATAAATGCTATACTCGAATAAGTGCATGCGCAAACATACGTGTAAGCACATTTCATTTATAGAAATACCGAAATTGTTAGAAATAATGAAAATCGTATGAAAATTTTAAATTTTTTACTCATTTAGAAATTTCAGATCTAAGAAGAATAAAAAGCAAAAAACCTATTTTCAGTCTATTTTTATTTACATTATTTCTTTTATAAATCTTAGTTTATTTTCATTGCTATTATTTTTGTTTATAAATTACATAAATAACTTTTATTAAAAAAAAAAAATTGTCATTCATATTTCTCATCAAAAATTTCTTCTCATAAACATACAATTTCCATGCCTATCCTCATATTTATATAAAATTTGCTGATCGCTATTTTCTGTTGGCTATTAAATAGCGAATATGTTACATAATGGTGAATTCCATACTCGGTGTTTTTGAGCCTCTGTACACGAGCCAATCGAACATCATACAAAATTCAATTTGCGCCTTCTCTATGTTGCAAGTTCTCTGATAACAATGCGTAAATACATTGTCGTTTTTCATGTTGCAATAATAAGTTACCATCACTCTTCTCTTCGGAAGCGATAAGTCGCTATAAAATAACCATTTCGGAAAATTAGTTAATAACTAGTTTAAATGTAAGTATTCCATTCTGAACTAGTTCACAACTACTTTCTTCACAAATACGGTTAGTGCCAAGTTTCTTTGGAAGTAATTACTCTACTAAGACATTTCAAATTAGTTAATGACTGCTGTCATTGTAGGTAATTACCAAACTGGTTGCATTAAAACCAGTTAATATGGATCAGAAATTTGTTCCTGGTTACAGTAGTGGCATATTATTATTAGTTAAGATAATAATAATATAATAAGTGCTCACAGACATTCAAGACATCTACGCTTATCTCACTTTTGAGAGGCCTACAGCTTGAGTTGATTTTTGACCAAACTTCTCGACTCATTTTCAGGTTTTATTATGATTTCAGCGCCACCAAATAGCTAATGTAAGTTGTTTTCATGGCAGATATTAATTATTTATCGCGTTTGCTTTGCCAAATGCTCCAATCAAGCTTTTCGAAGGCTGCTACACTTTCCTGATGTTGGCAACGCCGCAGAATTTAGCCAACACTTTATACACCACACCTGCACCAAGTGGCCAAATGACAGGTAAAACACACACACGCGAGGTAGAGCAATAACAACAACAGTGTAAACATCATTAATACAACATTTTCAGAGTTGACCAGCATTTAGCGGCCGCTCACCGCGGTCAGTTCTCTTCGACAACGCGAGCGCGTTATAACTTTCAGAATTCGTGAAGCGGCAAAACGCATGCGCAAAGTCACTATTTACCCATACAAGCATGAAGTAGCACACACACAATGCTAACAAGTGCTATACGTATACGGCGACTTGTATGAGCAGCGCATGTGCGCGTGTGCAGAAGTAGAGAAGTTGAAAACCTATATGTAAAATGTCGGTGACAAAATGTAAAATATTGTGCACGAAAATCGGGAAAATTCGGAAAATTCCAAAGTAAAAGTGTTGAAATGCATATGAGCCATGATTTGCGAAACCTACGGGCGCATGTGATGTGCGGAAAGTTCAATAAAATTGGCTGAAAAAAGCAAAATTTGTACAACTACAAAGATGCGCAAAGCTGTATGGGTAAAGAAATAAGAGAAGTGTACAAAAATTCCAATAGTAAACGTGTCGTCACAGCGCCCGAAGCGTCGAAGTGTGGTAAAAACAGAAAACGAGTGCGAAAAAGTGTATGCGATTTGTTCGAAAAGTGTAAAAAATATACAAGTTTTATTGAAAATTTCATTAAAAATTTTGGAAATTTTATATAAAAGTGTTTCTGCTGCAAAAAGTGCAAGCATAATGCTGGCTGGCCTTGCAGTTTGTGTTTAAACGGTGTACAACGTTTGGTGGCACACATTCCTCTACTAAGAAATATACATGCATACGCGTGCAGCACACACACAAAGCTCAAGATTGAATTCTCACGCAGTTGAAGGCGCACTTGTGGCGTGCAGTACTAGTATTTCACGGTGAGAAAAACAAAATAAATAAAACAAATATATACAAAAGCACATTGACTAAGAGCAGAATAATATATTATCTGTATATATGCATTGGTATACATCGGGCTTCTTATAAAAAGTTTATATCTTTTACAAACCAAATAAGAGAAATAAGATTCAAAGCATTTTTCCTAATGGATTGTTAATTGACTAGTTAATTATTGGCTAGTTTGTGACTAGTTTAAGTATCATTGCTGCAATATCTAATTAGTTTCGCTTTTCAACATCAACAGAAAACTAACTATTTATATCAACTAGATTACAACTGGGTACAATAGGTACAGTTTGTAGCGAGTCGTGGAACTAGTTAGCTATGGCACAGTACGTATCATAATACATTCTTCAAACATAATATATGTGTTTCTACAATTAGAATATCGCGAGCCAAGAACCTGCCTAACACAAGCACTTTACCTGCTCTAATTACGTATAACGTTAACGTAATAATTAACGTAACGTAACGTCTAATTAACGTGAAATGTACGTTGAATACCAAGAGATCCTTTCTACGTTAATTCAAATGCATAACTTTGTACTTTTGCGAAGTAGAGACTTAATTCGCTGCTTTTAGCGGACTAAAAATCACATATTCGTACTCACTCGTATTTTGCTTCTTAGTGTACTGTTATTCACTAGTTTGTTTAACTTTCCCGGTAAAATGTTTGCATATTACTTCAATAAAGTCCTGAAAGCTATTGGAACAATTTCTCAGTCATATTTTTAGACATACCACACTGTGTACACCGCATTTCGTTCGATCAGCCGCTTAGGCAAACACTTCTCAACCGACTAATGAATTAATTTAATTAAAGTGCACAGAAGAAATTGTATATTTTGTTGTATTATAGAGATGCAACACATGTCTATTTTGTAGAATTCTGTAACGAAACATTGCATTAAACGCTTTCTCCCTTCTCTCGGCACATTTGCTCAACTTTTAATTACGTTTTACTAGCCAATAGCGCTCTAGTTACTGCTCTCACGTCGTTTAGTTAGATGCTCTTTTGAAATGCTTTTCAGGCATTCTTTATACCTTAAAGTTATTGTGTTTCAAAATATGTTATTAATTTGATTTCATCTAAATAGGTTCCTCAAAATTCTCTCTTAGCCGCAATTTCGTATATTGCTACAATCTAAACAGCATTCTGTCATTTGCTTTGATATTTTTTCTTTCAACTAAAGTATTTTATATTTATTTTTTGCAATTTTTGTGATTACTGTAACACATTCCGCAAGGCAAAGCCAAAATAAATAAGTAGAAATACATAATAAAGCAAACCTCGAGAAGAAGCTACAATGGGGGCCACACAAAGCAGATAAAAAAACATATACCCACCACATTGCATGCCAATGCTACAAAAACAAAAGCAGAAACAACAACAAAGTATATTTTTTTAAACAACAGCAAAGTTTGCAATAAAAGCGGGAGGGAGCGCATGAAATGCCACGGCGTGCGGTTAGGGGGAAAAGGAAGTTGCATAACTTGTTTCTTAAAAATCTCGCACTGCGCGCTCTTTATCTTGACATTATTTGCTTTTTAAAGCATTACAAATACAGCACAACAACACAGTGCCACATTTGCTGCGCTGCACTTGATGATTGCCCAGCTTTGTTGGGCGGCTCGCGCCCATGCGCCCATGCGCCGCGCACTCACTGGCAGAATTATTCCATTAAATTGCTTTATTATGCAGATAAATGTATGAAATGCACAGCAAATATATGCAACTACTGAAGAATATCTATAGAAGTGTATTTCATTGATTTGCATGCTGTGCATGAGTCACTTTGCGCCGCCAAACAGTCTGTGCTGTGCTGGAGTATTCAAATGATTTTGTTCGCTGGTGGCGATCACTAATTTATTGCCGCTTGTTGTTGTTGTTATAATTTCGAAATTGCTATACAATACTTCTCATTGTTGTGGCGGCACAAGTTCACGAACGCAGCGCTCCAAAGTCAACTGCTGCTCTCCCACTGCCAGGCAAGTTCGCCGCTTAAGTCTTTTGTTTTTATCGCAAACCGTGCAGGCGTTGCAGCTTTTCGCTTGCATTTTTTGCCTCTTTTTAATTTTACGCCATCAGCAAGCCTTCGCAGCAGCTAATTAACCAGTTGTCACTGCTGTCATGTTTGTTGTGTTTTCAACTTGATTTTTTTTTTTTTTATTAAGAAATTATCCAAGCGATAAAATATGGAAAATCGAAATGTGACTAATTGGCGGTAAAAATGAAAGATCTCTTCAGTTGCACTACTTTCTGCTCTATCGCTTGTCAATTTTCCAATTATTTCAATTTCGATACACTTGCAAGCTGTCATCATATAACAACAATAATAAACACATTAAGCTTGATATTTCTCTATAAAATTCAATTTGCTAGATTATTTTAATTAAAAATATTATATTTACCAGTTTCAAGATTATTTTGTAATAATTTTAATTTTTATTTTTATTTTATTTTCTCGAAATTCGGAAAGTATGTATTTTTTAATTTTAAAATTACTGAACAGCATTAAAAAATATTGAAAGATATATTATTTTAATATATTAATAATAAATTATATTATAAATATTAAAAAGTACATTTATTATATAATTACAGCCAGTTCAATATTTTTCCACATTTCTTTGAATTTACGAAAACAAAAAAATTGATTTTTTTTTTTAACGAACTTTTGTAATTCCTAAATTAGTTCGGCAATTTTATACAAATAAAGGTATAAGTGACTTCATAAAAAAAATTATAAATATTTAAAAAAAAAAAATTTTATTTTCAAGTATTTTTTGTATAACTTTTCCAACAACTAATCATTCTTACTTATTCTTTACTTATTCTTTAATTTCAACCAAAAATAGATGAAAAATATGACAAAAAATTTTTGATCTCTAAAATGGACACTCCCTCAAGCCATAAATTAAATGCTTTGAATTTAATTTGCATAATTAACAAACCAACAATTCAATAAAACCAAATTTTATTATTTCAAGCAAATTTTTATATAAATGAGAAAAAACTAAAAAATTTCAAAAATTAAAAAAAAAAAATATTAAACCAAATTGATTACGAATAGTCTCAAAAACGTAAAAACCCGTCCCATTTATTATCAAACTACACAAGCTGGAGCAATATGACAAACAGCAGTCCAACAGTCCAGCAGTCCGCAATTTAAATAATTAAGTTGAGAATTTATTATTAAATACAACAAATAACCGAAATTCCGAAACATTTTCAAAGTGACCGCCACGGTAACTAATGAGCCTAACTGGTGGCAATCCAAGTCAAGAAGTACAAATGAGAAATGGTGTAATAAGTGGTATTAAGAAAGCAACAACAACCACAACAAATGGAATGAGAGTAGTCACACAGTTTAGTTTATGCACACAAAATAGTTTCCGAAGGTGGACAGAGTGTTTAGCCATGAATTATTTTGAAAATGAAAGACTTGAGGGAGGTGACGTAAGGAAAAATGTTAATTAAAATAACAGAAAAAAAATCTTTGTCGCTTTCTGGCGCTCTAACATTTTTTAAGTGTTTCAGTAAGGACTAGAGAAGTGAAGGAAAAATTTAATAAGAAAAAGAAGGAAATTTTTAGTGAAAAAATAATATTAAGTATCAAAGATGCAGTGGCTAAAATTTTTTTTATTTATAAACATACATTAAATAATAAAAAAATAAAAATATAAAAATTATTAAATTATTAAATTAAAAAATTAAAAATTCTTTTTAAATATGTTAAATATAGAAGATTATAGTAATTAAAAATAATATATAAATGATAAAAAATATGTTTATTAAAAAAAAAAAGGGAAATACAAATTAAAAAAAAAAAATAAAAATTAATTAAAAGAGTAAAATCCAAAAGTAAAAAGTTTTTATTTTACTATTTCAAAACAATTAATTATATTAATTAATTATTATTTTTTTATTAGTATTATTATTTTTCTTCCAAAGTTAGTATTTTTTTATTCTTACGTTTTCCATTTTCTCACTATTTCCTCTACTTTTTCGTAAAACTTGATTTATATTAGCTAATATTTCAATCCACGAGCTTCGTACTTTCAAATCCCAGAAACTCCCTAAAAGAAATCATATTTAAATTGGCAATTCCGTTGTTATTGGTAATAAAACTGTTATTTTTTTACTTTAAACTGTTTACAATTATCTACTACTTATGTATTTACTTTGCTTTTATTGGCAGTAAATCATGCAACACCACTTACTGCCACGCTAAGCGCTTATGCAATATAATAATACGCTGGCACTTTAGTTGCAGCCACATAATTGTCAACATTAAAGTGAAATATTTACGAAATTCAATTAAAACATCAAAGCGTGGAAAAAGAAAAATCAATAATAATGAAAATAAATTCCGCCAACATTGTCAATGTCAGCTGTGCGAACGCGCCGCGCACACCCATGCACACCTGCATATAAGCAAGGTTCAAAGCAGTTGCAAATTAGTCGCGCCACAATGCTGCCGACGACCAGTCGGCGACGCGCATTCACCGCATTAGCGTCTATTTGAGCGGCAAAGTGGCGTTACGGCAACGCAACGCATCCAAAATTGCGCGGCTCATCTGCGCCGCGGCTACTCCTGTGCTTGTTGCAATGTTGCGCAATTTTCGTTGCTATCGCAAAGTTGTTGAAAATGTTTGTTGTTGCTTCCCCGTTGTACTTAAAGTTGATTAAAATATTTAAACATCACTATATTACTAACTGTTTGAAAAGGCGTCGAGGCAATTACCATGTTGCTGCCGAATTGCAAGCGCTATGCCGCACGTTGCTGCCGCTGCAACTGTTTGACGGTTGTTGGAAAATATTCAGGCTTTGTTGCGGCGTTCAGAGATGTGCGCTGGTGCAGCGAGGACAAAAAAGGCTTACTCTGGGCATTTTAATGGCTTTGTAATTGGGTAGTAGAAAAACGGACGAGAAATACAGAAATGTAAATGCTCAGATATGCTGCTCTGCTTGCATCGGTGAGTGTGTGTGTGTGTGTGTGCAATTTTGAAATAATATTTTGATGTAAATTAGATTTTTAAAAAATATTTTCAACTCATTTCAATTTTTCTAATTTTTAATTACAATTTCATGCAAAAAAAAGTAAAAATTGTTATTGCTGAATGAGAAAAGTCATATAGTGACGTGTAAAAGTTTATAATTTATAATTAATATATAAGGTATATAAAAGGTATAAATTAATAGAAATTAAATAAGAAAAAATTAGTATAATATAGTTAAATATAAAATTTTTCTGTTTAATTTTTAATTATTTAAATTTATTAATTTTTTTAATATTTTTCAGAAAAATGCATATAAATTTAATAATTTTATGTGCAGTGAAAAACAGTATTTTTATACTTACCAAAGTACAAAGCACTAATATTAAAAAAATATTTTCACAATCAGTAAAATTTTTACTTCACACAATTTTTTAAGAACATAATCTATATATTTTCAACACCCTTTATCACCTTCAAAATTACCAAAAAGCTGAGAATACATTTAATGAAAAAATTTAATCACGTGTGCGCGATCGATTTACCGCTATTTGTGGCACCTGCGCCACCTTTCACTACTATATCACCATCGTTTGTGATGAACGTATGTGCATACGAGCTCCTCCATGACCGCCTGCCGCACTCAGTTTACACATGACCACCGCCATCCACATCATGACACCACGACTACGAAGACGAACACGACCACGACCACGACCACAACCATCGCCATTGCAGCGCAATTGCCCAATTTTCTTAATCGCTATCTTCACAGTATTTACTTTAAGTAAAAAATAATTAGAAAACTTTAATATCAAATTGCGCGCTGGCTCGAACGCCTTTCACCTGAGCGACCAGCAAGCAAAGTCAGCCAGTCAGGGTTGAGATAATCGAATCGGCGGAAACCAAAAGAAAAACACCAATAAAAGCTTTAAAGAGCACATGTGTGTGCACAAGTGTGAGCAAAAACAAAAATAAAAACAAAAAAAAACCAAATAAAAATACAAAATTTATAAAAGCAAAAAAATCAGAACAGCGGCCGAAAAGTGGGTAGCAAAAGAATTATTTTAGTGCCTAGAATGCTTGCGAGCACACACACATACGCACACATGTACATTTATAGACATAGCTGACTCGTGCTTACATTGTTATTCTTATAACTGTACTCATGTATGTGCGTATTTGTGTGTGTGGCGCACCTGCCTGTCAGGTTGCCACACTACTTTGCGGCATGTCAATTAACCATCAACTACTTCGGCGCACTGTTGCGCACACACACACATACAAACACATACACACAAGCGTGTCTGGCAGTGCACACACACTCTGACTAACAGAATTCCCCTCGACTACCGTAAACAAAATTCAATTAAAGCTTATCTCACCATATTGCCAGCATTAGCACAATAATATTTACGCGTAAAACAACAAAATGCGAGTGAACGCACATAATTGCTGCATAAATGCCTGTAATTTGTTGGTGAATTGATTGGCGAAACAAGAAATGAAAATGTCGAAGCACTGATTAAATGGAACGTCATGTTGGCAGCCCATTTGGCATGTCGCCAGATAATGGCACCTCTGCAGGAGGAAAGCATTCTTGCAGTCACATTATTTTTTCATGCTTTCTTTAATTTATTTCTATTAAAGTAAAAAAATGTAAATAATTTTTTTCCAAAAAAAAAATTTTTTTTTTTTTTGAGATCTTCACAAATTTTTCACACAATTTTTATAATTTTTTTCGTCTTACATAGTTTCTTCATACATTTTTAATTTATAAAATATTGCTACGAACTATTAAAGTTTAAAATCAGCCTTTGCAACTCAAAAGTTTTGCCTTGCTCTTCAGACGTTTGCCTATTAATTCAAAGTGAACCTAGCTATCCGGAGTTAAACACTGTGAAGTGGACCGCTGGACAGCCCTCGACATCCCTAACATGTTATCCTCTTTTAGTGAAAACAGAGACGGTTTCGCTTCCGCAGTGCTCTGTGCCTCAGTCCCTCCACGATATGAAGGTCCATATGTTGTCGCCCACAAAAAGGTCACCCGGTTGTCTGAGATTTGGGTAGGATTGACGCTCAATTACCGGGTATTCACTAAAAACCAAATCCAATAAAAAACGAAAATCCACATATCAACAATCCAATGACACCGTGCAGGCTCTAGGCTCTCATGCATAGATGATACCAGTGGGCTTATAGTAAGTTTTTTAGAGCCTGCAACTTCGCGTCGACTTCTTCTATTTACTGAGATGTCGGGTATCTTAAGGATGATGGAACTCCCGGCAACATTCTATGTAGTTTTGCGATACTGTCCACACAAAGCCTAAACTAGGCTACAGACAGAGCTTTTAGGGTCATCCAAAATAACCGTAATAAAGCTACTTTCATCTTGGCCCTTTAAGTTGCTGAACCTTCCTCTCAAGCTCTTTGTGGTGTACGTCGTAACGTTATCTCAAAAATGATCTTACTAGTCTTCAGTTGTTCGAAAAGGACTGAGTTGTATGTCAAAAGTACATGCAATGTGTTTGGCTTTGCCTGTCGAAAGATAACTCTAAGTTCGAAAGATTTTTCCAATAATTTTGGGTTTTGCTTCGAATGGAAGCCGACTACGCCCAAGTACAAATAGGAAAGTATGCCTAAGTGAACAGTTATAACGTTATTTAAATCCGAAAATGGAGTAACGGTATTTTCATCAGCCACATTATTAAGCACCGTTGCCATTTCTCTGCGTATAATTATTAACTCGGTAATAAATTTATATTTTTCCATTAAATTCCAAAGTTGCCTATCTGCTTTTATGCTGCTTAACGGCAGGCACCTGCTACACAGCGCATTTTTTCTTTACAATCTCTACGCTTTTTCCCTCTCATAAAACATCCGTTTCAGCTAATTTCCATTTCAACTTTGCTTATCATTAGAATTTATTTGCATTTCTTTCGCTTCGCTGCTGCAATTATTTTGTTTAATGCTGTTTTCGCTATTGTTGGCATTCGTCATTTGGTCTTCGCGAAATTCTCAGCACTAATGTGATATTAATTGCCCCCGTCGTGCATGAAGGTCAAAGCCGACATTATTACCAACCACATGCGCGCAAAAACATTCAACACGTCAATCGGCAGCTTCGTGTGCCTGCCGTCGTCGGCTCATCAGGCGTTCTGCAACAATAACAACTGTCAATTTTCATAACCGTAATCGCCATACAAAAACAACAAACAATAGCTTGGGCTGCTATACCGCTGCGCCTGCGCTGCGTCCACTTTCGTCAGCTCTTATTATATCTGTTTGATTGAATTTAAAATCATCTAAATGTGTATAAACGAAACATGCTGAGCATAATCATATGAAAATCAAAAAATTAATGAAATCTGTATAAAAACTACGTTCGACAGTGACGCCACCATGTCCACACAGCCACTTCCATGCTCTTCTTGTCCACTGCAAACATAAAAGCGGCCGCAAAGTGATTATTTTTTTAGTTTGTTCATTATTTGACTTTCCTGTTCTTTTTTGTGGCTCTTGCGGCCGCTGCTGTTGCTGTTCACTTTTCCGTTCGGCATTTATTTGCCCAGCCTTTTATGTCTATTTACAGATTTATTTGCCTCATTGTTAGCGAGTCATAACTACAAAAGGTTTATTATACTGCTTGTCTTTCGTCCGTCTGTCTTTCTTTCGATTTCCGCTTTTTATTAAGTAGTCCATCAGATTTGACAGTCAGTGCCATAGGCTGATGAAAGCTTTGGATTCGGGCCGCATGTACACTGTGTAAAAGTTGAAATAAATTATTTAATTCCGAGATTAAATTCAGAGATTCAAAGCTTCAACTATGCTGTTCTACTTATTACAATCCCTCACGTACTTTTCTAAATCCGCTATGTGCTCAAAAGATTACATCTTTACTATTTATAGCATACGAACTAGTGAACTATCTTCAGTGTCTCTCCACATAGAATTTGCTAGTGCGATCGAGCAGAGTTAAGCAATGAGTCAAGAGGTTCAACTGCATAGCTCTGTTTATTTCTGTGGGACCTTTAGATCCCTAGAGAGCTCTAGTTCTTGGAATCAAAATAATTTTGTAAGTCGGGAGATCAAGAAAGAATCGCTTACTGCAATATCTGAACGAGTTCTGAACTCAGTAGACGTCGTTTACTCATGGTCCTAAAATTCTGTACGAACACTGCGAATAATTTACACAAACAGTTTCGAAAGATTTCGATAATGGATGAGAATATGGCAACTGTAGTTACGCAGTTACCAGTAATGCTAACTTTTTAAAACAAGCAGCATTAGAAGAATTTATTCAGAGTGTCGTCCAGAATTACCAAATCAAGCTTTTTGCGGTAAAACAATTCATTCCGAAAATGTAAGTAGTGAAGCTTAATATTTTCTGAACAAAAGACAAGAGAAAAATGCGAAAAATGCTTATGTGAACTTGTGAAACACTCAACGTATAGCTGTATTGAATATTTTATATAATTCAGCAAAGTCTAATTCTTGTACAGCGATGCTTTAACGGTCAAAATAAACAGGTTTGAATAATAACATGTGCATTTTTGAAGCAAAGCATGAATCCAACGCTAAATGCTTGAATCTCATATCCGCTCTCTTAAGTACCGTTATAAATGCTCAGGACTTTGCAGTCTGTAAGCCATTAGCCATTTAGTCTCAAGGAGTTAAGTGCAAATGCGCGTTTTTTTCAATTATTTTATTATTTTTAGCGCATATTACCGTTATAGCGCTTAAGTAACAGTTGTGGTAAAGATGGTGTCAATAAAGCTTTTATTGGCTAAATCTCTCTAATTGCTTTCAGTGATATAGGGAGTACAAAATTCTCAATTTGAAACAATGTTATTGTACAGAGTATTATATAAATATCTATGATATGGCCAGCAGCAAGTCAAGCTACAATATCACACAGTGCGCACAGTTTCTCAGCTGTCAGCTGACAAGTATCAACTGTCAAAGGGCAAGTATTGAAGCATTAAAGTACATTGCTTCCGCATGCGAAAGCCAATTGAACGCAAAGTGAAGCCAAGAAGAAGAAGAAGCATAAAGCACAGTAGCCATTTGCATTAAAGCGAAAAACTAAAAATAAAGAAAAGCAAACATAATAAGAATAAAGAAAACGCTGCGTAATTTTGATGTCAAAAATATGCAAAGCTTCGAATATATTCCAATGCGTTTTGAGCGCTTTGGGCGCTTTATTGGCACTTATTAATGATTTCCTTTTATATGAAAACAACACACATGTTTGCATAATTTTTCACTTAACTCGCGCTTGTTCCTTCGCGCTATGATTACTTTTTTTGTTTATCGTGTTGTTGATGTTTTACTTAGCTTTAAACACATTGTTGTGCTCAAATTCAAACTTCCTTGCGGCGAAAAATTCACAACATTCCTCGCGCATAACTTCGTGGCATATTTTTTGCTTGACAATGCTTCATATATTTTCGTTCATTCTTATGATTTCCAGACGCAGAACTTTTTGGCGCATGTACCGCTAAAGATCGTTTTCTTTTTTACTGTTGTATTGTGCTCTTTGTACTCTTTGCTGGCCGAAAAATTAGCTTAACATTACTTTTCGGTCGGCAGCGAAAAGCGCGTATTCGTGCGCTGAAACGTGTGACAAATGACCATAATTTGCCGCTGGCGGTGTAAGCCGCTGCTGATTCAATAGCCGAATATTTCTTTTCATTAATGCTGCTTATCACATATTTAGTGGGTTTTCGCCTTCTCACGGCGCGCCGCAATATATTTATGAATAAAAGTAATGCACTTTGAACGATCGAAAATTAATAGTCCTGTCATTTGCTATACCCGTATACTTTTCGGGCCAACGGCGTAGTGTGACCACCATCGTGACGCTGTGTTCAGTAGGGATGATGTTGTGCGGTTGGAAGACATATTTTTTTTTTTATGAATGCATCAAACGATTGAGTCATAAATATTTATTACATATAACGAATTTATAATTTCTTACCTCAGGTAAGATCTGTATATACTTTTCGTACGCTGCTACTTCACGCTACGCGCACGCCTGTTGCAAATGCAACGCTGCAAGCGTAACTTTTGGTACCGTTGCGAGCAGTTAAAACGCAGTTATTTAGTCGAAGCATTATTGCGAGTCGTTACTTTCGTGATATAATTCAAACTTTATAAAGGTATATGTTTATAAGATCGATTTACAATTCGTCAAACATCAGATATTCACCACATATTAGTATTTTCTTTATTATAACCTTTGCCATTGCCAGGTGCTACTTTCCTACGCAACTTTTATCATTTATTTTTGTGTTGAAGCTAACTTGATTTTACTCGACATTTTTTGTGATAGTCGTTCAGCGCTTTCATAGCTTTTATGTTATATATTTTGACTGACTTCCATCACCTATTGACTTCTAAAGCTCATCCGTGATTCTGGGTTCCAAATAGTTTCACTAATTAGGCCTATTCTTGGTTCCTTGATTTCTAAAATATTGCCATGACATTTTAATATATATAGCTTTGTTTTGATCTTTCTTTCGGCACATTCGCTGGTTTGATGATTACCTCACCGTATTTACTTAACAGTTCTTCAGTTCTCAAAGATTTTCTTCTCATAGTTCATATTCATATCTCCATTCCGAAAAATCTCTGTGCAATCATGGAACCAGCAAACATTCTTTATTATTTACACTCGTTCTCGCGTGTCTTTTAACTGTTCCCCATGCAAAATAGGCAGCGTAAGCAGTCACTCAAAGTCTTTATTTCCCAACAAGTGCTCTCCAAGATCTCTTAGAACCAAACCGTCCTGCACAATGAGACATAAGCGCACATTTCGGAAATTCTCCGAAAAAGTAATCACTTTCAATGACATGTTGCCGCTAAGATCACAACAAGTATTTCCACTGACAAGATGCACAAAAGATTTCCAATGCAAATACGTAAATATGTATGAGGCAAGCTTGAGGATACACTTAGCTATGCGGTTGTCACATGTCGCCGCCAAAAAATGTAATTTATTTGCGTATTCAATTGTCAACGTTGACGTAAAAGCCATAAAGTGCAACGTTGACAGTCATCCAGGCGGCAAAGTGAGTAGGCAGCCGAAAGCCAATACAATGATGAAGCTACTCACTTGCGTTTGGCGGTGAAAATAAATGCTGGTGATGATGCAGGAGTTGGAAATCAAGTTGGAGAAGCTAAAAACAAAAAGGGGTAGCAGAAATGTGCAAATATTTGTACATTCCATGGCATTTATTTAAGAATGTTAGTGATGACGGTATTTAAGCATTGATGATGATAACGCTCTTAGGAAGTGTACAAGAAGAAGATACTTCAAATATTGATATTTCCAATACTTAACGCAAATAAAGTTAAAGACTGGAAGAAAATATACCCACGACTTTTATTTGTGGTAATAAAAATTCAAAAAGAGAGGCTATGACACGCTTTGAGTAAGGCGCATTAAGGCGCGTTCACACTGCTTAAGTTTTACATATTGAACCAACCAACCATTCTTCGCATATTTTAGTTAATTTTATTTACTTCTTTTATTTCAGCCAAAGCAAACAAAATGGTGAAATAAAATTGTGACAATATTCGTAGTGTCTACATACAGCTATATATATTCAGCTGTTCGATATAATAAATACATATATATGTATAATTATTCGTTAATTTAACTACGGTCATAGACACATCAATGACGAACTATGAGAATTTATTGAACTTGCCGCTCAATTGCAATGCAAATGAAAATAGCGGCAGTCTGGCAACACAGGAAATTATAAAGATGTCGCAACGAGACTTCTCGGAGGTGAGTAAGAAAGCAAGATTTGTTGTTATTGTAAAAATATTCGAAAAACTTCATTTATCTGCAGTGTGAGGCAAATTTGGCAAAATCCTGTGTAATTCTCAACCAACTTATGCAATTTTATATTTAAATACCACCGCATATGTCCAACATAGTTTGAGGCCTATTTAAGTGCAGTCCCGCTTTTTAACTTGTGTTTGCAACAAAAGGAAAATTAACACAGTACAGCACTGTACTTTAGCCCATACCTTACACCCGTGAGTTCTCACTGATTCTCATTCTCATTCTCATAATGACAGTCGCAAGCCAAAAGTAAACAGGCTACCAAAAATCACTTTACCCAATTAATTTGTGTGAAATAAAACATAAAAAGGAACAACAACATATTCCGCTCACATTCTTAGCGCAGCCGCAATGCACTGAATTCAAACTTCTCAGAATCGACGTGCAACGAATTCAATTAAAATAAACTGTATGCAAATTAAGCATTGCTGTTAAAGCACGTCTCCTACACATGGCTGGCTGGGCGGCCGACACTGTTGCATTTGGGTAAACAAAGTAAAATAGCAACGTGTAACCTGTGCTTAAACGCGCAGCAGCTGGTCGTCGTGGCATATGAGTAAGCAACAGCAGCAAAGACTGTCACAGAGACAAACTGTCAGAAGGAGAACTTTATAAACTTATTTCCCTTAGATTTCGCTCGTTTCCATTTTTATTTCGTAGTACGGGTATCTTTTGGGCTTTTTTAGTTTTTGGTTTTCCAATCACGACTCAACCATTAAATGCATTTAACTGATTTTAAATTAAATACCTGAAATGGACAATCACGACGAGTGGAAATACTCAAAAACTAACATGGGCTCACTGTTTTCGGTTTGTTTTGGTTATTTTTTTTTTTTTTCTTTACTGCCTGATTTTCGCCTCGCTTTTTCTAACGATAAGAATGAAAAAGTTCAAGTTCCTCAATGTTGCGTAGTGCAACAGTATTCTCATGAATAAAAATAAAATTAATTATAAAAAATGTACGGAATATTCAGTAATGCTTCAAAAGCCTAGACTAGATAACGTGATTAAATGTGCGGTGGTTGCTTGACGAGCAATAGGGGAATGAAACTACAAAGGCAGACCTGAAACATAGTATGTAATTGATATACAACTTGAGAAGACAAGATTGCCCTCTTCTTGCATTAGTGAGAAATTTCAAACAGTGGAACTATAAATTTATAGATATTTTCTGTCAATAAATTCGCTGAGATTTAGAATATCATTTGCTGCATTGGCATAGAAGAATTAAAAAGAAAAAAGAAAAAGCTATAAATAGTGAAGACATGACACATAATGATATAAAAGAAAAAAGGAAGGAACACTAAGGATAAGGAAGGAAGTTAATAATGGTTTTGGGCTTGGATTGAGGTAGGAAAGCGGCTGTGGATATACGATATTGTTTCTCCGTCCTAATTTATGGATTTGTGAGAGTCCAGCAGATCTGTTGGTGTTTGAAAGCTTCTGGTAAGACCATTTCACATTCACGAGACAATTTTAAAACGTAGTGCGCGAGGGATAAGAGACAAATTTACAATCTAAGAGAAAGACAGAAAGTTTGGGAGTGCTTTTAAGCTCATTTTAGCTCATTGATATTAATATTATGAGGCATACTTCAAGGTCCAAATTGATGGTGCCGCAAATATTCAAAAACATGTGTTTCAGAATCATTTAATGGATCCAAAGGAGGAAGGGACTTGCACAAAAAGCACAACATTTTGGAAGAGTGCTAAGATTTCGGTGCTACTTTGATGTGACAATTTTTAATATAGTTTTATTAGAATTATGACAATTTAGGGTTTGCAAACTTGGTCCAGCAATACAGCAGAATTAAGTTCAATTTTCCCCATCATATTTTCACTAGCTTCACACTAGCGCTACTAGTGGCATACCAATCGCCGGTATGTCCTTCAAATGTCGGCGGCTACCAGTTCTTGGCTTTAGCCACGCTTAGCTGCTGCTCTAATTCCTGTGCTCACCATGTGGCAACAACAATAAGAACAATGAGAAAAAAATATGGATATGAAATTGTTAGAAAAACTCGTTTAGCGGTTTTAATCGGGTTGCAATCAATGCGATATCGACATGAGAAATGTTCAGCAAGAGCAAAGAACTACAAAGCAGGCACAACAACAGCAAAAGTATAAAAGCAAAAGCCACACCATTGTGTATGTGGCGTAGAAACAATGCCACAAAATCGAATCTAAGAAATCAATGGCAAACAAACGAGGCGCGACCGGGGTTGCGCCTGCGAAACTGGCTGTGCTTGTAGTTGTAGTTGCAGTTGTGGTTATGGTTGTGGTTGTGACGACTGTGGTTGTGACTCTGTCTAAAACTGATATTGACGCTCAGCCGGCCCACAAAAGCCTGCTGACAGCGGTAAGCAGCAACGCCGCCGTGTCTCTTCCACAACTTCGATTGCTTTTAACTTGAGCTTGTTGTTGCAACAACTCATTATTATTATTTTATTTTTTTTTTTTGTTTTTGTTTTTCTTTTTCTTTTTTTCTTACTTTTCCTTTGAGGTTTTAAATGTAATTCGATGATTGTAAGCAGATTTTGACGTGACTTGATGCAATGAAGAGTGGAGTGCGACTAGCGCGACCGAAGCTCGCAAATCAAACGCGAACAAACTTAAAATACAACTCCGTACAACAACAAAAAACCATAGCAGCCACCATTTAAACATTTCAGCGGTAAACTAGCAGAAACAGCAACAACAAAACAGGCGATTTGTGTGGAGAAAAAGAGCAAATGGCAATCAAACTGAAATAGCAAAGTCATTGAAGCGCGCAGGAAGCTCAGCGCAGCGTTGAAAGATAGCGAAAAAAATTTAAATTAAATTTTAATCTCGACATGCGCATCAAAGGTGCAGGTAATCATAGCGAAAAGGCAGCCAGCCAGCCGGCCAAGCAGCAAACGAAGCTGAAACCAAAACCAAAGCTGAAGCAATAAAACTCACTTTGCGCAGCTGAGCGGGCGAAGTGCGCGGGCGAATCGGACTCATGTGCAACTTATGGCTGGAGTTTGAGTGCGCTTAAGCAGGCTGATGGCAGGCAGCAGACAGCAGGTGTGTTGTTAGCCCAGCCAGGACATGTTCAAATGTGGCTGGCTACAAGAGCTTAAGCTTTCCAAAGACACATGCAGGTATGCATGCATATCGGCGTCCGCGCCCGCGCCCGCACCTACGCCTGCGCCTACGGACCTGCGCCTGTACATTGATGGCTGACTGCCTGGCTATGCCTTTATTTATAGTTAACTGCCGATTATTCGACTTCCACTTTTATTAAACGCTTTTGCGCCATTTTTATTTAATTAAGAACCCATCAAGCGTGAAATCGGGCAAGATGGGCCGTAAAGTGTATTAAAACTGAATATTTCAATGCAAAATGCTAAATGCAAATGCATAAACAGATAAAAGATTGGCATGAGAAGAAAGCAAATGGCTAGAAAAAGCTTGCTTAAGAAGAAAAAAAACAGGATAAAAACTCAACTTAGAGGTTTTCAGATTTTTATGTGTCTACATAAACATTTACCGTTAGATGAGTAAAATTAAAAATAAGAAATGAATATTAAAATATGTGAAATAAAATTCAACTTTCAATTTCTCGTAACATAATCGCAGTTTCCATTTCAATTTTACAACAAAATCGCAAACAAGACGCCTAAAAAATTAGCTCCAAAACTCAGACTGTGTTTGGCCCTTTCAAGCGTCCCATTTACTCACGCACATCTTACAAGGATTGAAAATTTATCTTTAGAACTTCCTAAATGCAATTCAAATATATTTTTTAGTTTTCGAGCTCTTTCTCGGAGCTCGCACTAAGCACCCGACACATTCAAAGTTATACTTCAGATACGTCACTGTTTGTTACCGATGTTTAGTGGACTTAGTGGATCTCTTGAGCTTATTCACAAAGCTTTCTCCAACTGGAAGGGCTTTATCAAAAGCTTCCCTTAGCTCAGTCGATCTATTGGGCCGAAGTACACAAACATCTAGTGAGGTTCCCGTTTAAAAGAAACTACAAGCGCTAGGAAGCTGTAAACTTTTAAACCAAATATATGCGGAAGGACCCTGTGAAGTTAGCTCGCTTTCAGACAATATCAACGATCCCAAACGAGTGGTCCAAAGTTACTCCAAGATTATTCAAACCCTCAAACCCTCAAATTTACTGATAGACCAAAAAGTCTTCTACACAAACTACAAAAATCGTGTTCTCACCAAACCGCTGGCACATCAATTCGAAGTATTTGGCATGGCCACCAAAATCCGAACTCATAACAACAACAAAAACAACTTTACACATATATACATCACGAATACATAGATAGTTGGATATTAGAAAGCAACTCAAATACATAAATAAAATGAATAAAAGAATTGTGTATGTTGAAAAAAAATATATATATATATATATATACAGAACGAATAAATCGAAAAAGCTAATTTGCTCCATGGCGTACGCCTGTTTTCTTCATGCGTGTTTGCAGCATTTGAGCTACAAGAATGTTGTACGCTTGGCTAAAGAACATAGATGCTAATGAAGATTATAGTTATGCGGATGAAGCGAATGTTTTTGGGCTGCACGGGCGGCAGAACGCGCTGAGCGCATGAGGCGCATTTAGAAGACGTTTGCGGTATATGGAGAATGACGGGCACGTTGTGATGTGATTTGATTTGATGTGGCGGACGAGATTGTTGTAGCGGGCATTTGATTGAACGAAGCTATACTGTGGCAGGAGGGGAATTGGTCACTTTAGAGGCTAGACAGTCGTGGGACGGATGAAAAGTTAAT
Source organism: Bactrocera minax (assembly GCA_021498325.1). Taxonomy (NCBI): domain Eukaryota; kingdom Metazoa; phylum Arthropoda; class Insecta; order Diptera; family Tephritidae; genus Bactrocera; species Bactrocera minax. The sequence continues at coordinate 2,341,265 of JAKEEE010000032.1, forward strand.
CAACCAGTGGAACGGTTAGAAGGTCGAATGAACGGAAATGCCGGCATTGAAAAAAGACTATTATTGAAACGGATGGACAGTTATTGGGACGGAGACGGTATTGGAAGACGCATGGAATAATTCAATCTTTTAAAAGGAAATGCTGTAGCAAAAAGAGAATCAGTTTATGGTTCGAATGAATGATCGACAGGAATAATGGTAGAAGAGTTTGTCACATGATAACTCTGAGGCAGTAGGAAGGACAGCTCAGCTCTCGGGTTGGATGGACGGTCGTCGAAACATATACGAGATCGATAGATTCTTGAAAGGGTGCAGGGTTGCTCAGAATTGTTTGCTGATGAACGCCTGAATTGTCGTTGTTTGAATGATTGAATCTTGAGGCTGACATGGAAAGAAAGACGGTTCTTCGACCACTTGGACGGCCATTGGAACGTATTTGGGATTCCCGCCATCGTCGGACGAAGGGTTTCGGGGCGGATCAGTGGGGTAGATCAGTGAAATAAGATAAAGAACAATCAAATGCAACTTTCAATAGGTAGTTACTGAAATGGATAGCCAGCCACTGATACATATGTATGTACATAATCAAGTTTAGTCATTCCCCAAAACATATAGAGTATTATTTGGACAAAAACGCTAGATGAGAAAAATAGATTATTGCTAGAATTTTCGGACTACCTTTGACTACTAATTTGGACAAAGGTAATTGGAATGGGAAGTTCGGTGGAACAGTTGTAGGGACGATGGAGGCCATCGTACTTCATTATTTGCCTGCTTGAGTCAGTGTGCAAATTAGTTGCGAACTTCGCACAATTTCTGTCTATGGACTCACGCAAGCGCGTATTAGTGTGACCTTGTTGTTCGCATTGTTTTTGTCTCCCAAAGGTCTTCTTGTTTGTGGTTTCCTTTTATTGTTAGTGATTTGTTTTAAGACGTTCGTGTTTGTGTTGTTGTTATTTTGCTTATCGCGCTTGTCTGAATTTTGTGGTAAATCATTGCTGACGCTGCGGCCGTTGATCATTATTACGATTAGTTCTATTGCTGCGTGTATGTGCGCACACACACACAAACAAACAAGCCAGCAGATGTTGCAAGCTTCAGTCAGGCAAACGCAGACATTTAAGTTCGATAAATTATTTTTTTTTGGATTCTTGTTTTTCGTAGAGTTGTATTTTAATTGATGAGTGTGAGTGTGTGTGCGTGAGTAATTACACGCGCGTGTTTGTTATAAAATTCGCGAATTCTTTTCACTTGGGCAGCATAAACCAAAATGTAGATTTAGAAAGGCAGAGAGGTTACACAAACAAATCGTTTGCGCTTCCAAGCATGGAGCTCCAAACGCACAAACAGACACACACATGCACACACATGCACTTAAGACGACATCTGAATGCCTCATAATTTAGGTATATAGTTGCTGCTTTGGCTTGCCGCTATTTTTCTATGCAATTTGTTATTGTTGTTGCTATTACTGTTGCAGTTTGTGATTATGACCACTGTAGTGCATAACCGCACCACCTGTGTCCGCCACTCGCGCTCAAACCGTGCGAATGATCAAGCAAACATGTAAACACCCATCCGCACATACACACACACACACACACACGCGCGCACACAAACATGTGCACTAAGCAAAAACAACGCGCGCACACAAAAGCATACAAAATGATGCTGAGACGCGATCATGCGGCCATGCAGCCGAAGCAATCGTGCAGATGCACACGTCCAACCAAGGAAAACCATGCTGCCATGCCGCCACACCGACACACTGCGTCGCTCAAGTCAGCACCGCATCCGCTCTATTAAGTTCAGCGCAATTTACACACGTCGCGTCATACCTTGCCGCGCCATCTGCCAGCCAGCCAGTCATTGAGCCAGCTTTATCACGGCCTTTACTGTGCTATTAAATTCAAGTGCCGCCGCGCACCGCGCACCGCGCACCGCTCGCCTGCGCTGCCATTAGCTCGATTGAGTCTGTTGCTCTGCTGCTGTGGCCATGGCTGTGGCGTCTGTCCGTGCGCCAGTGGAGATTCGTTAGCCACACAATCGCTGCGTCTGCGTGCGCTCTAGCGTAGGTTATGCAACCAGGCAAGCGAATCGTTGCATTGGGACACCGCTGACTGCCGCCACAGCCGCCACAGCCGCTGCTGAGTTGCTGCCAGTGCGCTACACCTTTCGACTGGTCGCATATCACGCATTTTCAGAGTGAGTTTGAGTTACTGGCGGGCTAAAGGCGTACAACAAGAACAATGTGTGTAGCATCGAAAGCAATAACAATAACAAATAATGTGCAGTCACAGTGCTGCATACACAATATAACAACGGCAACAATAAAACAACAGCAAATCATAAATAAATGAGACAGCAAGAGAATTGGAATGGCCGAGCGGACGACGCGCAATAAAAACAGGTAAATTTTTCCTCACACATACACACACACACACACGCAGCCGTAACATTGCAGCGCAGAGGAAACACACAAAGCAATTGAAGAAGAAGAACAGATAATAATAAGTTTCCAAACATACATACATACCAACATTGTATATTGTTATAAATGCAAGGCTTAGGCGCTGCGCTGCGCTATGGCACCAGCAAGCGAGCAGCAGGCCAAAGCGAACAAAAAAGGCAGCGAGACACCGAAATGGAATGCGATCATTGACGTGCGGAATGTGTTGATTGGAATTTCGATGATTGAATTATATTTAATGGTTTACATGGAAGCGCAGTAAAGCAGTTGGAGGTGTTGGGGTATTTGCCGCCATACATATATGTATATATATAATATGTATGAGTTTGGTGAAAAAGAGGAAGTTTGAGCCTGAAAAAGCGGCGTAAACACAACTGCCTAAGAAAGTCGACGCAGTTGGCATTTGTGTCAAGCCATTGACAAAATATTGACGACTCAGCAATTATCTTAGAAAATCCATAGGGACTGAGAGGAGAAAGCGAAAGATAGCACGTGCCTCTTATATAAAGGAATGAGTAGAGAAGTAATGCTACGCTTGAGTAAAGAAACCTGGCGGAATGTGTGGCAGAACGAGCGGACGAGCTAAAGACAAAGCTTTCGTTTGCACTCTATTCCTTAGTTAAAAGTAGTAAAAGTTTCACATATCGATAGGAAATCGGATAGGAAATCGGCGAAATCTTAGCACATTCTCTTATCTTTAATCTCATCTTCAACATTAAAGAATCGAAACGAAGTTCGAAGTTCGGCAGAAGGTCTGTAATGTCTTTCTAAGAGACCTAATATTCGGATTTAATTTGTTATTACCGAAGCCCGAAAAGCTATGCAAGAACTATTTTGCAGGACATGGCGCTCTATCTTGCAAATGGAAACAACATGTTAGGTCACAAATCCCCAACGAGCTATTGGCCGAGCTATTTTAGCAATAGCTCCCAAAGCCAGTAGATCTCTCTCTCTCTCTCTCTCTTCTTGCTGCTTCCATAAAGATCTTAAGCCGCTTGTCGGAAACCGATCTATCCTTTAACCGCAACAGCCAGCGTATTTTCTCCTTGCAGAGATCATTTTGGGTGGACGTTTCCTAGGCTATACTGTGTTAGCGGTACTTTACTGTGTTCTGAAATTTATCGAAACCGAACCCTGCTCGGACAATGTTTGGGCCCCGCAATATCCGACTTCAAAAACTGATTCAGAGCTTTGATTCTAGCCAGTCTACATGGTATTCATTTGCGTACGGAAACAACGTATGTGGAACATGAGTTCGTTCGAATTTGTGTGGGTTATGGGAATTATTTTGGTAGCGAACTATTAGGTGTTCCGCGATTCGCCTGTTCCATGGATTATTGTCTGTAATGAGTTTCACGAGAGATCGTAGAACCTTTTGTACCAAGTTGAGTACGACAAAGGGTTCGTCTTCCGCTGGATTTTTCAAAAACCATCTAGCTCTTTGTGAGTTTCGCTCATTAAATTCCTATACCTAGCTACTTCATCCCGAAATTGGCTCCTGCAGTTGAACTCTCGACTCATCGACCAGTTCGTTAGACTTAAACTTTTGGTTAGCCCGTGGCTTCTATTACAACTGCCGGATATTTCCGAAAAACATGTTAAAAAAAATTAGAATTGTTTCCATAATCATTAGCTTATTCTTTCCAGCATTCTTTTTCCATAATAACTGCTTTTCTTATACCGAAAACAGTGGCAAAACTAATGATGGCAGTAAAAAACATATCTTTCTAGCTTTGACTCGTTGACTGATCCAAAAGCGTACAATTTGACGCTTTTCACAATAATTACAAGAAAAAACGAAAAAATTGCACACAGAACCACTGAGAAAGAAGCAGAAAATCAGCATAAAAGACAAGCTCATTTAGTCGCACAACAACTGAGGAAGTTGCATACAATGTTGCATGGAATTATGCTGCCAAAGTAGCACACACGTTGCTTGTCTATTAAATGCCACCATTTTCCGTACAATTTATGATTGTTTATGATTTTAATAAAAAGCAGCAAAATTACTTTACATAAAAAGAACGATTTTGAGCCGTCCATTTTTTATATCTAATTTCATGCTGTCCGCATAAATTGCAAACATAAGCGCTTGCTTGTCGCCTACATTTCGTCGCGTCTCGTCACGCCGCGCCACGCCAAACGCCAACAGATCCAGGTAGAATTTCAGCAAGTTTGTCGCTTAAGTCTTTCGTAATGCCATGCAAATTCTTGCCTTCCAACATTTATTATCGCTTTACATTAGTAATCGCCATTTCACTACATTCACCATTATTATTATTACACATATTTTGTGTGCGCTAATGTTTTCTTCACGCAACAATGTTGCATGCCACAGCGCGCGTATAGTAAATGATGCGCGTGGCGTCGTGCGGTGCCGCGCCTTAATTCACCGTGCGGCAACATTACATGGCAACGCTGCACCTAAACACTACACCTCACAGTTCCTTCTTATCGGCGTTCTTGTTTTCAGCTTACAGCCCGCAGCTCACAGCTTAGCGCAGTCTTTTTGCTTTGTTGTTGTAATAATAATATTATTTGTGCCATTCCTTTTTCAAGTTTCAATTTCATTCGCCGCATTTGTTGCATTTGTTTTTGTGCAACTCTTTTACTTTATCGCATGTTTTCGGCGCGTCTCCGGTGTTGCCTTGCAGTGCGTTGTCATCTGAGCTACGCGTTGACAGCTGCAGCCGCGACGGTGGCAGCAGCGATGCATCGCAATGATTGTGGCAACTTGTTTGCGACTCTACGTTGCACTTGCGCCTGTCTCCTCGGCAGCCGTCCCCGTCGCCATTGCTGTGTGATATCATTTCCTACGGCGCCTTCTACGCATCGCTGCTTAACTTTTGCTTTTTCATTTGACTTCCTTCGCGTTCAACATGCCACAACGTCCGCCTCGGCCGCTGTGCTCGCCGCCGTTTCGGGTTTCCATTTCTATTTCGTTTACTCTACCTCGTTTTTTACTTGTTCAGTTTGTTGTGTTCGGCCGTTTGTGTCACCATAAATTCATTCAGTGCATTGATTAAATTTCAATTTGCAGCCATTTGTGGCATTAGTGATTATGCCACGTAAATTTGCGCATTTTTATGTGCGCATTTGAAATTGCACGCACCGCATCGCTGAAAGGGCCCGCGCGCAACTGGATTGCACACAAATGGCCTTTTCGCAAAATTATGGCAATTAAAAACGTTTAATGGATTTATGATGACTGAACGACAGCCGCACGACCACACAAACATACTTGCGCCATAGATGCAATTATGCGTATTGTGCGCCAGTTGCAAAGGCAATTTGGTTTTCGCAGGTGAATAATTGCGTAAATATTTTCCATTAAACAGGTGATCGTGGAAAAATGGTTCAATAAAAATTTTCAATTTTACAGTTGAGTCCAATTTTTTCGGTAGGTAAAGATTTTAACATAGGTACAGATACAGATACTTGTTGCCTCTAATGAAAACAATTACATAGTCCGAGCCGAAGTAGTTATTAGTGGCCTCAAAGTGAAGCTCGTATTGCAAAGTTCTCCGAGTTCAATAAATAAAGTACTTTTGGCTGGTACTCTTCCAATATATAGACCTCTCTAATATCATAGCATAATTTTACTAACTTAGCCTGAACTCAGAAAGCAACTCTAGTCCTTCGTATCGAGATCGATTCCGTTAGTCTTCTAAAGATAAATTAACGGGAATGCTCACGAAGTGTCATTTAAACGACGTACTTAATAAACGATGTACCTTAAATCCTTTCATGCTTAGAATCCTTCGGGTTTCAAAATATCCAGACCACAACTGAACCGATATGCATTGAATTTTTAAGTGAACTCGCTCACTGTTAAGGCTTCGTCTCTATAAATGCCTGGAGAATTTAGTGAAACAAGGAATTTTTAAGGCAAACAATTTTTTAATATATTTTAAGCCGAATAGTCTTGAATGTACTGCTTAGTTGACAACCCGTGCGCCTTTAGATATCCAAGTCTGTTCAAGCTACCTAGATTTACCTGTCGTGGGAACGATATTGCTTTACACAGAAAGTGAGGTTAGTAATGATCTCCGAGGAACATAGTCACGAGTAGGGTCTCAGGGTCTCAAAAGAGTTCTTAATGGCCTCCTAGTGATATCTTCGCTCGGGTGAATGTAGCTCAATGTAATCAACGCAAGCTCTTCGCATCATTTTCGACTTCAGTAAAGCTCCTGCCTGGAGTCCTTCAAGTTCTCTCATATCAGCGTGACAGCTAACAGAGCATTACAGATCCTCGGAAGTCAACTCGCACTCATGGTCGATGATGGTCGTCGGTGTCAATTTGAAGAATACTGTTAAGAGGATGAATCCAAGAAGCTATAAATGGAACCTTAGAGATATCGCCTTTGGAGTACTGCCTACTCCTGAAGTCCATATAAAAAATAAATTTATATTAAGACTATTGAAACGTTTGAGTAAGTTCAAATTGAAAGGTCTCTGCCCTGACAAGGAAATGAAAAATACTCTCTTGTTAAATACGGTAAATAGATAACGGTTTCATTAAAAGAGTTGAGTTAACTAATAGCAACCGAAGGCAGACTACTCTCTCTCTCTCACGAGGTATGAAATGAGCAGCTACTCAGTATTTGAACCAAGTTAATTAAATGTACAAAAGTTTCCTGACAAAACATTGTAACAAACGGCAAATATTTCATAGGAAAAAATCAGCAGTAAACATATTGCTGCCATTTGCAACAACTGACAATTTGCAGCAACGGCGTAGCCGACTTGTAAGGTGACCTCAATCAGACCTCGACAGTGGCAAGCCAGGCCAGTTATAGCGCACACAATATATGTGCTGTCAGCCATTCGCGCGCTCCTTGCAGCCTGAACTTATTATGCGCCGCAGCACGGCAGCTAAGTCACAGCCAAGTCAGGCCAATCAATGGTGGTGGTAGACGGTGTGCTGAAAGTAGTATTGTGGCAGCAGCAAAGGAATGCGGCTAATTATTTTATAGCGCGCAGTAAAAGAAATGTGGCAGAGCACAAAGAACGTTGCAAAGGAAACAGCAAAATCTAAAGCTATGTAAGAAATATGTGAAAAAAAACGGCAGTACATGCAACAGAAGTATTAAGAAAAAACTTAAGAAGAAAGCAAAGTCCAAAACGTGCACGAATCAGCAAATATAAGCCGCGCGGCAAAGCTGCATGCCGCTAGTATTTGCTGCGCGCGGATTTGCAACGTCATTTGCGTTTCCTTTTTGGCGCGCCAAGGGTTAAGCGCTTGTAAATTGCTGGAATTTTTGTACGCGCGTTACATTTTTCTCTTTTGGCAAACGGCAATTGCACAGCGGTGTTATGTTCATGGCATTGCTTTGCTCGGAAAGCAATGTTGCACACATCGATGTTTACTGCCGCGAAATGTTTTGGCTCACCGACTAGCGGGCTAACTGGTTGACTGTCTGCTTGGCGGCCATAACGCGCGCGCGCCACCTTCATGCTGCTGGCGTGCAACATGACTTTTCCATGCCAATGGGCGCCAATTTTCGAAAAATCCAAACAACACGGCATAACAATTGCAACACAGCAATACGCGAACAGCCGCATAGAACGAGTGCGCGCTGTCTCAAGCTACAAATCTGCAAGGTAAGCGCTTGTTTTAGTTTGACATTGGTTTTGCTTTTGAATTGTTTGTGATTGCTACGAGGGTTTTGTGCTTGCCTGTTTTTCCCTTTGCTATGCAGCGCAGACTGTGGCGCGCCGAGACGCGGTAAAAGGGCGCGTTTAATAGAGGCCAGCGAAAATCGGCAAAAAAAATTACTGAAATAATCGCAGTTTGTTGCTGAAACGACATGAAGCGCTGACAATCAACTTATTGACAGGCCACAGATGGACGGACAGACAGACTAAAGCTGCAAACGGCAAAGCCGAGAACAAGGGCAGGCGAATACGAAAAAACACAAATTTAGCAACAATTGGCATTAAGGATCTGTGTGTACGACTGACACTGAAATACAAGCTGCTGCAGCGTTTCTTGGCCGATCGCCTGTCGATGTAGGCTGGGCGGCTAAGTTTATAAGTTTAAGGTTGAGAATGATGTTTAGCTACGCGGTCGAGGGCAAACAGACTGCTGACGCTAGCTTTTGTCAGAAGGTGTGTGCGTGTGTGTGTGTGTGTGTGTGTGTGTAGTTGCGACGCTGTGCTGACTGCGGCTGAGTTCGAGTTTGAGGATGCACGAATGACAAGATGCTGACATTGACGTTGAAAATGCGACATGACAGCGGAACACGATGAAAGAAACAGGATGCATGTTGCCATTTTCGTGCTGCAACAACATTTTTTCGTTTCAAATATAACGCGTACATTTTTTCTAAATAGTACACCGAACGAAGGGTAAAAACATAGACGAGGGTGATTGGATAAAGTTAAACGGCGGAAAAAACTAAATGCGATAATAACTAAAATCATTTACAAGTATAGCGAAGCTTAATCAAAGGATACAAAAAAACAAACAAACAAGTGGAAAATAATAATGAAATTTGTTAAAAGAATTTAAGCATTTCAAATAAAAAAGCATATATAGGATATATAGAGGTATATATCTATACATAATATACATAAATCAAATAACATAACATAGCATAGCATAATACAACATGACATAGAATCAAGAATACAAAATTAAGTAACATAACATAGCATAACATAGCATAGCATAACAGGACATAGCACAACGCAACATAGCTTCGCACAAATCAGTATAGTACAGAGCAATGTTATTACATAGCATAACATATCATGACGTAGCAAACCAGAATATAAAATAACATAACATCACATAGCATAAGATAACATGGCATAGCATGACGTAACATAGCTTAGCATTAATCTGCATAGTACAACATAAGCTTACACAGGATAACATATCAGACGCAACAAACCAGAATACAAAATTAAATAACATAACATAACATGAAAGAGCATAGCATGGCGTAAAGTAAAAAGTGTGTACATTTTCATCAGAAACAAACTTCAAGGGCCCTTTCATATGCCAATAGCTTAACTATGTACGTCATTACGTGCTTACGTGATCTATTGCGCTTTCTAGTGCGAATATTTGTATTCAGCTCAGCCGTATATAGTGCAACCCCCAATAGTTAATGCTTGTTTTGATTAATCTTATGACTATGCCACTATATAACATTGAATTAAGTCATATGAAATGTTATTGTTATGTTAGACTCAGTTTCCCAGGGCGTCATTATCTTTATGATGATAACACGCTATATTAAAATGAGCGACGCTGCCAGAGAGTCTTGTAGAGAAAAACAACAATAAACATACACTGCACTGATAAGCCGCCATGTTTAGCGCATCGAAATTTTTTACTTGCGTTGCCTTGACGTAGAAATACTACATATAAGTGTGAGCGGTGGATAGTAGGCAGGGCCGCTTAATGTGCCATAGATGGGTCGGAGGAGAGGAAACGTTTGTGATAATTGTAAAATAATTTTTCGAAAAATTCCAATAATACAACTTGACGCTAATAAACAATTCAGCAATATTTGCGTTATGTGTCATTGAACGATTGATAGAAGTCGTGCGCTTGTCAGCAGATTTTATTCGCCACGTAGAATGTTTTCAAAATTTGAATGTGGCTATCGGAAGCGCTTCAGTCATGCGGATGGTGCTACATTTGGGGTCCAAATGGAGTAGAGAGTCCACATAGATCACGTTTAGTGCGGTATGTTCTTGCATTGAAGAGGATAACTAAAGATTGTGCAAATCAGAACAATATCTTCTCTGAAAGCCCTTCGGACATATAATGGTACATATGTTACCATATGTTAGGTTCTGTGGATTATTTTCTGTAATTGTAACTCGAAGAAGACGTTTTATAAACTATGTAGACTCCATAACAATATTGAAGAGTAGAGTATACAATGATCTACTGAGGATACTCTGAATTCGCAACCGAGAGATGGACAATGTTGTCAAAAAACCATCATCAAAGTGTTGAAAAGGAACTTAGGTCGAATAGTTGACAAAATTCGACACAAGGATCAGGAGAGCAAAAACGATTTGTTGAGTGGAGTTCCTACGAGAAGAGAGACGAAGTCTATTATCAAAATAGTTTTCCATAATTTTAGATGAGGTCTCTATCAAGTTTTGAACCCACTACTCAGTTTATCTTTACCCCGCTCTTTTAAAAGACGAATTCTCTCTACCATTGAAGAAGTCACAAATTTGCCTATTCTTGGCGCAAGCTGGCTAAAGCTTGTGTAGCATCAAATAAGATAAAGAAGCTCGACAGAAGCGAGCGCTGAAAGTCGTTATTTCGGTTGCTTTTTGAGAGAGCTGCGGAAACGAAATATTTTTACTCCCCTCCAAAGCAATAACTAAACTCCTGTTGTAATGTTTGCTCATCGCTAATGGAGCACTTATCAAACTCCAGCTTACATTAAGAAGATTTTCTAGAAAGAGACTCGCCCATGAGACTTTCCACCATCTCTTCAACTTTTTATAATTTCACTAACGCTCTTTGATCGCTCTGTAGCACCGCTCCTCGTACAGATATTTTATTGCCCAACACCATTAAATACCTTGTGCGTCATCAACGCAACCCGTCGTCCTTGATAGTCACAAAATTCGCATCGTAAAATGCATGAAAGAATAAACCGCAGCATCGCCAGTATTTGCCAAAACATTTTACACACAATGTTCTTTAATAGAAATAAATTTTTTACGATTTTACAATTTCCTGCTAGCCGCGACCGTCGCCGCTGCTGTTATTGGTTTACTGTGGCTTCGTTGTTTTGCATTGTTGTCGTCTAGCAGCGGGAAGCGTTGGCGCCATTTTTATTAGGCAACAAAACCGAAATTAGCAAAAACAAACCAATCTTCGAATAAACAGTTGCACACACATGCTATTCGCCGCACAGAAATTCACTTCAGTGGTGGTGTTGCGCAAACGTTACATTCTCTGCACTCTGCGCGCGCGCGCGTGTGTGTGTGCGTGTATGAGTGTAAGTGCAACAATGGCACAGTCGTTTTAAAATGTTTACGCTTGTTTGGCTGACTTTTTATTTGCTTTTCAGCGACTGTCAACACCGCACCAATGCAACACTGTCCCTCCTATTGTTTTTGTTGCAACAATAGCTTGTTTTTGTAAAAATTTTGCTGTTCCACGCTTGTCTTATGCAGATGCGCAGCTGTGGCAGCTGTGCGCATAGATATGTTCCCGTGTTTGCCCATTTCACTGCGATTTGCATGCGCGCTCAGCCACTTCCGTCATGCGATTGCGCGCGGCGCGCACCTCGCCATGGCCCCCAATCTGCCAGCCAGTCAGCCACGCTTTGGCAATTTAAATTCTCGCTAGTTATTTACAATTTTTGGTATGTTGCGCGCATGTTGATGCTGCTGCCGCCACAGTCGCTGCTGCGCAAACTATTGGCTTCTGCGACTGCTCAGGCGCGTCTTTACATAAATTTCAGCTATTTTCCATGCTTTTGCTATCATTGTTGTTGTGCGCATGTCGTTTTTTCGGCATTTTTGCATAGTCATCGCATTTAATTGCCACATTAAAAATGTAAACATTGAGTTGCTGTTGGTGCTGCCGCTGTCGCTGCAACCAAAAATGGTTGCGCGCAACAGCTTGTTGTGCCACGCTACTATTCGTAGCGCGCTAAAAGCATTTGAACGCGCTTCCGCATAGCTAATTTCAGCCATTTACGTTTGATTTTAGTTTTGCTTATGTACTTGCTACCCAAGTAATTGCCATAAGATATTTAAAATCATACTTTGTGTTGGGCAACCCTTTCGCCTTTAAATAAAAATAAATTACATACATTTCTTTTATGCTACTTTAACTTCACTTGTTTGCCTACGTGTCGACCTTTGCCTGTTGCTGACCCTGCAATATCCGGTTATGTGGCAGCCTGAAAGCACAACTCTACGCCATGCTATGCGATAGCGACGGTGGACTCAAGCTCAGAGTTGACGTGCGAGGCGAAAAGTTCAGCTACTTCACCTCAAAACCTATTTTGAACGACAATGTTGCAAGCGTGTTGCTTGGATGTGATTGCTGGAGTCAACTAAAAGAACTGAAGAGCCGATGATTGAGAATCCGATTTTAGATTTTGTTCCACTGAAGAACTCTTATTGCGACCAAAAGTGAATGCAAACCACTAGATACCGTGCGATATTGAGACTGAATTTAGCCCAGCCGCACCTCCAAGGTATAGCGAGCTCGTTATACTTCGAATTCGTCTGCGAGGAAATATCCGCGAGGCAAAGCATGGATTTGTTATAGGAGTACGATTTGAATGTGTCCTCCTCCTCTAGTAAGCCTAGGCTAAGTTGTGGAATAGGATCTTAAACTATCAATGCTGTTTCAGATTTTAAAAAATCCCTCCCCTTTCAGCTTCAAATTCCGAGGCAGACAAAATTTTCTCTATGTAAAATCACATCTGCAACCTAAACTTCCACGGCTCTTTGGTCACCCTACCCTCTGCCAACACCGCACGGTCCAGCGCTCTGAGCGCGCTTTCCACATGCTATGCCGTTGTTGCAGAAAAATTATGGCAATTTCAGCGCAAAAAGTAATTTGCAATCTGTCGGGTTTTGCTATAAAAATTGAGTAGCGGCAACGAGTGATGCGCACAGTTTCTTTCATTCTTTAGTTGCTTGCGCCTTTTTTCATGCCATGTTTTCGTTTAACCATTGAGTTTTTATTTTTGTTTTCGCTTAATTTCAGCGCGCGTTTTCTTTGACCATATGCGTTGTTGCAGCGCGCCGCATTTAGCTGACTTCTGCTGTGGTGATTTGTTGTTGCTGCCATAGCCGAAGTAAATGGTTATTTTTTATTAGCAATTTTTTTTATGCCAACAACTCTTGCAATTGTCTACGTAGTGCTGGGTGCTGTATGCACGCATATGTTGTTGTAGCGAAACATTCCAAACAAGTGAATTTATAAGCATAAACGTGACTCAACCGTTGCGTGGCGCGGCTGTTGGCGTTGTCGTTGCCGTTGCCGTTGCCGTTGCCGTTGCCGTGCTGGGTGTGTGTGGGGCGAAGACCATTGCGAATGCTTGTAATGGCGATTATGATATTGATAATGTCGGTAGGAGATAATTTCGCAGCCGCTGATGATTTTACTGCTGATAGGTTTTGTGGCTACGTCGCGTACAAATATCTGCAGTTTTTTCTCTCTCGCTTTGGTTCATTGCTGCAATCACTTACATATTTCTTTCGCCGAACGTTCGATTAGTTTTAAGACTTTTTAACGCTGCTTACGCGTTTAGTTACGCCCAACCTATTTGTGACGGCTGTTAAGTGCCACTGTGTTACAAAAATATCCTCAACTTGTTAATCTGCATGGCGTGCGCTGCGTGCGTAGAGCCTGCACCACCGTCACCATACGATTTTACTCAGCTGCGCTCATTTCCTTTGCATACTGCATGCGTTTGAACGCACTGCGTGTCCAGCTGAGATTTTTCTGCTACGCGCGCGCGTTTGCTGTGTTGGAATGTGGCTAAATGCCTAAAAGTGCGCCTAATCGCTGTATATTTTCCCATCATAAAATTTGCGCATGAGTCCGCGCGGCCTCTGAAGCAGGTTTATGCGACCACATGTACATTTCTCAAGTTATTACAGTTGCGCAACATAAGTCGCGTACGCAACCGCAACTAACTAACTCACCAAACTTTTCTTTTTGTACTTGCAGAATGAGCCCGAATGCACACCAGAGCTGCCGGCCGCCAACCGCGCACTATTTCTGGAGAAGGTGCGCCAATCGAACGCCGCCTGCCAGAGTGGCGACTTTGTCACTGCCGTCATGCTCTATACCGACGCATTGCAGCTCGATCCCGGCAACTATATACTCTACAGTAATCGTTCAGCGGCACGCCTCAAGCAGGGTCAGTTCGCGCTCGCACTACAGGACGCCACAAAGGCACGCGAATTGTGTCCGCAATGGCCGAAGGCGTACTTTCGGCAAGGTGTCGCACTGCAGTGTCTGGGTCGTTATGGCGAGGCGTTAGCTTCATTTAGCGCTGGTCTGGCGCAAGATACACAACACAAGCAGCTGCTGGCTGGATTGATGGAGGCGTCGGTGAAGAGTCCCCTGCGTCATGCGCTGGAGCCCACATTTCTACAACTCCGCGCCATGAATCTAGATCAGTCACCGTTTGTGGTGATATCTGTGGTGGGACAAGAGCTACTACAGGCTGGTCAATATCATTCAGCGGTTACGGTGTTAGAGGCGGCATTGCGTATTGGTTCCTGTTCTCTAAAATTACGGGGTTCTGTTTTCAGCGCATTAAGTTCGGCGCATTGGGCACTTAATCAGTTAGATAAAGCCATTGGCTATATGCAGCAGGACTTGGCTGTGGCTAAAAGTCTTGGCGATACTGCGGGAGAGTGTCGCGCACATGGTAATCTCGGCTCGGCTTACTTTAGTCAAGGTTCATACAAGGAAGCGCTCACCGCACATCGTTACCAACTTGTGCTCGCGATGAAATGTAAGGATACGCAAGCCGCCGCCACTGCGCTCACTTCATTAGGACACGTTTACACAGCTATTGGTGACTACCCCAATGCCTTGGCCAGCCACAAACAATGCGTGCAACTGGTGAAGCAGATTGGAGATCGCTTACAGGAGGCGCGTGAAATCGGCAATGTCGGCGCTGTTTACTTAGCAATGGGGGAATTCGATTCGGCTGTCGACTGTCATACACAACATTTACGTCTGGCGCGCAAGTTAGGCAATCAAGTTGAAGAGGCGCGCGCTTACTCGAATCTCGGCTCAAGTCATCATTATCGACGCAATTTCGCACAAGCAATAACTTTTCATGAGCAAGTGTTGCGCATCTCCAAGCAGTTGGGTGACCGTAATATTGAGGCGCGCGCATATGCTGGGCTGGGACATGCGGCACGTTGCGCTGGTGACTGCGTGCAAGCAAAGAAGTGGCATGAGAAACAACTAGAAATGGCGCTGGCTGCACGCGATAAAGTGGGTGAAGGCCGCGCTTGTTCCAATTTGGGAATTGTCTATCAACTACTGGGCGAACACGATGCCGCGCTTAAGTTGCATCAGGCACATCTAACAATTGCAAGGCAGTTGCATGACCGCGCAGGTATGGGTCGCGCTTATGGCAATATTGGCAATGCTTACTCCGCCGCTGGACTCTATGAGGCAGCCATCAAATATCACAAGCAGGAACTAACGATCAGCAAGGAGGTGCACGATCGTAGCGCTGAAGCATCTACACATGGCAATCTCGCAGTAGCATACCAGGCTTTGGGGGCGCACGATATGGCGCTTATGCATTATCGCGCTCATTTGAATATCGCGCGCGAACTTAAGGACACTGCTGGTGAAGCCTGCGCGCTACTCAATTTGGGTAATTGCTTCAGTTCACGTCAAGAGTTTGCTCAGGCGGTGCCCTACTATGAACAGTATTTGATGCTGTCGCAGGAATTGGGCGATGTGGCAGCTGAGGGTAAAGCTTGTCACTTTCTAGGCTATGTCCACTACTGTATTGGTAATTATCGTGAGGCAGTGCGGTACTACGACCAAGACTTAGCGCTAGCGAAGGATTTACAAGACAAAATAAATATGGGACGTGCTTACTGTAATTTGGGTCTAGCGCATTTGGCTTTGGGCAATACGCAAGCTGCTTTGGAATGTCAAAAATACTTCCTTGCTGTGGCACATATGACAAACCATCTTCCGGGCAAGTTTCGCGCTCTCGGCAATATCGGTGACATATTAGTACGCACGGCTGAGCATGAGGAGGCAGTTAAAATGTATCAGCGTCAACTTACACTTGCGCGACATGCACGCGAACGACCCCTAGAGGCCGCGGCATGTGGAGCACTCGGCTTAGCACATCGTCTCATAAAGAAATTCGATAAAGCGCTCGGCTATCACATACAGGAGTTAGCGCTAAGGCAGGAGATGTCCGATTTGCCAGGCGAATGCAAAGCGCACGGTCACTTGGGCGCCGTCCACATGACTTTGGGTAACTATCAACATGCGGTCAAATGTTATCAGGAACAACTAGGACGTGCACAAGAGCTGCAGGACTCTGGTATCGAAGCGCAATCTTATGGCAATTTGGGCATCGCCAAGCTTAACATGGGTCTTTACGAAGATGCCATCGGTTATTTGGAGCAACAATTGGGCACGCTGGAACGCGTTAATATGCCGACTACTCAGCATGACCGCGCACGTGCACTGGGTCACCTGGGTGATTGCTATGATGCCTTGGGTGATTTTGAGGAGGGCATTAAGTGCCATGAACGCAATTTACAACTTGCCACCGCCCTACATAGCTATCGCGATCAGGAACGCGCCTACCGTGGCCTGGGACATAGCCATCGCGCGCTTGGCAATCTGCAAGAAGCACTTGTTTGTTTAGAGAAACGGCTGGTTGTTGCGCACGAGCTTGGTAGCCCTGAAGTGAAAGCAGTTGCGTACGGAGATTTAGGAAATATACACTCGGCGCTAGGTAACTACGAACAAGCTGTCAACTGTTTGGAGCATCAGCAGGAAATAGCGCGTGAACTGGGGGATCGCGCTTTGGTTTCAGATGCCACTAGCGCTCTGGGTAATGTCTATCAACGAATGAGCGACGCCGATGGCGCATTACGTTTGCATAAAATGGATTTGGAAATGTGTGAGCACTTGGGTGCTGGTGTGTTACAAGCGCGCGCTTGTGGAAACTTGGGCGCAGTTTACGAATCCATACGCAGCTTTGTTGATGCGGTGAAGTTCTATGAGAAACAATTGGCGCTGACAGCAGATCGGCTCAGTAAAGCGTACGCATGCGGTTCTCTTGGTGAGTATCTTTTCTTTTAACTTTATTAATTTTATGGAATAACTCCTTACTAACTGCTTTCCACATAGGTCGCGTTTTTCATCAAATGGGTCAGCATACGCAAGCTATTAATTTTTTGCGACAAGGTCTGTCGATAGCGCAATCGATCAACAAATCGGAAGAGGAGGCCAAAATAAGATATCAGCTCGGTAACGACGCTCATGTGTATAATTTTCTTTAATTTCTTGTTTAACGCTGTTTCATCTCAGGTCTTGCTCTACGCGCTTCCGATGACAATGAAGACGCGCGCACCCAAATGGAAACGGCAGCACAACTACTGGAGTCTGTGCGTTATGATCAGCGTAGTCCTGAAGGTCGCACGAATCTTTTCGATCTGCAGACATCTTGCTATCATATCCTACAACAAATACTTGTTGCAACTCAACGCAATGAGGATGCCTTGGTAGCCGCCGAACGGTGCAAAGCACGTACCAGTCCAGACACGAACAGCATCTCTCGTAAAACAACCATTACTTGCAGCGAATCCATCTATGACATTGTGAATCGTACCAAGACCAATGTACTATACTTTAGTTTGGCCGGCGATGAACTCTACGCTTGGTTCCTCCAACCACAGAAAGGAATAGTGCGTTTCCACGTCGTACACATAAATGAGGAGACTCTTAAGATATCCACTGAGAAGCTTACAGAGCACACAAAAAATGCACAGCAAAAAGGTAGTCTCCTGGAGCGCTATATTAATATGGTACGCGATAATTTGGGTGTCAACTCAGATAGTGTTTTACTGGAAGGTGATGGTAGTGGCTGGCGATCGAGTTCTGAAAATCTACTAGATGATTTCGCCAACGAACGTAGCGGCTTCCTGCGCATGGTCAATCGTAACCACTTGATGAATTCGTCCAACTACTCCCTGAGCTCATTATTCAGTTTGGGCTCAGTAGGTGGTTCAGTCGCAAGTCTGCAAGGCTCTACACGCTCCATAGGCAGTCTACAGGGCTCCACACGATCGCGTCGTGCACCTACTTTGCCCGCTTGGCAGGGTCCCACTTGTTTGCATACACTCTATAATCTACTGTTGGAGCCATTCGACGATTTGCTACCATCAGGCTGTTCAGTTTCTCGACAAGGGCGAAAAGAGCTCATTTTAGTGTTGGAAAATGAGCTTTATCTAGTGCCATTCGCCATATTACGCAGCTCCAAAGAAGACGGCGAATACTTGTCGGAACGCTGTTCAATGATTACAATACCTTCATTGCAATCGCTGCGTTTGAAGAGTAAAATCTTACGTACACGTGAACTCACGGAAAATCTAAGCACCGCCTTGGTAGTCGGTGGTCCACGTATACCTTCTGTACTGTCTGAAACCTGGGGTTGGTCAGAATCGCCTGCTTCGCTGCAAGAGGCCGCTATGGTTGCTGATATGCTACAAGCAAAGGCCATTGCGGGTTGTAATGCCACGAAAGAAGCAGTTATATCCGAGCTATCGACCGCAGAATGTGTGCACTTTGCGGCTAATCTCAGCTGGAAGTTGGGAGCGGTAGTGTTAAGTCCAGGCGATGTGGTGGATTCGCAGACACAGAAACGTTATTATCAATCCACGGCTGGTGGTGGTGCACAGGAGGAGGAAACTAATGAACTTTCTGGTGGCAATATAGAATTGCCACAGCTCTCAGACTTTATACTGTCCGCTGCAGATGTGCTCACTATGAAACTGAATGCCAAGTTGGTTGTGTTGAGCTCTTATCACTCGATTGAACCTATTACTGGTGCAGGTGTTGCTAACTTGGCAGGCAGTTGGCTGTGTGCCGGTGCTGGAGCTGTACTTATATCTCTGTGGCCTGTGCCCGAGACAGCTGCAAAAATACTACTGCGCGCATTTTACTCCGCTCTCTTACAAGGTGCACGCGCCGCTAGGTAAGTTCACTAAGATGTGAGTATAAACAGAAATAACTCCCTTTTTTATTTTACACAGAGCTCTCGCCGAAGCCATGCAGACAGTCCAACACACTAAACATTTTGCTCATCCTGCCAACTGGGCTGGTTTCCTTCTAATTGGTGGTAATGTGCGACTTTCCAACAAGGTCGCTATGATGGGAAATGCTCTGTGTGAACTAATGCGTACGCCCGACAAATGTCGTGATGCGCTACGCGTTTGTTTACATCTGGTTGAGAAGAGCTTACAACGCATACATCGTGGTCAAAAGAATGCAATGTATACAACACAGAAGAGCATTGAAAATAAAGCGGGACCGGTGGGCGGTTGGAAGGACCTACTGATGGCAGTAGGTTTTCGCTTTGAGCCTGCCGCTAATGGTATACCCTCAAGCGTTTTCTTCCCACAATCCGATCCGGAAGATCGTCTTTCACAATGCTCCGCCAGCTTACAGGCATTATTGGCACTGACACCGCTCACCTTGCAAGCGTTGGCGAAGTTGGTCAATAGCGCCGATGTGGCGGATGATATTATTACACTGATTAGAAATGTTTTGGCACAATTTCCGCCCAAAGGCGCCGCTGAAACGGAGGCCTGTATAGAGATACCCTTAAGTGTGCGCTTATGGCGTGTTGCAGGTTGTCACGAGCTTTTGGCATCCATTGGTTTCGATCTGACAGAGGTTGGTCAAGACCAGGTAACCCTCCGTACAGGCAAACAAGCAAACCGACGCAACTGTCAATTCGTATTGCAGGCTTTGTTGGCGCTATTCGGTAAGTCGATGTTTAATAATCGCATTAAACCTTCAATGATTATTATCTTTCTTTCATTAAAGACACTCAAGAGGCACCGAAAAGCTTAGGTTTGGACTCATCAAGCAGCTGTGAATCGCTCGCTGATGAAACACACGCCGACTTACAAGTCTCTGTATCCAATCCAGCACTCGCGCTAACATCAACACCTACGGCAGCTACATCCCACCTTTCAGCAGATACCGCCAAGCCCTTGGGACTAGGTTTAGCATTGCCACCACTTAATCGTACACGGGTGATCAGCAGCAGCGGCAGCGCATTTATATCGTATGTACGTCGTCGCGGTGAACCCGATGGTGGACGTACCGACACTGAATCAATACCAAGTGCGCCAGACAGTGCAGCTTCCGCACTATACCCCACGCAGGATTCTAGCTTGGCCAACACTACCGACAGCGAACTTTCAGATGGTTACATCTCGCAAGCGCATATTAACAAAACCACAGGACCTCGTTTAGGTTATTCCAGCTTACGTGCGCCTGTACGCGTATCACGTCCAGGTGGTGGTGGTGAAAGCGATGCCGCATTTACGCCCAGCCCTCCCGTGACTACGCAAAATCCAGTGGAGCAAAATGTATCCATGGCGTTGGCACATCAAACTCGTATACGTAACCTCTATTCAAGCGCAGGTATGAACTATCTAGGTGATAGTGTCATTCCGGAAATGAGTGTTGTGCCAAGTGGTATTTCCCGACGTCCAGACAGCTCCAGTTCAGCTAGTTCCACCACCGACTGGGAAATATCGGGCCATGCAACGGTCTTACGACGTAATAATCAACCGCCTCCGCATCCTGGGCACATGCCACCACTACCACCACCTAGACAAAACCTACCGTTGGTCGACAGTTTACGACCGGTACCACCAATGGCACCTGTCTACAATAACCTCGGTCCTACAACATCGTTGGTCGTTGGTCCAACTATGTTATCGGTTAACTTGGAGTCTACAAGTTCTGAATCGGAAATTGAGCGTGGACTTGAATTAGTTCAAACACCGATGTCACATTTCCGTCTTAAACCTAAAATTAAACTGGGTAACGCGCAGTCATCGGTGGCTGCACGTCTTAGCAAAGAACATGCAATCTTCATGGATCGACTCAATATACGTACAGAAGCTCCCACTAATATGAATATGAACCACCAAGGTGCTTCTGGCACAGCCGGCGCAATGGCTGGTAGTCGCAAGCCTTTAAGTCTGCCCGAAGAGGACGACAATGCACTTGTTGTAAACGCATCGAATCTATACTTCTCTCAAGCCGATACAGAGCTACTAAACGAGGCAAAGAAGGACCTCAAATCAGCTGCCACAAATGCTACAGCACCAATAAGCAGTCAGAGCGCCGCATCCAAAGAGGCGAGCAAAGTGAATCAGAAAAGCATACAAGACTCAATAATGCGACATATGAATCGTGAAACACCCACTATCTCGGAGGTATACCATGAACGGAATCTGGGTCTAGGCCTAGCACCACCACTCTCCAAATTACTGTTAAGCAAGAACTATGACGATGAACCCAGTGTGAGTAGTAGCAGCAGCAAACTCAGTAACACATGCACCATAAAGAGTATTGTTGATGCTGTCAATGAGCTGGAACTCAGTGGAACCTCCTCCTCATCGTCAGTGAGCACGGCTAATACGAAAACTATGAATATACCACCACACAATACGTCCAACAGCAACAGCAACCAGATCATTGCCAGCAGCAGTTGTGGTGCTACAAATACAAGCAGTAGTAACAACAATGGAAATTTGCACATTACCGCCGCATCCACAAAAGAGACTTGCTCCATTTGTGGTGAACCGGCAGACATTATTTGTCGTTGCAAAGCAGCTACGATGCAAAAGAAAGGCACACTGAAACCCTGGCTAAGCAATGTACCCTCGAGTATAGTGAAAGCCAGTGAACTGACCACTGCCGACATATTGGAACGACAGCACAAGATCAAAATGAATGTCGGTGCGATCAAGACGAAAGCCGAAGGAGTGCCAAGTATGACTATGACAAATGTTAAGCGCGTTAGCAGCCCCTTCAACGAGTTCTGCCGTCGGGATGAGGGTGATGGTAGATCCGTGGCGGACTCACAATGTAGCAGTACTTACAAAACGGCGGCGGCTGTATTGGGTAATAATGGAAATGGAAATAGTAATGGAAACAGTGGCGCAACCAATAGCAAGGAAGGTGCAAAAAGTGCAACACAAACCGGAAGCAGCGCTATGTTGGGTAGGAAGATGTGAAGAATGGATGTGAAGTATGGACAATGAAATCGGCTCTACCTAACCGAAATTGTATTTATTTACGGCGAAGTTCTACCACTCGAACAGTGTAATTAAAATATTGAGACTAATATAAGTTGTAGGTATTGCAAATAATTCCACATTTGAAGCCCTAGGATATAGACCGGAACAAAACTAAGGATAAACTGATCTGAAACTAAGGCAATAACTGGCGTCAGAGACTATTCGTCACGCACGAAGTCGAAGACAATGTTCAATATACACATTCAAGCTTGCCAGCATCTAAAGCTACATTTTCAAAACATTATAAACAATGTTTACTTTCAAGAAGAATTAAGTTATTATTTTCGATATTTAAAAAAAATATATTAGATTAACATAGAATCTGGGGGTTTTGGAAGGATTTTAAAATAGAGATAAGTGGATAATGCTTCAAAAAGATGACTTCCAATAATAGGGGGTATTTTTAATAATAAAAAGATATTACAATTAAAGTTTTCAATTTATTATAGAAAGAATATAGAATATTATTTAACCTCTTAAATATTTATAAACGGGAAGTGTATTTTACCAGAATTTGTACAGTTTTAAGCTTAAAATGCGTATTTCTTAAACTTAAGCTGTTTTTATGACTATCATACATTAAACCGTAAACTTGCCGTGTCTTTTGCATTATTTTTATGTAAGTATTATTTTGTCTGTATTGATTTCGAACTAAAAGACTCAATTGCATATTAGTTAAGTGCGATTTGCATTTATTTTAATAAATTTTAAATAATGAAAACTGAAACTGTATTTTGAAACAAATTTAGAAGTGATGACACATCAAGACTATGCCAAAAAAATAATAAAAATTCAACAAAAAAAGTAAGTATTGGCTAGTTAAAGCTAGTGTGATAGCTTCATAATTTTAACTCTGCAATGACTAAAATTACCTCACATCTTTTATGCAGACATAAAACACAGCAATCTGCTCTTAATAATTTAATGTAGTAATTTTGCATATATGTATATAATTTACCCACTCACAATTAATTGTTATGAGATTTTAATTGTTAGGCATTTTTTGGCATGCGATAAGGAAATAGTGAAATGATTTAAGTAAAAAATAGATCCCGACGCTATACACATTTTTTATGGTTATAAATAATTGTTGCAATAAATTTAGCAAAAGTAAAAATTAATTAAGAAGTATAAAAACAAAATTCTTAAAAAACTATAAAAAATATAACTACTTCTTTGATAGAAAATTAAAATTTTTGCCAACTTCCCAGTTAAGTGTACATTTTTATGCTCACTAAAAATGTATTTCCAAAAGATATGTTTCGTTGTTATTATTTTTGAACATACGTAATTTTTTATTATTTTTTAAATTTTATAATTCACAAAAAACATTTTTACTTAATTTACATTTTTGCACAAACTTTTTAACAACAATAGCCACTGGCGCTATATATTTTATGTATGGATTAAATTTTTTTATATAACATATATAATTTTGTTTTCTTTTTTAATTAACACAAATTTCATTTCATTTATTTTAACAACCTTTTTTTAATTTCGATAATTGCGAAACTTGGATTTTTACATAAATCTTTTAAAGAGCCACTGCAACATTGAAAACATGCTCAGAATGATTTATAGTTATTTTTCAATTAAATTCGATATTTAAAGCATTATTAAACAAAATGATTAAACAAAAATTGTCTGTTATACACATTTATCAAAATATAGCCACTATTGAATACAATTAGCAGGATTTTTATTTCAAACTCTTAGTTTAACTGCATAAAACTTCAATTTCAAACTTCAATTTCAATTCAGGGTGCTTGCTGCAAGCACGCGATGTCAAAAGATTGACTATTAACTGCCGATGATGCAAGAAGCAACAACGAATTGACAGCCAGTGCTGCCAATAAAAATCGTTTTCTGTGCTATTTTCCTTCCGCTGGCATTTGAAATCATAGTGGAAGTAGAGATAAATGATTTTTGTGTTTCCGTTTTACCCTCATACACATCTATGTATGTATGCATGTAAGCATGTGTATATAGCCAAACAAGTGTGACATAAGGGGTGACATGTTTATATTTGTGCAGCGGCGTAATAGAAACGTCATAAGATGCAATTCATTGCTTGCTATTTGCATTTAATCATTTTTTTTTTCTTTTATCATTTGTTGTTTTTGTTAAACTAAAAGTTTACGTAAATGCTTGAAATTAAAGGTGTGAATGGAGAGTGTTCAGCTAAAGCGCCATTGCATTCAATTACGGCACGTGTGTGCGATAATTTATGAGTTGCTTCAATTGAAATGTGCAAAAAGGAAATTTAAGTGAAATTCTACAATTGCACAGCTGCTGTGCGATAAAAATAGCTCGCGCAATACATAGTAATCAAAATGGGAACATTTAATCATCTAATATTGGAGGGAAGAGCCACAAATATATTGTCAGGGGCACGTATGCAGCCAAGAGAAACTGGTTTGCGGCGGAAATTGCTGTGAAGCTTGGTTGATGTATGAACAAGCGAGGGCATGACTTGCGTAAGGGGTAAGGAGGTGAGATTATTAAATAGTGCGTAAACAAATGATAGTAAAGTGTTAGGAGAGTGTATGGTGGCAGCTAATTGAGGTTAAGTATTTCTGCCATGATATCTACATCACACATATGCATATAAACAGTTAGTATGATGCATTTAGTGTTTTATGAGAGTGCTTAGTGCAATACCGCACTTCAAAAATAACAAACGCAATCACTTTTACGCACCATTATCACAGCAATATGAGGTATTGCCTTACAAATACATATATACGCTTTTTACTAATTGATCCTTATTTTGCAGTCTGCTAACATATTTCAGCGATAAGCCAAGGTCAAATGCCGGATGCTTTGGAATTATGATTCAGTAAAAATTCAACCAATACATTAATAGAATATTTATAAGCTGCAAACGAGCAAAAATTAGATTTCGTAGCGTAACAGCGGCAGAAATGAATCTTAAAAGCTTGATTGCGGTAAACCAAATTTAAATTTAAACCCGATTAAGAATTATTAAATGAACGTTTTCACTTATTTCTTTGACAGGCTGTATATATATTGTAGTATATTAATGAGTCTACAAAATTAAGTGCGAATGCAATTTCCTACAAGTTATCTATATCCGAATCTTAATCTGGCTGCGTCAGTCAACTTATTTTACGCTGATAACACGCTTTGAAGTACCGCCTAGTAGTACTTGCGCTCCAAAAACTTGTGAGCAAACATTGTTGTGAGGCGAACTTTATGGGTTCTACATCCCTCCAAGTAACTTTATGGGTGCTATATAATATTTATATTTTGTTTGCCAATCTTCCAACGAATTGCAAAAGTTGCTGTGGAAGATCTGTAAGCTGATAACACATGGAAAAATAAAATTCAAAAACAATGCTAACTGTACATCGATTATTCATTCACACATATATGTGAGTGTATCTATGAATATAGATACATATATATTTTCGTCTTATATATATATTTTTTTTTTGGTCTTTGAACTAAAGTAGTTTAGTGATAAACTTATCAAAACTTCTGAATAGTATAGATCATCAAATGATTGGAAAATACTCGGAACTGATTATAACGCTTTTTATGTACGAGTATATACATATATACTAGCTTGCTAGCTTGTCGTTTGTAAACAATACTAAGCACGTCAATAAGTATCGCGTGCTGGAATACACACAAACGCAGCATATACATACATACATATATACATGTAATTAGTATTTAAAGTAGTCTGAGTTATCTTAATGGAAAATTATTTACAAATTAATTGAATGACTCTTGATATGTGTACATACGTACATACGTATATAAGTGTGTAGGAGCATTATTTAATATTTTTTTTATATTGGAATTCACAATGCCTTATCAACTAATAGGTTATAATAATAATAATATAATATAATTATAATATTATAGATTATAATATAATATTTTACACACATATGAACATATGAGTGTACAAAATAAAATAAAATAAACAATAAAAATATTTTTTTTTGGAAATATTCTTTAAGAACTAATTGGTTTTAGTAAGTTGTAATTGTTTTATGAAAATGTTTATAATTTTTGTAATAGAATGTTATAATTTTTGTTTTTGTATTTTTATTTACTTTTTTAGCAAAATCGCATAGAAACAATTCCAAAGTACTAGTAGTACACACATCTAAAAATAGCGTAATTTTTAACAAAAACTCACATGGAGAGCTTTAATTGATTAAATCACGTCGACAACAAATCAAACGTCACTCAAAATGCGTAGCTGCACAGCAATGCTTGACAAAAGATCGTAACAGTGATAAAGAATTTGGACACTACAATTTACGGGTGTTTAACAAAAAAATATTGATAAAACTATTAAATAAAAATAATAAATGAAGTAAAAAAAAAAAACAAATTAAAATAGAAAAGTAAGTAACTGAAAAAAGTATTCTTTCAAGTAAATTAGTAAAAAATCAAAACTAAATTGAATAAAAAAAGTAAATGAAATACAAGTAAGTAAGATAACAATAAATAAAAAACAAAATAAAACAAGATAAAATAAAAAAAATAAAACAAATAAAACAAATTACACCCAAATAAAAAAAAAAAAATAGAATAAAATAAAATACTGGAAAGGAAAATCAAAAATCGAAAGAACTAAAAAACAATCTGAAAACATTTACCCAACACTATTAACCAAAACAATATTTGACCTTCAAGCATCAAATCTCAAGATCAAGCTAAATATCTCTGCAGGTACTTCGGAGATAGTTAAGCAAAATTTCCCAAAAGTGTATGGCCAAATCAAAATTTGATTTGCGAACCTACCTGCTTAGATCCCTCCACGTAATCTTGAAATTCATAACTACTTTTGGGATTGACGCACTTTCATTTTCCAATTCTTTTCTCACCCGCGAAGTTGTGTTGTTGCATATATTTTTATTTATTATTAGTGTATTGGAGCTTTATCAGATTTGCTTGTTGTTTGTATGCATGCGCGTTCGGATGCATGCCATTAAACGCTAAAAAACAAAACTTGCAAAAATCCGAGTAAGTACTTTTACGTCATAACTTCTAATAAAACAAGAGCGCATATTTAATATCAAAAGTCGTGAGATTTGAAATTCCGCACTGACGAGCATGTAGTAGCAAGCATTTTACTAGTGAGTGCTTTATCACAAAATTTAGCTTTTTTAAATTGCTTTTATTGTTGCTTCATTTGACCATTGCTCGCCTCCGTGGGGCAGTACTGCCTGTGCGGTAATCGGTTTATTGCCGCCCGCTAACCGATCGTGTGCTGGATCGACGTTCGGTGATCGTCTTCGGCATACCTTCGCGCACCTATAAAAAATGCGCCACCTTGTGCTCAACAATTCACAAGTGTTTGAGAACTTGTAAAGTACGGATCGCAAGCGGTCTTACGTGAAAATAAAGAATATTAATACTTATTACTTGAATTATTCAAAACGGAAAGGACATCCCTTAAGAGAAAAAAATATTTAATAATAAAAAAATCGTTTTTGTGATACTTGTTGTGATAATAGTTGATTATCCTTAAAAATGCGACTGTTGTTGGATAAGGTAAAAACGAAAAAAAAAAAAAATTGTGGAAATATTTTAAAATTTTTTTAACAAAATTATTTTAATTAAAAACAGTTGTTTAAAATTTCGTGAATAATTTTAAGAAAGTAAAATATATTTTTAAAACTTCAATCAACCAAAGGAAAATTAATTAAAGATATTCCACGCAAAAATTTATGGAAGTTTTCATACATAGGAAAATATAAGCGGGTCTAAAAACCAATCTTTAAAAATATTTTTATGTTTTAGAAATATTGCTGAAATATGTTTGTGTTTTAAATCTGTAAACATTTCTTGTGTTATCAAAATGTATGTATTTTCATTCTCTTTCCAAAAAGTATATATATATATATTTTTTGGAATTCGAAAAATCTACTATGATCAAACTTTTTTTTAGCAAATTGAAATCATCGATCCTTCGGAGCTCTTGCGCCCCGAAGCTGCTTTTGCTGACAAATGTCTATCGAAGTTCCGTGATTACAGCGTCAACGATGAAGATCCTCTAAAGGAGCGTGTACGCAGAACCTATCGCGATATGCATCTTAATCAAACAGTGGACTTTGTTAAAGGTAAGCGGACAGTTAAAACAAGATTTAAACAAAAAAATATATTTCAAAAAAAGTTCGATAAATGTTTTCAAAAAAAATTATTTCAAATCGAATTTCGAAAAATTCTTAAAATTTCATTAAAGAGTTAAAAAATGCTTGTAATATTTCGATGTAATATTTCCAACTTTTGTGTTTAAACAAATAACCCACACACTCACTCTTCTAATATTTCTCTCTCATGTTCTTACTCTGCAGGTCGTCATGAGCGCTGGCTTAAATTCAACACCTTCCAGGCGACCGTGCGCGAGGCACTTGAGAAGCTCAACGATCTGGTTGACGAATCTGACCCCGATATTGATCTGCCGAACATCGTACACGCCTTCCAGGCGGCCGAACGCGCACGCGAGGAATACCCCGACCTCGACTGGCTACACCTAACCGCGCTCATACACGATCTCGGCAAGGTGATGGCCTTCTACGATGAGCCACAATGGGCTGTAGTGGGTGACACCTTTCCGGTGGGCTGTGAATGGGGCGAAAGCATTGTCTATCGCGCCGATAGCTTTGTAGGAAATGCCGATGGTGAGAATCCTAAATACAACACGAAATATGGCATTTATGAGCCAAATTGCGGTGTTGACAATTTGTTGATGTCCTGGGGACACGATGAATACATGTACCGCGTGTTGAAGCACAACAAAACCAAACTGCCACATGTAGCATGCAACATTATACGCTTCCACTCGTTCTATCCATGGCACAATGGTGGCGATTACAAGCATTTGGAGGCACCTGGCGATGAGGAGACTAAGAAATGGGTGCTGATCTTCAAGTAGGTTTCCAAGAGAACTACAAAAAAAAAATTTATAATTATAGTTAAAATAATTATACTAACATTACCTCTCTTTCTCTTACTTCTCTTACTTCTCTCTTTTGCTTACTACAGCCGCTACGACTTGTACACCAAGAGCGAGAAGTTGCCCGATATTGACGCTTTGTGGCCATACTACCAATCGCTAATTGACAAATACTTGCCTGGCGTCTTGGCGTTCTAAGTCAATAGCTCCGGCAGCGATTTGATCTTCTCCATAACAAATGGAGCACAACTTCGAGTTGACAACATAATTCTTCTTATACCTCAAGTTGATCTGGAGGCCTAACTACAATAACCGCATATTGTACATACACACATATACCATCATACTTAATTAGATTAGTTTATAATTTTGAAATAATTAGTTTTAAGCTTTTAAACGGCAACGGTACATTCATATTTGTATCCAAAAGCTGTTAATGGACTTATAATTTTTTTTTATACTGTGAGAACGATTTTGTCATAAACGAAAATATAATAAATGTATATATAAAAACTGAGCAATCATAAATTTTTGGCGTTTTTAATTTATCAACAATTTTCTGAAATTCTCGCAAACGCTTGTCTACAATTTTTCAAATTGAATTTATCAATTTTAGTTTTAAAAATCTTACTAATAAAAAAATATTTGAGTCTCTACGTACATATTTATAAAATAAACAATTTATACATTTATGTATGATATTTTGTAGACACAATTAAAAAAATACATCTCTTACAAAATTAAACTCGGATAATTACAAAAAACAAACACACAAGAATTTATTTTAAAATTTAACATATGCTTATATGCATATATTTATTCAAAAACGTTATTTTTGGCGAAAATAAAATAAAACAATATAAAAAATTTAAAAAAACGTGTTTAGTCATTCCAAAATCTTAATTTCGGTAAACGTAAAAATAAGTAGAAAAACTAAAGAAGGAAAATATTTATAAAAACAAACATATTTCACAAACAAGTTTCTTTAAATTTTCTTTTTTTTTTAATTTTTAACCTTGTATGTACATAGATACTTTTTCATTTTCGACTTTTCCATTTTCTTTTGATATAAAACGCTTTTATAATAAATATGGTAAAATATAAAACATTTTTTTCGAACTTTCAAGCCGGAGACCGCAAACACTATATTTATTATTTTTAATATTTCATATCTATTTAAAAAGTTTTCTTGCGATTTCTGGAATAATTTTTGGGATTTATATGATTAAACTTTTCATATATTTGTGGAATTTTTTCAAAATTCATATACCCGTGTGTGACCATATAATCTTACTCTTTACTCCTTTATAAAGTTTAGTTATATTTTTTTAATCTGTGTGAAAATTTTTATTATATTGTTTCTATTATATTATATTTAATATATTTAATTATATTGATTTTT
This sequence comes from Bactrocera minax, assembly GCA_021498325.1. Classification (NCBI taxonomy): domain Eukaryota; kingdom Metazoa; phylum Arthropoda; class Insecta; order Diptera; family Tephritidae; genus Bactrocera; species Bactrocera minax. Next base: position 2,371,925 of record JAKEEE010000032.1, read on the forward strand.
TATTATATTATGTTATATTTTATTATATTATTATTTTATTATATTTTATTATTAATATATATATTTTTTATATATTTTAACTTCTTTAATGGTTTAGATATTTTATTTGTAATTTTGAAGAGTTTTGAACTCATGTATACAAATTTTATATTAATGCGTATTTTTTAATTTCACCACAAATTATTAAGCCAACATCACATTTCAAATGTCATGAATAAAACATTATCGCAAAAAAATAATTAAAAACAAAATAATATTAAAATATTCCTGCAAATAAACGCCGATAAAAAATTACTTCCTCTTCGCCTTGGCAAATTCTTGCGAAGCAGCTCATTATGCAGTGACGATAACAACACACAAGTGTATTTATATAATAATACGCTTTATTTTCATATACAAATTGTAACGTTAACAAACAATTACACTAACAACGATTTGCAACACGTGTCGCATTCGGCTTACATAGCTAATATGAAGAAGAAATTCGAAATAAAATGCATTTGTTATTGGCATGAGTCGCATGCGGCGCCGCGTACACACATCGTCGGCCGCGTCACTGCGCAAGGCAGAGCAGCGCGCACCCCATTATGTTGGCTGCTTTATCCCTCAGCAGCACGTCAAAATCCGCCATATCGCGGCTGTTATCACTGCTGATGTTGCTCGCTTATTTAATCTCATGTGGCGTCGGCATTCGGTTATTGGCGGTGCGGTTAGCGCTCATGCTTCTTCTTTTTCTTCTTGTCTTTGCGCGTGGGTGTGTCGTAATGCCGGTGTGTGGGTGTTTTGGAGCGGTCACGTTCACGCTGCTTGCCATCACGTTGTGCGCGGCGTTCGCGATGTTCACGCCCACGCCCACGTTCCCGCTCACGCTCCCACTCACGATCGCGTTCCCTACGCGCTTCCACCGAAGCGCTACGTTGGCTACGATTTTGCCTTTTGCTAGGTTGGCGTTGGCGCTCATATGCATCGTCGCGCTCGTGCGTGCCTTTACTCTTGTGACGGCGTTCATGTCGCCGTGCGCGCTCCTTATAGTCTTTGTACTCTTCAACCATATTTCTGCTGTCACGACTGTGGGCGCGTTTTTTCGATTTCTTTTTGCGGCTCACAGAATTTCGTGATTTCGATGACTTTCGGCTTTTGGACTTTTTCGTAGTCTTCGCGGTCTTCGCACTGGACTTATGTCTGCGATGCGACCGTGAGCGCTCAGTTGCAGCATCAGCGTCAGCGCTGTCGTCGCTCAAATACGTGGTGCCAGATGCAGTAGCCGTAGACGTAGACGACGTACTCGATATCGAATCCGTTGAGCTATCCCTGTCATCTTCGTCGTCCCCCATCAATGGGCTGTATGTGCGACTATACCGTCGCTGCTTACGTGGATGTATCTTGCTGCTAGCTGGTGGCTCGTCCGGTGAGCTATCATGTGCGCGCGAGCGTAGTTGACGTTTACGCTCGGTGCGTTGCTTGGGTAAAGAGAGACGTGAGATGGGCTTGATTTCACCCACCAGCTGTACATCATCATCATCGGAGACGGTCACTGTGGCGGCAGGTTTAGGTTTGCTGGCTTCTGTGGCAGTTTTGATCGAATTGCTGGGCGCTGGTGTGGTCGTGGCGCCGGCAATATGTGTTGTGGGTATCTCTATCAAACGCAATTTCGCCTCCTCATCGGATTTACCATCGTCCTCGGGCCCATACGAAGTTATGGGTATGGAATGTACAGATTCCTCAGAGTCAGTGACATTTTCTTCGGCATTCGCGTTGGCTTTGTCCTCCTCGCTTGGGGAACTCTTGGCAGAGTCGGCATTACAGGGCGCGCCTATATAAAACGATTAAGAATTATTGATAATAGAGGGTGAGTATGAAGGGAATTTCAGAATTTATCTAAACCTTAGCAACCGTAGTGACCATTACTGAATTTTAAACTTATAATTACATAGTTATGGTCAATAAACGTAGAAATGAGACGAACAGGTGTATAGTAGGACCGTAAGAAGTCCCTAAATCGAATAATAATCGAATAATCGAAAAAAAACCACACAAAAAAAAGCTAAAACTGCTATTCTTTTTATGTAACCGATCTTTAAGCTCTAAAACTTAAGACTAATCCGCATTCGCACACATTAGGCAGTTAATCTACTTGCATCTGCAAACACGAAAATACTTATTACTTTCATGCAAGTAAATTAGAACCCCAACGTTGTAAATTTCTTCAAAAGGTGCAATAAACCTTTCAATTAGCTTCAAGACTGCTAAAAAGTATTTTTATGGCTCTCCGTGCAATATACCGATACAAATCCAATACGATTACTTTGAATGTACAACTTTTTTTTATATTTATTTTTACTATGCCTCCTCATTATCTTTATGGTTTTAACACACGGGGACTTCCAATGAGTACGAAAAATAGAATTAAGCCAAGTGGCCTTACACAATACAAGCAAATCTGCTAAATCGTTTAATTTTTTGCTCGCTTAGTTTTTACGATCTGAAGAGCGAATTGTTTGACGTAGAAATACTATAATTTACCGGCAGTGGGTGCCACAAGTAAGTAGGAGGAGAGGAGGACTGGCTTCTGATTGCAGTGAAATATATTTTTTAAAGATATGCCAATAGTGCAAATAAAATGCTCATAAAATATTTAGCAAAAACGGTATTATTTGTTGTGCGATTGATAGCAGAGTTCCAGGCTCATGAGATTTTGATAATTTTTTTTTTTTTTTGGATTTTTTCAGTTTATTTATTAGCTTCTTCAGATCTTCACTTGTTTCACCAAATTGTTTCTTTTTTTCATAGGTAATGTCGCAGCACAATACCGCTATTTTGTACCGTTAGATATATAAAGAAACTGTAGTGAAAGAGTGAGAACTGGTGGGGTAAGACTGTAGTTTAAGTTCACACTACAGTGGAGCCTACGTAACCGGAAAGGACCCGGAATTTTATCCGTCCGAAGACTGTTAACTCGGCAGCTTAATTTTTATTAATTAATTAATCAATCAATTATTTGGGAAATGTTTTTTACCGCTACAACAACAACTCTAGTTTAAATGACATCCATCTGAAAATTATGCCAGTAAGGTGGGATGAAAACGTCACAAGCTCTGTTTTACAAGTCTATACAAAAGGGTGTAAGAATTCAACTCCATTAAATTGAGCTTTGCTTTATTTTTATAGAGAAAAGCGTAGTTATATTATCGTTTTATAAACTACTGCGGACTTAAGCGATTCGTGGAACGAATTGTATCGATATTTTGTGTTTCGATTTAAATTCTGCCTAAGGATTAGCATTTCGGTTGTTGTCAAATATTTGTGCCTTTAAATGGACTTCTGAGTCAACTAATGGTAAGAAAACTTTTCGAGTGTCTTCGTTATTATAGGAGTTTAACTAGTTACATAATCTTGATGATTACTTATAATTTCCATAATGTCCCGCTTTACCTTTAATTTGATTTAGAAAAGCCATCGCCTTGCGTTTCCGCTCCAACTGCAATTGCTTCTCCTTGGATATGGGACCACCTAGTTTCTCACGCGCAATTTTCGCCAATTTGTCCTTCACCTTCTCCTCAGCTGTGGTCAAATAAAAAGGGAACGAAATTAATTAATAAGATTTTGCAGTTTTCACCACTCTGTCTCGCCCACCTTTTTTCAACTCTTTTTGCCGATGTTGTTGTTGTTGCTCAAATAAGGCATTACGCTCCATTTCCGCTTTGGAGTTCTTCAATTGCACCTTCGTCGAATTGCTGCTGGCAATGCCACTGTTGTAATCAACATCATACCGGCTGCCGCTGGGTTGGTGCTGATGCTGGCCGCTCGGCACACGCATGCTTAGTAGCGCTGGACCCGCTAGCACGGCATTTTGTGCGCTACGGCTGCCGACGCTGGCGGTGATTTGCGCATTTCTGGCCATCAATTGGCTTTCGACCAACTGTATGGCTTTCTGCACATGCTCAGGCACCGTACGCGCTTGCATTCCGTTAGCCGGCTTGGCTGTGCACTCCTCATCGTCGCTGGGCTCGCGTGGCAAGGCAGGTTGTAACATAGCTGCTGCGGTCTCTTCCTTTGGTTTGATGGAAAAGCATACGGGCGCTAAGCGAATCAAATGTTGTTGTTAGAGAAATATTGATTAAAATAATGCTAGTTAAAACTTACACATCGCTTTCTCGGCCGTCTGCAGTCCCTTTTTGCTCATCAGCGCTGCCGCCACCGCTACAGCCTTGCGCTGTTTCTGCTCTTTCGATGCTGCATCCGGATCGGCGGTCACTTTGTACAAATAATAAGGATAAAACTCATTATCGTACAGCAGGAATGTGAAACGATCGACGCTTTTAGCGCGCAGCGTCTCCTCAAATTGACGTCCGTTCTTCACCACATAGGTCGCTGTTTTATCAATGATATTTTTCAATGTTTCCGTTGGTACTGGAATATTGAGCACGGGTTCGGGTTTCGGTTCGGGAGTCGTCTTCGATTGTTCCTCCTCTGCATCCGACTCGGTATCGGAGGCGTAATCTTGCGCCAACGCTAAAGCGGTGGTATTCTTTAATATTTCCACCTCCGTTTTCACATTGCCACCGTTCGATTGTGAATTCGAATTCGAATTCGAATTGGTGCCCTCATCGGGCTCGGCCGAAACGTACGTGCTGCCATTGTATTGCAAGAGCACGGGCGTGAAATTGGCAGTAGTTGGTGTGGTGGGTGTGGTGGGTGTGGGTGAATGCGATGTGGGCATATTGGCCAGTTCGCCATCGATTACAGCGGGTAAGGGTACACCTTTAATTTTGCTTATTAACTGCGTATATGCACAGTTAGCCGACGGCTTATACTTGATGGTGGGCACGGTAATAATTGGTTTGGCAGGCATACTAGCGGCAAGGCTTGTGCTGGCATTACTGTTGCCAGTTGTCGTCGGCTCAAGCTGCTCCTTGGCTGTTGCAATCTCTGTGGGATAGGTACCGTTCTTTATAGCATTCAATATGTATTTATAGTATGGATTGAGCACGCTATTTATAGCAAGAAAGTCGAATTGTATGTTATTCGATTGTTTGGCCTTCAAGAGTATCTCCATTTGTATGCCTTGTGAGGCAATAAAACGCGCGGTCTTCTCAATGATCGCATGCTGCTTCATTGTTTCGGGCTATTGGAAAATACAAATTATTTAATTATTTTCAGATACTGAGCGCTCAACTCTTAAACCCACCAATTGTATGCTAGCAGGCACTTCGAAATCCTTGGGCAGACTAAAAGCCTGCTCAGCCTCTTCGCCGCACGGCGAATTGCTGTGCTCCTCGCGATTGGGTCCGTGTGCCACAACACCAGCGCCGCCATCGTTGCCATATTGAAAATCCACTTGCGCATAGCTACCGCCCTCGACATCCTGTTTGAGGCGTTTCAAATCCTCCTCTACAAGTTTTCGTTCGTAATTTTATTTTTTTTCGGATAGGTGCGAAGGTGGTGTTGTGGTTGTGCGCAAGTAACGTTTTCGTCGATGGTCAACCAAATAAAAACAAAAATGGCAGAGAAAGAGAAACCAAAATGAGTCTTCATTGGCAGTAACTAGAAGGCAGCTACGCCTACGCAAATTTGCATTTGAGTGCACAAATTTATGCGCTGTGGCATAAATGATTTATTTACTTGAATATTTCTTTATTTTCTTTTTTTTTTCTTTGTATTTTTTAAGGGTTTTATTTGATTTATTTATTTTATTTATTATTTTTTTTGTTGTTTGTAGAAAAGTTGCTTTTCATTTTTCAATTGCATTCTCAAAATAAAACAAAACATGTTACACAAGCATATTTTCCGTATTTTGTTTTGTTATAAATTAAAAAATAAAACATTTTTAAACAAATTGTAACAGCCTTTACATTTTAGTGAGCTTAGTATGAGTGACATTTTGTTGACAGCAGTGAGCCTAGCGGCATCTCGCGCTGCTGCTGCGGCTAACATCTGCAATGGAACATTAGTGTTTTGTGAAAAAATGCATATATTTACCTGACCCATGCGCATGCGCATGCGCTCTTTGCACACTCTTCCTCGCCCAGTTGGCTGGCGACGTTGGCTGCAGACTTGCAAGGCACGCGGCTTCCGTATTTTCAGCAAACGGCATTTACCACGTAACGACGTACAAGTTTTCTTTTTTTTTTTTTATAAACTACTTACGTGTTAAATAGTTTCACTTTTCGTTTTCGTTTTCTCATTTCGCTTTTTACACTATTTCTTAAGATTAATTAGCTAACAACTAATTAGTCATATCAATATACAATTGCTTATCAGTCGATCGTCTTGAAATATTGCATTGTTCTTGTAATAAATGCATATAGTATGTAATGACCGTTATTGAATCTTTACACATATTTACAATAAATTTTAAAAATATAAAAATGTTGCTGTGGTAAAAATATAACTCTTTGATAGTAGCTAAGCAGCTTGACGAGCCATTCGACCGGTCCGCCATGCCTAGTATCATCACTTTTGCTTACCTTGCTGCAGTATATGATCCTCTTCGTTGTTGTACAAGTATAAATAACGCTCTTCCTCGCACAATTGCTCGGCGCGTTGCTCATCGGCGCTTAGGTAATCGAGTCGATTGCCGTAGCCGCCCGGCGGCGGTTCATGTTGCGCCAATTCAGACAAAGCACCACGTACGTCATATCTGTGCGCCGTGTCCCCCAACAAGAGAGGTTGCACGTCGGCAGTGATTATTGCGAATTGGGCGTGAGTGATGCACAAACATGCACATTTACATATATATATGTTTGTATGTGGAGAGTTGGTATGTGGTTGTATGTTTTGTGCGCGCAAGGAAGTAGCGTTCGGCGAATGAAAAAGAAAGATAAATGTAAATTAAAAACAAAATCCAAAACAAAATTTTTTAAATAAAAAGCTTTTCGCAGGTTAGGAAATAAAAAAGTTAAAAAATAAAAAATAAATAAAAATATTATGCAAAAAAGAATCTCTGAAGAAAATGTAATACTTGTAAGCTTCCATTTTAAGCATTACAAATACAACAATTTCTTTGGATATGTTAATGCAATATTTTTTTACAATTATAATAGATTTCAAATTGGTACAAATGTTGTATACATACCGTTCCTGTTGCTAAAAAATGATATTTGCGATAAAGTGATTATTAGAAAATAAATTTGTTTACAATGCTACATGATGATGTGAAATTATGATGGCATAACGCTTCCCAAGCTGGGTATACATGGAACAAGCCAAGTTGGCGTGTTTAATTAGCAACACAAATCAATTGCAATATTTATTACTGTTAAATTAATTCAGATGATTTCCGTTTCTGTCAAGTAACAACCATTCAGTATACATGTACGGTTGTAATTGTGGAAAATATAATTTCAGAGTCTGCGAAGTTCGCTAGCATCTCTTGATGCACACATATGAATAATAAAACCATTGAAATGAAGTGTATAGAACGAAAGCACGAATAGCAGTTTTATTTTTAGAAATACAAGTTTTGAAAATATCAATCATTTATGCATATGTGCTATTTGCTATTTTTGCACAAAGAATTGTTAGCGAATTCGCGAAAGTCAATAGTATTTTTTAAATATAATGCTATTATACTGATTAAATATTGAAAAAATTTAGCGTCACTTCCAAACAATATTTCTGCCAATTCATATAATATAATATTTTATATACACCTCTAATTTTTCATAAAAAAAAAATTACCAAAAAACGCGCACAATATTGATTTCTTTAACACATCCTTAATTTTTACCGGTTTTTTAAAGGTAAACTGTCGGCACACTTTTTAAGAGTAAACAGTGTACGAGCGCACAGACAAAAAAGTTATTAGCTACTAAAATCACCAAATCTACAAACACAAAAAAATACAAATGTACATAGTTTAACTTGTATAATAAACTCACAAAACGCTTGACGACATGCTAAAATAAAAAAGGGTATGTTAAGTTTTTTGTTTAATTCAAAGCAATAACATTATACAGCTCGCGCCGTGGTCTGGCTGTTGTGCTTTTGGACGCGAGTGTATGTGATGTAGTTCTCTTGTAGGTTATATTACGATGTAATACATACAGTACTAATGTACGAAAAATCATAATCGTAGATATTACAGTTTTTATAGTCAAAAAATATAAGTATATGTTTTAAATAGTTACAAAAAAGTTAATATAACCTATTTTAAGTAGCAACAATTATTAACCTGTCGATCTTGAGCGCTGTGTCGCCCATCCACGGTATCATATGTTTGCCCTGATCGATTTCGCGCGCTTTATCATCGTCACGAAACAATTTACAAGCATATCCAAATACTAGTAAATCCACTTGACGTGCCTCGCCTGCATTGAGGCCACTGCTGTTTGATGTTGATGCATAATTGTTGTAGGTGCCATTGTTTGAGGAGGTATTACTACTACCACCTTTGCGTAGTATGCCACCAACGCTACCACCAGCATACTCTCGCACGGCTGAGCGTGTTATATTGAAATATGACATTTAATACACATAAAACACCTCTTCAATTGCAACCCAAACACTTTTTAGATATTTTGGCGATGGTTTACACTATTTAATAGTTAAATTTGTAATATTTTCTAACTTTTCCACAAATTTTCCAAATCCGCATAAGAATAATGATTTGTCAGATGTGCAAAGTTTAACTATTACAGAGTTGCTTAAGAAATGTCATAAGTTACGATGAGCAAATGTCAAATTTTCTGTTTGTACGCAACCAAAACAATGCACGAATGAATCTTCGTTCGCGCTTTTTAGAGGAGAATTATAATTGTGAATGGAATTGGAGCAATAAACTTATCATTTGACGTTCGCCAATGTAAACAAATTCATTCCAACTTGTAAACAAATACAAAGCATCTGGGAATAACCCAAAAAGTGATTGTTTTATAAATAAATAAATAGTATACACCACTGAGGTGATTTAGTGCAATTAGTTTTGATAAATGGATGCAATTGAGAACGAGGATCCATTTTCTATAGCGCAAAACAAGAAAATAGACCCGATAGACAATGAAGACCCATTTTCCGCGGCGCACATGCCCACAGATTCTTTCGAAGTCACCATAGAAGACATCAATCGCTTAGATGAAGATGATTCGTTGGACGAAATTGATGGTGTTGAAGATGACTTGACCATATTAGAAATTGCCATGGCAAAAGCCATTGAAAATGTAAATCCTGCTATCTTTATGCATCTACTATGTCCACGCTGCGGTGAAACATTTCATTCATCTGCACATTGGCAACAACACTTGCATAATGTACACTACTTTAACAATTTAAAAATGTTACCCGGCACCCTAAACGAAGGTAGGTAAATTTTTTGTATAATGCTTCTTTTGAATATTTTTTATGATGAATATTTTTAGACAACAAAACGTACCGCTGCAGAAAATGTCCGACCGAGTTTAATTATCTTGAATATCGTAAAATTCTACATCACTGCCTTTCTCATATGTCTTTTAATGCATGCTATAAATGCAGCTTATGTGACCATTTAGAGTGTACGAGCACGGAAATTGTTAAACATATCAAAAGACATATGGAAGTACATATGCTTAAAGCAAAAATTAATGGCAAACTTGTAAGGACCAAACGATTTTCATTAAGTGAAGGCATTGATTATGAAAAATTTCTGGTTTATATGTGTCCGCAATGCCAGACAAATTTTAGGAAACACGAAACTTGGTTGCAGCATATCAATGACAAGCATGCCCTGTTTGCGGAAGAAAAACTCAATTTTAAAGCTATAGAAATGGACGAGTTAGTCGAAAACAACACACATCTCATTACCACATGCGAAACATGTGGCATCACATTAACAGCTGACAACTTGGAACAGTGTCAGCGCAAACATTATCTAACACACCTACGAAATAGATCATTCCGTTGTGCAATATGCAATTTACAATTCAATTATAGCAATGAGATTAAGATGCATATGTTATTAATGCACTGTAAAAATGCAACCACTTATGACGAAGCCATATTGCCGGGTAATTTGCGTCCGAGAAATGCAAAATTTGACATGAATATTAAGTTTCTGCCCGATAAAACCGCAAAATACCTGCAGCACATAGAATTCAGTTGTCCGATTTGTGGCGTTAAGTTTGAACATCCTGATAATTGGTGTTCACACATTAATGAGAATCATGATTTCTTTAAAGCACCTTATATGGCATTGATTATAACCAATTTCGGTGCGGCACCTAACGCAACTAGGGCCTGCAAGAAACGACGCCTACAACCATATTGTGTTATTTGTGATCGAGTGTTAGACGACTGCAAAAGTTATCTACATTTGTGGGCTGAGCAATTACGCCATGCTCCATTTAGACCATACAAGTGCAGCATTTGCATGGAACAATTTTATTCAATACGCACATTGATGAAACATTTTAGAGGATTGCACACCAACTTAGATGGTAGTGTTAACACTGCACCAAAGCATCGCAGATGCTACACTTGAGAAACATAATTATGTGAAAATAGTTGCAATATATAAAGTAAAATATTAAATGTAATTTAGTTAAACAAATATTCCCATCCAGCATTCATAAAATATATACATATATATTTCATATGTATTCATTATTTTCGTACTAATTTTTTCATACATGCATATTTATATCATTCACAAAATATGTGAGCAGTTTATCATACTAAGATCTGTCCTTAATTATATACTTTAAAATCTGCCGTGCTGCCTATACTTAAATGCTACAACATTCTTTAAATGTCAGTAAAACGTTAGATATGGTGATAGATGTTTTGTTTACATTCTCTTGGACCTCTCATAAACAAATGTAACAATTGGAAAGTGCTCCTTCATTCACAGTAGTTTAATATGTCAGTTATAATTTGACATATGTATGTAAACGAAAATTGTTTTGTATTTTTACACTTCTAGCAATTGGTTACGGTGAATAATTATTTCAAGAAGAAGAATTTAGTATAAATGTGCTGAATTTGCTAAACTTACTTTGTAATTGATTAACATTCTTCGATAAAAATTTTTATTTTAACTGAATTACAACAAGCATTATGTCAAGCAAAAACCAACAGCCAGCGTTTCAAGGAAAGGAATGTTTCAGTCGTATGAATTTCCTATTTCAAATGTCCATGTTAATGGCTGGCAAGAACAACACGTTATCTGCCTACTACGGCGATCTATGCCGGAGTATTGCAAAGAAAGCGGTGCTTAAAATGTAAGCAAATATCATTAAAACATGAAAGTTATTATAACAAGACATTACATTTGCAGTGATCCAAATATAAAGAGGCAGATGTGCAAACGATGTTCACTGGCACTAAAACCTGGCATAACCGCTGACCTGCATGCCGTGACGCGGCGGAAGAGTCGAAAGTCTCTGAAAAATAATGATAATGTGGATGAAAATACAAGCATGTTGCTGACGTGCCGTGAGTGTGGTTTTATACGTCAGTTCATAGTCAATCCAAATTACAAATTTTGGTTGGACAATGAGGAGTCTGTGGTGGAGTCTATTACTACAGAACAGAGAAAGCCTGGAAATAAACGAAAACGGTCACCATCTAGAGATAAGGAAACAAAAGAAACTACTACAAAAGAAAAATAGTTTTGCTGTAGAAGAAAAATTAAAAATTCCTCATTTGTATATAGGTGAGTTGAATTTAGTGTAAAATATAAAGTTTGGATTCCACAAAACTGTTTTTTTTGCAGTATGTATTTAAGACAACAAAAGACCTGTAGCCTACGTAGAATAATATAATAATATATAAAAGGCTTTCATGATTGCAAGGCCGGAGAATGTTTTATAAGCAGCAAAATAAGAATAACCTTCCAGGCACATCAAGAGATATGTAGACTTAAGTCTGTACTTTAATATGAGTGCCTGAACTGATCACTAAACGTGGTCGGAGTAATCGTTACAGCAGTGTTTTGGATAAGTCATTATTCACAGTCACTCTATTGCTTTCCAGAACTCAACGTCAGCCCACTCACTTAGTTTGTTTTCATATGTGTAATCAACTCGAACAATCATCAAATGCACACTTATCTTAATTACACACTTTTCCGCGGTCATAATAAGATAAGGGCACTAAAAAGCCCAACGACTTGCCCCCTTATTCATTCGCGATTCAGCCTGCAACTGATTAAGATGTTCGCTAGGCAATTTAACAAATACTTTTTACACAAATTGCCGATCTCCCACCACTATCAGGCACATAAACGCCTACTCAGCGCGTATATAACAGAGGGAAAAGTAGTAGTCGTGCCGCTGCCGAATGGTGGCGAACCTCTTCAATTTCCTAGCGTTTGGCTACGCGATAACTGTCAATGTAGTGCCTGTTTTCATGTTAATACGAAGAGCCGACAAACCAATTGGAAGCGTGCTAATGTGGAGTCACGCATTCGAAGCATAAATGGTGGCTATGAAAAGAATGCGTTAACAATAGATTGGCAGGACAATCATAAGACCACATTTAACTTTAGATTGGCTACAAGATAGAGACTTTGCGCCATCTAATCGCAAGCGTTACATTGAAGAGGTTTATAAGCCAAAATTCAGAATTCTCAAACGTATTGCGCACTTTTAAATTTACGGATGTAATGGTGCAGGATAAAGGTTAGTAAAATGCAATTAGAAGCGCGTTCTATAGTATTTGTATAAGTATAAATTTGCAGTACTTTTGGAATGGCTGGAGTCACTAGCTATATACGGGTTTTCTATTATCACAAATTCCCCACATGATGTAACTGTGGCTAGGCAATTAGGTGATCGTATTGGCTATATAAAACGTACTACTTATGGGTAAATAATTACACTATCATAAAATAGTTCTGATTTTTAACATAATTGTTATCGGCAGTGAAGAATTCGAAGTAAAATCCAAAGACAATGCACGTAACTATGCCTATATGATGACACCACTGCCGCTGCATACGGATATGCCATATTACGAATATAAGGCAGGCATAAATTTCTTACACTGTTATGTGCAGTCGCAATCGCAGGGAGGCAGTAATCATATAACAGACGGGTTCCATATCGCCGAAAAACTACGCAAAGGATTTCCGAAATTATTTGAAATACTAGTGGAGACACCCGTTGATTGGTATGACATTGGGAAAGATAGCGGTATGTCGTTTCATAATATTTGGCGCGCCCCTACGATTTGGTAAATGATTTCGAAGATTATATTTTAACTTTATTTTAATAAAATGTATTTGTTTCTTCTAGTCTGGACATAGATGGCCGTTACCATCGAATCAATGAGAACAGCACTACACGAGATAGTCATTTCTCCGACCCACTTCAGCACCTTGGTACGAAGCTTATGATAAATTCATTGAATTGGCATATGCCGAAGCTGTCGAATTTAAAACTACCCCCGGTGACGTTTTTGTGTTTAACAACTTGCGTATGCTGCATGGACGCACCGCGTATGAAGATTCACCCTTTAATACGCGGCATTTAATTGGTGCATATGTTGACTGGGATATAATTTATTCAAAAGTACGCATAATTAGGTCCAAAAATTCTACTAAAAAAAACAACAAATTTTTATGTATCAAAGGATATTTTAAACTGAATTGATATGTATTGAAGGCTTTATATTAAATTAAAAATAAACGAGTCCAAATTTTTTTTAAAAATCGTTTTGCAAATAATCGTGCGGAATATGAAAAAAAGAAAATGTTATCGATAACCAGTCGCGAAATGGTAACCCTGATTTGTTGTTTCGAACTCAGCTGTTTGTTGTTGACACAAATTGAAATTGAACAAATAAATTATTTATATTGTGAACATTAGACTTTGCTTATCACTCATCCACGAAGTCCTTAAACGTTCTATAGAAGTGATCGATATTTTTTTTTGGAAGACCTCCCACAGTGTATTCACATTTATTTCTAAGCATTCCATTATTAAAAGGTCAGGATGTCTTTACGCCAACTTGTGGATGGGGATTGTGGTGGCGTTAACCCACTCATGCAACTTGGTGGGCAATTTACAAGAGATGCCGCCCGCAAAGATGAAGGCTTTGTGAATGCTCAGTTTGAGCGTAACTTGAGACCTGATGAACATCTAGTTAACGAGTTCCTTGGACAAGTGGCGGCCCCGCCACAATCTTTCCAAATGGATGTATTACTTCAAGAGATGCGTGAAATAGAACAAGCAAACGTCATGGCAATCCATCCAGCAACGCGTGGTATGGATAATACAAACAGCGTTAGCAAAGAGTGGGCAAATGAATTTGACATGCAGCCGTCAATGGCAGCATCCGCACACATGGTACATATGCAGCCGCAAAAGCAACAGTTAGTTCATGTGCGAGAGTTTTTCGATGAAGAGGGTCCAGGCGTATCTGGTTCGTTTTTAAGCCATGCGCCCCCAGCGCCATATATCCCACTACAAACATTGCCACTACCGCATCTAGCCATCTGCCCACCATATGAGCCAGGTACGGAAAGGTTTTTTGAAGAAGCCAGGTCACTTACTAAAGAAGAGACAGAAAAATTATTGCCTCAAACGTCCACTAAGGAGTATGTCGAAGAGTGGATCAACGATTATCAGGCCAATGCAAAACGACGTCAAGAATCAGCGAACAGCTACAATGAGACCTTCTGGCAGCGTCTCCAGGATGAGTGGCAAAAGTTATCTGAAGATTCTGAACATCCGTGGTTATCCGAATATGGTGAAAATTACGATCCATATAAAGAGTATGGCTTTACAGAAGAAAATCCATTGGCTGAAGTGGAAAATGCATTGGCGAAGGGAAAAGAATATATGCAAAACGGTGATATACCCAGTGCAGTTCTTTGTTTCGAAGTGGCTGCCAAGAATGAGTTCGAAAACGCCGAAGCATGGGAGTTGTTAGGCATTGCTCAGGCAGAGAATGAAAATGACCCACAAAGTATAGCGGCGCTAAAGCGTTCTTTGGAGCTACGCCCAGATAACAATCGTGTTCTAATGGCACTTGCAGTTTGCTATACCAATGAAAGTCTACAGAGCCATGCGCTGCGCATGCTAGTGAGCTGGATGGAAGTAAATCCAAAATATAAACATCTACTGCAACAGCATCCAGGATTACAAACTGATGGTGGTGCCATGGCTTCTTCATTAATCGTTGGTAGCAAACTGCAAGCAGTACAAAATCTCTTTCTCGACGCTGTACGTTTGAATCCACAAGAGGTAGACGCTGATGTGCAGGAAGCTTTAGGTGTACTCTACAACTTATCCTCTGACTATGACAAAGCAGTCGATTGTTATCGTGCTGCCCTACATGTTAATCCACAAAATGCAAAAGTATGGAATCGTCTGGGTGCTAGCTTAGCCAATGGCTCACGTTCTGTAGAAGCAGTGGAGGCTTATCAGCATGCATTGCAACTAGAACCGGGATTCATACGTGTTCGTTATAATGTTGGCGTGTGTTGCATGAACTTGAAGGCATACAAACAAGCTGTTGAACATCTGTTAACGGCTTTAAATATGCAAGCAAACACTGCTGCTACACGGGATTTGCCAGACGGTGCAGGTGCTATTGGTGGTGGTCGTGCGCAAATGTCCGATTCCATTTGGAGTACGTTGAAAATGGTTATCTCATTAATGGGCCGTAGGGATTTGCATGGTGCTGTAAATGAACGTGATCTCAAAGTGTTGAATGAGGCGTTCATGGATACAGCCTAATTACGGAGATTTCTATTTTAAATTATAAATCATACTATTACGTTTAAAATGTTAAAATGTTTACTATTATTGGTGTTGGCTTGGTTTTGCAAATTAAATCATATTCAAAGCAACATTCTAACAAATGCTATTAATAAATTTAATATTATTTAATAATAATATAAATTTTATTAATTATTAGCAAAATACCTCACAATACCGCTGTTTGTTGTGTATTCATGTAGAATTGACAGGACTCGAATCCTCAGAGCATTATCGTTACATAATATTGATTTGAGCAACACAACTATTTTGTATTTCCAGAATGTTTGATTTGTATATGACATTTGTTTTTTCTGTTTAGTGTTTTGACGCAAATTGTTTATTGCATACATATATAATATATGATAATAATATGGATTTTTCTTCAAAAACATTTATTTTATGTTGTTTGTGTTCACATTTCGTACACATTTTTAACACACATATAATATAACTGTACATCTTATAAAACATTTTAACGTAAATATACAGTTTAATTTACAGCTTTACTTTGTAATATAGTTTAATTGTATTATCTTTATTTTTGGAAATGATGAGCGCACTGAGGATGTTGGCTAGCAGCTCCGTTTACTTTTTGATTATATTTCCGGCGTGGGTTGCAGCCATATCGTTGTAATGTAACGATAATTCAATAATTTCATTTGCTGGCTAAAAGTTTCCTGATCATTATAACGAGGAGTACGCCAATAGTGAAAGCGGCAAATGTATGGTGTATAAGTCTAATTTGAATTGGAGGGGAAACAATGTTAAAAAAATCATGTCTAATTTTATTAAGTAAAATTTTGTTCAACACAAATTAAGCGTTATTTTATAGAAAAATGTATAAAAGTCAACTATTCCATAGTATCAGATATTTGATTGAGCATTTGGAAGATACATATGTTTGTTCTACATTTTAATAATGCATTGGGTTTTAAGCGAGTACACAACACTGTTTGCCTGGTGGAGCAACATCTTTATCAGCAATGATAGTGTTGGCGGCTGCTGGTTTTACTATATTAGCCGATGGTTGTGTTGTTGTTGGTGGAAATTGTATTGGCAATGATGGCGTTGGTGAAGTGCTGTGTTAGATTTTTCAGAGAAGCGATAAAGGAAAACAGCATTTAAGCAAAGCAAAAAAGTAAAAACGAAAACAATGACACAACTTACAATGCGTATGAACAAACACCAATGCATACACATAAGCGAATGGTGTACATGTAGATCACATAAAAAATATAGCTCTATTATAGCAGAAAATAATAGCATATAATAGCAAAAATTTAACTTACACGTCAGCCTATGATTTGCAAAATTTAACTTTTTTTGTCGAAAAATATTTAAAGCTACAAAAAACAATTAAAAGTTTAAAATTTTTTCACTGGCTACGATATGACTTAGCAGATTTAGTGAACTTCCTCCTAAATATTATGTGTAACGCCGTTCAACTTTTAATCATAAACCAATTAAACAAAATTTTTCTATAAAGAGGCACTCAAAATTAGTTAATTGATAAGATTTCCTCTCTTAAACCATTATCAGTTAAGACAACAAAATTCAGTGCCTTTGGGGCATGTGGTTATCAATAATTGAGCTAGCTGATATCATTAAATAAAGATGAAATTTCACTACCGAATTTTTTCTATACTTAATATGTAGATTGAGAATAAAGTGACTTCAAATGGCTTCTATTAACCATATACCGCTTTATGTAAAACGTTAATTTGTTAGAATTAAAATCAAATGCAGCAATTGTGTAGGCACAATATAATATTAGAGCTTTATGAAACACATTTGATATGTTTTTTATGACGCATCCGCTTGAATGTTGTTTCCATTCCATCAACATATATTGAATGAGTATGCAAATATCGAACTATTATATTGTGATCATTATGTCGCGGAATTATACAAAATACAAAATTAATTATGACAAATGGACATGCTACATGCAAGGCAATAGGTAGGTAGTATCTGGTTGTAATGGAGTAGTTTTGTTTAGTCGCTGCTGGAAATTTTAGTTTCATATTAAAGCTGCTTCAGTTGTTCACATACGAAACTTTAATATCTGTATGCTTTTAATTTTGATTCTTTCCAATACAATTTACGTATGCAACGTGAAGTAATGTACTTATTACCAGAATTATTGCTCGCTTTTTTCTTCACTTTATGTTAAATTAGAGTGGGAAAATGTAAGCTTTAGTTAGCTTTCTTAGTTACAAATGCAATCATGCAAACGTACTATGTTAAATATTAACGTAGTTTGATACATTTCTATATATACTAACCTCACTGGAAATTTACTTGTCTTATCGACCTCGAGATCGCCTATGTAATACTTTTTAAGCATTTGCCTGCAAAAAAAGTGCAATTTACGCATTTTCAGGTAAATAACAGTAATTTTAAAAAATGTAAAACCAACTTCGCTTCTTGACTATGTCCCACATCCAGAAAATCACGTGTGCCGTCACGGCCACCTACTTCGTCCAATGTTTCTTCGCCTCCAGGATGCTATTTTAATATTCATTTTAAATTTTACACGAAATTACAGTGAAAATAAATCCAGTCAATTTTTCGTTCACCTCGTTTCGAAATTTGGTAACATCATACACTTTTCCTTCGATAATTATCCAAAGATTATCTGGTGTATTGTGCTGTTTCACGTCCTCTAAAGTATAGGTTTTAGCCGCCATTTAAATATTAATAAAAATTAGTTAATACAAAAATTCGGAATAATTCAATTTGCTGCACCCTGCGTACTTAGATCAACAACCAACAAGCGGAATGACTTGATTACTAATGACAGCTGTGAACATCCGAGTAGTGCGCTAAAGTAATGAGTAGTGTGTAAAATGAGGCCTATTCACAATTCCTGACAGTTCAACTAATTATTTTTTAAATTATAATAATAATAATAATAATGAACAAATTTCTTAGAACTGTGCATGATCTAGTAAATTTTTGAGGAATTTCCTTCAATATTTAGGACAAATTATTAGCTCTCCAAGCCTTCTGTGACCGTGACCCTATTTGAAGTAGACAAAACATTCGAACCACGAATGTTCTTTATGTGTCCTAGTATCTCAGTGATAGTTAAATATTTTACTATTCCGGGAGTGAGAGAGATGTTTGTCTATACTTTCTGCTACAACTCCATTCGTGTAAGTTTTACATAATGAACGAAAATCCGGAACCAGCAAAAAATTATTCGATTTAGTTTTTTAAATCATCCGCCTGCATAATAAACCATATCAATGAAAACAAGCCCAACCGCAGTTTCATTTTCTTACAAAAATTCAAAACAAAACAGCTTTCTTCTTTAAATATTGTATCAGATAATTTATTTTCATTTAAACATAAAAAACGGTATATTTCAATTTTTAATCAGAACTGATGTAAAAAGCGTTAAATTACAAAATAAAGCTAAATTAACGAGATACAATGAACTCTTGAATTTTGAATTTAGTGTTTTTCCTGTTTAAATTTAGAATGCGCCTCCGCGAAGACGTAGCACCAAATGGAGTGTCGATTCCTTCTGTATATTATAGTCGGACAAAGTACGTCCATCCTCAAGTTGCTTGCCGGCGAAGATCAAACGTTGTTGATCTGGAGGAATGCCCTCCTTATCTTGGATCTTAGCCTTTACGTTTTCAATGGTATCCGAAGGCTCAACTTCCAAGGTGATGGTTTTACCGGTGAGAGTCTTCACGAAGATCTGCATGCCACCGCGCAGACGAAGAACCAAATGAAGAGTAGACTCCTTTTGGATGTTGTAATCGGACAATGTGCGTCCGTCTTCCAATTGTTTACCGGCGAAGATTAAACGTTGTTGATCTGGAGGAATACCCTCCTTATCTTGGATCTTAGCCTTAACGTTTTCAATGGTATCCGAAGGCTCAACTTCCAAAGTGATGGTTTTGCCGGTGAGAGTCTTCACGAAGATCTGCATACCACCGCGCAGACGAAGAACCAAATGAAGAGTAGATTCCTTTTGGATGTTGTAATCGGACAAGGTGCGTCCGTCTTCCAACTGCTTGCCGGCGAAGATCAAACGTTGTTGATCTGGGGGAATGCCCTCCTTATCTTGAATTTTAGCTTTAACGTTTTCAATTGTATCAGAAGGTTCAACCTCCAAAGTGATGGTTTTTCCCGTCAAAGTTTTGACAAAAATCTGCATGCCACCACGAAGGCGAAGAACCAAATGAAGTGTTGACTCCTTCTGGATGTTGTAATCGGACAATGTGCGTCCGTCTTCCAGTTGTTTACCGGCGAAGATTAAACGTTGTTGATCTGGGGGAATGCCCTCCTTATCTTGGATCTTAGCCTTAACGTTTTCAATTGTATCAGAAGGTTCAACCTCCAAAGTGATGGTTTTTCCCGTCAAAGTTTTGACAAAAATCTGCATGCCACCACGAAGGCGAAGAACCAAATGAAGTGTTGACTCCTTCTGGATGTTGTAATCGGACAATGTGCGTCCGTCTTCCAATTGTTTACCGGCGAAGATTAAACGTTGTTGATCTGGAGGAATACCCTCCTTATCTTGGATCTTAGCCTTAACGTTTTCAATGGTATCTGAAGGCTCAACTTCCAAGGTGATGGTTTTGCCGGTGAGGGTCTTCACGAAGATTTGCATACCACCGCGCAGACGAAGAACCAAATGAAGAGTAGACTCCTTTTGGATGTTGTAATCGGACAAGGTGCGTCCGTCTTCCAACTGCTTGCCGGCGAAGATTAAACGTTGTTGATCTGGGGGAATGCCCTCCTTATCTTGAATTTTAGCTTTAACGTTTTCAATTGTATCAGAAGGTTCAACCTCCAAAGTGATGGTTTTTCCCGTCAAAGTTTTGACAAAAATCTGCATGCCACCACGAAGGCGAAGAACCAAATGAAGTGTTGACTCCTTCTGGATGTTGTAATCGGACAAGGTGCGTCCGTCTTCCAATTGTTTACCGGCGAAGATTAAACGTTGTTGATCTGGGGGGATTCCTTCTTTGTCTTGAATCTTGGCTTTGACGTTTTCAATGGTATCCGAAGGCTCAACCTCCAAAGTGATGGTTTTGCCGGTGAGGGTCTTCACGAAGATTTGCATACCACCGCGCAGACGAAGAACCAAATGAAGAGTAGACTCCTTTTGGATGTTGTAATCGGACAAGGTACGTCCGTCTTCCAACTGCTTGCCGGCGAAAATCAAACGTTGTTGATCTGGGGGAATGCCCTCCTTATCTTGGATCTTAGCCTTAACGTTTTCAATGGTATCTGAAGGCTCAACTTCCAAGGTGATGGTTTTGCCGGTGAGGGTCTTCACGAAGATCTGCATACCACCACGAAGACGAAGAACCAGATGAAGTGTAGATTCCTTCTGGATGTTGTAATCGGACAAGGTGCGTCCGTCTTCCAACTGCTTGCCGGCGAAGATCAAACGTTGTTGATCTGGGGGAATGCCCTCCTTATCTTGAATTTTAGCTTTAACGTTTTCAATTGTATCAGAAGGTTCAACCTCCAGAGTAATTGTTTTACCCGTCAACGTTTTGACGAAGATCTGCATACCACCACGCAAGCGTAGAACTAAATGTAAAGTGGATTCCTTCTGAATATTATAGTCGGACAGTGTGCGGCCATCCTCCAACTGTTTGCCAGCGAAAATCAAACGTTGTTGATCTGGTGGGATTCCTTCCTTATCTTGAATTTTAGCTTTGACATTTTCAATAGTATCGGAAGGCTCTACCTCCAAAGTGATGGTTTTTCCCGTCAAAGTTTTGACGAAAATCTGCATGCCACCACGAAGGCGAAGAACCAAATGAAGTGTTGACTCCTTCTGGATGTTGTAATCGGACAAGGTGCGTCCGTCTTCCAGTTGTTTACCGGCGAAGATTAAACGTTGTTGATCTGGGGGGATTCCTTCTTTGTCTTGAATCTTAGCTTTAACATTTTCAATAGTATCGGATGGTTCAACCTCCAGAGTGATGGTCTTGCCAGTCAAGGTCTTCACGAAGATTTGCATTTTGGAAAGGGTGCTGCTATAACGGGAAAAAAAAGATTATGAAAATATTTTAGCGAAGAGCGGAAATGTTTTGCAAACACTTGTTAAAATTTAACTTATCAGATTTATCTAATTAATATATTACGAAAATAGAGCAGTGATGACTAATGCTGTTATTCATTGCTTGTGTGTGTTTGCAAGTCCTTCCTAATGTAGTCATTAATATTCGAGCTTGCATGTAATACAATTCCAGAAATTTCTGTTGTGATTCAACCCGTTTATGGAAAAAGTATATTGTTTATTGATTAAAAACTATAATCTGGGATTACGAAGTATAAAAAAAAAGTAATTGCAAATGGTGTCAGATATGACGCCATTTTGAAATCATACAAAGAAAATTGTTCAATCGATTTCACAAGCGCAGCGCTGCCTGAATATAGTATAGATACACAATTCTTTCAATTTTCCAGCGTTTCCCCTGGGCACAATCACGATTATTTTACGAAATTATGCAAATTTATCCGGGTGGAAAAATTAATTAAAAAAAAAAAAATATATATATATAATAAAAAAAAAATTGCCAATGACCTCCGTTTGCATAATCCACGTACTCAACACTCACCTTAACCTCTTTTTTCACACAGAAATTAGTTTTTCAATAAAAAATATTGGTTCTCCTCTGCAGTAATTCTCAATGTAGTTTGCTTATTTTCTTAAATATTCTCTCTTTATATATATGTATATTCCAAAGCTCACTTATTTCCTTAGAAAATTATGACAAATAATAACAGCTGGCAAACTTTAAGGTGTTTCACTCACAAAACTTAAATACCGTTTATGCAGAAGCAGGCTAGTGTTAACTATTTATACCAATGCTCACATATACTGGAAAATACCTAAATTTCCCTAAAATCACTGGAAGTGGCAGCTATATACATCAAAAGGCACACAGGCCTTCTCTTTTGCATACTTTTTGTTTGGTTTTGTGCTATGCTTTATTTCTACGCCATTTCATCATTTTCGAGTTTAAATCAAATAATATTTATTTTTTCATTTTTCACGGAATTCTTGGTTTATGAATTGATATTGAAATTTGGGGAACTAGATGCTTTTATAACGCTTTTCTTTATTGCGTATTTGTGAAAAAATTATTTTCACACATTTTCTGTCTCTTTCGCGGGATGGGACATTTTATTTGCAGTGTTGGTAGCTCGTGTGTATTTCTGCTTTTTAGTTTTCTTATATAAGTTGATACGAATCATTAACAGTAATTTGCAAAATATTCTATATTTTGCACTTTTTATACGAGATCACAGAGCTATTTGGATTTTATTTATTAACTGCGTATATTAACCGAATCAAATATTAATCGGGACAGCGATCTTTACTTGCGTTTTAGTTTTTTCTAGTTAATTTTTAACTAACGCTTTACAGCACCGTATTTAATTCGTTCTTGGGCTGGAAAAACATCCCTGACACTGGAATACTAAATGCATACATACGCATTTACTGGAAGCGATTTTTTTCGATTTTATTATATACAATGACATTTTACCTAAGGCTGGACAGTGGCATTAGTGGACAGTAGTCATCTTTGTACTTGAAAAATAATCTATGAAGTTCGTTGAGCAGCCGTATATGTACATATGTATGCATGTCAGAACTTATATAAAACGGTTGTTCTTGTACCTTCCAGAAAAGGGGAACATGTGTTGTAGTATAAATAAAAATTGCATGCACTATTTATTTGCGTTTAATTTATGAAAACAATTTTAACATGTTTCAGTAAGCGTTTTTGTTGTACACATCTTTAATTAATTCAAAGGGTTTAAGAACAACGCTTAACACTTCAATTAAAATGAAATTTTACTTACTTTTTATTTGCTTACACTTTATTGATTGTTAAATAGCTTTTGTTATAATTCTCACGTTGCAATTGCATGTGATCACTAGTTTTATGAAAGCTTCAAAATTTTCTTTATATTGACAAAATTATTCAGATGTTCAGAATAAATTCAATTGTCTAAGAAAATAAGCAGGCAAGTGTTATAAATCCATTGTTTTCCAGAAGTATGTTTTGTTTGAACTTTTTGATTGAACAAGAGGGGAATTAGTACATACTACATTAGTAGGCTTGTTTGTAGGGGTTTAAAGTTCTTTGGCATATATGTACATGCGTACATATGCATGTATGTAAACAAAAATATTAAACGACATGTACCCCTGAGTTTTACAGATAAAAAATCCGCAAATCACTGATTGAAATTGTGAAATTAAACTTCGCTAGTGTAAAGCGATGAGGTGGCATATATGCATTAGTATATATATATATATGTTTTTGCAGTTAAGCACTACATATGTATGTATGTATGTATAACAAGCTATTAGTAAAAACTATTTGGATTTTATCGCCGTTTGAGATATCTCCTTGAATATCGCTGGTCATAAGAAAACACTGTCAAAAATATTTATGTATGCAACTATGTTTACACAATCTACTTGGGTATTTTCTAGGAAAAGGGGAAAAATGTAGGCAAGTAATTTTAGTAGCCCTGACCGACTTTTATATCAAATTCCTTTGCATAGATACATACATACATATGTATTTATACATTCCCAACTAAATATATAAGGTCATACATATGTATGTATGTATGTATGCCCATTGTATTATTAGATGTATTTATTTTCACTAGAGATCAGTGTATTTCTACGTGAAGAACTTTTGTATAGAGGTTAAAAAGTGCTAATTCCAAAGCGGCTTAAATAAAATTTACAGGTTACTAAACCTTTTTCGTCTAGACAATATACATAAGTGCAAATTAATATTGTTTTCAATATACAGCACTTAGTCCTCTGCTCATCGCATGCATACATGCAAATGTACTACTTATTGAGGTATGTATGCACGTATGTACGAGAATAAATATGAATGCGTCAACATTTTGCCATCGTCCACTTTTATTTCCAATGAAATATACAAACGTCAGGTTTTGAGTTCTTTGGACGAGGTAGATGGATACGGAGTATATTGCGTATAACGAGTATATACTCGTATATAAATGTATCTTTGTTCTTACATACTTGTTAATAATTATTAATCAAGCAGTCAAAATCGCATAGTGCGCTTTGACCACAAAGAGACCAATGAACGCTGGCATTGTCATTGGTATCTACATATGTATATATGCATGTGTGTATATAAAGTCGCAGATGTTTTGACGTTTCAAAAAGGAAGTGCTTTGTTTATTGATATTAAATTTTTTGGTTCTATGTAAAAATGTTAATATAATTATTCTTCACGTATATATGTATAGCACCTTTATAGCCGGCGTGTGAAAATTATAAACAATTTTCGCAGACGTAATTTTTCCTCGTAAAAAGCACACAAGATTACTGGCTATATTTTGGAAGCAATAAATGCGTATTATGTTATAAATAATCCCCAAATATAAACAATTGTGTTTGATAACAAACACATGCGGTGTACACATTTAATATACACTTGTATCTACGTATCAGTTCAGCTAACTAATGGAATAAAAGAAATTTTATTGTAGGAGATGTTAATTTGCTCACGCTGCGTATATCAAGGTCATTTCTACGTACGAATTTCCAATGATTATTACTATCAAAATTGATTGTTTATAAATACGAATAAAGTTCATCAAGTCGAACGAAAAATAATAAGCAATAAGTATGTGGTAAAGTATGCAAAAATATACAGATAAGAAAGTTTGTCCACATGAAAGTATGTATCCATATCGATTAAAAAGAACGGCCAGTCATAACATGATAAGATATACTTTGCAAATGATAATTTTAATATTTTTGTTATTTTTAGCTCATAAAAAGTGTAAAAAGGAATAATTCGAGCCCTGTTTATCTTCGAGCCAGATTTATCAATTACATTTAAAACGGAACCGCTAACAGCTGACATACTTTTTTTTTGCACTGATTCTGCATAAAAAATATACTAAAAAAACACTTCTATATGTATATTTGGATGCTCGAAAAAAGTAATTTATATTTGCCATGCTGCCTTCAAGCTGTAGATTGTGTGGATATGCATTACCAGCTTTCGAGTCCGGTGCTGAAAAAATATTACAATAAAGTAGAGATTGCTCTGACAATCCCTCTTGTTGTAGAGTGCAACCTTGGGCCTACAACGAATTGAAGCCCGAACCAGAGCCTATACAACAATTTTTTACTGGGCGGTATACTTGTTGGCGACCGGGATCCATGTAGTAACCATGACACAATAACTATAAATTGAAAAAGAAGCGATGGAGACCTGTTCGACCCTATAGAGATTAGTTGGACTTTCAACTCATTGAAATGTGTTTCTATATGAATTGCTAATGATTTACATTGGTTTACTTATTTCCTTTTCAATTCATGCAATTGCTTAAATTAATTTAAGCAAATAAAAGATCGTATGCCGCTGTACTACTGGGTGGAGATTTGTTTAACGTTTGACATATTTTTATATAGGTTTTGCTACTCTTCTAATATAATTTCTGAAACGTATAAATGTTGTAAAAATAATGAATAAATATTGCCACGCAAAACAAGAATAAAATGTCGAATTTCAATAAAATGTTCAATAGCACCACCATCACGGGAAGAGCCAACGTGAGTAATGTCAACAATTAGTATCATTCGTTTGCATATTACATCGAGAAATTTATTGGCAGGTTGCCAAAGCGACCTACGCTTCCTTCGCCTTGCTCTATATAATACATCGCTTACGCAAACGTTCAAAGGCTGCCACTCAATGCACCGAATGTGAGTGTAAGAACTGTCACGATGAGAAAGCAGCGTCTGCTGATCAGTATGATAGGGGTGCAAGCGGTCCTACTTGCGATGTTGAGACTTGGCGGCGTGCAGTTGAC
The DNA here is from genome assembly GCA_021498325.1 of Bactrocera minax. Taxonomy (NCBI): domain Eukaryota; kingdom Metazoa; phylum Arthropoda; class Insecta; order Diptera; family Tephritidae; genus Bactrocera; species Bactrocera minax. Next base: position 2,398,480 of record JAKEEE010000032.1, read on the forward strand.
GCTAATAAGCCGTCAACAACAAATTCTGGTAGTACTGTTGCCAATGAAAGCGGCATTGCGGTGAATACAGTTGACGTTGCAGATGCAGGAAGTGTCTCTAAAAGAGAAGTGCACATTCTGGGACCCGTAAATGCCCATAAGCAAAATGCAAAAATGAAATCTTGCGGCGTCGATAATTAACCAACATTTATACAACATTTTTAATATATTTTTTATTCAGCCAATATTTTTTCGAGTTTCAGACTGATTTTTCGATAACATTTAAATTCCGTTAAATTATTAATTAAAAATAAAAATAAAATTTAAACAGCTGACAAATATTAAATAAAGCGAAAACACCCATTAAATTAAATTTAAATAAAGAAAAATATGTATGAGAAAGTAAATTTAATTTAAAGTGAAAAAACTTTCATGAAACTATACGGTTTGCTACATATAAATACAAACGCATGGGCAGATTTTGTGTGAAAATTTCGGCTACGCTACTTTTCGTCTACTAACAATATACATATATACATTATTTTTTATTTAATAGCTTTTATTATTTCATTTTTGTTCAGTTTAATATTTCATAAAATTGCGTTGAATCGCTACACGGTAACTGCGCATTTTCAAATACATTTTGCGATTATTTTTCATCATAAAACACTACAAATAAGGTATCTTGTGAATTTATATTAACTTTTAAGGTTTTGCTACATAGTAAAAGCTAAAATATGTTACAAATAAAATACTTGCTAAATTTGCATTTAAAATGTGGAAAAATCTCGTTTTATATTTTTTTTATTTTTGTAGTTGTATAAATATGTATGCGTGTATGTGTGTGTGTGTCCTGATTTTTTTCAGCAATTTCATTTATTTAAATATAACTGAAACACCAAATTTCATATAAATATTAGAACAGTTGATTAAATAGCATATATATATATATATAAATGATTGCATTTTTAAATGAATAAAAAAAATTATGCACATATTTTTTTACTAAGATTTTCTTCACACTAAGAAAATATATTTTTCTACTAAAATATATTAGCGACTATAATTGATAATATATAAATTAAATAGATTATAGTTAATCTGTTAAATTACAGGAAAGAATATACAAAAATAAGTGTAAATTAAAAAAATAATAGCTTTTTATATGCTTTTGGTCTCAGAAATTATTTATTTATTATTGTCTAATAAAGTTCAATTGCAAAATGAGATACATAATATAACGAGACATTTTAAAAATAAATTTAAAATAATTTATAAATCAAAATTATTTATTTAATACATACAACAGTGTCAAAAAAAAATACATTTAAAATAGTACCTTTGTATTTCCAAAATATGTTAATCAAATTAATCCAAAAATATTTGATTTGTGCTAAATTCGCTAAATACTAAATCACTAAAGCTACGAGGGCGGCTCAATAAGTCCGCCACTTTTTGAATTTCTGACCTCTTTACTGAAAAAACAACACTACTCCCGTCAACAGGCATCTGTCAGTTGACTCTTGTCAAAATTTGAACTTGCTGCGTCAGTTAGTTTGTGTTTGACAGCTATCTTTATCAGACTACCCACTAATTTGAGGAGAAAATGGAAAAAAGTGAATTTCGTGTGCTTATTAAGCATTATTTTTTGCAAAAAAAACCATTACCGAGACCAAGGCTAAGCTTGATAAATACTATGGGGACTCTGCACCATCGATATCTATGGTAAAAAAGTGGTTTACTGAATTTCGTTGTGGCCGTACAAGCACTGAAGATGCCGAACGTCCTGGACGCCCAGTTGAGGTCTCTAAACAAACTCACGAGCTGAGAACGCTTGGTGTTTAAGCTAAAAAAAAGTTTTCATATTTTTCTGTTTCTAAAATGAATACATATTACTTCTTGAGTAAATATAAAGTTATAAAATATTTTTTTATTCAATGTCTTTGTTAAATCCATTTTCATATTTTTTAATTTTTTTGTTTGTGGAAATTCACAAAAAACGAATACATAATAAATTCATTGGATGCACAAAAATTAATGGAATTGCATTAAACTCAATGTTTGAAAGCATGTAAGTATGTATATGGTGATAACGTGTGTGTATGTACGCGTATTTGTAAGTATGTGTAGATGTATGTGTAAATTCATGATTTACATACAACATTTTTTAGCTCCAATAATTTGTCTAAATGTCACATAATACTTTTGTTGCGCTTAGTGAGTGAAGTTTTCTGCGACAGAAACCCCTTGCGCTAACACTTAGTAACATAATTAGTTTTTCCGCAATAAAATTTGTGTGTTTTAATACTATTTATTTTAACGGAATTTTTGTTTTTTGCAATAATTTTCTCTTTGCAATGGATGTGCGGATCTGCTAAAATATGGATGTCAATAATTCATTTTATTTTCGAAATTACAAAAGGTTTAGGATGCCTTTCAGGCGATTTAAAGTTTTCCTTTGGGTGTTCTCGGTTTTCGCTTCGTTTCTGTGGGGTCGTATGGTTTCTTTTGTAAGGTGCTGCGAGTAAAGAGAAAATATTTAATAATTTTATTTGATATTTTTAAACTTATTTTAGAAGGAATTTTTTCAATTTCTTTCTATTACAAAATAATATTAATTTTTTGTGTACTTACCAAACTACGTTCGCTGCTACTATAAACTACATTTTTCACAAAATTTATATATGTATGTATATATGCATGCATCTACGAATATCTTTGAAATTCATTATTCAATATATTTGTTTTTTGTTTTTTATATATTATCCTTTGTTTAGTGTGAAACACCGTTCACGTTCCACTAATAGTTAATTTTGATTTAGGCCTCATTACTCGCAGCCGATTCCAGATCGCTGTCGTCCTCACTACCCGTCGCTTCGGTGGGATCACCCATGGCAACCCGTGCATACTCGTCCGTGTCAATGCTCTTGCAGAAATGTATGGCGTATTTAAGCTTTTCTAGCAGAACAGCCTGTTTGAAAAATAATTTTATTACAATATTTTTTTATACATTTTTTAAACTTTGAATTTTTGCACACATATGTACATATTACATATATATATTCATATATTGGAAGTTTGCTGTAGATTAACTATGTAAATAATTTTTTGAAAATTTGGTTTGAGCAATTTCGAATTTTCGAAGTTGATTTTTTTCTAATCTAAATGCAAATTTATGCCTTATTAAAATAATGTTTACCAACCTTGCAGGAGTATCGCGGCATTTTTAGCAAAAAGAAGCAGGTATAACTTTCCGGTAGAAAATTGTCGGGCGGACTCTTTTCAAGCACCTGTAATACAAAGTCCCGACCACGAAAATCAGCAATAGTGCGCGGCAGACGTGTGCGGCCCCACACAAAGCGTAGAAATAGCGAGCGTTCCTTTAAAAATAACGCATATTAGCATTTATCCTATAGAAATTATATAGAAGTTAGAAATTGAATTACACTAACCTGATTGGAGAACTCTTCCATCACTTCCCAGAACCATGTGACCAACGATGAATTTGGATCGAAACCCTTATATGTAGCCACGGACTTCAGAAGCCCCAGTGGTATGTCCGGGGAGCCGCAGACCATCGCTTGCAATTCGGACGCCGAGAAGAGTGACAGCAATGGTACCGGTATTACCTTGGACATTCCGTCTCGCACCGCTTTAACTTGCTCATCGAATTCATGTAGACGGAAATTCAAAGCCAAACGCACATATTCATAGCGATTTTGTGGCGAGATGCGCGTATAGCGCGTAGAGAGAGGTACCTCATGACCTTTGGCCGAGGATGTGGAGAAGGGCAGCTCCAGGGTGCTAAACACTTTCGGATCGTCATCCATGTTACGTATACAAAGCAAGCCGGCCACATAATCACGATCGACTTCTGTGAGATCGGAGGGACGCAGCAGTTCGCCTGCCAATTGACGCCAGACAGCTTCAGCCAAACTGCAAAGGATTGAAAACGTTAGACCTTTCGAGGCGACACCAAAACCTTTGGCGAACTTACTTCAAACTTAATGGCGAGCCTGTGCGAACCGCTATCCCCATCAGCACTCCTAGGAAGCGGAACATGTTCATCTGTAGCACGGAACTGAGTGTCGGGTCTAGGAGGAAACAGTCGCGATTGGCGCCAGCCTCACCACGTCCATTAGGTGTTGTTATCAACAGTGGCACACTGCCATTCTGCAGTTCATCACACATTTCGGCGATTGACTCGCTGTAGCCGCCGCCACAATCGTCTACACTCTCGCCGACAAACTTCACCTTCCACACGCGATGCGGAAGCGAGAGCGCTTCTTGTGTAAGTAATGGCAATTTCTGCACCATCTGACCGAAAACGCTCTTCATGCCATCAATGCCGGCGAGACCATTACCAGACTTGTTACGCGAGCGTTTCACTTGTATGCGGTTGAGCTCAATGACCGGTCCATGTTGTTTGTCGCGCACCATAGTTGTTTGTATGACCTTGCGGAATGCGGCCTCTTTGATAGTGTACACGAGCACGTCCTTTAAAGCGCCTAAGCTGAGTTCACCTATGGCAGTGTTTAAAAACTTAAGAGTTAACAGGTATATGAAGACTCAAAAGTTTCATGAACTCACCTGTGATTGGCAGCATTGCCAGACAGGGGCACAGCAGTTCCGAGAAGTGATGTAGCAGCACCAGACGTGCGTGCAACGCCTCTGGCGGCATTTCGCGCACTAGGTCATATTCGAGCGGTGGATTAGGCGGCGGACGCATGCGGTCAGTCAGTTGTGATGTGGACATAGCAATCGTATGTGCCGAACCACAGGTCACCTTCACGATGTGCTTGTTTTGCAATGCAGCCACTAGTCGTGGACGTTGTATAGCACTTACCGTGCCGTCGCCCAGTTGACCTTCGTCGTTGTCGCCCCACGTAAAAACTTCGCCAGCATCCGTGCACGCTACACAATGTAGCGAGCCCGTTGCAATGGAGACAATTTTTTTACCCTGCAGTGCTGCCACTTTTTTAGGACGACGTACGTGATCCACAGTACCGTGTCCGAGCCGATGGAAATCTCCTTTGCCCCACGTGTAGACAGCGCCGGATTTGGTGAGCGCCACCGAGAACTGTGAACCACATTCCACATTTACAACGCCCAAACCAGCGAGACTTTCTATTTTGTAGGGCAGCTTACAGCCATCTGAACCGCCGCGTCCCAGTTTGCCATAGTCGCCGTCACCCCAGCTCCAAACGTTGTCGTCATCGGTGATACAAAGTGTTTGGGCATCCCCAGAACCACAAGCAACATCAATAGCACGATAGCCTAGCAACGCTTCCACAAGTTTGGGACGCAACTGATCTTCCGAGTCTCCATGTCCTAGGCGGCCGTAACGTCCTTTGCCCCAAGTGAGCACATGACCCGACGAGGTTATAGCCGCTGAGTGCGCGCTTCCGCAAGCGATATCCACTATACCAATGCCTGTGAGATCCTCAATCAGCTTTGGACGGTCGTAACTCATGCGGTTGCCATGACCGAGCTTACCGTCTTCGCCCTCGCCCCACGAATACACTTCGCCTTCCGTTGTTAATGCGAGACAATGCTTGCCGCCTGAGTTGACAGCTACTTTCTTGACAAAAACGTGCTGCAGTGAACCTATCAATGTTGGTATGGCCCAGGAATCTGTGCCACCTACGCCGAGACGACCACCCGAACCATAACCAGTAGCAAAACACTTCCCATCGGGTGTGACTGCGAAAAGTGTCTGCTCTCCGCCTGCTAGCTGTACGGGTCGCAACAAACTTAGCGCTTCACAGGGTGTTGGTGTTTTAATACGGCTGCCTTCCAGACCTCCCAGCTGACCGCGATGATTGTGACCCCAGCCGTAGATGGTGCTAGCGCCGCCCCAGGAGAGAGCCCAGTCGTCTGGACGTCGATTAAGCCACTGTAGTAGTTGGCTGTCGTGAGCGCTCTTGAAAATTGTGTGGTCCTCGTGCAAAAATTGTAGCATATCATTGCCTGTAGAGGGCGCCAGTGGTGGTAGATTGGAACAGACACCAGTGATGACACTACCACTGGTCGGTTCATGTAGGGAGAGCGACATCATTGAGTCAATGTATTGTATGAGGTTGCTGGTGCTAGGAGTCAATGTGTTGACCATAGTTGCGCTGGATGGCGGTGGTGGGGGCGTTGGATTGCTATTCGTGCTGCCTGCAGACGATAGCGATGTAGTCGAGTTCATCATCGAACCAACGCTGCCGCCGCCTGGTGAATGACTTGGTTGGGGCGGTGGCATCATTTCGGCGAATTTCTTACGGACCTCCATGCAGAATGTGCGCGGCAATTCAATGCGCTTTATTAGCGATTGCGCCACGCGTACAGCAATACAGTAGCGTTTGAACCAAGCCCATTTGTGCACATCAGCCGGTGGTAGCGCAGCATCCAACTGCATGTCGCAAGCAAGTGCCGCTAGCGTTTTGAAGTAATCGGAGTGCATGAGATGTATCCCGCCACGTACTTGTGGCTCCTCGTATTCATACTGACGCAGCAGTTCCGGTATGAGGGGCAACAAAATGATATTAAGCGAAGGATCCAATGGTTTTGGCGCATGCTTCGAGAGCAGTACGGAGTGCAGCTGTTTTAGCGACCAAATGCGTTGTGTCGTGGTGAGCGAGTTGAGCTGCGCGCAGGCCGCTAATGCGGCTGCTAAACGCAACAGCACGCTCGTGTTATGCGGCCCCAGGCGCTCATTCAGCAAAGCCATCACTAGCGGCATTGATGGCTGCGAGAGCACTGCGCGATCAGAGCCGCGTTCATGCAATGCGGTCGCTGGCATAAGAGCATGCACCCAAAAGCGCCAGCCCCAACCATTTACCGAGCTGTCCGAGGTGAACTTCCAACGCATCTCATCACCGAGTATACGCACTTCGGGTGCCCATTGGGCGTATTCACGGCCGGAGCGCACGGCGACTACGCGACCAGAAGCATCCATAATTACCAGCGGATCGTTTCGTTTCTCTGTACTGCACTGACTATCGAATTCTATGCGGAGCGACTCGGCGCCGGGTATTTTCACTTGGCCCACAATTGTCATGTTGTCTACATATGGATGGCTGCTCTCGCGCATAACGGGTTTTGGTACTTTGCCCAAGCTATAACGAGACGTGCATAAATCTTCCAGTTCTGTAATACAAGTCTCCAATAGCATGGCGCCAATAGTAGGTGAGTTAGAACCGAGCGCAGTGAGTGTGTCGGAAATGGTCTGCGCAGTGCTGAGCGGTCCCGTGCGGCCAGCGACACTCAGTTTAAGCAGCTCCACTAGGCTTTTGGCCTCGGCTTCCCCTAGCAGTGAGGTGAAGTCATCTAAACCGGTCAGACTGATCTCCTCAATTATCTCCTCCTGGTTGGTCATGGTAGCGGCCAGCGCAGACATAGCGCTCACTGACATTTTTGAATGTTTATGCGGTGCATTGCTGGAAATCGATGCCGAGAGTGAGAGTGAACCAGTCAAGCTTTGGAACGCGCTTAACGGTCCAGCCGGTGCGGGCACAATTTCCGCCTCTGGAGAGGGTTCGTGTACGGCCGGATCGGTGGCATCGGCTGGTGCCTCTCCTCCGCCCTGTTCGATTACTTCGTTATTATTACAGTTATTATTGCCGTGGTGCCCATTATGGCCGCCTAATGTGCCGTGTGGTGTGCTGCTTGGTGCGCCAATTGTTGCGCCCTTGCCTAAAGTTGCGCTGCTGCCTTCATGTACGTCGAATTCATTGGAACTCTTTTCGTGCAGATTCACTTTGCTGTGGCTAGTTAGTGCAGCGACAATCAGTTGACGTGCCTGCAGTATGCTCATGGAATTCAGTACGTAATTGAGCGCAGTTTGACGTGCACCATCGGTTTCGAGGGAGAGCAACGTCTCGCTGAGACTCACCTTAGACGACGACGATTTACACATATTAGTTGTTGGTGCATTTAAGTGGGTGTCAGTGTCATAAATGCCGAGACTGCTGCCTCCGAGTGGATCTTTAGAGGTTCCGAATGGCACAGGACCTTTCTTCTCATCCTCCGATGGTGATTGCGGCAAACCCCAAGCGACAGCGTGTGAACTGCCGCAAGCGACACGATTGACAAACACCGAATCCAAGCCAATGACCAGCGCCGGTTTCTTATTTACCACAGTATTACCAGAACCCTGCTGTCCGTGGTCGTTGTCGCCCCACGCATACACTTGTCCGGTATCGGTGACGGCCAGGCAATGTAGGGCACCCACTGCTAGGTGTATGACTTTGCGGCCGCGTAATGCTTGTATCGGTTGCGGTTTGCGTACATGCTGGTCACTGCCGTGGCCCAAACGATAATAGTCGCCCTTGCCCCAAGTCCATACCTCACCGGTGCGTGTAAGCGCGAGGCTGAATTGTGCGCCACATTCAATTTGTATGACACCGATGCCGGTCAGACGCTCGATTTCGTGTGGTATCGAAGAACCTTCTGAACCGCCGCGGCCCAATTTGCCGAAATCACCATCGCCCCACGAGTAGACAACACCATCTTCGGTCAGCGCCAAAGTTTGTGCGTCGCGACTACCGCAGGCCACCTGTATAACACGTTTGCCGCTCAATGCGGTGACCAATTTCGGCTTCAGTTGTGTGACATTGTCACCGTGTCCCAGTCGTCCATATTCGCCTAAACCCCAAGTGTAAAGTTCACCGGCAGAGGTGATGGCTGCGCTATGCGATGAGCCACACGCAATGTCACGTATTTTTTTCGCACGCAGCGCTTCAATAAGTTTTGGTTTGTCCATTGTAAGCCGGTTGCCATGTCCCAGCTTGCCATCCTCGCCTTCGCCCCAGGAGAAAACCTTACCGTCCAACGTTAGAGCCATCGCATGCTTGCCACCCGAGTGAACGGCGACTTTCTTAACGACATACTGATGCAGCACTGGTATCTGTCGCGGCACTGACACATTCACACTGATGCCCAGGCCGAGCCGACCGTTCGTACCCTCACCACACGCGTACACCTTGCCATCCTGCGAGACAATAAATAACGATTTCGAGCCACCCGCAATATGTATGGGGCGCAAGCGACTGATAGTTTGTGAAAAGGTTGGCACTTTCACTTTAGAACCTTTGAGACCGCCCAGTTGCTCCTTGTCGTTGAGACCCCAAACCATTACAGTACAAGGCGGGTCGCAAAGTGTTGAGGATTTGGGATCAGCGTTGCCGTAGGCGCTGTTTAAGCACGAATTGGAGTCACTCATCTGCTCATATTCACAAGCCAAGAATGAGGCATTCATAAGCAGCAAATCGAGATCGGTTTGCTTGCGGCGTCCGATGATGTTTAGTCCGTGTACTTTGCACTGTATGCCATTGTTGCGACACTGCTTGATAACTATTTCGATCCAGGGGTAGTACTGGCGCACATCGCTCATCAGCGTCACCGCAGTGTCCGTGTTTTTTATGGAAATCCACGAGTAGTCCTTCAGATTCCCAATACTGTCACCAACGCGTACCACTACTAACGAGGGTTGATGGGAGTGATCGCCCGGACTGACCACAATCGAAAGACTGTGCACTAGTATATGATCATGTATCTCCAAGCGGATCCAGTGCTTGGTCTGACTGCTCGATGAACTTTGCCAGCAATAGGGGCTGCGATCGAGTAGATGTTTTGCAGTTGCTTCGTTAGAAGATACCGTAAGTGAGCGTATGCAGCGCGACCAGTCTTCGATGAGATCGCTAGGTGCTGGCACCGCGCCGCTATTCAGACCATGTAGACCACCGATAGTGCCTGATACTTGGTTACTACCACCACCAACCACTTCTATGTCATTCATCGTACCCTTCCAACCAGCGTGTTGTGGAAAATCCACCGTGACATCTTTCCCCCGTACTGCGGTCACTGTACCCACACTACCGCGCAGCACATAACCCCATTTGTAGCGCGACACTGCGCGCAAGCGTACTTGTGTGCCGACGCTCACTTGCGCGGAGCGTTCGCAAGCCGTCTTTTCGCGCGGCATTTCCAACAGCTCGATGTGTACAAAGCAGACCCAATAGGTGTTTCCGTGCAGTTGCCAATCCACCTGCACGTTTAGATCATGTAAGCCCTCCGTATCCACCTTGAGCACTGTGCCAATATCACCCTTTTTAATCTCCTCAAAGTCGCGACAACAACGCACTAACATGCCGGGACAAACGAGCCCGCGCACATACAATGCGTACTGATCCGCCGAGGGAAAGTCTTTGCGTGTCTCAAATTTCACTAGCTGTTCGTGTATGGAGGAGCCCTCGACGGTGTCGGAGCTGCTGTCCAAGCTCTCATTGTCGGAATCAGCTTCGGGATCGTGCAAAGTCTGCAGTTTCGCTTGCAGTGAAGTTTCGCTCGAAGAGCCGGCGGCTGGCACATTACCACCCACCAACGGTGGTTCTAGATAATCTGTTGCATCGATGGTATTTGCGCAAACGTCCGGATGCTCGAGTATCCACTGTACGATTTGCTCAGGTGTTGGTATCACCTCCGGATGTATGGTCAACTGCTTGACTGCCAACTCTACAGACTTCTTAGAGAAGCCCATTTCCATAATTTGCGCAATGAGCGATGTAGCTTCTGCATCGTTCTTCGGTGCTTGTGGCTGACTGCCACCGGTCGCCTCATCCAGCATACCGACATTGTAGACTGGCACGCCATGTATCATGGTCGGTTGCATCGGCGGTGTTGGTGCTGCGAAAGCGCCACCGCGACCGGCGCTTGTCGAAGCCCCCTCATTCAGCTCATTGTGCACTTTGGCAGCGAGCACTTGTGCGCAATTCAGCGCTGCAGTTGACAAGTCACTATACGTGTAGATGGCCTTTATGGGCGATGGCTGCGTGGCGCGTATCAAAATGCTTTGTATGAGCAACTCAGTGTCACTGATTGTAGGCTGTACATTCAGTTCATCGCAGTTTGTGGTCTCAGCGCCACCACAAGCACCCTCGTTGTTCGACTTACCTTCACCGCTAACGTTCACAGCGCCGATAGCTTCTTCCGAGAGACTCTCTTCCGAAGAGTATGCACACAAGCCGGGTGAGCGTTGTTTCAGTATTTTTCTTAATGCCGCCTGATGCCGATAGAGTACACAATTCGCATTTAAAACGGACAATTGTATTTGTTGCGCGCGCAGTAGACTGATGTCCACCATGTTGGGCACACATTCTTTGCGCTCTCCAGGACCGAAGAGCAGCACAGCCCAGGAGTTTAACAACATCTCATTCAGCGGCATGCGCGAGAGACTGAAAACCGAATAATCGGCGCATTCGAACGCCACGTTCAGCGAGATCTTACGGAACTCGCCGTTCAGGGTTTGACCATCTGTGCTGAGCAGACACTTACCTTTGTTGGTGAAGCCACAAATGGTGACTGTATTGCCCTCATAGCAGACTTGTAGGCCAACACGCGGTCGTATATCGCAGCCGCCTATAGTACAAAGCACACCCATTACATATATGTACTCGTTCTCCAAGTGTTGCAGGTCCAGGCCGTCTTCGCCGAACAGCTCGGCGGCGACACAGAGCTTTTGTGCCAGAAACGAGTTTATCGCCGCGTTCCAATAAGGTAACGTGTGCAGTCGGCGCAATAGAGTTATGATCTCCTCGGCGATGGTGCCCGAATGTGAGGCGGTGAGAAGCACGCGTGTCTTGCAGTCACCCACATTTTGTGCCAGCGATATGTCTTGCGGACAGTAGAGCGTAATCTTGCCCAATGTGGAGAACAGTTGACGCACTAAGAAAGCAATGCGTTGGGTATGCGCATCGTCGGTCCAGTGGATGAGTATGCTCTGCAGCAAGCGTAGACAGTGAATATTGCGGAAAAGGTCTTGTTCTCGCGTCACTGGTTGCTCGAGCAGGCTGATGTAAAAGTCAATCCAGGTGGTCGATGACAAATATTTGGCGAGCGATTTGGATTCACCTGAGCGTGTTAATAAAGATGTTGGAATAACAAAAACACAAAAACATACAAGTATACCGCAGCTCACCTGCAATAGCTTTTAGGAAACCTAAAGTAGTCCAATTGTCCAGACCGTAGATATTGCCCAGAGTCGACTTGGGATCGAGTACGGAGCGAAACATGCAGGATATGCAGCGCACGGCACTCTTATCCATCTGGGCGCTGTGTAAACCAATGCCCACCGAGATGATTTGTAGCATTTTAGTGCAGGCGTAGCGCAGCAGCTTGGTCGGATGCGATTCGCCATTCAGCTGAGCATCACAGCAGAGCTCATCTTTTTCCGTTTCTGTGTCAGGTGAGATTATATTCAAAGCGTTATCAGCTAAACGCAGGTCATATTGACCCTCTTTGCCCATACGATAGGAGTTTGTAGCGCCGGTGTACCACTCGACACGGACCCAACTGAAAGATAGCAGTTAGAGAGTTAGATAAAGGAAAGTTTAAAGTACAAGAAAGGAGAAGAAGCACTGAAACCGAATTTCGCATTTTTTTTTTTTTTAAGTTTCCAAAATGGTGGCAAGGTGTGTTCCAACACTACGTATGTAACCAACCACTCACCCGTCTTCGCCCACTTCGCTAATGATGCGTCCCTCACCAGGCGGATTACCATCCTGATCGCCCCATTTCCAGTCCGCGCCGCGTACGATACGCATGCCGATCTTCATTAGCTTCGCCAGTTCTGGTCCGGTTAAGTTTGCCTTATTCGATTTTTGTTTCAAAATTGTGTCTTCATACACCACCGAGAGATCGTATGTGTTCTTCACCGTCGGTATCTCGCCACCTGTCTGACTGAGCAAACCGAGCACCGTGCCGAGTGTGCCGGAATTCACAATCAAACTCAACTCATTGGCACTCATATCTTTGGCAAGAATGCCGAACACGCTAAGCAGAAAACGCGCTCGTGGCAGCTTTTTAAGGAAAACATAAGTGCCCAGATTAGAGGTGTCCTTGCCGTTGCCCGCATTGTACTTGCCCTTCAACTGTATGAGCTCCTGATTGACCAGCCGTTGCAGTTCACGCACAGCCCATTCGAGCACGCGTGATTGTGCAAGCAAAAGATCGGCTTTTTGAAACGCTGTTATCATGTTCAGATCGTACAGCACGTTTAGTGTTGCCTGCTTGCTGAAACTGCTCTTGAGGTGCAAGCCGAGATAACCGTTGAGCATATTGTACTGCACCGCATCGAGCAGACCATGCACTTGCAACATGGCGTGAAGCATTTCTAGTCCCTGGCGGCGTATTTGGTAGCGTTGCACCTGACAGTACATAGCGCGACGCACAGTCTCCACATCGCACACCTCTTGCATCACGAACTCAACAATCTCATGCATGATCGGCACATTCAACTCGCCGGAAAAGTACCACTTCTCGCGCAGCTTACGTAAAAGATCGTTATTGAGGCGCGGTTCATCATCTGCAGGCTTCTTGTCTTCATCGAAGTCCAGTTCATTTGCCTGCAATTTGATTTCCTCATTTGAGGTTTTGCGTTCGCTGAGTATAATGTTGTTGTCGCCGCCGTCAAGTAGATTCTCGTTGGATAAGTTTCCTCGTAGCGGTGGCATAAGCACAGTGGCGCTGGCCAATGAGCTGCTATCCGTCGTGCAGACGCCAGAGTCCTTCTCAGCTGAGTCTGAGGCGGCGCCATCGCTTTGCAGTAGTGATTCCTGCGAAAAAAAAAGAGTAATGTGTGCAAAACGAGCGTATGCTTTTGCAATGGACCAACTTACATGAGACTGATTCAGCTTTTGCGCCACATTTTGACTTTGTATCGTCACATTGAGTATGTCCTCAGGCTTTGCGCAGGCCAACTGCTTCTTAGCTAGGCGCATTTCGACTATGATACGTCGCACGACATGCTTGAAGCGCGTCAGCCGATGTAAAATGGGCAATTTGCGTAGCGCCTCCTGCTCCAAACTGACCGCCGGTCGCACTTCGTAGAGCAGAAAGCGCAGACGCTCCAGCATGGGCGCGCACACTTCTTTATAGCTGCGATTTAGCTGTTGGCGTATCCGCACCACAGACCACTTGGTCTGATAGATGAGCCTTAACATGTCGGCAATTTGACGGGGTGTCTTAGCTACAGCCACACCACCCAACTCACGCTCCAACACGTTTAGCACGAGACCGCCCAGACTCTGATGGCGTATGAGCACCGCGGTTAACAAACGTTCCAACTCTTGTACGGGATGTTCATGTGGGAACTCTTGGTGCCAAATTAAGTTATTATCCTTGCAGTAACGTTCGGAGAGTGTCATCCAAGTGACGACCAGAGGATCGGTTAAGCGTGCCTCACTCAAACCGGATACAAAGCTTTCAATGCGCTGCTGCACACTATTAATGTGCGGTTGTGCGACTACAGTGACACCACCGAGGCCACCACCGGCTGTGCCAATACCACCACAAACAGTTAGACTGTGTGGAGGCGGTTCGGTGGGCGTACTTCCGGCGGTGCTAGCGCTGCTACGCGCTTCACCCTTTTCTTCGTCGAAGGGGTTGCTCGGCTGCAAGAGCTGCAGTCCACCGCGTAGTATGCTGGAGCGCACTATGGTCTTGCACTGCAACTCTGCCGGCTGCTGTGCGGGACCAGTCTGCAAGAGATTCACAACGAGCCCAAGTAGGTAAGCCAGCGCACGCTCCGAGTTGAAGTGCGTGAGCACTTTGCTTTGCTGCACATATGGCTGAAAGAGAGAGCAAAATATCCAGTTGCAAAATTAAGTACTCGTGTTGTGATTAACATACCTTCTCCTCTGTCACATGTGCCGCATAGCGTCCGACCTTGTAGTTGGTCAAAATGTGTTCTAAACAGTTACGATAGACGGACGTGTTCAGCTCGACGGTGAGATCCTTGCCGATGCTAGTTGCCAGCAGCTCATTAATGGCCGAATTATCGCTTCTATAATGAGATAATAAGACATATATAGTATGAATTTGAGTTGTTAATCTACTATCCCCAGACTTACTGATAATCACTGACATCACACACATAACCATTCAATATGATCCATTTGCCGCCATCGAGTATTTGATTTTCGAAATCATTTTTGCGTATCAAATTCACATCGTCCTGCGTTTGTACGTTCGCGCCCTTCTGATTGCCACGGCATATAATGCCTGGCCAGCCCATGTCGTCGGAGTCCTGTATCTCACTGTCGCATATGACTCGATTCAAATTGTCCAGTGCATGAAGTAGCGGCAGAAATATCTTAGACCATTCGAAAGCAGGCAAAATCGTGGGACGATCACGTTTCAGTATGATCAGACCGATCAGCAGCTCGTACAGCAGCGTATCGGATATATCGGTTTTTATGATATCCGCCACGCTCTCCTTGCCTTGCAGTGCGATTTCGTGCGCCTTCTGCAGCGAGAGTATGCACAGCGACACCGCGCTCTGAACATATTTACTGAGGAGCGCCTCGGCACCGCTGATCTCCTCCTGCTTCGATTGGTGTATATATGCGAAGAGTAGACGCTGAAAGCGATGCAACAAATCCAAACTCGGACTTGTATGATCGGCTATCGTCGTCGATTGCACGACAGAGAGCGTGGTGAACGAATCATCTTCGGGCTTTGTAATGCCAGCATTTATTAGTAGTTGTGTCAAACGCGCTTGCGTCAAAGCAGAGTTGTTGCGTAGCAATTGTTTGATTAGATGTAATAACGGTAAATTGTGTCCATTGTCTGTGCAGTCATTAGCTTCCCGGCGTATCGCTTGCTTGAGCGCAGTTTCTAATCCGCCTTCGGCCATTAGTGAACCGACAAGCAGATCTGTCATGAAACGATGACCCGAGGAAGAAATGCCGGAGTCAGAAGGCAGCAGGGAAGTCAAAGTTTGTGCGCGCTCCGAAGCAGTGGGCAATAAAACGCTCCACCCGACCTACAAGCATAAAAGATTAACAGAGGTTAACAGACAAAACTCTTATTGGAAAATTCAACACACCTGTAGCGTCCACTGGGCTGCCTCTTGCATGGTTTTAAGTACATTTGAGCCGCCCGCCAGACTGAGTATGCGCGTTTTTAAGCTGACCAATAGGCGCGAACCTTCGGATAAGCCCACAGATTTTGACGTGACGCTATTCACTATCAGCGCGTGTAATTGTAGACGCAGCAGATTCAAACAAGCCACTGCAATACACTCCGACTCCTGATTGGGCGTTTGCCGATTGTTGCTGTCCTGTCCACAGACTATGCCGAGCAATTGGTCAAGCAGCCGAAATGTGTGTTCGCTGAGATCGATGACAAAAGCTATTTTCACCGGTACGCCTTGCACCGATGTCTGACTCCATATAATGCTTTGCGCGGCGCCGCAAGCAATGCCGTAAGCTTGTACAGACGGATGTGTGGCGAGTATCGGATCGCGCAGTATAGGCTCCTTAGAGACTGCGGCGGGACACACTTGCTGAAAGTCGTTGCGACCCCAACCGAAAACTTCGCCTTTATTGCTCATAGCGAGACAATGCCAAACGCCAACTGACACGTGCACAATTACCTTTGACTGCGGAAGAGGAGAGGTAAGGAAGATTTTAAGAGCTTACAATACAAAATATACATAAATATACACAAACGCACCTGCAAGGCGCTTATCTGCTTGGGCGTGTTGAGACACTGCACATTTTTATCGAGTAAGCCATGTCCCAAGCGACCATCGTACGCTTTGCCCCACGAATACAGCTTACCATCGCAGCTCAGCGCCATTGAGAACTGCGAGCCCGCAAAGACGCGTTTAATTAGCGGCAGCGTTTCGACTAACAACGGCAGCTGAGAACCATTGCAAGAGCCATTTCCCAATTTACCGTAATCACCATCGCCCCAAGCAAACACCAAACCCTCGGCGGTTAAGCATAGTGTATGGGAGTCACCGCTGCCTAGCGCCACATCGATTATACTATGCTCACGTAAGGCGTACACATGTGTCGGCAATAGTTTATCATCTGAATTGCCATGCCCAAGTCGGCCGTAGGTGCCGCGACCCCACGTATAGAGGTTGCCATTCATGGTGATCGCAGCGCTGTATGTGCAGCCACAGTACACCGCTTTAACGCTATGCTCCAGAGATTGTATCTTGGTTGGATGGTCGCGCAGCAACGAATCGCCATGCCCCAAACGGCCACCCTCACCGCAGCCCCATGAGTATGCATTCTCTGTGCGCAATACAATTTATGAATTTAGTACACCAAAAAGTCATATTAGACTGCATGCACTTACCCATATTATCCACGACCATGAAGTGCCTGCCTTCGCAATGCGCCGTCACAGCCGTCACCTGCACGTCGTTCATTTCCTCAATAAGCATCGGCTCGGTCTCCGGTTTGGTAATGCGCCATGTGTACATTTTGCCTTCGTGTGTGAGAAAGAGCACGTACTCTTCGGAGAAGGCGACCTGCTTCACTTGGAAATAGAAATTCAACACTGGCGCGGGGTAGTGCGCGCCCGCAATAGTGTTTGTCGCGGCAGTCAAGCCCACTGCCGGCTCAGCGGTGAAGCCATATTGGTCGTGGCAGAGCGTTTGCCAACCGAGCGCGTAAATGCGTTGTTCATGCAGTTGCGGTGTTGAGGCTGCGGATGCGCTCTCCTGTGACGCCTGCGCGTGTAAAATTGGTTTTGCAGATAGCGGTTGAGTACGCGCTGGTAGTGGCGCACTTGCGGTGCTTGTGGGTAAATGAGGCTTTGCAAGGCGATCGAGGTGCGAAACAATGACCACTGCGGCTTGCTTCAAGTCTATATTGGTGGTCTCTTGTTCGGGTAGCGTGAGAAAGCGTAGAAAGGATTCAGTGGCGCTGGCAGGCGCTGACTCCGCAATATTGTTAATGCCATAGTTACCAATGCTCTCATAACGTCGCAGTATGGGCACTAAAGGCGCGCCTGTATTCTGTGGCACATCGCGGTTGTCGTCCGTCTCTTTTTCTTTCTCCCAAAGCATCAAAAGTAGTACGATTGCCTCAAGTGTAGCGGCAAGTGTGCCCTTCTGTGCGCCCAACTCCAACAGCAAGCACAAAGCGGTGTGGCGATCTTCACGCGGTGCTGTACACCGGCCCCCTAAGGGATCACCAAGCGCTACTTGGCGCAGAAACTTTATAGAGCGCTCAAGCACTTCGATCCACAGAGGTGACACCTAAAAATGAGCGGATTTAATAATTACAGAAGGTCATGAGCATATTCAAGCTGAAAATCTTACCTGTGTGGCATCAAAGAGCGATGCCTCTGGCAGATCTTGTAGCGATTCTAAAGCTTCGCTCAACAGCTCGCTGCACATTTCAGTGTCCTCGCCAGAACGCCAAGCGCGTCGCAAGAAGGCGAAAGAAAAATTAAGCGCTGCGCGTGTGCCGACACGGGCCAGGCCTAGAGTGGCGCGTTCATTTTCCTTTATTGGCGATGGCACGTCTACGGTTGAAAAATGACGTAATTTAGTTGTTGCATGGTAGTTCATCTCTCTGATACGCATCGGGCTAATGCCACTATTAACGGCGCTGCGTTGATCTTCATTGAATTTGCACTTGTCGGCGGTCGATGAGATAATATTGCTCGACATGCCAATGTTGATGTGACACTGTAGCTCCTGTTGTTGCTTCCAACGCGACAGCGCCACGAAATAACGTTCATAGATGAAAAGTTGCTGACGCAAATGTATAGCAGAAAGGCAGTTGCCCGCCGCCTGCAATGAAATGTCATGCAATTCGACCAACAGCGTGTTCTGGCAATTCAATTTCACCGTTGTGTTGGGGCTTTGGCCCCATAGCCATGATTCGAAGATGACCTCTGACGAAATGCGGTTAGCGGCAGCATTCTGCACTGCTGTGGTCATTTTCTTGATGGCTGAATCGGAGTCGAGAGTGCGACATGCAGAGCAGTTGCATGCCGATAGGGGGCCGCAATAGTCGAGTGGACAACAGGAGCATTGCAGCTTCTGTACGCCACAGTAGTGTTTGCCATCATCGCCAAGGTAGGAGAGATGACCTGCCGCATTGAGGACAGGCGCTGCCGGCGATGAGACTAATTCACAATCTTGTATGAGATTATTCCAGAGCACTGCAGCATCCTCAACATTGCGCAAGCTTGAAATGAGATCGGCACGTAGCCATTTGGCATCGAGAAAAGGTAGCGGACGTAAATAGAGATCAGCAGTGGAATTGCACGAGGACATAACTAACGTCACTGCTGCACCTTATCGCAAGCAACGGTCCTATGTTGTTAGTGTTGTAGGATTTGTAACTAATGACCGATTGTTATTATTATGAAAATCGCAAAACTGAATTTTTGCTTGTATAACAGTGTTAGTTTGTATTATATACAAATGCCCTACTGATTATTAAGTTTTGCAACTTTTGACGGTTTGATTTGTTTATTATATTTCTATGTTATTGAAATAATGTATGACCGCTGTGCTATACTGAGCTGTCGAGCTAGCAGCAATCTATTTACATTTTGTATTTGCTTATCATGTAAAAGCTGTTTGTGGCGCTGATAAATATAATTTTTAATACTCGATGCAAATCCAGTTATGCCAACACGATATTCAATTAATATTTACGAGATTCCAATTGAACGAAAGTTTGCGAAAATTATTCAATTTAATGCTGTCTTTTGATTCACGCGTTAACCTTCAGCCATGCCTTGTCGCGTTTTAACCAGCGAAGCGCAACGGCTGTGTTGGTTCACACTCGATGCTCAATGAGAAATATAGCGTACGTATTTGCGCTATATTCCACAATACTACAATTACGCCTCTTCCTCCCACAACGCTCTGTTGTCAAGTAGTCCCGTTTAGTTTGGTGTAACCACTGCCCCTCCCTGTTGTTAGATTTGTCGGATGTTGTTAGTTTGTCGGTTCGTCGTTGACTTCGATGTCGTCACTTTCGCTTTTGTCGATTTGTTTTGACCATGTAACAATTTATATGGATGTTTTGTTGCTATTGTATTGTTCTCCTTCGCTATTATTATACTTCCAATTCTACTCGATTTTATATGTAGTGAAATTATTTTTGTTTTTCTAGCTGCAGCTGGTGTACGGCCTTTGGGAAAATTCAATTTTGCGTTAGCTGCTGCCTCAGCTGAGTCGATACTAATAATTATCGCAGTCTCAGCGGATACGCTTCGCACGCGTCGTTCATTCACACACACTCGTTGACCGCACCGCCTCTACACCACTTCCAGCACCTTTATACAAATAAATAATAATTTTATTTTTCTTGGTAATGGTGCAACTATGAAAGATATTGCACCCTTCGTCAAGCTGTTTTTACTTACTACCCTTCCACACTATTGTCGAACTATTTATTCTATACACATACACCCACCGCACGCACACAACTCACAAAATTTTCACAGCTCAAATTTTTTCTTCGGAGTTTTTCAAATGCAATTTTTCGCTTTAAACTCGAAATTTTTGACGGAATTTATATTCCAATTTGTTTTGCCGCTTTTACACTACAACTATATACTAGTTTGAATAGCAAATTTTTACTTTTTCTTTGTATAATTCTCATTGAAAGGAACGCAGCAGTTTTTCCAGCTAGTTCAATAAAGAATCTCAAGAAAATTTTCGATTGACTGCAGTGCTACCAGCAGATTCAACACTAACCAAATTCAATTCGTGTAAATTAGACCCCAAAAATATCCAAGAAGTATACAAAGCATCATAAGACATAATAACTAGATTTGACGTTCAAATGGTTTTCGTCTATTCCTCATATATTGGAAGAAAATATAATAAGTATGTTATGTTTAACATTTATTGCCAATATACGAAGCCAATCCAAAACAAATAAAGAAATCTTGTTGAAATAGCTTTTAAACCTGCAGAAATCAATATAAATTAAGCAATTCTCCCTTTCATTACCGCCTACCAATAATCTTCTAACTTTTTATTTCTTTCCGTTTATCTTGGCAGCACAATCAGTACTTTAAGCAAAAAATATACTCAAAAATCTATTACATTTATGTGGGCAACAATCTTTTACTTACACATTAGTCCACAGCTGTTGTTTGTTTATAAACAAATGCTAAAAGCCGGCTAGTTTAAATAGCGTAATTTACGTTGAATCTAAGGATAAGTTATGATTGAATATGTTGAACAGTAGAAAATGGACTAATATTCATCGTGAAATAGAAATCGTGTTAACTGTGGCGGCTGTGCTAATAAGTAGAATTTAATGGAGAACTACTTGTTGACATCGTTGTTATTGTTTTTGTAATGAATGTCAACAAAAACACTACCTGCGACACCTACTGGTAATCTACACAAAATTAAAGTACAAAAAAACGAGTAAATATAGAACCATGGACACAGAATTTATTCAGTGAAAAATCATAATTGCCGAAATTTAATCAATTTAAATACTCTAGCCCCACTAAACTGCGGTCATGCATGACGCAGATCTTGAAGCTAATGCGGATAGTGTTAATTATCTCATCACACAATTATGTAGCAGCTTTGCAAGACAATATGGCTTAAAGGAGCCGGAGTGTAGCACAGCTGTGCGGGAATTAAAGTCAAGCGCCTTTGAAATCTTGCTAAAAAGATCGCCACAACCTAATGTATACCCAACAACTGATGATACATTGCAATTCGATCCTCAACTTGCTGTGGATATGCATATATTTGCCGCCAAGTTAAATTCACGCGCCGAACCTCAAGTATGCGCCCGTTATTCGGCACTGGAAGAGCAAATGGCAGCCATTAGTGATGTGCCATACTTCACAGAGGGTAAGGGACGTGACATACTACAACTATTGCTCTCGCTGCAGGGTGATGTCCGAAAGGAAGACCAAGTGGTATATATCTTTATTTTTAACCCGGCACATATTATGTAAATATCCTTGTAATTCTAGCCTGTGCCTAGGCCGCCTACCCTACTTGTACCAGGTCCATTCACGCTCTTCGCCAGCTATGAAAATAATAAATATTACCCCGAACAACAAACATGGGATTTACTTAATCCACGACCGCGCTTATTCAAAGGTATAAAGGATATTGATCCGCTTGATAACCCTTATCTACCGAAAAATTTGCTGGGTGAAGAACGCAATTTATTGGCGAAAATTGATCAGAAATATGGTGTCAAGCAGGTGCGTGCACCAGCCACAGCGCAGGAGTGTACTTTTACCGCGATGACGCGTCGCATGTTAGGCGCTACGATGCGTATAAATTTGAATTCTTATCGCTTCCTGACCGACAATGAACCGCATCCACCAACAGGTGTTAATATAAAGAAAATATCGAAGGTAAACAAGTAAATAAAAGTTATTGCACACACTTAAGCAAATATATTCATATTTCTTTAAGTTAAAATTAAAAACGTCCGCCGCACATCACGTATTGCCTGTGATTGAAAGGCAGCAGTTCCCGAAAGAAGCACCACGCATACTCTCCTGGAACTGGGAAAGTTTGGGCTGCCGTGGTGTACTGAGACAACGTCCATTCGCTAGCGAAGCAGGAGTGATGCTCGATCTCAAGTCTCATCTAATGCAAATGCGCGGTCACAAATTTGAAACGTGTCCTATGACTTGCGTTGCGTTTCTGCGTGATCTGAAGTCACTTACTGTTGGCATTCAGTCGGATATATTTTATTATAACGAGAGCATGCTCTTCTGGATAAACCCGTTCATCACTGTGGAGGGTTTGCTGCCAGAGACAGTCAATAGCTATGCGCAGATTTTTCAGGAGTGTGGCACTTGCTATAAATGTTTGCAAACTTTGATACAGAAGAAGGACTATAAGTTCATGTTTGAAGGTTTCATATTTCGCGTGAGTGATCATTTACATTTATGTGAGACGTTTTGTAGACAGCAAGGGCATATTGTTTTTACTTGTAGGCACTGTGCAGCGCCATAGATGAATATCTACTCACCTTTCGTCAGTATGTTTTCGCGCAGCATGATGAAACGCTAATTGCGTACTATGGGCGCATGCGCAAACCTATGCGTCAAATAATCAATTTATCCTTTACACTGGCAGTACACTCAGACGGTATTTAATTGATATTGTGGTAAAGTGCGAATTTATTGTAATCAATAAATGTCCTTTTTATTTTCATAGCGGATGCGCATGTGGCGATGCCGATGGGTTCGCAGTTTCTCGGTTATTTATATCGTGAGATCGTGCACACTACCGAGAAGGATTATATAATGCTATTGGTTTACATATTAAAGTCTTGCTGCCACGTTTATTTCAAGTATGATGGCAAAAAAAGTACATATTTAATCAATAGATCGCTAATTACTATTTTCATCGTAGACATTTGCAGAAATGGATCTACTACGGACTATTGGACGATCCATCCAATGAGCTATTCATTTGCTTCGTGGATCACTATCGTCCCGATACGAAATACTTCTATGACAAAGCCTATTTTGTGCGCAAAGAATCGGTGCCGGGCTTCTTCCAAGGCTATGAGGATTATATTTTGCAGTGCGGCAAGTACACTATGCTGTTGAAAAGTTACAAACCGAATGTAAGAACAAGATAAAGATTTCTTTTTAGTTTGCATTAATTCAACCTTTTTGAATTCCGCAACAGCATCCACTATTCACGCTCGACTATCCACTCATATCAGTATGCCTCACATATGAAGAAATTCAGCGTCTAAAGAAGAAGTGTATAAAGTATAGAGAACAAGCACGCGTGGCTTGTGGCACCAACGAAGTTAGTATACGTCAAATTTTTGAGGCACGTGAAGCAAAGAAACGGCAATTCTATCAGCGTGCCTGCCAGCGCACACGCGAGAACCTCGAAAAATGGACGTTAGAGCAACACAACTTCGCTTTGTTGGCTGCTTTGCAAAAGAAGCGTCGCTTGGACGAGTTAACGTCACAATTACAGGATGCCAAACAGCGTAAAATCGATGAGCGTCGCGCTAATGTCGAGCTAGAGCTGCGCTTATTGCGTGAAACCGAAAAACTGGAGACGCAGCGCCTTTTGCGTGAAAATATCAATCTACGCAAACGTATTGAATACTATCAGGAGCTCAGCGATACGATGCGCATCGACGCTGGTGGAAAAGGAAGCTCCAATGAGCCTACAGTATCAACTGAGTCACAAGCCCAACTCGCGCAACCGTCGAATTTGAATACGCAGAGTGATGGCAGTGGTGAGAGCAGCGCGGCGGCACCACAGACACCTGGCAGTGGCGGCACAGATGCCGATTTTGAGTCATGTTGCGGCGAAGAGGCGAAAGATGCCGATGCCGATGCCGATGCTGATGCTGATGTTGATGCTGATTCAGCTTCATTGTATGCTGAATGCTTGTCAGAGGAATTTGTGCAGAAATTCGCGGAAAATGAAAAGGAGCTGCACGCGATTTGTCTTGAACCGTCGGCTAATTGGGATGATGTGATTGGGGCAGATAAGACATTAGTTACGTTGGAGACGCCGCAAGAAGTTACATCGGAGACTAGCTTACATACTGCGTTGGACTATAGCGCGTCCGAGACATCAACTTTATTGGCCAATCCATCGGAAAGCACATTTTTAAAGCGTAGCGTCTCCGATGTGATCAATTCAAATGATTTAGCTACTGCTGGTGTAGGACCAAATCCCACCAACACGACAGTGACAATCGTACCCGTCGAGCACTTTGATCCGTTGCCGTCAAATATTAGCAGCACCACCGTTGCCATGGAACCTGCCCCTGTACCAACGCAGAAACGTACGTTATATTAATTATAATTGCATTTTTATACCTCATACTTTTTACCCCGTTTCTAGTTCTTTCTGAGGCACAACGCAATAAGCTACGCGTTCTCGCGCACGAATTCGGCACATACAGCACAAACACACAACAATCAACTCAACCAGACGTCAATTTAAATACCTTGCCAGATGACGAGTTGACAGATTTGCAACGTAATCGTCGACGTATGATGCAAAATGATCTATTTGCTGAGTACAATAAGAGTCCACTTACCGATCGTGCACAGCTAAGCCTCAACTTAGACACGGAGCGTGCACGTAATCGTCGGCGTGTGCTCGAAAGCGAATTTGACATATTAACTGGGCTTACGCCCTCAACTACCACATTTGCCGTAGAGCAGCAGGCAACGCCTATGTCCACCACCTCGGATACACCGCTCACAGATTGCGCTACAGACGTGCAGCCTGCTGCAGTGAAACAAAGTGATTCAGCTAATGGCAATGTGTCATCGAAGTTAGCTTTAAAAATCAATGTGGAACTCGCTAATGAAGAACAACAACAAGTAACTGAAAATGCGACTGCTGTAGGTGGACTGCTCAGTTGTCAAACTGCGGAGACGCTGGAAACAGCGATGACGCCAGAATGCGCCTTAAATACTGCCGGCTTGCAGGCAAAACAAGGTTTTGATTTTGTAGACACCGATCGTGTAAAGAAACATCAACAGGCAGTCGCTTTAGAGGCGGTCATGCAGCCGGACTCCATGTCCATCTCGTCTAGTGCTGACGAAGTGGAGGAACTAGCCATTCCAGTGCAAGACTACAATGATCCTTATAAACGTAGCAGGGAGTTGCTCGATAGTAATTTCACCTGTGCCACACGCAGTCCTTATATACGCTTGAATATGAGCAAAACACCAATGATAGTGGCGGCCAAGAAGTCGCGTGAATCGTTGCAGCAATTGAAGGTTAACAGCATGAGTGTCATTACGTTGACTGAATTTCTGCAGAAATCAGTAATTTTGCCGATGACTACACACCTCGGTTTAGTGAATAATGAAGTGATGCGTCTATTTCTCGAAGAGTTGCAAATCTTGGATCATCTGCGTAGCTTAAGACACTACTTCTTTCTCATGGACGGCGAATTCGGTTCCATAATTTGTGACGGCATTATCGGTAAATTGGAGAGTGGCGCCACTCCAACAAAGTTACTAAACTATCAGATGCTCCACTCGATACTCGACACAGCGCTCAGCTCGAGCATAACAGGTAAGCTGGTAAGCTAACTATCACAGTCCATTCCAATCAAAGTTAAATCATTCACTTCCCAGGCAATGATAAAAACGCTGAGAATCTCTCCTTCACCATAAACGATGTGCCGCAGAAATTCGATCTCACCAATCCGGGTGTATTGCATGTGCTTAGTCTCAGTTATCGTATCGAATGGCCACTAAATCTCATACTCAATCCTGAAACGCTCGAACAATATGGCAACATTTTCAAATATCTCCTCAAAGTGCGTCGCATTAGTTGGGTGCTGGAGCGTGCCTATCAAATACTGAAGGAGGCGTTGAAAAAGCATGGCAAACAACTGTTACAGTCGCCACAATATCGTCATGTGCAGTTGATACGTCACAAATTCTATCATTTTGTGCATGCGCTGCAGAATCACATCACTGCCAATGCGTTGCAGGCCTCCTGGAAGACATTCAAAGATGACCTGCTGCAGGCCAAATCCATTGAGGACATTTATCGTAAGCACACAACCTATGTGAAGCGCATAAACTTCCTATGCATGCTAAATCGGCACAGTGCGGAGTTTAATAACGCCATTGAAAATATATTCAAGATATCATTGCGATTCTACAAGTGAGTTGTGACAATGGTGTATGTTTTATTATTTTTGCACGTTAAGTAAAATTTGTTTTTCACAGCAACCTCAAGTCGCGCGAGTTCAAGCAGCGCAGCGGCGATGAACACTACACACATTCGCGCTACGATAAGCTGTCCAATGACGAGCAAGAGTTTAACAAATTCATCAAATTCACTATATACCTGGGCACCAAGATTGTGCGTCACGGTTATCAGGAGGAGATTGGACAATTGATTGCCTTGATTAATGTGAATCAGTACTACAGCGCAAGTACGATACCATAACGCTTTAAAATTTATTTGCTTCATATATACATTCAAAGAAGTTTTGTCTCAACTGTCTATTCTCTGAATTTAATTTTGAAACTCGAATATGAATTGTTACTATGAATTAACGCCCATACATTTAAATTGTATTATTTAGTTAAGGACGTGTTGAATTAATAAATAACAATTAATATTGCCTTATGTTGAATTTAAATAAATAGAATATTTATTCTCCAAGTAATACAATGTTTCTTCAATTATTTTATAACTCTGCTGCTCGATGTTAGATCAGCTCAAGTCGGTCGTTGTGTTATTGATACAATTTCAATCAACTACAAGTTCAACTGATTGAATCGTTTGGTTTTGTTTTTGGCGTTTTGTGCTTTTGCAATGTCGATGCGAAGTTGCTGTGCACCTGAATTCATAGCTCTGCCCCTCACCTTTATAACTAGCAAGCTGGTAATAGTTTCTTGGCTTAAACTACCACTTTTTGATAATTATGGGCTTTAAAGAGCTCTTAAGTGAAACCTGATTACTTTGTGTTAAGTATTTTGGAATTTCACAAAAGTTAATTATTTCGAATTCAATTTTAAATATAACGAAACTTTGACTGTCACTTCCATCGCTTCCACTTTACATTGCGAGCAGTGCTGCCAAAGCAGCTCAAAAGTCAGTTGAAAGCAAAATATTAGCGTAAAGTCCGTTGAATACCAATCAAGCGCAATTTTAAACACAATATGGAGCACACACTTCAAATTAGACTGAGAGAGCAAGCAGCATTGCAATTGGCATGCGGGCAAATAGAGTGTGTTGTGTATGTGTATGTGTGCGTGCCAATTGGCTCTCTGCACGCATCTTCGTTCGTACGTTTTTGGTGCGCTCGCACGTTTGGCATGCAAACAAAATTCAGTATCAAATTGAAAATGTGTGAAATATGATGTGTACGCACGATTTGAATTTTTCGAATCCCCCTCTCAAACGGCACCACCACACTCCCCGCGGTTGCAACTAACCGAATAGCCAGCCAGGCAGCTAACCACCCACCTAAGGCGATAGTTGTGTTGAGTGTGCATACAGTGCGGCTGCAACAGCTTGCACTAGAACACGGAAGCAACGAAAAACGGTACTTAGCCTTCATTTTGTTGAGTGATGTGTGAAAAAATTGCGAAAAATTCATTAATAATCGAAATGCAAATTTCTGTATGGAAATGAAGTGGAAAATGAGTGAATTGCAAAGTGCGAGTGTGCAAGTGATGGACTGCAAAAGAGCGCGATGACTGGACAGCAATAGTAGACAGTAGCGAGTAGTGTAATGAGACAAAGCGTGCGGTTAAGTCCGGAAAAAATTGGGTTCCAGCAAATATACGAGTATCCGGGTAATTTATAGAAAAATAAGTTTAAATTTTAAGCGAAAATGTTGTGTGCGTGAAGAAGAGTTGGTAAAGGCAACAAAGTAGTGAAATTTTGTGTGAAAAAGTGTAAATACCACAAAACAGTGAAAAAGTGAAGAAGTCAATGTGAAAAACTTCCAGTTAAGCGCACGAAGAGCGAAAGCGGCAAAGAGGGGGTCGCGTAAAAAAGCGCTATGTCGTTCAAAGTGTGTCGTGTACAACGGGTGGTGGGGCGAACGAACGAGTGGAAATCGCAGTATGCGTTCCGAGCGCTGGACTCACTAACGCACACACACACACCGATGCATACACATGCATGCGATGCGCGGCGCTATAAAATGTTTTATGTATAAACGAAATGTGCGCCCATAGTGCACAGTGTGCGCACACACATTCATATATATACACATATTTATTTCATACGTACATGTTGAAGAGCGCGTATAAAGCTATGTTTATACATAGGTGTGTGCATAAGCACTAAAAAGCTTACATATTTACATACGATGTTAAGCTAATGTATACATACAATAAACGCTCCCGCTGCTGTATGGTATGCAACAAAAAATAAATAAATGTATGTATGTAAAAAGTAAGTGAAATAAAAGCAGACATGCTATGAAAGCGACTAAAGTGACTGCATGAATGGCTGACTTACTGATTGACTGACTGACTGACTGACTGACTGACTGACTGATTGATTAGCATAGAAAAAATGAAAGCTACACTAAAAACAGACAACGATAATCTTATTGGACAAATAGCATGGCAACTAAATGAGTTTATTATAAATTAATTGCTTCCATTTTTAAAGTGAGATGACATGAGATTTACGAGGCAACTTTAAAGTTTTCTTATTGAAAAATATTATATTTAATAGTTTAGTAAACGCGCCCACTTTTTAATGAGTTTCTGCCGATGCCAAACACTTACAGTACGTACCGCAATGTAGACTTCCATGCACACATATAACACAGCGCTACAGTCATTCCAACTACTTGTAGTGACGAAAAAAAAAAACATATTGCTTTATTTTTTATTCCTATTGTTATTTCCATGCTTCATACAATTCTCCTGTAGTTTTTATTATATTACAAATTCCCTACGTACTGCTTCAACAGCTTCGTCAACATTTTCGTGTATCAGCGCTTCTGTGTATCTACAAGTTTTCTTATTTGAAAGCGAAAAAAAAAAAAAACAAAAAACAAAAACACAACTGTCTTACAACACATTGCCAAATAATGCGGTGGAGAGTGCAAGAATTATGAACTTGAAGTGAGAGCAGAGAGAGAGTGAGCGTTTGCGAGTGTTTTGTGTACTTTAGTACATGAGTCCATGCTCAATTGCAGTATCTGTGAGTGGCACAGTTGCAAAAAGGGTGGGTGGGCGCACGGCAGCAAAACAAATACAAGTGCCAATGCTGCCCATTCATTTAAAAAGCAAATCGTGTTCTCAGCTGTTCGCTGTCAGCATCAGCGCTGTCACTTTAGTTGGTAGAGTGCCACTATAGGAGCCATGCAATTGTCGAAAATGCTTTTTGACGTTTATAATTTACAGTAGCGCTCACATGCACACGCATACTAATGCACCGTGAAACATATTTGACTCTCCACAGAAAATATTCGACATATTGCTCTGCCGCTGCCAGCAACTCGCTCCCTCTCTGTGTATGCATCTTCATTTGTTTATTTACGTTACAGCATTGCCAATTTGCGTATTTTTATTTTATCATATGTATGTATGTACACGCATTCTAATAAGAAGCCAAGTTTATAGATGTGCATGCTGCGCATGTGTATTTGCAATTATGGGTGTGTGTGTGTATGTGTGTGTTGATTTTACGCGCAACTCGGTTACGTCCATTAATTAACTATCCATGAAATAATAAAAAGTGTAGTAGAGATTTTAATTGAATTTGTTGTATATTTTAATTGAAAGCCGCTTAATTAATAATTCACAGTAATCTCAGCCGACAAAGTGGTGGAAATACTGTAGTGACAGTGACAGTGACTGCGACAGCGCTGCTATCAGCATAAATATGTGTCAATGTGAATGTTAAGCGTAAAATTAGAATTGATATGCATTTATTTAGTGCATACATACATATTCAAATATAAATGCAACTAGTTGTGAATGAAAATAACCGAGAATGTGAAAAATAAACAATAATACAATAAATAAATAAGATTATGTATTATATAATATAAATAATATAAATAATACAAATAAATAAATTTAAAAAATTCTGCCAACGAAATAGTTAATTTCTTTCTTGTGTTCCATTATATATAGGTTTAAAAATACCAAATATTTAAATTTTGTGACTGTGTATGAAATTTTAAAAAAGTGCAAAAATGTGAAAAGTCAATTTGAAAGTTAAAAAAAAAAACAAAGTGTTGCCAATTAGAATGTACCGCAATTCAGTCAGTTAAATCATAAACCTAAAATATATTTTACATGTATACAACAGGTTTTTTTTTGTAATACAAAACCTAAAATGCAAATCAATCATTTGGTTGTCATCAAAATTGTCGGTTTCACTGCCGTCGATCAGCAAAAGAGTCAAATTGGAATACTACGGCTTCAATCTCTTATTTGAATTTGCACAGGCCAACAAATGTCAGTTGGATAGAGCAGAACAGGCATAGATCAGCTGTTTGCATGTGCAAAAGTAAGTTGACATACGAACTATATTGCAAGCAATTAAAAAATAAATTTAAAATAAAATACAATTTTAGAAGGGTGCTAACTTGGAAGCTATGTGAGGCTTTTTTGCAACAATTCACACAAATTTAACTTTTTTTAGTTTTTTATTTAATTTTTTATTTTTAATAATTTTAATTTTTTGCATTTAATTTTATTGCAAGCAATTAGAAAATAAATTTAAAATAAAATACAATTCTAAAATAAATAAAAATAAAATAGAATTTTAGAAGGGTGCTAACTTGGAAGCTATGTGGAGCTCTTTTGCAACAATTCACACAAATTTAACACAAAATTTTAGTTTTTTAAAGGTACCGTTACAAACGAGATAACAAAGGGATGGGCTCCAATTTAAATTTTTTTTACCATTCTCCGAATTGTATTTGCTTCGGCATCTGCCACATCTCGTAGGTTACTGTGAGTGTAATCCTAAAGCCTCGTCCATTTCTCGTAACTCCACAATTGTTCTTTAATTTAGGCCACGAATCATAGTCTTCTTTGTTGAGAGATTGCCGCAGAGGTAGATTACCGTAGCTCAGCAACTACTGGGCGATTACAAATTGTTTGAGGATTTGTAGTTTCTTCGTTTTAAATTTGCATTGGAGCAGGTTTCAGGAGCAGGTTTCGCATGGTTGCATCTCAACTTTATTTTAATGTCAAGTAAACCGTGGTTAAAAGCTCTGGCGACCCCCCTGATTCAGAATATGTCCTCGGAATGTTCCGAATAAGGCAAGCTACCGAGCAATTTTCGTTCAGAAGTTCGATCAGCTTAGGGG
Source organism: Bactrocera minax (assembly GCA_021498325.1). Taxonomy (NCBI): domain Eukaryota; kingdom Metazoa; phylum Arthropoda; class Insecta; order Diptera; family Tephritidae; genus Bactrocera; species Bactrocera minax. The sequence goes on from JAKEEE010000032.1 coordinate 2,430,024, forward strand.
TTCCTGTAAGTTTGTATAAAATATCATAACACACTCGGCATTCCGTATCATGACGATGCAGAAAACGTGAACCACATATATTTCGGTTTATTTCTCCATATAGACTTTAGACTTTCTTCATATCTCGCGTACATTCCATTTATTCGGTTGCCCACCCACTAATCAAAGCAGTTTAGGCGTCAATCACGCCCACCTACTTCAGCGCTTAACAATTTCCAATCACAACAAAACGCTATATTTGTTTTCCCCGATACAGCTGTTGCTGTTGCTGTTGTTTTTGTTATTTTCGTAATTTTTGTATTTGGTTCGCTTGTTTATTATTTTGTTTACAGGTGGATCGCGTGTGTTGATTTTCGATTTACTACCTAACTTCATTATCTCTTCACGTAATTTAACGATAATGAACACGGAAAATCGAAAATCGAAAAGCGATAGCAACAACAACAACGGTCTAAAATATAACAACAGCTGTCAATTTAGCTGTAATATTTCACAAGAGAACTCCAAAAAAATAGAAGAAATAAATAATAACCAATATGTATATTGTAAGGAAATATTAAATCCAAGTAAATTATTTACTCTCGGTGATTTTTAATTGAAAAGTAAACAGCAACGCAAGGTCGTTCCCAATACTAGCCGCGCTTAAGTGAAGGGGTTTGTGAATATGCCGCTTTGTTTTTCAACTCTTGGCTGCCAACGTTGTTAGTGTTGTTGTCGATACTTAATGGAGTACACGTAATTTGTTGCCGCCAGCGCTGTGTTATCGCACTACGCTGTCTGTGCATGGTTTTTCTTGATTTATTTGATTTTCATTTATTTGTTATTTGAAATGTGTTTCTGTGGAGTTGCTTTGTGTGTAGTTTTTTTGAGAGCGCAAATATGCATTTGGATATGAATGAGCTAACCGAAAGCAATTGTTAATCATTTTTAGATTAAACACTGATTTTGTGTAAAGAAAAGTGCACACAAGAATTTAAATAGCACTTTTTAAAAATAATTTTTGAATTTTTTTTGAATTAAACAAAAATTTTTTTTTTCGGTGGTCTTATCTAGGAAGGTACTTAAATTTCCTTTTACTAAAACTTTTGATTTGTATCAAATTATCGGCAAATCTTAAAAAATATTTAATTTGTAGGAATTTCAAAATTTACTTTTACAAAAAAAAAACATAAACTACAATTTTTAAATATATTTTGTTTAAAATTTAGAACATAGAACAAATCATAGTTTTTGTAATTTTACGTATCTACCGTTTTTTTTTTTAATATGATATCATTTAACTTTGTTTTGATTAAATCGAAATTGCAAAAAAATAAAAGTAAACAAATTAAAATGTATTACAAAACTTTTTAATGACAAAAGAAAGTGTTCTTGAATTTGTTTCATATTAAAAAAAAATTAATCTTTCAAATAAAAAAAAATAAATTTGAATTTTTGAAGTTAAAATGAATGCTATGTTTTTAAATTTCTTTTATTATTATAATTTTTTTTTTTTTTGAAATTCCAAATTTTAAAGTATGCAAAAATTATATGTGAAAATTTAAATAGAAAAATTAATTTTAAATTAGCTTTTCAAATTAAAAACCAACATAAATATTGAAATTAAAATATAAATTACAAATTAAAGTAGTCATAAAATAATACGAAAAATACACAACAAAAGAATTAATCTCCAACGATTTCTCATTAATAATTAAAAGTTTTTAAACAAAAAAATTATTTCAGAAAAAATTATTTATTTTTGTTAGTTTTTACAAAATCAAATTTACTGCTATCTAAAATGTGCAAAAATACATCTGTTTACTGTATACTTTGATATGAGCAAGCTATTAATGTAAACAGACCTCGTACTCCCCGTTGCCGCCGCAATTCATGCTCTTCATTGAAGTAACAGACCTTCAGTGCTCCAATTTATTGCAATTAGACTTCTGTTTTGTTTGCGCTTTCGCTATTTGAGTAAATTGCTTTTCTGTGTAGACAATATCGGACTTTATTTCAGACACTTCAGACAAGTCAAGGTAAATTAGTAGTGAATTTCTTAGATTCTTCCGAAATTTCAAGCTAAAATATACATATATTGCTCCAGTGAGTGAAAAGCAGCTGTTGAAAATTAGTTTCAAGTAAATATTGAATAATTAGAGATTTAGCGGAATGATGATGGAAAGCGCCGAATCTCTTTGCTATTCTTGCACAGAGCTTATCTAAACTTTCTACTCACATAAGTAGATTAGCGGTTAGAGGTTATTCAGTATGGTATTTATTTCCGATCTTATCATCTTGTCATCTATCTAGCCATAAGCTTGGAGCTTGAGCTATAAAATTTTAACGATTTTTCTTTCAAGGTCAGTGGTCGACAGAGTGTTAGAAAACTGATATTTGAAACTCGAACTCCATCCATCCATAAGAGACGTTTTCAATCCCCATTAAATAGAAAGCGTAGAAAGACAGCTGAAGAGGCATAAAGTTTATTTTAAAATTTAAGAAGGACGACTAACGCTGTGGGTCAAATATTATATACTATATAGAAGTGTATCTCTTCTTATCCTCTTTATGGTTGTTATCTTCGAGATAAGCAGAGTCTTCTTATGTATGCAACTAGGATGAATGGGTGTCACTCAAATAAATTCTAGTGTTAATAAGATGAGAAGTGTAGTAGCGCAGTTTGAATGAGGTTTCGGCTTGAGCTTTAGTGTATTTGAACACTTCAACTCTCATATTGAAACTGGAAAAAACTTTGCGTATAGAAAGAAAGCATTTATGGAGTCTTTAAAATGTGCTGAGTACCGAATTTTAAGCACTCGTCACAGTATTATCAATTTATACCACCTGATCTTTTGTATTACTGTAAATACATATTTCTTCACAATCTTCAGTTCTAACCTCACTAACTTTCTATGTCAAATTGTTGCGAAAGTTCACATCAAATTATTCATACGCATCTCCCAACCCAGGGGACATTCAACGCGTACAGGCGGCGTTGTCAGGTGCAGTTACGTACAAGATACAAGATAACTGCAAAAGAAAATTGAATAAAACAGTAGAAAAAGAAGCTTTAGTAATCGCTGGCGATGCTAACCGACTTCCTGTCTACTAGGTACTTGGAAGCGCCAAGTCCCACCGCCTATTGCCGAACTCCCACAATACTTAACTCTTTGTTATGCTCACAGGCGCTGCTCAAGTGTGCGGGAGTAATCATAATTCATAGTCGAACTTCGTGGGCGCTGCGAGGGCATATGACGAGTTTTTGTTGTTTTGATTGTTTTTGTTGCTGCTTGCGATGTCAGCAACATATGACGTATGTCGCACAGAGACTCGTATCCTGCCTTGCGCCTCGAGCGACAGCCTGACATAAATGCAAGTGCGCAGAGCGCCACCGAGGTGAGTACACAAGTGAGTGTGGATTTCCGGTGGCGCTGTGCGACGTCTGACACTGAGCGTCCGCATAGCGCTGAAAATGCTCCACACTTAACTTAACTGCGTACATATACTCATGAAAAAATACATGTTGAAGCGACTGCGTGTACACGCGGGGTAAGCAGAAATGTTAAAAGGCATAAGCGGGCGGATGGACAAACAGCCTGACAATCAGCTAGTTATTTGTTGCTGTTGTACGTGGAACAAAAAAAAAAAAAAAAAACTAACTAAACTAACAGTAGGCTACTAGCACAATGCTGCTGCTCGGGTTGTTTTTGTTGTTAATGGGGCGGAGTGCGTGTTGGGACTCTGGGAGTCGTTCAGCCCACGAACCGGAGATCACAGTGCTGTGGCAAAGCGGAAGCGTCAGCGGATGCGCGCACACACAGATAAACTTAGAAATACAAACATAAAGTATCATACGCACTACCGTTATATAAGACGCACACACAAACACAAACATACGCACATGCCAACAGTTTTGTTGCGGGTATCTGTTATTTGCCTGCCACCAACAAGCAAACAGCCGAACAAACAAATACACAAACAAACAAATACACACACACATAAGTGCAAATACACAAACAAACACAATGCAAGGCACGACACATGCATACCGCCACTTACACCACATATATGTATGTATGTATGCACTTAAACATGTACGCTCGCTTACCGCATGCATTGTTGCTTTTATTGCTGTTGTTTGCAGTTGTTTGCAATTGTTGTTGTTGTTTATGCATACAAACGTCGGCCGTGTTGCGCTGCTTTCATTTATTTTCGTTGCTGTTTCCTTGTTGTTTACACTGGTGTTGGCTTTTTCGCGCTTTGGACACTATCATGACGCCAGCCGCCCTTCCTGCATGCAACAACGCGTACATTGCTTTTCATGGCATACTTGCAGGCGTTATGCATTGCTTTTTGCATACAGTTTCCACTTGTACTCGCTGCTGTTGTTGTTGTCATTTAGTTGTACCGAAAGTTTTCGGTTGTGCACGCTTTTTCCCTGCATCTCTCTTCTCATCTTTATGTATGTGTGTGTGTTCGCATTTTTGCGCTCGAAAAACGGCGCGAAATGCCCTTCTGAATTGTTAACGAAGCACTTTTTTATATTTTCACATTTTCACATTTTCTTTGTTTGCATTTATGCTTTTTATTGTATCTGCGTATGCTTGAATTGAAAAGTAGGACAAAAAGAGTTTAATAAACTCTGCTTAGCGTTTTTATTCATGATTTAAACAAGTCTATTAGAGCTTCGATAGCTGCCTCTAACTACTTTCCGATATTGCGAAAGATATTTACTGGGCCAGCGAAAAATGCTTGTCCATTAAACTGCGGCTGCGCTCAGCCTATCCGCCGAAGAGATCTCGACTTCAAGTAATCATATAGCATATAGTTAACCGATGGCATTCAGTGCCCCGCTGTTCGGACTGACATTGACGGGCGCTCGCATTAAGCTCGCTACTAACTTTTTAAGAAAAAATATTTCATAATTTCATATGAAGAATTTCTGTGATCTTAATTCACACGTACAACAAACCCAATAAGTTTTATTCTAGATATCTAGACGTAATGTGAAAAGACTGAGAACTTAGGAATTCTAAAGGCTACTGACTCCAATTAGCTATAGATTATGAGGTCATCGAAATCATCAACTTTACCAATAGTTTTAGTCACACTGCAGCAAACGCCGTCGTAGAATATAGCAGCAGGGGTTGCTGGTTTAGACCCTATGGAAACTTGTCAATATTCATCGCAGCCCTCGATCGGACTCTAAATACCCAAATTCGATCTAAGTAAACAAGAGAAAAAAAAAGTCAGCCTTGAGAGCAGTATATATATAAACACACAGATTAGTTTCCAAGGTTCTCATTCGCATATCATGAACACTACCCAAGTCAGGGAGCTCTAAAGAGCCAATTTATGAGGCTTTAACGAAAATATTTACTTGTTGCACTTTTAGTGGGTTGTTAGGCAGCACTTTATAGATTACAACTTGGCTAGATGGTGAGGCAGAGGCTTAGCAAAATGAGTGAGTAAAATGCGTTTTGCCCACCATTAACCCAATTTTTAGCTTAATATGAACTCTTTCGCATACAGTATTGAAATTATTTTTGCTTAGCGCATAATGCGTCCGCACAAATATTTACAAAGCCTTTCAATTAACAACGTACTCAACACACAACACAATGCTGGGCGAATTCTACAAAATCCTTGCAACTAATTCCCGAGGTTTTGTGCAGCGAAAACTAACGAACTGACTTTAGTGTATGGCCGCGTCATGCCAGAAAGTTGAGCACTACACAGCATACACTTGTCCAAAAGTCCTTGTGTCCCCATTGTGAGCTCATAAAGCAGACATTGTCTCAACTCGACTGGGGCGAGGGTTGCGTGAGCGCTTGGTGTTGGCTTTCAAATACTCAAAAACTCAAGCGCTCGACAAACAGCAAACGATCCAAACTACACAGGATACGCGCTGAGTAAGAAAAAAAAAAAAGAAATAAATAATAATGAAACGTTGCAAGTTGTGGCGGGTGAAAAGTGTGTGAAAGAGTACTTATGACACAGCAACTGGCGTGAGTAGTAGACGCGTGCGGTGCAAGCACACAGCAGGCAAGCTCCAAATCCGTCTAACAAGTGGATTAAGTGCGCGAAACATGTCACCAACAGCCGGCAGACAGTAGATAGTCGCGCGGCCGCGGTTCGCGCAGAGTCTGTGAGTATGAGCGCACAACTGCTACGGCTTACTGGTGCGGTTGCTTATGTGCCGCACTCACATGTCACTTGTGGCTACATGGCCGACAGTTTATAGACTCGACTCAAGCCACTACCCAAAGCACCGAATCCTCAAACTACGAAGGCTGTGCGATTCCGTGCAATCTTGTTCACGTGTATTGCATGTAGTACAGTGTAGGCCGCTGAGACCGCTACACACGCCGCCACACTTCCGCTGCGGCAAGCACACATCCTAACGTCATCTCATGTCCCTCCTGTACCAGTTCTGCGCATTTTTTACGTTACTTTTTTTACGCCCACTTTTTCACGCCACTCAACATTCATTATCCGCACCGGCTGCACACCAATTCGCGGCTTCATTTTGCATGCAACGTTGCATTTGTAAAACTCTTATATGCGCTGTCGCCGCGCTCAAGTATTGACATATGCTGATTTGCTGCCATCACTTATTTTTTATGATTCCCATATATTTTTGCATCCATTCGCCAAGCATGCGTTGCATTAGAAGTCTGCTTATGAATACGCCTTCGCTTGACAATACTTTATGGCGTGCGCCATTTTATAGCTGTTATTGCTGTTATTGCTGTTGTTTTTGGTTTGGAGGAATTTAATTCACTAAGCGTTCGTTAGGTTAACGAATCGGCGCGGAGCGCATGAGCTTAACTATAGTATATATGAACTGAGTTGTTGAGCTGACAATTACCGACAGAAATGTGCCACTGTGGCGATTAGGCGCCGATAGAAGCGGAGTGGACGCAGCAGACAATGTGGACGTTTGCAGCTGGTGTGTGCATAGAAAGAAAAAAGCATAAAATGAACCTATGTAGTTGTGCGGCAGAAGAAAGTACTTTTAATTTACGAAACGCCACCAAAGTGGTGCTTGTAGAATATTGTCCCTCTCTTCACTTTTATCGCGTTCTCTGTTTTCGCTTGTTGTTTAGCACGTGCGAGTGCTTAACCCGTTAGTCGATAGAGCATTTAAGCGCTCTGCTTTTAGGTTGAGATTTAGTGAGTGTCCTCTAATTGTCGGCGTATGTGAAATTCGTCTTCCATTTCCATTCAAATAACTTCTGTTTTATTATTGTTAGAGCTGTTGTTTAATAGAACTTTGCTTTCATTACAGGGGAATGGGACCGAAAAAGCGTCTCATTACAGCAGCTGCCGCCGCCGCCGCTGGCGCCACTACCACAGAACGTCAGCAACGCTCGTCGAGCAACACAGTCGCGACGGCGAAGAAACGTCCTACATCAGGTAAAGCACACAGTTCGCCAGTGGTACGTAAACCGATTGCCGTTGCCAGCAACGTAGCGTCGTTGAAGCGTGCTACGCACGGTCGTACGCCGTCTCCAGCTAAGAAACAGCAAACAGTGATCAGTAAAGAGCACGAAAGAGATAAGGAAGCAGAGAGTGGTAGAAACGAGGAGAAAACGGATGGTGAAAGCAAAGTGTCAGTAAGCCTTGAAACGAAGCAGGGCGAGTTGATAACACCAAATATTGACAACGCTGAAGCTTGCGAAGAAATTTTCGCAAAGGATCAATTGAAAACTAAACACGAACAACGTGAAGAATTAGCGAGAAGTGTTGCGCATACAATAAAGTCTACGAAGCGTACGCCCTCACGAGAGAATGTGAAAAAATCTAACACTTCCGAGACGAAAGAAAAGTCTTCCTGTACTTCGAACAAAAAGGTGGCGACGGAGAAGCAAAAGGCTGATTCGGAACCGCCAAGCACGTCTGCCACTTCCGCCATTGGCAGCAAAAGCAAAGCGGAGGATCGTAAAGATGGGAAGAACAAAGCTATTAGTAAAATGCTCAAGAGTCTCGATATACAAATTAGTGGTTTCGATAATATACTGCCAAGCGAGGAGCGCATACAAGATACGCTAAAGTCCTCGATATCAGAGAATGTGAAAACGAAGTCACGTGCAGCTGCGGTTAAAGTGATAGCGAGCTTAAATCCGCCGAAATCGAATATAGCTCGTATTAAAGCGCGACAAGAGGAAGATAGAAGGGAGAAGGCTAAAGAAAAGGAAAAAGAGAAAGATAAGGAGAAAGATAAGGATAAATACAAAGGTAAAGAAAAAGAAAAGGAGAAAGTGGAAGAAAAAGATTTCAAGTGCAAGGAAACTGGAAAATTACTTGACGCCGCACAACTTCATAAGCAAACCACAAACATAAACACGGAAGAAGTTCCTGTCACACATGTAGAAACACAAAAATCGAATAATCACACGTTAGCCCCTGTTAAAGAAGACACCACAAAGAGTAGCGAATCTCAAGCGTCTCTCAGTGAAATGGAAAAAAATTCTACTGCCAAAATGGCACCGAAAAAAAAGGTAACGGCTAAACGTGTCAATAAGACAGAAGGCAATCAAAAAAACAAGAAAGCGCCTTCTCCAAAATCACACGATGATGAGTCCAAAGCGCAGAAACAAATCAGCAATCCCATAAATGATGCCATAGCTGGAACACCGTTAAAGAAGAGGCTACTTAAGGCCAAACCAATCAAGAAATCTACTGAGGAGGCCAAGGAGGAAAACGTTGGAACCAACATGCCAACTGAAGAGAAGCCAGACAAGCAAAGTTGTAAGGCTGTAGAACCACCTGATCCACCGGACGAAGATAACGAGAAAGCAAAGGCTGAAAAAACTCCTAAAAAGACGCCATCACCGAAAAAAGTGAAGATGAATCCAAAGAATCCAGACAAGTGCAATATACAGGAGCCCGAAAAGACAGTTGATGAACCTTTAGAGCTAATAGAGAAAGAAGAAACATTAAGAATAGTATTAGATGCGAATACAGAAGTAGTCCAAATGGATATAGAAGAAATGCCGGTTTGTGCAAGTGCTCCCAAAGAAGTGGAGCTCAAGAAAGAGGAACTAGATGTTAAGCAGCAAGAAGCGGAAGCTGAGAATGTGAAGCAAGAACCGCTGAAACAGGAAAAAACCACTGAAAAAGCAACGAGCTCTGCTCCATGCTCACCTCTTATTAGAAAGAAGCAATTCTCGAATATTAAACACAGATTGCAAAGCAAGTACAAAGTGCCGCCTATGAAGTCCTGCCCAACTGCCAAGATAGTAGGCAAGAAATCTAAATTTACTCAAAAATTGGCAGTTGATAAATCAAACAATTCTGCTGCCAATGATATCTATGATTTTCGTTCAGGTTCTGAGGAGGAGGATAATATTAAAATGGATCTGCCTACTTTGAAGAACTTACGCGAATTCGCCGATGAAGAACACAAAACCAAATCCACTAAGGAAAGCCTCAAGAGCAAGCAAATGTCACTCGAGGTCGGTGAAATGGAAACAAAAGTGGAAGAGGTTCCACATAAAAAAGAGGAACAATTGGCAGAACCAGTCCGGGAAGAGAATAAGAAGTCAATCGAAAACTCCGAAGCTGAAGGAAAGGCAAAAGTGGAAGCTGAAGAGAATATAGCTGAAGCGTTTGATAAAGCAGAAGAGAATTCTACAGCTGTAGCTCAGACTACATCCAAAACTAAAAAGGTAATCAAGTCAAAGGTGACAAAGAAAGTCTACAAGAAGAAACCCCTAATAACAAAGAAAATTATCAAAACTGTTAAAGGGAAAATGTTACAAAAGACGGAAAAACCAAAAGCGAAGAGCAGTAAGGTACGGAAAGATTCCTCAACGGCAAGCAGTGATTCGGAAGACGAGAAGAAGCTAATCGATTTTGGCCCTAAACGTCATCGTATGGCTTCACTGAATGCGTTGGCTAAGGTACAGTGCCTCTATGAGAACGAATCACGCACAGCGTATGAGCTAGGCTTATCAAAAGCAACGCAGCTACCACCCAAGATCCGCACAGTGGATGGAAGTGAAGATGAGAAGGATAAAGATAAAGATAAAGAGAAGGATAAGGAAAAAGATAAAGACAAAAATAAAGAAAAAGAGACCGACGAAAAAGTTAAATCAAAAAATGATAAAAAGAATGAGGACGCCACCAAAGCCGATGAGCCACAGAAGGCTGAATCCGAAGATGAACCACAGGAAGTGGAACCAAAGCGAGAATTGCGTCATGTACCTGGCGGACGTGGACTCGGTAAGCATTGGGAATTCGAAGAGAGTGGTGACAGTGAAGATGAGGAAATAGACAAAATGAAATTGAAACGCAAGAAACTACAGAAAAAGTTGGCGAACAAGAAAGAAAAGGAGGCAGAAAAACTGAGAGAAAAGGAAAGAAAGGAGGAGGAAGCCTCGGGCAGCAAGATTTCCAAAGCTAAAGAAGATAAAGAAAAAGATGCTCCCAAGGAGAAGGAGATTATCAGGGTAAAGCGCAAGTATACGAAAATTAAGAAACCATTAAAGAAGATAGTAAAATTGAAGACCGATAGTTCCGATGGTGGTGACAACACCGAAGCAAGCGATAATGAGGACAGAACACAAGAAAAGGAGAAAAAGGTGCAGAAAGCGAAATTAGAAGCGCGAAAACCGCCAAAGAAACGCAAGCGCATGCTTCGTGAAGAACTAATTGGCGATTACAAGGGTATTTTGGCACGCAAACGTATGGCGAGTTTGAATGCCAGTGCCATAGTTGCGGCCACTTACGAAGTGGAACGTCATCTTGATAAAAATCTCTCCTACGGCAGCTACGATAGTACCGATGGTGAGGAGAAAACTTCTACGCCGGCTAAAAAATCGAAGGATGTGGCAAAGGACACTAAGAAAACGTCCACGGCCACAGTGACAACCGATCTGACCTTGAATACAAAAGATAATGGCGAAGGCACTACCAATATTACTGCTACAGCTAATAGCTCGAATGCGTCTAATGCAAGCGGCACTGCCAGAGAATCAAGACCGTTGAACTTGAATGAGGAGAGCAACGACTCAAAATATTCAAAAGAAACCAAAGAGACAAATACAGATACAACTACCACAGCCGGTTTTCGTGATTCGGGTAGTACAAAGGACGCCAAAGACTCCAGTCGACCGACCTCATCCAGTGTGGTTATCGTACAGGATACCGACGTAACTATCACAGGCGTGTATGTGAACTCCACAACAGGTTCAAGTCAGGAGGCGTACTGTAAAATGCAATATCGTGTGCAATCGAGTGTTACCGAGGAGCGAGTGTTGCGTCCCAGTTCAGTAGATCCACCAAAGTCCTACACGCCGTTGAGCGCGCTCTCTAGTATGTTACCGCCAGGTGCGTCAACAGGTGGCGCAATGAGTGACTGTAAGTTATATAGTTCTTGTCTTTTTATTTAATATTGATTTAAATTTTCCCCTATCCGCTTCACACAGCGCAAGTCTCACCCCCGCCACCACCACCACCGCCGCCGCCGACTGCGGTCGGCACCATCTTACCTGAAGCACTTAGCGCAGCTGGTATGTATCACGCCAGCGATTTGGGACTACATCCCGAGCATGGCGCGCCTGAACATGGTCCTCCACCACCCTCATATGCGGCCGCTGCTGCTGCTGCAACTGCTGCCTATCATGCACATCATATGTCGCCAGTCGCAGCCGGGATGCATGTACATCATCAGCATCAATATGCGCACGCACATGCGCATCAATACGCACAAGTAGGCGGTGAACATGGCATGCATGCTGGGCCACCACCCACAGCTGGTGGACCACCACCACCGCCGCCGCCACATCACTATCAACCACCGCCACCGTCACATTATGGACCGCCACCACCACCACCGCCCGCATCGAGCGTGGTTGGACCGGTGCGTTGTGATGTGGTCTCCCCACCACCAACCTATCGCTCCAGCATCTATGCGCCACCTACTGGACCGCCGCATCAACAGACGGCGCCTAGTGGCCTACTACCACCACCACATTCCACGCTCTCTATGACAGCGGGTAGCGGTGCGAGCGCCTTCTGTGCGCCCAACATACATCATCATCAAGCACAGCATCAACACCAGCATCAGCAACAACAAACAGTAGGACCGCAACAGGATACAAGTGGTGAGTCTCCATACAAGCTATTTACACAATATTTATTATATATCCATATAAAAATGAGAAGGTAGAGAAAGTGAGGTTCCAAAACATTTTATTAACGAAAAACCCAACAATAAACGGCAACAACTACTTAGTAACTGTAAGTTGTGTTAGTTTATATACACGCTTGTGGATACATGCCAACTAAACGCTCTAATGCATTTATATCTTGTCTACTCTACCACCGCTGGCTATGCCTCGTCATCCTCTCTGCCTCATCCGCACTTCAACAATCGAATAACCCTCCTTTTCGCTTGCTGTGTAACGGCATAGTTCGTCTCTCCTCAGTGTCAATTAAATTTTTAATTGGATCACTGGTGGGTCGTGTTGTTCTGCACTTATGCCTAGTTCATCCGGGTTAGTTGAATTGTGGCATTGCGGAGGCTGTCTTCCTCGCCATCATGCCAACTTAAGTAAAAGCCTTTTAACCCCTAAAGTGTTAGTGCATAGATTAAAGAGCATAGAACGAAAGAAATAAGCGGCATTATAAGTTATTTGCTTTATTTGTGTATGTTTGTAGGGGGTGAGGTGAATGGTGGAAGTTGTCTAGAAAATATCAGTGAGATTCCCGATTTATAAATATTACATTCAATTATTCTTTCAGCTTGCCGCTTGTAATAATTGTGAAAATATTACTTTTAAATATCATTTAGCTATAGGTGTAGTTCACTAACGCCATTCTGTAACCTTCGCTTAGATCTACTCATACCGCTCGCTTATGCAGAACATATTTACGATGTCTACACATGTCGCTTCATTCAATTTAAGCGCTTGCAAGCCTGCTTATGCTTTCGAATTTCATCAATTCATTGGTTATGTGTTCACAGTTCTGGTGAGGTTAGACCACACTGTTGTCACGCCGTCTTCGTACGCCCCTTCGCACATTCGCACATTCACACATAACGGCATTACGGCATTTGCATTTGCATTAAATGCCATTTAATTTATCATTATAAGCGTTACTCGTTTGCCTGTCGACCTAAATGCCTGACTGACTGACTGACTGCCTGACGAATGAGCGTGTTGGGAATTTCGCTTAACAAGCTGCCGAATCTTGTCAACATAATTTAATGGCTGCCCAGTTTGGCAGGTGGCAGCGCTGTTGATTTTATAGCTTGTTGTTGTTATTGTTGTTGTTGTTGTTGTAGTAGAATTAGGCTTATTTAAGTACTTAAGTGTATGCTAAACATACATTTGTTTTCGTGCCGGTCATGTTTGTTGTTATTATTGTTGTGTAAAGTGTCAATAAAATAGAAATCTGTGTTAATTATTGCTTTTGCGGTGACACTTCAGCTGTTGGAATTTATGCATTAAGGCCATCCGTCGCAATGTGTGGTGTGTAGGCAGACTTCTGCCAGGCAGTATAAAGTGAAGACTAATATATTAAAACAATATTGAACTGGAGTGGAAATTCGTTCAAGTATGAGAAAGTAAGAGGCAAAAAATTTGGTTTATGTGCTTAAGCAGCTTGTCGATAAAAAGCATGGCTGTTAACTCAGCTCAAATTGTGTAGCACCGAAATTTATATTAAATTTAATTTAAAACTGATCTTTCGCTGCCTTTGTAAGATTCTATTATACTCAACGGCTCTTCTAATAACTCTTCTAATACCTTTGTTTTCAAATGTGTAAATACTTACTCAATACTATTTTATTCAATTTCTAATTGCAATATAAGCTCAGTAAAACAGGAGGGCAGCTTCAAGGATTTAGTTTGGCGCCTAAAAGTATACTACACACTTGTTTCACAAGCTTTTATGCTCACGCTTTCAAAAACTTTCAATTTAGTCTGCACTTCTAAATAAAAGTATCATCGAGTATGAGCATCTGAAAGTATGCTTCTAAAGTGTAGATCAATACTTCATTACCAATTCATGCAATTACTGAGAAATAGTTGTGTTTGTGCTTTCTAAATGCAAATCAAGTAAATTTTCACGCACGATTACCGCTTAATTGGCTGCACTTAAAGTTTACCGCTTGTGGCAGCGGATATACTGTGGCCGCTGCTTTAAAATTCATTAAAAAATTGTATGCGGCACCTAAATGTAGGCAACATAAAAAATGCGGAACTAAAAAATTAATTATTTGACGAAATTTTAGTTTATTTAAGGAAATCAGAGTTGAGTTCACGTACTCTGTAAAGTCTTCTTTCTGCTTGGAATCCATCGTACTGCCCGCTATGTTTTTTGTATCTTCTTAAAATTAGTTTATTTGATCATTGAAGGAGTTGCTTTCTTTGAGAATACGTCTCTCCATTTCAGCAGCGCTTAAAAATCTTTTCAAATTCTATTTCTACACACTTAATTCTTACATTCAAAAATAAAAACCAATAAAAAAGCAATAAAAGTGTCTCAACTGGGAAAGTTTGTGCTCCACGCGATAAATATAGCCCACAAATGGGTAGTGTGAGAAAAATGTACAACTCGAAAGGAGCTGGCAACAAGATGTGTGAACAAATTAATGAAATCAATTTGAAAAGTTCTGCACATGGCAACACACCCAACATACAGAATTCCCACTTTGCTACATCGGCCGACACACATACACACACGCGCACACACACACACACTTATATAGCATGTAGAAAGTAATATATATTGACAACAGGGAGACAAACTTGGTACGCTGTTTTAAAGGTGGCTGCAAAGCTTGCGTCGAATTACAATTTGTCTATTTACTATGGCTGTTTTTGTCTTATGCCAATAAGTAATTCTCATATACTACATATGCCCACACATATATATATATATGGTTGGCTGGTGCAAATGAATACAGCAAGGAGAACAAAAGTTTGCCAACGTCAAGTTTATTTCTTCATTAAAATGTTTTACTGCTTCAATATTACTTTTCCATTTTTCTTCCTCACCTAGCGTTGCTGCTTGGCACTCCACATCTATATTTGTTGTATTAGTTATTGTTGTTATTGTTGTTATTATTGTTATTGTTATTTATTGCTTGATATTCTCTAGAAGGAGTTGTATAAAGTTTGCAGCGCGCGCGCTTGTTTGTTTGCAAAGTGTTGATTGCGACCGAAGTGCTGCAATATGGATAAAAGTAGTTAAAGTGTTGGTTGTATAAAATATTTAGGTGTAAAGTATCTTTGAAAGCTCGTCTCACCTATTCATGCTGTTATATAGATTTCGAAGTTTACAATTGTCGCGATTAAATTAAACGTGAGTGCCGCAAGTACAATGCAATTCAATTGTGGACAATTCAAGCGTATCAATAGTTGAAGCGAAATGAGTTGGGGTGAAAGTGTGCGCCGAACTCCGGCCAACTTAAAATATAATGGGCAATGCATACACGCATACACATAATGTGCAATATAAATTGTGCTATAAAATTGAATGTGCGCTATCCACGAAAATATTAAATGCGTAGCAATGAAAGTGGAAGATTGAGCGCGAACATTTAATGTCAAAAGTCGATAAGCGGCAATTGTGTTGGATAAGGTGTTGTTCACACTGTATTTTTAATGTAAAATGTTGAAAACATATAATCTTAAGTGTTAGAAAACTAAAATATGGTGTATATAATTACAAAAAATACATATAAAACTTAGTTATTTTCATACGATTTTCCATTAATAGACACCACATAAATATTTCAATAAACTACGTAGAACACACTTCCACTCGCAAACACTCGCAACAAAGTTCCTTCAACTCTAAGGCTTGCGCCAAGCTATTTTATTATTTTTTCTCTATAAAAATGAAATATACGAAAATAAGTTGGCTCTTCAGCGCTTAGTATATTGTGGATTTAATGAAATTATTATGGCGCTTGTAACTTGCGTTCGAAGGAGTTCGCCTCCTGCTGTCCTGTGTGGTCGCACACACACACACACACACACACACACACACACACACACACACACACACACGTTTCCAGTCACTTTTGCTAGTGTGGAACTGAAATCAATTTAATATTGGCATGGCGTGTTGTTGTTGTAAGAAGGCGCGGTATAAATTGATATACTGGTATTTAATTGCTCTTTTTCTCATTTCCTTTGATTATTTTGTTCGCTGGCGAAGAATAATTGAAAAAATGTCGATTAAAGCATGTTCAAAAAAGTTGCAAATGGATTAATGAGCTGTGGCAACTCGTTTATTGCGAAGATATTGAATGGTTTCGCAAAGTAATTTCGGTTATGAGAGCGCTATAATATACAGTTAAGAAGTGCAAAGAGTGAGAAGAAAATATGAAGTTATTACTCATATTGCTGCGAACTCAATATGGAAGAAACTTAACTTTCTAAAACAGTTGACGTTTCTTCGTCCCTCTTCCGATTCCTTTACATTTTGGATTGGTTAATTCCATGTGGACGAAAATACACAAATCAAATGAGGAAGGAATGAGGAAGGTGGCGTAAAAAGAAAGGAAAAAGAAATATGTGTAAAAAATAGCAGGTGTCACAATTTAAAATGTAGCATGTGGCGGATATAAAGATGATTGCTTAACGTTGAACAAACAAAAACACCGGGGAAGACGAAAACAAATAGCCGAAGTATTCAACGCTAACTGTGTGGCCTTATGATTCATAAAGACAAGCATTGAATATATCAAATATCTTATATATGTATGTATATCAGCTTAGGCTACAAACCCCTTTATATTATATATTTTTGGATTTAAAAATTATGGCCTACATGCAGGCGCAGTCACTTCAAATGGCGCAAATCAATTTCTGCCATGCATTTCGAAAATTAAATTTAGTATGCGAAATTTGCTTGCTCTGATTTGATTTTATTTTACGTCTAAAAGTGAGTGAAAAAGTGAATGAAAACATTCTTGCGCCTAAATGTAGGCAGCATTAGCTGCTTATCATGCGCGACAGCAAAGGGTTGCAGCATAATGCTTTCAGTTTTATTTTGGCCGCGCCACACATCATTGCCACCACACTTTCCTTTACTTTATTTCATTTCACTATTATTACGTTTCATCAAAAGTTCAAAAAGAATTTCTATTAACGCCGACAGCATTTCATCATTTTAGGCGCGGCCGAAATTAAGGCACACACGCGCGCGCGCTCTTCTAGCTGCTCAATTGAAAGCGCACAAGAAAGTAGGCAGTAAGCTGCTAAACTAACACGAATGACTTTGTTGAGTGCCGCCCACCCACCGACTGCCGACGGCAGCGTCAAACGGCTGTGTAAGCGAAAACGGAAAACGACAAAGAATGACAGGGTATAAAAAGTAGAGAAATTGTGAGAGGAGTGTTAGTGTAGGCACTAAAGTAAATTTAGCGGCGACGCGACGCCGCCAACGGCCTATTTCCTATTTCCTATGCAGCTTTGCATACTTTTAGGTGCGCACAAAACAACCAACACATAATACTTTCCATCTAGATTTCACTTGCTGCCTGATGATGACGGTGTGCTTTGTAGTTCGTATAAATATTAGTTGTTGTTGTTGCTGTTGTTGCGTCACAGCTGTCCTCGTTACTTAACATGGCTGGCTTACAACGCTTTGCCAGTAAATGCTTTTGCAAATGAGAACGAGGAATGGGGCCTGCGCTTGTCTAAATATGTAATATGCTTTGCGATGTGTGTGTGTGTGTGCGCGCCTGGATGTAGTATTAGTAAAGGTAAATGACATCAATAGAGGTTGTGTAAGGAAAAAAAGAAAAGGAATAAAAAAATGAATAAAAATAAAAAGCGTACAGCAAGTAAGTAAAAATGGAAGGGAATACGCGCCAAAAGTTGGGGGAGGAGAAGCCGCGGTAGCAATAGAATGTGGTTGTAAGCGCCCCCGCTATTTTCGTATGCAGCGCAGCATCGTCTCACAAGTATACATTAGCACACACACGCATTCAAACAGCTCCGTAATGTTGGCAAGTTATTACTTCCTACTACACAGCAACGCTTTGCCGCCTAAATGTATGCCTTTTCAAATAACTGAATGTAGCGTTTAGCAGCGTTAGTTGGTTGTAGTTCGAATATTTACCGTTGGACTACATGCGTGTACACTATTAACAGTGACGGTGTGTAAATAAGTTGATCAAATATTCAAGCCCACACACATATATACACACATACATTCAAATGCAGGCTTATTACACCATATCAGCATATTTTTCCAGCAAGTGGGCTGAAAGTGTGCGGCTTTTCGGTGGCGCGTATGCATGGGCGTGCGTTTAGGTGTGTGTGTGTGTGTGTGTCTTAATCGCTGCATAAGCTCTCAAATTACTAAGCATTTATATATATATGTAACAATAGTAAAAGCAGGCAATTGTTTGATGAAAAGCTCTACTTAGCTTACTTTTTAGTTGTTTTACAACTTGTTTTAGTTCAATTTTCATCTGGTTTGGCTTCCAAGAGAACTTTAAAATTTAAAAAAATAAATAAATTTTGGCTAACTGTTATTTCAGATTGTCTATTCCAGACTCTGAGATCAATATTCAGCGATATGCTCTCTTTAATTTGAAAAGTTTTCATTAAAGGAAGTCGATTTTTAACCTTAAATGGTCGACTAAGGGACAAGCAAATTTCGGTGAGCTCAACTTCAACTTGTATCTAGAGGCGTTGTATGTTGGAGTCGTGTAGAGCTCTCCTCACTATGCGCCAAACCGCAAATTTTCCTTTCTCCCCTGAAAGATCTTATAAGATCAACTTTGCGAATTCCAGAATATATTTTCCTTAATTTCATTGAAACTGAACGCACATTTAAAGCATCCGCAATTTCGTCTACCCTTGCGCTCAACTTAAAAGTACTCGAACTTTCCATGAATACCATCAATGTCATTTGATTTTCATTATACTTAATTTCCACTTAACTTTCTCTTATGCCACTGCCAGAAGTTCAACATATTTTAACCACTCCACCGGATTTTACTGAAGCTACGACACACTTTGTCTGCTTAAATGGCATTGGTACTGCCATATGCCGCTTATTTATTCACTGCGTCTTTATGGCGAATAATTAAAAATATTTTTTAAGCACTCTGTAATGAAAGAAATTAATTTCCGGTTTTTTTTTTGGTTGAAGAAAACAGAGGTGATATCGGTCAACCATGTTGCTGGCGCTGGATTTACGGTGGAAATATGCGAAAAGCTGAAAGAAGCGCTATGCAGGCGCACAAGCTCGGCAGCTGTGAAAATCATTTGACTTGCACTTAAAAAGCAATAAAATCCCATTAAAAACGCGCCGAGTGACTGCTATCCGCCAACTTCTCTCTCTTCGACTCTTTGCAACCCCTTTACGAGCAACGTCCAATGGATGGCGCTGCTACTGCATTTTTTATTTTATATATGTTCACAGCCTTTTCACCGCTTTCATCGCTTTCATCGCTTTCATCGTTTTTAAAAGCTGTCGTGAAGACAGTCATGCATTACCTGCAAGTAGCGGTTAAAGTAGACCGCATTAAATGCACAAATCTGCCTCGACCGCAATAAAACAAGGATAATGTAGGGAAGCACAGGTGCGTTGTCGACTTTCAGGCGCAGCCCAGCACATTATGAAGTTGAGACACAAGTAATTGTTGTCCCAGCATTTTATGCGCTATCGCAGTAGCAAATGAAGCAATTAATTTAAACATGGTTCATTAAAAAATTATGGAGTGTCACGCGCATACCGTGAGGCAGTCCATGTGCGCCTTGAAATATGCTAAAAAGTGTGCTGGCTATGGCGCTAGTGATGGTAGCAAGCATATTTTTACTGCCTTACCGCTCATGGTTGAATCAGAGAGTGTACATTTGTCTTTCAATAATATTTTTAAACACTCTGAGTTGTTGTCCTAACCTGAAACCCACTGTATTTTTCGTCGTTCGTTCTACACGCGTTTGTTATTCTTCGTTGCTGTATTATTGTCGAAGTCAGTCATAAAATATGTCAGCGCCAGAAAGTGCGCATATGCATATAATGTGTAACAGAAGCGGCAAAAGTGACGAAAATGTAGTCGAACAAATGCAACTGAAAACCGTCTATAAAGTAATAAAACGGCAACAACGCGGCGCGCGATTTAAAAACCTATAAATTTATAAAAAAAAAAAAAAAAAAGGTCGACTGCACGGCAACATTCGCATGTTGCAAGTATGCAAGACTAATATGCTGGCACTGCAGTTGCTGTCGTTGCCACTGATGTGGCAAGGTTATAGTGTCCGACCTTGTCCCAATTTTCATAGCGCGCAGCGTTTTCTGTGCTTCTTATGCTTGTTGTTTAAACTTTACAGTCATTGTTTGTTGTTATAATGTTCTACTTGTTATTGTTGTTACAGGATTTTCTAGTTTTCTTGCTTGTGGAAGTCAGTTCAAATTGTCTTGGTAGTCAATGCGATGTGTTCCACTTGTTCAGCTATGTTTTTCGCTAGAGGCACAGAGTGTTTGAATTGCTCAGCTATGCAAATTTTAGTGTATCACAGTGTTCGTATAATATACCAAGCAATTTAATGTGTTCCATTTGTTCACTTATTTGCCCTCATAGTAGCGATTTGTTTTACTTGTTCGAAATTTTACTTGTTCAACTGTACGAATTACGCTTTGAGTAGGGCAAATTATTGTTTTGTGGTTATAAAAATTGAGTGATTAATCGAAATTTGAACTTCTACGATAGGGGGGGTTTCCAGTCTTTGCCGCATTACGAAACTCGCTTAGATACTGAAACTGCGTTTGAGATGGTGCTAATACAAGAAATACGTTTATTATAGTCACCGAAATTGTTTACCAAGTCTAGGTTTACATTAGATCGCGAGCCGCTTTGAACTTAAGCTTGATTTGTCTTCGATACTCGGAACTGCTTAAATGCTTCTACAGCCGCATGTATGGGTTTCAAGTAGTCCCCTTAGACCTCACCGATTCTACTATCGTTTGCTGCGTGCAAATTCTCTTTTTCGTTATCCATCTCGATTTCTCACCCACTACCTAATTTCTCCAATATATATTTTCTAATATATGTATATACGTGGATATCCCACGTAGTGTCCACCAAATTGACGCCAAATCGACATAAAAGTGTAACGCTCGTAAAATAGAGGCGACCACCCGACGCGCCCATGACAGTAGGCACAACAATAACTGTGCATGTCAACAAATAAGGCAATGCATAGGCAATTAATTACAGCGTCCAACAGTCTGACGCACTCACGAATGGCAGGCAGTGTCCCTAAAAGCCATTAAATGCTACTACAAACATTATTAACTGCTCAGGGTTGCAATCGCGACATATGTACCACTACTTTTTATGACATTTTATTAGTGCAGAAAAAGGACTTTTAATAACTGCGCAGTAGAAAAAGTCTAGGTTCAATGTTTTAATGGCACGCGCGTTGGTACACATTTAAGCGCTAAACAGGGTTGCATTTTACTACAAGTGTATTTCCAGCTTTAATGGCTATCTTTTATCGAATGAGTTCGTTTATACACATATTTTGTAAAATCCAAAAAAATGTTTATATATAATTTTTTATGTATATTATGTATATATATAGGTGCATAAGCATACAATTTAATGCACTTTTTATAACAAGCATTTATGACCAATTTCTATGTACATATTGTAAAGATTCATAAAAGTCCTTTTAATGTTCACTCACTGAAACAACGGACAGCCGTTTGATTGGCTATTTTGCGTTACGCATTTATGACATACATATGCATATTTACTGTTAGGCATATTTATGACAATTTCATAGCAGCACATAAATATTAAAACGTGTAAACAGTTATAAACCAATACATATGACCATTAAATGCAGGCAATTAAATAGAAATCTATACTCGAAGAAATACTTAAAAACAACATAAATATTCTCACATGTACTGTGTTTTGTCATTGCGCTATCCTTGCTGTCTTGTTGAATGTGCATAATTTATCATGATCTCACATTTTTAATAAATTCTGCATAATTAATTAGTTATGTTGCTGGCACTAAAGAAATTTTTAAACACACTGCGCCTGAAAATATGTTATGGGAAGCACTTTTTAATCTTAACTGTTCTCTCTCCGAAATTTCTTCTAGACGCAGGTGCGGTAGATGTGTACAGCATTCTACTGTCCGTTTTCGTCAAACTATTTCTTGCTCCTTGGAGCAATATAGCCATTTTTTAGTTGTTGTAGGACGCAGCATTTTATTTGAATTCGATTTTCGAAAGAATGAGCTACGAAAGAATGCGAATGTAGGCTCTTTATCGAAACTTCGGAAATAGTTTGAATAAAATGTATGTCCGAACTTGCACAATACACTTGTCAGAGTTCATTTCTTGTGCTTTTTAATTATAACTCTAACCTGTACTGAGTTAAGAGTATCTTGGTTCTACATATTGGATTGAAATGAAGCTTCTTTCGTTGACTGATACCATATCGAATCCTTTCATAGCTTTGGAGTGTACATCCATTAGGAAGACGATGATCCCTAATCAATGAAGGTGTTGAGAACTTATGTATGGATTCCAGTTCGTTTTGAGCCTTCCGCTTCGGAATATTCAGCATTATCACACATTATCTAAATCCGAGCGCCTTATCAGTTGTAGTTTGAGTCCATTGTTTTGATTTCTCCATTTGCTTCTTCTGTAGTACTGAGCATTTCTTTGACGGGAATACTCGGGAACTACGGGGCTCAGTTCCAAGTTATTAGTTTTTCATATTTTTTAAAGTGAAAATTCCACACATTAATTTAAGAGATTTAATAGATCCGCGGTTATGTTTAATTTTGTCATGGCTTTTCATTAGATTAAATTCGCATGTGATTTAAATTATGTGCTATTAAATGCAATAAAAGTAATTGCCAGTTGCAAGTTGTAACCGCAACAAAGCCCAAAGCCGACGGAAGTTCACGTGCGCAATAACTCTATCAAAAAGTAACAAAAAAGAATAATAGCAACCACTACAACAACAAAATAATATAGAGCTCACATATGTTATGAGTGTGAACACTCTCGTAAATATATGTGACTATGCCACTTGTTTGTGTGGGTGTGTAGATTATTTATGTAAAATATAAACACTCTTTTGCTCGGGCGCACATATCTATTATTTATAACATCGAAAAAAAAAGCCGCCACCACCACCCACCCACGCAATAAATGAACGCCCACTTTGGCCCAGTCACCCACTCACCCATACACACGTTCGGTGTGTCGTCACCTTTGCAAGTCATAATTCACTCATTCACCCACTAGCACGTTCACCCGTCCGCTGTCACGCTGCTCGCTGACATACGCCTCGTCTCACTAACGCACTCAGCACGCCAGCAGTTGATCGATCGATAAAATCGTTTTGAATGAAAATGCAGTCAACATACAATTGTAGCGAGGAATACAGAAACAAAAGCAAAAAAAAAAAAAAAAAAAAACAAAAAAAAATTATGGCAATCAGCAACATCATTATCGTCAACACTATCAGCATTGCCAGCAGCAGCACCAGCACCAGCACCAGCGCCATCAACATCATCGCAATCATCAACATCAACACTACTGACAGACAACAATAAAACTATTGCAACAACAACACTAACACGCTGCATATAACCGGCACATATTATTATTTGCCTACAGCAGCACGTTGTTCGCACGCTCCTTGTTGTTCGCCGCTCAGCGTTTCATTTTGTTGCTTGAACTTCGCCGCGTATTTGCAAATAAAAACAAAAATTGCAAGTGGCGCTCAATTGGCGAGCTTGTGAAGAGCGTTGTGAATGCAAAGAGAACACTAGAAATGGTGCCGAGAAGCAGGCGACAAGTGAGAGCCGATTGCTATAAGATTTCGCCAAATGATTGCTTTCGCTTAGTTCTCAGTTTGAGTAGTGCATGGGTGACGACAAGTGGGTGAGCACAAATTTGCTTTGGACATTTGAGTAACGGACGAAAGAGTGAGCAAGAGAGAAGCAGAGAAATATTGGGTTGTTCGGAAAGTCATTTCGTTTTTTCCCGCCAGAGGACTTAATTACGTTTTTTCGAAACTAACTTCACACTTAAGCCCCATAACCATTATATGTCATGAGAGCTGATTTTGCAAGGCTTGTGTGTGAAAAAGTTCTATTAATTCTACCTAGTAGTTTTTGGTTGGTGCCTTTTTAAATATGGAGAGCAATAAGCAGCATTTTCGTCATATTTTACTTTTTAACTTCAGAAAAGGTAAAAATGCTGTCCAAGCGAGAAAAAAATTGACGGATGTGTATGGAGAAGGCGTGTTAACAGTACGCCAGTGCCAGAACTGGTTTGCAAAATTTCGATCCGGCAATTTTGATGTCGAAGATGCACCACGGTCTGGAAGGCCGGTCGAAGCTGACAAAGATGCGATAAAGGCATTAGTTGATGCAAATCGGCGAATCACCACACGAGAGATCGGTGAGAGGTTAAATTTGTCGAATTCAACTGTTTATGGCCATTTGAAAGGCATTATACGAAAACTATCTTTCATGTTCCCCAAAAAAAACGAAATGACTTTCCGAACAACCCAATAGTTCACGTGTGTAGTTGTGTTGGATTTTTGTTGTTGAATTCAGGGCATATGTTGAATTTCATGTGTCGACATGCCGTTATAGTATTAACTGTTCACCGATTACCGTTATATTATTTTAAATTGTCCGATTTTCAATTGAAAACGGTCTCAGTTCGAAATATTGTCCGCAAATAATATTTCTGGTAACAAATTAAGAAAATTATAGTTTATGCTAAGCTTTTTAGTTTTTAGTTCATAATCAACAACACACATAGAAATGGACAATATGAGAAGTTTTCGAAAATTTGAGAAAAAAGCTCGTAAAATTCTATATAAACCATTGTTGCAACAATTATTTTTCAAAATCAAAGCTGAAAGTAATCTGTTTGAATTCTTGAAATTTTTAAATTTTGAAAATTTAGTAAAAATATTTACGATTTTTGTTTTGAAATTTAAAAAAATTTTCGATTTTATAAAATTAAACAGCCTATAATGCTTTTAGATTAATAAATGCCGAAAATAAAGGTTATAAATTTAAAAATTTTATGCAACTTGCTTTTAGCAAAACAATTATTTTTCTTTAATTTTAATATAAAATAACGTAATTTAGTATCATAATATATGCCTTTTAAAATTTAAAAAATTTCAAGAATTTTATATTTTGTTTAGAACTTTTTAATATTTTTTGTCAGTTTTTTTTTTATAAATTTGATACTGTATTTTAATTTTTTTCCGCTGCTGCCTTATATTATTTTGCTAAATTTTTTTTGCATTCTTTGAATTCAGCAATTTCGAGCTTGTGTGAAAAATGTGAATTTCTACAAAGCTGAACACGCGCATGCATACATTACAAACATATATACATACATACATACAATCATGCACATAGGCGCACGTCTACCGACGTTCTACTAACATTCCAAGCGTTTAGGAAACAATAACCTTTGACTTCCTTTTTGTACTAGCATCCTGCATACATAAGAGCAATAGCAAAAGTGTGCGGCGATTTGTATGTGTGCGAGTACGTTCATTCACCACTTCACAAGCACAGCAGCATCGCTATAAACTCTTCAACTTAAAAGCGGAATTTTAGATACTCACTAACACGTACAAATGTATATAAAAGTGTGTATATTTTTTCATACATATTCATTACAACAATAACACACATTTATGCGCTGCGCTGCGCTGTAAGCGCTCTCTAACTAATTTTATTTATTATCATTCCCTCTTTAGTATCGCATTTTATTGCACATACATACATAAATACTCATATGCACGAGTATCTATATCACACGTTCGTCCATTGTTGCCTACAAATAGGCGCCCGCACACTTCCACCGCCGCCTTTCGTATAACGCGCCGCGCGCTACCCGTAAGCTTCTATATATTCGTGCAGCACATAAATCACACCCAATTTTTATTTTTATTTTTGTTGTTCTTGTGTTTTTTGTTTTTTGTTTTTTGCTACCCATTCATTGCAAACGACAGGCGCATGCCGGTATTTTCGGCGTTGGCGCGGACAAAGGTGTTCACATTCTTGCTGCCAAAATTCCATTCCACAGGAACAAATACAAAAGCAGCACGATAAGTACGTGGGGCCTTTGAGGAATAAAAAAAAAACGAATGTTACTGCTGCAATTTCGCCATATAACGGTGGCATTTGAGCTGCTTGGTCGGCTAGCAGCATCCTGGCCGACTTACCGCTGAGAGCGCCTTGGCGGAGCGTGGGTGCGACGGTGTTCCTTCAACCGCTTTGCTCCTGCTCTGCCAACAATGTAAAAAAATTTTGAACTCAACTGGAAAGTTGCGCGTAAATTTTAACACTGAAAAGTACCAATAAAGCCGGAAATATGCTCACACCCGTTCGCAAACGTTTCGGCGACGAGCAAGCCAAGCAAGTTGTGCGGCAACACGCGAGGATGCCCTTGTGAGGAGGCAATTTTTTCACACTATTACTTGCGCGTGGTATTAAATTGCAGTGAGGTATGTAGTGGCAGGCGCGAGTAATTTTTTCGAGTCTCCGAATGATACCTAGCACACTGCCCATTCTTTCGGTAGTCATCGGTAAACATTTCAAATATATTTATTGCACACTTAGATGCACATCAAGTAGCTAATCATATAAAAAAATCCCACTTATATAGTGCGTCAGTATCGTTATGCTTGCTGCCAAAGGCTAAAGCTCAGCCTAGGCTTTCATAAGCTTAAGCTGGCTGAAAACTCGTTTCTTAAACTCTTACAAATATATATCTCAAAAGAGGCTGAGTGAGGCGGCATATTCCTCTGCTTAACCACACACTACCAGCAAAATCATGGAGACCGTCTTAAAATATGCTAACTTATAATCATACGTAATAATAAATATTGTAGCATATGTGTAGGCGCCCACACATATTTCCTTCTCAGCCTGCTTAAATCGATAATGATTGCTTTTTGTTACAAGAGTGCACACATACACACATATCAGCTTTCTAGTGTTTGCTTGAACACAAAAAAGTTGTATTTCAAAAAACTAACCAGCTGCTAAGTGTAACATGAGCGCTTACTTAACCCGTATATAATTTCTATTATGACCATATAAATGAGGGTTATAAAATGTGAAAAGCATAATGTGGTTGGTTAGATGGATTCGTGGCGGTTTAATAAGTAAAAATGTAGAAGTGAGGGGATACGAATATATATATATCCGCTTAAATGTATGCCAAAATTACATATGTATAGGTGAACACAATCCACAGATATATTAAAAATTATGTCAAATTTTTCTTTTAAATACGTCTTATAAAATGCCTGTGAATAATGCTGGTGGCACCGGACGACGGCTGAGAGCATTGCCGAAGATGGCGTATTGAATAAGTTCTTAAGCCTCTGGAGTTTCAGAACACCTTGAGCTTAAGCCACTTTGCCTCCCAGAAAGTACTGAGCGGAATACAGAATACAAAGCGGAAAAAAATATTTGACACCACAGAAATGACTAACAAGTCTGTTGCATAAAATGTATATGCTATTGCTGAAATTGCTCATTAGACCGATAATACTAACAAGTAAAATTGATCTGTTGCTTTTCTAATGTTATCATTTCCAGCAACAGATTACCAGCTTGAGACTTAAGATTTATTTGCGCACAACAAGCAGGCATTACCTCTCAAGTACATACCTGTAATATTTCTTTTTTCTCAAAGTAACAGCTGTTTACACTCAAGAGTAAGAGTAGAATCATAGGCATACATCGAACTCCAGTAGCAAATTTTTTCGACTTCTAACTAGCGGGTCTTATTTACCCACTTACTTTATAAGGAATCTTGAAGTGTCGAATTTTAAGCGCCGAAGAATCTAAACCGGAACAAAGCATCATTCATCAATCATTGAAACATGTTGTTCGGAAAAGCTCAAACCGGAGAGTCAAAACCCGAGGAATGCACAGTACTGATCTATACTCCGCTACGGCCGCACTTTTATATAACAAAAGTTAAAAAAAATTAAACACATCTCCTGTGTAATAAAATTCAACAAAAATTGGCTTACAATCCCTTGCCCTAAACTATAATATATATAATCACTTCATTTTACAAGTAATTTGTATAATACAAAATTGGCGAGTCCCGAGGCACTACTGACATGTAAATGAGATATTGTGATCGATCAAGGAAAATTCACCGATAAAAAAAAAATGACACCCGGCTGATGGCTCTATTATCTTTTCCTGCCTCCTCCAAAAATAAAGGAGTGAAAAGCGGAATAACTAAGAAGAAATCTAGCTGGTGTTTATCATAAACCGCACTGAGTATCAGCGAGTAAGGGAGATGAGGTGGTATGAAACTAAGAAGCACTTGGACAAAAGCCTAACGGTTACGAGATGATGGAATAAAGTTATTAAAGAGAGTGGAATAAGGCCTAACACGCTTAGGCGGATGAATTAGAAAGTGAATTCAAGTGGATGGTTAAGTAAAGTTGCGGAAAGCAAGCAAAGAAAATACTGTAAAGAGGAATGCGAAACCGCTGTTGGACCCTACTTGGAGCTGCAAGTAGTAGTAAAGTGTAACATCACATGGAACTTGTGGTTTACTGTTAGTGAGAGGCAGGCAGAAAGCAAAGGGCAAAATGTAAAGGCACCTAGTGGCTGTTCAAATGTCTCCAAAATACAGCGGTTGAGTTGGGGGCGCGCACACTAGCAGTCGCCAAAAAGAGAGACTTTGCAGCTTCAGAATTAAAATCTCACTTTAACAGTACTTATAGCTTACACGGAGAAAGCTGGAAGAAGGCTGTAAGAAGGGCAGCAGAGCTAACAGTGAACAGTAAATCATTCTGTTCCTCAACAATAACAAAAATGCAAATGTAATGGGAAGAATATTCACCGTCTTCGAGAGCGATGCGGAGCAAGGAAACAAAACAAAGAAAACGGAAATGGAAACAAAAATAAAAAAGATGAATGAAAAATAATATTTTATGGCCGAGCTAACAGAACAGTGCATCATGAGTAATCACGTTGTGTTGTTCTATTGTGCTCGTATAGCGCATAGAGAGAGAGCGCAAGAGAGCGATATTTTAAAATTTGGAAATATAAAAAATAAAAAATTAAAACTAAAAAATTATATTTTCACGATAGCAGAATACTTCTGCTGTCGTGCGGGAGTCGGAGGCAAAGTGGAGCCGAACCTTACAACAGCGCGATTGTGGTGAGACTCACAAGAGCATGCTAAACATTTGCTGTTATTGTTGTTGCTATTGTTGTGTGCTAAATGCGGCCAATTGTTGTTGTTGAGTCGAAGAATTTTTCGCTACGTTTACAATGGCAAGTGCGCGCTGGCGGGAGGCGGGAGGCGGCGCTTTTATATGTATCAACGGGCAAGTTGTTGTTTTTACTAAAGCAGCTGTGGCAATATGCGATATGGTGACATATCTGTATATCTGTATATCTATATATATGTACATATATATATTTACATGCTTATCTCGTCTACTGCTGATCTTTTTAGCACTGCGTTTGCGTTCTTATTCCACTTTTTGTTTAATTTATTTTTGTTTTTGGTGTATTCTGTTAACTTTACTAAAAGCAACCAGTCAACCCGTCAACGCGTCAACGTGTCCGCCGCCAGCCAGTCATTGAGGCAGCAGGCGCACTGCATATACATACAAACTTATTAGTGACCCTACACACATATGTATGTATATATATATACACACACACACACATGCACAGGCATACTTATAGAATAAATTTCGTTGCGCTCACATACTGTGCTGTGCTGGTCGCTCGCACTCTACTCGCTGCCAATTTTAGTGCGCATTTAGCAGTCAAGGCGAAATGTTATGGAAAAATCGAAACAATTGAAACGCCGATAGGCGACAAATTCGCGACGCGTTTAGCACCAACTAAAGTGGAAATGTGTAAATAAAATGGAGAAAAATTAAATTAAAACAAATTTGTGTAACAACAACAAAAGTTAGCTACAGCAAAGATAACATATTTGAGCATGTCATAATATAATATAAATTTGTAATATACGTAAAGATAAAATCAAAAAGTAAAGTGAAAATATTGTCATTGTGTATTAAAAACAACAACAACAACCAACAACAGCAACAACAGCAAGGAAGTGTGACTTATTTGGTTGATGTTTTGAATAAATTCTACTACGAAGTTTGACAGGCAAGACAAAAGTGTAACATAATAATTTCCTTTTGGATATTAAATGCAATGAAGCAATAGCAGAAGGCTAGAAATGTTAAAAGTGCAATAAGAAGAAGAAGCACTAAAAGCATTACTACAATTAATGGTAAAATATTGTTGCAATTTTTTGTGAAATTACTACCATCTGCATATATGCATACATACAAATGCATGTATACCATACATATACGTATGTAACAATTATTACATACTTACTTACATATTGACATACATATTAATAGTATTTATAATTATAGTGTTTGTGCGAAACTGCCGGCGATTTGTTGACGAGGAAAATTGTGAAATTACAAAAACTTATTTTCTAATGCCGGAAAGCAATATATATATCACATATCACATATAGTAAAATAACAAAAACACTTCGAGTATTAGAGTAATACTTAGCAAGATTAAATAAATATTTCAAATGACAACAATTATAATGGCATTAGTATTCCACTATAAAAATATAAGCTATAAAAAAATAAGCGATTAAATAAATGAATTTACATACAGGCATTAATGAAATTTGCTTGGTTTTGTTTGGAAAAGGTAAACATTTCATGGAATGCGCTTTTTAACTAGATATAACGGAAAAAATATTAAAAATTTAATTAAATTTCTAAATATATATGAGTATTAATATATTTTAGAAAGTAATAATATTAAAAGTATAACTAATCACAACCAAAAATAAACTAATAATAAAATTAATTAATTAAAAAATAAAGAAAGCATATTGAGAATTAAAAAGAAATAATAATAAAAAAAAAGAATTAAACTATAAACAGCTGATATTATCTTGCTAATGTGGATCAATTGAATATTCTTTACGCGCATAGTCCTCGCGACGGTGCTAAAAAAGCTTTCTCGTATTCAAATACTTAACATGTTATTGTATAAAGACAGCTGGAAGCCACTCTTCGTAAAACAAATATATTTGGGGAATGATGAGAATACACGCTTTTAATGTCATCTATACTTGCAGAACGACGGCCTTTTAAGGTTCCCCTTATTTTTGGTGATCCAGGCGTCTTTTTTTTCGGATCGCTTCACGCAAACAGCGTTGAACTTGTAGGTAGTACTCCTTATTGACCATTTGACCTTGAGGCATGAATTCACCGAAGAAAGTCGAAGAACATTCCCTTTATTTTCTGAACACACCTCGTATGTGTAGTTTAAGCGCCTCTCATT
Organism: Bactrocera minax; assembly: GCA_021498325.1. NCBI lineage: Eukaryota > Metazoa > Arthropoda > Insecta > Diptera > Tephritidae > Bactrocera > Bactrocera minax. The sequence goes on from JAKEEE010000032.1 coordinate 2,461,394, forward strand.
CCTACTTTAGGCTACAATTTCACTCACTAATTCGTTTTTCTGCTGGCTTTGCTCTTTCCTTGTCAAGATGGGTCTTTTTAAACTCTTCGCCTCCTGCTCTAGAGAGATCAATCCCTAGGCGAACTGAACATGTACTACACTTGTGCTCCGATTTTATGCTTTTCTCGACTGGAAAATATTGGAAGCTCCATTGCAGCTTTCTTCGTTGAAGCCGTTGCCCTTGACTAAATATTTAGCTGTATCTTTAAAGTCTCAGTACCCCAGCTCAGTATAGAATGTTTTTGGACTTCAGAGTTCGTGCTGCACTTTCAATTAACAGAAACACCAATAAGATGCCGAAGCATGACCCATACCCAATATATTATCATAAGCCAAGCCAATGGAGTACATCTTACGACAGACCTCTAGTGCTTATCAACAACCCTTTTCCACGAATGCCACGTAGGAAATGCGATCAATATCAAGCACACTATAATATGTGTTTGTAATATTTCGCAATAACAACAAGAATCATATGACGACCAGTCGTTATCGACTGCGCCCATTTCACACAGGAATACCGTTAGCGACTAACATTCCAGAGAATACAAAGAAGCTCGACTTGTGTGTGTACAGGATTGCCTTATGCCGCCGCACATAACTATTTGCTAAGTAACAAGGGACTCAAACTACATAGTCGTGTACACTTACCAAACAGAGCAGGCGAACTGAGTGTGCAAGCAGCTGTGCCATGGTTCGAATTTCGCAGGACCAAGTTTGAGTTGGCAGCATCGCAAATTTGTGCTTTTTTTTTCTCTTTTGTTTATTTTCCTTAACAAATTTTCGTTTGCTTTCCACGCTTTTCTTTCACTGCGCCTGCATATGTAGCTGCTATTCGTCCTCGTTCTGCACGCGCTCCGCACCGACGGCGGTGTAAGCTCTTTAACTACGCGAGCTGTAAGCAACAATGTCTGTCTAAATGTGCGCTGAGTCAGTGCCCCAAACATCCTTCGGCGTTTACTCTTTAAACGTTATTCGTTGTGGATAGGAGCCGCGCGTCGCCTGCCATCCTCCACAGTTTCTTAACTTTTTGGCATTTATACTTTGTGGCAGCGCAGCAGACGGTTGCCACGAAACCAAACCGAATCCAAACCATGCAACAGTCTCTGCGTGCAGGAGGAGCGCCGTCAGAGAGTGCGAACATTTGCTGTAGACGCCACCGTCACCGCCGTCACCGCCGTCGGCGGGCATTCCCTACTGACCAGCCAACTGGCTGCGCTGTAATTCTGCTCTACTTACAATGCCAACAATGTTTATTCCAGCGAAATTCTCTAGAAGTTTCCCACAGTGAGCCGATATTTGTTTTGTTTTTTGTGGCACCGAAAAGGGATAAAGCAATATTAATGCGAAAAAAGTAGAAATAAAAACTTGTAACAGAAATTAGATGGCAGCAACTGCAAAGCGGAAGTCCTGTAGGATAATCAAGCAGAGCGCAGGTAGAGCGCATGGCATAGCAGTTGGTGCCTCTGGTGCGAGAGAGCCTCAGCGAGAGCATGGTATGTGAAGAATTTGCTGAAGAAAAATGTTAAAAACTACCCGAGCGGGAGTCAGCGTTCATTTCGGAATGTGACGACGTCATCGGTGTTGACGTTTTTCGTCACTTGCCGCAATATGTCAGCGACATTGGCAAAGTAGCAACGCTGTGCATTCACTCGTGTAATGACAGGCATTACAAACGCAAGCAAAGTCTATAAAACCGTCAATGAGAAATCCATCAAAATATAATAAGCATTTTTTGTGGCAAGAACTGAGACTGCTGTGTCGTGCGATACTCGTCGTAGCCGTTCATATTAGGAGGTAGCTCGCTGCCACTTGGCCAATATGCCAAATTTGGTGGCACGTCCGTTTGTGTGTTATGCTCATATTTGGTGGCGAGTGAGTGGCAGTCGAGTGTCAATGTGTTGCAGCAGCACGTGCACGTTGCCGACTGACAGCATGCTGCCACACTGCCGCTACAATATGGCAACGAAACATGCGCCGCAAAGCGAACGGAAATAAAATGGAACTGCGCTCAGAGTTTCGCTTGACGCATATATGTAACAAGTCGTAGCCGGCTTTTTGCTGGAGCAAAACAAAATAGGAAAATAAAAAATGTGTGGATGGGAATAAGAGGTTGCAAGACTTGAAGGAAAATATACATTGAAAAAGTGAAACGCTTACAAATACAATTTTGTGGCTAAAAGAACACCTTTAATAATTTTATATAAATTTATAAAATAATTTAAATAATAATTTTGTTTATAAAATAATTTCGCACAACGTAGAGACTTCCCACTTGTAAATCTCATATAAAGTTTTTTTTTAATAACAGCAAATTAAAAATGTAATAGCGCAAACTAATAAAAGTGAACAGAAATTCAAAGAGGAATGACTATATTAAGAAAATGTAGTAAAATCTGGCAATCAAATGGAATATTTCATTCTTCAACATTTGACGTCAGACGCTCACATGCAAATGTGCTTTAGAACTTTTAAATATACAGCTTAGATATGAACCTGCCTCGCGCGCATAAGCTTACACATGTCGTCGACTTGAGATCGTGCTACCCTCTACTCTAAATCGCACACACACACACCCACCCATTTACAAACATGTCGAAGTCCTGCATAAGCTCACTCTAATTTAACAAAAAGTCGTAGTGAAATTTCTCGAACTATCCTTTGTTATGTGTCAAGTGCCAGATTCACTCGCTTACTTACCAGCCCACATGCATTTCTTGGGAACTGCGCTGCTATACACAGTCCAAAGGCTGCAAGCCACCATTTGACAAGCATATCGACTAACTGCTGTCGCACAGCTGCCTCATGTAAGCTCAATGTGGCTGCGTCTGTGGCTGTGGCAGTAGTTTTGACACATGCTGTGGCAAGCGAGTCAATGCACCGTCGACGAGTGTCACGATTGACGCGTTTACGTACGTAAACGTACATACACGTACATACACGTACATATACCGGCTTGCTTAGTGTTAAAGTAAAGCAGTGAAATCATTGCTTGCAACGAAGATGGCTTTCGAATGCTTCCATGCAGTCGCGCGACACCGTTTTACATTGCCAGACATGGATGGGGTTGTGCGCATATCCCTTAAATGTTCAATGACTTGCTGCAATTGATATGCAATTTGGTCGTTGGGTGAGTGTGTGTGGCAGGATAAGTGATTTGGTAGCAGGAAAAAGGAGAAAAAATGTAGGAATCCGTTTGGAGAAATGGGCGCAATAGTGAGGGCACTTGCAAAGTTGGTGCAGGAGCTCGTGTACACTCACTGTGCCATCATCACACATAAATTTGTAGATGTCCATATTTTTAATAGACGAAAAGCTTCGAACTGTGTGTTGTAGAGTAGAAAATGTGCTTCTGAATGACGCTTATTGTTCTTGGGGGAAAAAAAGCATGTCCTCTCAAGAAGGCTGTTCTCACCGACCTGCTGCCATTAATAAGACCTAAAGCCTCATATTAGTTGTGCAGTTAACTCTGCTCTCCCGCACTTTCAGTGCATAGTTCGGAGCCTAGGTAAATCATTTCGCTGACGCATTTAAAATTCAATGCTTCAGCCCCACGTCTCTCTTTCTAAAAAGTGCTAGACTAATCTCACCGGAGTGATTCGTTTTCAAGCTAATGTGTCTCTAACATTTTATGCGTCCATTGTTGTTGTGGGCCTTTGCTGACGCCTGTTAATCCACTGAATTTCATTCGACCACGTAATTATTGCAAGCCTCCACGTTGCATCATACACTGCGGCATGCGCATAATTAAGCGCGTGTCTCATCACTGATTTCACCATTGATTGTACTCGTAATTATGGGCGATTACCCAACTCGAGAGCGATACATTCGCTTTACTGCATATAATGTAAATGTGTGTGTAATGAACTATTTCACCATTTGTGCATTATTATATTTTTAGTAATAATAGAACAAAATAATATTATTGATGAATAGTGGTTAATAGCTACAGAACCGCATCTTCATATAAGTTAGGCTATGGATAATCATTTCTGACAAATTTAAACTGGTCATCTCTCATATGCGCTTCTCGATTTGTTAGATTGTTACTTCTCCAGATCTAAAACTTCTGATGTATTTTGAGGTAGAGAGCACGCTCTTTCTGGCTAGTGCGTTCGCGAGAAGATTTCGGCACTATCCGCGGCTAGTTTTTCATGGATTTTGGATTAAATCAATAAAGATAGAAGAAGCCCACACTGTCTCCTAAAGATTCTGTTGTGAGAGAGTTTGTGTACATTCCCAAGCCTGTATTATTCTATAAAGAATCATTGCACTCAAGATTCATAAGCTGCCTGAAACCAGCAAGAGTGCTAATACGTTCCGAAATTTGGGTTTGGAAATATGTTGAAACGCTTTAATTCCTGCGTCTGAAAATAATCTATATTATATCAATGCACAGACCTAATAGGAGTGGTTTTGAGCTACTTGTTCTCTGAGCCATACCCGCTAATGTTATTCATTCACTTCATTTGATAATTGTTTGCCAAAGTTTGGTGCTCCTCAGCAGAGGACTTTTGTGTGGAAACTTGTTTTTGTGCTTATCAAACAGAATTTGTAAATAAAACCCGTAATAAATAGTTGTTCTTATCAGTGCGTGCGGTCACCAAATTCAAAATTTCTGCTTATCAGTACACATATTTTTCTATTCTAAAATTAAGTGGCTTTCTGCGAAAAGAGATAACCCATTAAAGTAAAACAATGAATTATTGGTGAGATTGAGGAAGAGACCTTGAAACTAGCCTTAATTAGTTCTCAGAGTCAATTTCATAAAAGCTGGTTAATTTTCGAAATTTTCGAAGGTAATAGATATTTTCTCTTACGTATATAGATCTGCTTTTATAAAACGGCATCGATCCCACAAATTGTGTTTGTGTAGCGATAAGATCACCTCTTGGCCTCCAACCTTAACATGCAACTGTTATTTCGATCGATTTTTGATGTTCCAACTGAGAAGAACTCTATCAAGGTTTAAATATAGTGGCGCCCCTCAGGGAGGAGAGCACTATACGCGTGCTTAACGAATACTGGCGATAAATGGACACTCTGCGTCACGCTCTTTGACGCTTATGATGACCTAAATATCGATTGGTGTCAGAAGTGGCAGCCAGTGAGACTACAAGCGTATCGGAGAGTTCACATAAAATCACACCGTTCGAATATGTAGATTTTTAAACTCATGCAGAGACGTCAGCAGAGCGACAATCTGCGAAAATTTGCATAAAAGCGCAATTCACAGCAGGGCGTAAATACACATACACAAACACATCCAAACATGGCGCTTGTTGTGCATGTATATATTGACATTAAATTGACGGCCTGCTGCAATTCAAACAATTCAAAGCAGACCATCTCTACTTTCACACGCACACGCCTCTATATATGCATGTGTGCGCGTGTGTCTGTGCAGCAATTTGCTTTTGAGGTGAGCGGCTGCCAATAGTTTCGCCAGGTAACTTGTTGTTTGGGTATCAGTGGCGACAGCAGCGCGCAAACATTTTTCAATTACAACAATAACAAGAGCAGCTCACACACCCACACATATTTCATATGGGCACACACTTGAAAGGCAAATTAGATGCGCGCACACACACACACACATGCCAACTGTGGCCGTTGCTGTCGCAAACGATATTACACTATATATATATATATTGTTGTTTTTGTTTATTGTTGTTGTCCTAGTTGCTGGCATTAACGCCCACACGCGCCACTTGATACCATTGATTCGTAAATGACTCTTTTGTCGCTTTTGCACCTACAACCTTTGATGGCATGCCATACTTTTTTCTGCACGCGCAGTCCTGTGTGTGTGTGTGTGTGTCGCACAACCACATCAAAAACCACTCAACCAAGTAGTTCGTCAATGCTTCTGTCCATCCTCTCAGTTAGTCAGTTAGTCAGTTGGCGCAAATAATTGAATTCATTGAGCTGATGAGTTGATGAAGGGTGTCAAAGTAAAATCAGCACCGACTGCTGAACGCCACCGACCTGCTCGGCACCAAAGAGGGCGAGAGTTCGACTTGCTGACTTGACTGCCTACATTGGTTGGCAGTTAGCATATATGTTTTCGCATGCGTGTGCTTAGTTTGTTTGACAATTGCCAGCTGTTGGGTGGCCAACAGTCAGCTGTCAGCTGTCAGCAGTCAGCGTGTGGTGTCGAGGTGTGTTTTATCCTGCGGCACGCAATTACATCAATCACAAACAAACATATGTATGTATACGCTCACATACACTCGCATGGATATAAAGTACTGAATTAATATTTGTGTAGGTGTGCAGGTGTGCAGGTGTGCTGGTGTGCTGGTGTGCTGGTGTGCTGGTGTGAAAGGGCAAATATCAATAGGCAGGCGGTGTTGCCACCTGCGCACATGCATGCTGTGGATTTGTCTGCATTTCATATGATAAATGATGATGATAGATTCACTTTCAGTGACCCATGTGTATATGTGAGTGTGCGAGAGTCGTGTGTGAAGTAACGATTTCACTATTTAGAGTTGAAATTCTGTGCTACAGGATAATTTCCCTATATTTAAAGTTTTTCGTAATTAACTGATGTAAACTAAATTTTAAAATATATAACTTTAAAGCTGTGTCAAAATTTTTGATACAAATTAAAATAAATTTTAAAACACAATTTCAATTTAAATTTTCTACAAAAGTCAAAAAAAACACATTTGATTAATTTTTGTTATTAAGAAAAAGTGTAGAAAAGCATTTTTAAATTTTTGATTGCTTTCATTTCAGTAATATACTTTCTTCTGCCAACAAAAAACATATTTTTCCTTCGAATAATTTATAAAATTTATTAAATATAAATTTATTTCTAAAGGATTACAAAAGTATACATAAAAAATAATATTTTTTACTTTATTACAAGAAAATAACTCGTTTAAATAAAATAAATAAATAACAAAATATAATATAATTACTATTTTATTATTATTAAAACATAAAAAATAATATTAAATAAAATATTTTTATCTATAAGTGTCAAATTTACCGACACTAAAATTTAAAGAAATTGGAGAAAACTAGTTTGTAATCTTTATATGGCCGTACGAAGATATATAATGTATTAATACCACACATATTTTATATTTTAATATATAGCTTTAGCAAGCGTTATTTCCCGTTTTCTTTATTTACTTTGCCAAAAAATGACACAGTCCTTCTTTAAATAATTTTTCACTTTTTTCCGCGCAAGCACCAGGCAAGCTACGGTCGCAATAAAACTTTTTGTAATTGCGTTTTTATTTTTTATTTTATTTTTGTTACTTTGCTGTTCGCTGTCTTTTCACTGCGCTACGCTTCATCAGTATCACCTACATTCATATATATATATGTGTATGTATGTATGTGTGTGTGTATGTATATCCACACACGTACAAGCATACGGTGTCTACGCAGTTGAGTGGCATATTACATTAGCCTTGGAAAGGACATTCGCTTTATGTTACTTGCTACTCTGCACACTCCGCTCGGCGTCCACCACTTGTCATCAGGGGCGTTTCGCATTCACTTTGGGTGCATTCGTTTGTCGTCGACATTCGTTGTACTTTCACTTAATATGCGCTTTTTGTGTGACGAAGAGTGCATTCTCTTGTGCATTGTTTTTGTTGTATGCCAATTATTGCTAGCGTTTTTGTTGTAGGTGGAATTTCGATGTGTTGATTGGCCACCGCCTATTTAGCGCTGCCCAAAAGTGTTGGAACAAGCATCCCTGTGCAGAGTTTTGGTGTTGCGAAATTACGCCATACAACTTGTTACCTGGACGCTACGCGATCATGAAATTACTTTCAACTTGCAATGTATTCACACTTTTTTTCTACCATGCTCTCACTGTTTGAACTTGAACGCCGTCTTAATATCAATTTTTGCAATCAAGTCGTGTGGCAACTTGATAATCAAGTCAAAGCAGCAGATCACATCGAAAACAAAAGCGATGCAATGCTATTGGAATACGAATCTTTCGTCGTATCGATGAACTGATATCAAACTAAAAGCACGCCACTCAATGACTGCAGAAATGAAGCTGTCTGTGTCGAACAGCTAATGATGCAGAAAAAAGTAAAACTGGAAAAAGCAAGAAATCTGGATTTTGTCCACCTCGAATTGTTTTCGTATAACGAGCTGGCATTTCTCAACTCAGCGCTTTTTGTCACTAAAGTATTTATTGCTTGCCAAACTTTCAAGAATTTTAAGTTGTTTTCTTGTCAGCGGCATCTTGAAGCTATGATTGATTGTCAAGTTGCTTGCAGTGTACGTCACAGCTGTCAATTTAAAGCAATTTTGACAAGTAATTTCTCTGATCAATTTGAAAGCAAGCTCTTGATCGTGTAACTGTCGTGTTGTATGCTTTGTTACTGTTGTTTGGGAGGGCAGCGGTTCGTATACTACAAATTTAACGAAAATAGATCTGCTCAATCATTAGATGTAGTAAGTCAACTACTGTAGGCGACAGTACATTAAAAAATTTTAAGCGTGATTTTCGTTTCGCACTTCTGTTGGTTTATGCAACATTTTTATGAAATGCGTTCTGCCGCTAAAAAGCACACTCTCTCTCGCCCTTCGTCGGCTTTTTCAACAAACAAACCATACTGTCTTGCACAATTTCCTTTACGTACTCTTACTTTTTTTTTACTCACTCACGGCGTCACTTCTGCAACTGACAACTTACTCCCATTCCAACATGTCTCCGCTACAATTTTCAATGTTGTAAGCGTGACTGTACTGTGACTGTGATAGTAAAATTTTACGTCAAGTTAATAAAATTTTAAGAGCATGCAATTTTTGGACTCTCCCTTTGCCTTCCATTTACTTCGAACCTCCGTCAATACAAATCCTGCCTGTCTGTTAACCGCGCGGCGCTGACACTTCTCGGCGACGCTTTATACTCCTGCCTCAAATTACATGTATAGGTGAATTTGTATGGTTGCTGTCCTTGAAGTAAAATACAAGTGTTGGCGTAATGTCGTAGTGGAAAAATTCGAAAATCCTTAAAGGTTGCTTATTCAACAGCAACTTATTGACGCAACAAAATGTGCGCAAATCGCATAAGAAGAATTGAATGAGTAGGCGTTCTAGAAAGCGTGCGCATGACGATGACGTCGTATTGTTCTTTGAATAGCCTGGAAAGAGTGTGAAGCGAATAGAACAAATAGTGGATGTTGTAACGGATTTACTAGATTATATATACGTTGATTCGATTATAGATTATATATACGTTGAAACTCTACAATGAGTTCGATCACTGGAACGTTAAATAAAAGTCACCATTTAATGGCTATACACTTGTATTTATTTCTAATTCAATCAACTTAACACTTTACTTGGCAACACTCTAATTTAAACTGTGTCTGCTGCCACTGCGGCAGCCCTTATATGGTAGAGCGTTAGCAACCGATCCGCACTCGGAACATTCTGGCAACTATGAAATGCGCTATCTGGCTGATTCTGGCATTCGTGTTCACCACAATATATATTTACAAGTATACATAATAAAACAAACTGTAATATTATGGCGTTATACAATTATTTTAAAATATTTGAAACATAGTGTAACTGCTTTATTATCTCACAGTCTGTATTACGCTTAAGCATTGCCTGCCATTGTTCATTATCGATCATCGATTCTGTTTACCCATGCAATTTAGTGACGCCGTTAGTTTTCGCTGGTTTTCCATTTGATAAATTAAATGTTTTTGGAAATAATTTTTGATTATTTGTGTTAATTTTGTTAGAAGAAAAGTATTTGCCAAGTGTTAATTGAATTTGAAGGAAATTATAAGTATTATTTGTTGTGAATAAACGAAATAGTGTAACAGTTGAGTTTTGGTGATGAATCCTGTCTAGTTGCGGCGATTTTATGTACTGCAGCCATGTTATAGGCATGTTCCGGAATAAATGTAAAAATATTACGTTATATAATAAAGATATATATATGACATATATTTTTGATGTTATGTCCAATACATGACCAACTTGTAAATTGTAAAAACGTAAATAACAATACAGACCGTTTCCATTCGTATTCACTTTACTTTATTTGTAATTTAAGAACTCAATTCCGATAAATGCTGCTGGTATCACTTTAAATATCTTTCCAATTCCTTGGTGCCATGGGCTGGTTAAGACTGCATTTCTAGTCGCTCCGCCCATTGCGTAATTTACACCAGAAATGCTTATATTATATGTATACAAATAAATAGGACAACATGCCTGGGTAAGTGTCTGCCTGACAGCCTGACCATTCATTGGCTCTTACTGCTTACTTCATCATCATCCATACTCTGTTGTTGTTGTTTCAGTTAATTCGCATACGCATAATGAATTCACTTGACTTTTTCCTCTATGCTGTTCGGTTTTTACCTGTCCCTCTGCCAGTTGGCACATTTGCAATTGCTTGAGGATTTCTCTGGCAGGTATTTGAGCATAGAAGTCGCAAGATACTCTCCAACGTCCTATATACTGCGTCCATATGTATTGTATATACGTATATAAAGATTTAGGCTGCCTTTTGCTTGTATGTTTTTTTCTCTGCCCTCCTTCCAGTCTCAACTTTTGTTTCCTTGTTGGATATCTAAATATTAGGCAGCAATGTTTTAATGTTCTTTTGTTGCCTTTGTGTGGCCTAATTTTTTTTTTCCTGCACCAAAAGGCAGGTTGAATGAAAATGTTTACATTCGTTGTGCTTTGCTGTCACTTTTTGTTTCGTTTATTTACAAAAATTTTTGTATGGCTTGCTTTGTTGTTGCGTTGTTGTTGCTTGTGAAGTTGTTGTTGCCAGTGCCTTACTTCATTTAATGCTTAGCTTGTACTTTTACCTTTTACTTATAATATATACGGCACATACATATGTATAAGTAGATGTACTATTTACATATAAACCATCATTCAACCAAATAAGGTTGCGCCGTTAAGCCAAAAACAACGATTTGTCAAAACTGTTTTCACGCCTAATGTCAAAATCAGCTGTTTTGCTTTCCTTTTATGTTTCAGACGTATATTTTTCAAATATGCCAGCCAATACAAATGTATTTTTTTTAATAAAAATTTTGAATTCTGAATACGAATAGATTGCAAAAGAGCCAAAATCAACAAAACGTAAACAAGAAATTCGTGAGAAAAATATACAAATTTTATTTGACATTAACGATTAAAAAATATTTCCATAAGAAGAAGCACGCTTTCTACTAACAAACTTATATAATTGAATCCTTGTGTGAACACATCCGAATATAAAAATTGAACTATCCACCACACTTCCGACACTTCCGACAGTTGGGCTTTTCTTCGTTTGAATCACTTGGAATTTATTAATAAATACCATTTTGCAAGTCCAAGTCCAAAACTAGTTTGAGCCTGAATTTTCAATTCATGTAAATACGAGGTGCGAAATTTAAACGCAAAGTAACTGTATATAAAAAATAAAAACAGTCGTTTACCTTTGCCCCTCCGTATATCCTGATATGTCCACCCCTTTTCAAATGCATCGCCAATTTCGAAAATTCTTCTTTGCACCGAAAATCACATTCGTATTGCTCAACGAAAGCCACAAACCGATGGGCGCACTTTCCTGAAATTGAAAATGAAATTGAATCGAAATTGAAACTGAAACTGGCAAGCGAGTAGGACGATGCATTTCCCCGAAACACATTTAAGTCAACATAAAGATGAGAACGCAATGTGCAAGCTTGTTGTTGCTTATACAATGTTCGTTGTATTGCTGCGCATTTCACTCGACGTCGATATTCGATTGAATTCGAAAGTCAAACAATAAATCGGCAGCAACAAAAATGATTGGCATATGAATAAGGCAATGAAGGCAAGTGCAGTGGATAGAGCAAAGATACAATGAAAGTGATGCATGCAATTGCAACGCTGTAGGGAAAAATTGCGCTTGCCACATTCCATTTAATCAGGTCACCGAAATTTATTTTAAGTGTTTAACTCTGGGCTAACATAAAACTAAATACTAGCCTCTTACTAAATACTAAACGCTTGAAAGCCTCTAAGTTGCATACAAAGAGAGAGAGAGAGAGAGAGAGAGAGACCCTTGGAACTTGATTTTCGCTGGGTTATGCATTGGGTTTGCGAAGAGCACCATCCATGCGCTGAACAACCAGATATGTCACCCCAGAGTTAGATATTTCTTCAGGAGGCTTCATTCCTCCGATACCTATGCGAAAATAGTTCTGGTTCTCTTCACAAAATCGTCATAACCAAAATTTGGCTGCGTCCATAACATTTTCTTCTGTGAACTGAAACAGGCAGCAGACCTACTTAAAAGGCTACTAAGGCACTACGTCAAAGCCCAGCTGCCATTAACCGGTTGGCTAGTCGGTCATCTGAGTGTATGGTGCGCTAGTCGCCAACTTGAGCGCTTTGACTGTTGGCCTGAAACTGCCCATTTTTTCGTTGTGCCTTCGGATACGGAAGGTGGGCCTCACCAACATGATGATGCTCTTTGCTCGCAATTGTTGCTGCTGTTGCATGATAATGTTTGTTGCATGTAGCCGCAGCCAAAAGCTGTTGACCCAAATTTCTGTGCCTGTTACTCTGTGCTTCTGTCTTACATTTGTGCCTACTGCCAAATTGTGGCAATTACATATGATGGCTAATAACAGTGCGTCGGAGAGAGGATGAGCATGTGAGCGTTGTGCGGAGGGGGCAAAATACGCATGTTATGGGCTAAAAAGGGACAAAGTAGTTTAGGTTTACAAAAGACTCCAAAGAATGCGTGTCGGAGGAGGAGTAAACAAGCTCGCAACAAATCGAAGAACGAGAGACGCACCTATGTAAATGAGTCTGTGCGGCTATATATGGCGCTGCCAGCAACTCTTTTACGTGTGCGTGTCCTTGACGCACACAGGCGTTCACTCACACTGGTTGTGCATGTCGCCATGCAACATGTAAGTAACAGCAAAAGTACAAATTGCTGCATTGCACGCACGTGCCAACTCACTCGGCACTTGGCACTTGGCATTTGGCGTGCGTTGCAGCATCATAACCAACAACGGCAATAACAACAATGCCAGTGTGATTATTACCATTATCGGGCAGTGCGTCAAGTGTGGCATGTGTGCTCGGCAGCCAGAGGTTTGGCTTTCAGGCAAGCAGGTGTGTAAGCGTTGCATTGTCACGCATTGATGTTGAACATCATGTTTCGTGCTTTTTGTTGCACCATATAGCTGGCGTACTAGCTCCATGGTTTTAAATTATACTGGGTAAAATATGTGGAGTTTTAGCTGCTGCCTAACTGGAAAGTGGTGACCATAGGGAACTTTGGCGCTTTAGTAAGTGCTCCAGAAGATTCGCACATAATGGCAGCGGGAAACTTGTAAGGACTTGCATGTCTCATTAATCGACTTCCAATAACAGGTCTTCACTTACTCAGCTATTTGGCTTATTTCGCCGTGACGTAAACGCTTGGAACAATACTGGTGCACTCTGTGCTATAAAATGAAGGTGTAAACCTCACAAGTGTTGCATTTTCAAAGACCTATAGCGCTACATACAATCAAAGGTCTCTTCCTATGTGAGATGCGCTAATTTCAGCAATGACAACCCTATTGGTTTTCCGAAAGCTTTGAATTGAAGAAAATTTCCAAGCAAAGCTTGCGAAGTGAAAAGCATCCGATAACAGAGATTAACTACAAATTTTGAATTGCCGGAAGCGCCGACCCGCCAGCACGCACAGTCTTGTTTGCTTGCTTGCTTGTTCTTTTTTCTTTTCCACCTTTGCTGTCATTTGCGTCAGTTTTGTTTACGCATTTGCAACGCCCAATAGCTGCTAGGCGTTTCACTTTCAAGCGGCCCTGCCCACATATGCACACACGCAGCGGTATACAAGGCGGTGAAAAAGTGAGGAAATCTGCATCTGACAGCCTGTATGCCGTTGGAAGGGCAACTTTTCAATATGCTACGATTGCCTTTAATTTTTTGGCTGTTGGCAAGGGCTTGCGGCTCGTTTCTATTTTTGTTTTTGTTTTTGTTTTTGTTGTTATTGTGTGATGATGATTTTGGTGAAGATTCTCGTTTGCAACATAGGTCAATATTTGTGCGTTTATCACCGATATTTGACCTTGCAACACAATTCTGTGCAAAAGCAATCACACTACTCTACAATACTACTTCACATACACACGAAAACATGGAGAGACATATGGGTGTGTGTACATGCAAATGCTTTTGCCTGTTTGTATTTGTTTATACCAATAATCCGCTGCTGGCCAAATTTCGGCTACCATGCCATAGTATGCCGCTTTGCCTCCGCGCTGCGCAATTGAATTTCGCATGCCACACTTGCAATTTGCATCATATGCAACACCAACACACCCACCCATAGTGCCACATGCACATATGAATAAATGTGTGTGCGTGCCCACATGTTCACATCAAATGCAGCAAATGTGATTTTCGTTACAAATTTCATTTATTTGCCATAGTCAACGGCGAACACACACACATACACACACGCACACACACACACACACACGCATGCATATGCAAATAGCAAGGTTGTCTCTCCGACTAAGCTGTCAGCTATTGATGCTGTAAATACCTTGGCAACAAGCAACGGCATTCGGGCGACCTTGTCACGCAAACACACTCCCATGCGTCTCCATATACACATGCTAAACCGCACATACATGCATATGCATGCACGAATGCTGCGAGCACATGCCGCACTATGCGGCCAGCACCAAAAATGTTCCGAATTTCCATTTTATTGCGTTTACATGCAGAAATTCGTACATATGCTTTTGTTGTTTTTATTTTTGTCCAATGCTTTTCGGTTAGTATGAGATTTTGTTGCAAATTTGCAGTTGCAATATATATTTTTTTTTTATTAGTTTTGCGAAATAGAGCATGCGTGTCAACTTAGTCATACACACGCACACACACGTGCACCCAAACCTCGAAATCCATTTCATTTCTAATGCCTTTTGCATTTTGTTCTCGCATTTGTTTGTGGTTTCATATCGGATTTCATACACTTCCACCATAGCCGTTGCAATATGTTGTTGCTATTGCTGTGCTTTTTTTTTATTTGGCTCACTTTTGTTGCAATTAGTAAATGTAATTGAAAGTGATTTGAAAATCATTTTCACTTTTTATTTTGTTTGTTGTTGCTTGTTCATTTTCAATAACGGTATTAACAACACACTGTATACAAAGTGCTAAGCCCATTCTTCGGCCCATTTATTTTGCTTTGTTTGGGTCGCATGGAAAATTCGTGTCACATATAGTGTGCTTTTAGGCGCTAAGCGGATGAAAATATATTTTATTGTTGTAAATTGTGTCGAGTGGAAATTTACATTTTTTGCATTTTTTGCACTTTTTGTTGTAGTGAAATTTCTGATCTTCTAATATTTATTATTTAAGGGATTACGTACGAAGCAAATTGCTGTGCATTTATTAGGATTTGGTGTGACTTGGAAAATGCACTGTGAGCTTTTAATTATGTCTTTTTGTGCTGTGTGAATTTGGAATTTCCAATTCAATTCGAAAGAAAATAGTAACCGAAATATACAGTAATTTGCAACTTTCGAGCGCTTTTCAAAGCTTTTTATCCATGTGAGCTTTTATTAGTAAAAATGAGAATAAAATATTCAAGATTTAAAAAAGTATTTTAAAAAAGTTTTGGAGTAGATAAACTAAGCTCAAAGTGCTGCGTGTAAACAGTTTTGGGAGCTTTCCGTTTTCGAAAATTTGTTGAGCTTTCAATAAAGCTTCTTAAAAACGTTCATAACAAATTTCTCAAGGTATGTAGCTTCGTAAGAGCTGTTTCGTAGTTCTTCTATTAAATGTTGTATGTTTCTCATCTCAAGCTTTCTTAAACTTTTCAGTCCGAAATACTTGAAATTTAATCAGATAAGCCAAAATTTTTAGAAGACTTTTCCTCCCTTTCGAAATTAATACGTACATTGAGCCTTTTGCTTGTGCTTGGTTAAGTTTTTCGTTTAACATGGTTTAATAATTATCATTTGAGCTACGAAATGGCTTGAAAGCTCTTTGAAAATTTCAAACTTTTGAAAATACAAAGCTTTCGTTGAATTTTTATTTATGATTTCTTTTATTAATTTCACAACAGGCTTCAATTTAAAAAAAAGTAAAAAAAAGCTATATCTCTATAAAGCTAAATCTCTTCGATTTGTTGTATTTTTTTGGTATTTTATTTTTTTTTGTTAATTCCTTATTGCAAAGTCGAAGTAAATTTATATGGTCGAGATTAACCAGAAAGCACGTATATTGCTCATAAAATCATGCGAGGAGCTGACAAAAAGCAACATCAATATTGCTCGTGTCATATGTTCATACGCGTGTTTGCTCCATTTTTGTCGATGGCCTGTGGGTGTGTAGCCCCAGCGGATGTGCTTTTAGCGCCAAATTTCCAAAGTTTAACGCGCAAGCCGGAATCTATGCAGATGGAAATGGCAAGCGCGAACAGTAAATTGCCGCGGGGCGGACACACTGAATTTATGCGTTGGCGTCACGCATGGCCGCCCAAATGCCAACTTTTTTTTTTAATTTCTTGTGTTCAACTTCAAAGCGCTGCGTTGTCGCACACCTGTTGGAGTTTTAGGATTTTCGATAAAGTTTTGCCCAACTAGGATTTTATTATAGTTTTTGCCTTAAATTTCGTAATTTTTTTTCGCTGTAGTAAATCCATTGGCGCGCCAAACTGCCAACAGCAACAACACCAACAGCAAAATATTGTCAGTTTGTAGCAATGCTGTTTGTGGGGCTCGCATATTTCACGGTTGCTGAGCTCAGCGGAAATGCCACCGAACACGCAGTCGGGCAGCCGTTGGTGGTGAGGGCCTAATGAAATTCAGTTACCGGCCTTCAACATTGCTGCGCCGTAACTATTTCGCTGTTAGTTCGATGGGCAGCGCTGAGCAAGCCGGTAGGCAGGATGCGACAGGATGCTAACAGGATATGGCGTGTGGAAGGATGTGGTTTTGTGGGTGGCACATCGAATTCCTGATGGATTTTGAGGTTTAATGTTTGTTGTGTACCTTTTTTGCAAACTGTGCTTAATTTTGAGGGACTGCCATCAGTTTGCCGTGCTTTAATAATTTAAAATTTACTATTTATCTATTTATCTTTTAAAAAAATATTAAAGAAAAAAAAATTTTTTACGAAAAATTTTGCTTTATTTTTACAGAATTTTTATAATTTTCAATAAAAAAAAATCGGGTTGGAAATTTTTAATGTTTATATTAAATTTGATGCCTAAAAATATTTTAATGTTTTCCTACGAACTCCTGTTTATTGCATTTAAATGTACTCGTAGTTTCCAAAGTAAGTTTCTGTGTGTGAACTGGATATTATGTACCATGAACAGTGTGAACTCCACCTAATCATCCAAACAACACCAATTAAAATGTTCGTTTATCGATTTATTCAGTTAAATATCAACACTTGTGGTTTTTATGTCTGTATTTATGTAAGTTGAGCTCATTATACTACAGATTCTGCCTTCCGTTTTGTATTAATTATTTTTTTTTAGCCATGAATTGAGTTTTGAGCGCTTTTCAAACAAAAGACACACGCGAACAAAGAGAGCCACTCACAATTCTATACCAGCATTTCTATATTTTTCCGGCTCTTCCACAATGAGCGAAGATCACACCACACCAGTTAACAGTCCATTGCCTTGAGGCATGCCGCCAACGCGAATAGCCCAAATGAAAAATCCTTCAAATCCTGCGCAACTTGCAAAGTTTTGCTTACAACAGATTTAATTTAAATTTAATGTTGTAATTTTTTTTTTTTTTTTGTTGTTTTTAGGTTTTAATACACTTTGGTCAGTGTGTTGTTTGTGTGCATATATAATACATACATACACATGCATATATGCATGTGCAAGTATATTCGCTGGTTTAATGCCACGAAGTCACCTTGAACTTACCTTGAAAGTGGCAAAGCGAGGCCGCCACCCGCCTGCCGCCTGCCGCAGCCAACGCGTAAGTCAGCCAACCGTGGCGCAGTGATTTGTTTTTTGCGCATTTGAGGAAACGGAAAGTGACTGATTTCGGAGCAACAGTGTTATAAGTCAGGAATTTCATTGCACAAAAGCACAATTTACAGCTATTTTGTAAAGTAGAAGTTAATGTAAAAGTGAATGGAAAAGATGAAATATGAGTTAAACCTTGCGCAGGAGTAAGCACACACGGAGCAGTAGCAACGCGCACACCGGAAGTGCCTACAGCAGGCGCAACACAAAATTGGCGCTGTGGCCACGCTCAAAGTATGTCTTAAGTAAATGTTGCAAATGCCGTTGATGCCTGCTAGCAAAGCAGCCACAAGCCGCCGCCGAATGCTGTACAGCACTTAGCTGCCAAGCGTATTTACTAAGCACTCAGCAACGCGCTCGGTCGTGAGTTTGAGTTTTCAAGCTGTAGACGACGCGTATACGCTACATAGTCTGCTATTGATGTAAGCATACGCTTGTAAGTTGTGGCATTGTGCGCGCACAGCACATCCGCCACAAGCAGATGCTAAACTACGAGTGCCAAACTATTATTTTAAACCATACTGTTGTTATTGCTATTTACTCTTTGCTTGGCAAAAGTTTTGGCAGTCACAAAGGAATTTGGCGGATAAATTTTGTCAAGTGTGCGCGTCGCTGCTGCTGTACTGGCTGCTTGACTTTTGTGTGTGTGCGTGTGTGTGTGTGTGCATGCGGCAAAGCAAGTAGAAGTGTTGATTTTTAGTTTTTGCTTGTTGCTCTCAAGCTCGAAGGCGCAGTTTATTGTGTTCGCTGAGAACAGAAGTTATGCTTGGTTTTATAAATCTGTTTACCACGCCTCTGCGCTTGAAATGCAAAACTTACAAACAAATAACAGCTATATAGTAATATAATAACTCATAATGTATTTGAAAGTTTGCCGCCGTCAACTCGCTATATCTATTCGTAGTAATATCCAGTAGTAGCGCGCTTGCAGGCCGCCTTCACATTTCATATGCTTCCCAAATGCTTAACTGGTAAACTACTGCCATCCAATCCATAGCACATTCCATAGCCTTGCGCCTTTTACACTTTCTATGCGCTGTGCAATTCTGCATTGTCCTTCGCCATTTTGTTTTACTATTTGCGTGCTCTTTGCCTTTAGCGCCCTTTTTCTATCCTCTTCCTAACTTGAGTTCTACTTTTCCATTTATTTATAAATATTTGCCCGAAAAACTAGGTTAAGTTTTTTAACGTCTCCTTGTGACCTAAGCAACGGGTTCTTAACATTGCATTCTTTTTGTGTTTACTTTCTCAGTTTGTTTTCAAGTGTGTCCTTTCGGTAAGCAATCGCAGGGATATGCCGTTGATTTGTGAATGTTATTCAAAAATAAAATTTTTTGAGAAACTTTTATTTACTTCAGCCCTTTAGGGGCTTGAAATCGTTTCGCGTGCTTAGCCGCGTGATTTTCGGTTTAACTGTGAGACGGAAAAACGGTTAAATATGATTTCAAAGCCAAATAGTCAATCAATAACTAGCAAGGTGTGCCAATAAACCGAACAAAGTCTGTAATCAATAAGAAGCTGAAGTGATTTGAGTTTTTGAGATTTATGTAGACGTAACCTCCTATTTTAATCAACTATCACGCACACTACTTCGAAGGTATGGAAGTTAGCACTTGAATGTCTCTCTTATTCGGAAAGATACTTCGCCTACCATTTTTTGCTTTAATCTAAAAAGAAAAAGCCTTTGTAGAGAAGAAAAATCCAAGTTAGTCAAAAGTGCTGAGTGAAGTACTGCTTTTAATTGCAACGCTGTTCAAATTTATGCTTATACTGTTATTGCCTTGTAATTCTCAGCAGCTTAATGAAAATTTTAATATACAAGTTTACATGTTAAAAACGTTTACAGTTTGATGATAATTGAAGGTTTTTTAGATAAATTTGATGTCAAAATTCTTGGAATATTAATGAATTACTAAAAATAATTAAAACCGCGGATTTTTACCAATTATCATTGTTCTCTAAATTATTCTTCTCACCTTTTGATATGATAAATTGTTTATTCTTGATTTTAATTTATTTTGTCAAAAACCACTTACCGGTTATAACCGGTTATAAGTGTATAATTGCACACCCATAAAGTCCGTTATTTGACTTCGTTAGCAACAATTAATCGAACTAACGGTGTGTGGTATACGCAATTCTGTTTTATTTGTTTTCTTTTCAATTTTTGCCGCATTTTTTGCACAAACATAGATAAGCTTGGCACTGCCGCGTCGGCCAGTATGTGGTAGATATCTTTATGCTTAACGAGTGTACTCAACTGTTATTATGTGTTTCCGTTAATGGAACTTTACGTGCTTTTCGTTGATGGATTTCAATTGTCTGCATAGCGTGATGGATCACCTCCTTTAGTTGCTATATATTTATATACATTTGTATATCAATCACACTTAAGGCAGCATATCCAGCGAGTGGGTTGTGTGAAGAGCAGTTCATAAGATAACAGTTCAATTGACGATTGAAGCTTCATAATAAAGAAATTATAATGAAAAATACGCGGGAAAAGATTGTAGTTTAATTTAACGCATATTTAAACCTTCTTATTCTTGTTATGCAGAGTCTTCTTGTCTCAGTTTTATGTTTACCCTGGCCCACACCACGCTTTTTGGGGTTAAACTTTTTGGAGGCGGGCTATTGTAACTTCATTTTCTTCTTCGATCGCCAGTTCATTCTATTAAACTAGGCTTCCAAGCTGATCACGAACACAAAAACCAATTCTCATTCATAATTTCACAACCGCTCATTAATTATGTTTTAGAAACGTATAATAGGAAATCACTAATTGATGAATTCAACGTTCAAAGGTCGAGAAGAGCCGTAATTGAGGGTCTTAGACCCGAAGCTAGTATCTATCTGGGGAAAAGTCTAGCGGTCTTCTACGTTTTTGTTTTGCTTAAATATGTCACGGGCTAAACAACTGGACCCTTGCTATTCCATATACTAGGTTGGCCTATGAAAGAATTGGGCAACGCAGCTATGAAAGGGCATACTGTATCGTCAGTCCAACAGCTCTCTTTCCAAATAATTGCAAACGGCGATACAGAAAAGTTTTCAACAATATCCTCGACGTTGTAGACTTTCTTTTCCCAATTGAGTTGTCGGACTGCTATCGAAGGAAATAGTGTGGAAGTCTCCGTTCTTACTTATTCTTTTGAGCTACCCATACGATTTGTGCGCCATTTTAGTATTTAACTTTGATAGAAATAACCACAGAGTTTACCTGAGGCCAGTATGATGGAAGAGTTCCTCTTGTATCACATTAGGAGCTTTAGTAGGTAATTACATGTAATTTCGACACAAGTTGTCGCCATTGAGTCAACAGCGCAGCGATTGACGCGATTAACAACCACATAGAATTGTTTGTTTCATTACCGCGAAAATTCCTTCTCACACTCGCACGCGTCACTTCCGCCCGGTGCGGTTGATTCGTTGCGCCAGTCCTTTGTCTCTGACAATTTGTGTATATGAATTTCTCATGACATTCCCGAACATTGGTCACCAACTTACGCTCTCCGCGACACCCTTGCACACCGCTCCACATCACACGCCTATCGACGACCAGCCATGGATTAACTGCTGGCTATGTGACCAGTCAATTTATTAGTCGACTCGCATCTGTGTAATTTGCACTAATTTAATTATAAACATAATGACTGGAGTCGGGCGGAAAAGTCTGTTATCGCTTTTGTTATTATACGAATTGTTGCCGCTAAATACGTGCAGT
Source organism: Bactrocera minax (assembly GCA_021498325.1). Classification (NCBI taxonomy): domain Eukaryota; kingdom Metazoa; phylum Arthropoda; class Insecta; order Diptera; family Tephritidae; genus Bactrocera; species Bactrocera minax. The sequence continues at coordinate 2,483,182 of JAKEEE010000032.1, forward strand.
TAGTTGGTCTGGCGTCGGCGGTGGTGGCAGGGTTGCTGGATTGCATGAGCAATTGCGTACAGCATTGGCACTGTTGACGCGCCTGCTGGTTGTTGCTATTGTTTTTTGTTGTGTATGTGTAATTGTCGTAGCCGAACAATTTGTAAAACATTTTGTTGTTGAGTAAATTTACGAAATTGCGTGCGCATAATTGGCTGTTGTTATGGACGCCCCGCACGCCGCGACGTCCATACACCATGCGACGGCCAGTAGTCGGAGTTTTGTGGTCGAGTTGCCTAGGCGGTCGCTCGTGCGCCTACTTGCTATTGTGTTGGCTGGATTGTATTTCGCCTGACTGACTCGTTGTATGCCTCGCAGCAACAACAACAACAACAGCGGCAGCAGCAATAGCTGTTGCAAATTGTGCTACATAAACGTTTTGTCGCAAATAATTATGCGCACGCGGCAGCGGACAGCAGCAATGAAATCAAATCAACAACTAGCTGCTGCTTGTGACATTATGCATGTGCGAAATATTTTTGCATTTGCCTTAATTGCAACTACAACACATTGTTGCACGCATTGCCTTCGCTTCGCCCAGCGCTTGCCACATGCATGATGCATGAAAAAACGCATTAGCAGCAACTGAGTGCGCACACAAAATCCGCTTGTTTGCAACGACGTGCCAACGCGCTCGTTGTCGCCTCATTTCGCGCGTTATTTGTTTGCCGCTAAACAAGTGTGACTATTCGCTGCTTACGGCGGCTGCTCGCACTGATTTCTGTACACGACGATTTGTGATTTTTATGATTTGCCTCTTTGAAGTGCGAAATGCTCATGCAAGTTGACGACGGCACATTTGAAAATTACTTGCGTGTCTTGAGTGCGCTTACATGTTCTTTTCTGCAAGCACTTAGTCAACGTTCGGCGCACGCAAGCCGCGCAGCACCACTACCCACCTCGCTGTGCCGCTTTCGATGTTTGTCAGCGTAAATGTAGTTTGCACCGTTGTTTACGCGCGTGCCAATTGTTGCCGCCAATGTGCGCGCAATGTTACTGATTAGCTGCTGATTAGCTGCTGATTGTTGCATGCAACAAATGTTACATATATTCTGCTTGTCAAATAATATCTAATCGGCGATGTAAATTTAAATATGTTCATTGTGGCATAAACACATTCAAATACATATATATAAATAATGGCGTTGCCGCTACCGAAATGTGGCACAACAGTTGAGGCGGCCGAAAATGTATGAAAAGCTCAGCGCTATGCCGCGACCTTGACCTGCTTGTATGCATTGCAGTGGTGTCATTCATACTCTTTTGTCATGCCATTTACAGTGGAAGAGGCGTTGAAAAGATAAATGGCAAGTACATGAAAGCTGCGATATAAAGAGGATACGTGAAGATTTATAGCTCTACGGCACCGATATCATCAAAAGTGCTCGTAAAGAGTAGCAGTGGCTCTGAAGGGCGTTAATAGAGTGAGCATACTTGGAAAGCATGAAAACAGCACTCCTGTTGCGGAAGGTTGCTGGATTATAGTTGCGTTGGATACTAAAATAGGATTTTACTTTACGGAAGGCTACTGAGGGCAGTGTACTTGAAAACGCAGATAACAACACTGATTTAATGGGTCAATAGTAAATGTAAATTCTTACAACAAATTTCACAACAAAAACGCGTGAAAGTAAATATTGCCTAAAAACACACAAAGTGCTTAAAGTGCTTAAAGAGCAACGATTTCAATTTTGGTAAATTATTCAATTAGAAACGCTTGTAGATAAGTAAAAATTAACTATACTTAGTTTAGTTAAACTTATTCAATGTATTCACACTTGCAAAATACTGTAGGCAACTGCTCTTGTAGAGTTTCCCGATTTTAACATTTCTGCCTGCTATAGCAATGTTGGATAGCAATAGATGATATACACAAAATGTCTACGGCCGACTCAATTGCCTTCGGTAGGTAGTTGGTATCCATTCGTGATGCAAATTTTGGTATGCTGTTGTCGAATGGCTACCATATTCGCGCTATTATAGACACGTAATAGGGGTGTAGGCATAGTAACTATTCAGTGTAATAAAGACTTGTTGGTGAAAAAAAGAAACGGTATAAGTGAAACTTTTATTTTTTTCACACAAAACAAATACCAATTTTCCAAAACGCCGACATATAGTCAGTCGTCAGTAGTTCATTGTTGTACTTTAATAACTATAAGTCTTAGATTTCTATTTTTCCGGTTTAATTGATTGATTTAGCAGGTCCTTTTGGTTACGTACAACACACAGTCTTGGAAATTAAAAATCCTAGTGTCTCCAGAACTTCGAAGTACAAAGCTGTGGACCTCGATATATATTTAATTCTAAATCCGTTGAAATTTCAATGAGTTTCAAAATTAAAAGAACTCGGCATATGAGATACGAACTAATGCGAACTACGATTTGGTAAGCCGAAGACACTCCGGCTTCTTTCTCCGAATTCAGCATGGTCTGTCATATTAAAAGTTGCACAATTGAAACAATTAAAACCATTAGGATTGGTAGTGATTGGCTTCACTTCCACATTTCCGAACACCGTTTGTTTCATTATTCTCTAACACCGCCTGCCCTATTTGTTGGCCCGTCACCTGTAAAGAGTGCGAATTTCGAAACAAAGAGTTACAATAGCCTCACCTCCGCATATTTGTTGCCTTGCAACCTATTGTTGTCACATTAACATTCCACAAATGCCCAAGCGTACGAACTGAACTGAACTGGAAATGTTTACACACCGAATCGGTTATTATGGCTGCTACTGGAATATTCAAGTAATTTCTGTAATTGCTACAGTTAATATCACAGCTGAAATCTGTGTGATTACGCCGTTGCCGTAAATGTCGTGTTCATATGACTTAAAAAGCAGTTAAAAGAGATTTGCAGATATGTCAACAAGAGTGCCACCATACCCATACCAATCACCGACCGACCGACCGACCGACCGATTTGATGCCGATGATACGCGGTGCGAAAGCAGCTTAGCAAAGCCACCCGACGCTAACCACACAAAAACACGGACGCTCTGTCAACGGACTAATGACGTTGCTGTTGTTGTTAGTGCTGCTGATGAGGCAGCCGATTAGTGTGCGATGTGTTCGCAAGCAAGCGCAGTGGGCGTTGCTGTTTGCTGTTGAATACGTGTAAAGTTGTGAACAATTAAATTCGTATTAAAGCGCGCACTTGTAATTTCACCAGCAGCAACAACAACAACAAATATAAACGCATGCCCAACGTATTAACGCATGTGTACAGAGTGCTGCTGCTGCTGCTGCTGTTGCTGCTTAGCTGTTGTGCGCTGCGTGCTGTGCGGCGGCTTCAGCAATGCGCTGTAATTTGCTAATATGACGCGTCGGTATGTGGCATGCGGCAGCAATTAACCACACGCGGTGCTAACTTGGAAAACCTTTACAAACTATGACACATGCCGACACACATCTATTACTGAGCGTACTCGAGCGGCCTACAGTAGGCATGCATAGCTGTCATGATGAGAAATATGTAACTGCGCGGCCCTTAATCCATCGTTGTTTATTTGCTGCTCCATTCTTCAATATGCTTTTGAGCGTCACAATTAGACCTAACCTGTACGCCACACCTTTCAACAGTGTCAAACAGCAATTCTAACGCAACACGATTTCCTTTTTGTGAAAGAAAAAAGAAAAAAGCAAAAGAATATAACTGCATTTGCAGTCAGCGCGGCAGCAGAAAATAGAGAAAATGAATGGTTCAACAGCGTTTGAATGAAATTGTTACGAGACCGCCACAGCCAGCAGCGTAGATAAACTGCAATTATAAATAATTCAATTTGTGCGCGCGTTGCACAGTTCCCTTCGGCGGTGCGCCGTCCTTACGCGCGATTTCGCAAGAGTGCGCACGCAACGGCTGCGGCTTACGGCTAAGCGAGTGCATGCACACGATTGTGTCAACAGCGCTGACACCGCGACTACAGCAGCCATAATATTGTATAAAGTATTTTTTTTTTGCTTTTATTATTTTCATTTTTGCATTTCATGCGCTTCAATGGTTTTTCGCTTAAAGCTGACGCATCCTTGAAATTGAAGTGTAGCTGCTGCTGCTGCTGTGATTGCTTTTGTACTTGCTGTTATAGCATGGCATCAACATAACAACAAATCGACTTAAGGCCCCTGTATGGCATGTTGATGCGCGTCGCTGTCGCTATAGCGAATTGGCAATGCCAACGTTTGCAAGGGCGTACACAATGGCAGTGGCAGCTTGCAAGGCCGCTGTGCCTGCTTTGCTACGTATGTACATTTTGCAACGTCTTTATACATTTATACACATACATATGTATGTGTGTATGTGTGTATGTGTGTATGTGGACTGTCATCCATCTTTCAGCGCCTTGCGTCAACATGCAGCCGCCGATTTTATTATGTCTTCAACACTACAATGCTGTTTTTATCATACAACTTTTTTGTATTTTAAATGCGCGTACGCGTAATTCCACTTGCAACACACGCCGTAAGACGGGCGTCAGTCGCGCAACAGCAGCCGCCTTGATATCTTCTTTTTGCACGCAACAATCTCAGAACGCGCAATGTGCTGCCACACTTCTAGAGCACAACTTGCACAAGCACACCTGCACACATGCACTCCCACATCAAATAAAATCTCCCGCGCCAGAGTAATACTGCGAGTGGCTTAAGCTGAACGCTGTTGTTCTCATTAGTTTTGGTTGATGCGAAAACCTTGACATTTTCTCTTCCCTCTGTTTATGGTTGCTTATTATTGTTTGGCTTTGTTTTAAGTACTTAAAGGATGCTCTCATCACTGTCTGACTATCACATACAGCGACAGCACCCATTTAGTCGCACTTCTAAACCATTAGAACCATTAAAATCGTGGCTTTTCTCCATTTTTTTTGCTGCTAACCGATTTGCAAAGGTTCAATTTTTATTGACCTTGAAATTCAAAAGGTCACAATGGGCATAATACAGTGTGCGCAGACGAGTCCCGATGTTGTTTTGTATGCATGTGTTACAATGGGTTGCCTCAAACTAGCGGCGATTTGTGTGTGTGTCTTTTTCGGCTCGCCTCAAGGGCAAAGAGAAAGCCTAAATTGCTGCTGGTCAGATGAAGGCGCACTTCAAATGTGATTGAGTAACATTGCAATCATTCGGGTTGCTTTTACAATGCTTATTTTGAGTGGCCTTCAGTGTAAAAATGTCTAATGAAGCTGATATCAAGCGTCCGAATGTCCAAATTTGCCATGCTTAACTCTTGTTTTCGTTTTGTCGGTCTTTCGGTTGGTCATGGCAGTTTCACATTGCCAATTAGCTGGTCTGGAAGATCACAGATTCGTTGTAGTCCAAAAAAAGTTCCAGAACCGAGAGGTGAAACCCCTTTCCAGAAAACAGAAACAAGCGGCGTCTAATGTATTAAATTTTATTCCGACGATAGTTGATGATCTATTTCGCAGCTATGCTGAAGAGATCTGCAATGAATAAGTGGACACAAATATTGTCACATTTCATGCGGAAAACCAGTGAGTAACAGTAGAAACTTTTGCTTAACGCAATAATGGTGAGCATAAACCTGATTAATCACAACTGCCGCGACAATGAGGCGGCAAAATCACTTCGATTGTCGATTTACAGGTCACAAATTTGCCCTTGACTCACCATTCGGACACGCTTTCACATATATGTTTGTGTGCTTTTCATGGTATGCATTTAATTCACGGCTGTGCGTCAGCGCGCCCGACAATATCCGTTTCGATAGCTGCTTATTGACACTTCGCCGCCAAGTTTTAATCCTGTTTGAGGCAGGCAGGCAGCCACCTTACCACTTGTTGCAACACTGTTTCATTTCAAAATCACCGTTTTACACTCAATCACGTCGGCAACGCGGGCCAATCTGTTGCCGTCTAATCGGATACGCCCTTGTTGGTGCAACGCCCACTACTCCGCCTTTTTAATGCTGTTTCTGTTGCTGCTGCTGCTGCTGCTGCTGCTGCGCGCAAACTATGATTAAAAAACGAGCAAGAAGAGTGTAAATAAAATGAAATAATCAAAGCAATCACTACGCTAGCAATTGGCAACTCCGTATGTGTGCGGCGGTGTGCGCGGCAGCCGCTATATACAGTAGCTAAAGTAGTAATCAGGCGACTACAACAAGTAATAATGCAATAAAATAGTTAACAGTAGCTGCTGGAACGCGGCAGTCGCCAGCAGCAATAAGCAATATATTGCAAGTTCTTATTCATATAAAAATCTTTTTTATTGCTTTTGAATTGCTGTACTCTTTTTTTCTGGTTGCCACATTGATTTATGCACAGCTGGCCTGGGGTCAGCTTAATTCTTATATATTTGAACGCAGTCTCTGCTGAGCGGCCGGGCAGCAAAGCGTGCAAGACACGGTTACAGTTGTTGGCTGGCACCAGCTTGGAAAGATGGACGGACACGGCCAAACTGACAACTAAACGGCGGTTAGGCAGTTTCAGCAGCAGGTTAACACCGTTACTTGCGCTCATCGTAAACTGGCCTGACCGACGCGACTGCTGCGTATGCCGCACGGCAAACCAGTTGCTGTGCTGTGCTGTGCTGTGCTGTGCCAACGAGATAAACTAGCGAGCGCGTGCATATAACGTGTATTTGCTTTAAGTATGCACACATGTAGCTTACCGCGCCACCTGATTGCTTTGCGATGTTGCTTTTTTTTTTTATGCGCGTTAGACTCAGCACATTCAACGCTATGCGCTAGACTAAACATTTCTTTCCATACAAAATTCGGGCTGCACATCGTTTTTATTGCGCTTGCTTATAACCGCAATATCGGCTTGATAACGTGTCAAACAGTTAAGTGCTGCTATTTTATTAACTCGCCGCCATTTATCCACTTCATATGCGTCGTGCACGCGGCGCCCATAAATGTATGTTGCATAGGTAATCGCTAGAAAGCAAGAAAGCAAGCTAGCTTGTCCGCAAATTTTTCACATTTATTCGCATTTTAAGTGTGGCATTTTATGTGACGCATACGCGCGCACGCGCACGCGCCAAGTCTCACACGCGTCGCAACCATATTACATACACGCACACACACATGTCTTTGCCGATGGCTAGCGCTGCGACAGTTAAAAGCATTTATGTGCAATGCGCACGAGCACAAGGCTACATTCCGCCCAAAATACTGGCCAGCAAAATGCGTTCGGGAATTCGTGCACTGCTCGGCGCCTCTAATGCTGCGCGCTCCGCATTGTTCTACTGCTCATTTGTAGCTATTGCGTATATTCGTGTTTTATGTGCTGTAAATGCGCACGTTAAAAATTGTACCACCATCGCCAAGTTACGACCATTCCGGTGCTGCTGCGGCAAGTTATGGCTGCGTTTATCGCACGACGCGTATCTTTGACACTGTCGCTGTCGTTTATTTTATGCTTGCGCTGACAGTTGTGGCGACAAACTCATACATTTGGCAACTAGCACGCGAGTTATGAGTATGTGTCGTCATATTGGCTGTCATATTTCGCCTTCACGTACGATTTATTGGTAATTTAGCGTGTGAGACAAGCGCCAAGTGTGTGCCAACTTTGACGTATTAGAGTGTGTAGTTTTATTATTATTTTTCTCATCTATAAGTGTTGTGTTAATGGGTTTTATGTGAAATTAATAATCTGAATATGCATTGAGCAATAAGAAATCTTTGTGATGTGGTGGAAATTGAAAAGCTTGCCAGCTTTATATAATGCAATTAGAACGTTTGCTGAAGTTGCTTTCTTTAAGTTATTTGCTACATTAAGTCCCCAGACTTTGGCATTAGCACTTAGGCATTGAGCACTTAGAAGCCGAAAATGTTTTGAGTGGTAGACTAAAGTTGCTTTCCAATATCGATTGCAATGTGAATGGTCCGCAGATCTCCAATGCTCTCCGCTTCTCATTTGTCTTTCCTACACTCCTCCACTTCAAGATTAATGTTGACCTATCTTCACTGAGTGCTTGTCCACAGCTATCTTTTGCTTTTTTTGACATCATTACCACCTATATATCTCTTCTATAATTCTTTTATAATAATACTGTGGATTTACATGATAGTCGTGTGCTCCAGAAATGGCGACTGTCGACTCCACGGTGCTTGTGCGTACCACCTTTTACGTTTATCGGTACACCCTTCTTGAGAAACCCGTATTGACCTATAAAAAAAGCTGACTCTACTTTGGAAAAAATCGTTTATGCCTCATCGCTCGTAGGAGGTGGATTAAGAACCCGAAACGTTACGAGGGCAATGCGACCGTGCGGATAACCTTTTGATCTTTGTATCAAGAATTCAGTACGTCTCAAGGGCACGCCATTATACTAGCGTATTTGGAATATTAATAGTAACCGACTTGGCATGCGCATAGAGGCGCCTGTTATACTCTTTCGATTCATTATACGATTCATGAATTCACATAAGTTCAAGCACTATGTATGTGTATTCGTGACATAAAGCGAAAAAAATTCGACATAGTAAGCCACTAGCGAGACATTGCGTACGCCAAAACTAGATGTTAGTATGAATTGTCAAGGCTGAAGCTTATCGCGAAATTCTTAGAAAACTTTAACAAAAGCTAAATAAATATTATTGTGCTAGAAGCTCCGCACACACACACACACACACACACACACACACACACTCAAATGCACACACATATGCGATTTACATTCACTATTCACTATTTCAACAAATGGTTTTAGACATTTCATCACTATATATTTACTTATATACTTACATACTTATCCATATGTCTCTTGTGCTTCTGAGCGTCTGTATAATTCTTCAGCGAAGTACTAAAATTTATCAATAAAACGGAAATGCCAAGTCGCAGTGCATTCGTGCGGCTCTTTCTAAGAAATAATATTGCGGTGGCGTTCGCCGCCACCCCTCCGCCAGCGTCACTTATGTATTATACATGCATTTGTAATTAGTAGACGCATGCAAATTGTGCTTTTCGCTTACAATTCACTCAAGCAACAGTGCGCATTTAGATTTCAATTGTAACGTTACTCGACGCGACGCGACGCGACGCAACAAAGTGGGAGCCGAACGCTTGGGTGGCTGCTAAAAGTCAACAATCAATTTTAATTACGTTCCAGAGTTATATTTCAAAGCGAACGAAAAAGTAAGCAAAAGAAGCGACGTAACTAAAATTATAATATTTGGATAATTTCGAAATAAATGAAATAAATGTAATTGCCAACAAATAATGTACACAAAGAATAAATAAACTAAAAGTATCAGTAATCATAATAAAAAGGATTAAAAAATACACATTTTTTAAATTTTAAATAACAATTAAAAATTGAAATTTTTTACATTTTAGATAGCAATTAAAAATTGAAAAATAATATTATCTATTTATTTAGAAAATTTCTTAGTAATTTCTCAGACTTTTTTATTAAGAAAATTTATATCAGTTTACAAAAATTTTAATTCTGCGTAATATAATATAACTGCTTGCTTGCCCTGAGATGAAAAATGTAAATAACCTAAAAATTTACTAGAAAGCGCTTATTGTTTATTATCGAGTATCGATAAATAAGATTTATGTAGACCGCACCCAAAATCATTTTTTTATGTGACATTGCCATTACAACAGCGCATAAACTTTTTATTGTGATTGCTATTGTTATTGGGTCTCGTGCAGCAAACGTTTCGCCAAACTATATGCGCATACATAAGTACAATAAAGTTGTTGTTTTTACTACTTTACTAGATATTTATTGGTTGGATTTATCGCTGCATCTGTGAAATAGAAAACATATATTCATACTTTTCTTTCCATATACATGTGTATGTATGTATGTATGTATGTATGCATGTATGCTTCTAAAAAGTGCCAGAATAAAAATTGCCTCTATTAACGTATTGTAGCAGCAACAACAAGCTAGCAAATAAAAAGTAAAAAGCACAAGTGTACTGAAGCGAGAAGTGCAAATAAAATTCGCATGAAAATAATCCGGAAAATATTAACCCAAATGAAGCGTAAAACAACAACACATTCTGCATATGGCAAAGCGTGAAAACATTTATTCTAAAGCACAACAAAGAGGAACAGAAAAGAGTGTGTGCTCAAACTCAATGTAAACACATCGCCGCCGCATCAAGTGAAAAGTGTTCTAAAGCTGCGCAAAAATCTTTCAAGTTACGAAAATTAAGGGAATTATTTCTGTTGCTTATTGAGTGTGCGAAATATATTTGATAGTTGCGAATATACTCGTAACTACTGGCTGTGAGCAAAGCAGCAACAATGCAAACAACTGTTCAAAGTGGCTGTGTTTAATGAGCTTGTCATTCGCATGTCAGTTGCGCAATTTGGTGTGAAATTTGTGCTTGTTTTGCATTTCGCAATGATGACAAAGCTTTTTCTGTGCGGAAAATGCCAGTTTTGTTTTGTTTGAAATGAAAAAAGAAATCACGTTGGCTATTTGCATTGATCTTCGGTTTTCGAAAGCTTCACAAGCCTGCGAATCAGCGTTGAAGTCTTGAAAAAGCATGCTATTTACAACTTATATGACTATAGGTGAGTCGCAATGAATTTATTTGTCACAAAAAGTATTTTTACGAATTTAATATTTGTGCCAAAATAGAAAGCGTATAAGTGAAAAGCTATTAGTGAAAGTGTAGTATGGCTACATAGTAGTTATGCCTTGAAGTTTTTGTGCCAAAAATTATAAAATTAAATAAAAATGATTGTCCCAAAAAACATATTGCGCTCAAAATTAACTTAAAAAATTTATGACTATTCGCAATTTAACAAAAATGTAATTTCACTATATAAACTGCATCGTGAAATAAGTCTCAAATATTAAATATCAGCTAACTTTTTATTTTTGACTCGAAAATATTTATTTTTTGCGTTTTGAAATTTTTGTCCAAATTTTTAATTTTTTTTTTTTTTTTGTCACAAAAGTCGCATTTACCATAAATTTCTGCAAAAAATTGTTATTTAAAAACAAAAAACTCGTACCAAAGCTTCATATTATATAATTTTATTTAGATTTTGTTACGAATAAAGGAATATCTTAAAAAATATTTTAAAAATTGTTTCGACCCTTTTGAGCCAAAGAAATGTGTGCCTACGATTTACAGCACCTAGAGTTACTTCTCTCTCAGGCAGAACACACGACCGGTTTATCTGCCGGACCGGCCACTACCGAATATTTTAACAAACTTGCAAAAAAGTGTGTATACAATTTGGCACTACATATAATATATTATAAATGAGGTTAAGTTCATGCTTGAGGGACTATGCCGTGCTTTCAATATTTTTAATAAAAAATTTTTTTTTTTTGTTTTTGTTTTTTTTTTTGTTTTTTTTTTTTGTAATTTACTTTATCATTTTCAGAAGCAGCAGTGCGCATGTTGACCCCACGTGACTCTAAGATAAACTTTTCAAAAATAGTACAAAAACCGAGCAAATTGCTTTTGTTATTATTTAATTTTTTTTTTTTTTGGTTCCAAAGTAATTTTGAGTAATTACGCAAAAATGGGGAGACGCACACACATACACATACACATACACACAATTTAATAGACGAAGCTGTGTGCACAGAACAAATGGCTAAAGTTTGCGTGTTTCGAGTAGAAAGCGAGCGGTGGAAAAAATAAAAACGCCATTTCCGCAATTTTAAAGTTGTTTAATGTATGAAAATAAAATAAAATTGCCCGTAACGCAACAAAGTAATGTAAAAAATTTGCAAACTCGCCCAACAAAGCAGACGCAAAATTTAAATGATACATAAATGAGCGGTGTAGCGTAGTACATGTATGCCGCTGCTGAGCGTAGGCTTGAGCGGCTAGCGGCTAGCGGCAGCGTAAACAAATTCTCACGCCACGTATGGTGAAGATGTGAAGCGCGTAGTTAGATGATGCCCGAGCGCTCTACGTTGGGCCACACAGTGCGCGGCTACAAAATAAGCTCAAACTAAACACATACATAGGCTCACAATAGTGAGTAGCATAGACTAGATCCCACTGCCTACATTTGGGAATCGCAATAACACAACTCGGCCGGTCGCGTCAACGGTTACATTTCACTGCGCATGCGTAGCTGACGACCACCACAAAACACTCACACAGAATATGTTTGTACGTGTGCGGTGAAATGGGACAAGCAAATGCCGAGATATAAAGATAATACAGTGCGCTGTGTGTGTGTATGAGCGTTTCGGATAATGGAAATTGTGGCAGGTGAAGGAAATGTAGAGAAATGTAGAGCGTGAAGCTATGCGTTAAGTATGGTGTTGACTTCCTGGGCAGCGCCGACAATGAAAGACGATGATGGCTTACGAGTTAATACAGCAGATATGAATTAGCCGCTTTTAAGCAAAGACAATAACAATAAAAAAATAAAAAAAACACTATGAACAACTGTGGGTTCGTTGCGCTGTAAGAGGAGATGGGAAAAAATTACGAAGCGAAGCTATGAGCTTTTGCCGGAAACAGGCGTTTTCAAGCGGTATATAAGTAGTAGAATATATATTTCACGATTAAGTTCACTCAAGTGTTCTGACATTGCCATAAGAGCGCTCCAGATACAGATCCACAAAACAGTTTTTTCGTTCGCATGAAAACAAAAAATTTATTCTTAAACGACTTATGAAATAATATCTATTATATAAGGACCGCTTTGAAGCTAGTACACTATAAATTAAAAATTTTGACTACTAAGCGGGCCCCAGCTTTCATATATACTAACTTGTGCTACATCTCTATCCAATCTACTTACTGCAGTCTAAAATATCAAGGTTATTTGGTTACAGAAACGGAGTCAGTTTTGTGTTGTTACTTTCAAGGTCTTGAAAATCCAACATAACTAACAGATAGTAATATGTTTAAGGTGCTCATTTCAAAGTTCTTTGCTTAGGCGTTAGACTGAGTGATGAGACCTTAACTGGACGCGTTCTAGAAGTTAATTTTTGACCTCTATATTGGTCAAATATTTATATATATATTAATTCTAATTCTATATTAATTCTTCTATATATTAATCATAACCCACCATTCCGAGTGTTCAACGTTCAAGTTATCAATCTCTATAGAAAATTTTATATTTAAAGCTATTATTTGTGTTATGACTTTCATAAAATCTCTAGAAACAACAACAACGACAGAAAGAGTAAGCAATTTGCTTTGAACTAGTTGACTTCTCAATGCATTTGCATATAAATAAAATGAAACGCCTTGCGTACTCGTCGTCATTCTCGACCGTTCAGCGCACTCAAGTCTCCAGACTTGCTTAATTCCGTGTATATATATATATATGTATTGTATATAACTACTTGCATTTCCAACGACCTGCTGTGCAATTAGCGCAAAAATTCATTCGCACATAACAAAACAAAAGTAATCACAATCTCAAAACGACAACGACAACGACAACAACAACAATAACAAAATAGAAAAATAAAAAATTATATATGTACATTTGTATAGAAGCTGGTAAGGTAAGAAGAGTCAAAGGCTAAGATGTGAAGAATCTACAAGAGGTATTTACAAGAAAAGTCGCGCAATTTGCTAAGAAAGAAGCCATTGCTACAAGTACATTTGATGTTTTACAGTTACACGAATAACGTGCCTTAGCAACGGACACTCAAGCGAAAAAGAAAATAATGCGAAATGAAAGAACAATAACTGTAGAAAGGTGTTTATGTGCGAGAAGTTGAATAACAATCAAAAATTGTAGGAAAAAATATCTAAATAAATGGTTTGGTAAGAATATTTAGCAATGGTTGGACTGATTATAGTTGTAGTGACCACATTAACGTATTTGCTGGTAGAATATATATTCGCCTCAGTTGCATTGTTTTGATATAGTCTTCGAAGTAAACTTCGAAATTCGAAGTTTCCGAAACGATAAAAATTTAAAGGTTTTGGAAGGCTCTAGCTATCTAACCAGAACTATGAGGCTCGAGAGAACCTTGCGTCCAACTCGTTCTTCGCAAAGAGATCAGCTACGTGGTCATACTGACTGACTTTAACTCAAAGCTTTGATGTGAACTTTATAGTCTGGCTGCACTGTAGTGATGTGATATGTTCTGAGAAACTCAAGGAAACCGATTTTATATAAGAGAAGCAGACACTGAGCGTGGACATTGCTCAAGAGAGAGAGACTCGGAGTGACATTAGAGGAGCTAGCACTAAATGGGGCGCTTAGGCGTCGTGTGACTGACACGGCTCAGTGTATCGTGCCTGAAGAGAGTACGACTAACAAAAGGAGAGCACGACTTTAGAGTTTCTGCGTCTGAGTTTAATGAAAAATGCCTGTCAAACCGACTCTCTTACTGGATTTACAACAGCTTTTCATATTTTCTTCACTATATTATTCACAGCTCTACGAATATTTTCTTGCGTCTGTACTGCTCGCTGTTACACTCACAATGCCCGGCTAATTGCAGTCAATGCAAATCTTGTTGCACCGCGCGACACACAAACGAAACTTGTAGAATTGTACATTTGCTGGTGTTGTTGTTGTTGTTGTTGTTGTTGTTGTTGTTGTTGTTGTTGTTGCAAATTGCTAGCAGCATTGATGTTTAGCAAACAATTGCGAATGCAATGTGTTGTTGTTGGGCTTATTTTATTAGCTGTTTTTCATTTTATTTGCTGTTGTTGGTGTTGTTGTTGTTGTTGTATTCGTCATGCCATAATAATACAGTTGGGACACTGCGGCCAGCGGCTTTGTTGCTGATACATTGCAAGCAATTTTTGTTGTTATTATTCCTTTTATTTGTCTGCCGGTATTTTCTGCGATTGTTGTTGTTGTTGATGTCAAAGCCGCACCTTAAATTTTGTTTGCGAGCGTTACGAAGAAAAACAGAACGCGACGCGCAATTACGCCTGAACTACGCGTTAGGTTCGTATTTTTTTTGTTTTTTTTTATAAAATTGTTTTGCTTTTTTATTTCTTCCATTTGTGGCAAATAATTTCGCAAATAACTGCAAGCACGCTTTGCACACAACGCTGTTTCGGAGTTGTATTTCGCTGCGAGCAATAGAAAACAATTTAATTGAAATACACAAATTTTCGAAGAAAAAAAAAATTTTTTTTTTTTATAAAAATGTTGAGAAATTTTTTTGCACTTTGCAAGCGTCTGCTGTCTGCGCGCCTTTAACTCATGTGTCACTCGGCACTTTTGTGCGCGTAACTGCATGTTGCATGTAAATTTCGTGCATGTGGCAGCAGCAGCATTCCACATCACAGCATCGCGGAATGCGAGAAACAAGCTACACAGAAGCGACAACAACAATAGCAACAGCTTGTGCTTGCAAGAAAGTCAGCGACAGCGGCAGCAGCAAGATTGGTAAAAATTGGTGTTGAAAGCAGCTGCGAGAAAAATGTAAAAGGCGAAAATTGTTGCAACTTGCCACAACAAGCATCGAACGCTTTGCAAGCGCTCACGTAAATAAACTTTACTCGTGTGTCGCATGCCCTCTAGTGCAGTTGCGGCGCTGCTGCATGCGATTTGTTGCAATGCGAGATCAATCAATTGTCGCTTGACAGCAACGGCAGCTAGTGCTTAGCAAATGTTGCAGCAGGAACGGGCTCAACAAATTTGTTGACTGTACGCGCTGCTTTCAGTCTCTGTTTGCTCTGCTGCCGCCACATATTTTGCATATTTTTCAAAATTATTTCTATTGCGCACTGACTTTTATGTCTTTGATTTTCTTTGTCAATCTTTTGTGATCATGTGTGTGCGGTAGCAACATGTTGCCGGCGGTGGCGCCTAATTTTTAATAACTTTTCAACCACAATTTCGACAGATTTCTTTGTTTGCTTTTTGTTTGCCATGAAATTTATATCTAATCGCGTCTTTGTTTCGTTAATTCGCCTATTTTTTCTTTCGGCTGGGCTACCAGTTGTCAATTGTCAACTGTCAGTTCGCTGATTACTTGCTTGTCCTCGTCGTTTTTGTTTTACTGCTAAGGCTTGTCGCATTCGTTTATGATTTTTGACACACTTACATCTTACGCACATACATATTTTTGAGAACTTTTTAAGTCAAAAATAGATTCACATCTGGCGGCGTTGAGAATAGTTTATTCGATATTTTTTGTATTAGCTAAGTATACCAAACTCACCGGGCGTCTGAGTAACCTGAAGGTCAAAGAATTTTTAGGTTATTTTGTGGTAATATTAAAATAATCTTTTTCGAAAAGCGACTGCACCTTGATAGACATTCTTAATCACCGGGAGCATTACTGCCGTTCTATATATTTCCCGTAAATATTTCAAAACTTTTGAAAGATTCCATTTGGTTGAGCAGCAAAGCTCGCTGAGAATAGCGCTTCTACGGCACTGAGTGCTTATTTGATTTATTTCTCTTTTGGGTAAAACTTTTAATTTAGGAAAATGGCAACGCTTAGCTTGCAGCAATTGCCAATTTAATGTCAATTTTCTGCGCTTATTCCTTCAACCTGCATGCCAACAAATTCTACTAACTGCCAGCTGTCACAGCCATGGCTAGCGACCTTGGCACATGAAAATGACTTTAAATTACTTTGTCAAACGGGAAGCAGCAGCAACAATATAGCGAGCGTAGTACTAGAAATGAAGGGATTGCGAGCAAAATAGCAGACTTGGTTGGAAGGCGATAAGTGCTCGACTGAGCTGAAGCTGAAATGGTTTGCCCGTAAGGCGCTACTGTTATTACACAGACATTTAGCCTGGCTGTCTAAATGAAAATTGAATTTTATTATTGCATTTACGCCAACGAAGGATAAGACAGCACAAATATAAATTGCGAAGTGGAAATAACAACTTTTGTATATTTCAACGTAACTATTTACGGTATACATAATCAACATTAGACTGAGTTCCGACCAAAGCGACAATTTATGACTGAAGACTGAGTAAAAGTATTAAAGGGAATTTGATGGAATATGAAATGTAAAAAGTATAGTTAGTTTAAAATACAGTTAAGCGATGGAGAATCGATCATCTGTCTTGACAATGGACAGAGAAAAAGCTGAAATGACTAATGATAAAAGCGATGGTGGAGAGGAACCACGCGTTTCTACTCAAAATAACAGCCAGTATGTCATCCTGTCCAAGTTAGCGAACCCTTTCAGCAGCTGCCATAGCATACCATAGCATACCGGCCTAAATGCCGATTCGTAAATAGCACAAATTTTCGGTTTTATTCTGCAAAACTAATAAAGTTACACAAATATCTCGTTCTGACAATTCTGTCTGTGTTCTGTCGATTATCGAATTTTGCTTCAAAGTTTTGCACCATCATGAGCGAGGTACAGCATTTACCAGTGTTATTACTCGTACTTCTTTCGATTCTACTTTCTTAAATAAGAACTGGGACATATAAATTTTTGTGCAGCACGTTTTAGGGATGCTATGAACATTTGAAGAACAAAAAGTTGATTTTTGTTTTTTTATTGGGCATACATAGCGCTCCGCTAATATATTATTAAAAATACCTTGAAAACAGCAATTAAAAAAATTTGTATTTCCAAATATTTTCAAAATTTTTTTTTTTACTTCATTTATTCACCAAATTGCTCACTTTAGTTTTTACCATTGCAATTTAAGAAATTTTAAACAACAATAAACGCATGACACCTGTCATTTCTTGCGAATTTGAATGCGCCAATAGCAAAAGTGGCACGCAGCAGTTGATCGCGGCAAGTTACAGTCGCACGTAAGCCAGCTGACTCGGCTATGAAAATTTCCAAGTGCTTACGTGAACTATTATCGTAGTGCAGTACAGATTTACAGACTTACAGATTCTCATATAAGCACATATTATTGGCACGCTGGCTGCTGGCTGCTGGCTTTGTTGCACCGAAAGCAAATTGTTGTAATAAAGATAATAATCAAAACATAATCAAATGGCATGCTCTTGTAAGATCTGCTGCAGATGCGCTACAATAGCCAGGCTGTGCAGTATTGACTTACGGATATGGATATGCGTGCATTTGCGCGCTTACGTGCTGGGTAAATTTGTTTATTATTTTTTGCAATTTGCATAAATATGCCATATATTCCAGAGCGCGCACACAGAAAAACAAATTCACTTACATATGTATATGAAGTTGTGCGTTTTAACGCCGCGCATGCTTTAATACCCTGCGCTATTTATGTATGTATATATATATATATATATATATTTTATGCAGCAAATAATTTTCACATTCCTCATGCACATACATATGTGCATAAATAATGCTATTTAGTGCTTATGCGAATGATTGTGCAGCCACTCAACGGTTCGACGCTCAGCGCACTTGTTAAATTATGTGCAATAAATTTCATATGCAAAGTTGCTGCACTCATATCGAGCATATAGTACATAAAAGCAAGTATTACAAACGGATGGCTCATGCAAATATGCAAATATGCAAACATGTATGTAAATCATAAACATGTATGTATGTATGTATGTGCACCGGTATGTGTGATGTTACAGTTTCAATTTGATTTCATTTGGTATATATGCATTATGGATGCCGCATGCAGCAGTTAGAAGCTTGCAAATAGAGTTTGGTAGCTGCTGATAGTGAAATTAAATATATTTTATCCATATGTAGAGAAAATATTCATATGTAGAGATTAAATATAATATCTACGAGTGTAACTACAGCAAAAATGTTAGTGTAAATAAACTCAAGTGTTAAATATATTTATTTATGAACTTTGCTTTTATTATTGGGTTGGCATTATTGGGTTTGCCGGTTAACATACCCACATTTATTACGAAAAATTTTTAAATTCATGCGTATGCCATATGAATATGCAAATATAATACTCTAAGACTCTCTCTCTGACCTCTGCACAACTATTCACACATATGTTTATGTATTTGCATGCCCTCGAGCAAATTATTTTACCAGTCACAAACTGCATACCCACGTATGTTTTTGCTGCATTGTATTTGTAAATCATAAATTGAATATGTGAAATTGCATACACGGATGTGAATACTTATCAAAATACGTAACATATTTTACACATAGTCACTTGCATATGCTCTCTACATATGTAATGGCTTATATTTATCTGATATACATTCAATTTAATTGTCATGGGATCATGTGAAATGGCATTTAATGCACTTGTAGTATGATTTTCATTGAATAATTATGAGAAAAAAAAACCAAATTACTATAAGCAACGTAAAAGTCGACTTAGACGACTTGGCGTATTAAAAAGTCGAACGTGGGAGCACCTGCTAAACAGACTTTTACTATCGATTATATGTACATACATGTCTCTCTACTCCAATAAGTCAGTGTGATCATTATAATAATTTATATGCATGTTTAATTTGTGAAAGTGTTTCAAAGTAATAAAATGTTTGGCTGAGAGAAATTTTCTCAATAAATTTCCTGTTTTCTGCTGTCTGAAATGTATTGAGGAATCTCGCTTAGCTGAAGTAGTTGTTCACATTTGCTTAGTTCTAATAAGAAAGCGTTTATTCCTTGAGCGATAATAGTGTCAGCAGGTCAGGATGAGATGATCCGAAATTCTCTCATTTTTCTCATAAACACGCTCCCTGATTAGGTTGGTAGCAATGGAGATCAGGGAACTTTACACAGCTGATATCAAAAAAGCCACGCTACCAGTAATAAACCCGGTAAAAGTAACGGACAAAATCTGTATTTCAGCTATTCTTTGTTATAAATGCGAAATATTTGTATTTAAAACATATTTATTAATAATATGCTTATGCGTATTTAGCGTTGTATACGTGTGATATAGGTCCACCGT
Source organism: Bactrocera minax (assembly GCA_021498325.1). NCBI lineage: Eukaryota > Metazoa > Arthropoda > Insecta > Diptera > Tephritidae > Bactrocera > Bactrocera minax. The sequence goes on from JAKEEE010000032.1 coordinate 2,502,919, forward strand.
AAAACCGAGCACCGTAAAAAATAATACCGAAATTGTAAAATACCCAAAAGTTATTTTTAAAATGCGCAATCGTTTTTTTCGACAGTGGCATCATTGACAAATGTTATAAGAAATATGAATTTTGACAGTTCTCTCACACGAGTCCGCCTTGTCACTCTTGTTGTAAGTGCCTTGTGTGTGTGCCTTGAGTGTGAGTGACCTTGTTTCACTAGAATATTATTACATGAAGGAAGAAGGGAATCCGATCACTCTTTTGTAAAAAAATATCAGCAATATTCAAAACTCGACCACGCCATTTTGATGAAAATACGTTCCCTCCCTCTTCCTTGGTCTTCAGTTGCGAATTGGCAATAAATTGCCAAATATAAACGAGTGAACAAGATAGCTTATCCGTAAATATTTATAGCTCTTTGAAACTGAGCTTATTATCCTACTCTATCGGTAAGCGCGCTAAAATAAATCCATAAAAAATAGCCACTCAAGCAGCAGAAGCCACTGTCAACAGCTAAAGTTGCTACATTTCAAATTAAAAATGAAATAGTTGGAAGGAAAGGCAGCAGTTGGTAGTGCAGCAAACGGAAAGCGGAATTAAAATGGTGTGGAGAAAAAGGAGTAGCAAAGCGGAAGTTGTCAAGAGAAGCAGGAAATGTCAAAAGTTAAGAAATTACAACAGCGGCATGCAATGGCTGGCTGACACAGCGCAATGTAGTGGCTTTCGACGCCACTGGCGCGCGTTGGCGACACTTGAGCCCCTGCCGCGTTGTTGTCGCCCTGCGCCTTTCGTCGCCTGCATGTGTCAGTTGCGCGCGCGCTAGCTTTGCTATTATGCTTTACGCTTTGACGACCTCTGCTTATTTGTTTACTCACACGCCTGCCGCTTGTTGGTGCAGCAACAACCACCTTATAAGCAAATTAAGTGTTTAATTTTAACATCTTACCTATTTGAGCGCCGCGTAACTGCGCTGCGGCATCAGCAACAGGCAGCAAGCAAGTGCGCTCAGCGCTGATTTCACCTGCGGCCATTAACAGCGTGAATCATTCGCGTCCTCGCATTTTATACTCCTTCCTTCGGTGTTAATTTCTTGCGTTTCACATTACCCTGCCAGCATCTCACTCACTTCTGCTCACCGCTTTCAGCGCTTATCCATTACACTTCACTTATTGCTGGAATTAACATATTTGCCTTGCCATCTGGCTGGCGCACCAACTCTTCAGCCGTCGGCAATGCCACCGCTGCTGTGATGACAGGAAATTCTAAAATTAATAAACGCTTTCATAAGTGGCACGCGAAGCGTAGCCAAAGCATACCGGTGGCTGCAACGCTGTTTGCCTTTTTTAATTAATTAAGTAGCTGCGATTTTGCCGCCTTTAACGTTGCGCATTTATATTCCTCGGCTCTTCGCTTCTTATTTCGCATTTTTATTCTGCTCATCAGCTGCGGCTGTGGTGGCTATAAATTGCCAAGTGAAATCGCTGAAAATCGCGCGTTTATTTATTAAAATGCGCTGCCCGTAACTGATGGTCGCTTTAGGGTTGCCAATGTTCATATCACATGCATACATATCTACAACCTTGCAAGCTTTGTGTGGCGCATGGGAGCAAGCTGCAATGTTGCATTTACAAGTAAGCAACTAAAGGGGATTAATTGAAGCGGTTTTCAAGGGACCACTGACGATTTTATAAGCGCGACTGTTGGCTTTGTATGCATGAAATTCCTTGTATAACAGCGTTGCATTTGATATGTTGGCAAGTAGGTCAAGGTGCAGCTTTGCGGGAGCGGGAATTTCTCAAAAAAAACCAAAAAAAAAACTTGAAAAGATTATTAATTTTCTTTGAACTATTTTTTATAAATAACCAATAGCTAATAAAGCTTCAAGTTTGGTGAAAAATAGAAATGATTTAGAAATAATATATGATTTATTTTAATGTAAATCTCAAATAACCTAAATTTATAATTCTAAGAATTTACTTTTCTCTACTTTTGCAGGTATGTGTCGAAATTTTTATTGCACTAAATATTTTTCAAACGACAAACTTTGTTGAAAATGGCGTGTTGCCACGTAAGCAACGCATTATTCTCCCTAAACATTGCGGTAAGTGTCTTTATAAGTACTTAACATGCCGCCAACAGCCGCGTGTTAAGCCCATTAATTTTGATTATTTAAGACGCAATAGATTTCTACACCCATTGTGTCAGTGCGCGATTGCACATGTATGCCAAATTCAACATAATATCTCGCCTCTGGTCTGGCAGCACACCACACACACACACACACACACACACACGCTTTTATGCACGTTTACCACAAACAAACTCTCCCACGAGCAATTCCCCCCACAGCAATTCAACATTACTTGTCCCCAGTGATGCACGGAGGGAGGGGTCATGTGAACTGAGGCAAAGAAAGTATTGCAAGGACGTGCAAAAGAAAAAACCAAGAGTCAACAACAAATGTATATGTTCTCTGTGTAGCTATACACATAACACATATATACTTTATGGACAGCAAGTGAGGTTAGTTGGCAAACTCGTAGGTGAGATCCTGAAAGGCACTCATAGTCATGCAGTAGATATTATTGTAAGTCTACTGACCGTAATGGAGTTGCAATTTCGTTTTGAGTTAGAAAATAAAGCTAAAAAAGACGAGTTAAACAACTTGAGAGCTGGCAACCAAACGGAAGGAAAGCCCAACAAACGGAAAGCAAATATAATATATGCTAACGCTTCCTGTTTGTATTTTGTTAGTAGTCTGGATATACTGTGTTATGCAATTTTATCTTACAAAATTTTACAGCGGCAAAGAGGTCCTTGTGGAATCGGCAAATCAGCTGATTTTTAGTGCTATTCTTCTAACTAGAGCGAATTTAAGAACATTTTCTACAAGCTTCTGGTCTACGTTGCACAACTTTGAGCTTAACTCACAAGACAATGCGGAAAAGATTGCTTTCCGGAACAGGAAAGGAAGCTGGCGCCGAATTGTGAACAGTTAAAGCTTAGCAGTTCAACTTACCTTATGTTTGTTTTAAAACTCTTTTGGGATACTGAATGACTGGATTGGTGTATAAGTCGGCGACTGGCCATCCATATTTAATTGAATGAGGTTCATATTGCATTATAAATGACAACTTCGACGGCTACAAGCTCCAAAAGTTCTCCGAGGCGAAAGGTTTTTAGGTTATAGGTTAGTTAGTTAGGTAGGTAAGGATTTCATTGTCGAAAAGTATCTACTAAACTATCAGAAGTCACCATCAAAACACCTCGAAACCCGGTTATTTCAATATAATTACCGAGAAATTACCGTTATGCGGCATTTCACGGCACTTCTTTCGGCAAACTGCAAACCGCGCCATACACAAACGGCAAAATTTCTAGATTATGCTTCTACACAGCAGTCAAAAATATACATATAATACAAATGAAGGCCAAAAGTAAGAGCAAAAATGTGTTTTGAAAAATTACTTCAATTTTCGTTCGGCTTTTCTTTGCACTGACGCACGCAGCATTTTGCTTTACTTTCACACGCCGTTCCGTAACGCTTACATGTTGCTAAACAAATAACCGTTGGCTTAGCTGTAAAATTTGTGAAGATGTGCCACCGCGGTTATTGCGTACAGCTGTGCGCAATAAATTTTGCACTGTGAAATAAATCCACACACACACACACACACACACACACGTTTTGCACACTGCCAATTTAGCTTTTTTCTCCCCTATTCGTTTAACAACGCAACTAAACGCTCTAAGCATTCGCAATCGCTGCTGCAGCTGCAAACTTGCTGTTATTGTTTTTCGCTTGCAACTTTTTAGTTTTTGCGTGTTCTTATGCAGCTAAGCTAAGTGATAATCTCTGAAAATCTTTTGCGAACTTTAAAGTATCGTTTGCAACAACAACAACAGTAATAATACGTGTTGTAGTAACATTAAGATAAAGGTTGCACGGCGGGCCATTTGACTGGCTGAGCACATGCTGTAAAACTAAGATTGCAAATCGAAATGTGTTGCGAGTGATTTTAATGCTCATTTGATGACGCTTAATTGCTTGTTGCACAAGTTTCGATTAAAAAACATAGCATTAAAATTTAATTAGCGGAATTGATTTGCGCCAACAGCGCAGCGAACGCGCCAATGAATTGAAGATTTGCATGTGTAGCAATGCCAACTGCAAACCGTTTTGTTTTTTTTTTCTGTGCTTTTATTTTACTTCAAGCTCCATTTTATATTCGGCATTTTTTTGTGCAGCGCGCAGCGCGCACACTTTTCCGCTAAATCGCACATTTATTTGCGCACAATAAACCACGCCGCTCGTTTATGCGTATGAGCCGCAAGCAGCCGCTATGTGTACACGGGAGTGCGGTTTACATGCACAGGTCAGTGCTAAGGCGCGCCGCAACAGCACGGCACGTGCCACATTCGCTAATCTGCTGCCGAAAGCTCCTTTTGTTCGCTGCGCGTGCCCGCCAAAAACATGCAATGCGTGACTTTTTTTCTTTCTTCACGCTTTATCGCACTTTTTGAAGTGCAAATATTTATGTTTTTTTGTTACAGTTATTTTTGTTTTGCCTCTTTCAGTCGATAATGCTGCGTCAGCCACAGTAGCCACTAGTAAAGAAAGCGGTGCAATGGAAAATACCACTTACCAACCATTATAAAACTATTGCGTGCGGCATTATTCGCCGTCACCCACTCGCGCTCAACTCGCGCTCACCAGCAGGTCCACTTCGGTAGCACTTTATGCTCCCCACTTGCAGCGTTGTTTGCAGTTGTAAGTAGCGTATCACAAAAAAAATTGTTTTTTTTTGCACATGAAGCCCAGAGCCGCCCAGTAAAACATCGTATTAATACGTGTGCGTTAGGAATCCCGAAACTGGAAAATATCGACTGTTCCGTGCCATGCGCGCACAAAGCTTTCAAAGCTTTCTGCAACTGGAAATTGCTCAAAAATGTTTCAATGTTTGTTGAGAGACGAACATTAGTGGCAAATTATTTGTTCCATGATCGTCGAGTACGCAGCACTCACGCATCCAAACGAAAAGCATAATCCCGAAAGTCGCGAAATCTCGAGAGTACGCCACTCCTTCGGTTTTTCACGCTTTCATGTCATGTCACTGTGATCATTGTCGCACATGTTGAACTGGTTTTCCAATCCAAACTCCTGCTGCTCCCCCTTGCATGTATGTACGTACATATCTATCGCTGCCGAACACAGCTCGTGCTAACGGTACTGCATTCGTCGAAAGCCATTAAAAATGTGTCAGTCCGTTACGGCTTCGTTCATTCGTTCATTCGTTCACCAAAATTCTGCTGCTGCATTGGCAGACAAGCGTTGGCTGCTTTTAGCCATACCGTTGGCTGCGCGCGTGGCAGCTAACATTTCGTGTTGACGACGCAGTTTCCACATACAATTGCTGCTTGTTCGTTAAACTTTACGAATTTGTTCGTTTTTCTTCTTTCACTTATCGTCATCTCTGTTGGATATTTCCTTTTTTTTTGTTTTTTGGATATATTTCTGAACATTTCCTGGTTTAAAAAGTGTTTAATAGATTTTCTTTACACCGTCCGTCCTTAACTCACACTGTGGCAACGCCAAGTTTTCCTACCTTCGGGTAAGCATGCCTTGCCCAACTTGTCTGCCTGCTCCTGGCTAGATTCGGCTAGCGCCCGCTACAGCATACACGCTCTGCTCGGCCAGCAATTATACGCTCACTCGCTTATCCTCTGCTCTGCTGCAACACTTGGTGTGCTGTTGCGGATTGCTCTTTTTCTCCTGTTTGTTTTTTTTTTTTTTTTTTTAGATGTGTATGTGTCGCTTAGTACGTTGCACGCTTGCTTGTTGGTTTGCTTTTCGATAGGTATTATAACAGTAAAACGTGCAAAGTGCTCAGGTTGTCAGAGCTGGACTTGTTGTCAGCGTATAAGCGCTTATACACTTTGTTTTGTTTTTTGCTGCCACAGTTGCTGACTTGTAAAGTTGTTGCGGTTGTCATCAGTGGATTTTTCGGTATTGGAGCATCATGAGACGCCGCTACATACCACTAAACACTCAACACTCACTATTGCAGCATCTGCTGCTACTTCGTCTTGACATTGCGGTTGAGCGTTGTCGTCTCGCCTGCAACACAACACTGTAATATACTCCAAGGCATGAGTTACTACTCCACTACTTTACCCTACATTACATGTTCGTAGCGCTTTGTATTGTATCTTCCTGATTGCGTGTGTGCATGATGCCTTCACTTGGTCCATTTTTGTATGCTGGGTGTAAGACACTCCTGCTGTTGCTGCTGTCATGTCCATTTGTCCAACAAATGCTGGTGATTATTTTTGGTATTTGTCTTCCTTTTTTTTTCTGTTGAAAAGTAAGTTATCGGCCTGAATAATGTATATTTTGGTGCATAACGAATACGAGTGGAATGATAACCTACATAGTTATTTATCATATGCCCAATGCAGAGCGTAGTGTAGACTAGCGTTTCCGATGAATATATACATTTTTGGTGCTGAGGTGGAAATGCGAGTTTAAAAGGAGGACGATGTCCTTTGAAACCTTTGAATCGGCAGTTATCTTTATTTTCGTATGTAGCGTACAACCCTTCTTCATTATTATATAGATACCGGTTTCAACTGGCGTGCGTAGAATTTAGTGAAATATAAATTTGAAGTGCTCTCAAGCATCATTCAAATACTTATCATACAGTTTAAGACAAACCAGTTCATATGAAGAAACCTAAAGTTAGCATGTATTTCTCCAACATACTGAAGTCTTACATCCACACACAGGTCACATCGCTATTTCCTTAATTCGAATTGCCTTCATAAATGGCTTGGTGAATATATTAATCCCGAGGATTGTGCAGACTTTGTACCTTTCTGCACTTGAATATGTTTTATATCACTACCGAACCAGGTTTATCAATCGTTCCATCTTCTTCAGTGCCCCTAATGTCTGCTCAGGCTGTGCTGTTCTTGTGGGGCTAACTATATTCTTATATACCGAACCAGCATATTCGGAAGTTTAGATCAAGCAAGTTGCAATCAAGCAATCATCAATGCAGACAAATTGTCAATCCATACAAAAGTCAAATTATGTGCTATTTTTCGCATATTCAAATTTTCTTAACTTTACTCACCAAAGTACTTTAAAACGCAATATATTTCTTTTTATTTTCTTTATCTTCAAACACTTCCATGAATCTAACCATTAACACCCCTATTGCGGAAGGCGACTGCATTATAATTGCCGGCACACTTGCGTTGGATACTATAATAGGGTTTTACTTTACGGAAGGCCACTGAAGCCGGTGTAATTGAAAACGCAGATAAAAACGCTGATTTACTATCTTTCAATTTATAAGAATGCAGCACAATGTAAATACTTAAAAACATTTTACAACAAAGCAGTGTGAAAGTAAGAATTACTTGAAGAAATCGCGAGAACAACGATTTGTCGAAGATCAATTGTGGTAAATTACTCAGTTAAAACGTTCGTAAATAAAGAAAACAAAAAAAAATAGAAATATTTTCTGTAAATATATTCATTATATTCTGACTGCAAAATTCGCAAAATAATTCTTGAACAGTTTCCTGATTTGGACATTCTGCCTACTATAACAAGGCTACTGCCGACCCAATGGCCCACAGTAGTTACTATAAAAAAAGTGCTAATATATAGAATATATATTATGAAATTTTGTATATTGTTGTCGAACCGCTACTATACTCGCGCTATTATAGATACGTAATAGGAGTGTAAGTTCATAACTTTCCGAAATTAATTGCTAAGCATTACCATTACCACGTGTTTGCATCCGTTGTCTATACATATATAATACACATTTTGGCACATTTGGATTACTTGTTAATATTCGATACGTCATATCAACGCACCACGTCGACGCGTTCGTTGCTATATACATATATGCAGTCATTTGCTGCGCTGAAATGTGCGCATCGTAACACATTTGACATCATTAATTCCAATGTTGACGTATGCATGCTGAGCTGTCATTACAGTTGGTGCTGCACGCTGTATAAATAAATATAGCACATAATTAATCGTAAAGTGTGCCCAATATGTTCTAGAATCTAGATGAATGTGTACCTACCTCTGTTTGCATATCCGCCTATTGCATCGTCTTTTGTACGCATATATATATATATATATATATCGAGTACTTAGTATATTTAATATCCGCTTGTAACGCCACAAATCCGGTAGCTGGCAGTGGCATTACTAATCGAATTGTAACGGCCTCATTTGAATGTGTGAATGATGGACCAGCGCTCATTAATGTCTGCACTTGCACTGCCAGAACCGAATGGTTGCCCAAAACGACTGCTAATGTTGCGTGCCGATGATGATGTGCGAAATGGTAATGAGCGAAAAGAAAGTGCGCAGCGTATTTCAACTTCTGTAATGACATTTATACGCAGTATCAGGCTTGTTTACATTTGCTTCAAATGCATGGTGTCTGAAGAAGCTCCATTTTGCTGTTTTATCTGTTTAGTTTGCTGTTGAGTGTTGCATAATTTGCGACACTTCAGTGCTAATTTTTCTTGCTGTTTTGCGCAATGCTTTTAATTTACTTTACTCTAACGGTATTTTGTGATATTATGGAAAGTGATTTGAAAGAAATCAAAAATTCGCAGCAATAACAAACATTTATAAAATAATCCGTTATATTACCATTTGATGCCTTGGTATCATGAAGTAAAAAAATTAGTAAACAAAAGCTAACAAAGAATGCACCGATATTTCAAGTTTAATAAGCGAATCGTAACCTGCTTATCGTAAAACAATTGCTGCGCGCACTATTTGCTCGGGCTTTGTTTTTCTTTTTTTTTGTTTTTTTTGTTTTTTTTTTTTGGAATGCACTTTATTATTATCATTTTTTTTTGCATACTTGTTCTGCGCCCTGAAATGCTTTGAAGACAGCGCTTCAGACAATAAATCATTTGCAGTTGACTCGCGCACGACAAAAGTTATGTAAAAAAAATGTAAGCGCTGAGTACTGCTCTCACTCTCAACTAGTGCCCACAATACACTCTCTCCATTTTTGTATGTGTGTGCTTACTTCATATGCAACCGATGCGTTGCACGAAACAAATACCGGCCCTCATCGTTGACCAATCAAATGCTAGTCATTGCTTCGTGACACTTCGTATATGACACACGAACGGCCACTTCGACGACAAGTAAACACTTGAACGCTTGGAGTGCGCAAGATAAATATCATCGTTGTTGTCATCGTGCCGCACGAGACTTTGATTACTGAGCGTATTTAAATTATTCGTTCCGAGTTTCACGCTCTCTCTCTCTCTCTCTCTCACATTCTCCCATTTGCCTATTTTCTTGTTCCACAAATTTTTGTCGTTATTTGGCTCCATCGCTCTTCTTGCATTTGTTCGCTCTCTTGTGGATTTTGTTGCCAGCAAATTATTGGTTCGCTTTTGCAAGTAAATGAATTCTTATACTTTTTGCAAATATTTCTCATGTGTCTCACCGATTGACCGATCGGCTAACCGACAAACCGACTGCGCGCCATCGCTTCGTAGCACATATCTCCCTGTTGGTCAGCTGCACTAGTTGTTTTTTTTGTTAGTTAGTTGTTGTTAGTTTTGCTATGGACTTTGACTTTATTATAGTGTAAGTTCGCACCAAAGCTGCAATAGTACCAGCGATAATAAGAACAATACGATTTCCAAGTGTATCACCATCACATTACTTGTTGCTATATTTTTTATTTATTTATTTATTTTTTACTTACGTCAGCTGCCGTTCTAGCTAGCCCGCCTGCTTGCTGCCTCGTTTCGTTGCGTTCATATTTGGATATTAGTATTTTCTTAGGTCAACTTTGTATAGTTCTAATTACGGGTAGAGTTTATGGATTTTCCTTAGTAGAACATGGGATATTGCCGCAGTAAAGAGACAGCCTAAAAGGTTTAATCGCATCAAGCCTAAAGATGACCTACACTGACTTCGAGGTTGTTGTAATATCGGACCTAATATCTAGAGTATTAGGTTCCTAAGACATCATCCATCCAGATAATATTTTAATCTCGAAAGTTGAACCATGGACCTTTCTATCTCTAAAATTTTATAAAATGTACAATTCCTCCTTAGAATATACTACTAATGATCCAAAACACCAGGCTACAGCCGGTTCTAGCCAACATAGTAGTAAAATCGAACTAGTCAAGAGGTAGTTGGAGCGCTGTCCATTATCTTACGGGCACAGTGTATATTTTATGCTATTAATCCTTAAGTAGTTTCGGCTATTCATTACTGAATCAATTTTGCAGTCAAGAAATCTAGAAAGGTTCACAGGCTTCATGCTATGCTTCGTAACCAGGAATCGAGAAAATTTATAATTTATTTCAAACTTATAACTAAACAAGTAAGGAAGGGCTAAGTTCGGGTGTAACCGCACATGTTATACTTTCGCAATGTGCAAGCATCAAAGCGGAGAATTGCTTTCAGGTGCTGGCAACATTCATTATCCGACGAAGTTGTCAATGGATTGCAATCATATTTGGCATCTTATTAACTTATATTACAGGTCATAGACTCACGTACTTTCATTGCTATATTTTGCTTCGTGTCCGAGTTATTTATATTACTATCTACCAAATTAACTCAAAAGTGATATATGCGATATAAACTCAACCAAAGTGGCTTAAGTAAATATATTGGGTATATGAGGAAAAAGTAAACCAGGGAAAAGGAAATCATTATATTAGGAATAAGCAACTTAGACCACTATCTAGAACGATTTCATATTTAGCGCGAACCCGCATTGTGTTTAAGAAAACATATTCACTTAATTTTATTGAAATATCGCACATATTGACCAACATAAACGGTTTAAAGTCAGATGAAAAGTCGGGAATTCTTATATCGGCCATTTTTTTGGATAGAGGAAGATCTGCCCTGATCACATTAACTCTTTTCATTATTCAAGTATATTAGAGAACATGTTTTTACGCAATTTTGTGAAGGTAACTCACACAGTGACATATTATATTCCGCATCAAGTCTGCTCGAATAGCGAAAATCATTATATGTAGCAGATGGGAGCTGGGATAATTCGTAGACCGATTTCACACAATTTTGGTAGCAAACTATAGTATATCCGATATTACACATTCGCTTAAATTTGCTAAGACATCTTACATATTGACCGAAATATATGGTATCTAGCTCTAGTAGTCTATCAGTAGGTTGAAAATTCGTATATTAAGTATATGGGGACTAGGGAAAGTATTTACCTGATTTTGCCACGCCTATCACCAAAACTTTAGACGGATTCCTGAGCAACCTTTCCGTATCATATTTTCTGCAAGATGTAATGTTTCTAACGTGTTTGTACAGCGAGTTATCGCAATTTAAGGTGTTTGCAACATAACTTTTGGATGGGAGATGGGCGTGGTTATTATCCGATTTTACTAATTTTTTCAATATATGAAGAGATGCTAGAAAAACTTACTCGAAGCAAATTTGATCGATATAGCTTCAACGGTTTCCGATATATATATATTAAACCTATTGTGGGGTGGGGCCATGCCCACTTTTACAAAAATTTTTCCCACCAGATTGCCTCATCCTACTGGGATCCCCTATACCAAATTACACGTTTATGTCTTAATGTGGTGCTTAGTCATAACACTTTATCTGTTGTCGATTAATGGCATTTTGTGGGCGTGGCAGATGTCCAATTATGCCCATCTGCAATAACAACCGTCTTACGCGGAGAGAGAACACGTGACACGAGAACAAGCTTCATTAAAATATCTTAATTTTTACTCCAATTATCACTTGCACGGACGGACAGAACGACGGACGGACAGACAGTCACTCGGATTTCAACTCGTCTTTTCATCCTTCTCATTTATATATATATATGTCTATATCTAACTCGTTTAGTTCTAGGTGTTGCAAACAACCGTTAGTTGAACAAAACTAATATACTCTGTAGCAACATGTTGCGAGAGTATAAAAATATTTATATGGCATTCCTTGTCTGAATTCACAACTCCAATTTAAAAGTCCAAGACTAGTAACTATTTGCTGCTTACAGTATGTAGGAAAGTGGTTTGCAAAATCGAACCGAACCGAACCGAACCGAATTCGGTTTGTCGAACCATACAGATATAGTAATTTACTGTTAGCAATTTTTTCGTTCCATCTTCTGCGCTTGTTTGTCTTTTGTGTTCGCTTAGAGCATTTGGTTTTTATGCGAGAGTTTCCTGTTTATTAGCAGCTTTTGGTAAGGCGAAATGCTGTCAAATAAACAAGATTTGACACCGATATGGACTTCGGCACATACTTCTCTATCAACACATATTTAAATTAAATAAACAATAGTTTCAACCTTCAAATTGGGTGCTTTGTATTCAAAAATTTGTTTTTGCAAATATGAACTAATCTGCCGCCAAATACGCCTACACGCATAAATACTTACCAATACATATTTACATATACATATTTACATATACATATTTACATATGCATACATACAAGCCTATATGATGCATAGACAAGCTAACACTTTGTGCAAACATTCAGAATTTTTTATTAGCGCTAATCACAGTTTTTTTTTTCATACTTTTCTATACTCATTTGCAAAAAAAAAACAACAAAACTAGCGAAATACGAAACGCCGAAAACAAATACTCGACGCAAAGAAGTAACGATTCATTTGAAGGTCTAGCTGGCCAGGCGCGCTTGATAACGCCTGCGTATGAATTTATTTATGCGCGCACATATGTATGCTATGTATATTGTGATATATTTCGGCCTTCACACCAATCGAAGAAGGAAGTTTGGCATTGCACAAACACACAGAAATACTTTACTCTACTTGGCGTTATCACTAACATTTGCACCCGTTCGCAAAATACCCATGTCCATGTACCAGCAGCAGCGTGATTTTTGCTTTTGTTGTCGAGTGTCGAATGAGAGCTCCGTTAGAGAAAGCGAGGTCGTTCATTCCACGCAAATACAACAATAATTTATAATTTTATATAATACTCATTGCCGCGAAGGTCTCTTGCTATCTGCAGTAAATCCCAACTGTTATGTATTTCGCTACTTAGAGTTTTGCAATACTTTGTACCGTTATCAATTTTTGTCGAAAGTGTCTTAATTAGTAATCAAAAACATACATATACTACGAAGTAATAAATATATAGCTACTCTAGGTGTCTTATCACTACTCCCACTGTTTAAAGTGTGCATATAAAGTGACAATTTGGGAAAACGTAATTACGATTGTTACTCATCAATTCTTATCAGTGCCATGGATATACACATAGCCAACAAAGTCTGCCTTCACCCGACACATTTCTTTAAGTGAAGTCAATGTTAATAGGCAATTCAGTTCAAAATTTTTGCATGTATTTCTTCTTTATATTCTTAAGTTCAAAATACAAAAACAAAAATGTACATATATTTCATTTTTGTAATAACGGGATTTTAGCAAGTAACAACAAGTAAACATGGGCCACACAAAGTCTACGTTCAGTTTGCTTAAATTGGCAATACCGTTACGTTTTCGTGAATTTGTTTCTTCTTTTTGCGTAGGTTCTATTGTGTTTTAATATAATTAATCGTTTAAAGAGCGCGTGAGGCGTTTTAATAATATTTAAAAAAAATGGAAACTAAAGGAAAAGAAATTGAAAGAAAAATTATCATTAAGTTGTGGAGAGATGGCGAAAGTTTTAGAAAAATTGCGCAAACTATTGGAAGAACGTACTGCTCGGTCCAGCGCGTAGTAAACAATTTCAAAACAACCGGCATTTTAACGACAAAACCGCGATCTGGCCGTCCAAAAATATTATCAGTCCGGGAAGAACGCAAAATAATAAATATGATGAAGGTTAACCCTCGAATTACGTCCACAAAGATTGATAATCTTTAAAAAACAATTTGTGTCGAAACTGCTAGAAAAGTTTTACGAAAAACTGCATATTATGGCAGAGTCGCTCGAAAAAAACCATATCTTTCACTTGTAAACAAATGAAAGCGCATTGAATTTGCTCGTAATCATGTAAATAAGTCTCCGGAATTCTGGATACAAGCGGATGAAAGTTCGAATGAAAGTAAATTTTGCATTTTTGACATAAGAGGTCGACAAATTGTGTGGCGCAAATCAGGAACTGCCCTTGAAAAACAAAATCTTGTTGGTGCAATGAAACACGGTGGTGGTGAAATTATGGTGTAACGGTTCCATGGCGGCTGGTGGTGTGGGTCAGCTTGAATTTATTGAATCCACAATGGATAAATGGGGTTATTTGAACATTTTAAAAATTAATTTGAAACAAAGTGCAGAGAATGTTGCATGTTGCATGTTTTGGTTCCAACAAGAAAGATACCGAAAGATCCGAAAGATACCGCTGAAATTGTTAGACTTTGGCTCTTGTACAATGCTCCTAGACCGCTTAAAACGCCCCCTCAATTAGCTGACCTCAATCCTATTTAGCATCTATGGGATTTGTTAGAAAAAAGAATTCGTCAGCATACAATAACAAGTAAACAGGCTTTGCGAACTGTTATGCGGGCAGAATGGTCCCGCTTATTACAATAAAATCCCGTTATCTCAAAAATGAAAATAGGAATATACATTATTGTTTTTTTATTGTGAACTAAAGAATATAAAGTACATATAGAATATAAATACATGTAAGAAATTTGAACAGAATTACCTATTAGTAATGTGTTTTTATTTCTCTTAAAAAATGTTTGGGGTGAACGCAGACTTATGTATAGTTGCTGAGAGTTGATATTTTGGTTAAGTGTGAAATTTCAAACACTTAAAATGTGGTGAAGAATCACTGTTAGATTGGAAGCTAATGAATTTGTTCGAGAACTTATGATTGATTGAACATGCCTCAATTGGATCGCGTAGGTATTTAAAGTCTAATGATCTTTAAAGCCTTACTCAACAGACTAGATCAGAGATTCTAATATCTAAATCCAATAAAAGTCGATCCCATCATTGAGGCCTTCAAACAGTGATACTTTTATAGACAATTTGTTCCAAAACTAACTCACAAGATCTTTGAGGCAAAGAGATCATGTAACAATTCAGTTCAGTTTCAATGCGTTAAAGCGATTGTACTTAAAATCCTTTGTAGTCCCCAAAACCTGATTAAGTCTAATTCGAACAAATTGAAATCAACCAGTGAAAATTATCCAGTTTCTTAAATTCTATACCTTTTTCCCCGCGATTGCGGTAAAAATTGCAATACTTTGATAAATCTACCTTTCTAATTCGGGTTATGAGTAGTGTGTGTGGTCTTTCTTAATTTCATGTACATATATATATCTTTCCTTCGGTAATTTTAATAATAATTCAATTAAACTCACAAGGATTTGCGGAACAAAAAGCAGCTTGCTGTAGTTGCTTAAGTTGTTGTGTTAATTATGCAGTACAGGACTATAATAAATAGTATAATAGATAATACAGGACTATAATAAATAGGCTATAAAGTGCTCACATGTTTTGTTGAGATGTGGTGTGCACGTTCAATTTAGTAGCTGATTGTTTAATTGGTATTTGATGATCTCTATATGTCATTGTCAGCGAGCACTATTTAATTCATTTCTAGAATATTGCATTAGTAGTTATATACATATTAACAGTACTATTGAAAGTAAAAGTTTGCTTTAAAAAAGTTACCCAATAATATCCCAGGGCTCTCAATTTGATATTTTCTTTTATATCTGCCATAGATAAATTGAGTATAATAATATTGATGAAAATAATTACCGTACACCCGCATTAATACTTCTAAATATATAACTCTCCCCAAAAATGCCCCAACAAGGAACTTAAAAATACTTTAATTTGCAACAAGCATTGTCAAAATTTAAGTAAAAGCCGCACATCTAACCCATTTAAGCCAACTTAATCCCCCCAAAAGTTCCAACGAATGTTCTCGAAATGACGTAGAATGCATACTTGACGGTGCTCTTACTTCTGCCATATCTTCTTCCACAGCGCACAGGCGTAATGTGAGTGGAAAACTGTCAGAGTTAGATGCAAGCACAGACGAATGTGTGTACAGATACGATGCAAACATTTGACTCATTGTGGGCTAAAGAAATTTCATTAATATTATAAATATCGGCTGTCGGCTAGATGCAAGCAGGCGCACGAAGCAGGCGATGAAACGCAACAAACGGCCTATGTCGGGGAAAACGTGAAAACGAGTGGAAATTTTTCGCTTAGAATTCGCAAAGTCTCGGCACCTCAGGGGAGTGTGTATGTAAAAATGAAATGTAGAAAGCAAGGCAGTGTGAGTGCGCACTTTTGTGAGAGAGCGAACGACAGAGAGAGAGAGAGAGAGAGAGAGAGGGAGAGAGAGAGAGAGCGTGTCAGCTGGTTGCTTGCCTAAGTTAACTAACGCTAAGTGCGTGTTCATACACGAAGACTTTTGTTGTCACGACTCGTAGTTTGTGTGCGAGGGGGCGACGAGAAAAAACGAAAGGCATCGAGTTGCTGGTGCACGGGTAACACGCTTTGTGTTTTGTTCGTGACTCGGCATTCCTCTTCATTTCGAAATTCTTTGAGTGGTTGCAATTGCGCTCAGTTTCAAATGAATGTTTACAATATGTGCCGAAATTTTGAATTTTATCATCTATTTTTCTATGTAATATGTAAATATTTATACAAATGTGCATAATATAATATAAATATTTAAAAAAAATGATGAACAATGATAAAAATTTGCTAATGAAACAGTTTTTGTTTACTGTTAAATGAAGCGTACAAGTATCTAAGAACTTCATATGAAAGAAAATTTGTGCCCAACTGGAGTTGCTTGTGTTCATACACGGAGTAGGCAACACAAAAAGAGAACTTGTCAATAACGAGCAACGAAAGTTTCCGTGTATAAACCGAGACTAAGCAACACACTTGCGACTCACTAACTGTGGCACTGTTAATCGCCGCGAACCGTCAAACTGCAAGAATATTTTTGTTTACTCAATATTCATATACTTTTATATCGATGTTTGCGATACAGCTATATATCGTCACGTACTCGATGAAAAAGCGGGCGGCAGCATGCATTCGATATGTAAAGTTGTTGGTCGTTTGAATTTGGGGTGGGCCGCTGTTACATGTTCGTCAGGCGCTCACGACTCTCGTTGCAACGTTCTTTCTCGAATATTACTCCCGCTCTCTGGTGAGTGTGCATTGACTACAAGCAGTTGGCTATAGTTCGACTCGCTTTTCATTGGATATTTCAGTATTGCTCTACCTGTCGAACTAAACATAACATACGGAATGCTAAGTGAAACGTACGTAAGCAAGTAAACAAGTAGCTACCAGCTAATTCATACACATATCCATTTTCAAATGTGCGCAATAATGGTGTGTAAGACGGCCGCGACGACTTACCACAGAGTTATAAGTTTTTTTAGATACAATTTGCACAGCAACGCGATTCCGTTTTTGTCGGCATATTGAACATATTTGTTGTTGCTAATGTCGTGCTTATGTCGTGCTTTTCCACACTATACTCGTATAGCTTACTGTCCATATACATATAAATGTTTTATGGTATAATTCTGTGTTTTTTTTTTTTTTTTTTTCGTTGTCACTGTGCGCGCGGGTGCACTATCGCGGCCGCCGGCTCATACCGCTGTCGTTCCACGCCACTTCAATACGCCAACCGGCGGTGGTAGTGGGATTGAAAAGCAAAAATAATAAAACGTATTAAGAAAAACATTCACACAAATAACGCGTTGAAAACGTAAAATCCAACAACAACCACAACAACAACAACAACAACAACAACAACAATAGAAATAATTATTGTAAAATAGCCGGTTGTTAGTCGCTCGCTGACTAGCTGGTTTGGTTTAGATACGTAGTGTTTGCGAGAGGTGTGCGGTGGGCGGCGACGCTGCGCTTAACTCAGCGCCTCTGTTTTATTATTATTGTTGTTTTGTGTTGTTTTTTTTTTAATTTTTTGGATTTTGTGTGTGCGGCTGATGGACTCGCGTTGCGGTTTCTCGTTTTTTCGCTGGAAACGTGCGCGTGAAATGTAAATAAGAATCATATCCAGATTTGTTGACTCGTTTTGTCGCGATTTCTGAGTTGGACCATGGATTAGCTAGCGATTTCTTCATACATATCCATAGATACATATCCATACATGTGTGTTGAGGCGTAAAGTTGCAAATAACATTTTAATAAATGCCAAAATATATGCCAATAATTCCTAATGTGCGAATGTGGAAGCCGTGTGTGTGAAGCCGTTAAAAAAGCGAAAAATATTGTTGACAAATATAAAGAAAAAAAAAAACGGTATAAGAAAATGTGTACACATAAATATGTCTAGCATTTTAGCCACATAAATAAGGCTTAATAGTGAAAGAGAAATTGCCCATAATTTTTGTAGTTTGTTGCAACGAAAATTAAAAAAAATAATAAAATAAAATAAAATTCGACATGCGAAAAATTTAAATAAAATTTACCACAAAAATACGTAGCATAATAAACAATAAAAGTGCGATAAATAATGCGCCCAATAGCTTTAGAAATGTGTGAACCAATAGAAAGCGCCAGTAAAAGGCCACAGAATGAAGTGTGAGACTATGAAACATTTCTTTAACACTTGTTTGTTTGTTTGTTTGTTTCTGCTTGCTAAACTTATTCTCTGCCAAATGTGTAAATTACCAAACGTTTTTCTTATTCTTTCATATATTTTTTTTATACCTTGCATTTTTATCGCATGAAAAGCTGCTGTTGCTGCTGATGAATTTGTATATACAACCGGCAGCTAAGAGGCGCCAGTGTGCACATGTTTCGGCAAAATAAATTGAGTTATGAAAAATAATTGCAAAGTTTTTTTTTTTAAGTAAATAATAAGTGGAGCTTAAAATGTTTATAAAAAACCGAAATAATAATTTGCAAAAATTAGAGAGATTTTAAATAAAAACAAAAAAATACATAAAAACTTAAAAAGTGTAGTTCGAATTGATCATTTAATAATAATTTAATTGAATAATAATTTAATTTAATAAAATGCTTAATAACAAAAATTAATCATTTTTAGTTCTCAAAAACTCAAATATCCGCTAGTATTTAGTTAATAAGTGCTACTGAATATTTTTTTTTGTTAATTATAAAGAGCGGTAAAGTAACGCAGATATTTATATACATTCGATCATCAACAAATTGCTCATGATGTTGTTCTTGCGCTTCTTGTTTGTTCAAAAGTGCTGTGTTGACTCTTTCTCTTCCTCTTCCTCTTCCTCTTCCAATGTGCCAAATAACTGCTGTGAATAAACCATGGGATAATAGCTTAGCAACGAACTGCCAATAATCATATAAATTGGATTAATAAAATACATAAATAATTTCAGGATGTGTTAAATAAATTAATGGGTTCAATCCATAAAATACAATAATTTAGTCATATTTTGTCATCGCTAGCCGACTGTTATCGCATGTAATGTGCTTGATTTATGGATATTCGCTTACAATGTGGTTCACACGGCAGCTTAATTTTCAACACAATCTACATGTGTCTAATGAATGTTGATGTGAATCCTTTCAGCACGATTTTGCGCTAAATTACGTTGTAAATGTTACAGATATTGTCATAAAATATTAAAAATTCAAATTCCAATAACAACAAAGTAGCCGCTTAAAAATTTGAGGCTGTTGAGCTTAATTTAATAGCGCACTTATAAATACAAAATCAAATTGTGTGCGATATTTTTGAGCTGCATTACGTTTGTGATTTTTCTAGAAATTTGTTTTATCTCTTCATTTTATTTATATATTTACAATAATGCAATTAAAGCATTTTTAGAAAGGAAACTTATTGGTTTCGCTGTGGATTACGTAAAAGGCTGACATAAATAAAGCTGAAATGGAAATATTTATTAATTTCAAATTGCCGAAATCTATGCGACATTTGCTAACTGCTTGTATGTTAAAAATTGATAGTCTTGCAGCAACGGCAACGGCAACGGCGACGACAATTTGATTTTAATAAATTGTTGGAAAAAACAATAGTGTCTCATTAAAAATGTTTTTGTTTGTCTCCATCTTTCTTCAACGGCAAGTGCGTGGTTTGGTGTAAGCTGAGCCGTTTTGTAGCAAACGACTTTTTTCCATTGGCAGAACATCAATTAAAATGTTTATTCCTTGCGTAGCTAGCGCTCACGTCCTTTTCAGTTATCTCCTTTCCCCTCCACTGCCCTCACACAACTTTGTTGTTTCTTTACCTCTGCTTAGTTCTTCTGTGCCGAAAATATTGTGTTTTTGTGTTAAATTTACCAGCTGCGCCGGCTGTTCAATATCAGAACACATGCATAACAACAACAACATTATAAATACCAAGCATGAAAGAGCAGCCGTCCTTTGCATCACATAATCATCAAAGACAAAGAAGTGCTTCGTAAAGAATAAGAACTGTGTAGAAGGTAGCACCAGTGGCAGCAACAGCAACAGCAACAGCAACAGCTGAGCGTGGTACGCGCCAACTGTTGTTTTTGTTGTGTGTCAGATATATAAAGCAACAACCAGCACGAATGCCGCTTGCTTTTGGGTCGTTATAATTTGTGCAAAAGGATAATGCGAATGAAGAGCAAGACAATACAAATACAGTTATTCAATAATGAAGCCGTATATGTAGCTATAATCGTCAAAACAATAATAATAGAAAGTAAAGAAAAAAGGCCCAAAAGCAACAGCCTTGCCGCAACCACAAATGCTGGGTCTACGCAGTCAGGGTTGTTTAGCCGTGCGTTGTTGTTGTTGTTGTTGTTGTTTTTGTTTTCATTGCTATTATTTATATTACAGCCATCGCAGCTAACGTCAGCAAAACTTACGCATATAACTTAGGAAGCTTTTGAATGAATGTCCTGTGTTTTGTATTTTATCGCTGTTCTTTCTTCTTTCGTGAGCAAACTCGAACACTACGCTAAATTGCGTCTTGACTTTTCCTCCTTGCACATTTGCCTAGCACATTTGCCTTCTACGCCACTACTTGCTTACTGCGCAGTTGATTTTTGATTTTCCTATAAAAACCTTCAGCATTCGCCGGCAATCCTGCCCTGTTGTGTATGATGTGGTCCTTGGTTGTGTGGTGCGCAACAGCTGTATAAGGGATTCACGCTTGCCCTACATCAATAGCGCGTACTTGCATTGGCTGCGCCGATTTTTTACGCTGTCAATCTTACCTGCCTAACTTAACCTGAACGCCGCAGGACTAAAGCACACCACCTCTTGGCAATTTGTACGCTCTAAAGTGTGCGTACTTTGACGCGTCCTTCCTATTGCTTGTTTGTGTTATCGACTGGTCGCCCGTTTGTTTACTTACGACTCGGCTGTCTACATGGGAGGATATATAGTATATAAATATGTATATATGTATATATGTTTCGTATGTACCTCGGCGCCACTCTTTCACTGCTGTTTATTTTTCTCATGAGTCATGAGGTCTCATTTCAAATTCAGTGAGAATTCGCATGAATGACTCATGGGTAATGCTCATAATGGCTATGGCGCGTAACTCTAGAGTTAAAGAAACCTGAGATCTTACAAAATATTGATTGTCCTAGTATTCGGATAATACAATGTAGTGTTACCTACATACTTAGGTGCTTTTGCGGATGTTGTCG
This sequence comes from Bactrocera minax, assembly GCA_021498325.1. NCBI lineage: Eukaryota > Metazoa > Arthropoda > Insecta > Diptera > Tephritidae > Bactrocera > Bactrocera minax. The sequence continues at coordinate 2,524,563 of JAKEEE010000032.1, forward strand.
GTAAAAAAAAAAAAATAAAAATCTGTTGAACCTTTTCTTCTCGTACCCAGGGATGCTAAGGAACATCTTATATAGTCCAGCTTTGTTCCTAAAAATTTTTGTGTTGTACATAAACTAAAATATTGCGAATGCACGTGACTACCTTATAAAGTTAGGAACACATGCAGCATAGCTTTCGCAAGTCCAGCGTGGATATTTCGTCTGCGAAACACAATTGTTAGCGTATCAGAAGACATAACCTCAATCACACTCAAGAACGGTAACTTTCCATCAACATCGGCGTGACGTTCCAATTCTTTCGCCACAAATTTTACCATTTCTAATCTCACAAATCAATGAGTTATATGTATAAATAGTTAAACAAATCATATGCATGGGCATAAACGCAAAACTAAAGAAATATATGTACATACATATAATTCAAACGAAAATTTCGTGCGCAAAACTAAAAGCATAAACAAATCGGTTGCCAATCAAATCAAATTCGCAAAAATTTTTAGTGTTTAGCTGTCCAAAAAGCAGTGAAAAGAAAATTGAAAAAAAGTGAAAGAAAAAAGAATTAAACAATCAAAGAAGGAATGGACATATGAGTGATTGAATGACTAAGTAGTCAATAAATAATTAATTTAAGCGGAAAAATTAACGCTTAGAGAATAAAATTGAAATTGCAAGGGAAATCATATGAAGTGAAAAATCATTGTTTACACAAAAAAAAACAAAAAAAAAAAAAAATAGAATACTTTGTATCTGTAAACATAATCTGTCAGTTATGGTTGTAAAATGCACAGTTTAAGCGCAAAATTTTAGAGATCTGCAAAAAAGTGGAAAAAACGCGTGTGACCTTAATTAAGTCCGAGATCTCTAATCAATTTCAAAAAGGAATAAATAATTACATAAAAAGTCTAGAAAAATAACAACCCTAATATTTTAATATTTATAAAAAACATTTTAATTATATAAAAAACATATTAATACTTTTAGAAATAATTTGTGCCGCCATATCATTTGCAAACAGTTGATGGCGATGACATGATTTCGATACTGATATGTGAGTGCCGATTAACAATGTTCGGCATGTTCGCAATACAATGACAGCCCGACAGTCTGACAGTTTTGGCGAATAGAAAGAGTCAGTCAGTTGGTCGTTAGGCGCATAAATAGCTGTTGGAAAATAGAAGCGAAGATTTCTTTGCGAAATTATTTGCCCCGCCCCCCCCATTAAACTCAACTTTACTGCAATCGCAGCACAGCGCCAGGCTTATAAATGCCTCACAATTCCACTTGTAGGTCACGTTGTGAATTTTTAATGAATTCCTTTTGTATTGCAACAGTGTTGCAACTCGAGTTATGAGTCACTGTATTATAATAAAGCACATGTCTGTGAGTTTGTTTAAAAACGCATCAAGAACACAAAATCAGCTACGCGCACACATACATACATACATGCATACATACATGCACAGCGCACATTAGCTTAATGTTATGCGCTTTTCAATTAAAACACTCAGTGGGCGTTCGAGTTCTAGAGTTAATGAGTCAGTTGACTTGCGGGGGTGTGTTGCTACCTGCCGGTGGGATGGACGGTGTTGTCTGTAAATGCGTAGTTAAAAATGTAATTAGTATTTAAATGCGAAGAACGAAAGATGTAGAAAGATTGCGAATGAAGTGAAAAAGTAGAAGGAAAAGCAAAAAATTTACGTAAAAATTAAAGTATAAGCAACAAATTGTGTAAGATGGTGTATATAAAATACAAAAAGTGTAACCCAGTGAATACTATTAAATTTGCTTCAAAATATTACTACTAAAATGGTTTTTCTTTTATTTTTTTTATGTTGCTTTACTACAAAATATATCCATTTAATGCTGCTCAAAGCATCAATTTGTCTATTTTATCGCCACTTCTATTTTTCACTTTTCAATTTGTTGTGTATTTTTGTCCACATACTTCCTCGTCTCCTTGTCGCTTGCGCCGCCACATAATTTCGGTACATACTTATTTAATTTTCATTAACGCACATGTCAATCTGCTCAAGCAGCACTTCAAAAATAAATCAAATTAAGCTGTCAATTTTCTATACTATACTCAGCAACAAAAACAACCACAAATAGCACTTGAAGAGTCAAACCAAAAAAAACCTAGCAACACAACAACACAATCACATGTGGTGTGCTTCATAGATACATATGCATGTGTGCGATTTATACATTTTCGTTATATTTGTATTTACTCTCGAACTCTCGAAGAGTCGCACACATATCGCTTCAAAGCAAATAACTTCATTAATATTCAAAAAAAAAAAATCAATGGGCGACGAAAGTCAGCACCATCAACAACAACAACAACAACAACAACAAGTAGACGACGAAGAAAGCAAAATAAATTACAACATATCAGCAAAAGCGAAAAGTAAGAGCTGGAAATATCAGCTGGAAGTGTCTCATTTTGTATACTAGTGGGAATCGATACTCGCTGCAATGCGGCAGCGGCAGCGGCAGCTGACGAAGCTCAATGCACGGGGTAGCTTATGGAGTGTTGGCTATGTGGCAGCCTCGCGAGATGCCATAAGTATATATTGGGGCGGTCTGGCTATCAGAAACAGACACAAGCAGTGGCTTAACCTGCCGAATTGTTTGATTGCAAAGCACTCTGCTGCCACGCGGTTCATTTACATCAAAGACTAGTTGACACTTCACTTGAAGTATGAATTCAACTTATAAATATAAGTTTGTTGTGAATTTCTATATTCGCCTGCCTTTGATTTTTAAACATGACGAAATGCGCTTCAGTGAACAGAAACTCTTCGTGCAAGAACACACTACCATTTGTACATCGAAATAATACTTGTTTTGGACTGCAAATTTATGGCATGACGTATGCATGAACATTTGAATATTTCTATATTATGTATTACTATGCATTTGTAGCTCATCACCCCTAAGAGTAGTACTACTTTTATAAATATAATTTGTTGTTGCCTGAATTCTTGTCAGTCAGTCCACTTGGGGGAGCGTACCAGCAGCTTGGGAATGTAGTTAATTGCTGTGTTATAAGAAATTCTGGCTGTCCGAAAATTTCGTTGGCTCATTACTCATAAAAAAAATGAAGACAATGCGTTGAAAGAGAAGAGAAAATTGTACGTATATGAAAGGAAATAGTGGGAAATGTTGGTTACAATAATGTGCTCGGAGAAGAAAAATTACTGAAGCATTAAGTTAGTGAGGAAATGTGTATGCGTGTGAATGTAACAAAAGAGGCAATAAAACATATGCTATAGCATAATGGTAGTTTTTAATTTTTGACCCAAAATATTTATGTATTTAAAATAATTTTTGACAAAACAATTCAATAAAATTGCTTTAGAAATTAATCTAATTTTTTAAATACTTATAAAATTGTTCTTTGACATTTTAATAGTTAATAATGAAAAACAATTTAATAAATTTGCTTTAGAAATTAATTAAATTTTTTAAATATTTATACAATTGTTCTTTGACATTTTAATAGTTAATAATAAAAAACAATTCAATAAAATTGCTTTAGAAATTAATTAAATTTTTTAAATACTTATAAAATTGTTCTTTGACATTTTAATAGTTAATAATGAAAAACAATTCATTAAAATTACTTTGGAAATTAATTAAATTTTTTAAATATTTATACAATTGTTCTTTGACATTTCAATATTTAATATTGCATGAGAATGCGGCAAGCGTGTGAACACCATGTAACGTTTGACAGTTGATCGCAATCGACTTTCGTGATTTGGCCACGTTAATTGATGGTTGTGCGTTTATTTGTTTAGCAGCATTTGTGCCTTGTCAAGTTCTTGCAGGGATTCACATGTTCGCCTCCGATGGGTGTATGCTCGCACACATTGCTTCAGCTACGCACAGCATTCAAAGCAATAAATACCGATGCTTATTTTGGAATTGGAACGCTTTTCTATTATTCACTGCCAAATTGTGGTGCCTATTTGAGGTGTTGCTGAAGTCGTACGCGCTTAAAGCATTTGTGGCAGCTGTGGCAAGTTAAGCAAACAGTTGCTGTGTGTCGCAGTGATCAAATAGCGGCAGACAAAATTGTATATACATATGTACATATGTACATAAGCACATAGAAGTAAGCGAAGTAAGTCTTAAGTGGCTGTGGCGGATTAACGCGCACGCGCAAGGCACCTAACGTTAATCCAAAGCTGTGCAAGCCACACACCACAACTCAAGTGTAACGTGCGCACTCGTCGCGAGCGCGCCGCTTACTTTGGGGACCTAAAGTAACACTTCGTTGGTCTGCAGAACTATGTATAAATAAGCGCGAACGCACTGCTAAATAAATACTGTTTTTTTTTTTTAAACTGATTTCGCGCTGCCACATTCAATGCATGTGTCACTGCAGTTGGTGGCATTTTAAGTGAGTTGTTGTTGATTTTTTGTATGCTTGTTATTGCTTGACGTCGAGGCATCTGAACAAGAGAAGGACTTTATATAATTCAATCATAAAAATCTGTCTGTGTTGCAATCAGCAACAACAACAACAACAACAACAACAGCAATTACACGATTTACACGTGCGACAAATAAGTAAACAACTAAAACAGCAGCAAACGGTTTTTTTGTTTCTTGCTTTACTGCATATTTGTTTACGTTGCTGCCGATCACGCCTTTGTCTGCTGCAAATACAAGTAGCAACGACCACAGACGTCAGAAGTCAGCAATAGACTAGATGCCCGACTATGTTTTGCTACGCGCTTGCTTATGACAAGCACTCTTGCTATAGTTAAATGTTGTTGTTGTTGTTGTTGTTGTAGCAATTACCACTTTGTATTTTCAATGTCTGCATTTTTTTCGATTTGTTTGTTCGCCCGTCCGTCCGTCCGTCCGTCCGTCAGTCTGTTGGTTTGCCCATTTGCTGACGTAGCGGTGTGCAGTGTTTTTTTTTGTGTTGTAGGTGCGCCCAATGCAAGCGCCACAGCCGCTATTTATGCACATACGTACATATTAGCTGGAGCCAGTTTCGATGAAGTTCGCCTTGAATGACGGGCGTCGCTTGTCGAACAGCCGCTGGCTGCTCCTGCTAGCTCAATCTATGACTTCACGGTGATCTGTGCGATCTGTGCGATCTGTGCGATCTGTGCGATCTGCGCTTGCTCGCATTGCGAACTTGCGCACTTAACTATGCGCTCCGTGCTTGCTTAGCGAAACCGTTTATGTTGGGTTTGTCACCAGCCGTGCTGCCGGGCTGCTGCTGGTTTGGATTTCAACGCCGTCGTGGTGCTTGCTATGCGCGCCGTGTAAACTTTCTTATGGCCAAACATTGGTTTTTTTTTTATTTGTTGGTATCTTTTAGCATGCTTAAGAGATTTTTCGCATTCTTACAGCCATAATCCATCTAACTGAGTCGGAAATACGCCACGCTCTACTTGCGATCAGCACCACACACAAGAGCCATATCATGCATTCGATGGTGGTTCAGTTCCAGAACATATTCATTATGCCAGAGGTCGTAGTGCTTTTTCTTAATAATTCGTTAAGAAATTATAAAGATTCTCCAGAGAAAGTTCCTGCCTTACTTGGACCTTAGACCGCTCTGGTCCACAGTTAGCATTCGTCGTTCGTCGACAAAAACCGTTCCATAAGTGCTTATTAGTAATAAGTGATTGAGCTAGCGCTAGTGTATATCTTCGATCAGCGACTTAGATAATTTCGGGTACTGCGGGTAGGGTAGGCTTACCGCGGCGCCTCAGTGTACTTTCATAAATATCTTCTCACAAATTTAATCCAGTAGGAACATTAGCGTCGTTTAGTCGTTCAATATTTTTTTATTTGTATTGCTTTACACTATACTTATTTGAATTTTTATTTAAAAAAAAATTTTTTTTTTTAATTTTTTACTTCGTCCACTTATTTGAATTTTTATATTTTTTAAATTTTTTTTAATTTGTTGCTTCGTCCACTTATTTGAATTTTTATTTTTTTTTTTAATTTTTTTTTATTTTTTGCTTCGTCCACTCTTTTTTTTGTCGCTAAACTTGCTTTCAGTCGCTTCGAAAGCTCACCATTCCGTCATCTTAATATTTAATGAAGTAGTTAACACTTTTCAAGTTAATTTAATTTATTTTTCGCTACGTAAATATGCAAATATTCAACGCTGTGTCACAATTTCTACATACCTACTGAAAAATTTATTTCACTTGGCCGACGTTGCGCGTGATTTTACCTCCGAATAGCGTTTTTTGTTTTCATTTTAAATTTTCGTATTTTCGAATTTTTTGCCGAGCATATAAAATTGACAAAATAACAAACAAACGAGCAATAGACTGCAGTCTATTTTGGCAATAAAGCGATTAAGAATTATGAAACACAGGTGGCAACGCAATTTATGCGGCACCTTTCAGTTCGCGAACATTCATACGTTATATGGCCTGAATCTTAATGCATTTTTTATACCTTCAGTATACATATACATTGGCATACATACACACATATAATATATACTTTGCATATATTACTGCTTTTCAAGTAAAAAAATATGCCTTTTGTCAATTTTTCGTTTTCTTTTCAACTTGACAGCTGTTTCGTGGTCTAACTCGGTTGCTGAGCATTAAAAATTCATAGATTCACATTTCATTCACATTTTGAAATAAATATTTATGACAACAAAGAAACTTTTTTATTTGTGTTGCTTATTAGATGCACAGTGGCGGCCGAGTGAAAAGGTCAGTGCTGTGAATTTCCGAAAAAATTTCAAATTTATTTTTCATATTTAAAGGTGGGTGTTTCGGGCGTGAATTTGTTGCCAACTGTTTTAAAATTAATTTTTCGCTGCATGCGTATATATATTTAACCAAGTTTTTTTTTTTTTAAATGTAAAATTGTTTTAAAATTAAAAAAATTAACAAAATTTTGTGCACAACTCACATCGCCTTAGTTGCAAAGCCACCACAGACAGCGCTGTGGTTCAACGGCCGCGGATGGCGCAAAATGTTGCATTTACTACCTATTTTTATTGCAGACATTTTTTTGTAAATATCTAACTACAAAGTTTTTAATAGCCTTTTTTGCGGGGCATAAAATAAAAATTTACATAAATTATCAACAATAACTGCAAAATATGCCACTAAATGCAACTAAATTTGCAAAAATTATTCAAAAGCACTTGCGAGCACCAAAATATGCTGCCAGCCACAAATAATAATAATTCATAAATTTGCTGCCGCAACATGCAACCTAAAATTTTTATGACTTTATTTATACGTATATATATATATATATATATATATTCGTTTGGTTACGCTTGATTTCTTTGTGATTTTGCTGCATATCTGTTGTTTTTTATTTTTATTTATTTTTTGTTTAATTTTTTTTAATGCTGAATTTTTATTGCCGCAAAGTGGCGTGGCGTGGCGTGGCATGGCGTGTGTTTGTTGGCTGGGACGCGCTACAGCGCTTGCCAACCTGTCCATATGTTGTCTGTGCAGCAGAATTTTGTTGCACGTTGCCAAGAATCTGGCCGACGCTTATGCCAAAAGCCAACGGACGCTCACACATGCATATATGCACTTGCAACAAGCAAAGCGGCAAATATACATCAATAAAATCAGCAGTACATGTTTGTGTGTGACACATGTTGCCAGGTCCAACTATTTAGAATCACAAATTTCTCCCCGCACAAATACATGTATGTATGTATGTATGTATGTATGTATGTAGATACATATGCGATCTCGTCTATGCGGCTTTGGGTCCGCTCTTGTGTCTGGGTAAATTTCTTTCCACTTTAGTTTGCTTTTATGTCTATATAATTCTGTTATTTTTCAATTCTTTATTGCCAACAAGATTCCTATAATTTGATTTATGTTTGAACCAAATAAATGCAAATATAATTTGGTTTATTTGCAAGACGCGCTGTCGGCGCAGTGTAGCGGAAAGGCGTAGCGCTTATGGTATATATTTGTTTAGAAATTCATGCATAAAGCTTAGTAACTCGTAATAGAGAGCACGCGTTTCTTGTATTAAATCAACAATTTATATGAAATTAAAAAAATTTAATTACATAAAAAATTTTTTTTTTTAAATTCTCAATTTAGAAAATATTATTGTGACACTGAATACATTGTGTGGAAAGAAACGAAATCTTAACAGAAAATTCTGATTGTTTTTCTCTTTACACCAATTTCCCTCTTCGCTGAAAAAAATTTCTTGCATACTGTGCAAATTTCATGCGCAACCGGAAATCGTACAAGGCAACAACTTGTAACTTACACAGCTTACAGTTCTTGTGGTTTTTCTCACGCCTCTTTTGTCACAGCTGCATCTTTATATAATTACTTTTGCGGGTTCTGCTAACTATTTTTCTCTCTTTTTCCATTCAATCAGCCGCAACCATAATTATTAGAAAATATTTCCCTTTTCTTTCATTAGCCCTTACAGACCGCCTCTTATTCGCTGTCTTTAAGCCATTTCACCAATTTTCCAACTCGAATTCACCAAAAAAACACTTCTCTTTCAATATATAACAAAAAGCATTTAATCTACTTTGCTGCGGATTATAGCAATACAAAACCTATAAAATACAACAATGCAGCACTTATCCTCTATCTTTCTATTTTCATGAGAGCATGTGAGGTGAAGTATCGCGAAATTCGAAACATTGTAGTAGCAAAGATCTTTAACATTGCAAACGAGTGTCAACAAAGCGCTCTAACGATGTGTGCCTGTGTGTGATCGAAGTATTGTGTATATCGATATACAAATTGATAAGCAAGGCATGTACCATAAATGAGAATATAGATTCCTTCACAAGCGATTTCGAAGGTATAAATTATATTAATTAATTATATCGTGGAAGTCGATTTGTGGTGAACCCAATTTTGTCCGATGTCTTCTTTGGATCTTCACCGATCCAATGAAATTTGTTGAATTTAATCGATAACAAGTTGTCACATCTCGAGTGAAACTTACTCTTTGTTGCTGGTAACGTGAGAAAATGAAAAGTGACAAGTAGGTAAGGAAAATTAGGGTTAGTAAATGTCAGCAGCCAAAATGTGGCATGAAAAGTGTGGCTAAGATTATGGGAAAATTAGACAACTATTTCGGTTAGCTGTATCAAAACCTTTTTGTTTAGTGGTGAAGAACTATATTCTAATAGAGAGAGATATTGTTAAAAAATAAAAGCTCTGCAAAAGACAAGACCAAAGCCAAGACTGCTTAGTAAGGCCATTTATATACGTATATGTACGTATGTATATAAAAAGATCCACAAAAATCGTAAAAATATTACTCAAACGCAAAATGAGTAGATAAAAAATAATATCTACCTACAAAAGCAACAATATTTGCGGTGTGTGTGGGTAGTCGTTTTTCGTTGCTTATCAGCTGCAAAAAAAAAAAAATAATGAGCGGCGTGTCAGCGGAATTAGCATTTAAATTATGCACATAAAATAAGCGACAACAATGCGACGCTTTTGAAAGGAACTCCACCAAATAAAAGGTGTTCGTTCATATGCTAGCGCACATGACATAATGACAATTTTGGGTAGTTTTTTTTTTTTTTTTAAATTTAGTGTGTAAATTATGTTGCATAATATATAAAGATACTCATGCCAAACTGCCAGATCGCAACAATATTTATTTGTTTACTTGTGCGACCACGCAAAGTTCTTCGATACAGGTACACACATAATTGTTCTGTTTGCTAAGATACGTTTTCAAAATTAACCATGACAATACACATATTGTCTCACAAATTTAAAAAGTATTTAACATTTAAAAGTATAGTTTCGCTGGCCATTCACCATTTTTTCAACAATTTCTGCTATAACCTTACTGTTTTTTTTTTATATAATATCAACTACTCGTAGTTCTGCCTAAAAGATATGCTAATTCAGCACGAAAAAATTAATAAATTTATGCTAATTAGTTTTAGCTTAATTTTGTTTTACTAATTTACTTTGCTTGGGCACACATTTCAACACGCTGTCTCAAGTTTTGTCAATCTAGCGTCTGACAGTTATAAATTTCAGTTGGAATCGCCTGCTTTATTAAGATTTAACTTTACGCTTTTTGAGGGTTTTTGAACTAATAAAAAGTGTGAGGTCAAATTTATTTGCATAACCGAAATAATATTTATTAATATTATATACACTTGGCAGAAAAAGTCTGTGTACACGCCTATGCCTTTTTTCTTTTGTTAAAAAATAACTTTCATGTATGAAATTTCAGAGCAAGATCACATTGTGTGCTTCGTTGCAAGTCTATTGCATAGTCTGATACCATTTAAAGCAATTAAAATCATGCAACATTGTTTTATCGATAAATTTACAAAAAATACTCATTTGGCAGCGCAGAAAAAGAAATCATGGTTAAACTCTTCGAAGAAGCAAAAACAGATCGTGAAATCGGTCGGATTGTTGTTAGAACACATTCTTCCATACAGAGAGTGATTATTAACCACAAAGATATCGGCGATTTTGTATCCCGGCCCCGTGCAGGTCGGCCAAAAAGATTAACACAGCGTGAAACTCGTCACGTTTTGCAAAGTGTGAAGCAAAACCCTCGACTTACTGCATCCAAAATCGCTCAGAATGTTAAGGAAAGTTTTAAGGAAGACCCTTTGCACTGACACCGTCCGCAAATTTTTGAAAAAAACGTGGGTATCATGGCCATGCCGCACGCAAGAAGCCATTCATATCGCTAGTCAATAGACAAAAGCGTATTGCTTGCGCGATAGAGCACTTAAATAAGTCCCGAGAGTTTTGGCAGAAGGTTATTTTTTCTGATGAGAACAAAGCGCGGAAGAATTGGGTCTAGGAAGTGACTACTATTTTCAACAAGTCAACGACCCGAAGCATACAGCAGACATAGTTAAGCTTTGGTTACTCTAAAACGTTCCCAAGCAGCTTCGAACAACACCACAATCGCATATCATATCGGTGTCGCAAACGTATATCGTATATATGTGCAATTGCAATCGTATAGAGCACCTATGGGACTCACTTGAACGAAAAATACGCCAACGCACAATTACCTCAAAGGATATGCTCAAGGATGTGTTACAGGAGCAATGGGCTCAAATCCCTTTAACACAAACCATTAAGCTTGTTGATTCCATGCCAAAGCACCTAGCGCACGTTGGAGATATCCGACTTCTTATTAAATTTTAAGCGGAATTTGAAAGACTGTCTTTGTTCGACTTAAGTACCTTGTACGCAGACTTTTTCTACTGGATTTTCTACTCGTCTGTATGTTTTGTTTTGTTTATACGCCATTGTTAGAAAATGAATCACTTTTATTTTCATAAAACATACAACAAATTTTTTAAAAAGTATATTAAAAAGCCTTTTTTTCAAAGAGTTATCCTCTGGCATCCTCTTAGGTAGAAAGAGTCTGGTACCTTGTGCGCAGACTTTTTCTACCTAGTGTATATTTCGTCAGTTTAGTCACAGCAGCTAACTGTATATTGTATTACTTTGCTAGTGTTAGCTCATTTATTCCAACAACTATTACTCTTTTTTTCGACTTTTTCGCTGGAAATCATTTCGGCTTAACAATTTTACTGTTTTATCAGTTTTACTTGTTTATCGATAATTTTCCGATAAATATGTTAGGCCTATAATGTGTGTATGTGCACACTAAACAAACTGGCACACTTTTTAGTAACCCATTTGCCAATTTAACTATTTCTGTGGAAGTTGCTTCTGAAAACTCAAACTACTCGTACATTTCACTATATTATCTGCTAATGTGTTTTGTATAATTTAATTGTACTTTGTTGGCGCCAATAATAAACTGCACTGACACTGGAGCGCGGTTATTGTTGCCACCATTGCGCTATTATTCGCCACTATTTACCAAATTACTGGTATTTTATATTGTTGTGATGCTGTTGGCTATAAAATTAGCTGCAACATAATTACAGTTAATTGCTGCATACAATTTAGCGTTATTAAAATGCAAGCATATAAATGTCTCTTACATAAAGCGTTAATAAAAAAAATAAAAAATTAAAGGTAGTGCAAATAATTGCAGAATTGTAGCAAAATCGCAACAACAACAACAACGCAGCGTGTGTTGCAAGCCTAAAATCAACATTGCGCGGCGCATTCTGGGCGCGAGCACAAAGCGTGTTGGTGTGTTAGGCAGTGTGAAATAACAAAAGCGAATTCGCTCAGCTAGCCAATTCGTTGGTGGCAACAATGCGACGCTGACAATTAGAAAATATTCAAAAGTATTGAAGCAATTTTATACTCTTTACATTGTACTCGCGCAATTTTCTGTGCGAATACATTGTTTTGAAAAATTTTAATGGTCGCAGCGTGCTGCAATAACAACAACACACGTGTTTTTGCGGCAACATTTGCAAAAATCTAATAAAATATAATATAATATAATATAAGAAAATCAAATAAATAACCGTGTCAAAACAACAATGAAACGAAATGTTGTAAATATTAAAATAATAAAAATTAATGTGAAATGCACCGCGAAAGTCGCAAGCAAAGTAAATACAGTGGGCGTGCAAATGCCACGCGTGTGTGGTAATTAGTGGGTGGTGGCAAGTATAAGTGTCCGATGGGATAGAGGCGTGTTTTGCTGTGCAAATAATCGTGATTGAAGAATACTTGCAAACGTGACGTGAGCGTGATGATACTACAAGGTATTTGCAGTGTGAAACTTTTCACAAAATTTTTTCACAAAAATTCGAAGTATTGTTTTGCTCTAAGCTTTGTGCTGCTTATTTAAAATTCCTACAACAAAAAAAAAAAATAATAAAATAAATGCAACCGCACTCGATCACTGTTATGAAAGCGCCAACTATATGGTACAATAATCATAGCAAACAACAACAACAACATGTACAACAACAATAAAAAACTATAACATGTTATACTAATCAGCAAACATAATAATTCAATAGACAACAGTGTCAAAAGAAAACAAAACCGACAATAAAGCAAAATATATCAATAAACAACAGACAGACAGCAAGGCAACTATTTAAAATTGTAACAAGCGTATAATAGAGTAATCAGTTAGTGAAGTGCTCTTTATTGTTGTGTAGTGTCAGTCGCCAGTAATTGAATGTTGAAAAGCAAGCGACAATGGCGCGTCCAATAGGCGGGTGCAAGCGAAGCAAGCAAGCAAACAAACATTTTTTTTTTTTTTTTGATTAAATATTCATCATTTTAATTATGATTATATTTTCCATATATGCTTTTATTTAGTATTTACACAAGTGTGTGCTAAACTTGAAACGTCATTTGTCATATGAAACGGTTTTTATGAGATACTAGCTGACGGCGCCACTGTGCGCTCAAATGTAAATGTCAAGTCATTCGTTGCAAAACAAAAAAGATCACATCACACCTAATTTTGTGCATGTGATATTTTTCAAGTGCGAAAAGTGCTAACCAAACCGTGTGCTATAAAATAAAAATAAAAATTAAAATTAAAAATATATGTATAAATGCCATAAAGTATAAGTTAATTGCTGGCGGTGTAATTTGTATGGCAATTTTCTTGTCATCAGCTGTCACAGCGTAGCCAACATTGTTGCCGGTGTTAAAAAAAAAAAAAAATCCGCATTTGGTGGATTCGTCGCTGCAGCCAACACCGCCGTCAAACAACGCCGGTACCAAAGCCGCACGCATGCATGATTTCACTATGTGGATTAAATTCGGATTACCGTATTTGAAATGTTTGTATTTTTTTTTTCTTTATTATTTACGTTCACACATTATTTTTTAAGTTTATTAAAAAAATTTTTTTTTTTTTCAGTTTACTATAATCTCTTATTAATTTAAATTCGAATATGCTAATTGAGAGTGTGTGCCACATGTTATAAGGCTTACGTGCGTACATAGTGTAAGCGATAGTCCAATTGCAATTAGACTACTTGCTATATGCTACGAGTATCAGCATCTTTTTATGCAGACGTTGATATTTTTGCGTGTTCAACAAATTTTGCAGTTGGACCGAGACTTATTACAGGCAGAGGGGTGCCATGCGCACTGTTATCATAGAGAAGCCGTTCAACCACAATAATATGTGACCGCAAAATTCCGGGCGTTGGTTTTATTTGAAGTTATTTGTGGCTTAAGGCAGAAAATACATATGTATGTTATAATATACTCGTACAAGTTGCACTGTTTGTTGTTGTGTATTGTTTTTTATCCGCAGCTTGGCTATTTAATTTATTTGGTTTTGTTTGTTTCATTTATTAATTTTAATAAATTTCTGTGTTGACAATGACGCACATACAAACCTATGTACATACATGCAGTATGTTTTTAATAACCGCAAAAAATAATCAACTGATAAAATTTAAAGGCTTACCAAAAATAATTTTTTCTTCGCTGCTTTTATGTATTGATAAGCATTGTGTTTGTTGGCTGGCTGCTCCAATTGCAAAGCTCTTAAATGTGTTCTGCGAAAGCGTTGGTAAATATTTTGATAATTGCGAAGTAGAATTAGGACAACAAACAAATAAGTCGCGCATTTAATAAACAAACTGTTAATTATATTAATTGTGTTGCGAAAGTTGTGTTGGCCTGGCTCTAGAAGCGCGATATATTCAGATTAAAATTGTTTGAATATGTGCATAATTGAAATTAAACATATTAGATTACATGCAAATAAAATGTAAATAAAATGTGCGACCTTCACAACCAATCAATATTGCCAACAAAGTAGTAACGTACTGCAAGAGTTAGAATATTTATTGAAGCAACTGTCAAAAATAAGCGCACTCTCGTTGTATTGCGCAAAATTTACAAGCCAGTTGACCTTGAACGATAAATATGGACTACACAACGCCAAATGTAATAACAACTACAACAACGCTTCAGTTAAATGTACATATATATATTTAGATAGCACGCGATAATTGCAATAACAATTTGAAAGTCTGTCGAAATTTGCAAAATAAAAAAAAAAACACAAATATATAAAATTTATTAAATTGCAAAGCGAATTGATGCAAAAAAATAATTATAAAAAAATTTTCAACCAAAGTACTTGGTTTACGTTATGAATAAGTACCGGCTGTGATTGGGCTGTTATCGATATATTATGTTTTTCATAACGCATTTAAAAATAAAAGAATTGAAATCGATTTCCCAGCGTAAATTACCTTTTTTTTTTAAATACCTAAAGACCATTTAAATTTTTCCACTTCCTCAATATTATAATTTTATTACCTTTAACCTTTTCCTAAGTTTTTTTTTTCCTTTACCTATGCACACCTACAAGTTGCTTTTATAAAACTGCATATGATACATGTGCGCATGCGTTGCTCATTTGACTTCTTTTTTTTGGTTTTTTTATTTTCTTCTTTCCAACGCTGCACACACATATGCTGCGGTTTGTACGTAAAAGTTCTGCTGTCAGCCAACTATGCGTCTGAAAATGTGTTAATTTTAGATGTACGTGACACAACGATCGCCTTTGCCGCTGTTGCCGCCACGAAAATTCAACACGAAGATTCAATATTTGTCGTTGTCGTGCCGCGCTGAATGTCAGAAATCGGCGGTTTCTTAATTTAGTAATTTATGTGCCCACAATATTATATACAAATGCTTGCTTATGTGTGTGCGTCTGTGTGTGTTTGTCGCACAGACAATTCACTTTTGTGCGAGCTACTCATTTGCATTTGTATACATTACTTATATATATATATATATATAAGTATTATCATGGCGTATGCATCAGTATGCAGTCGCACCTCGTCGCGTCGATTCGTGATTATACGCCTTTCGGCTTTGTGCCTGCCTATACGCCTGGCAGTTAATAATCGTTTTGCGTCATTGTGTCGATGTCGATGTCGGCGTCGGCGATGAGTCAAATCGGTATTGCCGATGTGCTGCGTGCGCCATCAGAACGCTTTGACACTTTCGTTTACTGTCAAAATGAGCAATTAGAAATGTATGAGTTCTGAATGCATTAGCATGCGAATGCGTGAAATTTACTAGTTGTCAAAATTACACTTTTTTTTTTTTTTTTGTTACGCATGTCAGACTCGAAATTGATATGATAACGTGTAACATAATAAGCAGCTAAAGTAGCTGTACCAAATTTGTATGTTCACCTTTTTTATACTGCTGCGCAGCAAGGGAGAGTGTTTGGCAAATAAGTTGGCGCACTTGAATTTATTAATGTTAACTTTTTAAGAGTATAGCAGACTATTTTCGGAGCGGAGACTAAAATCTGCGCGGCGCCTTTTTTTTTGGAAAATTCTAAAAGTTTGTTATAGTTTTTCTTTAAGAAATTTAATTACGATTCCATAAAGATTTCAATTTTTGAGTATACGAAATATACTGCATTGCTGAAAATTTGGGATATTAAAAATTTTTAATATTTTACCAATTTTTTTTTAAAAAACAAGCTCGTTTTTAATTGCTACATGTCCTACTTTCCTAGACGGGAAAATCGTCATAAAAAGTAAAATCCATAATAAAAATGTGCTGAAAATATTTCGTATTTTTATTATTCATAATCTTCTTTTTTTTGTTCCATAATTTTATTACTTTTACTGAGCAGATTTTATAGTTTCCTATTTGTAATATTTATTCTTATGTGTTTCTCCACTAAAATTTCATTAAAGCGCCAGCTTTCAGCTCAAAGCAAATAAACCAGTGAGTCAGCCCAGCCCACTAATGCTATTATTGTGTAATTTAGTGATTTTATGGCTTGTTTTCTCAAATGAATATTTCTGTGAGCATAATCGAGTTAGTGACTATTTTCGAATTTACTATTAGTAAGTACAATATTTTCTGCTAAAATTCTAATTTAATTTTAATATGAAGCATTTTCTTTTAAATTGCAAAATGAAATGCCAAAACGTGCAAAAAAAAGTATTTATATTTCTCAGAAGATTTTCTCAATATATCTTCTATGGGAGTTTCATATAAATATATAATAGCAATAGCATTATTTTTTTTTTAATGTTTGTTTACTTTTTGCCATTGCTAGCACAAGTCAATCCGGATGCTCTTCACTCAGCGCCACCAACAGTGCGTCCTTAATATTGTTTGTCACTTGTGCCATATACTGTTGTGTTGTTACAACAACAATATCTAGCATTTGTAGCCATTTTCTGGCCGCTGCTGCCTTGTTGTTGTCACGTATTTTCTGTTTGTTGGCAACTTAATTATCAACGGCGTCCTTTTCATTTTGTCTGCTTCCTTCAATATATTTCTACTTCAACAGCAAATATTTTGTTATTTTGTTATTTTTGCTTTTACAGTTCTGTTTCTTTTCTTCAACACCCTTGGCTGGCATTTGTCTTTCGGTTTTGTGTTTGGGTTGGCATGAGTTGGCTTCTTATCTGCGCTGCCATTGCTATATAATACGGCTAGTGAGCGTGCCTCTTCGTTCCCTGTCTTCCCTGTGTTCCCTGCGGTGAGCTCAGCTCTACTCAATGCGACGCGGCTTGTTTGTTGCTGGCAGGCGGCAGCTGTTTGTGTTATTTATTTACTACAATGAAATACCACAAACAGAAATTCTACACACACATACACCTACATGCACACAAACATAACTGATAATAGAGCCTTCTTCTTGTACGTGGGCCATATGTTATCCGCTTCCTGCTATACATCCTGTGTCTGCCTGCCTGCCTGCCTGCCTGCCTCTTACATATCTACCCTGCTGCCTAGCTAGTTAGTTGCCTATCAGCAGCACCGCGCCCACACACACTTACTCCGAGCGCTGCCTATTTTTACTACTTCATAAACCGACTGTTAAGCTATAAATAGACCATAGGCCATAGGCTGTGCTATTTATGTGTTTGTTTTGTATATTTTAATCCATTCTTACCTCATCGTTATCTGTTTTCTCTGCCCCTTGCGCGTTCACATTTCAATTTGGTGTGCCAAAGCACTTATCATCGTCCTTTGCGTGTCCTTTGTTAGTTTGTTGGCGGCAATTTGGCAGTTTCCGCGCATGCAAATGTGTTAAGCCACACGCTAGGCGAGTGAAGTGTTGAAAAGCAAAAATAACAAAAGCACCGCTTTCCGCTGTCGTGCAAATTCGTGCGATTTTGTTTACTACAACACATGGGTTTTGCGATTGCATTCGCTTTTTTTGTTTTTTTTTTTTTTGTTTTTGCTATTCTATTGTATTATTGTGCTATTTAAGTGCATTAACTGCGCTTTTGTTGAGCAGCAGATTCGTTGCCACTCACTACAAAAAGCAATTGTTTTTTTCCTAATATTATGCGTTTTATTTTGTACGAAAACTTTCCGCCTGCCTACCGCAAACTTTGCGCCGCATGCTTTGTAAAGCGCCAAGGCAAGACAAGACAATCAGTTAGTTTGCTTTTCAGATTTCACTTGGTGTGATAAACTTTAGATAAACGCGCAAATCTTACAAACTTCTGAAGCTTGCAAACTATTTTTCTGTGCGAAATCATATCGTGGAGCTAGTAATATGCTCTTTGTAAGTTCGATGGCATGTTTCAGTCTCGATTTAAGTACAGCAAAAGACCCGATCTTAAACGACGATAAAAACGCAAAGTCCAACTGTCAACAAAAGCACCTGAAATTTAAGAGAAATTGCGAATATTAAATTCCAACTTATACTCAGCTGTCGGTTTAGAGTTCTTAAGTTTCGATTACTTAAAGCAACTGTGGCTCCAGCAAGTGAGTCTGTGGCTGCCATTATAAATTGCATCTGTGTATCCACAGCTGAAGCGCTCGATATAGTGAAGTAGGTTTCTGTGAAATGAAGTGACGAATGCTTGATGGATATGGCTAGTATTTGATCGATGATCTCTCTCGCCATCTCGTACTTAACAATATTTTAAGACTTCACCGTTTCTATCTTGTTCTCTCAAGAGCGAATATTCTTGCGGTTTCATTGTTGACTGTTGAAGTCCACTGCTGCCACTGGAGCTCCCTCGGCTTGAGAAAGTATGTTTACAAAATAGAGCTACCTCAAGCGGCTTCAGACGCGAGATTTCAAAGCGCTTAGTCCTGGAGATCACCTGGAGAGTATTTTTAATCATCTTACTCGTCTCGACGGATATTTTCTGCACCTTAGCCATAACCCACGCGGCTGG
Organism: Bactrocera minax; assembly: GCA_021498325.1. Classification (NCBI taxonomy): domain Eukaryota; kingdom Metazoa; phylum Arthropoda; class Insecta; order Diptera; family Tephritidae; genus Bactrocera; species Bactrocera minax. Next base: position 2,543,617 of record JAKEEE010000032.1, read on the forward strand.
TCTTGCTGGCTTGCTTGGCTTTTAATTTCATGTACCATTTGGTATTTAACACTTTCACATATTTGACCAGCCCAGCTGCTAGTTCACAAATCTGAATGCCCATTTAAAGCCACAAATCCCCATGAGGTTACACAAAAGCCAATTTGAGTTATTTACACAATAATTCGCAACACTTTATAATCTTTGCACTGGCGTGCAACCCAAAGATTGCCCTACTTTCCAAAGGGCCACTGCTGTAATCCCACAATAGAGGCATTGGCCATGGGCTCACACACATCCTGCTCATCACAAGCAATTATTGCTTGGCATACAATATTCTGTTGCTGCTTCTGCTTCTGCCGTTGTTATTGTTATTGGTTGCAGCATATTAGCTTTATTTTGATGGTTGGCTGAGGGTGACTTTTGTACTCACCGCAGGATACAGCATACAGCTGCCAAACGTGCACACACGCACACAGCTGCACCGCAGATAAAATGAGGCGACATAATGAGGTCAGCGTGGCACTTCATCATTAGGCGAGGAGAGTGTTTGCACTGTTGCCGCATGTGATATTTGTTGTTCTTGCTTCGATTTGCAGAGTGTTCCGACTTGCAAATGTGGCGGCTGACGGTAGATTGCATAGAGTTTACTTACTCGCCACTCAGCTGCCGACTCCACATGTCCATGCTTGCCTGCCCACAAATTGCCATTGCCGTTGCTGTTGCTGTTGCTGTTATTATTGTTGATAATATATGGTAGAGTGTGTACTTTCCTTCTCGTTGGGATGAATGCCATACGCCGAGCGCCATGGGCTATAAAACAAAAGCCACGACACATGCGTACCAGCAAACTGCCAGGCCGCTTTCAACATTGCCATTGTCTGAGCGGCATTGCTTTTAGTGGTGGTAGCAACACCAATTTTGCTTTGCTACACCAACATGCCATATTATTAGCACCACACAAAATACACCATAACAATAACAATAACAATAAGTGGCGGCGCAGTTACAAACTCTCGCATGTGGCTCATCCTGCCGAAGTATGCGCTGTGGCAGCGGCAGGCAGTTGGCTCCAAAGGGAATTAGCATTGCGGTTTGGCGGCTGCCGTTGCCGCTACCAAGTGCCGACGAAAGGTGGGCAAGTAGAAGTGTGTGCATGAGTGTGTTTTTTTTTAGCTGCAGGGCAGCAGCTGGACGTGGCAAGAGATGAGTACGCCGAGATAGGACGCTGCGGCACTGTCGTGCAGTAGTGCGTTGCTTACGCTGTTTTGTTTTTGGTTTTTTTTTCAACTTTTGCTTTGCGCATTGTCTTAGCCAAGTTGAGCATATGAATGAAAGAATGAATGAGTTTAGTCCGGTAGCCAGGCATACAAGCCCTTTGGTTGGCAGTTGCAGCATGCAGCAGGCAATTATTTTATTAATGCAGTGCATTTTGTGTGTAATTTGCATTCAACCGCAAAATAGCAGCTAAACGAAGAAGAAAACACAGAAGAAACAAGCGTAACGCTGCAGACGACCGCAAATAGGACGCAGACAATAGGAATGAAATTCAGCTTGGTTGCTTCGTGTAGCTTTATAGAATTGTTATAAACATGCTGTAATGTTGCAAGTAATTGTGGCCGACACAAATACTCATAACACAAAAAAAAAAAAAAACGAAAAAAAAACGCCGTCTGCTGCATGCAAATATAAACCAAAACTGTCTGCGGTGAGAACAGGTGCCGACATCGATGCGCGTCCAGCCACGCTGTGCATCGGACGCATGCGCACGTAGAAACAGTCACGTAGAACGAGACGCTTTGAGCGGCGGCAAATCAGCGCATCAGTACGAACCCTCGAGGTCAGGTCTAAACTTTCCTGCTATTTCAAGTACTTCTTTCTCACACTTTACATAAACTTCCTATGCTTTTGATTTGTCGCGCCTTTTTCCCTATGATGCGCTACGATTTCTTAGCGTTATATTGCAACGTATTTCCGTTATGTACGCAAGTGTGGTCGTAGTTAAAAATCACTCGTTTTAATACTTTGAACTTGACTATATTCTCTTTCTCTCTCGTAAGTTCCTTACTTCCATAGGAAGTTTTCTTTTCATCACTTTCTGTTTATGCCTGACGCATTATCACTTAATTTGCACATAAAGCCTACCGCGATGCTTACGCATAATTCTCGCGCTAACGCAAATTTACTAACGACGCCACAATTGCATAGTGCTAAAGTCAAATGCGCGCTGTAAGTGCAGCATTAGCACAGCAGTGGGCGTGTTAAACACAGCTCAGTAATAGCACAGCCTACAGAACTGATAATTGTAAACTGCTAGAGAAAAAAATAAAATAAAAATGAACAAAGTTGGAAAAGCGTTGCACTGCCGCTAACTGCTTTCTTGAGTACTGCTTTCTCGCAACACATGACCATACTTACATAACATAAATGCACACAGCACGAGTTGTTGGTCGTTGAATAAGCTTGTGAACGTCTGCTTGGTAATTGAATTTCTCCAGAAATACACTGGGTAGGCAGCGGAGAGCCAAAGCAAGTGACCGTCTACGTTCAGCTTCACATCAGCCGCGGCGTTGTTCGTTTAGGAAGGAAGTCGTTTGCATAATTACCGGGCAGCCGGGGTGTTTGTAGGCCAACAGGCCGAACGCCGATGGACGGACATCCAAGCGTTCGACTTGCTGGCCGGCTTAATTATTTAAGGGCTGTTGCTGTGCTGTTGTTGCCGCTGCTGCTGTCATTATTTATCGCTTTTGTTGCATGGATTATTGCTGGTTTTATCCTACTCCATTTTATTTCGGTTCTTGTTTCCTTGTCAATTTTTTATCAACAGCAATGGTTGTCCGTCTTTAGCGCTTATCTCGCATACAGTACATTTGTGAATTTTTTATTATTAATACACTATACTTTGGTATTTGGTGTTGCGATGCAAATGTTAAGATAAGCGCGCGCGTTTTTAAGCGCGTTCACAACTAAACTCAGCAATGCGTGGCAACCATACATTAAGCGCGCGCATTTTTAACAGAAATTTGCCTAGTTTTCCTACACTCGATATCAGTGGCTGATAAAAATGCAACCAGGCGTTTTGTTTTCTCATGCGTATTACTTCTTCCCTCACGTTTTTCTCGCCCTCTTTACTTATTTTTTATTAACTGCCCGCTGCATATTTAATTAGTGGCTTCCACGCTGGCCGTGGTATGCGGCATTCAATTGCAATTTGTAGTCGTCCTTCAATTGGCGGACAACAGGTTGCCATTTACTACACTTTTTATTTTTTCGCTTGGCACCCTTATTCGCAATTTTCGGTGATCTTTCTAGAATACCATTATTTATTACACAAATGATAGCATAATGATGTTGAAATTATGGTAATTTAAATTTTTTGTGCGAGTACTTCATTTATTTGGCCAAAATTATAGGTTAAGTATAATTTTTGCCTTTGCGAACAGATGACACTTCAAGCACATGCGCCTGATGAGCGACTTACGCTCATACCAGTGGCCAGTGGGCGTGGTTTAGATCACATTTCTTACAATATTGCTGATGCACAAATTGTATGCTACGATATTTAATGAAAGAGCAATGAGAGCAGAGAATATAATGAGTAAAAAGAAAATTAAGGAAATTATTTGTTACGAATTTATGTCAACTAGCACCAGCAACTGCGCTGCTTCATCTTCAACACCCTTCAATGTTCGTTAATTTAAAGATTGTTTAATATAAAACTATTTTGGAAGAACTTGGACATTAACACCCACGAGATTCATAAAATTTTCTGGCGTCTATCACAGTCATCGTAATCGTCCACCCTAGATTTGACGTATTTTCCTAAGAATGTTGCAACAATTTCCTTTCAATAAAATTATAAAATTGTTTGGCAGCCGATCACCACATCTCATTTCGTCATTTCGTCATTTCGTTTTTTCATTATGGAAAGGAAAAAGTCTACTAATTAACGGCGCAACGTACTTCAGAGGGGCCCTAACGTAGTAATCACGTATTGCCAGTGGCTCGCGATAACTTAGCAAATAGCAACATTTTCTTTGTTTTCTTTAAATGCACATTTCTGCAGAATCCCCTTTTACGACTACGCCAACTACTGGCGTCCGCTTGAGTGTTGCCAACGCGTTTTCGCTATGTCAACATGTTGCGCCGCACAATCTGCCTGTCGCGCGGTGTTGCCAAATTTCGTTTGCTGCACATTTTACTGGATGCTCTTGCTGTTCCTTCTAATATGTTATATTTGTTTTGTTTTTGTGCTTTTAGTTTACTGTTACTGCATTGAATTGTATTTTTTTGGAAATTTCAAATTTCCTCGCAATTATTTTCCCTCTTTGCGCTATACTACTGCATTAAAACGTCGCTCTGTGTTGCCAAAGCGCCAGCAGCTGCTCATCGCATCCAGTTCAACTGACTAGTGATGCCACAATTGCATTAACTGAAAATTTAACCACTATATTTGCTTACCCGGAAAAGGGCTACCTGTGCCTGTGCCTGTTAATTCGCCTCATTTATCTTCTATCACCACAAGCGCGGCTGCCTTTCATATTTTTCTTTTCATTTAATTTATTCGTTTCATCAACTACTTGCCTACGCCTGTATGTCGCATCTCTTTCGTCTGCTTTTCACTGCACTGCGTTGCGAATTTCTTGTAGACATTTGTCTAGACATTTTTCATAATATATAAGTGCAGCATTATTGCACAACACCCTGAGAAACCTGAGCGCAGCAGAAATCATCTCCGAAACGTATAGAAATAAAGTAAAGTACATATTATAAAGGCGTAATATTTTAAAATGGAGAGGTGTACAAAGCAACTGCCAACGCATAGGCTGTATATGCTTACGCGCTTCGCAGCGCAAAGAAAAAAGCTGATTTGCATTCACGCCGGTAATTGTTGTTGCCTGCTGCCAACAAGAGTTTTTTTTTTCAGCAATTCCTAAAGCTGACAGCGACACTCAATTGATTGTGCCTTAGTTGCTATGCTGCGCGCATAATGACAGCAAAAGTACAAGTACGCGCCGTATCTGCGGCTACAATCAATAAGCGTCGCTTAGCTGGCGTTGCAGCAAACGGCGGCACAGTCGTATACATATACATATGTGTATACGCTTAGTACTTGTCAGTGCAGATACCTACGTACGTGCCACATGACCGGTTTGTCGTTTTTTGTAATTCATTTTTTTCTCGCGCTTATGCCATATTTTTTTCTTTTGCCAAATATTAACCAAAAATGGAAAAAGTTTGTGCTTTTTCATTGTTTATTTTGCTTTTTTGCTTTTTTGCCACCATTTACCGAAGTAGCAACTACATGCAGCTTCGCTACTTACTTCGCCGTTTCACAAGTTTAATGTACGTAATATGTAATGCGAATGCAATTACATAAGGCACGTAATTTTCGTTGAAATCTTATTTTCGCTATGCAGTTTTTCAACATTTTCGCGTGCCCAAAATGCAATGCAATATAAAACATCGAAAATCAATTTTACGATTTTGAAGCTTTGTTTGCCGATTGCGAAATAAATGTGAGGTTAGTTAGTGCGCACTTTGTGCTTGTGCGCTGTTTAAAATTGTTTAAAGTTGCAATGTTGATTAAATTTTGCGGCAGGTGCGGCTGACAACAACAATTTCACAGTTTGTATATATACTTAATCATTTATATTTTTTCTAATTTTATTCAGTTAGTTTAGTTCAGTTTAGTTGAAATAGAGTTTCAGTTGGTTTAAATATTTACGCGCCGCATAACACTTTGCACTTACAATAATAGAGGACAAACCTTTTCGCAATTCAGTTGAAACATTTGCACTTGCGAAGTTTTCCAATTGGAAGATAGCATTTTTAGTGGGATTATTTAAGGCTGGCAAACAATAAAAAACAGTTAAAATCGCTTAAAGTGGCAATGTATTACCATAACACTCCACACACACACACGCACGCACACACACACATTTGTTGTAAATTACGCGTACTTTTTTGCAAGTTCCATTCTTGCGCTGGTGTTCTTAAGAAATACCTGCAATTTGCCTTTTCCCGCGCTCAAAGCTTTGCTTCAAGTTTTTTTTTTTTTTTGTTTTGTTGCACTCTTTATTCGTGCTCACTTTATAATTTTTACTCCTTAATTTATTTAATATATATTTCGTTTTTTATCATGCTGCTGCAATGTGCTCGGTCAACAGCGTTGGCACTCTGCAATGCACAATGCGGAGCAACATGCAAGCATATTGTTGCTGTTACAACAGCTACTAGCAGCTGGCAACTTTCTCCTTTCACCCGAAACAAGCCATAACAGGCGCATTGGGAGAGGGGGGGCAAAAGCGCATAATAATAATGAAAATGTCAGCGAAAACAACGCCAACAATAACAACAAACAATGCCGCCGAGCTGCAGCATGCATTTCGGTGGCGCGCTGACAACAAAATTGCATTGCCGCACAACAGCCACTCACTCAGCAAGCGCAAAGTGACCGGCACGGTGGCACAAAAAGTAGCGCAGCAACAAACAAAAGTGCAACAAAATAGTTTCGCCCGCAGTCTGATTTTTAGTCAGCCTGCGCTCCGTTTAAGCTGCATACAGCTGTTGTTGTTCATGTTTTTGTTTTTTGTTTTTTTTTTTTTTTTGCTGCTTTCATGTTAGCTACTTTCATTTCTGTGCAGTTTTAAAAAGTGCAGCAGCGCATCGCGTCATTTCTCCTGCAGCGTGCTACGCATTTAAGTGTTGGCCATGCTGCATACATTTGCGCTCATATGCCGCAGTTGCGCGTTATTTTCGTTAAACTTGCTGCCATATTTTATTCTATATTTTTGCTTGTTATTTTTGCACTGACCCAATTGCAGAGTCAAGCGACCTTACATTTTTCCCATATGAACGCACACATTTGCTGCTGTTGGCCTATTTGCGCGCAATTGCCAATGCAAAACATATTAATTCGCGGCTTGGCGCTTATGGCAGTGTGCCTTTTTAAGTTGTGACCTTCTTTTACTGTATACTCCGGGTTTGTTGGTTGCTCAATGGACTACAGCCGTGTCATTTAAGCTGCTCTTGTTTTTGTTGCAGTCGCTGTCAAAATTGCGCGCGTGTCGCCGCGGTGTTGACAAGTGAAGTGCCCGTGACAACTAAAGCCGCCGCATTAACGCTCAGCAGCGCTGCAGCTTTTTTGACGCGCTTACAAAGAGCTTTTCGTTCGTGCAACTCGGCGCCATACTACAACTTTTGCGCTTTTCCTCCATTTGCTTTTTTTTTTTTTTTTTGTTTAACATTCCGTCTATGGATTGTCGGAATTTTGTAATTAACAAGCAAAATTTTTATTTAATTTTAGTGCAATGTTTTCTGCATGCGTTTCGCAGCTTCTAAATATTTGCTGCACTTACATGCAACCCTTTAGTGGATCAAATGGGGTAGTAGAGCGAAATTAAATTTGCGCGCAAAGGTCAATATAAAGTTCATGGAATGTGAAACTTTTCTAACAAACTCACTCTCACGCTCGTTTCCGATTGCCATACAAAATTCATGAGTTCAATACATGGAAAATATGACTTTATGCTTAATAAAAATTGTGATATTTCAATTTGACGAGTCAAAAACATCGATAGTCGCTGTTGCTTGACATCTTTGAGTGACTACTTATACCGAGTTCACACGTTCACTTTCTTTTTCAGTTTGCAAATTATATGTATATTACATATATATATATATATGTAGGCTCTTGCAGCGATAATCAGCAGCTTAATGTCACAAGACTGCACCTAGTACACACTGTCAATTGCTTGGATATCGTTTGCCTTGCGTGTCGCGGACTATAGAACGTGCGAAATTTTCGCACAATTGCAAACTTAGCATCTCCGAAGACTAGCTGCTAACGGACTGCAATTAATAGCACTAACATGCACTTAGTAGAACTTGTGAAGGAAATTGAACAAGAATTTGTCGGAAATTCAAATAAAACGTACGCAGACACTGGCGTACGCACCGGCGGGTGTTAAGTGCAATGCCACACTTTAGTTAACACACCGGCCACATATATAAACCATATAGTCATTGCTGCCGAAACGCTTGCGCTAAGTTGCTAGTAGTGATTGCTCACTTACAAAATCGAGCACAATAACACGTACGTGCTGTGCAGCGTGTAAGGTAGTGGTGCTGAGTGCAAAAAAAAAAATAAAAATGAAAAAAAAAAAAAACAAAAATAAAAATAAAAGTAAAACGAAACTTGCAAACAAGTTTTCAGCGCGACAACTTTGCTTTCAGCTTTCAGCTTTCATTAAGATTTCTGAGTTCATTTTGGCGCACAAAGGAGGTCGTGAAAGTGTAGGCAAAGCCGGTAGGTGGCACCATCACTCGACTGGTTGTCAACGAGTGAAGTGAAAATTTGCAACTGCTTTTGATGGCAAAAAAATTGTGCAAAAAAGTTACTCACACCAAATGTGACACAGCGTTTGTGCGGGTATCTACACTATCAACACGGTAAGGTCATGCAGGACATAGGCGAAATCGACAGACAAGCCAACTAGCCAGCTAACTAAGCGTCAGCAGCTCCTGCGTACATAAATGCGTCAATGTATGTGCCTGTGTGTGTGTATGTGTGTGTGCGTGTGTGTGTGCATTCGCAGGCGCGTGCCAATATGAGCACTTGGCGCGTATGCACGAGCGGTCGACACAAGTGGTCGGACAGACAAACAGACAAACAGCCAGCCGCCAGACAGATGCAAACTTTGCAAAATGCAGACAGTGTGTTTTGTATATAGTATACGCTGCAGCGCGCTTCTGCACCACAATTCGCACTACTGTGGCGCTGGGCGGTAACTTGAGACGCGCGTGTGCACTCGAATAACAGTACTGCAATGAGCGTCAGCCTGGGCGCCAGCCTGAGCGCGTCATCAAGTGGCTCGGGGGAGAGTGCTGTTGGCTGCGGGCATTAACTTTCAAGTTTTTTCTTTTCACTTTACACTTCACACTTGCGGAGAGTGTTGAGGAAAATTTAAGGAGGTAGTTTCGTCGTGCAATTTGCTTGCTTGCCGCCACAAGCACTTTGCTATGTTTTCGTTTTGCACCTTTTATGCGTAGGAGGAAAGGCGAGAAAATTAGCCGCATGTGTGTGTGTGTGTGTGTGTATGTGTGTGTGTAGTTTGTGCGGTCCCAAGCGACGCAATGCGCACGTAAAGTTTTAGAACAATTTGCTGCTGTCATGTCGGCATGCTGCTGGCCGTCAATGTACCTTGTGGACATTTTTTTTTGTGGAAAGATTTCTGTTTGCCCGCTTTTTAGTAAGTTTTCACTATTGACTTTAGGTTTGTAGTCACGCAGTTCTGTTTTTTTGTTTTTTTTTGTTTTGTGCAAGCTACTTTTATTTCTTCGAATTTCGCACTGCTGGTCACTCAAACACACTTAGTATTACCCACCCTTTCAAAGGCTTTACGATAATGTTGGAGACGTTGAATTCCCTTTTTTTTTTTGAACAACCAACAAAGTTGACTTTCAAAGTGCGCCGCATTGGATTGGGAGTTGTCCGATCCGTTGAGTTTTTCGTTTATTATTTTCTGTGGGATTTTTTTCTCAGTGTTTGGCATTTTTATGCACATTCCATGTTACAGCCACACGCTACGCAGTAAACGCGCTACTTTTTTTTGTTTTTTTTTTGTTTTTAACTGCATTGCGTGCCTTGTTTTATTGTGTTGCAAAATTTTGTTGGAGTGCGCTCAATCACACCATGTTTGCGTGCGATCTCCACTACGGCCAGTCCGTCCGTCCAACAGTTGGATAGCGAAATTGCACTTTTTATGTGCACATTAAAAGTGTGCATTTTTTCCTTTTGGGCTCTATGTAAATGTGTTAATATGATTTGAGCTTTACGACTTTTTAATCGGTTTTACGCATTTTTCTCCTTTATGTTTTCTCTTAAGGTGCCACAAAAGTGTGCTAAAATTTTTTACGAACGTGTAGTTTGTGGCAAATCACCTTGGCCGGCGCATAGCACATACCCTTAAATTGATACAAATAAAACAGTTTCATTAATATTAATTATGATGACGTTAACACCTGGCAATTTGTTTAATAATAGAGCTGTTTGCACGTAATGTGTTGTTTGTAAAATTGGAAGTCTTTGTACTACTTGTAAATGTTGTATGTTGATTTGTTGCTTGATTGAACGTTGTGTGAAATGTAACAGAATTTCATGCCATAGTGCTGGAATATATACTCGTAATGTTTGCATTCAAATATATATGCACATACATACATAATAAATTCATTTAACCCATGCTCTAAACAGAAAAAAATAAATAAATGTTCTATATGAAGGATATGCAAATTAATCGGATGAGTAATGCAGAATGTAAAACCAATTTTAAACGGCGCCAAATAACACTACTTTTATCCAATTTCTGCTTAAAAAATCAAAATGTTCTGCCTTATTTTCCTTCCCCCCCCCATGTGAGTATTAAATTTAAATGTTAAGCACTAAAGCAAGTGACCGCAAAAATTCATTTGATGTGGCAACAATTTAAATGTGCGCAATAAATATATATTGCCGAGCAGCAGCAGCAGCAGCAGCACAGTTGAACAGAACAAACACACAAATAACGCAGTCGACAATACGAAAAATGTAAAAAGCATTGAACAAAGCAAAATAATACACACACAACAACAACAACAATCGCTATATACAACAATCAACAACAACATACACAAACAATTAACTTGTTCGCCGCTTGAACCGGCTGCGTGGAAGCAGCACCGCCCCCTTTAAAGCAGCCAACATCACTTAATGTGGCAGCAGTCAGTCGCGACAGACGCTGAGCGTAGCGCGCAACTGGAGGCCGGCTCGTGGCTAATAAATTCCAGCGCGCACAGCAAAACAAAATAATACCAAACAGCAAACATCTATGCATTGCACATATCTATGCATGTCTGTATGTATGTATGCCTGTATGTATGTCTGTATGTATGTCTGTATGTATGTATGTCTGTATGTATGTATGTCTGTATGTAGTGGGTAGAGATCGTTTGAAGTGTGCGTGGGCGAACCTGATGCTTCAATTATTGTTGTTATTGCCGTTAATGGCATTGTAGTGTGTCTGCTTTTAATGACAGCATATGTGCTCGCCGATATGATTGAGGGTCATGTCGCAGTAATGCTGGCACACAAAGCGACGGATTTAATTCATTTTGCCGTTGAACGAACGCAAAGCTTAAAATTTGCTATCGCTTATTGAGTGACTGAATCAATAAATTACTTTTTTGTTTTTTATTTTATTAACTCTTAAAGCTGTTTCAAATTTACATAAGTGCTTTAATTATAATTGTTATCGATTTTCGATAGCTACTTTTCGTGCTTGCCACCGCTATTTAGATGGCGTCGCTTTTTTCGTTGCTTAAATTGGAATCCAAGCACCGTTGTCAGTGTGTTATATTTGAATTGCCCTTCACCTCGTCGTTGTTACCTACCTAGTTACTATCATAAACGGCATCAGCGTTACCTGACTGTCACTTCTGGTGTTGCTAATAATCATCACTTCACCATTGGCTACTGTCTGTTGCCGCATCTACTTTGTACACACCGTTTTAACACCTTGCCCTTGTTGTTGTTGTACTTGCACCGCAGCTACCTGTGTTTTTCTTACTGCCCACCGTTTAGTGGTTGCGCCTATCGATCGTTGTGGTTCTGCTGCGCCGCTCACATCTTGACCGCTGGCTGCTTCTGCTTGCGTTTTCTGTTGTCGTCTTCTGTTGTTGCTTTTGTATTCATTATTGAATTTCGATCGTTTACTCGTTTATTGCTACCAACTGCTGTGTTGTTGTTGACTGGCTACTCGTATGCGTTCAGTAGTGTTGTTCTTACGTTTGCGATCGCCTATTGGTGTGTTGTGTGTCTGCTGGGTGGGTGAGTTCAGCTGGCGTGGTCTGTACCTCAAATTGAACACATTGCGCTTAGGCGGTTTTCTTCATGTTTTTTATTCGTTTCGCTGAGTTTTTGTTTGTTTTTGTTTTGTATTGTATTGTTCGGCTCTTCCTCTTTATCTTCCTTTGCATCGCGCAAACGCCCCTTGGCAGCTAAGCATTACGTAAAATATTGTTTATTTCAAAGAAAATACTGTAAGCTACCCGTTTTAATACTCATACATCAATATTTGCAATATTTGCAATATTTGTTTAACACTTGCCTCAAGGATTATGCTGATATTGCTTGCGTAAGTATAACACTTCAACATTTGTAGCAACCTAACCCAAAGTTATCCGTCTTTGTTGCAAGAAGTGTGAAAGTCAAACATTTTACACCAGCCAAATCCATAAAATTGAAAACTTCAAGCTCACCTTTTTCGCACTTTGGCCGCATGAAACGCTTGCAACTTGCTTCAACCATAAAATCAACCACATATTTGTAAACTTTTCTCCTCTAACCTTTTTAGCTTTTTGTTTCCTTACAAAATGGCGACTATATGCGACAAGCACAAGCACAAACAAACAGTTGCATACTTATGTATACCGCAAAAACGTTTGGAAAAGTGTTTTACTTGCTGCTACAAAAATATGGTAACCTCTTTGTAGCAAACTTGTGCTAGTAAAGCCAACGGCAGCACAAAACCTAACCGATATAACCTAACTGAAATGCAGCTAAAGTAGCGCCAAATACTGCTACACCATTGTGTTATTGCTGTTATTGCATAAGTGCATAAGTTTACCATTTGGATATATATATGCATGTCTACACATGAGAGCAGATGAAATTTATTAATATCCAGCGGTTGTAGGTGGCAACTAAAAGTTCAATATGAAAGAAATTTACTCTTTGCTGTTTCGTTTTACGAATAATTGACGATACTTGAGAGAATAACTCATTTGTTATTATGTTCTACACGAAATCGGCTCTCTCAGCTGTGTTCTTGTAATGTTGAAGGTCAGCGTTACAGAGACCTTTTAGGCGTTTTGATTATTAGTTGAAATGAGCTCCTTCGTTGGATCAATATAATTGCAAATGAGCAGAAGCAGCGATAAAAGCAGCATCGCACAAAGCAGCAACTACATAGTTGTTGTTAGTTGTTGTTGCCGCGCTAGTTTTTTTTTAATATCTTTTTTTTACAATGATAAATGTTAATGAAATACATTTTTTTTAGTTCCCAAGAAACTTACTTTTTAACATCTGGCCGCAGTAAATGCTTTATCTATCACTTATCCCGCATACATTCTCAGACATATGCGCGATAAATTTGTTCAAAGATATCAGTTTCATTCACGCGACAGAAAAAGTTCTGAAAACTTTTTCAAAATGCGAAAAACATGAAGTATTAATCCATTCAGTTTGTGAAAGGATTCATTCAAGCAACTTCATCACAATCGCACTGTGAAACCTACCCTCGCCTCGTCGCACACGAGAATAAATCACACATCAACGGCGAAGACAGCAAACAAACAAAAAAGAAAAGTGGTGGCATACAAAACGTAGTATACAGGCAACGCGTGAGATTCGAAATGAAAGCGTAGTCTGTTGAAGACGTGAAAAAATCGAGTGGCATCAACGACAGCTGTCATCGACACAATTGTGTCTGCACCCAGCCAACCAACCGCCACCCTAAAATTGTCTGCGACGGTCAATGTGTTCTTCACACAACATGCACACGCACATGCACACGCCTAGAAAACACACAGCATGCCAGCCCAGCGCACTCTTGCACCCGCTCAATATCTGCGTGGCGCTTTGCATTATTCATTGTCATTGCAGAGTCTTGCAAGTCTTGCAAGATAAATTTATGCGCGCGTTTGTATGTGCTTCACCTTAACTGGTTCATAATTCACCCATTGCAAATGTCAGGCCACTGCCGTGCTGCACTTTCACCAACCGGCTCTTATGCTTCGCTGATTGTGTATATGATGGCCGTGAGAGCGCGCAAGCTGTGTGTGTGTGTGCATCCTCAAATCATCCTGCAATGATTTCTTCAGTGGCTGACTGACTGCACAAACACACGCGCCTCTCATACACACATATCCAGCTACTGTTAAACATGTGCCATTTACATACGCATATATATTATAATACCCATGCGACTATGTGTGCAATTGAAGTGTCGTGTTGTGTGGAAAATGGTGGTGGTGGTGGTGTGTGCGTAGCAGTTACCTTAAGAAACGCATAAATCAAATTGCAAATTTAGTGCGCCGTGTGCCATTTCTTTATGCTGCCACATATTTGTGTCTCACAGCCCAAAAATGGCGTCTTGGGAAAATGTGTTATTCGTCTGCTAAACTAGCTCGAGCTGTTTGTTGCTGCTGCAATGTTGCTCAACTTTTGCACCTTTCAGTTGTTTTTGCTTTTTTCTTACTTCCTCAACATTTTGTTGTGCTGTATGGATTTTTTGCGCCATTTACTTCAGCAAAGATTTTTTTTATTTACTTTTACTTTTACTTTTGTGTATCTTCCTTTGCGTGTCGCCTTGCTGCATTTTGTCTGCCGCTTGACAGCGTACAAATATCTGTGCGGCATACAACTCATTCAACTGGCCCGTTGAGATTTGTAACATTTGTTCGAAGACATCTCCAAACCGTTTTTTTTTTTTGTTTTTTACATGATACATTTATTTATTTGTTGCATTTTTTGTTTTTGTTTTTGCTATTCACTTATCGGTGTCAATTGTTTACGTTCTCATGTGCTCCGTTCGTTCGTGTACTTTCTCTGTTCTTTCTCTGTGCATAAATATTCAAAACTTCCTTCAGGTTTTGGATGTGCGACTTGTTATTTGTAAACTATGCTGATTAGGAGGAACTACAAGTAGTGCGCGTTGTCAATGGTTGGATTAGTCTGTGCTAATCGGTACGTTGAAGATTGCTAACAAAACTCGAACTCTAAAACTGCTAACAACAATGGCTTGAGTTTCCAAAACACGCAATACCTTGAAATTTCTAAACTTAGGTCTCTCAAGTAACCTCATTTATTCTAAGGCGTACACAAATATCTCCAACTAGAAAACATTTGCGTGGTCAAAACTATTGCATTTAACAAATAGCAAGTTTTGTTAGCAAGTTCGTGTTGAATTAAATGAAATGATGAATAAAGCTAAAATTGCAAGGGACTGTTTCCGAATTAGTGGCTTTCCCGTTACGTTGTCTAGGTTGTAGTAGGCCTGTGATATGTGCTCGCTTGTCTTTGGAATTTCGAATAACTTTGTTTCGAAGACTCTACTAATGTCTGGCTAAGTTCTGGTGTTCTAGATTGTACAATTTCTTCTTCGCTATATAGTTGTTCACTCGTTGAATATTACATCTACTTCCACAGGATATCCATATATTTATTAAAGTTCGTTTCTTCGGTTTGTTATAAATTTGTTTATAAATTTCACATTTTTGCTTTATTTTTCACAATCGTTTTCATCCGTTTCATCTTGCAACGCTTTAATATCTCTTCAATATTTAATTTTGCGCGTTGCTTATACACGAAGCTTTCATTCGAGATTTTTTCTTTGGCTTTAGCTGCAACCGTATTATATATTATATATTTTTAATTTTTCTGCTTCCTGCTTTACCGCAACTTTCTTTAGCGCGAATCTCTCGAGTTGATTTGCGCGTTCATATCTCCTTGGTATACTTTCTTCTCATGTAGTATTATAATATTATATGCCGACGTTTGTTTGTATCGTTTACAAAGTAAAGTCCACAATGCAGCGAACGCAGTGAGAAGCGATTGCCGAGTGAGTGTTCGATGCCAAAGCGGCTGTAACGATGTAGATTCAGCTTTTATATGCAACTGTAATTTCTTGCTTTTCTAGCTGCAACTTTTTCTGCCTCACGTTGCTTTGCTGTGCGTATATTTTTCTTTTGCCTTTCCTTTACTTTTATGCACTTTTTTCTGCTTTTCCCTTGCTTTTCCCTTGCTTTATACGTCTGTAACTCTCCTGTGGTATTTATTTTACGTTATTTGCCAATTCGTTTTGAACAAAAAAAAAAAAAAAAAAATTCCTGTTTCTGCTGTGTTACTGCTGCCTGCTACCGCTTACAGTTACCCAGAGTTGCTGCAAGATTGCTCGCTCGCTCCGCTACATTTCTTCACTGGTTGTTGTACCCTTTTAGCCGCGCGGCTTACTTCTTGTGCACAATTTATGCTGCATGCCGCTGCTCAAGTCGGGCATATCAATGCCAGCTGCTTGATTGGTTTACCATCGATTCAGATTTCTGCTGATTTTTTGCATTATCTTTTTATTATTTTTATTTTTACGACGACTTACTGTTTGTTGCTGTTTTGTTGTTGAGCTGCTGCTAAGCGCTACTGTTACTGCTGCGCGTTGCACTATTTCCGAAGCAGTGTCAATCAGGCGCTCGGTAAACTCGGTCGCGTTTTTTGTTCGATTTTTTCGTCTTTAAGCCACTTCCTATTTAATGCATTGCGCAAGGTTTTTTCAGCGCCTGCAAATTGGTGGCAACAAAAAATGCTTGCCACATAACATAAGTTAAATATTTTATGCATGTATGTATGCGCTTGTGGCACAATAATGGCTTTCTTGTGGCCTAACGCAGCAATAATGGCCGCTGGGCGTTTTGGCTTTGCGCAAATTGGTAGTAAATTGATTTGCACTTAATACGCATGCGGTAATGTACTTGCCGTCAATGACGATGCCAATAAAAATGTGCGAGGTAATGCTCGAATTATTTCGACCGCTGAGTGCGCAATGACAATGCAATTTGGGAAGTGATAATCTTGCAGAGCTAATTGTAATGCGATAAATATTCAGCCGTTGCTGAGTCAGCATGAAAATAGAAAAGCAAGAATCGGATCGGAAGCAGTTAAATTAGTTCATTTATTTGCCTGAACTGTGTAACTTACTGCTCAGAAGTTTAGCGAAGTCGCTGAATCGAGCACTTAAACGTTGAGCACCGTGAGGTCGAGCCTACTCTCGTCGAAGTGGAAGAAAATGTTTCTACAATGTTCAAACGAATTATAATGAAGCGATATATTGCTTTCACAGAGAAAAATAAAAATCATTTCTGTTTTCTCGCTCTCTCTTTTCATTTCCCTTTTTTATATTCACCATTGTAGTGTTGTAGTTCATTTGTAAGTGCAGTCTCATGGGTGTGCCGGGAAGAACTATTTTCTCACACTGTCTGAATAAATATCCTAACACAGAGCTCTTTGAGATAAAATATAAAGTCCGAAAGTTTAGATTGTCTTGAAAGACATATTTAAGACTCCCGTGTTGGATCAATGGTGTTATCGACCAGAGCTCTCTAGGGATGCTCAAATTAACATCGATCCGAAATTTTTGCCAAAACTCTTAAGCTAATACTCTAACTATATATAGCTATAACTGGTCTTATCCGGACACTGTTATCCTCAGCAACAACTCGGTCATTAAGAACCCAAAACCATCCTCCTCCTTTACTATATTAAATCGACATTATGTAGAACCAACTAAACCAATAACGAGATGAGCTAAAAAGAAGTGTTAACAACAACATTAAAAGGCCGCTAAAACAATCAGCCTGCCGGCAATATGTAGCAAGCGGCAACAACGGCAGGTGGCTGTTGCCTGTTTCATGGCAAAGAAGGGCATTGAAAAAACCAACCAAGCAAGCTGGGCGCTGAACAAACGGCGATGTACAAGCAGAAACAAAAACGGCCTAAACAACTGCCGCCACTACGGTCGGTGTGTTGTAAACACCTTTTCGTCGCTTGTTTGCTTGTTGGCTTGCTGGCGGTGAGTTTTGATTGTTGCCGCCGCCGCCACTTTTTCACCTGCTGTTTGTTGCTACCGTTGTCGTTGTTGTCGTTGTTGTTTTTATTGTTGTTAGGCATGTTAGGCATTTTTTCATGTCGCCTTGTTACTGCTGCTGCTGTTGTTGTTGTTGTTGTTGTTGTTGTAAATCATCAACATGCGACGTAGGTAGGCAATCAGGCAGCCAAACTGTCAGTCACTCACTCACTCACTCACTCATTCACTGAAGCAGCAGTAGTCCATCAGCTGTAGCGATGCGTCGACGCGACATGGTGCACCAGCTAGCACATTCCCTCCTCAGCGTATATTTGGGGCGTTTGAGGCTCGAATGTGCGGCTTGTGGGCCAACTAATTTTGATGTTTATGATTAAATACCCATGTCTCGTGTCTGTTCGTGCCGTTGTTTGCCGCACGTACAGGCGCGAAGTGCTTAAAGCCATGAAAAAGATATCCTGATGTGGCGGCATAGCACAACAGCGGACAGACGTCCAGCGCCAAGTCATGTAGGCCAATTGACTTTGATTTGTACATGCCACCGCGTTTCATGTTTGTGGCATAAACACCGACAAGTCGACGACACGAAAGTTAAAGGAGTGAAAAACGCGTAACGCGCGCTACTTGCTACGCTACCCTTTCGCAGTACAATTAGTATTTTGTCTCCAACGTCACAGTTCAAGAGACACTTGCAAAGCCTCTTGTTTTCTTGTTGGAAAGTTTGTTTCTTTCGTCCCCTGTCAATCTCGCTATACCATATTCGACACTAATCGTTGACGTCCAAAGTCACGATAAACTTGTAATTCCGCGCAATTAAAAGTTTGCAAGACACATACAAATCGTGCGAAAAAGGTGAGACGTCTTCAGTCGGATTGAAAGATGTCAACGAGCTGGCGATGACAGGTCTTGCTTGATGACGCCAAAAAGTGCACGAACAGTAGACTTGTCAGTCACCGATTGGAAGCTAATAAAACTATGGGTTTTCAGTGACGTACCCTCGGTTTATGGGTAACGGTTTATGGTAAAGTCGAAGTTCTCTCTTGTACTGACTAGAATAAGGCACAAGAAAATTCTCTGAACCAGCTGTGACGGGCGGGTTATCTTTATATCTCTCGGCAGAACTTGAGTAAATGATTGTTAGGGGCGCTCAGTTCATGCACGTCTAATTAAATGTAAACTTCAATTGTTGGCGAGATTTTCTGCGAATACAAACTTAGACGAAGCTTACAATGGACCATAATGGTAGAGAGTGCTAGGATTTAGCTCTAAACTCAAAGCGCCTATGAATTATTTGCAAAGCTCTAGTTATCTAACCTACTCGAAAATTAGTTTCATTCAAAATACGCAAAAGCAGTTAGTTTATGGTGTCAGGTAATTGATTAAAGTAAGGTTGTGAAATGGTTGAAACAAGTGGTAGCGGCTTGCATGACAACGCAATGTACATACCAATATCTTAATAAATACTTAACTAGCTTTGTATGAAAATCCAATTAACCCAAATGCTTTTGACACTATCAAACCGCAAAGCTATTAATAAATTCATAAAATTCACGCGTCACGCATTCTTTGCAAGAAAAAATTATTATAATTTGGCGCGCTAAAAGCGTAAAAGCGTGCCGCGCCGCCACCGATTAAGCGTGCGGTGGCTGTTGAGGCTTTTGACGTTAATCTGTAAAGCTTCTGTAGGCGTGAAAAAAGCAAATAAACTTTGGCAAAGCCCCGTCAGCTGTGAGCTCAATGTTTTTTTGGCGTGTAAAAAGTGTAAAAACGTTGTCATTTGACTGGCACTAATGCAGCGTGGAGTAATGCCAGTTAATTTGTTGCAACGCAAATCACTGAAGCGTGGGCTTTTTTTGACGATTTGCTGAACTAAATATATTTTTAATTCAATTTTTTTTTTTCTTTAATTTTTATGAATAGAAATGATTTGATTATTTTTACAATTATTTCGCTGCAGGTAATTGTTATAGTTGAATAATTACTTTATTTTTATTTTTTATTATTTAATTATTTTTTGAGTACTGGACTTGAAATTGTCTGGAGGAGAAGATTTCAAACTCTTTGTGTATCAAATATTTTGTATGTCAAATAGTTTTTGAACAAAAATTTGCGCACCATTACAATTGATTTGCAAGTAAACATTTTAATTCAAACATGAATTATGTTTGTTTATATTTTTATTAATGCAAAATTTTTTTTTTTTTTTTTTTTTTTTTTTTTTTTTTTTTTTTTTTTTTTTTGTTTATAAATGCTGTGGAAAAGTTTGCAAATTTTTGCAAAATTCGCAAATTCGAAACAAAAACACAGCAGCGCCTATTCGCTTAAAGTATTTACAGCGTTTATGCAAATGTAGTGCAACAACAAAAAAGCGCACCGTCAGCTGAGTCGTCGGAGCTGAACTGTCGCCGTAACGCAACGCCTTCGCCGCGTTTTGGTTTTAACCTAATCAAGCGCATTAAGCGCATGTAAGCGAAGTTAATATGCCGCAAGCGCGGTTAAGCTTATTAAGACGCGCTAAGACATTTTGTAAGGCGCATAACAAAACAATAAAAGAATACAACAACAAAACACATAAAATATTTTAATTCATGGAAATTGTAAAAAGCCAAAAAATGTGTGAGCTGCCAAAGCTTACCCAGCGTGGGATTTAGTTCTTGTTCTTTGTTGTTTTTTTTTTTTTACCCGTTTCCTTTTGTTATGCGCAGAGTTCAATGTAACCTAAACAAAAAGTTCGTATAAAAACAAAAGTGTCGAAATAATGATTATAAATGGAAATCAATTAAAAAAAAAACGCACAGCTTACAATAGAATTTGAAAAATTATACAAATATAAATTAAAAAAAAAAAAAAAACAGTCTACGAAATGGCAATAATACGTATGTAGAAACGCCAAGAGCGAAGTAAAGTTATACAAGCGGTTTGTTGCCGCCACGGACGTAACTAAGCCGCATGAAAACCACTTAAGCAAACGCTTTGATGTCTTCGCTCGCCGTCTACTTTTAAGCTTCGTGAGTGTGCAAGTGAGCGCCACGCTGTTGGCGATCGATTACGCGTGCGCGCACGCATTCTGGCTTAATTAACTCCGCAGTGATGTTGTAGTTTACGTGTGCTAACGAGCCAGTCGACGGCGTCCTCTTCAACTATGTGTATATATTTTTCGACCCAAAATACAACAAGAACGCAGAAAAACTTGAACATTTTCGAAATGAAGCGCCGCCATCGCTACAAATTACTATGATGCATTCAATAAAGCTTTAGCGGCAGAGTATATGGCGGCAAAAAACAAACAAAATCACATTATACTTGAAATGAGAAAAAATAAAAGAAACAAAATTTATATGCTTGTCGCAAAAACTTAAGCTTAGTTGCGTGGTATATAATATTTAATAAAAGTAGCTGGTATAAACGCTGAAGAATGCTGTGTGGCACGTTTGTTGGCCAAGGTTGTTTTAGCAGCTGCCACAGAGGCGTGAAAAAATTTACCACATCACTGCGTTGCAACGACCGCGTCACGCTACCCATTCAGTCGAGCAGTTAAATGAGCTTGTGTATCAGCGCTCAGCGCTGGTGATGGTATTGCGCCGAAGATTTGTTTAGTTGGTGGTCTGCTGTGCGTGGAGTGGCATGTTAACGAGCCAAAGAATGTGGCGAAGGGCATTGCATGGCTGAACAAGTGCGTTCAGATGTGTGGGAATTCTTAGAAATTGCAGTTAACTGTAAATAAAAGCCACCAACTCTACACAGTATATGCATTTGGAAAAGAATATCAAATTTAAATTTCAAAGTTCACAAAATTCCTGTTCAGTTCCATCACCATTCCGGTTAAGGCGGCACAATATCAAACTTATAGTATACAAGTGAGCCCAGCATTTTCACACAAGCTACTACTGGCTTGGTGCAATGTTTTGCCGATTTAATAACAGTAATAAACAACGCGTACTCACTGCGCTGCGCACAACTCTTCTTCTTATCTACAAATTTATAATCCTTACAGCCCTCAGCAGAAACATAATCTACATTCCCACAACTACTACATAAATATTATTATACTAAACGCTTCCGCGTAGCTTACATCGGCGGCGCCGAGCAGAGTGTGTTGTTGTTGTTAAAGTGCAAAGAAAAATCAATAATCCTTCAACATTTCGAAAACATACGTTCCAACTCCATTTTGTCGTGTTATAAACATCGTTTATTGACACATTTCACACTGTGACTGTGTGTGTGTGTGTGTGTGTGTGTATGCGACAATTTTACACTTGAGAGTGTTGTGACCAAAAGCATGACAAGGGTTCGCTGATGATGAGTGTACTGTCAACATTGGAGGCAACCTGTTTGCTGGCAATTGTTGGGTGAAAAGTAGGGTTGCATGTCCTTGAACTTAACGATTGATGACAACGTCAACGAAATGTAGTATTGCGAGTGCAAAGTCGGAAGGATTTAAAAATGACGAATGCCCTTAAGGGAAAATTACTGCTAGTGTCTTGATAAGACAATTTATGGAAAATAATAATTATATATAGGAAAATATTTCTAATGCTGAATAATACGCACAAAAAGTTTGACAAATGCAAATGTATAACTATGCAGCAAACTTTCTGCCGTCTGGCAATCAGCCTCAAAAAACCATTTCATTTAGCAAGTTAATTTTTTTCTTGCTTACTCTTTGCTTTCTGATGACGCATTTCCCCAACTATCGTACTTTTGTCGGTCTGTATACCCTACCCACGCATATTCATCCAGTCGCACCGAAACTCATTTCACTTGCCTTTATCAACTGCTGCAATCTTCACACAACTTGGCTTGGCGTCTTTCTCTAACCTCAAGTTTCATTCTCACAAGTGCTACACTTTGGTGAGTAGATGGTTTGGTGGGTAGATGTTTGGGGCTGTTTGTTTTTCGCCTCTTTTGACATTCTAATCAAGCTGGTTCAAGCCGAAAAAGCATTTGACAACCTGACAGCGCGCAGCAACAGCAAAATGTGAATTTCACCCCAAAGCCGCTTGTGCACGGGCATACAAATGGTATGAGTACCCTGCAAATGTATGAAGTATTGTATTGTCCTTTCCGGCAGAAGACGTCATAATCATTTCATTTGCTTCCCCTACTCTTCATTTTATCGCTGAAATTACGCACTTATCACACAAGTAAAATCAACAAGCGACATTGTTGTTGTTGTTCCGTTATATTATTTCACAAATCGCTGGCAACCCTCTGATACTAGTTATGGTCTCCATTATCTTTTACGCAATAATGAGCAGTATTATTAGCTTTATTAGCAACCACATTTATGCCATCATCATCATCATCATAATCAACGCTTTCAATATCATTGCTTGCGCGACGAGCTTTTAGCTCGGAAATCAACGTCGATGAAGTGCCAAAGCCTTGCCACATTTGCCACATAAAATCACATAATATCACACAAGCGACTTGGGAGTTCTGCATCGTAGCATCCATTATTTGCAGGCTCCTTTTTCGTTCTACTACATTATTACGCTTTTCACGTTCATTTGCTGTGATTCATTTCACAGTTTTACATCTCATTTAGTTGCTGAGTAAGCGGCTTTTGCGTCCCCACGTCATCGGTCCATTGGCCACAATAGCCCAAAATATTCGTGCGAGCCTGAGATACTCACTTCTGCTGTGACGTTACTTAATTTGACATGAGCGGCGACTGGCCTTGTAGGCATGTCTGTATCTGTATAATGAAATCATGACTCTAATTTTAAAAGTTTCGATTGAGTGAGTAAATGGTTGCGAGCATTGAGTGTGAAAAATAGTTGAAGTGAGTGTGATTATAATTACGGTGTTGTTGCCGTTGGCGCCGCGCCGTTTTTACAGTCCTTAATTAGCGATTTGGTGTCTTCCATGTCTGCACATTGACTTCAAGAAGGGAGAGAATCTTTGAGTAATTATAAATTTTCAAAAGAATTTCTATAATTTCAAAGCAATAACGTTTATGAACTTGTGAAACGATTTGAGAGTGTATCATATCAAGTTATATTTTCTTAGATACTGAATGCTGAGTAATTTTGAAGACTGATTTCACAGAATTCTTGCATAAATTTCCTTGTTTTCCAGCGTTTAATTATTATTATCTAGTTAAAATTGCATATATAAAAAAATGAAACCAATTTAGCTTCACCAACGGTGCATTGCTTGAACAACTTTTGGCGTATTTTAATTAGACCGCGTTGCATTTGTTGAAAGTGCTCCGAAAAATTTTAAAATCGCCACTTTGTTTTTTTTTTTTAGCAATTTTTGGGAATCAGAGAAAATCTCATTGGAATTTTTAGCCCGAAAAGCGACAATTGCCGCGCATACCAACGGCAGTCGCCGCACAGGCGATCATTATGACACCGTAGCAGCAGTGCAGTCTCATGGCAAAAGCGCGCAGCCGCAAATCGCATTAAAAACGTAACCAAACGCGATCAGCGAACCAACGAATTTATGCAGCACAACAAGCGGCAGCAGCCATGTCTGCACAGGTGCTGCTAGCGGGCTCGTCTGGTTTGCTTGCGGCTGTTATCGTCACCACTGCCGCTGTGCCAACAATCAAAAGGAAACAGCAGTAAAGCCGCTCAAATGCTACCGCAACAGTTGGCACTTCTGCCGCTTACCACCAGCAAAGCGCGATAAAGCCACTACAGGTTGTTTAGACAATCCCGCCATTGCACCGCCAACACGGATTCATATACATACAGACGTACATGTATGCATGCATGCATGCATGAATGCCAACAAAGTGCTCACAGCCAGCGGCGGCTCTGCGCGTTTGTCGATCATTCATGCCAAGTTCTTATGCCCCGTAATTTGTTGTTGTTTTATTTTTTTATTTTTTATTGTATTTCTTGCTGGCCTGTGGTTGTTCTGCCATTTACTGTTGCCGTTGGACGCGCGCACCGACATTGGGCTCTCATATTTTCCCACCTCTTTAACGCTTTTCGGAGGTTTCCATGCCGCAAAGGCTCAATGTTGTTTGTGTTTTTTTTTTTTGTTTTTTTTTTTTTGTTTTTTTTTTTTTTGTTTTTTTTTGCTTTTATTGCTTATATATATATTTGTGCAACAAGTTTCCCAGGCCGCTGCTGGTCACTCACAAAGCTAAACAGCCGGTGGCGCGCACATACGCGCACATACGCGCACGCGCACGTGTGTGTGTGTGCTAGCGATAGTGCTGTTGTTATTTTTATCGTTACCGTTCATTCATGCGTGGTTGCGTAAGACACTCATTTTGTTGTGCATAACTCTTCTTGTAGATATAACTCACTCGTTTGTGTTGTTTTGCGTACGAAACATTGAAACAAAATTTTTAAATAAATTTACGCGCAAACTCACGTACGTAAGCGTACGCTTCTTGCAGTGTACCGCCAAGGCGGCATACATACAATAGCTGGTTGAGCTGCTTTGTTGCGTATTTTAGCGTAGATATTTGTGGCGACTTTGGCATTTAAATGCAGCGTGCACGCGTACTTAGCTTAGCTCTCCCTTCCGGCTCACTCAAGCATGCGCGCGTCGTACGTGTGGGAAAAATGCTTAGCATTCGAAGGGTTTAAATACATGCGCATACACTTGTGTATATATTGATAAGGTCAGTTGGCTTACTGCATTCGCCTACTGCTATTTCATTTTGTTCATTTGTCATTAAAAGCCACTGAAACTAAGAAATTAACACTTGGCGAAGGTAAGCAGCATTGCCACAAGCTTGCCTGTGATAGCCTAAGGCTGTATGCAGATTTTTTCTTTTCGATCATGTCACAATCACTTTTGTTCGAAAGTGCTTTACATACATACTCCTTCACACTACACTCCTTTGATAACACTCTGTTAAAATTGAAACAATTGCAAACAAGAGAAAAGCGAAAGGTCTCGACTTTTCGATAAGAATATCCATAAATATCTCTCAAATATTATAAGAACTTTGCCAGTTTGTATACGCTCTGCATCTGCAAGCATTTCTTAAGCTATGTTCGCAATAAATTCTCTGCTTTATATTTGAAATTCGCTTGATAGCGTCATTTCCTAACTACGCCATACCACTTCCGTCTTAACGCCAAACGCTGCTGCCAAACAGGAAGCATTCGCGTTTCTCACTTCCTCTTGCCTGCTGTTCTGTGCGCCCAGAGTGCTGCAAATTAGCTGGCGCATTAAAATGCGTGAAAATGGAAAAATGTTGGCAAATTTTTCAAACATATACATATCCAACAATAAGTGTACGTGTGTGTGTGTGTGCATTTGCATGCCATTAAATAAATAAAATATGCCAACTTTTCACGCATTAGTTAACGTTGCCAACTGTGTGGAAAATTATTTATTTTATACATTTGCCTAATATTTATTTGGCACACTTATAGGCGGTAGGAAGCCACGTAGCACAGCTAATAAGCGCCTTGTACGCTAGGCTGGCATGTAAGAACAACAATAAATATGTGAAAGCATAGCAAACACGCGATACTTAAGTCAATAAGTGGCTGTCGATCTGACATTCATTGCCTACTTGCTGTGCTCCTTAGGTTTGGCCGCTGCCATGGCGGCCACCTGCTGTGCGCTGTGACTCTTGGCGGGTTTATTTATTTCATAGCTGCTCGAAGTTATGCGCATTCACAACATTTTATTTCTTCATTCTTATGCACAAGCCTATGCTATATGATATCTATTAGGGTATTCGAGCTTTCGTTTTTGCTTCCACAAATCGAAACAGTCAATAAACAAACAAAAGGGAAAATTTAAATTAAAATAAATAAAATATTTCAATTGAAAGGCGAGCAAATAAATATGCGCCGTCACTGCTTTGTGTGTGTTTAGTTGTTGTATCACATTAAAATTGTTGAAATATTTAACATTGCCAGCACAAAATAGAAAAAAAGTTTTAACCAAAATGT
The DNA here is from genome assembly GCA_021498325.1 of Bactrocera minax. NCBI lineage: Eukaryota > Metazoa > Arthropoda > Insecta > Diptera > Tephritidae > Bactrocera > Bactrocera minax. Next base: position 2,570,150 of record JAKEEE010000032.1, read on the forward strand.
TTGAAAGTGCTTCTCAAAATTGTAGTGTTACAATGTGGCTGTGTGGTAAGCAATTTCAGCGATAAATTGAACAACGGTTTGGTTAGCAGATCATTTATAAATTCATTGGTTAGGAGGTTGTTTTTGTTTTATATGTTGTAGCCGTGCGCAAATTCGGCAAAGATGTGGAAAATAAATCTAATAGACAATGTTAAGCGATAATTAAATAAAATAATATAAAGTTAAAACTAAAAAAAAAAAAAAACACCAAATACATATGTTCAATTAAAAATAAAAGTAAAAGTAAAATTGTGAGCTTTGAAAATTTTTGAAAATTTTTGAAAATAAAATTAATAAAAGTTATGGGCATTTTTTCTTTGTACACACATTTTCTTTTTAAACATTTCTAAATGAAAATCCTTCTCTCATATGCAGAATATGTTAAATATCAAGGAAATTATAAAATATTAGTGCCGCAGCAGAAATCAAAAATTGCATTAAAAAGTTTAAAAACACTGTTACAATATTATTACATAGAAGTGTGACAAATCGGTGGTTACTCAAAGAAAACCCAATTAAAAAAATTAATTACAAACATACAGACAAATTTTAAAATTAGGTAAAAGTGCTGAGCAAATCAAAGTAAGAAAAAGTTAAACAAATTGTAAAAATAGTTGCCTTATCGTCGACAAAGCAAAGCAAAAATTAAAAAGTAAAAATTGTAAGGAAAAGCAGAAACCTTGTTGTTGAAAACAGAAAAGCAATAAACATATAAAATTTTGTACATACATATATTTTTGTAGCAAAAGTGTAAAACAAACAAAGAAATAAACAAACAAATTATAAAAGCATCATCAAACCAGCCATAAAATAACGCTGAAATTAAAAAGCGAAGAAAAATTAGCTGCGCTAAAAACGAGAAAAACTCGCGGGCAACATGAAAAACTGTGAAATGTGTGATTTGCTCAAAATGCAACAGCAACAGCAACAGCAACAGCAACAGCAACAGCAGCAGCAGCGGCAGCGGCAAGACAATTGTATCAAGACTACAGCGGCACAGCTGATAAAATCGCTGCGTCTCAACACGAATCCGTTATGCCAACATCAACATCAACATCAACATCAACAGCAGCAGTTGCAGCAGCAGTCACAACAACAAACAGCGCAACAGCAACGTTGCTCCAGTGTTGGCAGCACTGGCAGCGCTTGCGACACGATTTCCTCGCTGTCCGGCTCGGCACTATCACCAACGGCCAACAACAGCAACGCCTGCACCATTCACCAACACGGCCTGCACAATCACGTCGGTGGCCTTAAAAGTGCGAACAACAGCAGTAGTTGCCTATTGCCACACAACGCCGCCGCGCTTTCCAACGCACTAACGAGCGCTGCCGCAGTAGCCATGCCGCCATACAACATGCCGAGCGGCGCCCCGCTGGCAGCACAAACAGCAGTGAATGCAACACTACCAACACCATCAACATCCAATATATTGCCGGCAACGGCGGCGCTTGGCGGTCTCGGCGCAGCGGCAATGGCTGTCAATTTGGCCGAATCGTTCACTTTATTGCAACAGCAGGCGCATCAGCATTTTCGTGATATACTCTATGCGGCACACTTACTCGGACGAGGTAACGAAAAGTAGTAGAAAAAAGTAATTTATTATTTGCGCGCATCTCCCACCTCCAAACCTCCCCCCCCACCCCAGAAAAAAAAAACGAAAACAAAAAACCGAAATAAAAAAATTATAATAATAAATATAAAATTTGGTTGCTTCGAAAGTAAACAACAAATATAATGTAGAAAAAGTAGATTTAACATATAAATAACCATGTTGTGTCACAGAAAATCGCGCACAAAATACTTTGCATGCTGTGAAAAAGAACAAAATTCTTTCATGGGAATGTCAGCTCGTGGAATTGTGGGAGATTATTCACCGAAATTATAGACATTTATCATTTTTTGTTGACAGTTGAAAAAGTCGAGAGTGTGTATATGTATGTAGTGGTAGAGGTAGTAGAGGTTGATGGAACAGCAGAAATTTATAGAATTTTGTGGGTCGCATAAAAATGATTAATGAATCTTCTGAAACAACAAATGTGCATTAATAAAAATCAGACAAATTAGCATGCAAAGAAACTGATTTTTAAGTGTGTGCGTGTCGATGAAGAGTAGCAGCAATATTTGAAAAGCAAATGTTATTAAAGAAAACTCGTGAGTTGTTGTAAGTTTTTGCTAGGTTTTTTTTTGCAAAATTTCTGGCTTTTAGATAAGTAGCTGTCAAGTTTATACTAACTTCGATTTGTGTACAATTTAAACATTTTCAATTTGCTTAACAGATTTTCTAGTCGCGAAGTATAAAGGCAGCATAAACGTGCATTAATGCATGTTTAATCAAATATCGATAACAGATAAAAGTACCGCAATTCAATTATATCATATTACATATCATTTACACATTGTAAGAATTCTGTTCTTCCTCAATCCTCCATCGCAAATCAAATGCTGCATGTACGTTTGACATCTGGAAATTTGCAAGCCATCGCTTTTTCATTTGACCACCATAACCCATTAATTTGTTGAAAACAAATAACAACCAATTAACGCTTTGACAGCACAAAGCTTTCAACTGTTATCGCGTCTGTCGACCCTAGGTTAAGCCAGTCTACTGTCACTCGACAGTGCGCGCTTATCTTCAAGACCACATAAACAATAAACGAAAACAGAGACAGAGACAGAGATAGCGACGGCGACGGCGACAACGACAACAAAAAGTTGACAAATGTCAAATACAATATCACGGTGGCGCGAGTGCAGGGGAGTGAGAAAGTGTAAACTAATAAGCACGACAAAAATGAAAAGCAATAACACAAAGAACAACAACAATAACAACAACAACAACAACGACAATTGCAGCATGCTTTTGAGCTAAACAAGACAGCAAATGCACTCGCACAAATTTAGTACATTAGTGTCACAAACGCCCACAAAGCACGGTATATTATCTAGCTACGTATATGTAGAGTGTATATTTCAATTTCGAGCAATCATACCAAATAATAAAATACGAAATATTTATAGAAATATATTTCGTGAAATGAAAGAATACAATATATATCAGTTAATATATTTCTTTAATGGGCCCGCACATGATTTTTTTTTTTTTAATCGTAAGCTGTCAGTGCCCATCTGTCACGCTATTTAACGCTTCTGTCAAGTGTTGAGTGTGTTTATGCACTGGTTAGTCGGTTTGCGCGAACAGCAGCTGATCTTTGCCAAGCAATTTGTCCCAGTGTCGTCCAGTTAAGGACGACTGTCCGACGAATGTGCGGCTGCTGCGAGATCTTCACAGTTTATCATTTGACAGTTATGGCTGTCAAAGCGTACGCCTCGCTCCTCGCACATATGCGCCAAATACTTGTGCCATACTTGTGCTAGTCCACACGAACATTTTTCTTTTTCGCGATTACGGCGCTCATGTGAATTATGCTTTCGCGCGCCATTTGCTTTCTAGCTGCTCCATTTTTTTCTTTTGCTCCACAGCGTTTATTGCCGTCGTCACCGTAACCGCCTTTTCAACTTCAACATGAAATTGTTGCGCGTGGTAGCAATCGCTTTGGAGCTGCATTTTGCCGGTGCGGGTTTGCGCTGGCATGTGGTGGTATGATGTAGCGGCGGCGCAGCAGCGCAGCGGCACACCATCAATAATTTGTGGCACTTGCGGTCTAAGCATGCCTGTATATGCATGTATGTGGCTATAAATAATTTGTCACGCAATCAATGTGGCACAAAATTATACAATAACAACAACAACAACAAAGGCCAAAACGAGTAATAGAAATGTGAACGCAATTTGACAAATGCGCATGCCGCCGCGCGTCGAACACAACAAATTAGACATGTGTCACATTCCAAATCCCGACCGGCAGCAGTAAGGGATGGGTGGACAATTGTTGCTTCGGCCGTGCGACCGTGCGACCGTGCGAATATATGTTTTTGCTTACGTCAATTTGCTTTTCCGTGTGTAGCCCTGAAGTCAGTCTGTCGGCCGCCATTTATTGTGTTGTATTATACGTGTTTTTGGGCGAATTGGCGCCAGGCCTTTAAATGTAATTAAGTGCGAATTTATTTGTCGGTGTCGCAATTTTGTCAACACCCCTTAATCTACTGCCGACGCGCTATGAAGTGCTGCGGTTGTACACAAATATAGTAGTAATCCGCGTTTAATTGAGTTTAAGCTCACGCTCGGCCCACCGCGCGGCATGGTGCATAATAAAAGTAAATTAATGACTTTTCGAGTCATTTGGCGTGCGGCAGTAAGGCGAAATGTGTTGCGTATGTATATATTTTGCATACTAAGATTTGTTGTCGTTGTAGCAAGCATACTGCAGCTTGCTTAAGAGTTTTGTGTATAATAGAAATGTGTTTTCCGTTATAGTTTCAGCTTTTTTACTTAGAGTGCGAAAACTATGCTTATGAGGCGTTTTTTTTATAACAATCGATTTGGTGGTGAATTGATATTTGATATAGATATTAACTTTTTCCACATTTTCACCTATTAAAGAGAAGCACACAAATAGCCGAAAGTGTCACAAAAGTACAAAGCTGCACAACTCATATATGAAGAGCACTAAAAATTATTTATTCTCCTATTTTACATGCTCACATACACTCCGGCGTGTGCAAAATGCCAGTTAAAGTACGTTTTATGGCATGCCCGTCGCCAACCGCCGCTGATGGGCCGCTTAAAATATTCAAAAGTCACTTTTTTTTTAACTGTCACACTTGATCAACACATTCAGGCAGGACATCAGCCGACAAAAAATATAATAATACGAAAATATAAACCGCAATTGCACAGAAATACAAATACAAATACAAATACAAATACATGTACATATACATATAAGTGGGGCTACATGCATGCATGCAAATGCATAAATAGGTAATAAGGGGTTAGCATGTGCGCCTACTGTCTCCCAAACACCACACCATACAACCCCAACCCATACATACGCCGCATAACTGTCAACACACATTTACGTATTTGCAAACGAACCTTGATTGAGTGAGCGAGCGAGTAACCGAGCAGACACTTGGACTGGCCGCCTTCTGCCAACTCCCCAACAGGCATTGAGCCACATTCGCCGACTACTCAACAGCTCAACAGCTCAACAGCTCAGCAGCTCTGCAACCGCTCAACGCTGGCAGTTTGAAAAATTGTCAATTGTTGAGTTTGTCACGCTGACAAAATGATGAATTGGCTGGAATATTTTGTCAACGCTATAGCGAAAAGCGTAAAGCGGACAGCGCTCATGTGTGCATGTATGTATATATATAAGTTTTAGCTACGCAGGATTTGCCTGCTGCGGCGCATTTGTGGGCACAAGCGCATACACAAGCATTTGTGGTCTGCTGATGGCGGCCTCATGTTTGCTTTAGCCGTACATCTGCGCAACGCTGTATGTGTTTTGTTGTTGGTGTTTGTGGTACACCACCACTTCGTCGTATGCCACCAATCGGTGATGGTTAGGGTAGGGAGGCAGTGAGGCATCTAAGTGCATAACACCAATCACATGGGTGGCGGCAATGTTGGAATAAGCCGAGTATGGAAAATATTTTGCCTACTGCCTTTTGCCATCGTACATATGTATGTATGTATACGACGACACGCACCTGCGTGAATGCATGAATGTACAATACACAATGCATGTGAATATGTGTCGCATTAGCAACGCTGACCACTTGCACCTGCAATGATTGGATTGTTCTGATTTCGCCAATATTGCCGCTGCGGCTCTCCACTGCTGCCACTGAAGAGGCTGTTGTTACGGCTCTGTTGTAGTTGTTGTTGTTGTTGTACTTTGCTTTTTGCTGATGCTGATGCTGGTGCTGATCGAGTTCGTTTGCCTCAGCCATCAGCCTTGGTGTCTTCTTGCTTTGTAGGCTACATGTTTTGCTTGTGTGTGTGTGTGTGTGTTGTTGTTGCATGCAAGCTTTTCTTTGGTGATGCCGCTTTAATTCGTTGCCAACGCCAATAACGGTGCAAATATTGATATAAGCGCAAAATCGGTGGCATGTGGCATTGAAGCCTGGGTTTTCAATCACAAAAATAAATTAAGCATTTCAAAAAATTAGTTTTGCACAATATTTTAGTGAGTGTTTTGCACTTCAAACAACGGTATTGTTGTGTTCCAGCCTGCATACATACATACTTACACGCATATGCTTTCTTTTTTTTTCCATTCGAAATCTCGGTTCACCACTTATATGTACATTTTTGACACAAATGTTGCATTTTATATGCAACAAAGCCCTTTCCTTGCAAAGTGCTTGCAATTTCCTGCGACAATTGCTACACTTCAGCGTGATTGAATGCGTTTGGAAATGATTGCAAGTGCCAGCACTTACATCGAGTTGCCGATTACACACGCTGAGACTCTGCACATGCATATATTTAGTGGTTTTTAGGTCAATGAGGCACATTGTGTTTCACAAATAAACGTCAATCAAATGCAAGGCCCTATTAGCAACCAACAAACTAGGTAAAATGTTCGTCAATACACTCTCGCATATTTACAAAAAAAAAAAAAAAATGTTTACGTACTTTTGAGACTCTTGGGTCTTTATAGTTACCATTCGTTCTTTAAATGGTTAGCATTTTCCAAGATTGATTGCTTGTTACCTCCAGGCATTTGCATGCGTGAGTTGATTTAGTGCGCAAACACACCATGTTAAACTATTTGGAAGTTTCGCACCTTTCACGCTTTCATCATCTATTGCAGAAAAAATATTAACTCCAATCACTAACTGCTACTATAAACCGCAGCTCAAACCATTCTAATTATTCTGCTTCGTATATATATATATATATAGTTATTAGCAAGTCCGCCCTTCGTTGCGTCGCCTACTGGCGACCGCGTATGTATATGTGGGGCTAATATAAAATATGCGCCTAATTACGCAGAACTTATGATGCGCCACACCTCAGTGCACATTCAAGCATTGCTTTAGCCGCAACGCTCCATCAACTTGCCGCACACATATCAACAACAAAGAACAGTCAACAGGCAGCAGTGCAAACGCTAGCAATGCAACCCCTCATTGGGCACCACTGCGCTGCCGTCAACGTTTCAGCGTCATACTTAGCCGCTTCTATGTTCTATTTTTGCTTATTTCATTTTATCATTAAGGCGCAGTCACTTGCAACGACTCGTCAACACCACAGCCATGTTCGCACGCCTCACAGCGCTGCACACCGTATTAGCATCGACACAACAACAACAACAATAACAACAACAACAGCAACAACAGCAAAATCATTGCCATCATAATTATCATCATGATAATCATACGCATTCGTAAGTAGTTCGGCTCTGACAGCCGCGGCATTATCGGCACTTTTTTTGCCACGCATTCTCATGGCTTATTTGCACTATGCGCGCGCGCTCGCGCGTTAGTGTGTGCGTGAGTGGGTATGTACGAATGTGCGAATCTGCGAATCTGCTTGCTGCAATTATAGCACTTCAAAATTCCGCTACGCTGACACTGAGAAGTGGCCGCATCGTAATGTAGCATGCATAGTGGCGTTTAATTATTTATGCGCTGATGACATTGCTGATGGCTACGTTGATGTGTACCGATGGTGATGGTGATGGTGATGCTGATGGTGATGATGATAATGTTATGTATGTATGTGCGTTGCTTTGCGCAGCAGGAGTCGCTGAAGTCGGGGATGGGCGTTGATGATGCGTTGAATGCGCTAAATGGGGCATTATTTATGCACTTTACTACAAGAGCAAAGTAATTAATTTAAATCACAAAGTCCACTTTCGATTTGAAATGCAAATTCGTCAATGGAAGTTAGAGTTTAGTGATCAGTTAGATACAAAAAAAAAATAATAAAATTTGTAATGATTTTTACGATTTGAAGTTGAAAGAAAAATTCTTGCTGGCGAACAAACAAAAAATATTCGCACAAACAGCCAGTTAATTTGCATCCAGCGATCCGCATGTGGTATAGCAGCTCCTGCTACTTATACACACAACTAATAATTATGCATATGTGACACATTTTCGAGTCACATTTTATTATGTATGCGTGTGTCATACTCGTTCAAGTCTTTTGACGTGTTCATCAACTCGTCCACTAATTATGCGCACAATTTGCGCGAAAAATGCGCACACATATGCATTAACAACAACAACAACAGCAACTACAACTGAAATAGTAACATTTTGCAGTCAAGCAGCGCTAAATATCTGGGCGTCAAGTCGCGCATAATATAAGAGTGTGACAAAATGCGCTCGCCTGTTAGATTACTGGCCGGCAAATACTCTCCGCACAACTGCGCCGCTGTCAACGAAACATTGTGCCGGCAATCCGTCAGTTATTTACTCACTCATTCATTCATTTATTTATTTATTTGCACTGTTTGGGCGCTTTAGGTGGCTATTTATGCTTGTGCATGTGTGATGAACGATGAGAGAATCCATCGTATCCTACATATCGCCAGTAGGGCGATAGTAAGTCTGGGTTTATACACGGTTACTTTTGCTTTTTGCTCATTATCGGGAAATTCTCCTTTGGTTTTAGCCATTGCATTGACGCTGGCGAGCGACTCGAGTCCGGCAACTCAAGTCAGGCAATTTTCTACATTCCCTTTTTTCATATCATATTGTCAAATCTTCAAATCTTGTACACCGCTTCATTTAAGCGGCACACAAAAATATTTTTCATCAGCTTTATGCTAATTTTATGCTTATTCACCATTTTCTAAAATATTTCAATTACATTATGCATATTTGTATACATATTTGCACATTGCATAAAAAAGTAGATGATAAAATTCAAATTTCCCAACATATCATCAATATGCATTTGAAACTGGGCGTAATTGCAATCACTCAAAAAATTTCGAAATGTGAACTTACGAACAAGAACACAATGAATGTTGCGTGCGCGAGCAACTCGGTGCCCTTTGACTTTTCTCCTTTGTCGCGCCCTCGCCTACAAACAACGAGTCGCTCCAACAAAATTCTCTGTGTATGAACGCGCTTTAACGAAGCAAGCGACCAAAGAGCAATTGCTTGAAATATTATATATAAACATGATCTTATGATGTGTACTCCAATTGCCTTCCAGCGGTCGCTGCTGTATCTACCGTTTATACTTTTGAAACCTATAGTCTGAACCTGTTATTATTTTAACCTTTCAGATCCGAGGCTGTAATCGATAGTTGCTTTTTTTTTTGTTTTTGTTTTTGTTTCTTTCGGTTAAAAGTTCGTTCTTGTGTTCTAGTGTTGAATTTGATATAATTATTCCAAGCATATTTTGTCAACTCTAATGTCTGTAATCTATGTTTAGTTGCACACCGTCGCACGTGTTCTTAAAGTACTCACCAAATGCCTGCCTAATATGCGGCAAATGTGTCTCGCAAAAGCTTGCAATTTGTTATTGCTAAGTTGTGTTTTTATGAACGTTATGCCAGACGTTTGATTTTGCTTTTTATTCTTTTATTCCATGGCAACTTAGTATGTGTTGTTGCAATTTGCATACGTACTCGGTACTTGCATACATTTGTACTTTATATGTATATATGCGCATGCGCTTTGCACAGCTGCGCATTATTTGCGTATTACTTTATTGTTAGTACCAGCGCACAAGCTAAGCTGTATTGTGCGGTTTCGAATTCGCAATTTATTTGCATAAATTTATTAGCCATTGTGTGTCTTGGACAAACGTGAGTTTGCAATAGCGGTTTTTAAGCGCTGCTGCGCATTGTAATTAGGCGATTTATTGATTTGGATTATTTTATATAGATAATATTGCTACGTTTGCTTTTCATTTATCCACTATATATGCTTTATATTTACACATTTAATTCAGCGTAATTAGCACACTCTGCAAATGTTTGCGCTTTCACGCTACACAAGTTCGAGTGTGAATTGTATTAATTGCGCACTTCACTCACTTATCGCATGCCACTTCGGAAAAATTAACTTTCGTTCAATTGACTGACGCCGACTCGAGCACACTGTTCAGGGCTGTAAGCACTTGCGGTGGAAGTGCATCATTTCATTTGCGAAGTAGTAACTGTAGCTCTTTTTTCTTATTTACTTTATTGCATTTTCTTTTTATTTTATACCGTTATTGCATTGCCATTGCGCCATCTAATGTCCAGAAGTTTGTTTTTTTTTAGTTGCGCATTGTCAATCAGCTACTTCATATTATATATGTATGTATATGAATATGCCATCTGTCTTCAATACTCATCGTCAGCATTTTGATTTGCTTGCCCCATCAAACACATAACGCTAATTACTTAACACCTTTCGTTAAATATTTGCATGTGTTGTTGGGCGTACTGACGTGCTGACGTGCTGACGTGCAGTTGTCATAATGAAGCCATTAAACCATAAACATTGCCAGGCAATTACAATTCAAGACACAGATATGTCTGGAATTTACAACAAATACATGCGCCAGCCGGCATACATATTTTCCAATTCATACATGCACATACATGCATACACATGCACATGCACATGCGCGTGTGTGCAGAGACATATCATGCAGCGCATACTTCCTTATGTGTTTGCCGCGTGTTTATTTCTTTTGGTTTCCGCATTTTTATAGCTCACCCGTCTACACCAATCTACAATCTACAATCTACAATCAATTGCAATAGAAATATATAAATATATTATAGATGGTTTGTCAATAATAAGACGAGACGTCTGTCTACGTATTGAATCATACCATACCAGCAACAAATCAAGCCATCCAACGCAAATATATGCTATGTCGTCAAAGACCTTTGCTGCTAACAACAATCCTGACAAAGCCCAAGGCAAACATAATCTGGCATACTCCTTGCGCTCGCATTTTCAGCGGAAACAGGAAGTGCGCACAAGCCAGAAAATCAACGCAAACCGTATGCGTGTGTGTGTGTGTGTTGCGTCGTGTTGTGGTGTCGACATTAGGCAACCACAATTTTATTACCATTTTAAGTATGTTGTGATTTTTATTGCCTGCAATACATTGCCGTGTTGTGTTGTAGGTGTGTGCAGGTGTGCGGCAAGGGTTTAGCCATTTGTTGTACATGCATATTACAAGTGTGTAGACTTGTACGCTCGCTGAATACATATTAGCTTGCGGATGCATGTAAGGCGCACGCTAGTGGCAGCTGATGAACCATTATTTATTTTGACATGTCATTGACTCCCCAAGCTAAACGAGCGTGTCGCTGCCCATACCATACCAACCATACCCATACCCAAACCATGGCTGAGGCTGAGTGGAATTTCGTCCTGTGTATATATACATAGCAAGGTGCTAATATGCTGGCAGGCGTACTCTGCGCTTAGTTAGGGGTTGATATTTATTGCGCAAACATATTCGCAAACAATTTAAGCCGAAATTACCGCCCCACCACATTGTTAGGTTATTTCCGCTACATAACCACACCAATAGGTCTGTTTTTTTTTTTTGCAAGTGCGTTGACAGCTGTTCGACAGTTATTTGTTTTGCACATATTCTCACTTAATTTATTTTTATGTGTTACTTTATTATCTATTTTAGCACTTGTCACAACATGGCAGTTGTGCTTTCCTTAACCCCTCGTCACACCATCTATCCATTTATAGTGTATGCCAATTTGACATATGTCATTGTGTCAACAAGCATCATGACATTACTTCGATTCAATTTTTTATGCTTTTCGTGCATAAATACAACTTAAAGATGTATAATTTTTTTTTCTTTTCATTTTTAAATCTTTAGGCATATGCAAAATAGAAACAAAAATCTCCTTACTTATATTTGATTATTTTTCTCTTGGAATATTTTGCTATTTGGTCTAGTAGCAGAATAGAAATTTCATTGCTATCCACACTGAGTATTGTTTACACGCTAACACGGTGTCTACACTGCTGCTTTTAACAATTCTTCTTCACTGGTTGTTGGATTCATTGGAGTGTTTGAGTAGTAGTAGCAAAAGGTGTCTTAAATATTAATTAAATGTTGTTAAAGGTTTTCAATATTTTGAAACCTTCTCCCTTTGAAAAAAATGTGCTTCATAGATTTTGGATAATTCTTTGCAAATCTCTGCATATATTTCCAAAATTCCCATGTGTTGGTTATTTATGTACATGACACAAGCGTTCGCAGTCCTATAGCCAGCCCCACTAACCCCCACTAACCGGCATATAGAACGCATTTTATATTAACGACGCGCATTTTTAATAAACTCCAACTTGACATACAATGTTGCTGTTGTTCATAGTCGATTGATTATGCGGAATCACGAAATTCGTGATGTGCCACAATGCGCGCGTACACTCACACTCACACGCACACTAACAATCGGCATGCTCCTTAAATACGCTTACTCAGTAGTGAATTTCATTTGAAATTTATATATAGCATAGCGTTTGACAGACACCGGTTGATTAGCTGCATTGTCGCCTACTCTTATAAGTTTGCTGCCGCTGCCACGGCCCACCAACCATAGCTTTAAAAGTGGCAAGCAATTGCTAATGAGGTAGTCGTCATTGATTCAATATTGACTGTTTTGACAGTCCGGGCAATTGTTGATGGATGATGAATGTGTTGGTGGGTGGGTTAGGTTAGGTGTACAGTCAATAACACTCATCGTCGACAGCGTGTGAATAGCGTATACAATTAATGCCTGCCTTGTGGTGGATATTTGAATCTTTATATGATAACAAAAGCAGAAAATCGAACCGCAAAATCGTGTGCTGCAAGTGACAGGATATAAATTTATAATTACCGAAATGTGACTTCATGCATATGTATGTGTATGTATGTATGTATTTATATATATGTGCAAGGATTAGCTTGTTAGCCTGCCACTTTTTTTTTTTTGTATACTATTTGCGTCAAGCTGTCACTGAAAGTGTGTTGCGACAAGGCGTACATGTTATGTACTCTGAAATTGATAGTTGTCACGACAATTCATTTCCATTTAACATGAAAGTGTGGTAATTGAGTTGAGTTGTGTTATTTTCACTTACAAAACTGCTGTTATTATATTCTATGAGGTTTCAAGTGTAAATTAAAATGTCAATTGATTATTAGTTCATCAGTTGATCATCTCAGTTCAGTTCTTATATATTATATATATGTATAAGCGATTGCTGTGAGGTTATGTAAGCTAATATTTGATTAGAGACGTTTTTATTGTTATTATTATATTCTTAGCAGCTTTTATTACCTCGCATTTCTTATTTATGTAGAAAAAGAAGAAAAAGAAATAAATAAATTAGTGCAATCTATCGTCATATACTAGAAAAAGTTTTCATTTGCACAACATTGTTCCAATAAGAAAAAAAAAAAGCTACATCACTGTTGCAAAGGAATTAACCGATATTAATTCCAGTTTGTATTTTGATGAATTTTTTGTTCAACATTTTAGCACTTAGCTAATTTACAAATTTTATGGTATTCGTTAGTGCTGAGTGAGGTCTTAGTTTTGTTGTCATAATATTTATGAATTGCTGTTATTAGAACTTGACCATTTTTATACCAGATAACCGAATACGCTGTTATATCGCCAACGAAAAGGCGACAGCAGCAAGACTAAGTACATTTTTGTAGCAATATTAGGAAATTGAAATAGTTTCTTGCTTTTTGCCGTTTCGATAGCTTTGTCCTGAACACTTGCCATAATTTGTAACTAGTGCTTAACGCAATACTATTTTCAAAAATAAAATCGATTTTCCCATTCTCTATACTCGTCAAATGCCTCACTAATCTTTGCCACTTGCCGGCGTAAAAGTCAAAATGTGAAATTTCCATAGCAGAAAAGTCAACTTGCCACAAGAAGCAGCCAAGTAAAAGATTAAAAAGCAAAAGCAAGAGAAGAAAACTAAACCAGGAACCATTTGCACATTTAAATTTATAGCTTCGTTAAGCATTTTACCTTTGTCGTTGTTGCTATTTGCCTTGCCGCACATTCACATTCACTGCAACATTGTTTTCACTTACCGTTACCGTTGGCTGCTGTTAGCAAAATGCAAGCAGCAACTGTCAATTGAATGTAGTTGTAGGCAAAACGAAAAGAAAAACAAAAGCAAAGCGTAAAAAATTTAAAAATAAGCAAATAAAATAGAAACTTGTTTTTGTTGTTGTACCAATTATCCAACAGCCCAAACGAACAACACCAGCCAACTCTACCTACCTCTAATGGCCAATGGAAGCGCACACACTGCCCAATTCAGTGGCGACAGCCAAAAGCAACGTAACTGCAATTTGCGCGCATTTTTACGTAAGATATTTCTTATAACGGTGGCAGCAAAGCAGCAAAGCAGCAACGGCCACAGCAACAGAAACATGTTTAACAAGCAATGCTGCAGCCGCTGCAACTGTAAAAATGTAAAATGTAAAATGTGCGATAAGCAGAAAATGTTTGCTCTTTATTTTGAGCTTTTCTGCACATTGTCCGCTTAAACGCTAAGCGCGCCGCGTACGCGCATCTATGGCTGTTTTTCCTTTGCGTAGTGAAAACTGCCTTTTAATATTATTATGTGAAATCGACCGCCGCCGGCAATGCTTTCTGACGGTTACTGAGGCAAGTGTCAATCTTATGTTGTTTCGAAGATTAACGAGCATAAAGCGGACGCATTCGAAGATGTTGAACAGGTTTTAGATGTGCTCTCATATACCATATATCCTAGTTGCTAATTACTTGCTCTACGCCATCTTATAATATGATGATATACATTTTGCTGCACACAATGACTAATATTGTATTCGGCTATATTTATTTACTTTCAGGCTATTACCAACCTGCCGGTCCATTGATCTCACCACACGTCCTACCAACTGTAGCCGCTGCACCACCGCCGCCTCCTAATGTGCCACTTCTGCCAACAGTTGCCACTACAGCTTCCGCCTCTTCTATTAAGAAATCCCAACAAATACCCGCGCCGCTTAGCTCTGATCCGGAGCTTGTTGTCGGCCAACAGCCGCCACCATCGGCTACAGCCGCAGATAGTGCAGACAGTGATGTGCTTATTACCGGCGGCGATTTGACACCGTTCCGCTATCCGCCGGTCGCACATAGCGGCGCGCCCACCACACAGCACCAGCAGGTGCAGCAGCAACAGCACCAACAACAGCTTCATCAGCAAGCTGCCGCCGCTGCTGCCGCAGCTGCTGCTGCTGCGGCCGCTGCCGCTCATCAGGGCTCACCATATCCACGTTCGATGCATGCGCAGATGCACTACTCGACTGCGTATCCGGCCAACTATTGTACACCATATCCGGTGGAAGCGGTGTGCTACTCGCCGCCCGCCTATCAACCCTACTTTTCGACCAAAGTTTATCAGAGCGCAGGACCGCCACCACCATCTACATACCGGCGCTATCCATATTATCAGCCGGGTCATCCGCCTCCGCCGGCCGAACTGTACGAACAGGGACCGCCGCCGCCACCACCTCCGACAGCGGCTAGTGGTGCAGCACAACCGAGTGGACCGCCACCGCCAACGTCCATTCAGGGACCACCACCAACAGCACCGCCCCCCGGAACACAACTTGTGCCGGCTGGTCCGGCAGCACATGCACAGCATCTCGAACACTATCCAGGTCCGCCGGCCTATTATACCGGCTATAGTCCGGGCGGCGGCGCTGCAGGACAGTGTTATACGCGCAGCATACAGGGACCGTATATGGGTAAGGAAAAGTATGGTTCTCACCTAATTGCTAGATAAGATATATTTGTGGGTTAGGGGGGATGGTCTAGCGAAAAAAAAAAAAAAACGCAATTTCGATGTAGTGGTTTTGGCTGACTTTACGGCTTTTGTTTTTTTTGTAACACTAACGCGTCTTTAATATATGTTTTTGCTTTTCATTTGCAGAATATCCACCACAGTGTCCGTGTCCAATGCAACAATCGTGTCCAAAAAACGTCCATACTGGGCCTCATATTGGTAGCAACAACGGCAACAGCAACGGCAGCAACAGCAGCATGAACAACAACAGCAACAGCAACAGCAACAGCAATTGCTCAATGATGAATCATTTGAGCAACAACAACAACAATACGTTGATGAATGGCAGCAACAGCAGCAGGGAAATCAACAACAGCGGCAACAGCAACAACAACAGTTCGAATATGACGAACCACAGCCAGAACAGCATGAGCAGCAGCAACAACAACAACAACAGCTCGATCAACAATTCATTGACTACCAGTAGAGGCCCAGTTAAAAAATCGACGACGACGACAACACTAAACACAACAACAACACACGCCAGCGTACCAGTAACAGCAACAGCTATGGCTTTAGCGTCGGCAACACCAACAGAAATCGACGATCTGCTACTCTTCGATAAGCAACATACGCAACAGCATTTGGATCTGTTGCAAGCGGTTAAGTCCGAGCTGAAGTTAGAGGAATCGGACAATAAAAGCCAGTACGAGGAGAGCGTAGTACAGCCACCGACGCCGCCAGAGAGCTATACGACCAACGACGAAAAACTGTTAGAGACGCTAACCGAACAGGAGTTGTCCGCGGCAACATTGCCGACGGCACTTGAAGAGGCTAATGCAAAGCTGCTCTTACGCACCAATCAAAGTGACAGCAAAATGGCAGTGCCAGCGGATAGTAGACAGCGGGTAACTGCGCAATACGCGGGCAATAACTGTAACAATGTGCCGCCAGTACTTGAAGCCTACGACCTGACATCATTAACGGAGACACCTCCGCCCTCCATGCCAACTTTAACTTCAACTTCAACAACCGCCAATAGCAGTACCACCAATTCCATCAAATCCACCATAACCGCCACCAATTGTGCCACATTCCCGGTTTTGGGGCGCAAAGCGCGTATTGGTAAGACGATGGCACGTGAGATGGTCTACGCAGGCGCCGCTGCAAATGTGACAGCGCAAGCGCAGAGCACTTTACAAACGCATTCGACACCAATGATACATGTGCGCACGTTGCCGCAGCAACCGCATGCAATTGTGCAACCACAACCACAACCACAACCGCAACCACAAAAGCAACTACAACTGCAACTGCAACAACCGCCACCACCGCAGCCACAGGCGCGCCCACAAACACAAGCACAATTTGTTACACTCCAAGCGGAGCAGCTGCTGACTGCTATCACACCAAGTCCTTCACCACAAGTGCCAGCAACAGCAAGCGAATCCTTTCCAGCCGCGGAGATTGGACGGTCATCTCTGCAGACGCAGACGCCTTTTATACTGAAGACGGAAATAAAGGCAGAGAAGATTAAGCTAGAAGACGATGAACCGCTCTTAAACGCTGTATTGCAAATGCAACAACAACAAGAGTTTAATCACAACCATGACAAAGACAATGAGAAGGCCGACTTGAAACTTATCAAGGCTGAGCCACTGACATTGACCTGTGAAGATGTGACGGCCGAAGTGTCTGATGTTATGGACACGCCGACCCTGAAACCGTTAGGTATGTTATGATTTTTATTAAAAAATACTATCATAGTTTTCACTAACCCCACCTTTTTCTCTCTCTCTCTCTCATTCGCTCTGTATCTGTAGCCCGTATGCGTCTTTTACCCAGCTGGCAGCAGCCACCAGTAATTCAATGTGACATTGACCTCTCCACGACCTCGGATGATGATGTGCTCGATCTTTGCCACAGTCCGGCAACATCTACATCGGGCAGTTGCCAAAAGTCACGTCTCAAAATACTTAACCTACCCAAGGCACAACTTCAGTGTAAGAAATCTTCACCCAACGGCTACAAAAGTCTTATTAAACAAGCCGAGCCACGCACATATCTGTGCCTGAGCGGACGAAAGCTGGACAAACGTGGCCGTTACAGTAAATTACAGATACGACAGTCCAAAGCAGGCGGTGTAAATGCGACAATACGTCGGCGTCAGCTAGTGCTGACTGATAAGCAAAAGAAGCAACTGAAGTTGCGCAAGAAGAAGTTGCAAGCGCTGGAACGCCGCAAGCAGGAGATATTGGAAAAGCGGCGCGCAGCCGCCAAACAGGAACGTTTGCAGCGCAGAAAGCTGCGAAAGAAGTCAATCATTCTTAGTGATATAAAGCAAGAAAGCATAGAGCCATGCGCTGATGAAATTGTCGATTTGGTCGAAGAACCCGAGCAGACGGAAAGCGAATTCAGTGAAACGACACAAACAGATGTGCCAACAATGCGTATGCTACTGACCGAGAGCAGTAGCAATAGCAATAGCAACAGCAGTAGCAGCCTGAGTACGCTCAGAATTACGCCGAAACCTTCACCGAAGCGCGGCAAGGCACCGCGTAAAACTTGTATACCGCTGCACTTGATCGAAACCATTGACTCAGTGGCGCGTGGATACTTCTCTGAACCCGAAACGTCACGTTGCAGTGGCGCGCTTAATCAGTACACCAACTGCGACGCATCTGACGTTACTGAACAGGCTTTGGATACGGCAGCAGCTGAACGTAAACAGAAGAAAGACAAAAAGGCGAGCGCAGAGAAACGCTCCAAGTCGGAGACAAAGAAACGGATTAAAACCACAACAGCAGAAGCGCACACAGCTGCGCCGGAGACTATTGATGTAAACTACACACTTCTGGCGGCGACGGCGCGTGCCGCACAAACTACCTCAATAACCGAATCTGCGTTGGGTACGCGCAATGTAGAGTCCAACACAGCCTTGGATTTGACACAGCTCTCGGTAGAGGCGTACGCCGAACCAACGACAATGTCGCTTGAAGAGATTGTTAGCAGCAACAGCCGCACAAATAAAACGTCGAGCAAGTCAAAGCGCACGCCGGCTAAACGGAAAACCGCAAAAGCAAAGAAATCGAAAAAGCCAAAGTCAAATAAGAAGAAACTTAAACAGCAAGACTGCGACTACAGCACATATACTTCGGAAATATCTAGGGAGGCCCCGTTGCAGGCTACAGAGCAACTTGCAATGGAGACCAATAACAACATATATGATAAATGCACCGCGGCAGGCAGTGCAGTCGAGGAGGCCGGAGATAGGCAAGCACACTTGGAAGCAGAAGAGCTGGATGAGACGCCAGCGCTACAAGAAGCAGTCGTGCAAGAACAGCAGTACGCACAGCCACTCGATAAACATTCCAATGCACAAGTGTTCCTGCCGCCCGTGCCGCCAATGCCGCGCATTGTTTGTCAACCCCATCACGGCACTAAGCGTACGCGTTCACGGTCGAAATTCGGCAACCGCAAACGACAGAAGGTGAAACATTCCACAGTCTCCTTCGAATTAGACGATCGCCTGCCGCCAGCAACGCGCGGCGATGTCGTGCCGAAGTGGAATAACGGCTGGACGTGGGAGGGTGAACCGTTCCAGGGCGCGGTATTTTTGAATGTACGTGTTGTGATGAACGCTATTAGCGAACTTGTCAAACGTAAAACACAAATTCATTATTTTCGTTTCTCGTTTACAGAGCGACGACCCGCTAGTCATACGCACCTGCTATCCCGCCATGCGTCACTCGGAGGGTGACATAATACGTACACGTGACTGTGTGCTTCTCAAAGCGAATGAGGATAATGATTTGCCATATGTGGCAAAGGTTGCGCATCTCTGGGAGAATCCCGAAGATGGTGCGTATTGACACAAGAACTTTGAGGTTATAACTCATTTAACGATATTTAATTCTCTTGTGTGGTATTGCTTTGTAGGTGAAATGATGATGTCCTTGCTGTGGTATTACCGACCCGAACACACCGAGCAAGGTCGCCAGCCTAACGATAGTCCCGACGAGGTATACGCGTCCAGACACCGCGATCACAACTCAGTTGCCTGCATTGAAGATAAGTGCTATGTGCTCACTTTCAGCGAATATTGTAGGTGAGTAGCAATAAAATCTTCGAAAATGTCTGAATATGTTTTTCGTAATTTCGAAAATGGCTGGAAATTTTAAATTTTGCTCTTTGCGGCACGCATTAGAACTTCGTGCTGCGTCATTCGTTTTTCGGGATATCGAAATTCTAATTTAATTCTCAACTCTACACTATAAGTTGTAAATTATTTCTCGATAGCTGTATTGATGTTTAGCTTTCAGCACCGTTAGTGCAATTTTAAATTAATCCGAAGGGATTCCTGTTTTCGTAATAAATAAAAATTCATACGTTTTTAATTGCTAAATAAGTTTTGCTTGCTAAATGTCTAATTTCACTGAGTTGAAATATATTTTTAATTAAAATCACCGAAAAAATCCCTTAATAATCTCTGAATACATGCCATTTTCCAGATACCGCCGTCGCGTACGCGCTGCTGAGGAGGATATCGAAGAGGAGGTCTCCATAGTGCCGAAACGCTCCAGTTGTTATAGCATACGCACCGTGCCTGAGAATACAAATCCCGAACTGGTTATGTTCTGTCGGCGCGCGTATGAGTTTCGCACAAGGCGACTGCTAAAGATGCCCAACAAACAGGATTATATTGTGGTGAACGGCTAGGCAGACAGGGCCAGGGCGCCCAGCAGGAAATACTTGGGAAAATTTGCGTTTTAAAGTAGCAAATGCTGAAAGTAGCGGCGCAGCCACTAACACGTTGATAGGGTATTTTTGTTGACATAGGAAAACAACAACAACAACAACAACAACAATTGCAAATGAATTGTTTGTAGTTTTAAAACATTTTTGGCAAGGCATATATATATATATAGGGTGCTACCAAAGCGTCAATGAGTTACGCTGTTCAAATTAGTAATGAAAAGTCATTAGGGCCTGTAATGGCAATTTTTTTTTGTTTGTTTGCATTATTTATTTTTAAGTGAAATATTTAAGTGACTTATTTTACATCTTCCTAGAATTCGCTTTTCCTTTTATATTTATGTACGTATGTAATGAATAAGCTTAACTTGATGTATGTGGCTTTTTGTCAATGTATTTCCATTTATTAGTGTTTATTATTCGCTTGTTACATATACATATATTTAAAATATTTATACTTGGTATGTATGCATAGGTGTTTATTTTTTCTCTTTTTACTGGTTATTCTTACTGCGCCACACGCAAATGAGACGTGTGTATTTCAATTTTTTAAACAAACTAAACTATTATTGTAAGCGCAAATGTATTGAAAAAAACACACACACATACACACAAAAAAAAAATTTATAAAAATAAAAACAAATACTGCTAAGTGAACTATTTAGCTGGGTATGGAAATTTAACCAAAAAAAAAAAAAAACTTTAGAAAACATACACAGACCTGGTGGACCTAGATAACTCCTGTTATAACAGAGAATAACAAATAACGAAACAAGGGACCAGACGGACTACAAATAAGATCTAAAACTTTGAGAGCAAAATTAGAGATAAAAAAAATAGTCAGTTAAGTTTAAGCAGAAATAGTTCTAAAGTATTACGTAAACGGAAAAAGCCAACAACCAACCAACTAGCAGACGAAGAGCATGTCTAAATTATTATAAAACATTTACAATATTCGTTTTGTTTTCAAATCTATTTTATTACATATATTGCAAAACTTTTTGCCGAAACTTTTTCAAATTATTTCCAAATTTCAAATTAACACATTCTTAGCTAAAATTTTAAGTTTTTCAAATTTGTATTTTTTTTTTAATTGTTCTCCGATTGTTTTGTTTTGAATTTTTTTTTTTAATTTTTTTGTTTTTTTTTGAATTTTCTTTTTTTTTAATTTTATTTTTTTTTTTAATTTTTTGTTTTTTTTTGGAATTTTTTGTTTTTTTATTTTTTTATTTTCTTTTTTATTTTTTGTATCTTTTTTTATTTTTCGTATTTTTTTATTTTATTTTTTAATGTACGCAGCTACTAATTTTTCATTTTCGTTTATTTAATCTTTACTTTTCTATTGCCCATTTTTTATAACAATTCTTTACAAAAATTTACAATAATTTAGTCTTTAAAAAAAATTTCCTTGTATTGTCGTATATTGGAAGGTTTCATTTTTTTATATATGTATATATATATATATTATTTTTCTTTGAAACAACTGCAAACAATATATTTGAGAATCAAAATTTTAAATAACGTAAAATTTAAAGCAAAAGAAACTTAACTGGAAAAGGAATTTGAAGAAAATCAGTAGCAAAAATAAGTATAAAAAACAGTAGATAAGCACAAAGTATTACAGTAGGCAAAAAGAACAAGAAAAAAAAAACGAACTCAAAAACATATTTTTACAACAAAAATTCACCATAATGAAACAGAAGTGTGTGAGACCAAGCCAAGTCTAAAGTTTTGTGCAAAAACCTTAATTATAAACATTTAATACATTTTTCTAAGTAAGTTTGGAATTTTGGCGATTTCTCCATATAATTTATATTATATTTTACTTTAAGTTTGTCAAACAACACAATATTATAGCTTAAGAAACCAACAGCATGAGAGGTGTAATTTTATTTCCATTCACTTATTTGTAATTATAAATAATAAATAATTTTAGACTTAGTTTAACGAGTACATACAAAACAAAATACATTTGTATGCATTAAACGCGGCTGTTCGTATGTATTAAATAAGTATGTATTATATAATAGTTTTTTTAATGCTTATAATTATGTAAAAATATGAATAAATTTAACGGAAATTCTTATTTTCACCCCTCTCACACGCTCTCAGCCAAAATAATTTGGCGACTCAAGTGCTAAATATAAAATATTTCCACACTTTGCGCTATTTAAACTTATAAGATTACAAATTATGCATACATACATACAATATATACTCGTTCATGCTATTATATATACTCTTCTTTACTTATGTAAGTAAACATTTGAATCTAAAGTATTTGAGAAAGTTTTAGGTTAGGTTAGTCGTTGAATACTTACATTTGATTTGTTTATACTTTTTGTTTATGGAAATGAAATTTCGTCAAACATATAATTTATTGTATATTCTTAATTTATATGTATATATGCATGTACATGTACGCCGTTTCAAGGAAAGCAACGCCAAAAAAAATTTTTTTTAATTAAAAAAATAATAATTTTTGACAATTACTGCAAAAAAGCGCATACATAAAATATGCGGAATAATCCTTATTCATTTTTCATGCATTTTGGCAACGCTATTTTGCTATTAAAGTTTATAGGAATTAATAAAGAAAAAAAGTTATGTGTAATTAATATTATTTTGTAAATATTTGTTTGCATAAAAAATTATAAATTTTACGTTCAACTAACAAATTCTTAACATATTGTACCAAACATTAACATATTGTACACACACACACGTACACGCGCACACTTACAATAATTGTAGGCAAACATACAAAAACATTTAAATAAATGTACGCAATGAAAACAAAATATAAAAAGAGAAAAATATATTTTTTGTGTTTTTTTTATTAATTTGGTTTTCCTTTATTAATTATTTGTATTTTACACATGGCTAGCGAATTTATATAAGAGAGTTTTAGATTTTTTTTTTTTATTTTTCACGTCGCTTTGGAGTCCATCTTTGCATACTTTCGGTCACCAAATCCCGTACGCATTAAATAGGCAGCGCTCATACAAACCCATGTATGAAAGTATCGTTGCATACTTTTAGGTGGCCAATGAAAACACATAGTTCGCAGGAAGTAATATTAAACGGAATCGCACTTGAACAGAATTAAATGCAATTTTAATTTAAATTGAGCTCTTGAACACTTTAAATATTAGGGATGTTCATATGTTGGGCGGCTGAAAAATTAAAAATATTTTTTGTGATAATTTTTTACCGTAATTTTTTTTTGGTAACTTTTTCTCTATTTCATAAGGCGCAGAAATATAAAATAGGAGAATTGAAAATAGAAGCATTGAGTTGCTTATACTAATAGGGTGTTACTGAATTTTTAAATAATTATTTTATAATTTTTGTGGTATTTTGTTTTTTCTTGTAACATTTTTTTTTTTTAGTATTTTAATAATCTCCACATTTTGTAATATTTTTGCCACTTTTAAGCACAAAATTTTAGATTTGCTAACAGCAGAAAATCCAAAGACAAATTTTAGTCTATTTGGTCTACGAAATGAGTACTAAAATATATTGTCACACATTGTTTAAACAACTGGCATGCTCGTAAATATAGTAATTACAGCAAACCTATATACATACATACATAACATATATACAGTATAGACTCAAACATATATTGCAATACCTAACCAATCATCAAAGCAACAGAAATCATACATACATATACGTGTACTTATTATGGTGTAGACGAGATATAATATACAATATAATAACAAAAATTTAATAAAGTAAAAACTATATTAATGGACGTAGTAGAATATGTGTATAGGATTATTGTCCTGATAACTCGAAAATTAAAAATAATAAAATGCAAGGAATAGGAATATGAAAAATGTGTGAGAATATAAGAAACACAAAATGAATGTAAGCATGTAATAAATAATATTAGAAAATTAATATAAAAATGAATATTACAAGTGACATTCGAGACGACAGCTGATTAGCTGCACATAATTACATAGTTTTAAGCTTGTTTTAGGGATTCCAAAGTAAACAAGGTATACAGACTTAAAAGTCTAAACAAAACAAAAACCAAAAAACTATAGAAACAAATAAAAGAAATAAAAGAAATAAAAGCATGTAGCAAACTGTGTGGTAACTAGAAAATCCATTTACTCATCATTAATATGAGTAAAGAATGGAAAACTAAAATATAAAAAAATTTAATTTAGATCTATATATTAGCAACAGACACACAAAAACCAAATGCAGACATGTAAGACATTTCTATAGTAAAATTAGACAAATACACACACGCTTTACAAAACGTAATGAAATATCAGGCAGAAGTATATACATATGTATAGGTGACTTAGAGCTCTATGTAAATTTATTAAAGTTGACGAATAAAATAAAACAAACGCAAAGGGGAACACATGTGCAAAAACAAAAAGAATAATAATAATAAAAAAAAAACAGACGACACGGTCTACAAATATTGTTTGGTGGCAGCGCGCAGTACACTTCATATATACACATAGTTGGCAATGCGTATGCGTCAACTATAACGGAAGTCAAAGCGCCGTTTGTTTGTGGGAAATTTTCAGCAATCAAACGATTTAACGATAAAAAAAAAACAAAAAAACAAAAAAACAAACAAAGACACAAGACAACATCAATATCAATTAGTAAAATCATAAAAACGAAATTATATTACAACAACAAATGCATACGTACATGATACATCCATACATACATATATGAAACACTATATTTCTACGCATAGCAAAGAAAAAAATACATACATATGTGGATAAACAAACAATGAAAAATTAGTAAATTCAGAAAATTCAGAAAATAAGTAAAAAAAAAAAAAAACATAGCTCGGGAAGAATGTAAGGTAAATCTCTTCAGTCAATGAGTTATTTAGTAATTTAAATGTGTTATCAGCTGACCTTTTTGAACTGAAGCAAATTTTTCTAAAAGCCAGACGCCTATGAGGAAAGTAATACAACCAAACAGAAGGATTAAAAGAAATTTTTACACAACAACAGCTGAATACACACAAACACACAAACAACTGACATGGCCTTCCCTGCTTTCCCCTTACTTTCCATTTATGCTAATCATAAATGTTAGTGGCAAAAGTACAATAATCACAAATGCCATATGTTATAGCGTACATTATTGAAAAAATTATCAATTGTCAAGTTTAAATTAAATAAGTATATGAAATTGTTTAAATTTAAATTTAAATTCTATATACCATATAGATACATATGTACATGATGAATGTAGACAAAACGTATGTGGTATGTGTGAACATTGTACATGA
The DNA here is from genome assembly GCA_021498325.1 of Bactrocera minax. Classification (NCBI taxonomy): domain Eukaryota; kingdom Metazoa; phylum Arthropoda; class Insecta; order Diptera; family Tephritidae; genus Bactrocera; species Bactrocera minax. The sequence continues at coordinate 2,595,909 of JAKEEE010000032.1, forward strand.
ATGCGTTGATGCGCCAGTAATAACTCTAATTCGCGCTACATACACATATTTATGTAATTGTTAGCAAACCCGAAAGTGGTAAACCGTACACAATATAGTTATTAAACTAAATATTTGATTAACTGTTAATTTTCCATACTTTAAACATTGCGTGAAATATATGTGAACAAATTGCATTTAAGTTTCTTGTGAAAAATAATAACAATTCCTTAACAACCTGCAATTCGCATGAGAAATTATAGTCTATTAAAGTAAAGAATTACTTCAAATAATAAAAGAAATGCCAGATTAATTAATAAATGTTCGATTATTTAAATAAAAAGGATACAAACATGCATTGGAACAATATAATGCATTGAGTTTTGAGTCACTGTGCAAAATATGAAATCAATAAAGACATAAACATATACACAATATTTATTTATATATTTATTTAAAAATTTACTTTTGCATGATACCGGCTTCGTTGTAGCGTGGAAACCATTGGAAACCGTGGAAATTTTATCTTTGGAAGCGGTGTGAGAACGGTCCAGCTAAAATTATATGCTCCTATAATATATGCGTCATCTGTCAATGTTAAGGATACACCTACGCGTGTTACGTAGTAAGGTCGTAATATCGTTAAAAAGTCAACTGACAGTTAACTGTCGCATATGCAACACCGACATTGCGAAACTTCAGCGCAGAATAGGTTACATAGCTTTGCTTTCAGTATATTTATAAAGCATCACTTCCTTCTTCTTTCTTCTTTTGATATGTTATACATATTTTCAGGTTTTAAACATGTATAGTTGATTACACAGAAACAAATTCACTTAGGACCAATCTTAAATACGTAGGTAAAAGAGTATACTAGTCAACGTTTACACCCTCCTTTATGTGCAATGAAACGAAATGGTAACGAAACAAAATGGTAAACAAAATCGAATCAGTCGAAAATTTTGACTGGTTTGAATTTTTAAACATAGAATGGAAGAAGAGTTCCTATTGCTTTTACTTGCCCAGCGGGAGGTTGTTTTCAACGTCGGTCGTCTGAGGCGCCTATGTGACCAAAGTGATCCTTTTTGTTTGTCAAATAAAATTTTTGAGAAACAATTTGTCTTGCCAAAATTCATTTGTCGTTCCCTATTAGAAGATTTATTGCCCCATGATAGACAGGGATCATGTTTACCACTTGGTTTAAGATTTCTGGCTGCGCTAAATTTCTATGCTACTGGCAGATTTCAAAGACGTCAGCCAATGGAGTCCAGCGCCTTGTCCAGGAAAACTGAACTGCTGGTTAGAACGAAAGGTGATGTAAAATGTTTTCCAATCACCAATCAGCACCAATATATATATATATATATATATATATATATATCAGAATTGCCGGCAATGAAAAGTGGAACGAAATGGATAGATGACATTATGACAACATTATATGCAAAACTTACAATTTGCTAATAATTTTTAGTTCGTAAAAATGATGAAATACATTCCTAGTATTAGCTATGGTAGAACTTAAAAAATAAAATCATTCGAAATACCTTTGTGGTTATTAATCATTTGCACAAAACGTCAAGACCTCCTCTAGCCGCTTAACATTATCAGCCATTTTTGTCACAGCGTCTGTTAATCCTTGCATCACAGTTATGAATTGTTCTTCTCGCTGGTCACGCCTTTTCATACTCTCCAAGACGGTTTCGTACATTTCATTGAGTGTTGTCGATTTTCGCTTTTTTGGAGCATTTGCCAAATTTCCAGCTCCTTGCGGTTCAGGCGATGATGCAGATTGTGTTAGAACATCTGTAGCAGATATGTGCATGTCTTCCAAATTTGTCAAAGCTTTTGAGCTGGACAACATTTTTGAAGTATTTGAGGGTTTTGGCCGAATAATAATTCCTTGTGTACTGCCCTCTGTATTTGATATGGACTTATTTGAAACACTTGATGGACCATGCTGTAAAGCATTTTTTCTTTTAGCGTTATCGGCTGTTGTAGACGCATTGTTTTGCGTTGATGTCCGCGGAATAATAAATATTTTTGCCTTTTCTGTTTCTTTAGTCACTGTTTGGCGGGGAATAACAAATATTTCTGAACGCGAAGTGCGCTAAGCGTGAGTAGAAAATTGTTTGAAATAAATTTAACAAAGAAAAAAATAATTATATTACAAATGTACCGGAAACCCCAATGTTGGAATATCTTTCACAATATTGGAGTGATTTGCCTCATAAGTTGGATTACTGTCATTCGAAAGTTCAATATCATGTTTGATATTAAATTCTTCGTCAAAACTAGGTGCAGCCTAAGGAAATATTTGGGTATTTTAATGATATTTTTGATCACTTATGTAACTAGATTAATACGTACGTAAGCATGAGAATCATGCTGGTGACTATTGTCTTCATTAGAGCTATTCATTTCCATTTTGATGTTATCTAATTCAGTTTCCAGTACATTCTTTAAATATGGAATAGAAATTTGTTTCGAAAGTATAAAAAAGGTTAAGTTTTAGCTCACTTTAATATCGTTTGCGTTATTGACCACGTTTTCATCGCCAACGTCCTCAGCAACAGGGTCAGGATTGGTGGATTTAATGCCTATGTATTCATTTTCGAAAAGAAAAAATAATTCTTAAACTTTTTAAAAGTCCCCTAAATAATGGGTATTCAAATGAAATTGCTATATAATTAAGTATACCTATTTTCACATCCTCGTTTAATGATTGCTGCCCAAAGTTCCATAAGGCGAATTCGTCAAATTGAGGTATACCGCTACTCTTACCACGACGTGCTCGGCACCTTAGTTGACTACGCCAAGTGCTCATAGACTGAAAGAGCGATATTTATGGATTTTAATTTTATTATACATGTATGAAATCCTCTGAAAACCTCTTTCCATTTATCAGCTGAACGACAAGCGCCATCCATTGAATTCAAATGTCTCGCCAATTCTTCCCATAAGTGGCTTACAACTCCGAACTTCGATGCTAGCATTTTCGGGTGCTTGCGTGCAAAGTTAACAAAGAATAATAGTTGTTCCATGGAAGCTCGGTTTTTCCTATAACTTTGTAATGTTTTTCTTATTGTTTTGCCAATTACCGTTTATTCTAAACCTTTGCCAATTGTTTCATTACCTGTCTATGGCGCTAAAACTTTCAACCAATTCTCTACTTTCAACACTTGCTGTTGACAAATTCAGCGAAGGCACTGCGTCTGATTGTAATCGAGCTCTTTTTGGGTTTGCTGATGTGAAATCGGTCGCACAGAAGTGTTTGGAGCACAATCTTGAGCTTCGTGTTAGCTTGACGCCACATGCTACTTCCCATTTACCTCTCATATATTCATCGCGTGGAGGCGAGAACATTGAAACAGTATTATTCCAACTACTTTTGCACACTGAACATGAATTACCAGGCATTATCACTGTATTTCTTTAAATATAAATTGTACAAATTTACAATATCATCTAAATAAGTTCTTTCAAGTTAATATGCAACAAAATCTAATAAAACTACGTTCCTTATGTATACGAATTCGTCAAATATGCGTACAAAACGAATTGTCAATTGTCAATTGTCAATCAAATCTTTGTCACGTTTGTTGGTACTTTCCAATAGCGAAGTTGCCGAAAAATTTCATATGACATGCCCTGTTGCTTATCAATCGCAGTGTTGACTTATTTCCCCTACTTTATTGTCTAATAGATTTTGATAAGTTCATTCGTAAGCAGACTTTTCGAGTTACCAAAAAGTAAAAAAGTTAAATGCATTTAAACTTTTCCTAAGACAATAATTTTTGTTTTGAAAACCATACAATACCTTTAACATAATGCGCTTTAAATAGTGTTCCGCAATAATGTTTCTACAAAATTACTGCTTAGTCCTTATACCGCTACCTTAGCTGCTTTCGATTTTTTCAAACGTCATATATTCTGGTCACCTTGCTAATGAGTAATCTATGACAACACCGACTAGACGTTTTTCAAAACAGTGAAGAGTGAAAATCGCGAAATATTGTGGAAATTTAATTAAAAACATCTAAATTTGTGTGATTAGGGCGTGTTGAAATGACGGGCGCGTTTTCTTATCAACGCACCGTACAGAGTTTGGCTCGTGTATTGTCGCGTATAGAGCCAACACCATGGGATAAGGTAACAATTGATTTTCACGGTCAACTCATATTATAAAATCGACTTTTCACCTCTGACTCATATTTTTATTTATATGTAGGTGCAATCGCTTTTCCGCTATTGTCCACAAGAAAATGCCGCTGGCGTGTTCTGTCTCGATGCAAAAGCGCAAGATGCGGTAATAGCGTTGGGTATTTATTTTCTAGAAAGTGGATGTCAGCATGAGCAGCGTATTGTACCGTATTTACTACGACTTGCGAAGTGCTTGCCGAAAGCAGTTTGGGTAGACGATGCTAAGTGGAGCAAAATCGATCGTAAGTGTACTTTTGTCACAGATATTTTATTTTCATATGAATTGCTCTATTTTATCAATAGGTATACCATCGGCAGAAAAGTTCAGTTTTTGTTTGAATACTTTGCTTTCCGACATAGCGTCGAAATGTCCAGACCTACGGGAAGAGATCATACTCAATCAAGTGGAGACACTTAGTGCCTTGGCAAATATTATTAAATCTAGCAAGGATAGTAGTTCTGCACCTCCACCCATTATACTATGCAAAGCCACTGTACCATTACTATTCGGTTTGGCACGCTCAATGGGCCGATATGCAAGCCAAGACCCATCTTTATTGTGTCGTATATTTCCACGCGAAGAAATGCCGGTGGTTAAGCAGAACACGCGTGATGGTGGCAGTTTCAGCTCCAGCGAACGCATTACTTGCTTCTCACAATTCCGCCCAATCATTCCACGCTCCATGTCCGGTAGTTTGAGTCAAGATTCCAACGAACTGCGCATGCGTCAATTGCAAATGATTAATGGAATGAAACAACGACCACATTTGCAAACGTATTTCTCTGTGCCATACGATCCGCGCACACATTTCTTCACCAAGACCGGTTCCAGTTTTAATCAATTCCCTAATATGCGCACATGTGAGACGCCAATTAAAGCTAAGAAATCACTCACAGTGCCACCATTTCCCATACAACATCTACAGACCATCTTCTCAGTAGCCAAGAAATTACTCACCAAAGAGACACTGGAGCATTTGGATGAGCAGGCAAGTGATATATTCGCTCTACATCAAATAAAGGGTTATTGCTACAAAAGCTTTTCGGAGACACTGAATTTGGTATTAGTGACACTGTTACGTGAACTTTTGCAACACCAAATCGATTTGCCCACGCCGTTTACGAAGGATGTGCAGGAATTTGTGAAACGCTTATTTTTAAATGGACAAACGGAGCTGGCAAATAAACAGCAAGATCAAGAGAAGGAGAAGCGCGAAGAGAATGGCATACCGGTGGTGAATAAATACAAAGTCAACGTAATGGCAAATGCGGCATGCGTAGACCTGCTGGTTTGGGCTATACGCGATGAAACGGGTATGTGAAATCCTAGCTATAGTTGAAGAGCATTTTCTTTTTTCTTGAAAACTATGCTTTACAGTTAAGATTAAGATATTTTTCTTTAACTTCGCACTAGAGGACACTATTTTTTCAAGAAAAGGAAAAAGCAATGAATTGTAACACAGAAACATACATAATTGTAAATTAAATTAATTAAATTGGTGTAATTACATACTTCGGGTACTTACTTTATAATTTTTTTATTTAATGTAAATTATTCTTTTCAGTTGATGAGGAGTACAATGTACCTTCATTGCAGTTGGGTTTAAAAATTTTATTAAAGAAAGGTTGTTAATTTTTAAAAGTTTTTGTTTTGTTACGAACCGATTTTTTACACGGTTCGGCGCATGCTCAAACGTTATCTCTTAAGAGAAATAAGAAAAGAATCCTTTAAATTACTAATTTAATTTTATTTAATAATAATATGTGCATAATATTAAAATATTCATTTTCATGCCAAACTTGTAGTAAACAGAAGTTGGCCATATTTGGCCTCATCTTTTTTTCTTTTTTTTTTTTTACATTTCCTCTCCAACACATTTTTCACGTTTTTTGAATGCAGTTTATACCGTTAATTTCGCCAACTTTTTCGTTTTATTTTTCTTTTACAATTGAATGCTCCAACCAAACTTAAATTGATAATAATTCTTACATTTTTTTTTAGAGGCCGACAAGCTTTGCGGTCGACTGTCGCAGAAGCTCAACTCTGTGCTGAGTCATAAGATTGTCTTAGACCACATGCCATTGCTGATGGTTTGTCTCGAGGGTCTGGGCAAGTTAGCACAGAAGTTTCCAAACATTGCCGGCACATCCATCTCGTATTTGCGCGACTTCCTTGTCGATCCCAGCCCGATATTGGCCAAACTGCATGCTTATTCACAGCAAACGCTGGCGCTGCAGAAGAAGGAGAAGGAAAAGTCGACACCTTTCAAGATTGTGGTGCAGAATAGTGAGTCGCGTTCGACTGTGGATATTTATGGTGAAAATCAGAAAGATGTGGGTATGCGTTCGGGTCAGGCAGCCTTCGAGGCGTTGCGTGATGCGGCAATTGAAAATTTGAGCATTGCATTACGATCCGCACACACGTTGGATCAATACTGTGTGCCGGCTTTGGTAGCCAACCTCTCGAATCGACTATTCACAGCAGAGAAACACGAATCGTAAGTACCGTTATATGCGAAATTGACGACGGCTACAATATTTTGAAAACTAAAGCAACCAAATGATGTAAGCTCTCTCAACAAACATAAAAAATAATACTTTTGCATTTGAACACATTCCATTTTAACTTCGCTCTCTAGTGAATCTACTTTGGTGAGCCTCAATATTATTGTCATGCTCGGTCACGTTGCCGTCACACTAAAGGACACCTCAAAGACCACACAGAATATCCTGCAATTTTTCATTCAACGCTTCTGTAAGGTACCATCCGAGCAGAATGCACTAATCGTCGATCAATTGGGCTGTATGATTATCTCACAGTGTGAACCGCATGTTTTTGAAGAGATTATGAAAATGTTTTCACGCGTCACAGTGCAGTCGGCATCGTTGGCTTACACGTCGGATCAGGAGCATCGCAAACAATTCAATAACGTGTCGGATGCAGTGGTCAATGCTTTGGGTAATATTGCTGCCAATATACAGGGTGACTCGGAGATGCTCGAATTATTGGGCAAACTGCTCGAACTCTTTGTGCAGATCGGTCTGGAGGGCGAGCGCTCCTATGACAACAATACACCGGGTGCGCAGAAGGCCAGCTCCAGTGCCGGCAATTTAGGTATGCTAATACCAGTAATTGCGGTGCTGGTGCGTCGCCTACCGCCAATTAAGAATCCACGTTTGCGTTTGCATAAGCTATTCAAGGATTTCTGGGTGTATTGTGTGGTCATGGGCTTTACAAATGCTCGCCTCTGGCCAGCCGATTGGTATCAAGGAGTGCAACAGATTGCAGCCAAATCGCCCTTACTCATCTCGCAAACGACACACAAATCCGACATGCGTGAATTGAACTACACGTCGGCGATTAAAAGCGATTCGGTGAGTTTGAATGAATTGCGTAGCCAGATATTACTACTGCTGGAGCATCCAACGGCCGAAGTGACTGCTTCAATCAACAAATTGACCTTTGCGCAATGCACCTATCTCTTGAGTGTGTATTGGTTGGAGACTTTGCGAGTGGAGAATTCAGAAGAACCCAGTTTGGAGCCGATTTTGAGCTACCTGTGCGATAATGCGCTGCAAAAAGATAAATCTGGAATTTGGCAGTGCGTGAAGTGGTAAGTTGCCAATCGAAGAATAATTCCACAGCGGAGAGAGAATTAATTTAATTATTATTTTTTTTTGCTTTTACAGTGTGGCCGATCAGGTCTTCGAGAAATTTCGCAATGTGCTTTTCGCACACGACGAAATCCGCGAAAAGGTCTTGGAATCACAGGCAATGCTATTGCTCGTCTACTTCAATCACATACACAAGCAAATCCAGTTGGTCGCCGATCAGTATCTCTCACAGTTGGTCGATAAGTTTCCACATTTGCTATGGAATCGTCGCGTGCTGTGGTGCATGTTGGATATTCTGCAATTACTTGCATTCTCGCTAACACTCGATCCGAACGAAGAGACACCCACGCTGCGTGTCGTATCTACGCCTTACACCTTGCAGCTTATGGACTCATTGCCTGCACGTGAAAGCCGCCTTAAAGACTTTGCCGATCGCTGTCAAGGTATTGTTAATGAAGCCATGAAATGGGCACCGCGATCCACACGCTCACACCTGCAAGAGTACCCCAATCAGATACCCACACCGGTGCTGGCACACCATAGTGGTCTAGCTTTGGCCTTCGATTCGGTAGTCAGTAGCAATACGTTGTATCCAAACGCTTTGCCATCGATTAGTAAGCGTCCAAACTGCGTGAACAGCAATACGCCACGATTCGTGTCGGTGTTGTGTCTGCGCAGCAAATATGCTGGTGAAATTTCTGGTCTGCTGTCAGTGCTGAGTGAGGAGGATAAGGCGGGATTAGCTGATCGCTTGGTGAAGGATGTGTGGGACGCATGTGCGGAGAAGAGTGACGCACGTCATCGTGGCGCCTTGTGGCGCGCCACTGCCTACTTGATTATCTGCGCGGATGTGAACCGAAAGCTATTACATGCAGTGGGTGAGTCGAGGTTTAAGAATACATTTCAGAAACTTCAGAAATTACAGATATTTTACTTCTAAATACTTTTCCTCAATGAACTGTCTTTCCGTTTTTCCCCTCCCTCGATTGTTTGCAGCTACCTCTCAAGTAGAATTATTCACCGAATATGCCGTAGAAACAGCTGTGGAGTGCTGGCAATGGGTGTTGACGGCACGTCAAGATCTGGAGCTATGCTTTATCCAAGAGATGGTTAGCGCCTGGCAAACGACTTTCGAAAAGAAGTTGGGCCTCTTCTCGGACGAGGTAGAGACCACCATACCATTAGCCGCCTACGACGGTTGTAAGTTGGTCTCTAAGCCCATTCAAATAGCGCCACATCTCATTTGGCTGCAGTTGCTCTCCGAAATGGTGGACACCGCCAAGTATTGTAATCGCGACAAGGTGGAAATGTTTTGTCTGCTGCTGCATCGTTGTCTGCCTATTTCGAAAAATTCGAAACAGAATCGCCAAGTATCAACGGTCGGGTGTCGTTTTAAACTCCTGCAATGCGGCCTCTCGCTGCTGCAAGGCAATACAATATCACGTTCGCTGGCGCGTAACATACTACGTGAGCGTATATATAGCAATGCATTAGACTATTTCTGTGGTCCACCCACATGCCCCAACCAGAGTAAGGAACAGTTGTTGGATGACATTCTGATACTGTTGAAATTCTGGCAGACGATGCGCAGCGAGAAGAAACATTTGGTCACCTCGGAGGTTGGCGAATACGATATAACGGCGGTGGCGTCGATGCAAATGCTCTCCGTAAAACCGAATGTGGAGACGGCATCGCTAATTAGTGCTGGTGATGTTGCTCGTTCGATGTCGACCGGTGGCACTGGCGGCTGGTACAACACAATACCGCACTCTACATCTACGCTATCGAAACGATCGAATCGCTCGAAACGACTGCCCTATCAGAAGGACTCGTACGACAAGGATTATATGAAGAAGCGCAATTTGATTTTAGAATTATTGGCCGTCGAGTTGGAATTCCTCATAACGTGGTACAATCCGAATAGTCTCCCCGACTTGGCAATACCCGGTAAGTTTTGCGCGCGTAGCGCCTAGTTTAATGTTGGAATATGCTATTTAAATAGATTATCTGTATTTTCCTACACAGGTGAAGAGCAGGTGAACGAGTGGCGTGCACGTCCCTCCAAACCCAACTTGTGGCGCGATTACTCACGCCTTGCATGGGCCTACAACCCAGCTTTGGCCGTTTTTCTGCCGTTGCGCATCAAAAGCGCCGATTCGATTGAGGAGGAGGTGTCGCGTTTGGTGTGCGCCGATCCCATCGCGGTCAGCCACATTCCAGAGGCACTCAAGTATTTGTGCAACACGAAAAATCTACTGCACGAGAGTCCAGATCTAGTTTATATACTTTCCTGGGCTCCCGTCAACCCCATACAAGCACTTTCCTACTTCTCACGTCAATACCCATCACATCCGCTCACCGCACAGTACGCCGTCAAGACACTCAGCTCCTACCAAGCTGAATCCGTATTGCCGTACATTCCACAGTTGGTACAGGCATTGCGGCACGACACCATGGGTTATGTTGCAGAGTTCATTAAGAACATTTCGAAGCGTTCTCAAATTGTAGCACACCAACTTATATGGAACATGCAAACCAATATGTTTATGGATGAGGATCAACAGCATAGGGATCCAAATCTGTATGATTGCTTGGAGGCGTTGACACAGAATATAATTTCGTCTTTCTCTGGCGCCGCCAAACGTTTTTACGAGCGCGAATTCGATTTCTTCGGCAAGATCACAGCAGTTTCGGGTGAAATACGTTCCTTCCCGAAGGGTATTGAACGTAAAAATGCCTGCCTAACATCTCTGAAGCGCATACAAGTACAACCGGGCTGCTATTTACCCTCGAATCCGGAAGCTATGGTGCTGGATATTGACTATAACAGCGGCACGCCCATGCAGAGCGCTGCAAAAGCGCCTTACTTGGCTCGTTTTCGCGTCTATCGCTGTGGTATAACGGAGTTGGAGACACGCGCCATGGAAGTGTCTAACAATCCGGCAAGTATTTTAAGTTTCTTTTAAACTGAGGTGAAATAACACACTTTGTAATACACACGCGTACAGAATTCGCAGGAAGACGCCAAGATGACACTGGGCGTTGAATCGTGGCAAGCGGCGATTTTCAAAGTGGGCGACGATGTGCGTCAAGATATATTAGCGCTACAGGTCATAACAATTTTCAAAAATATATTCCAACAAGTCGGTTTAGAGCTGTTTCTCTTTCCATATCGCGTCGTTGCCACAGCGCCCGGAGTGAGTATTGCATTTATTTAAAAAGCGAAGAAAAATAATATATTCAAGTAATCTACCGTTTGCGGTCAGTGCGGCGTCATTGAATGTGTGCCAAATGCTAAATCACGTGATCAGCTTGGACGTCAAACCGACTCTGGACTCTACGAGTATTTCCTACATCAATACGGTGATGAGAGCTCCAAAGAGTTCCAGGCAGCGCGCGCCAACTTTGTCAAATCCATGGCTGCATACTCGCTAATTGGATATTTGCTACAGATCAAAGATCGTCATAACGGCAATATTATGATAGACAAGGATGGCCATGTCATACACATCGGTGAGTAATGCCTAAGCGCAACATTTTTGTATAATATTTTTATGAACTCCTCTAATCTCTTACAGATTTCGGATTTATGTTTGAGTCCTCGCCCGGTGGAAATATTGGTTTCGAACCCGACATGAAACTCACCGACGAAATGGTCATGATTATGGGTGGAAAGATGGAAGCCCCTGCTTTCAAATGGTTCTGTGAGTTGTGTGTGCAAGCCTTCCTCGCTGTGCGGCCCTATCAGGATGCTATTGTTTCGCTGGTCTCGCTAATGCTGGACACTGGCTTGCCCTGCTTCCGCGGTCAGACTATCAATTTGTTGAAGCAACGTTTTGTGGCAACTAAGAACAATAAAGAGGCTTCGGCGCATATGTTGGCGGTAATACGGAATTCGTATCAGAACTTCCGCACACGAACATACGATATGATACAGTATTATCAAAACCAAATACCATATTAAACGAAGGAAGAGTGGTATGTGCGGTTGAAATTATGTACGAAAGAGTGTTAGTTTAAAAATGTATGGAAGGTCAGGGAAATGTTACTCACATGTATGCTCTCTTCACTATAATTCGCCTATTTTCACCTCAAAATTGTTAGAGATTTTTTTGCACTACGAATTTGTTATTTTTAGATTTTAAGTGTACGACTATTAAAATAAAGCAAATATTTAGCATTTAGCATATAAATAGCAAGTATGACGTATGTATGCACTGTTTGCATATTATTTAAACATTCTTGTTTCACACTAATATTAAATCCACATATATAATTGTATGTATTTAAAAAATTAATAATTGTGGTATTACTGCTTAGCAACATGTTCAAATATTATAAAATTACTTATTACAAATTAACTACAAATAAATGTAGTAAAAGTAAACTTAATAAATAATATTGATTGTTTTATTTGAAGAATTTCTTAAAAGCCGCACGGAATTTTAAGAGTTATAAGATACACAAAACAAAATATATTTATTGCTTTAAGAGTCGGCTACAACATTCGTTGTAGCGAGCACAAATACCACTTGAAATTTGTTTAATTCAATAAAAATACACATCAGACTCAAAAAATGTGTACATACACACAAATCGCTATACTACTTACTAAATGCAATAAAATATAATATATAAAAAAAAAATGGATAAAAAGTGCTGATTACATACTTGTAATTCTCTACAATACGAATGGTTCATTTACCACTTTTCAATTCAGACTATTTTTTCTTGTTTGATTGATGTTTACCAAATAATGCGTTGTGGTTCCTTAAAATTTTCCCACCTGATTTCTCTGGTGAAAAATATATAGAATGTGAACGCATTAAGCACCACATAGCAGCCCAGCTCCAGCCACTCTGCCCAGCGGCTTTTAATTAACGGCTGTGTGTGTAGGCGATACAGCACGAATGGAATGAGAAAGTAACGCAGTTCTAGCAAGCGCTGAAAGCATAGCACTAGAAAGACAGCTATCCAAAACATCAATTTGAAGCTTGTGCGCATATGCTGCAAGCCTGAGTGTAACAGTGCCAAGGCAAATACATAAATGGGCACCATAGCATATTTGAACCATTCGTAACGGCCATAGAAACGATTCCATATATAAAATATGTAATGACGGTTGTCTGCCAGCAAATAGGGATGTATGAGCGTATTCCATTTAACGGCCAGCATACCAGTGCCGAGCAGGAAGAGCACAATCAGTTTGTCGCGCGATAGCCGATGTAATGTCGGACGCAACTCGTGCAGCGTATTGGAAATGCCGAAAAACAAAGTAAAAATGCTAAAGTAAAATAACTGCGGAAAAGATTAAACATGTTAAAAGTCGTAAGCACTTTGACACATATGTTATATTACGTATACCTGGGGTACGTGTATGGTCGCTTCATGCGCGCGCTTATCGCCAATAACAATGGAGCCATTGAGGAACACGAAAAACAGAAAAGGCAATATTATGATTAGGTAGTAGCAGCCTTTGCGAAGAATTTGCCAAATGCTGCGCCCCAGTAGCCGAAACGAAGTGAGCATGTTCAAGAGAGTCTAAAGGGATGCGTTCTACTTAAAAATTAAATTTACTTATGAAGTAATGTAAACCCACCTTGGGATTAAATAACTCCACTTGCTGTCTTTTAATGCCTTTAGCACGCGCGTAATTGCCCGTAAGTACATCTAGTGCCGTTATGCCGAAGCACATACCGACCCAAACTACATTAGTTTGCCGCATCAATACACTAGCAGCAGCTGCAAAATAACTCCCAATAAAAATATATAATCAAATTCGTAATAGTATTTAATCACTACCAAAGACAGCAGCTTGCAGATGAGACTCTTTGTGCCAGTAGTAGTAGAATAGCAGTACTGTCGTCAGCGATAGCGTATCAGTATAGTAGAGATGACTAAAGAAATAGAGCGGTGGTAATGCACCTAGAGTAAATGCATCTAACGCCGCAAGCTGACCGTGTGCTCCACCAAGCAAGCGGCGTCTTATTTTATATAGTAACAACACATTTACCGTAGCCGCTACTAGAGATATGCAACGCAAACCCAATTCTGAGCAAGCACCGAGTGGTATGAGTATCAACGACGCGAGATAGAGGCCTGGAAATGTGGTAATTTTAGGATCCCACTATAAATGCATAAGTTTAATAATTATAACATTTAAGTTTTTAGCTATTTCATACGCACCACATCAAAGCGTTTGTTGCAGAAATGCAGACCCTGCCGTAAATGAAACTCCTCGTCTATTACCGTGGGTGCAGTGGCATAGACACGCAAGAATAGCGGCAGTGAATATGTTAAAAATAGTATGGGCAATAAAACCGGCCAGAAGTACTTTTGCATTTCGCCTACTATAATATTCCCAAATATCAAATCTTATTGATTGTAAATTGGTATTGGTAGACAAGAAAATTCACTGACAAGTATACGGTTTTGTTTACGAAGGTATTTATAAAAGCGAAATGCACAAAGCCGTTGTAATGATTTGCCAACTTTACTTTTCGAGGAGTATTGAAAACTTAAAAGCTGATTTATCAAATGGGTAGAAAAAACGAAAAACGTATAGTAAATTGTATGTGGCAAAAATATTCACTACCTGCAATTGTTGTGAAATAAATATGTAATATATATTTAAAATCGCAGTTGTAGACATACACGTATAAACGATTTTTAATCTTGTATGTAATTCAAAAAATACAAGAATAGTGGACTATCTCTTGATTATACTACTAAACACTAAAATTATATATGGATTAGTGCATAAGTTGTGTTGGCAGCTTGTTAAAGATATGTAATTAGTTGGCAACGCTTTTGAAGTTGATTGTCAAGTTGGCAGTACCGCACCGCCATATTGATGAAAAAAAGGAGTCGTCGTTTCTTGATTTCTCGGCGTGTGGCGCTGGAATTTTCTGCATTAAATATATAAATTCGCTGCATACCGTTCAATAATTGTCTGAGTTATATTAAATTGGTGAATTTGTGTTGATCGATGTAATCTAAAATAAATTTCGTGTACTCTAAGAATCGATTGAAATACGGCAAGTGTTGGATCGTCATCGTCGTCGCAAGTGAAGGGGAGAGAACCGTAATTGGTAGATGAAAAAATTGACAAGTATAAAGAAAGAGTGAGGAGAAAAAGGAGTTTTTTTTTATTTTTTTACTTTTTCACTGCGAGTTTTTCGTTTTCGAAAGTGTATTTTGTTTCTCTGAACCCTCGAAAAATTTTCACAAAGTGCATTTAAGTTTTGAACGTAAGGTGTGGTTTTTAAATGTCATAAATTCTGAAATTTTATGGAAATCTAAATATATTATATAAAAAATATATATGTGAATTATATAGTGTGCCGATTATAAGACAAGGGAGAACGGCTGGAGAAAAGTGTACTAGAAAAGGAAATTGTGTGAACATCAAAAGCGAATAAGAATCAAATAAAAAAAACTTAAAAAACCCAAATCAAAGGGAAGGTAAGGGCAAGGAATAAAGTGCTGTGTGGCTGCGAACGTGTGTGAACAGCAATAGCGCAATTCGGGCAAATAGCCAGCCAGCTAACCATAGTCATCGATGCAACAAAAGCAGTGGTTGTGGTTTCGTGAGTGCATTATGAAATTTCAGAGGCATTTAGCTCCAACGCATAAGCGTTAAATATGTTTTCGTCATACAACTTTAAAGAATTTAAATCTGTGCAATGATTAGCGAACAGCTTTTATGATGTGACAATCTGTATATTCTTGATTTTAATTTATGTTCTCTCAAATCGTATTTGATTTGCGATAGTTGAAGAAAAATTCTCTCACAATCTTAACATAGTCACAGCGCAACAAAAATTGCAGGCAGGTTTAGGTAGGCAAAGATTGAGATAGCTTCAGTCGCTATGCAGCTTCAAGGGAAAAGCGCTATAGTCATGTAGAAAAATGTTTCGACTATCCTTGAAATTGTGTCCTACACCACGAAGAAGGAGTAAATGAGAAATGAAAGAACAAGCGGGAGTGAACACGCGCATACGCAACGTCAACGACTCTGTCATCGCTTTTGGTACGCTGCTGCTGTCATCAAGAAGAGAGACAACAGAGGTTTTACTTTCTTGTGGAGAAACGTGCGAAATACTGGTTTCATTTGAAATGCGTGCGTTAAAACGAGTCAAATGCTTAGTTGAAGTAGTTTTGCGTGAAAGGGTCGTTGCTGCCAACCGCTAGTCCAATTGGGATTATGAGGTTCCCATTAAAATTAAACTGGTGAATGATCAAAAGGCAGTGTGGGATAACGTTCTTTGTGATTGTATGTGCAAAATACGTTCAGTGATAATTTTACGTGGAAATGTGCAATTTATTTAACCAGTGATTTAAACTGTTGGAAAATTTGAGAGAAAATTGCAATTCCAATATATTATGCCTATTTCGGTTTTATTCGGAAAAATTTGGCAGGCAATGTGCCGCACTGGTATATACAGAAATTTTCTAAACTACGAATCGGCTAATAGTGTGCTCTCATATGTTTATTCCACTACTGCTGTCTTCAGTTGTTGCTTTCTCCACCCGTTTTTGCTAAAAAAAAATCGTGCGTTCGATTTCCCTACACTGTTAATATATGCTATATTACCGCCACTGCAAGTATAATATTACGCCGTATAATTGCAAGATTCGGATTTTTAACCAGTTTGCGTGTTTGAAAATAAGAATATTGAAATTTAAATTTGATGTTCATAATTGCTTATTATCAGAACAGTATCGGTTATTTTCCAACAGCTTCGTTGCACCTTGCATTCCCACTTTATTTGCTCATCATTACTATCGTCAAGTGCGTTTTTAGTCCCCTTTGCTGCATTACCCCATTCACCAAGTTTCTTTGTTCTTTTATTCAACGACATTACTATACGGTCTTATTTCCGCTATTTTATTCTTTCTATCATTGTTGCATTAAATGCATTTATGTGAAAGCGTATAAACGAGACGAAGTGATAGAACTTGAGGCAAATGTCAGTTCTTCGTTGTGTTGCTTTGCGCATTTGTTTCGTGTGACATTTTGATACCTACTCATTAATTTTGTCCATATATCTCATATTATGCTTTCGAGTTCACTTTTTTTTTTTTATTTTATCGAGACAGTAAAGTTGCTCGAATAAATTGATTTTGTTTTTAAATAAGGGCTAAAGGTTGCGAAAATATAAGTTAAGGGAAACCGCATTAAATATCTATATGGCTTCCATAAGCTTCAGCAATAAAAGTTGGAAATCGTTTACAATTGTCAATTTCACAAAATTATTAGACTATCAATTATTTAAAAAGAAAAGGGTTAGAGGAGATTATAACTTTTTTGATGATGAATATATATATATAGAAATGAACGTAATTTTTATGCTTTTAGTGAATTTACTTTAAACTTTATAACAGTTTAGTTCATTGAACTGTCTGACCACATTGGGTGTACATTTTGTTTAACTACTTTTGTTCAGTGCGGTAAAGCATATTTCTATTTTTTTTTTAAGATAAACAACAATCCGATCGAAGTTATTATTAGCCAAACACATATCAGTTCTAGTTATTTATACCTTTATAAGAACACGTAGTCAAATTTGTATTTGTGTTTGGTCCTATTTTTAATAATTTGTTTAGTGCAATAATCTTATCAAAACAACAATTTTAATATTAAATTTGAAACAACCGAAAAATAAAGATTTAAACACCGACAATCTAATAATTTAGTCATACAAACAAAACCTTAAACCATTTGTTGTATGTTAAATCTACGTAAAATCAATTATTTATACGTACTTGCTTGCGAATGTTATTTTTAAATATAATGGTATCGTATAAACATAATATGTAGCAATAAAAGTGTACTTAGAAACTTTTGAATTACCGGGAAACTCCTTTTACACTCATAGAAATGAAGCATTTTCATGAAAATATACGAAAAGGATTTAGTGGTACCAAAAATTAATTAAAAAAAATAGTTTTTTCAAAACCTCAAACCACGACGTAATTGACAAAAATGAACAACAGCTGATTTTCGCGGCTAACTTGCTTTATAAGGGCCTTAATTACATTTTTTAGCCGTCTGCAATTTAAACCAAACGAAGTGAAATAAGTAAGCGCACTTTCTACAAGCACCAGGCCAATTTGCCATGTTTCAATGTAGTAAAATTAAAAAATAAGAGAACACCTGTTTACATGTCGCAAGTTCGTGTTGTAACTCATTGTTTATACACTATAACTAAAACATTTTGCATGCACTTTTTTACATATTCTCCTATGTCGATATTTACTTGACAACAAGCTTTAAAGTGCACAAACAGCAGTGGGTTGTGAAAAAACTGCAAGAAAGCAATTATATTAACGCAAACGTTAAGATATTTTAATTGCACTGTTAATGAAAACGTTGATTCCTTTGACCATTCGGGGATGTGCGGATGTGTTGTAAAGCGATGCAATATGCATTGCAAATTACATTATATATAATATATACACATACTTAAAATAAATTCTGAAATATGGTTCTAGTACGAAATATCTAGCGGATATCACTGTTCGATAGTTTCTACTGCTTGTTATATATTTTAAATTTCTCTCCTTCTCAACTATTTGTTGCATTTATTTTAATCGCAAATGTGATTAAGCTTTTGCCAGCACCTCTTTCATATGTTTGAATTTTCGCTATAACTATAATGCTCTCTTTCACTTATCTCCTCTACACTTGTCGCAATGTCAAGCCTCACATCAAGGTAGCATTTGTTTGTTGTTTTTTATTCACTATTACGTCTTTGAAACACTTTATTTTTGCTTTCAATATATATATATATATATGTGTATATATGTATATTATTTTAATGTTGCATTAAAAAAGAGAATTAGTCACACTGACCTGATGTATTACTTCTTGTATTTGTTTTCCCCATTTCGAAAGCATTCGATCTATTATATCCGTCGAAGAAATTTTACAAAAAATAACGTTATGCGAGATATCAATAAAAAAAACATAACACCTTTGGAAGAGGCGCGTCCAAAGTGTGAAGCTCATTTAAACAGTGGTATTTTTAGACTGACTAAAAATTCCAATTCATCTGGTATCTAATATGTGGCTCGATCGTTTTTTCTATTGAGATGAAATAAAATTATGCATTATTAATACCCTTTTCATCTTTATATTAAATAATATTTATTTATTTGTTGTATATTTTTCTTTTCAACAACGTTATGATCACCTGTTAGAATTATAATCGTCTTATATATATTATTCATAATTTCATATTTATATTTAATTTAGATATTATTAAAATTTAAATAAAAAATTAATAATACTTTTTTTATTATCATTTATTTTTTTTATTTTTTATTTTTTTTTTATTTTTTATTTATTTTTTTTAATTTTTAATTTTTAATTTTTTTAAATTTAATTTTAATTTTTTTTTTATTTTATTTAAATTTTTGTTTTATTTTTTGTTTAATTTTAAAATTCCTTTTAATTTTTTTTATTTTTTTTATTTTTTATTTTTTTTTATTTTTTAATTTAATTTTTTATTTTATTTTTTTTTTATTTTTTATTTTTTATTTTATTTTTTTTTATTTTTTATTTTATTTTATTTTTGTACTTTATATTTTCCACTATTTATTTATTGTAACAAATTTTAATTTTAAATTTAAATTTAAATTTAAAATTTTTGAGTTCTAAATAATAGAATCAATTGCTATTTATTGAAAATAGCTGTTTAATTTTTACCGAAACCTTCTAACATAACCTCTTCTTCATAACACAGTTCCCCAACATGAACATATTTTTTTTATTTTAACTGTGTAACGGCTTTTTTACGCCACATTAAGTCTACAAATTGAGCGTTGACTACGTATTGTCTATTTTTAGGCGCCTATTCGCTATAGAACACTGCCTGGACCTCTTAGTTAACCAAACCACATTCCAACACATACACGCATACATGTCTGTTTTAATTTTGAAATACTAGTACAAATTAAATTCTGTATCGCCATAACAGAAAGCAAAATCTCTAACGGCATTTGCTATTTCTTAAATATGTGTGTGTGTGTATAATCGATGTGAATAATCGATTCACACATTCAGTTTCATCAGCTTCACTGCACTACCTCCGCTTCACTTGACTACTGCGCTTTGTTGAGTTTCAAAAGCAAAAAAAAAATCTTTATAAAAACGCTAGTGTATGTGCATTTTTACTATTTAATGAGTGAGTGTGAGTTTGTGAATAATGGGTTATTTCGCCTAAAAGACTGCAATCGGAAAATTCTACACGATACACTAGGCTTTCCCTTTGAGCAACGGCGCCGTATTGGTCCCCCTACTACTGACATTTTTGGCAGTTGTCAATTCTTTTTTGGAAATATAACGTGAGGAATCCCAAAGCGATGATTAGACTTGCTACTCACGGCTCGATTAGGCTGAGCGCGTATAGGAGAGCCTGAGAGTGTACGCAGGCGTCTCAGAGTGTGCCCACCCAGCAATCCTTTTGTATGCAATAATTTTAGGAGCACAAGAACCTCGATAGTGACGAGGACTCGTTACGAATACTTGAATATATAGTGTGGTAGATATTTTCCATCGGCGCCGCTCGCGCCAACCACAATGCCCAACAGCCACCATCAAGTCATCCAT
Organism: Bactrocera minax; assembly: GCA_021498325.1. Classification (NCBI taxonomy): domain Eukaryota; kingdom Metazoa; phylum Arthropoda; class Insecta; order Diptera; family Tephritidae; genus Bactrocera; species Bactrocera minax. Next base: position 2,616,322 of record JAKEEE010000032.1, read on the forward strand.
CAGTGCTGTAGCGAGTAGTAGCAGTTGTTGTGGTTGCTGTCATCATTGGCTCATTTCTCGTAATGCGCGCTCGTCGCTTGAGTCGTCGCCGTCGTCGTCGTCGTCATCATCGTCACTGTGCGGTTTATAGTCGCATTGCAACTAGATTTGCCATTTCGTTGTGCACGAACTCACTAATTCTTGGTTGTCGACGAAACGTAACGAAGAATTACGGAAACGCGCTACTACTGCCCACTGAGCGCGAAGCTCAACGCGTTTCATTTTGTTCGTTGTTAACGAGTAGGAGCGCTGAAAGAAAAATCGAAAATTTACTTGAACGGCGAAAAGTTGCGAATCAGCAAAAATGTGATTGTAACGCAAATTTAATTTTCAATTCATACAAACTATAATATTTCATTTAAAGCGAAAATTTCATTATGTGGAGGTTAGCAAATGAAAAAATTTCGAAAAAAATACAAAACAAACAAACTAGTAGAGCGATTGCAATTTTCAATGCACACGATTAGTCCGTCAGCACTCTGGTGGCATAAAATGCGATAAAAACCTTTGATTTGTACTGAAGAAATGTGAAAAATGTGAAAAATTTCGAAATTTGTTTCGCTTTTAAATTTGTAATAGAATGTATGCATTTGCAGGTGTCGATAATAAATGTGACATTACGTGCGCCTGTGTGTATGTGTGTGAAAAGTTGCTAAGTGGTGACAAATTTTCCTTCAAACATTCGAAAAGTTGCTCATACGCCCTGTGCGACGAATTACGTGAAGAAAGAAGTATGTTGCTTGTTTATTATAGATGGGGGAAGTGAGGTCAATATGCAATGGAAGTGTGAAAAAACAGTGACAAATGATTATAAGCGTTAAAAAATTTCGAAAGTGTAAAATATTAAGGGTCAAAACTTTGTGAAAAATATAGAGAATGCACACAACCTTTGAGCTAATTTCTAAGCTAAGCCTAATTTTAACTCAGAAAGGCAAAGATGATATAAAAAAAATTTCAGTGGGTCCGCATCAAACTCTTCAAATCTTACCAAATTTTTTTATTTTTGTCTTTGTCATCACTTTAATTTTCAACCCATTTACTGTTATTTGTCGGTAATTTACTTTATTTGCTCTGAATTTCCCTAGCGTTTATCGTTTTAACCACATTTTTGTAGTCAATTATCGTTCAGCTGCAAAAAATCCCCTCCCATGTTTTACTTAAATTATTGGAGAAGACTTTCTCTCTAACCTCACATTAACATTGCGTTCTCATTTTCTAATTTCGTTGGTTTTCTGCTTTTGCGCACTGGTTTAGTGTTCGAATAAATTTTTAATATATGTTTTGTTGTTGTATTGTTTACTTTTACGCTCTTAAGAAATTTCTGCTGCCACATTTAGAAATTCCTTCGGGTTTGGCGTTGCTTTGGCAACTCTTCGCACTGCATTCAGCTATTAATTTCTCTTTTACTCTCTCTCTCGCTCACTAAATTGGTGGCATGCCTGAGGCAAGCTCAAATGACGTAGGATTTCAACGGAATTATCCGTGCGTGAGTGCAATAGGTTTTTAGGGAGATAATTTAAAAAATTTAATTAAATTGTGGTGAAAAGAAAATTTTTAAGTTTCTTGCAAAATACGTGTTACTAATATTTAATCAGAACATCAGCTGTATTTTTTTTATATAAAATTAATGTTTCTTATATATTAGAAATTTTTTATACATTTATATTACAAAGTTAATTTATCTTTAAATTCTTTTGAAGTATTTTATATATTTTTTTGCTACTACCGGGCATTTTAATTTTTTGATATTTTAATCAATGCGCTTATTATTCCATAAAGTGTCAAATACACCAACACCATCTGCATTTTTATTGCTTTTTCTTGTTGTAGAGGGAAAAACGCCGAAAGTCGTTATTGTGGTAATTGTGTCATTGTCACCAGCAGGTATGTGCGAGTGACAATTGTTTTAATGTATCGCCTGATTACAACAACATGTAAATAGCAGGCGACAACAACAATGACAGCTAACGAATTCTACTAGCCCACTTTTCGACCGAGCTGTGCCTTCGTGATGCTGTGTATGTATGTCTGTGTGTGTGTGTGTTAGTGTGCATAGTTTGCATAGTTATGGCAATACGTCGTCTGAACTCGTCGTCTGTCGTGTACGCTGATTTAATATCGACTTATATGCTCGTACTTGTGTATACATACATACATATAGGTTAGATTGAGTTTTTTTTTGATGTACAATACACATACATATATAAAAGTTGTGCTACTTCCGACGCAAAATTTGGTTGCTTCCTTGCGTTTTATTATCCTTTCTGCTAGCACACATATCTACGTACCACTCAATATGCGTTTACAAATAACATTATTTCAAAGCACCTTTAACATCCATTAACTGAATGGTGGCCTGACTGGTTACTATCTAACTGACAGTGAGTGGTGACCTCACCCTCTTTCGCTTCTGTAAATTTTTCACTTGGCTACACTTGGCAGTTACTTTTGTGTGCCACTACTACAAGCATTTTGCAATATTATCATCACAATAATCATCGACGCGTGCGTCTCCTTCATTTACTTCGTTGTGGGCGCTCCTTTAATTTGTTGATTAAAATTGCATTTAAATTACGGATTTCCCCATATTTACTTTTTACATATTAAGGCAAAATTTTACCGTCGACACCATTTCCGCAACGCTACATATACGTAATAAAAATTTTAAATGCAATTTGCGTTGTGACATGACAGGCAGTTATTGCAGCAAATTGCATTTCATTCGTGGTGACTGAGAGGGTAAAGAAGACACCTTTGATTAAAGTATGCACATTGCTAGCTGTTAAGCCTAATAGTATGCAATGCTTTGTATACAATGTCGCCAGCTATATTTCGTGGAGCACGTGGCGTAGTGCTTACAGGATTCATTAGTCCTGTTATTTTTCAATATATGTGCCGAATTCGATTTCAACACGAACTGTTTTCGTATGAATCTTTGATAAAATTTTCTTACAATAAATGTTTTTAATTTCGTCTGGTGTAATTTTAAAACCAAAAATTTGCTTGCGACCAATCGGTTCTTTTTCTAGCCTAAAAGTATGTAATTTTTCCAAAATTTGTTTAAAATTAAACAGGGAGCAGAAAATATATGTCGTGAAAAATAGTATAAAACAAATAGGCTCCAACATTTTGAATTCGACAATGTCGAATGTCATGAAGAAGTAATACCAGACTGAAGGCGTGCATATGTCCTTTGTTCTCAGCTTTAAAAAAAAATCATAAACCCCTTGAGGACAGAATATTTTATATTTATTCACTTGAAATAGGCCTCTGTCGAATCAAGGAGCGTTATCTATGTACATTTTTCAAATTGGATTTATGAGCTACTTTTTGCACTTTACCCCTAAAGGTAGGCAATTATTTCTGATTTTATACCTAAAGTGGTTTTTATTGTTTGCTCCTGAAATTGGGCTAAAAACACATTACACTACCGAAACCTTCCTAAAAGTATGTTACATTTATGTTTTGCAGTTATTTAACTATCTAAATACAATTAAATCCGTTTTTATGCGATTCAAGTACCTTCACTTATGCATATTTAGTTTTGGTAATACTGCTGCTAATATGTGTTTTGTTGCATGTTTACCAATCATGACCTACAGCTTGTTATACAAATATCGTTATTGTAACTTTTGAAGGCACATTGGTGATTTTTTATTGTTGAGTAATGCCACTTTGACTGCCTGTCTATGTACTATTTGTCTGCTTGACGCTTTGCTACCTTCTTAGGAATTTGGGTCGTTATTTATGCTGCACTCTAGCTGATTATTTATTAAAATATGTGCGTAGTGGCGTATATACATTTGTATATATGTATTTGTGAATGAGTACTCTTGTACCCACATAATAATTGGCTTCCTTTGATGTTTTTGTGTGTTTTTTTTTTTCGCTCACATGATCGAAAATGTGATGCGACATTTTTAGTATTTGATTTTTATCGCTCAAACAGAGAAGTAAAAAGAATCAATGACTTCTAATGTCGTTCGATCGATTTTTTCCTTCTAGTCTAACTGATGTGGTGAGGTCGTATTGGTTTAATAACTGTTTTCTTTTACTGGTTTTTGTTTTTGCTTTTATAACATTTAATATAAAAATTAATTGTATGCACACACATATATAGCGCATATGTAAGTACATTTGAAATACTTAAATCGGCAAAAATGTGCTGGCTCTCAACTCAGCTATGCACATACGAGCTTTATTATGGCTGTCCGAAATTCGCGCGTCATTCTCGCAATTTGCATATTTATTGGTGTTTCGTTGTTTGGCGCATAGATGACTTGTCTTAGCTTGAGGGCCGTCTGCCGTACCAAATAAAAAAAAAAAAATAATAATAAATGCGCTGCTTTGCATTTTTAAACTCGCGATCAAAGCTTTCATTTTGTGCTTGAGAATGTTGTAGGTGTGCATAAATATGCAAGCATTTGTGTATGTATGCCATAGTCAGTTGTTGCTGTTAGCTTTTGTTGCTTTTGCTGATGACGCCAACATAATTGGGTCAACAAGCAACGGTCATATTGGACCAAAGACAATAAGATTCGCACGCACCACACTACCGACATTAAGTATAAGAAGTAAGAAGCATGCTTTACACATGCATACATATCTACCCATCGTTTTATTTGTTCGTTGTTCGTTGTTCGTTGTTTCATCCGTCTTTCTATACATGATTTATTTGATAACAATTTCGTCATAGCTACAATGTTGCACACACACATCTATGCATATCACCTTGCCTGCATTTCTTGTAGGCTGCAATTTATATGTGTACATGTGTATATTTTTGCTGTCCGAGGCATTGTCTTTCGGATACTCTTTAGTCTTTGTGCTGCCTCCGTCGATGGACTTGAGTCCTTTTTGTTACGAAAGGATATTTTGCCTGTTAATTTATTAGTTGTCCTTCTCATGTAATTAGGAATTAGAGGTGGAAATCATTGCTTTTGCCCGAAAATATGCTATATTATTTGCAGTGTATTGAGTGGTGTAATTCCATTGAAAAATTCCAAGTGTTTTTTAATGAATTTAATGATATGCAAATCAAAAATATAATTGTAACGCCCAAATATACGCTAAACGGTTTGTTAGTATGGTGGAAAAGCATGGCCGCACTTTAAATTTTTTCACAGTGCTTTGTGTTTTTGTTTATTAGATACTCTTCGACACAATGTCGACAGACTTCAATCGACGGATTAACTGTCTTAATATTTTTAAAGAAAATCAATACAAAAGCCATACGCCTTAACGCCAAAAAGTATGTTAATTGTAAAACTAAACTGCAAATGCACGGCTTTCTGCGCCAAAAAGTGTGCTACGATTTTGAATAAATTAACTGATACTGTTAAAAAATGTACACTGTGAAAACATTTTATGCGAAAAATGCTTTATCAATTTTGAAATGAGAACTTTTTTTTTATCAATAATTAAATGACACACAGACTGCAACTATGGCGTTCATTGGAAAACGAAAATTAATAACTAAAGAATTTTACTAAGAATTTGTGAATTAATAATATAAATCAATCGCAGTGGAACTAAATCATTTGCAAAAATTTCTCGCTCTTTCTTAAAATCACTACTATTGTTATAGTCACAAATTAATTCAAGTTTTCATTACTTATATTTTTTCTTTTCTTTTCTATTTTCAGGTTTTTTAAATTAAACTGTTTCAAAAACTGTTGCTTTGCTGTATAGATAATCGAAGAATCGCATCAAATACGCAGAGTATGCGTATAAATATTCGTTTCTTCAATATAAGATAATAACTACGCTGCAGCAACAACAATTCATCCAAAATAGAGTAAATTTAATGAACATTTTTGTGCAATTGAATTAAATTCAAACGGAGATAAATAATCACTCACCAACACATAGACACTAAAACAAAGAAACAAAAAAAAAAAAAAGCAGGCGCGAGTGGAAGTGGAATCAACGCAGCAGATGTTAGAGAGCAGCTTACGAACTGACTGATTGCGCAAGAGGAAAGACATTGATAATCTGTCACTAAAGGCAAATATCCAAAATCAAAAAAGCCAAGAAATCATCACTTTAACTGTGCGGTAGAACATCACAATAAAGTCAGCAAATAGTGCTACCATACGCCGATTGGCTGATCGATGTGAAGTTGCCGCCTAAAATCATACATAGAGGTATGTATTATGAGTTCTAACATTTCATGAGTTTAATGAAAACTAAAATTTCGTATATTTTTTATTGCATTTAGTTTATTGGACAACACGCCACATATAAGTTTATCCGCTTGCACAAATCAACTAAATAATCAAAGCAAGAGTATTAGAGAAATACGCCACTCTTATAAAGTAGTGTTACGGCAGTGCATAGATAACAAAAAGTTGTCAAATATTTATATATAAATTAAATTTCGACTCCTATAGTGTACCGCTGTAAAAGCGAAGAAATCCAAGCAAAATTAGCGCGCCCGTAGCAGTTGGTACAAAAAATACCGCCGCTGGTACATCAGCGACCACCGCTGCCACTGCTGCTGCTGCTGCTGCTGGCACTGTCGCCGTCAAAAGCGTCACTCTAGCTGCTGCCGCAGTAGGAGACACGGACGACGATATGAGTGGACGTCCAAGGACAACCTCATTCGCTGAGGGCAATAAGCAGGCGCAACAAAATCTCGTGCTTGGCGGTGTTAAAACAAGTAGTAAGTACAATATATTTACAAATATTATATTTGATATAATAAATCATAATAATTTTTCATATATTCAGGTAGATTTTAGCTAATAGGTTTTTTCCTTATCAAAAGCAGTTTTGTGTTTGAGAAATGGTTACAGTAACATTATTGCATCGGACATTGGTAATTTTCTAATACATTTTTCTTAAAACAATCGATTATTTCCAATTAAATGAATTTGTCATTTGTTGGCACTAAATCGATAAGCCATGTAAATTTCGTCATTATTAAAACAAAATGAAGAATGAAGGTGTAGATGATCGCATTTTAATTCTCAAAATACTTCGTATAAACTTTGCATTTTTTCGTATAAACTTTTAATAGTTTGCCCTTATCAAAAGTTTAGAATTATTTCTAAATCAGTAAATGTGCGTTTTATATCAATTTTCAAATCAATTTCTTCATAAAGAATTTAGGTATATTATTTGAAAAATAAATAAGTTTTCTTTTGTGTACCGACAAATAAGCACACATATAAAGTTTATCGTAAAATCGAGAATGGAAACAATTCTATACTCAAACGAGCAATTACCTATGCATTTCGATTATTTGGGTGAGTTAGTGCAGTGCGAGCCACTATTGAATCGCATATGGTCTCTGAAACTACTGAGAATAGCTTTGGACATTTGCATGTTAATAAGAACTACTTTGTAACTGTCGACTATTGTCGACTTTGTGGAAAAAATCTGCGAAGTTAGCATACCTTCTTTGTAGTGGGATTGTTGTTAATATTAATTGTATGGAAAAGCATACGTCGAACCTGCTTGTTCTATTGTTGTGATAAATGGAGGCCGACATGACATAATCACGAAGTGCTGAAGGAGTGAGTTTTTGCTTGTTTATTATATTCGAGTGCAAACGATAATCTAGAAGAGTCTGTACGCCTCGCTCACTAATCAGAAAACGGTGTTGTGGTTGAAAGGCTTCCCTTATGGCTGAAATTGGACTCAAGTCTTTTGTTCACAACCACTAAAAGCTGTCATTGTGAGCTCTAAACCAATCTCTGCTTACAATTATAAATATCGAAAGTATAATATTTTCATTAGGAGCACCCTAGACAATTACCACATACAATCTACTTAAAAAACACTAGCATTCTTAAATTATCCAAACAATGACTTCTTTCCAAAAATGTTTCCGCTTTGGGCTTTACCAAGTTTTTTCAGCACTTGTCGTGCTTTACACACATATAATGCATCGTTTGCGCTAATACACATATGCTAGGTCATCATCCTCTCTCGTGCTCTGTTCTCTGTTCTCTTTCTCTCGGCTGTATCTCGGCGATCGTTGTTGATCGCGTCGCAGAATGTTGTGCTGCAAACAAACATTACTTCGATTAATGGTTAAAATTGTTTTTCGTATACTATTTCGAGATTTTTATGCCAATAAATTTGATTTTTTTTTTTATCTTTTATAAAGTGTTGCTTATTTTTGTAAATCTTTTTACGGCAAATGGTTGCTACTTTCATCTATGCCTGTTTATGTCGGTATAGCCCGGTGCGCTGTTTTTCACTGTCACTGGCACGTTGCCGGCGCTGCCTTCGGCTATGCACTCGTTATATGTACATAGGTCCGACAATGTTGCTGACTCGTTTAGAATGTGGCATTCTCACGCGACGTGTGCAATATGCTCTTTTGTATAACTGAACTTTTACTTAATTTTATTTCATGCTTAGCTCTTTGGGGCGTCGTGCCTTGCCAGTGTTCAGTTTTTTTTTCTTTTGTAAAATTTTTACTTGCTATTTTCAGTCTTTTCACACGTACATATTGTATATTGTTTTTCCATTCGAAGTTAGATGCGTTTGCACTTTGTGTGCGGCAGTGGGAACAATAATATTAACCACATAGCAATATCATAATTGCTTAGCAACATTAGTGTTGTATTTGTTGCAATTTTATTGCATTGACCAGCACCTCATTGCTTGCTGCTTGCTGCCACCTTCCTCTAATGCGAAGTGTTTCACTGCAATTTTACTTACTTTACTTACTTTACTCACTTTGTAACTGCAGGTGCTTTTGTTTTTCATACGCCTCATTTTCTCGCTGTTTATCTTTACTTTTTATATTTAAAATTTTCTCTACATGTATGCCTTCGATGGTTTTCTATTATTGTAATTGTTTGCTTTGCTGTGGTCAACGCACAATCAATAAAATTTTATAGTTTCGGAAGCCAGGGGTGCACAAATGCATACATATTTACATGCAGGCATGCAGCCAATAACGGTTTACGCCCTGTGCCCTGTGTGTGTTTTCTGAAATGTCTAAAAATTAAAAATGTATTTATTTGCATAATTTAGATTTAGCAATAATTCTAAGGAAGGATAAGGTCGCTTTAAGTTAAACATTTTCTGAGTGGTGGTAGTGCATATATATAATTCGATTTTTCGGTGAAAAAAAAAACTGTCGCCAGCACATTCGTACCTATCAGCTTAATGTTGTTGTTGTTATATTGTTATACGGCAATACATACAGTAGACATGTGTTTCAAATGTGTTGGATATCAATGGTGTGCGAAGAGCGGTGAGCGGGTCAGCATTACTTCGAGCTGTCCATAACGTATTTTGTTCAATGAATATACAGACCTCGAAGATCATTTCGCTTTAAGCTTTAAATATTATGCCTTATTCTCAATTATAGATAGTTTTTTCAAGATTTTCTTCGTTTGCAATAACGCAGCACGATTTTGAATCATGGAAAATTTTTATCGAGATCCTTTTTCTTTGTTTTTTCTGTCAAAAAAAATCAGAGCATTTTCCTCTTAACTGCTCATAACTGAACACCGTGTATGTCACATAGCAACATGTTGCTGGTCGCTTGGTAAATGTTGCTGAATGCGTTGCCAACATCATGAAGCGGTAAATAACACTATAATTTTATTGCGAAAAGTGTATAAATATTAATTTGTCATTGTCATTGTCAGCTGTTAGTTTTAACAAGTCGGTGCTTGTGCTACTTGCACATACTAAACTTGCCACTCGATTTTTCTTCCGTATCGTTTGGTTACTTTGTATTTTTTCCGATCCCGCTTTTTGTTGTAAGTTTTGTTAGTCAAGCATTTCGTCAGTGCGACACACAGCTCATATATATTTGTAAATTCGATTACTTTGTTTTACTTGCCGTTTTTTTTTTCTTTTTCTTTTGATTTTGTTGTTGTTGCTTTTAAACTTTTTATGCGAATTTTGTTCTGAATTTATTTGCTTTCAGCTGCTTTTGCTTTGCACCACACATTTCTTTTTTCTGTGCTCTTTTAATATTACACTTGTGCGCTGGCGCTGACGGCGCCGCGAAGGCTAGTTCTGCCGCGCCGATGGGGCTGCCGCTACTGCTTTCGTCACTGCCGCCGCCCGTGCGTCGCGCTTCGTTGTATTCCACTGTAATTGCCAGCGCGTTCGTGTGCTTGTACCAAGATATTTATTTATTTTATGTATTTGTGCAAGTTTTGTATGAATTTTCGTATTGTGCACTGCTTTTCAGTTCATTTCGGAATTTTCTTCAGTACACATTGTGCGACGAACTGAGCAACGTGCGCGCGCCTATTACTTGATTCACGTTTTTTCCGCGTTCCACTGCTTTTACCGCGTGCTCGCAACGCGGTAGAAATTAAAACGCTCACAAGCACTTAAAATACAGCTGAAAAGCAGCTAATAAAGTTGTTGTTGTTGTTGTTGTTGAGACAAAGTGACAGTGCGAAGTTAGAAGAAGTGAAAGACAAATAGGAAATTTAAAATAAATACAAAAACAAAAAATTGCGTTTACGGCAATGCGTGCGGCGACGCTGCTGATGACGACGTGCTTTCTATACGCCTCTTAATTGTTCATGGGTGTGTGTGTGTGTCTGTGTGTCAGTGTCTGCATCTGTATCTGTATTGTTTGAAGTTTTACGCAAGTGCCGCAGTAGCGTCGCTCATTCGGTGTTACAGAAGAACTAGTGCCGCTCTAACTACTGGAGCTACGCTGCACGCGCGAGTGTAAAATTCTCTGCCGCTGTGTGTGCGTGTGTATGTGAGCGCTTCTGTCTCTTTAGACTTGATGTGATGATCGCGTTGCTTATTCTTTGATTTTCTCCACATTTTTCGTAATTTTTTATTTCTAAATTGTGCTGTTTCGAAAGTGAAGTGTTGCGCTATTTAAAATTCTGCTTCAAAATTACTTTTTAACTTTTTACGTTGTCTACATCTACATACATAAATATCTGTGATCTCCGGTGGCGTGTTTATGAAGCTTTGCGCTTCTTCTAAATGCAGCTCGTGAAATGTTGCTTAATCGTTGTGCATTACTCGAAGGTAATAAAACAATCAAATAAAAAAAAAAATCAAAAAAAAAAATCAAAAAAAAATTCAAAAAAAAAAAAAAAAGAAGACAAACCATTACCACCAATATCTGTCTGCTCATTCGAATTATATTATTCGCTTTATTGTCAGCAAATCGGAAAGTTGCGCGATTTTATGTTTTATGTTTTATATTTAATTTTTATTTTACATTTATTATTTCTTTCTACTTATTTTTTCTGCTTCTTGTTCTGCATTAACATAATCGCCGATGGCTTTGTAGTGTGTTCTACTTCTCGTTTTTCTTTCTTTTTTTTTTTTAATAATTATTTGTATTTGATATTTGCCATTATCGCTTTCGTCACTTTGTATTTGCCGTTGCCGCGTACTAATTTGGACGATCGTTTGCTGAGACGGCGTTCGACGTCGGCGCTAAAAAATGCGCTAAAGAGTCTTCCGTTTGTAGGCGCTTCACAACAGTTACTAATCTTTTGTGCCAGTAAAGGTTGTATTGGTGGTGGAGCAGGTAGACGGTGGAGCGAAAAAGCGGTGGGGACTTTAGGGTGGTTATTTAAGATGGAATGAATGGATGAATTTTAATATTCTTCAACTTCTTATTATTAAAAAAATGTAAAATATTCTAAAAATTATTTTAAATAGAGCAGTAAAACCACAGAAAGAAGTAAATTGTTTATATAATAAGAATTGTATTGTTATGAAGTCTGATAAATATTACAAAATATATATACAAAATTAAATAAGTAATATAAATATAGCGAAACTTAAAAATTTTAATTTCTTTTGTAGTTCAAGTTAATGTAATAAATTATTTGTCACCAAATTAAAATAAAATTACACATATTTTTTCATTTAATTCACAACTTAAAAGAAAAAATAATTATTTTTTAAACGGAAAATACAGAAATAAAATGGATATCAAAAGCAAATTTAAAAATCTCTAAAATATGTACATTTTCTATAAAAAAAAAGTAGAAATAAAAAATAAAATAACATCAATAAAATAAAATAAAAGAATTAAACAACACTAAATTCTTCTAAATTCTTCTAAATTCATTAAAAACAGAAACGCAAGAGACAAAAAAGAAAACTGCTTTGCTTACTAAATTTCATAAAAAATTTACTAAAATATAAATAACTTCAATTATAATGGTAGTTATAATTTATTAAATAAGAAAATAAGTTTATAAATTATTTTGAAAAAAACCTATGTATAAGCGTATCTTCGCAAAAATGGAGAGAAATATGGAAATATGTAGTACTTAATACTTAATGTATGCTACGACATGAAAATGGGAAATTCAGATAATAATATAACCATATCATCTCCAATATAACGGTATTGTACGAAACTAGTACATGTACTAGTATATTATTATTACTAGTACTAGTATATTCCGTCAGGTGGCAACTTACTTTCGATATGCTCGAAATCGGTTCTTGTATTCCCCTAGCTCCAATATACCAAATATGAGGGTACATTTATTTCACAAATCCAGAGATGGGAAATCGAGAGATGGGAGCACCCATCAGCATCACTTACTTACTTGCCCTCACTCTCCACCCATCACATGACACCGGCAGCTTACGGTAAAACAGCTGATTCATATGTTTTTGATGTCACACCGCAAAACAATGCAATTTGTTATAAAATTTAGCTAAAGCTGATGCATCCTGCTGTTTTTGTATTTGCTTTGGCGTAATTTTTCAAATGCCCAAATCTTTGCTTTGTTTTTGTTTGAGTATGTGATAAGTTGCAAAAAACAATAGAAATTTTCAACTGTGCTCAATCATTTGTAGTAATTATTAATTATTTTATTTTCTTCGACGTATACACGTGCGCCATTTTAAATGTTCATACCCATACATACATACATGCATAATTATAATTTGCATGTTGGAATTGAGGTGTTTAAAAAATACTGCCGAAACGTAAAATATATGTTGTCAACAACTTTTGCTTGCTCGCTAAAAATGTGCGACACAGACGCGTCACTTTTAGCATTTATTTAAATTTTTTTCGCTTTAAATATCACCACAAATGAACGACAGAAAACCGAGGGCGAAAATGTCAAAACAACAATAGCAAAATCGAAACGAAAGTTAAAGAAATAAAATAAAATTGCAAAGCAAAAGAAAAAAAAAAATAAAAATAAATAACAACAACCACATGTATGTACAATTTGCGTGCGCGCTCAAAGGCCTTTCCTTACTTCACAAGCTCATCAATATATTCTTAACTTTTGTCAGCTAAAATGACGCAAATGAGACTTTGAATGTGAAAAATTGTGCGAAAAAGCTGGCGACACGGTTGCTTAGTGGCAAGAAAGAGGCTCTTCTGTCGGCGATTGATTGTAAATTGCCCGTGCATGCTGCCGCAGCGTCGCGATTTTTTGGTTGCGCCGCCACAGCCGCAACGCACAAAATCAAGACCTCACCACCACCACCACCACCAGCACCAGCATCAGTGGTCATGCAAATGTGAGCGCTAACTGCCTTTTTGTGTACCTATTTGCCGCCTGCCACCCGCCACCCGCTCAACCGTGCACAAGCAAGCCTATGATGTGGTGTCTTGAGTCTCCTGCAGCTTTTGTGGCAGCAATTGCGGCAGTCGTGTATCGTGTTATTGACCCAGATACCTGAATACCCAGAAAAATGTAAATTTTTATGGCGGCGAGTGTTGCTCAGCAGCCGCCAAACGCCAGCACAGCGCGACCCTGCCCTGCCCTACCCAGCCCTACCCTGCCCAGTTCGGTCGTTGGTCGATTGTGTACTTGTACTTGAGTGAAATTTAAAGAAAAGGAAAATTGAGTTGATTATGCATAACTAAATTTTCACTGTTTTTCGTTTGCGCATTTTCACATTCACGCTAGAAAGTAGCACCTGTGTTTTCTTAATGCGTTTTCCATATATTTTGTGTTCGTGTTTTCTTTGCTAGCGGTTTCGCATTTAATTATTTGTTGTTTTTTTGCCGCTAATTTAATTTTTTCTCTTTGAAATCGGTAAAATTCCACAGAATATATATATATATATTCTCGGTATATTCTATTAAATGGCAAAAGCTGCGCAAACGTATACACTGGGTTGCAATTATTTTGGCATATACTGATTTATGTTATTAAAAAAAAATTTTTGCTTTCGAAAATGAATTTATGTATGCGGCAATAAATAATGCTTATTAAATTCAATTAATTGTTATATTTTTTTTAGTATTACCTTTTTTGTATATTAATATTAAAGATTCTTTTAAATTTTAGTTATTTTATGTATTTTTTTTTAGGAATTTTTTTGTTTAAAATTAAATTTTTTTTATTTAAAATTGTATTTTTTTACATTTTATGCAATTGTAGCCTTATAAAAGCGCTTGTTAACCAATTGTTAATATGTTGTTATTAAAATTTATTTATTTTATTCGGATCTATAACCAATTTATTTGTAATTTCAATATATTTGTCTTAGCAAGCATATTTTCATATTTTTTGTAGACATTCCTGCTTTTTAATTTCTTTCATATATATATTTTTTTTTAGGTTTTTTATTTTATTTTATCTATGTAATTAATATTTTTAATTTTGTTCCACTTTAACTCAAAATTTTTTTACGTCGACTCATAAGCGCCAACAATTTACTTACTTAATTATATTAATTAACTTATTAACTTATTTAATTAACTTATTTACTTTATTTTTAATTTTAATTATTAATTAACTTATTTACTTTATTTTTAATTTTGTAAGCGCCAACTCAAAATTTTTTTACGTCGACTCATAAGCGCCAACAATTTACTTCCATTTTGCACCTATGATGACTGTATGGCTCTATTATTTTAACGTGCTGGCGAAATGCCAAAAATCAATCGAAAGCAATCTATAAACGCGACTATAATTAAGGAACTGACATTAAGTTCTCGCATATCATTCAATTAAAATTGTTTGCCAAAAGTATGGGTTTCATCGGAAGCCAGCAAATATTTTAATGCAACAAATAATTGTATATTTGCTTTTGAGTTAAAGTGTTGAAAGTTTGAGAGGAATAAAGAAATTGCAGTTATTTATTCTTTTGTAAATGCAAAGTACTTCTTGAAGTAGCGATGGCTGGTGATTCACAAATTTATCACGAAAACAAATTTATATATAAATAATGTATACTATTGAACTAAACAAATACAAATAAAACTAATAAAAGAATAAATAAACAACAATAATAATATAATGCAAATTATTTTTTTACAATATTAAAAAAAAATAAAATTACTCAGTAAAATTAAATGCTTAAAAATCTCAGAGTAAAGGCAGTAAAAGAAAATTTACAAAATTAAAAACTAAATTGAAGAAAAAAGTCTAACAACAAAAAAAAACTGAAATAAAATAAAAAAAAACAAAAAAAAAACAAATATATAAAAGCAAAATAAACAAAATTTTTATAAAAAAAAAAATTAATAAAAAATCTTAAAGTACTTCTTTGGCATAGTGAATACCTTCATTACTTTTTCGATTATATCACTGTTTTTTTTTTAATACTTTGCCTTCTTGGTGTGCAGTTTTTCTCAGTATTCTTAAAAATATGCGCATCGCAAGTGTTTATCCCGTGATTTAATGCAATACGAAATAAAAAAAAAAAACGATGCTTGATGAAGGCGAACGACATTATGTCATATGCCAGAAGGAAAAAAAAATAAATAAATAGAACTAATAGACGAAAAGGCAAATCAAATGATATACAAGACGATGAGAAATGCATGATTGATCGGCGATCTTCACTGCGATCTCTGAGTGATGTCACTTGACAGCCAAATTACTCGCATTAGCTGTGTGGTCAAAATTGCATGACTGTTGCCGGGCGATTAGCGCGGGCAGTCAGAATACAATGTTGTTGACACAGCGACGGAGTACTTGTACATCGAAATAAATTACATTTTTATCACTTTTATGCGCAGAATGATAGACAGTTAGACTACAACTGTTTTGCCTTCTCCGCTTATTTGTAAATGGGAGCAGGATCGTAGTACCTATGTTATAAACTCTAAAAAAGCAAACATAATTATACCTTCCAGTTAGTTTAAAATTTTTTTTGCGAAAATATATTGAACACTTCAAAAAAATTTTTCTTGTAAATTTTACATAATTATTATTTTTTTCTTTCAGGTAAGTGTCCCCAGCATTTTACTTATAATACAAATAACTACACAGTTTGGTAAGCAATTCTGAACATAAATTTTTCAATAAAATGTACTTAGTTTTTAGGAACAAATTTATAATTTCTTTCAAGAATTAAAAAAAATACTACTGGCGGAAGATTTTTCTAGAACGACAAATTTGTATAAGAAATTTGTTGTGTACTTTAAAAAAAAGTATATTCAGTAAAAACAATGGTGTTCAATTCGTCGCAAAGTATTATTAAAAAATATTAATTGTGTTTTTGTTTCAATTTTCTATATTTTTTATACATAGTTCCGTATGTTACCTTGTTTAAGTTATTTTTTATTCGATTTATTTTATTTTTTTTGTTTTAATTAAGGTACTTAATTTTTTTTCATTTCAATTTCAAAATTTCAATCAATACCCTTTTCACTTTTCATTTTATTTAAATTTCAATGAATATTTTTTAATACATTTTTTTTGTTTGCATTGAGCTCAATTCTTTCAATTCACTTTCATTTTTATTCTTGCAGGCAAATAAAAAAGCTTAGCTGCAAATTCAATGTTCTTGTGTTTATTTTGCTCATGCAGAGCTTTTACCGATGACACGTATACATACCCATCTACACTCACTTCTTCTTCACTACTACCTACTTCACTACACTCACTGCACGCCTTCGCACACACTCGTAACTTGTCGCTTTGTCGCTAATTTTTTCGCTCACCTAAATGCTTGCCATTGCATATTTTTAGGCTTCACTGCAGTAGTTGACAAAAAGCAATCATAACTCGGGAAATTGTTGAGGAAATTCGTATTTCCCAAAGAAAAACGAAAAATGAAAATAAATGGCAATGAATTGAAAATTGCATAGCGATGTGTTTTTTGATAAAGCGAAAAATTGATTTCAGTCCACGTTACCCATACGACGTGGTGTGTAAAGATTGAATTCCTGTTTAAAAATTATAAAATTGATAAAGTTAAAAATTATCGAAAATTCGATAAATTGTTTATCGAATAAATGCTTTTATTATATTTTTTCTTAACTATTATGTCTATTTACCGTTATACGTATCTCAAATATCCACCTCTTCACGCCATTTACCCAATTTGCACGATCAGCTTTTCATTCATGAATTGCAATTCAAAGACAAAACAAAAACAAAACCGAAGTCAATGACTGGATTGTCACATAGCTTGACTTGAAATTTGGCTCAGCTTTGCCGCACCTAAACTTGCCCACAGCCCACAGCAAGGCAAGCAACAAGCTTAGGAAAGCAGCTGGCAAACATTGAAAACGTCGCAGTTAATTCTCTCTTTTGACAAGTGAACGTCATCGACGGTTTTGTTGTTGGCGCCGGCTTTACGTGTTCTAGAGCAATGATTGGAGTGTTGTCTTGGCAGAAAATGAGTCAGTCAACAAGCAGTGCGTTCATTTAAACATGACTTCATTGCGATCTTTACTCTTCCGCACTCTCATCGCACTCTTTCTCGCTGAGCATAAACGATCACTTTGCGCTCTCTTTTTGTGTTTTTGGCCTCATTGCTCTGCTGCTTATCTTTTGATGGCGTTGTTGGTGTATTGATACAGATTTCCTATCTTTTCCATAAACTCTGCCGAAATCGAATGAAGCAACAATAATAACAATAACAATAAAATTTTTCAGTTTTCTAATATATATATATATTTTTTTTTTTGGACTGGCGTATCGCATCGTTCGCGCCGCTATTTGTCTTTCCGTCGGAAGTGCACATAAAGGTGCGTTTGCATAGCGCAAGGCGACGAATAATTGTCGCAGTGCGTTTTAGACAAGTGGCGAGTTGATGTGCGAATTGTGAAATCACGTAGCATTTTTAACGAGTTTGGTTTCGATTTCGAGTCAGAGTTAGAGTTGTTGAGTACTTGAGAATAGGTGATAGGAAAAACCGATGAACTGTATTTCTAGTTCATTTCAGGTTTCAAGTTGACAGACATGTGCTGGATTATGTGGCATTTCGCCATGATTTTCGATTTTTACTTATTTATATTTTAATTTCTCAAAAACTAAAAATATAAGTATATGTACATATTTATTTATTTCAAAGTGTTTGATACTATTTCTTTTTACAATATTATTTTTTGTGTTGTTTCTTTTAATTTCTTATGTATATTTTACCAGTTTTTTAAATTAATTTTTTATACTGCTGTATCTAAAACGGAAATATTGTCTCAAAATTTAAAAAATTTTCCTCTTCAATCAGTTCAATCGCATCTCTTTGTAACTCTGGTGCGCGTGGCTTCGCTTTCTGAACCTTTTGACTTTTCAGCGCTCTCTGTCTTTTGCACACAAAATTTCGTATTTTTATTGTTGTCAATGCCCTACCATACTTGAATAATTCCCATTTATTAATTTTTCATGCAGGAGACCGGAAGTATTTTCTCTGTATTACTTTTCGTTACATTTCATTAAACTCAATAAATTTGAAAATAAAAGTTGAAAACCTTACGATTGCTTCCTACAAACTTCTAGCTGCTGAATAAACTAATTCTGGATGAACACCTACAACATATTTGGTGGCATTTTTTATTTGTGATTTTATTGAAATTTTCATTTTTATTAAAATTTAGATTTTTATTAAAATTTTGAATTTTATTAAATTTTTTTTTATTATTAAAATTTGTACCTTCATTAAAATTTTGACTTTTGTTTATTTATTTATTGATTTTATTAATTAATTAATTCTATTTATAAACATTTTGACGATTTTAATTAAAACAAGCTAAAACTAAAACAGCTAAACTTCGTGTCGCATCATTTGCGGTTTTTTTCCTTAGCTATATATTTTACTAAATTGCCAATTTCGGTTCACCTAAGACAACAATTATTGATTGTCATTGTTGTTCTTAGTGTAGAGTTTATCAAAATCTTGCAAATATATATACACACATCTGTGTGTATATAAGCGCTTATGTTTTGAGTGCTCCGGTTGAGACTCACGCTGCCACGATGTGAGTCGCGCTCATCAAGTAGAGCCATTGCTCACTGGCAGTGTTGTCACAGTGTCAAGTTTTCGATGTTCCTTACAATAATATCGAAAGCTGTTGAACCGATCTATGTGCAATATAAAAATGAAAAATTGCAA